>OZ014524.1:184744535-186222035 GCA_963966055.1 Lathyrus aphaca
GCACTTGTTTATTTACTTTTAAGAAAAACATTTTGTAATGGAGTTATTACTTGTTATTTCGATTTCCGTTGGCAAGTTGAACATTTTGGTAAAAACGTATCATTGAGCCGTGTGTGATTGAGCTGAATTGTGACACTCAAGTGTTTTTTATGAAATTAATATACTCTGATTTTTATTAATAATTTCGTGGGGTATTTTGGTATTACAAAGTGGAATCAGAGCAGGTCGGTCTGTCCGACCAAGTAGTTGAGTCGTTGATTTGTTGATTTGTTGTGTTGTTGTGTTGTTGTTGAGTGTTGAGTGGTGTTGTTGTTGACTTCTAAATCTTTGTCTGGATTGTTATTGTGTGACAGATTTAGAATGGCTGGGAGAAACAATGTTGCACTTGTTGTTGTTATGCAAGAGATGACACATGCTATGCAAAATCCGATGAATGTTGGGGATTGCAAAAGTGATGAGTTCAGGAAGAATGATCCGCCTACATTCAAGGGGAAGTACGACCATGTTGTATCACATGATTGGCTCAAGGAAATCGAGAGGATCTTTAGGGTGATGGAGTGTTTGGAAGGAAGTAAGGTGAGGTTGGGTGCGCACGGATTGGTAGTTGAAGCTGATGATTGGTGGGTTGGCACTCGTCAATGATTGGATGCATCTGGTGAGGCATTCACTTGGACTGTGTTTATGAGAGAATTTCTGAGGAAGTATTTTCCTAAAGATGTTAGGGAAAGAAAGAAATCAAGTTTTTGGAGCTGAAACAAGGCAGTATGTCTGTGACCGAGTATGCTACTAAGTTTACTGACCTGGCGAAGTATTATCCGCATTATAGCAAGGTAACTGCTAAGTTCTCGAAATGTGTCAAGTTCAAGAATGGATTGAGGCCTGAGATTAATCAGACGATTGGTTATCAGAGGATCCGTAGATTTCTAGATTTGGTGGATTGTTGTAGGATCTTTGAGGAGGACAATAAGACTCGATCTGAGCATTTCAAGGGTTTAGCTAAGAGAAGAGGAAAACATCAGATGCATCATGGGAAACCTTATGCAGCTCCTGCTGATAAGGGTAAACAAAAATAGAATGAGGGCAAAAGGCCAAGTGAGGGAGGTGTTCCTGCTTTGCTGAAGTGGGTCATCGTGTCAGTGAGTGCACGAGTGATGTGAAGAAATGTTTCAACTGTGGTTAGCCTGGACACTTGATTGTTGAGTGCAAAGCTAATATGGTTACTTTTTACAATTGTGGGGAGCAAGGTCACATCATTACACATTGCCAGAAGCCTAAGAAAGCTGTAACTAGAGGAAAGGTGTTCGCTTTGACAGGGACACAGACTTCTAGTGAGCATAGTTTGATCAGAGGTACTTGTTATATTAATAGTATTTCGTTGATTGCTATGATTAACATAGGTGATACGCACTATTTTATTTCTATTGATTATGTGAGGAGATTAGGACTTGTTGTTTCCCTGTGAAAGGAGAGATGGTTATCAAGACTCCTGTTGATGTATCGTTAACTACTTCTCTCGTATGTCTAAATTGTTCGTTATCGATTTATGGTAAAGACTTTGGTGTGGATTTGATTTTCTTGCCGTTTGGAGGTTTGGATGTGATTATGGGTATGAATTGGTTGGAGTATAACCATGTTCATATTAATTGTTTCAGTAAGTCGGTTCGGTTTCTTACTCCTGGTGAAGAGGAAAAAGAAGCTGGTTATTTGTCTGCTCAAGAGTTGAAAGAGCTTATGAATGGAGAAGCGCAAGTTTTGGTGTTGTTTGCATCGTTGTCAGTGGAGAATGATATGGAAATTAGTGAATTTCATGTAGTGAGAGATTTCCCAGACGTGTTTCCAGATGATGGTGTCGATATGCCGCCAGAGAGAGAGGTGGATTTCGGTATTGATCTTGTGCCAAGAACAAGACCTATTTCGATGGCGTTGTATCATATGTCAACTTCCGAGTTATCTGAGTTGAAGAAACAACTAAAGGAACTATTAGAAAAGAAATATGTGAGACCGAGTGTATTGTCATGGGGAGCACCGGTATTATTGGTGAAGAAGAAAGATGGTAGCATAAGGTTATGTATTGATTACAGGAAACTGAATAAGGTGACAATTAAGAACAAGTATCCGCTTCCAAGGATAGATGATCTGATTGATTAGTTGGTTTGTGCTCGTGTGTTTAGTAAGATCGATTTACGATCGGGTTATCATCAGATAAGAGTGAAAGATTAAATATTCAGAAGACCACTTTTAGGACTCGGTATGGACACTATGAATATGTAGTGATGCCATTTGGAGTTACTAATGCACCTGGTGTATTCATGGAATATATGAATCATATTTTCCAGGAGTATTTGGATCAATTTGTTGTTGTTTTTATAGATGATATTCTGATTTACTATAAGTTAGAAGAAGAGCACATTCAACATTTACGGATTGTGTTGCAAGTGTTGTGAGAGAAGAAGTTGTATGCTAAATTGTCGAAGTGTGAATTCTGGTTGAAAGAGGTGAGCTTTCTTGGTCAAGTGGTTTCGGAAAAGGGGTTGCTATGGATCCATCCAAGGTAGATGTTGTGCTACAATGGGAGACTCCGAAGTCAGTGACAAAGATCAGAAGTTTCTTGGGATTAGCTGGTTACTATCAAAGATTTATTGAAGGATTGTTGAAGTTGGCACTTTCGTTAACCCAATTGACATGTAAGAATAAAGCATTTGTGTGGGATTCCCAGTGTAAGAAGAGTTTCATTGAGCTGGAGAAGATGTTGACAACTGCCCCAGTTTTGATTTTTCCAAAAGCAGATAAATCGTTTGTGGTTTATTTTGATGCTTCTTTGATGGGTTTAGGTGGAGTATTGATGCAAGACGGTCAGGCAGTGGCGTATGCTTCGCGTCAGTTGAGAACTCATGAGAGGAATTATCCTACTCATGATTTGGGGTTAGAAGTTGTGGTTTTGTATTAAAGATTTGGAGGTATTATTTGTATGGTTCGAGATTTGAGGTTTATATTGATCATAAGAGTTTGAAATACATATTTAATCAAAAAGAGTTGAATATGAGGCAGAGATGTTGGTTGGAATTTCTGAAGGATTATGACTTTAGTTTTAATTATCATCCCGGTAAAGCTAATGTTGTATCTTATGCCTTAAGTCGGAAGACATTGCATATGTCAGTCATGATGGCTAGAGTTGGAATTGATTGAACAATTCAAAGATATGAGTTTGGTCTGTGAACAGACACCTCATAGTGTGATGTTGGATATGCTGAAGATTAATAATGGTTTTCTTGATTGTGTTCGGGAGAGTCAGAAGTCAGATGTGAAGTTGGTATATTTGATTGTTAATGATGAGCGAATTGGAAATAATGAGTTTTGGGTTGATGAACAGGGAGTACTTAGATTTCAGGATCACATTTGTATTCCTGATGACCTTAAATTGAAGAGAATGATTCTTGAAGAAGGGCATAAAAGTGGTTTGAGTATTCATCCAGAAGCAACGAAAATGCATCAGTATTTGAAGAAGATATTTTGGTGGCCCGGTATGAAGCGAGATGTGGCTCAGTTTGTTTATGCATGTTTGACTTGTCAGAAGTCGAAAGTGGAACATCAGAAACCTGTTGGTTTGATGCAACCGTTGGATATTCCCGAGTGGAAGTGGGATAGTATATCTATGGACTTTATACGGGGTTACCTACTACTTCAAGAGGGCATGATGCCATTTGGGTGATTGTTGATAGGTTGACTAAGTCAGCGCATTTTATTATGATTGGAATTACTTATTCTTTGCAGAGGTTGGCGGAGATATATGTCGGTGTGATTGTGAAGTTACATGGAATACCGTTGAATATTGTGTCGGATAGTGATTTGCGGTTCACTTCGAGATTTTGGGAGAGTTTGCAAGAGGCGTTGGGTTCGAAGTTGAATTGAGTTCAGCTTATCATCCTCAGACTGATGGACATACGGAGAGGACGATACCATCTTTGGATGAATTATTGAGGGTTTGTGTGCTTGAACAAGGAGGTGCTTGGGATAGTCACTTTATGTTGATTGAATTTACTTATAATAGCAGTTATCATTCTAGTATCGGAATGGCACCGTTTGAAGCATTATATGGTCAAAGATGTCGGACACCTTTTTGTTGGCATGAGTCAGGTGAGAGTGTTGTACTTGGATATGATATTATGCAGCAAACTACTGAGATGGTGAAGTTGATTCGGGATAAGATGAGAAGTTCACAGAGTAGGAAGAAGAGTTAACATGACAATAGAAGGAAAGATCTTGAATTTCAGGAAGGAGATCATGTTTTCTTGAGGGTTACTCTAGTGACCGGTGTTGGACGAGCTTTGAAGTCGAGAAAGCTTACTCCTAAATTTATTGGTTTGTATCAGATTTTGGCAAGAGTTGGACCTGATGCTTATAGAGTGGCTTTGCCACCGAGATTTTCCAATTTGCATGATATGTTTTATGTTTCGCAACTTCGGAAGTATGTTATGGATCCGTCACATGTGATACCGATGGATGAAGTTGAGGTAAGAGATAATCTTACGGTTGAAGCATTACCAGAACAAATTGATGATCGTGAGGTGAAGCAGTTGAGAGGTAAGGAGATTGTCCTTGTAAATGTGGTTTGGGAAGGAGTTTCCGATGGGCACATTGTAACACCCCAAAATTTGCCCTCTTTCTTATTATCTTAACTGGCTTGGGTTTCCCACTCATCTTCATATTTCATCAGGTCGTAACACCCACAATCTCGCATTTCATTGGCTCCTAGGGCATGGGATCAAAGGATTTCAGGTGATTGGAATTAGCCTTATCCAAAGGTGATTCAGTTGGTTCATACCTCAATATAATTGGTTCAAGGGTTCTTATCTCTGGTATGATTTTGTTGATGATGTAAGCCAATTGAAAATGGTGTTCCAGTTTTCATATCAAAGGTGTCAGGATATACATGTGTCGCTCCCGATAAGTGGGGAATGGCCCAAATAAAGGTACAGACGCGAACGGTCGGCGAGAGGGGCAATGAGAACACACAGCCGTGAACTCACTGGAGATGAATAGAGTCGCCAGCTAGGCATTTTTATCCCGGAGGAAAGGCAATGCTGCATAGACCTAGAAAAAGATGGATAAGACGGTTGCGAACCAGAGAGACTGAGAAAGGGGGTTGGTTACAACCTGGGAAGGTATTAGCACCCAGATTGTCCGTCGTACTCGACGGGATCCACGCTTAAAAGATTTGTGTTTTAAAGGGGTAGTGTCAGTGCAATTTGTGTATAAAGTAACTGGAAAAGAATGTACAGGTGTCAGTGCAAGGGAAAAGTGAAGTGAAATATGAAAGTGTCAGTGCAGGAATGAGAATATGCTCAAGATAATGAGGCTAAAAGAATGAAGCTGGAAAGAGGGGGAATATACAGAGACTTTTGTTCGATAACTGTTAAGTTATGCCTACGTATCCTCTCGTGCAATGAGGAAGTCAGAACACCGTAGTTCGACCCAAAGAGACTGAAAGGTGAATTGACTTGTGAACTGCTTGCTTGTCTATGCTCAAGTGTATGACCTGTCTGGCTCAGGTGCTAACTGTCTTGCATTAGACGGAAGAAGCAAGTTCTCGTTTGTGAGTGAATGAGATGAGAAAAGAATCCCGGAGGAGACGATTATTGTTTGTTTTTGTGTTTTCAATCTTTTATTGTTTTTTTGGATTTTTGTCATAAGTTAATGAGCTTAAGTCTAAACCAATGGATTTAGTAAACTCATCACATCTTCCCTCTGTTTAGGGGTAATGAGAATACCTTAAGTGTGAAGTCAGATTCTCACACTTAATCACCTTTGGTGTAGGATTAAGATCATTAACCTACTTGTGATTATTTAGATGTTTTGGTGTTTTTTGTTTAGTGTTAAGTAATGAGATTAAGCCATAATCAGGGATTAAACAGACTCATTACACCATCCTAATAGAAGGATAATAGATGAGAATGTTTAAGCTGAGGAAAGCTCCTCAACTTAATCCATGATTAGGGATTAAACTCATGACAAAACAAGCCTTTATTAAGTGGATTTTATTTAATGATATGATGATGAAATGAATTTTATGATTTGTAAGACAACTTGAGGGGGACTTGTCCATTAACACTAGGGTTAGTCCTTCTTAACCAATTAAGGAAGAATTAGAACCCTAATGCAAGGCCCAAGTTACAAGTGTGATGTCTTGATGATTATTAAATGGATTGATTAAAGGAGTTAAACACATTAAGGGTTCAATACTTAGGATTAAAGTTATACACTCCATCCTAAGAGAAGGATGCAGGTATAAGCTTAATCACAAAGCCTTGAAGCCTTTAGGATTTAGTCCCTGATTATGAGATGAGAAGAGAGGACTCAAAAGAGACACAAAGGTAAAACTAAGAGGGGAGACTAATCAAAACCCTAATCATTGTCATACATGGTTTTTCCTAAGGTTTGTGAGGTTTTCAAGAGAAGCCTTCAATGGAACCACCAGGAAGCAGATGAAAGGATCAAGAGAAGCAAAAGCAACTTGCTTCATTCAAGAAGTCAAGTCACTTGAAGAAAGAAAGTGGGAAGAAGAAGAATGATCAAGCTCAAGCTCAAACACATACAAAAAATGCAGCAAGGATGCATGAAAGAGATGAAGAGAAGTTATGAGAAGTGAAGGCAAATTCACTTCTCAAAGTTACTTACCACCTGAAAGGTTAGGAAAGAAATGCAATGCAATGCATAATGGGATGGGATGATGTGATGAGAAACAAAACCAGAAGCATATACATGATGCTAATGATGCTATGAGATGCTACAAACATGAGGCAGCACATGGAAATGATCATAGAAGTTCATGAATGCAAATGAAGCAAGTTAGAAACCATGAACATACATGTAAAGTTATGAAGTGCACATGGCATACAACATGGCAAATACATAATGCAATGATCAAACATGCCTTCAATATGTCTTATGATGTCAAATGAATCAAATGGATGCTTGAAATGTCATGGCAAGTCATGTTATGCAAGAGAATGCAAGATGGATGCATATGGAAGCCCAAATTAGGGTTTATGAATCATACATCAAACACAAACCAAAATCAGAAGCAAACAACATTACAAAAAATTGCAAATGCACTCAAAGGACCCCTAATCCTATACTAAACCAATTCCCAAAGGAGAGGTCTCAACTCCTAACCACTCTCAAGATATGATTTTCACAAGTTTTTAGGGTTTTTAGGGTTTCCAAACAAAAGAAATGCTAAACAAAATGAAAATGAAAGATCAAATCATGGCCATTTAATCTCACAAACTACATGCTAAACACAATGCAATGCAAAAAGAATCAATGTCCAACTCTTCATGGATAGACAGAAATGATTTTTGAAACTTTGGATCAAATTAATGCATAAAAATGATTTTTATTCAATGAAAAATTCTCAAAATGCATCAAGATCAAAAAATAAATTTGGTTTGAAGGTTGGACAATGTTTCTAAATGTCTTAGAACATTTCATGAATTTTTTGGTGATTTTTAAATACCTAAAAGTATTTTTAATAAATTAATTCTCATTAATCAATTAAAAATAAACTTTTAAATATTTAAAAATACTTTTTTAATGCTAAAAATAAAATTAAAAATATTTTTGTGTCATAAAAATTAATGAAACTTTTGAGAAAAAGTTTCATAATTTTTAAACAATTTTTACTATTTTAAATAAATTGTGCAAATAAAATGAAAAGAAATGAAATAAAAAATGAAATAAAAGAAAGTAAGCAGATCCAATGGTGGAGATTTGAACTGGGTTTGGGATAGTTGACTGGCGCGCGAATCCAAGGGCCATGGTTGGTTCTGATTTAATTAACCTAATTATGATTTATTTAATTAATTAAAGTGGATTAGGGCAAAGCAAAAGGATCTGAGCCCTTCATGCGCGCGGGAAGTCAACTGGTCAAGGCAATCCTACGCTCAATATTCAAATGGCACTAATGACCTGAGATTAGGGCAAAGCACTTTCAGGTGACCGGAGGGAAGCTCCGGTCATCTTCTCCGGCGGTATCAAAACCCTAAAACATGATTCAGGCATCTAAACATCAAATTAAGCACAGCCAAATGATCCTCTAACAACCTAGGTCATGAATCCACCCTCAAACATCATTTAAACCCCAAGAATCATGTAAATCGAAAGAAACAAAATCCACGGGTGAAATTTCAGGGTGGTCATACAAACTCATCTCTCACTCATTTTCAATTTTAAAACCATCCCCATGATCAGCAAGACATGAGCAACCAGTTTATGACTTAAAATGCAAGCTTTGGAAGAAAATGTTCATGATCATACCTGAGCTGGAAAGCTTCAAAACTGAGCTTCCAGAGCCTCCTTTGCGTGCAAATGGACTTCTTAGGCTCCCCTGATGCTAATGGAAGGCTTGGAATGAGCTTAGACAAGCTGCTTTGAGAAATCCAGTTCTGGTGTAGCAGAAAATGGAGTTTGTGTGTGAGTGGTTTCAAGCTCTGTTAATGGTTGGTTCTGGTTCCTTTTGATGTGTTTGACTTGTTGGTGAAAAGAGTTTGGATGTTTGATGGCTGTGGAAGGTGATTCGAAGGAAAATGCAGACTGGGGTGGAAAATGGTGAAGCTATGTTCTTGCTCAGTTCAAGCCTGAATCTTGTTGGTTTTTGCTCAATGAGGCAAGGTGAGGATGATGGTGAGACTTGCTTGAATGTTTGTGAGGTGTGGAGGCAGATTCGAAGAGAAATGCAAAATGGGGTGAGTTTGTGAATGTGATGGTATTGTGTGTTTCAGCCTTGCTTCTTGGGTGTTATGGCCAGCATTTTCCTTGCATAAAGAACTCCCATTGGTCAGGTGATGTGACCTGGCCTGCTGTGATTGGGATGTCTACTTTTGCAAAAAGTCCACTTTGTTGTAAGAGAGGCATGGGCTAAGTTCTAGCTTGGTACAATGGCTATGGGCTGCGCAGCATGGTGTGTGTGGAGTGCTAGGAAGGTTCAATGGCCAATGCAGCAAGTGGATGGAAGTGATCATGAGCTTTTGCAACTTGGTTCCTCTTTGGTTCACATGTGACTATCTTGCTACACAAGCCATGAATCATGAGAAACCTTGGTTCAAATCTGATTTTTAGGTCACATAGAATGTTTGTGTAATGGTTTGATGTCAATTAGAGGTCACAAGAATGTTTGGTTCATGAAATTGCAAGTTTTCCTTTTAGTGCATAACTTGAAAATTAGTGATTTTTGCCAACTTTGTCACACCATAACTTTTGATCCAAGAAGAATTAGGTCATGTTCTTGTACTTTTTGAAAAGGGAAAAATGTAATCTACACCTTTCATGACCAAAGTTTTTCCATTTGAAGCATTTTTGGATCAAAAAGCAAGGCTTGAAAAATGGCATAAAATGACATATTCTTGAAAAGTCAACCATGCCCTAAAAAGTCAACTTTGCAAAAACTTCAAATTCTTGATTTTTGTGAACTTCAATCTTCTTCCATGATCAAATAAAGATCATATACACTCAAAATGATGAAGATCACCCCTTGGTTGGGTCATTGGGGGCCTCAGATGCCCTGATTTTGCACTGACTTGTTCAGAAAGTCAACTCTTGATTAGATGACTTCCCCATGGAATTTCTTCATGAAAATTGATATGCATACTCCCTATACCATATAAAGACCAATGGAAACAAGAATGACCAAAAAATTTGGAGTTATGGCCTCTGAAACCAAAACCCTAATTTTAGGTCATCTGTGCAGTCAAACTTGGCTCTGCATCCATACCAATCTCAGTTCTTGTGATTCTTTTGCATTTTTGACTTTGAGGGGATGTAATATGATATAAGAGCACACATGGACCCCTTTGAAGTGATTGGTGGCCTTTGGAGTGGCTCAAGAAGCTCTTGGATTGCTCAGATCACAAACCCTGGATGCAGATGACTTTGAATCTATGCAGTGGATCAAAAATGAGATATGAGATGATATGATGGTGTTTATGCATATGAAATGATCACAAGCCATGGTGTGAATGGGTGAGGGCAAATTTGGGGTGTTTACATCTGCCCCTATTCAAACATGAGTTAGCTGTGCAGGATGTAAGCAACGGCTTAACAGGCAAACAAGATAACTTGTGGTTGAATACCAAAGACAGTCCAAAATTTGCACTCACAGAATGAAGAAGAAAAGGGATATAGATTGCAAAGGAAAATAAAGTATATTGGTAAAGGTGTGGGCGACGGAGGACGACCGTCGTGCAGAGGACGACTGCTGGGTAAAGAGCAATGACGGGGACGACCGACATGCTGGGAAAGGTGTGTGAAGTAAAGCAATGACGGGGACGGCCGACATGCTGGGGATAAAAGGTAAAGCCCAGACGGGGACGGCCGACTGGCTGGGGAAAATAAGATATTATGATGGGGACGGCCATCAAGCAAAGCTGTAAAATTCTCTGGGGATTAATGAAACATGACGGGGACGGCCATCAAGTTCATAAAGTAAAGTAACCAACGATGGGGACGGCCATCGAGCTAAACTGAAAGGAAAAGGGACCACGACGGGGACGGCCATCGGGTTAAAGAATAAATGAAATAAACAGATGATGGGGTACGGCCATCAAAGGTGAAGGACGATCACCTAGCAGGGGACGGCTGCTCTGTTGGGGAATAAAGGAATTATGATAGGGACGGCCATCAAAGGTGGAGGACGACCACCTGGCAGGGTACGGCTGCCGAAAATATCAACGATGGGGACGGCCATCGGTTAAAAGGTCAACGATGGGGACGGCCATCGGACGAGCAAGATGGAGGACGACCATCAAGAGGTGGAGGACGACCACCTAGCAGGGGACGGCTTCTCTCAGGGTTTCTCATGACATAGGACGAATGCCAGATAACCAAAATCAACAATGGGGACGGCCATTGGATAAACTGATGAAGGACGATCATCAAAAAGGTGGAGGACGACCACCTAGCAGGGGACGGCTGCTAAATATCAACGATGGGGACGGCCATCGGATGAGCATGATGGAGGACGACCATCAAGAGGTGGAGGACGACCACCTAGCAGGGTACGGCTGCTCTCAGGTTTATCATGACACAGGATGAGTGTCAGATAAAAAAGAAAATGCTTTGTTGGCGATCTACTGGGGAGTAGTAAACATGGACGAGTGTTTACATCCAAGAAATAAAAGGGTAAGTGTTTAGATGTTTGTGTATAGATTAAAGATTCGGACGAGCATCCTTAAGACTACGATACGGACGAGTATCGGGTAGAAACACATACTGACGCGTGCTCAAAGATGATGATACGGACGAGTATCAACTAGTTAACAGAGAACACGGACGAGTGCTGAATCCGAAGGGACTCTTCTGGGGAATAATAGACACAGACGAGTATCTATATTCAAGAGGACAAAAGTGTTTGACACGGTGTATGGATTAAAAATGCGGACGAGCACCCTTAAAACTATGATACGGACGAGTATCATGTAGAAACAAACGCTTGACGCATGCTCTGAGATGATGATACGGACGAGTACCAACTGGTTAACAAAGAACAAGGACTAGTGTTGAATCTGTGGGGATATGAAAGTGGTATATACAAGATACGGACGAGTATCTGAGTAGTATGAGTAGTTAACTGCTGGGGAGAGCGACACGGACGAGTGTCAAAAGGAGAAGAGTGTAATATGAACAAGTATTTGATATACGAAGTGTAGGTGACTGCGCTGGGGATACGACACGGACGGGTGTCGAGAAGGTGTATATAGGTATATGTGAGTGCAAAGAGGATGTCTTCGGCTTTCTGCTGGGGTATGACACGGATGGGTGTCAGGACGTATCTGTAATATGGGTGGGTTGTTTGCAAAGAGTGTTCAGGAGACTTTACTGGGGAAAGATGGCACGGACGGGTGTCAGAATGAGTATATACTGGTGTTTGTGGGTTGTGAGGCAGCTGCTTTTGCCGGGGACTCTGGTGGGGATTTTTCGGTATTTTGATGAACTGTCGTTATTCACAAGTGCTGATTCAAAACATGGCTTATGATTATGCTATGTGTTGGATTTTTGCCGTAATGCTCCGTGTTAAAACGGAATGCTACGCTTTGTGGGTAAATATGATGCGAATGCTATGATTGTGCAAAGGTACCAAACCGGGATCCGGGTCCCGTTGCTGCGAAGATCTTTGATCGATCCGTTTGTAGTAGACATCCCAGCTGGGGGTGAGATCATTGGTAGATCTGATGAGATGTATCTGCTTGGGGATTCGGGTCACTGAGAGACCTATTCCAATAAATGAGGGACCCAGCTGGGGTTTGTAGAAGCTTTCTTTACTCTGTTGTGATCTCCTTTGCGCTGCTCTTCTGGATAGAGGCTGGAACTCTGTGGGGAGATAGCTTTTTGACTTTTGTGCTCGGCCGAGGGCGAGATGGCAACTCG
Organism: Lathyrus aphaca; assembly: GCA_963966055.1. NCBI lineage: Eukaryota > Viridiplantae > Streptophyta > Magnoliopsida > Fabales > Fabaceae > Lathyrus > Lathyrus aphaca. The sequence goes on from OZ014524.1 coordinate 184,756,956, forward strand.
GCTGGGGAGAAAGAGAGGAATCACTGAAAGACCTCCCTAGGGATTCTGCTGAAGTAGATTCTTGACTCAGCCGGGGATATAGGTGCCTTCTGTGATGCCTGGCAGCTCTGATGGGGATAAGCAATAAGTGGCAAACTCAGCTGGGGAAGTCATGAGAGGCAACTCAGCTGGGGAGAGAGTACTTCGGGTGCTAAAAACGAGTGTTGATTTGCCAACTTGCTGGGATAAAGTTTTCATGCCCCGAGTTGCATTCTGGATACCTGCAATCCTGAAAAAGATAGAGAAACGCACAAGATAATCCCGAGGCATCCCTTACTGGATTCCGTCATAGGAGTTAGGCACTTCTGAGAGTAAGTATATTTCCTGCAAGCACGTGTTTTTGTTTGAAGATAAACATCTGTATTTTATGCAATCAGTTTCCGTTAAACATCAGACATTTTTGCAAATAAGTGAAAATGTACAAGACGAGACATGACTGAAAATCTGATTTTATTAATTCAAGAGCCCTGAAATGGCGAGATACAGTCAAAGAAACAAATCCCCTGAAATGAGGAGATTGTTGCAAATTGAGAAACAAAATGTCGGCAGTGTTGATGACGCTTTGAGGAGCTTCCTCTTCACTACGACCCGTATGACTTTTGACGTTCTTCTCACCTTGCTTTCTGAAGAATGTCGATTCTGATTGAAGCTTGATCCTTTTGAAGCTTACCAAGTTGTAGGTGATACAGACGAATTCAGAATGCAGTTGTTCGCTTATTCCCTTATTTTGCATGGATCGCCCTTTCGGGTTTTCAATCCATCGGGATACCCATTTTTGCCTGAGCTGTCCAATGCGGCTTTTCAACTCAGCGGGTGTACATTTTTTCATTTATTTTCCCTTATTTTTGCCCGAGTCTTTTATTTTGTTTTTGACTCGCCGGGATGCCCTATTTTTGCCTGGACTTACATTCTGTTTTTTGTGTCCAGCGGGTCATTTTATGCGAAGTATTTTTTAACTGCATCTGAATTCATAGGGGATGGGAAGTCTTCTCCATCCATGGTGCTGAGCATCAGTGCTCCACCCGAGAAAACTTTCTTCACTACAAATGGTCCTTCATAATTTGGAGTCCATTTGCCCCTGTGGTCTGTATGAGGAGGGAGGATTCTTTTCAGCACAAGATCTCCTACTTGGTACTCTCGATGCCTGACTTTCTGATCGAAGGCCTTCTTCATTCTTTTCTGATATAACTGCCCATGACAGATTGCAGCCAATCTTTTCTCTTCGATTAGACTTAGTTGTTCGTATCGGGACCGAACCCACTCTGCTTCGTTCAGTTTAACATCCATTAGTACCCGTAGAGAGGGTAATTCAACTTCGACAGGTAGGACTGCCTCCATACCATACACAAGTTGATACAGTGTTGCCCCAGTGGATGTTCTGATTGACGTGCGGTATCCATGCAAGGCAAATGGTAGCATTTCATGCCAGTCTTTGTAAGTGACTACCATCTTTTGCACAATCTTCTTGATATTTTTATTTGCTGCCTCAACAGCGCCATTCATCTTTGGCCTGTAAGGAGAAGAATTGTGGTGTTGGATCTTGAAGTCCCGGCACAGCTCTGCCATCATTTTGTTGTTCAAGTTGGAACCATTATCAGTAATGATTCACTCGGGAACTCCATATCGACAGATGATATCTCTCTTCAGAAATCTGGCTACCACTTGTCTTGTAACATTTGCATATGAGGCTGCTTCAACCCACTTGGTGAAATAATCAATGGCAACCAAGATGAATCTATGGCCATTCGAAGCAGTCGGCTCGATCTTGCCAATCATGTCAATCCCCCACATGGCAAAGGGCCAGGGTGAAGACATTATATTCAAAGGATTGGGAGGCACATGCACCTTATCTGCATAAATCTGGCATTTATGGCATTTTCTGGCGTAAGCACAACAGTAGGCATCCATTGTGATCCAGTAATAACCTGATCTTAGCAATTTCTTAGCCATGGCATGCCCTCCTGCATGGGTACCAAAGGATCCTTCGTGCACTTCATGCATCAACAAGTCTGCTTCTGTCTTATCAACACATCTGAGGAGTACCATATCAAAGTTCCTCTTGTATAAAGACCCATCAGTGTTTAGAAAGAAACTACCAGCAAGCCTTCTCAAAGTCTTCTTATCATTGGAAGATGCCCCAGGTGGGTATGCTTGGTCCTCCAAGAAGCACTTAATGTCGTGGAACCAAGGCTTATCATCTTTAACAACATCTGCTGCGAACACGTATGCTGGTCTGTCAAGTCTGGACACTGAAATTTGAGGTACGAAGTTGGCAGCTTGAACTTTGATCATGGATGAAATGGTAGCAAGAGCATCTGCGAATTGATTCTCGTCCCGAGGGATATACTCAAGCTTGACTGTTGTGAAGAAAGTCAATAACCTCCTTGTATAATCCCTATAAGGTATCAGATGATCCTGGTGGGTGTACCATTTGCCATTGGTCTGATTGATTACCATAGCTGAATCTCCGAATACAGTCAATGTCTTGATCCTGAGGTCAATGGCTTCCTCAAGACCCATAATGCAAGCTTCGTATTCAGCCTCGTTGTTAGTGCAGTTGAAAGTGAGTTTTGCCGAGAAAGGTATGTGAACTCCTTTAGGTGTAATGAGTACTGCACCAACACCACGACCATTCATGTTAACAGCCCCATCAAACATCATAGTCCATTCTTCTTTCGGGTCAGGCCCTTCAGTGTGAATAGGCTCTTCATGATCTTTTGTTTTAATGAACATGATGTCTTCATCGGGGAAGTCAAACCTCATAGGCTGGTAATCATCAATGGGTTGCTCAGCAAGATATTCAGACAATACACTGCCCTTGATGGCTTTCTGAGATGTGTACTGGATGTCATACTCTGTAAGAATCATTTGCCATCTTGCAACCCGTCCGGTAAGAGCTGGCTTCTCAAATATGTACTTAACTGGGTCCATCTTTGAGATCAACAAAGTAGTGTGGGTCAGCATATACTGTCTCAGTCGGCGAGCAGCCCACGCTAAAGCACAGCAAGTTTTCTCGAGCAGTGAATAACGTTGTTCACAGTCGGTAAACTTTTTGCTTAGGTAGTATATTGCGTACTCTTTTCGACCAGACTCGTCATGCTGGCCCAGCACGCACCCCATTGACTCTTCTAATACTGTCAAGTACATTATCAGAGGTCTTCCTTCAACTGGAGGCATAAGGATTGGAGGCTCTTGTAAGTATTCTTTGATCTTGTCAAAAGCCCTTTGGCAGTCTTCGTTCCACCTGACCGTTTGTTCTTTTCTTAACAGCTTGAACAAGGGTTCACAGGTTGCTGTAAGGTGAGATATGAACCGTGAAATGTAGTTCAATCGACCTAAGAACCCTCGAACTTCTTTCTCAGTTTTTGGTGCAGGCATCTCTTGGATGGCTTTGACTTTATCAGGGTCAACTTCAATCCCTTTCTCGCTTACAATAAAACCCAGCAGCTTACCAGATCGCACCCCGAATGTGCATTTGTTGGGGTTCAACTTCAGTTGGTACTTCCTCAGACGCTTGAATAGCTTCAGCAGATTTACCAGGTGGTCTTCTTCAGTAAGGGACTTGGCAATCATGTCATCCACATAACATTCTATCTCTTTATGAATCATATCGTGGAATAATGTTACCATAGCCCGTTGATATGTTGCACCAGCATTCTTGAGCCCAAATGGCATTACCTTGTAGCAGAACGTGCCCCAGGGTGTGATGAAGGTTGTCTTCTCCATGTCTTCAGGGGACATCTTGATCTGGTTGTATCCTGAAAATCCGTCCATGAAGGAGAATACCGAGAACTGAGCCGTGTTATCCACCAATACATCAATGTGAGGTAAAGGGAAATCATCTTTCGGGCTGGCTCTGTTCAGATCCCGGTAGTCAACACACATTCTTACTTTGCCGTCTTTCTTAGGCACAGGTACTATATTAGCAACCCACGGTGGATAGCTAGTCACAGCAAGGAACCCGGCGTCCCACTGCTTTTGTACCTCTTCTTTGATTTTCATTGCCATGTCCGGACGAGTACGGCGCAGTTTCTGTTTAACTGGCGGGCATTCTTCTCTCAAAGGCAGCTTGTGCACGACAATATTGGTATCCAACCCTGGCATATCTTGGTAAGACCAAGCAAACACGTCCACATATCCTCGAAGCAGATCAATCAGTTGTTCTTTCACTGAGTTTTGTAGGCAGGCCCCGATCTTAACCTCCTTCACGTCTTCATCCGTACCAAGATTAATTGTTTCAATCTCCTCCTGATGAGGAGTGATAACCTTTTCCTCTTGTCTCAACAACCTGGCTAGCTCTTCAGGAAGCTCATATTCTTCTTCAACCCCTTCATCAGCTTGATTGATTGGATTGTCAAAGTCATACGAAGTCATAGCCGTGCTGTTGTCGGTGCGGTCTGGAGGGCACTCTTCTGCATGAGTAACTCTTATAATTTCCTGGGAAGACCAGTTTGAGATACTGCTCCCCGGGATCTTTGGACGAATCCAGCTTTCCAGGTTGCGTTCTTCTTCCAGCTCGTCTTCCAAATTGTTGACAGCATCAGGGGTGAGCATCCCCCCACTAACAAAGTTGGGCTCTTTTGCAGCCTCTGCTTGATCTTGTTGAGTTGGTTTGTAACCCAACCCAAATCTGTCTTCTTTCTTCTCCACCGATAGCAGTTTGCCCCAGCCTTGGGCGTTTCCTTCCTCAACAACCTTCCGGGCTTGTTGGTATGATGATATTGAAGTACCAGGCACATCAGATGTTTCATTGACGTTCAAGGCTTCAAAACCTTGGCTCATTGTTTCATGGATCTCCCCATCCATCTCAATATACTTATAGGTAGCCAGGTGGCTGACAAAAATATCCTCCTCTCCACAGATTGTAACGATTTGACCCTCCCACTCATATTTTAACTTCTGGTGAAGGGTAGAGGTCACGGCGCCAGCGGCGTGAATCCATGGCCTACCCAATAGACAGCTGTAGGCAGGCTGTATATCCATCACGTAGAAGGTCGTTTTGAAGGTCTGCGGGCCAATCGTTATGGGCAACTCAATCTCTCCCAGAACCGATCTCTTTGAACCATCAAAGGCTCTCACCACCAGGTTGCTGGGTCTCAACGCCAATCCGTCATATTCTAGCTTCACCAAGGCCTTTTTAGGTAAGACATTGAGGGATGACCCCGTGTCCACCAGCACATGGGAAAGGACTGCACCTTTACATTCCATGGTTATGTGCAAGGCCTTGTTATGGTTTCGGCCTTCCGTTGTCAAATCAGTATTGGTGAACCCTAATCCGTGACTAGCATTAACATTTCCAACCACGGTTTCCAACTGATTGACAGTGATCTCTTCAGGCACGTAAGCTGCGTGCAAGACTTTGAGTAGTGCATTCCGATGGGCTTCGGAGCACATAAGCAATGATAGGATAGAGATCTTGGATGGCGTCTGGTGAAGCTGATCCACTATTTTGTAATCACTCTTTTTGATGATTCTCATGAACTCATCAACCTCTTGATCGAAGGGTGTTTTCACAGCTTCTTTAACAGTCTGCTCCTCCTGCACCAAGCTTTTTCCTTTTGCTTTAGCAGCAGCTTCTGCTTCGGCAGTGGGTCTCTGAATTTGTGGAGCGAAAAGACGTCCGCTTCGAGTGAAGCCTCCGCCTCCTCCCACATTGTCTATTTGTGGTGCAGGGGTTGACGATTCAAAAGTGATTCTTTCTCCTTCGCAGTACAAGTCAGAGCCGTAATGCCAGGGGATGGCATTACTACTTTCATAAGGTACTGGTCCAGGCACCGTGATAGTGACTGGACTGATTGCTGCTGCGGAAGGAATTGTGATAGTCTGTGGATCATAATAAATTGTGACCGGTGCTCTGATGGGAGCAGCACTTTCTGAGTTGTAGGCAGAGTTGTTTTCAGGATCATAAAATATTGTGAATGTTGAGACATCTTCATGATTTGTTGCTGGTGTTGTAGGAGACATTGGTGGAAGGATGGATGTTGTTGTTGTAGGAGTTTCAAAATGAAGTGGTGCTGGAGTTGTAGAAGAAAAATTTGTTGATACCAGATCAGTTGAGATAATAGACGAAGTACTTGTTGATGAAACCGAAGAATTGTCAGGAACAATGGTTGTTGCAGTTGTAGGAGGTTCTGGAGTTGTTGCTGATGAGATTGCTGGATTTGTAGGAAATGATGTGGTGATTTGAAGCTGGCCGCTCTGAATGAGACCGTCTATGCCATTCCTCAGGTTATCGCACCCATTTACCGAGATATTGCAGTAAGCACACCCCAACTCACACCCCGGGAACATTTGACATTCGAGGAGCTGAGCCTTAATTTCTACCAACGGTGTCCGGATCTGACCCACACTGGTTATTAAATAAGACGGCTTGTCTTCTTCAATAGCGTTAATTCTGGGACCACCGTGGTTTGGCATTGGATTCTTATTGACATTGGGTGGTGGTGCGAAATTCAGAGCTTTCGAGTCTACCAGGTCTTGTACCTTCATATGCAAGGCTCTGCACTTTTCTGTACTGTGGCCAGGTGCATTTGAATGAAAAGCACATCTGGCGTTGGAGTCATAATTCCTGGGTAGACTGTTGGGATCTGGAGGTGCCAACGTCCTTAGCTCAACTAGGTTGAGTTTCAGGAGTTGTGGCAGCAATGTAGCATATGGCATAGGGATCGGATCGATTACCATGTTGGCTTGAGAAGGCCTCTGTTGGAATGGCCTTTGCTGGTTATTGTTGTGGGTGTTGCTGTTGTTGTAATTTCTCGGAGGATACTGATTCTGTTGATGGTACTGAGGTTGTTGCTGATAGTTTTGTTGCGGAGGTTGATAAACTGGTTGAGGATGAGCTGGAGCGGGAATGGTGACTGCTGCCACAGATCTATGAACATATGGAGGTCTGCCCCTGTTGGTGTGGATGGCATTGGTCTCGCCAGTTCTTCTCGGGCCTGCAAAAGGCTTTCTTGTACTACTGGACGAGCTTGCACCGTTGTCTGAGATCTTACCCATTTTTAACAGGCTCTCAATTCTCTCTCCAGCTATGACAACATCTGCAAAGCTAGTGGAAGAGAAAGCAGCCAGCCTGTCAATGTAGGTTCCCTGAAGGGTGTTCATAAACATGTCTGCCATTTCCCTCTCAGACATAGGTGGCTGAACAGCAGCAGCCAATTGCCTCCATCTCTGGGCATATTCTCGGAAACTTTCCCTTGACGACTGTGACATTCCCATTAGGAGAGTCCTGTTGGGTGCCATATCTAAGTTGTACTGATACTGTCTGATAAAGGCCTCTGCCAGGTCCTTCCAGCATCTGATAGTTGCCCTTGTCAAGTGAGAGTACCATTCTCTTGACGCTCCTGTTAAGCTATCCTCGAAATAGAACATCCAGAGCTTCTCATCCATAGTATAGGCCTTCAGCCTTCCCAGAAATGATTGTAAGTGAGTCCGGGGGCATGAAGTCCCGTTGTATTTTTCAAAACAAGGAGGCTTAAACTTATGGGGGATCCTAACCCCGTCTACCAAGCCCATGTCCATGACGTCGAAACCCAAAGAGTTTTGAGACTCTAAGGACCTTAACGTCTCAGCTATCTCATCCAGCCTCCTATCATAAGCTTCTTCCCCAGCACCCATTACTGTGAATTGATCCTCTTGGGGGTCTTCTTGCAGTACCCTGGCTGCAGTGGCAGTCCCTTGAACATTTGCAGGGATGTTGACCTCAGGATGGAGGTGTGGTCCAAATACAGGGGGGTTAACATGAGGTTGAACCCTTTCATTGTTGCTGGTGCCGGCAGTCCCTATATGTGGATCTTCTTGATTTTGCCTTTCCACCATGGCCCTCAATCTTTCCTGGCTCTGAGCCATGTTGTTCATTACTTCCATAAACTGCGTCATTTGATTCCTCATTTCTAGCCTTTCGTTCGCCATTTGATTTCTGACCTCGGTAAGGTCCTGCTGCATCTGATCCATTTGAATGCCCGGAAGGTTGTTACGGGTCGGATAACGGTGCGGACGGTTGAGGGGAAATACCCGGCGCCGAGCAATAGTTCCTGAATATCACAACAGAGTTAGTGGTAATAAATCAAAAACCTACAAAACAAACAAAAGGGTTAGCATGCAATGCAGTATGCCTATTTGTTTTCAAGGTATCCGGTTTGGCATTCAGTTTTGACCCTTCCAGACCCTTGAAGATGCTGTTGACGTTGCTTTTGAAGTGAAACTTGGATGGAACAAACTAATACATATATTACAAAAGCAAAATGGTACATAGTTTGTTTACAAACACAAGCCCTCGGAGGGGTCAAAATACATTACGGGAAAATAAAAGTACACGGAATGAAAGCAACAACAAACAAATGGTCAAACACCAAGACCAAACTCATCCTCACGAACTTCCCTGAGAAGTGCTTCGGTCACAGGATCAGCTGGACGCTCCGTGAGACTCCTGATGAGGAGATTCCGGGTGGTAACAGCTACTGTTAGCTTCCTGTGCTGACTTTGGTCCTTTGACCTCTTTACTCCTGCTTTGATCTTCAGCTCTGATATCTCTCTCTGGGCTGCTGCCAGGGCTTCCTGCTGTTCTTTGGCACTAGCTTCCAGTTGCTCTATCTTGTCTTGAACTCTCTTGTCCTCTAGAGTACGAGCCTCGGTGATCCTGACCCACCGGGCCTGACTCTCCTTTAGATACAAGTCTGTCCTTGCTCTCTGGAACTGGGCTTCCTTGCAAGCATTCTTCAGAATTTGTTCTCCAGCTTTAGACTTTTTGATATAATCCCCAGACTTCTCAATCTTAGCCAGATGCTCCACTCTCAGCTTCTCTAACCTCTCAATCTCTATCCTACCATCACTCCTCTCCCGGAGGGTCTTCTGCAAAGCCTGGGTTAACTTCTCATTTCTTTCCTTCAAGCTTTCAAACTCCTCCAAACTGACAGTGGCAGGGGGTGGTGCTGAAGATGATTCAGGCACATCTTCTATGGTAAAGGGCATCCCAGAGAATTGAGCCCTGGCACGGGACCATTCATAATATTGTGCTGATGCCACATTGCTGCACTTCCCCAAAATGGTTATTCCCTTGGTTTGAACATTATCCCAGGCCCAGGCTGCCTGCCTAACAGTAGCCAGATTAAGCTTGTTCTCACAATAAAGAGTCTCAACCAAGTCCTGTGCCTTAGAAGAGTGGACCAGTGCATAGCCCAGTTGTCTTCTGAACAGCAGAGGGTTGTAATTGATACTACCCTTAACTCCTATTAGGGGCACATTGGGAAAATGCCCACAGCTGGTGATGATATCCCTGCCTTTGGTGCTTTGGGTGCACCACCTGATATCTGCTGAAGTTAGAGCAGTGAGTCTCTTAGCCCAGTTTCTCTGCTGATGAGGATTCAAAAATGCATCTGTCCTGGGTAGATGCCTGAGAAGCCAAGTATGGAACAATGGAGCACAACACCTCTCTAATCTTCCCCTCTGCTTTTCATTCCTCTGATGCACTGAGTAGTAGAGATCCCCCAATAAAGTAGGCACTGGGTTCTGCAAGATGAAAAGATGGATTGCATTCTTGCTAATGAATCGAGGCTCATCTGCAAACAATACAATTCCATATATACTCAAGGCCAATAAAGCACAGACAGCTTTCCACTCTCCTAAAGAGGCTTTCAGGGTAGCTTGAGAGATCAAGAAATCCAGATGAAAGCCAGGGATTCCAGCTTTAGAAGTCATATGTTGCTCAATCAGAACAGGTTCCAGATGCAAAGCCTTTGCTACTTCTCCATTACCAGGAAAGACCATCTTAGGATTGAAAGGGATTCCACCCCTGATAGGTATACCAACTAATGATGAGTATTCTTCCAATAAAGGGCCCAACTGAAAGTCTTGGAAAGTGAAACACCTTAGTGGGGGATCATAAAACTGAATGCAGGTGTGAATCAGGCTTCTCTGTGAAGGGTCCAGATCCATAACCATATCAAGTATATCTCCATAGTGTTCCCTGAACAATGGTATGTGATCTGGAGTGATCAGGGTCTGAATCCTCCTGATGTCAGATAGCTCTGGCTGGAAGAAGTGATAGGTGATGTTGCTCTTTTTAGGAGCCATGATGATGAAGATGAGTAGAGACAAGTGCTGATGATAATACTGAAGAAATGGCCACTGATTGGCTGGTGCAGGTATCTGATAACTGAAGCAGATGCTGATGAAGATAGGTCAATACTGAAGATGGGGTCAAAACCAGAACCAAATGCAGATGGATACCCTGAAACACAAATAAGCAAATGTCAATATGATGCAATGAGTATGTATGCAAATGATATGCAAGGGTTTATGACTGAGCCGGATCTGATCAAATGCCTTGATATAAGTCCAAGACATATTCAAGAATACCAGATGGAGGTCTATAAATCCAGTAACCAAGGTGGGGGGCTCAAATAAAGAGCCACATGTCCAGGGTTTAGAATCACAAGAACTGTTCCAACATGGAGTATTCTTAATCAAATCAAAGTAACAAGGGTATTCTGAGGTCAAGGTACCTGCAAACCTGTAAACAGCCCAACCCCCTCACAGGTAGTGTTCTAAAACAAGGATCCTCAGACTTGGATCAGTTATGAAAAGTGTAAACACTTCTAACCCGGAGGTACAGTGTTTACAATAACCATAAAAGTTCCTCCTCTAATTCATCTCAGTTTCTGGAGGTCAAAACTAAAGGTCATCCAGACTTAGCAGGCTTCCCAGATAGCCCTAGCATTGCAGGAAATCTGCAACACAGAGTTCTCAAGAAGAAACCCATATCTGAACCGTGTTTCATATTCCCGCACCAGACCGAAATGGAATGGGAAAGAATATGATTCACTCTAGCCTAGGTGTCACTCAGGTCCCAGGTATAGGACCTTAACTCTCAATGGAACACCCACCCACCAAAGCAAACAACAGATCCAGCCAGCAGCACAGTATGACAATATGATAATATATGCATAAAGCTATAAAGAAAGCAATAAACAAAACTGTACATAAAGCAAAATAAATACAAATACACAAACACAAATAAGCACATAACACCCCAGTAAACACAAATCAAACAAGCGTTAGGAGGAACCCACAAAAAGAACCAGAAGCCCTGGTTGCAGTGTAAGGTTCCCCAGCAGAGTCGCCAAGCTGTCGCTCCCGATAAGTGGGGAATGGCCCAAATAAAGGTACAGACGCGAACGGTCGGCGAGAGGGGCAATGAGAACACACAGCCGTGAACTCACTGGAGATGAATAGAGTCGCCAGCTAGGCATTTTTATACCGGAGGAAAGGCAATGCTGCATAGACCTAGAAAAAGATGGATAAGACGGTTGCGAACCAGAGAGACTGAGAAAGGGGGTTGGTTACAACCTGGGAAGGTATTAGCACCCAGATTGTCCGTCGTACTCGACGGTGTAACACGGTGGGAGAACTGACTTTAAACAATGTTGCGGATAGCAAGAGTCGCCACCGACTTTTATTTTATCCATAAGGAAAGGTTATAAAAGAACAGGAAAGACCTTAGAGAATATTTTGGGTCCGGGGGGTAGGTTATGAAAAGGGAAGGTATTAGCATCCTTTTCATCCATGGTTATCCATGGGCTCTTAGGTACTTAAGCTCACTTTAAATGGTTTTTGAAAGTGTAGTGTGTGAATAGAAAATTTTCAGAATAGTTAATAAATAATCCATGTAAGGATGTGTTAAAAACTTGTTTGAAAATTTGTTTGAAATTTGTTTAAGTGTGAAAAAGTTTTGAAGTGAGCAAGTATCTAGGAGTAACCTACCCTAATGTTTAAGGTCTTTCTTATTCTTTATCTTTTCCTTAGTAAGACTATCCCTACTATAATGGAGTAGGTAGTCCTTACTTTGGATGTTTAAGGGACATATGAGGGACATTCTGATTTTGGAAGCCATTGTGGGGTGTAATAAGCATAAAGAAGGGACTATCATCATTTGTTTCGAAGGGACTCGATTCGTAAAGGCAACCATAAGGGACTTTGATGATTTTTTATTTTAAGGGACTTGCTTTATACACCCCACTTGACCATTATTCGTAGGCAACTTGAGGGATAACCTTAGGAAGTGAGACGGCGATTAAAATCGACTTACGTGTGTGACGTGTTTAATTTAATTATCTTATATTAAAAGTGATCTAAGTTTATTTTTAAATAACAAACATGTTTTGTCACTCCCTAATTACTAACCATAACAATAATAATTACAAATTTACATCCAGGAACAATTACATAATAATTATAAAATAAATGGCAAATAAATAAATATAATAGCAAAATATAAATAATAAATAAATAAATAAGCAAATTATAATTAGGGGTTAGTAGCAATAATAATAATAATAAGTTAGAAATAATAAACAAGGTTAGAAAAATAATAAATAATAATATGGTTAGTAAATAAGAATAAACAAAATTAATCAAAATAGTATAATAATAAGAAATTAACAATTTTAATATAAACAACTAAAAAACAAATATGAATAAACAATTATTTTAATTTGCAATTTATTAAGTTATATTTTAATTATAAAGTTACTACAAAAGTCTAATTATTATAAACACAATTATTTCTAAACAAAAGTTATAAAAAAAATGTTTATTTAATATATAAAGAGAAAAATAACTTATAAGTATATTTACAAAATTTGTAAGAATTATAGTAGACATATGTATATAATAATTATATTAGAAAATAAAATTAAAAAAAATAGAATTAGATTTGTATTTAAAAAAATATTTTTTAGAGTTTTATAAAATTAGGGTTTTATGTGAGAAATAATTTTTTAGGGGTTTAGAATATACAAAAATTTATTTTTTAATGATCATACAAAATTATCTTAATTAATATAAACTATACAAATAAAATTTAAATAACAAAAAATCAAGAGTTTTATATTTTTTTTAGAAAATTATTTTAAGAGTAATTAGACTATATAATATATATACATATTATGATATAGAAAATAATAACATTTTAATTATTTAAATTAATTAAATTAAATGGAGAACAAGAAAAATAAAAAAAAGAAAGGAAGAAAAGGAACCTGGTGGGATTTGATCCCAAGACCTCTTACTTGCAGGCAGCAACAAGAACCACTGGGCCAGCCAAACGCAGGTGATAGAAGAATGAACCAAGTTTGTTTTATGCCTTGCCCTTTGAAAATCCAGAAAAATCAAAAAAAAACCAAAAGGCCTGGGATAAGACTTGAACCCAGGACCTTTACATTAGCAAGCGTACGCATCACCACCCGGCTGGAAGAGCCCCTCTGTTAGCTTGTTGGTAAGTAATAATAATATATTGAATCTTCTTTTGACCTGAAAAATAAAACAAAACAAATGCACTTGGCCAGGAATCGAACCAAGCACCTTTCAACATACATAGGCTGCGCTTACCACCAGGACACACGCATGTGTGTGTTAATGAAACAACCAAACAACATAAAATATATTAATAATATTTGAATTTTTGAAACTGGCGCGCAGGGCCTTCGTCTTCAACCTCCTGAGCTTCGAAATTTCCTGCGAATTCAGGTGCAAATTTTCCTGCGAGTTCTTCAAGCTTCTTGACCTGCGAAAATCAAACTCTTGCCAAACAGTAACGATTCATCAAATTGATTACAGTTTTATGATCCTTAGGTCTCATGGAACACTCCCATGTTCTTAGAATTTATTTAAATTCATTGAATCATCAAGCCCTAACTTCAAGAGCTAAACCCTAACAATGGCCGAATCTTTATTAGGTCACGAAAATCCAATTGAGTTGTCCAGAATTGTTCTAGGGATCAAAATAAACACATATCAACCATCAAAAACAATTTATAATACATATATCAATGGAATCGAAAAAATTTATTTTAAGACAAAGATGAGTTCGGGTAGAGCAATATGGTGCACATGAGATGCATATGAGTGATGGTTCATGATCAGAGAAGTCCCAGGAAGCTTGCTATGTGCTTGCTTTACCTTCAAATGGCTTAAATCCAAGAATCCGAATGTGACTTGTGGAGAGGTTTTTGAACAATGGTGAACTTACTCTTGGGCTGTGGAAATCGTGAATGAGGCTAGGGTTTGTGTTATGTATATATAGGTGGATCATTCTAGGTCAAAACATTGATTAATTTTGTGGAAGAATTGATTTAAAAAGATTAAGAAAGATCATGCCATGAAAGTTCAATATTTTGTACCAATGCCTTCTATTTTAAGCCAATTCATATAATTCTTGCATCAATTTGTTCTATATTGACTTTATGACTTTCTAGAATCAACAAACCAATTAAATCTTCATATTTAATATTTTATTTAAATTTAAAATGATTTTAAGAATAAAAAATCATAATAAATTAATTAAATAAAATAAAAATTATGGAAATATTATGGAAATTTCGTGCAAGCTATTATGAAGTGGATTGGGTCACAATTTGGGCAGCCCATTTGGAAAGAAATGATTTTGAACCTCCCTTTTCAACATAAACCATCACAAAATTTCCTAACTTTGCAAAGGCACATCTCCCTCAATTTTAAAGGTATGAGGGTGTTCTTGGACTTTTTGGAAAGCTTGAAGAGTCCTATAAACAACCCCATTGGTTTCAGGTCCATATCATTTACCAATCTCAAGTTATGCCCTTTTGAAGTTGTTGACTTTTTGTTGACTTTTGAAATGACCTATAATGTCTTAGATCATATCTTTCAAATGAAGCATTTTTGGGCTTAACCTTCAACATCAAAGTTGTAGAGAATTCAATTTCCTTCAAAATGAGCTTTGGATGGAGACTTGGTGATGAAGTATGTAAAAGTTATGCCTGGTCAAAGTTCAGCTGACTTTTACTGAGGAAACCCTAATTTAGAAACTCCTGATTATTGATGATCTGGAATCTCCTTGATGAATCATGATCAAACCTTGATCAAATGATGAATTTTACTTCATATACTTGATGTTGGCAAAAAATCATGAGGTTTGACTTTAGTTTGACCACAGTTGACCTCAGTTTGACTTTTTAACTGCACTGACTGATTTTGACTTATCTGATCATCTGACTGAGCAAACTTTTGAGAAAAGTCTTGAAACTTGACATGGGGGTTCTTATACACATATAAGATGTTATGAAACTCACTTGAGGTATTGGAAGTCCACTTAGCCTGATTAAAGTCAAAACCCTAGTTCTGGATACACTGCTTAGGAGGTGCATTGTCTGAGGGAATTGTCAACTTCTTTGACCAATTGTGAACTTTGTGAACCTTGTGAATCTTCATAAGATGTCTTGTGATACTCATGGGATGTATTGTGAAGCTTGTGAACCTTGTGAACCTCATGAAGTGGCTTTGTAGACCTCATGAACCTTAGGAAAGCTTTGTAATCATTGTGAAACTTGTGAACCTTGTGAACCTTCATAAAGTAACTTGTAGACTTCATGAACCTCATGAAAGGTCTTGTAAGTGTTGAGAAGCTTGTGAACCTTGTGAACCTTCATAAAGTAACTTGTAGACTTCATGAACTTCAAGAAAGGCATTGAAAGCATTATGGAACTTGTGAACCTTGTGAACCTTCAAGAAGTAACTTGTGGACTTCATGAACCTCATGAAAGGTTATGTAAATGTTGAGAGGCTTGTGAACCTTCATAAAGTAACTTGTAAACTTCATGAACCTCATGAAAGGTGTTGAAAGCATTAAGAACTTGTGAACCTTGTGAACCTTCTTAGCACACAAAGTCTTGTATTGTGAGGGCAAATTTTGGGGTGCAACAGCTGCCCCTGTTCAATTTTCTGAAACCTGAGGGGTTAGATTGGTATATTTGCCAGTCGTGACCTGGAAGGTTGAAGGGGATTGAACACAAAAGCCCAAAAATTTGCACTCACCAGTGCATTTGAGTGATACAGTTGAATATGATTGAGCGGGCTTAAAGATGCCACTAGGGGAAAGTTCCTCAGATATATTTCTTGGAAGATAAAGCAGTCCAAAATATGGAGGTATAATGAAAACTGTCAGGAGTCTGGAGCAGTCCTGAGGTATTGATGATATGCTTTCAGGAGACTGGAGTAATCCTGATATAACAGCATGTCTTCAGGGGGGGGTGAAAAGCTATCAGGAGGCTGGAGCTGTCCTGAGGTAACAATATAATTTCAAGAGGATAGAGCAATCTTGAGAGATTGATGATATGCTTTCAGGAGACTGGAGTAATCCTGATGTAACAGCATGTCTTCAGGAGGATAGAGCAATCAATGATGATAACCCTAAAGCAGTCTTGAAATAATAATATGATCTTAGGAGGATAGAGCAATCAATAGCTCTAAAGCAGTCTTGAAGTAGTAATATGACCTCAGGAGGATAGAGCAATCAATAGCTCTAAAGCAGTCTTGAAGTAGTGATATGACCTCAGGAGGATAGAGCAATCAATAGCTCTAAAGCAGTCTTGAAGTAGTGATATGACCTCAGGAGGATAGAGCAATCAATAGCTCTAAAGCAGTCTTGAAGTAGTGATATGACCTCAGGAGGATAGAGCAATCAATAGCTCTAAAGCAGTCTTGAAGTAGTGATATGACCTCAGGAGGATAGAGCAATCAATAGCTCTAAAGCAGTCTTGAAGTAGTGATATGATTCCAGGAGGATAGAGCCATAATAACTCTAAAGCAGTCTTGAAATAATAATGTGATTTGTCTTCAGGAGGATAGAGCAATCAGTAGCTCTAAAGCAGTCTTGAAGTAGTAATATGACCTCAGGAGGATAGAGCAATCAATAATGATAACTCTAAAGCAGTCTTGAAGTAATGATATGATTCCAGGAGGATAGAGCCATAATAACTCTAAAGCAGTCTTGAAATAATAATGTGATTTGTCTTCAGGAGGATAGAGCAATGGATAGCTCTAAAGCAGTCTTGAAGTAATGAGAAGTTATCAGGAGGATAAAGTAACCCTGAGGTGACGATAAAGCAGTCCCAATAGTAATAAGAAGCTTATCAGGAGGATAAAGTAACCCTGAGGTTACAATAAAGCAGTCCCAAAGTAATAAGAAGCTTATCAGGAGGATAAAGTAACCCTGAGGTTACAATAAAGCAGTCCCAAAGTAATAAGAAGCTTATCAGGAGGATAAAGTAACCCTGAGGTTACAATAAAGCAGTCCCAAAGATCCTAAGCTTGTTTGTTAACCTGAAACAAGGTAGCATTCTGTATAATAACATTAGTTTATGCTTTATGTATGCATGTATGATATGACGCACCTAAGTAATGTACTATATGTCTATGGATATGTATGTTATGGTGTGATATAAATGATGTATGTATGATATGATACTGCAGGAAGCGTCTGGATATCTTCGTATAACAACTGCTGACCAGGGAAAATAAATCCCGATTCGTTGTTGAAGAATATATAAACCTCTGTCTGTTGGGGATAGTAGGGTACAGATAACTTCCCGTATGATGGGGATAGTAAGGATAGATATCACCTCCCGTATGCTGGGATAGTAAGGTATATATAACCTTCGTCTTCGTTTGATGGTAGGGTAGACATAACATCCCGTCTTCGTTTGATAGTAGAGTAGATACAACATCCCGTCTTTGTTCGTCGTACCCTTATTGGAAAATAAATTCCCGAATATCCGTATGAGGATAAAAGAGATGGATATAAATTCCAGGGGAGATGAGACTTTATGAAGATGGATTTGCCCTACTGAGGGTTTTGTAACTGTCTTGTAAAGGTGAACCGGCGAAGCTTCATTGAGATCCTTCCCTCGTTCGTCCTTAGTAAATACTATTACTGCATTTTCATGCATTTCTGGTAAACATTAATCGTATTCAAAAGCATGATACATTCAAACATAACCAATGGACGTTTCGCTTAGGGTAAAAGTAAATCTAGATTCAGAGGGAAAAGTAAAGCTGAACTTGAAAACAGAATCGTTTCAACTTCGAGAGTGTATAACCAATTGGATCTATGGCTCCTGAAATTCTTTAACTTTCCTGAGTACCTTTCCAGAAATCCTCATAGCTGGATCTGAATACATGATATTGACACCATCTGATACTACTGGCGTAGACAACTAATTTCCATCATGGTTTCAGCTGAGAATCCAATATCAAGGTAATACAATGAGAGGAATGTGTCTTCAAACTGTAATGGACCATATACGCTCCAGGTATTAGATTTGAAGAGAAAGCATTGCCCCTTGGTTGAGGATGAATTGTCCCATAATGGAAGTATCTGTAATGAGCTACCTCAAGAGAAACAAGCAGAATGCCCCATAAGCATATGCCCCTGGCATTGTGAACTCTGTAATGTCACCTTTGGTAATTTAACTGTATGAGGAAAAGTGCCCCTGGCATTGTGAACTCTGTAATGTCACCTTTGGTAATTCAACTGTATGAGGAAAAATGCCCCTGGCTATTAAGCACAGATGAGTCTGGACCTAATTGCCCCAACTGAATTGAACAGTAACTTGGTATGCCTCTTGACTGGGAAACAGTGACTATGCCCTTGGCATTTCAGATAGATGAGGGGATCTGCCTCTGGATGCTTAAACATAGTTGAATCTTGTCCTGATTGCCCCAAATGAGTTAGGAAGTATCATGGCTTGCCCCCTTGATTGGGAGGTCATGACTATGCCCCTTTGTATACATGGACTTTGATCCAGGAAGCAACTTTGTTTATCGGAAGGACTTTGGTTCATTGAACATTCATCCTGTAAGCTTCTCCATTTGTCAAACACTTAGGTATATGCAAACAAATATATTAAAAAAATGCAATGCTTATGTCTGTCTTGAAGTTTTGAAACAGGTTATTTTAGAAAAACTTTTTTTTTTTTTTTTTGGGAAAACTGTGATATTAACTCAAATTTTATGACAAGCCCTAAAGGAGTCAGGATACCTTTTTGCAGCAGTACGCTTTCGAACTAACCATGCTTCAGTTAGGACTTTTAAAGGGTTGTAACGTGGCCTGGTTCATGGTTTAAGAAACAAAGGATAAAGGCTCGAATTTTATTTGTACCCAACCCAATCTCCATGATGTTCTTCAGTCCTATGCTCAGTTAACTCATGCATTGAAGTTCCATAGCAGTTTGGAGTTGTAACACTGATATTTGTGATGGTTCAGAAACCCAAAACTTATTTGAACATTCAGTCATCTTTCTTTATTGAGGATTTATAGTGACCTCTTCTTCTTTTTTCTTTTGACTTTATTATCCCTTCTTTTTGCCTGAACTGCTTATTTCAAGGTTACAGTCAGCGGGATGTCTTGATGTTTTACTAAGTCTCCTTCATAGGTTTTGACTTAGTGAATTGTTCTTTTGCTGGATATTGACTGTCAGGTTTCATGATTACAGAGAACCATCATTAGTTGTGTACAACACAAGCAATTGGCATATTTGAGTTAACTGAGTAACTACCCTGCCCCAGGTTATGAATAAGGGTTTTAATTTGTACGAGAATAAAAACTCCTACTTCATAGGCTCAAAAGGGCTGACTAGGGATTAACTTCCTTATATCTCCACTGTTTAGGAATTGAAACAATGCCTGTACCTCGTCAGCATAGTCTGTTCAAAAGCATACTGCATAAGATTATGGTATTGTTTTCGTCATCCTCCCTCTACAGGCTTATAGCTTTATCAGGAGTTAAATATCACAAGATAGAAATAAGAAGCATAATTCAAAATATAGTGGAACGAATGGACTAATTCAAGACAAACATATGCGATGCATTAATGAAAACAAAAGTTTAACATAATAGTAAGTGTTCAAACAAATAAAAGAAATTACAAATGAAAATTCAAATGTTGTCCCATCCGGTTGGCTGAATGTCCTCAATTGCAATCTGTGAACTTTGAGGAGCAGTATACTTCACCATGAAATCAAATTTACCACTTGGATATCCCAAGGTGCCCCATATCTCAACAGGAACAGGTAGGCTTTCTTTCTTGCAACCTTGGGCAACTTGTCTTGCAGCTTTGGTGTTTGATGGACGATAGTAGAATTCAACTTGACCTTCTGGAGTAACCTCTAGTATTTCTTCGTCAATCAAGTCTTGAATCTTTTTCTTCAATGCCCAACAGCTATTAGTATCATGCCCAGGACTGTTGGAGTGGTACTCACACCTTGCCCTGGGATTATAGCGAGGAGAGGGAGTTTTAGGATTTTGAGGAGGATTTTCCAAGGAAATTAGCTTCATCTCCAACAAGCATTGCAGAACTTGTGACATTGGAGTGCTGAACTTGATAAACTGCCTTCTATATTTCTTGTGTTGAGGTGGATTAACCTTATCAGGTCTTTCAACAGAAGAACAATCAATGGCAACCTGTCTCTCACCCTCTTTTATCCTCATCCTCCTTTCAACCAAATCAGCTTGTTTTAATGGAGGTTCACTGACAATTAGATCCCTGACTCTATTACTTTGAAGTTTGTGGATAAGGGTCCTTAGCTCTTCTTGCCCCTGAGCTAAACTTTGGATAAGAGCCATTTGGCCATTCATCTGGATCCTCATTCCTGTCATCTCAGCTTGTAGTTGTTTTAGTTGATCATCCTTGTTGTCCTCAGGATTCTTCTTCTTAGCCAGCAGTGTCTTCAATTCATCCTGCCCCTTGGACAGGTTCAAGATCAGCTCTTGGAACTGTGCATTTTGTGCCTGGAGATCCTTAACTGATTGTTCAAGAGCCATTGCTGAAATAAACAGCGAGAAGATGAGAAACCTGTGCACAATTATAAACCTGTGATGCAATGAAATGATATGGGAATGCATATGCAATGTTTTCAAGGACCGCAGGATTTAAATTTGCTTAGACAAAAACGAAAGTAAACTTTTATTAGTAATAACTTTGTTTTGCCTTTTAGGCGTACACAAATGAAATGAAATAAAATAAGTACAAAAGATGGGGTTTTAAGTCTCCCATGGACGTTTCCTCTTTATGTTGAGGTATGAATTGAGGTTTCGTTCCTCATGAAGTTGCTTTGTTAGCTCTAGGATTTTTGCTTGGCTTGCTTTGTAATGAGCCTCGAAAGTATCCCTTTGCTCCTTCAGTTGGATCCATGATCTCTGCAAGTCTTCCTTATCAGTAGGCATGTCTGGGTGAAGGATGGTATAAGAAGTATCTCCTTCAGCAACAGGTTCCATGGTAACTGGCAGGATAGCAGGATATGGCATCATGAGAGTCTGAGCGCGAGATCGTACCCATCTGAGATAAGCCTCCATAGGAATAGTGTACTTAGGCTCCAGTGTCTTGCTGTCAACCCTGTTTACCTTTCCCCAAGCTCGTATGAATCTCTGACGGTAACCCTGAAGATCGTTGTCGTAATCAAATACAATTCCCTGAATCAACATGTCATGTGGACCATCGCTTCGGGCGTAACCAAACTGTCGTAAAGCTAGAGAGGGGTTGTAGGTGATGCCTCCTCTTATGCCTAGAAGTGGCACATTAGGAAACTCCCCACAACGGTCAATGATGGTGACATTCTCCATAGATCTGGAGCACCAATGGATATCTGAGTGAGAAAGTGATATGATCCTCTTGGACCATCTGAACCCTTGCTCATTCTTCATTACTGAGCGAGGAAGGTGAGAAATAAACCACCTAGAAAGCAAAGGTATGCAACACATCAAAGTTCCTCTTGCCCTCGTAGTACGAGTATGAAGAGAATGCAGGATGTCTCCAAGCAATGTAGGTACTGGATTGTGACTTAGGAAAATGTTGATGGCATGAACGTCTATGAACTGATCTGGATTGGGGAACAATACTAAGCCATATATCAGCAATGCTAAGACCTCCTCAAAAGCATCATAGCTCATGGCCTTCAAGAACATCTGAGCTTTATCCATTAATACCTTAGCAAGAATACCCTTGACTCCACTTCTCGTTTCTAGAACAATGTCAGACTTCTTCAGATGTAGGGCTGCAGCAATAACCTCTGGTTTGGGCTCCTTCTCCAAACCTGTGAAGGGTCTTTGATCAAGAACAGGTATACCCAGAAGCTTAGAGAACTCCTCCATGGTAGGGACTAACTGATAGTCGGGGAATGTGAAACAGTGATGTTTAGGATCAAAGAACTGAAACAGAACACTCATCATGTCTTCATTGAACCCTGAAGTGACTAGATCCAATAGGTGACCATGTCTCTTGATGAACTGGGAATGATCAGACACTTGAGCAACCAACTCTTTAAGCTTAGCAGGTATGCCCACAAAGTTGATCCTGATGGTGTTTCTACGAGCAGAAGCCATGACCTGCAACAAAGAACAAAGATAAATCCCTTGGTCCTTGAAATGGTTAGGGAAAATGCTATGCTTATGATGCATGATGATGTCATGATGTTATGCTCAATCACAAACATGTGGCACACACAAGCAAGTCACACAATAGCCCTAGGTTTAAAGGCTTGCATGAGGTTCAAAGGTAAGTACCCTCCCCTGAAGTTAGTTGGTTCATCCTGTCCTATGAAAGTAACCAGGTTCTAAGGGATCTCAATATAATTGATCCTTCACAAGGGTGGTTGTTCAGTAGGCAACTTACTTGCCAACCAAAACCCTCCAAGTTTAGAATCTCAATGAGCGTAGTATCGAGTGTCAACCAACTTCAGTCTGTACCAAAGCCGGTTACCTCACTACTTTCTAAAGGCCAAGATGAGTTAACTAGGGTTCTAAAAGTTAGTTAGTGCATTGACAACATATGGCAGCCTCATATTATCCTCAACTTGACTTAAGGAACATAAGCACCAACCAAGAAGTCGCACTAACTATGGCCACCAGATCAACCGTATCGATATACGTCGTACAGTTTCCTTGGTCTATTGCCATTTACCTAAGGTACACTAGATCCGGGTTAGGACCTTTCACACATAAGAGCACCCCAACAATGTAAAGTAAAGCAAACAAGGCAAACAATATTAAAGTGATCTAATTCCTAAGGGTACCCCTCTTAAATTAATATCCCCAGCAGAGTCGCCAGTTCTGTAACACGGTGGGAGAACTGACTTTAAACAATGTTGCGGATAGCAAGAGTCGCCACCGACTTTTATTTTATCCATAAGGAAAGGTTATAAAAGAACAGGAAAGACCTTAGAGAATATTTTGGGTCCGGGGGGTAGGTTATGAAAAGGGAAGGTATTAGCATCCTTTTCATCCATGGTTATCCATGGGCTCTTAGGTACTTAAGCTCACTTTAAATGGTTTTTGAAAGTGTAGTGTGTGAATAGAAAATTTTCAGAATAGTTAATAAATAATCCATGTAAGGATGTGTTAAAAACTTGTTTGAAAATTTGTTTGAAATTTGTTTAAGTGTGAAAAAGTTTTGAAGTGAGCAAGTATCTAGGAGTAACCTACCCTAATGTTTAAGGTCTTTCTTATTCTTTATCTTTTCCTTAGTAAGACTATCCCTACTATAATGGAGTAGGTAGTCCTTACTTTGGATGTTTAAGGGACATATGAGGGACATTCTAATTTTGGAAGCCATTGTGGGGTGTAATAAGCATAAAGAAGGGACTATCATCATTTGTTTCGAAGGGACTCGATTCGTAAAGGCAACCATAAGGGACTTTGATGATTTTTTATTTTAAGGGACTTGCTTTATACACCCCACTTGACCATTATTCGTAGGCAACTTGAGGGATAACCTTAGGAAGTGAGACGGCGATTAAAATCGACTTACGTGTGTGACGTGTTTAATTTAATTATCTTATATTAAAAGTGATCTAAGTTTATTTTTAAATAACAAACATGTTTTGTCACTCCCTAATTACTAACCATAACAATAATAATTACAAATTTACATCCAGGAACAATTACATAATAATTATAAAATAAATGGCAAATAAATAAATATAATAGCAAAATATAAATAATAAATAAATAAATAAGCAAATTATAATTAGGGGTTAGTAGCAATAATAATAATAATAAGTTAGAAATAATAAACAAGGTTAGAAAAATAATAAATAATAATATGGTTAGTAAATAAGAATAAACAAAATTAATCAAAATAGTATAATAATAAGAAATTAACAATTTTAATATAAACAACTAAAAAACAAATATGAATAAACAATTATTTTAATTTGCAATTTATTAAGTTATATTTTAATTATAAAGTTACTACAAAAGTCTAATTATTATAAACACAATTATTTCTAAACAAAAGTTATAAAAAAAATGTTTATTTAATATATAAAGAGAAAAATAACTTATAAGTATATTTACAAAATTTGTAAGAATTATAGTAGACATATGTATATAATAATTATATTAGAAAATAAAATTAAAAAAAATAGAATTAGATTTGTATTTAAAAAAATATTTTTTAGAGTTTTATAAAATTAGGGTTTTATGTGAGAAATAATTTTTTAGGGGTTTAGAATATACAAAAATTTATTTTTTAATGATCATACAAAATTATCTTAATTAATATAAACTATACAAATAAAATTTAAATAACAAAAAATCAAGAGTTTTATATTTTTTTTAGAAAATTATTTTAAGAGTAATTAGACTATATAATATATATACATATTATGATATAGAAAATAATAACATTTTAATTATTTAAATTAATTAAATTAAATGGAGAACAAGAAAAATAAAAAAAAGAAAGGAAGAAAAGGAACCTGGTGGGATTTGATCCCAAGACCTCTTACTTGCAGGCAGCAACAAGAACCACTGGGCCAGCCAAACGCAGGTGATAGAAGAATGAACCAAGTTTGTTTTATGCCTTGCCCTTTGAAAATCCAGAAAAATCAAAAAAAAACCAAAAGGCCTGGGATAAGACTTGAACCCAGGACCTTTACATTAGCAAGCGTACGCATCACCACCCGGCTGGAAGAGCCCCTCTGTTAGCTTGTTGGTAAGTAATAATAATATATTGAATCTTCTTTTGACCTGAAAAATAAAACAAAACAAATGCACTTGGCCAGGAATCGAACCAAGCACCTTTCAACATACATAGGCTGCGCTTACCACCAGGACACACGCATGTGTGTGTTAATGAAACAACCAAACAACATAAAATATATTAATAATATTTGAATTTTTGAAACTGGCGCGCAGGGCCTTCGTCTTCAACCTCCTGAGCTTCGAAATTTCCTGCGAATTCAGGTGCAAATTTTCCTGCGAGTTCTTCAAGCTTCTTGACCTGCGAAAATCAAACTCTTGCCAAACAGTAACGATTCATCAAATTGATTACAGTTTTATGATCCTTAGGTCTCATGGAACACTCCCATGTTCTTAGAATTTATTTAAATTCATTGAATCATCAAGCCCTAACTTCAAGAGCTAAACCCTAACAATGGCCGAATCTTTATTAGGTCACGAAAATCCAATTGAGTTGTCCAGAATTGTTCTAGGGATCAAAATAAACACATATCAACCATCAAAAACAATTTATAATACATATATCAATGGAATCGAAAAAATTTATTTTAAGACAAAGATGAGTTCGGGTAGAGCAATATGGTGCACATGAGATGCATATGAGTGATGGTTCATGATCAGAGAAGTCCCAGGAAGCTTGCTATGTGCTTGCTTTACCTTCAAATGGCTTAAATCCAAGAATCCGAATGTGACTTGTGGAGAGGTTTTTGAACAATGGTGAACTTACTCTTGGGCTGTGGAAATCGTGAATGAGGCTAGGGTTTGTGTTATGTATATATAGGTGGATCATTCTAGGTCAAAACATTGATTAATTTTGTGGAAGAATTGATTTAAAAAGATTAAGAAAGATCATGCCATGAAAGTTCAATATTTTGTACCAATGCCTTCTATTTTAAGCCAATTCATATAATTCTTGCATCAATTTGTTCTATATTGACTTTATGACTTTCTAGAATCAACAAACCAATTAAATCTTCATATTTAATATTTTATTTAAATTTAAAATGATTTTAAGAATAAAAAATCATAATAAATTAATTAAATAAAATAAAAATTATGAAAATATTATGGAAATTTCGTGCAAGCTATTATGAAGTGGATTGGGTCACAATTTGGGCAGCCCATTTGGAAAGAAATGATTTTGAACCTCCCTTTTCAACATAAACCATCACAAAATTTCCTAACTTTGCAAAGGCACATCTCCCTCAATTTTAAAGGTATGAGGGTGTTCTTGGACTTTTTGGAAAGATTGAAGAGTCCTCTAAACAACCCCATTGGTTTCAGGTCCATATCATTTACCAATCTCAAGTTATGCCCTTTTGAAGTTGTTGACTTTTTGTTGACTTTTGAAATGACCTATAATGTCTTAGATCATATCTTTCAAATGAAGCATTTTTGGGCTTAACCTTCAACATAAAAGTTGTAGAGAATTCAATTTCCTTCAAAATGAGATTTGGATGGAGACTTGGTGATGAAGTATGTAAAAGTTATGCCTGGTCAAAGTTCAGCTGACTTTTACTAAGGAAACCCTAATTTAGAAACTCCTGATTATTGATGATCTGGAATCTCCTTGATGAATCATGATCAAACCTTGATCAAATGATGAATTTTACTTCATATACTTGATGTTGGCAAAAAATCATGAGGTTTGACTTTAGTTTGACCACAGTTGACCTCAGTTTGACTTTTTAACTGCACTGACTGATTTTGACTTATCTGATCATCTGACTGAGCAAACTTTTGAGAAAAGTCTTGAAACTTGACATGGGGGTTCTTATACACATATAAGATGTTATGAAACTCACTTGAGGTATTGGAAGTCCACTTAGCCTGATTAAAGTCAAAACCCTAGTTCTGGATACACTGCTTAGGAGGTGCATTGTCTGAGGGAATTGTCAACTTCTTTGACCAATTGTGAACTTTGTGAACCTTGTGAATCTTCATAAGATGTCTTGTGATACTCATGGGAGGTATTGTGAAGCTTGTGAACCTTGTGAACCTCATGAAGTGGCTTTGTAGACCTCATGAACCTTAGGAAAGCTTTGTAATCATTGTGAAACTTGTGAACCTTGTGAACCTTCATAAAGTAACTTGTAGACTTCATGAACCTCATGAAAGGTCTTGTAAGTGTTGAGAAGCTTGTGAACCTTGTGAACCTTCATAAAGTAACTTGTAGACTTCATGAACTTCAAGAAAGGCATTGAAAGCATTATGGAACTTGTGAACCTTGTGAACCTTCAAGAAGTAACTTGTGGACTTCATGAACCTCATGAAAGGTTATGTAAATGTTGAGAGGCTTGTGAACCTTGTGAACCTTCATAAAGTAACTTGTAAACTTCATGAACCTCATGAAAGGTGTTGAAAGCATTAAGAACTTGTGAACCTTGTGAACCTTCTTAGCACACAAAGTCTTGTATTGTGAGGGCAAATTTTGGGGTGCAACAGACGGGATCCACGCTTAAAAGATTTGTGTTTTAAAGGGGTAGTGTCAGTGCAATTTGTGTATAAAGTAACTGGAAAAGAATGTACAGGTGTCAGTGCAAGGGAAAAGTGAAGTGAAATATGAAAGTGTCAGTGCAGGAATGAGAATATGCTCAAGATAATGAGGCTAAAAGAATGAAGCTGGAAAGAGGGGGAATATACAGAGACTTTTGTTCGATAACTGTTAAGTTATGCCTACGTATCCTCTCGTGCAATGAGGAAGTCAGAACACCGTAGTTCGACCCAAAGAGACTGAAAGGTGAATTGACTTGTGAACTGCTTGCTTGTCTATGCTCAAGTGTATGACCTGTCTGGCTCAGGTGCTAACTGTCTTGCATTAGACGGAAGAAGCAAGTTCTCGTTTGTGAGTGAATGAGATGAGAAAAGAATCCCGGAGGAGACGATTATTGTTTGTTTTTGTGTTTTCAATCTTTTATTATTTTTTTGGATTTTTGTCATAAGTTAATGAGCTTAAGTCTAAACCAATGGATTTAGTAAACTCATCACATCTTCCCTCTGTTTAGGGGTAATGAGAATACCTTAAGTGTGAAGTCAGATTCTCACACTTAATCACCTTTGGTGTAGGATTAAGATCATTAACCTACTTGTGATTATTTAGATGTTTTGGTGTTTTTTGTTTAGTGTTAAGTAATGAGATTAAGCCATAATCAGGGATTAAACAGACTCATTACACCATCCTAATAGAAGGATAATAGATGATAATGTTTAAGCTGAGGAAAGCTCCTCAACTTAATCCATGATTAGGGATTAAACTCATGACAAAACAAGCCTTTATTAAGTGGATTTTATTTAATGATATGATGATGAAATGAATTTTATGATTTGTAAGACAACTTGAGGGGGACTTGTCCATTAACACTAGGGTTAGTCCTTCTTAACCAATTAAGGAAGAATTAGAACCCTAATGCAAGGCCCAAGTTACAAGTGTGATGTCTTGATGATTATTAAATGGATTGATTAAAGGAGTTAAACACATTAAGGGTTCAATACTTAGGATTAAAGTTATACACTCCATCCTAAGAGAAGGATGCAGGTATAAGCTTAATCACAAAGCCTTGAAGCCTTTAGGATTTAGTCCCTGATTATGAGATGAGAAGAGAGGACTCAAAAGAGACACAAAGGTAAAACTAAGAGGGGAGACTAATCAAAACCCTAATCATTGTCATACATGGTTGTTCCTAAGGTTTGTGAGGTTTTCAAGAGAAGCCTTCAATGGAACCACCAGGAAGCAGATGAAAGGATCAAGAGAAGCAAAAGCAACTTGCTTCATTCAAGAAGTCAAGTCACTTGAAGAAAGAAAGTGGGAAGAAGAAGAATGATCAAGCTCAAGCTCAAACACATACAAAAAATGCAGCAAGGATGCATGAAAGAGATGAAGAGAAGTTATGAGAAGTGAAGGCAAATTCACTTCTCAAAGTTACTTACCACCTGAAAGGTTAGGAAAGAAATGCAATGCAATGCATAATGGGATGGGATGATGTGATGAGAAACAAAACCAGAAGCATATACATGATGCTAATGATGCTATGAGATGCTACAAACATGAGGCAGCACATGGAAATGATCATAGAAGTTCATGAATGCAAATGAAGCAAGTTAGAAACCATGAACATACATGTAAAGTTATGAAGTGCACATGGCATACAACATGGCAAATACATAATGCAATGATCAAACATGCCTTCAATATGTCTTATGATGTCAAATGAATCAAATGGATGCTTGAAATGTCATGGCAAGTCATGTTATGCAAGAGAATGCAAGATGGATGCATATGGAAGCCCAAATTAAGGTTTATGAATCATACATCAAACACAAACCAAAATCAGAAGCAAACAACATTACAAAAAATTGCAAATGCACTCAAAGGACCCCTAATCCTATACTAAACCAATGCTCAAAGGAGAGGTCTCAACTCCTAACCACTCTCAAGATATGATTTTCACAAGTTTTTAGGGTTTTTAGGGTTTCCAAACAAAAGAAATGCCAAAAAAAATGAAAATGAAAGATCAAATCATGGCCATTTAATCTCACAAACTACATGCTAAACACAATGCAATGCAAAAAGAATCAATGTCCAACTCTTCATGGATAGACAGAAATGATTTTTGAAACTTTGGATCAAATTAATGCATAAAAATGATTTTTATTCAATGAAAAATTCTCAAAATGCATCAAGATCAAAAAATAAATTTGGTTTGAAGGTTGGACAATGTTTCTAAATGTCTTAGAACATTTCATGAATTTTTTGGTGATTTTTAAATACCTAAAAGTATTTTTAATAAATTAATTCTCATTAATCAATTAAAAATAAACTTTTAAATATTTAAAAATACTTTTTTAATGCTAAAAATAAAATTAAAAATATTTTTGTGTCATAAAAATTAATGAAACTTTTGAGAAAAAGTTTCATAATTTTTAAACAATTTTTACTATTTTAAATAAATTGTGCAAATAAAATGAAAAGAAATGAAATAAAAAATGAAATAAAAGAAAGTAAGCAGATCCAATGGTGGAGATTTGAACTGGGTTTGGGATAGTTGACTGGCGCGCGAATCCAAGGGCCATGGTTGGTTCTGATTTAATTAACCTAATTATGATTTATTTAATTAATTAAAGTGGATTAGGGCAAAGCAAAAGGATCTGAGCCCTTCATGCGCGCGGGAAGTCAACTGGTCAAGGCAATCCTACGCTCAATATTCAAATGGCACTAATGACCTGAGATTAGGGCAAAGCACTTTCAGGTGACCGGAGGGAAGCTCCGGTCATCTTCTCCGGCGGTATCAAAACCCTAAAACATGATTCAGGCATCTAAACATCAAATTAAGCACAGCCAAATGATCCTCTAACAACCTAGGTCATGAATCCACCCTCAAACATCATTTAAACCCCAAGAATCATGTAAATCGAAAGAAACAAAATCCACGGGTGAAATTTCAGGGTGGTCATACAAACTCATCTCTCACTCATTTTCAATTTTAAAACCATCCCCATGATCAGCAAGACATGAGCAACCAGTTTATGACTTAAAATGCAAGCTTTGGAAGAAAATGTTCATGATCATACCTGAGCTGGAAAGCTTCAAAACTGAGCTTCCAGAGCCTCCTTTGCGTGCAAATGGACTTCTTAGGCTCCCCTGATGCTAATGGAAGGCTTGGAATGAGCTTAGACAAGCTGCTTTGAGAAATCCAGTTCTGGTGTAGCAGAAAATGGAGTTTGTGTGTGAGTGGTTTCAAGCTCTGTTAATGGTTGGTTCTGGTTCCTTTTGATGTGTTTGACTTGTTGGTGAAAAGAGTTTGGATGTTTGATGGCTGTGGAAGGTGATTCGAAGGAAAATGCAGACTGGGGTGGAAAATGGTGAAGCTATGTTCTTGCTCAGTTCAAGCCTGAATCTTGTTGGTTTTTGCTCAATGAGGCAAGGTGAGGATGATGGTGAGACTTGCTTGAATGTTTGTGAGGTGTGGAGGCAGATTCGAAGAGAAATGCAAAATGGGGTGAGTTTGTGAATGTGATGGTATTGTGTGTTTCAGCCTTGCTTCTTGGGTGTTATGGCCAGCATTTTCCTTGCATAAAGAACTCCCATTGGTCAGGTGATGTGACCTGGCCTGCTGTGATTGGGATGTCTACTTTTGCAAAAAGTCCACTTTGTTGTAAGAGAGGCATGGGCTAAGTTCTAGCTTGGTACAATGGCTATGGGCTGCGCAGCATGGTGTGTGTGGAGTGCTAGGAAGGTTCAATGGCCAATGCAGCAAGTGGATGGAAGTGATCATGAGCTTTTGCAACTTGGTTCCTCTTTGGTTCACATGTGACTATCTTGCTACACAAGCCATGAATCATGAGAAACCTTGGTTCAAATCTGATTTTTAGGTCACATAGAATGTTTGTGTAATGGTTTGATGTCAATTAGAGGTCACAAGAATGTTTGGTTCATGAAATTGCAAGTTTTCCTTTTAGTTCATAACTTGAAAATTAGTGATTTTTGCCAACTTTGTCACACCATAACTTTTGATCCAAGAAGAATTAGGTCATGTTCTTGTACTTTTTGAAAAGGGAAAAATGTAATCTACAACTTTCATGACCAAAGTTTTTCCATTTGAAGCATTTTTGGATCAAAAAGCAAGGCTTGAAAAATGGCATAAAATGACATATTCTTGAAAAGTCAACCATGCCCTAAAAAGTCAACTTTGCAAAAACTTCAAATTCTTGATTTTTGTGAACTTCAATCTTCTTCCATGATCAAATAAAGATCATATACACTCAAAATGATGAAGATCACCCCTTGGTTGGGTCATTGGGGGCCTCAGATGCCCTGATTTTGCACTGACTTGTTCAGAAAGTCAACTCTTGATTAGATGACTTCCCCATGGAATTTCTTCATGAAAATTGATATGCATACTCCCTATACCATATAAAGACCAATGGAAACAAGAATGACCAAAAAATTTGGAGTTATGGCCTCTGAAACCAAAACCCTAATTTTAGGTCATCTGTGCAGTCAAACTTGGCTCTGCATCCATACCAATCTCAGTTCTTGTGATTCTTTTGCATTTTTGACTTTGAGGGGATGTAATATGATATAAGAGCACACATGGACCCCTTTGAAGTGATTGGTGGCCTTTGGAGTGGCTCAAGAAGCTCTTGGATTGCTCAGATCACAAACCCTGGATGCAGATGACTTTGAATCTATGCAGTGGATCAAAAATGAGATATGAGATGATATGATGGTGTTTATGCATATGAAATGATCACAAGCCATGGTGTGAATGGGTGAGGGCAAATTTGGGGTGTTTACAACATGGTACAAGGAATCAAGTGGTGGAATCATATGGTATAAGGTCACGAGGTTCGAGATTAAAATTGATAGAAGTTTGTGGATTCATTGAAAATACAAACATGATATGGATTAAATATTTGAGTTGATGTAAACATGTTAAGTTTAATCGTATGGATTAAGTGTCGTACCGATTAACCAAATCATTGTCAAGCCCAACATTAATTAATCATCCGATTACATATGTCAAGTAAATTACTTTTTAATTATTATCTTGATCATGATAATCCCATCTAACAACTCACAAGACTCACATGTCCATATGTATATATATACAAATGATGCATATATGCATTGACTCATATTTCATGAAAATTCTCAACATAACTCAAACACTTGTATAAACAACCTTGTCAATTTTTGTTTTTTGTTCTTTCTAGAATATTAAGGCGGCTATTGAAGATATAAACATGAATAATGCAACAGAAGAAGATGCTAGTGAAAGTTATACACCAAAAAATTTAGAGATTACATTAGAAATACACCAGAAAATTCAGAAATTACACCAGAAAATTCAGAAATTACACCAGAAAATTCAGGAAGGAAATCAATACAAAACAGTTCCAAAATTTTAGTTGCAAACTTCTAACTGATTCACAACAGAATCCAACCGATTTCTAACTAACTGTATGAATAAATTTCCAGAACCATCCATAAAACTGACACCTTCTGCATTCTTCCGTTTTTCCTTCACCATTTTCCCCTGGATTTCCCTTTTGATCTTCTGGATCCCCTTCACCTTCCATCATCATCTCTTCTCATTTTCTCTGCATCACTTCATCCCTTTCGATCAATCTTCAGCCTCAATCTTATTCTGCAAGATTGTTCAATCCTCTCCCAATTCTGCAATTCACCATCTACATCATCTTCACCATCCTCAACATTTTCGCATCGTCAGCATCAACCTGCAGGATTCAACCACAACTCATAAATCCAGATTCGCAAGAAAGAGAAGCATCACAAAAAAAAATCGCAAAGAAGAAAGATTACCAGAATCAGAAACATAACTCAGAAAATGCTCCGGAAAAACGTCAATCATCTCAATCCAATTCTTCAAGCGTTAAGACATCGGGCTTCACCAACAATTCATCACCTTCTTGATCAACCCTCTGCGTCAAGAACCTCAACTGAATGAGCTCCAATCACCTTCATCATCATCTCTAATCTTCAGCAAGCCATAACCGCAACAAGGTCTTCGAATCCAACTTCGTAACAACCTTCATCCTCAATTATGTAGAACTCCATAAGATCGAACCTGCAACAAAATCTGCGACGGTAAATAAATATCAGCAAGTATTCCTCATATCATTTTAATTGTAACACTCGCACACCAAAGAAGACGACATTCATAGCTGTAAACTGATAGTTTCGGATGCAAGATCAGCAGCGAGAACGGAAGAAGAACAAAGAGGAAATATCTGAAATCGAAGTCGCCAAAAAACACTTACCAAGCCACACTCCAATTCATCACTGAGATGAGAAGTCAAGGAGATCCATAACAGGTAAAAGAAAAAACCTTCAATGGAACCAAACTCTCGGCGTCATCTCTCTTGATTCCTCTCCAAGCTCTTCTCCATCCCAATATTCAGTCGTCCCCAAGAACAATCGGCATCGACTCGTCTCTCCCAATCTCAGCATTGCGTCCATCTTTATTCAATCAGTCCCAAGCACATTACAATAGAATCCGAAAAATGAAGAAATAGGCTTGTCATTGATTGGCCCTTGTCACCATCCCTAAGACCCTCTCAAAGCTACAAAACACGCACTGCACTCATCCCCATCGCACCTTCAGCTTCTCTTCGATTTCCACAGTAGAACAATCATTACATATCAACATCCTTCATCATCATGGACCTGCGGCAGTCAATAAACTGATTCAGAAGAATTCAATCACCACAATGCTTCAAGAATGATATTCATAGTGAATCCATCCACCACAATGATTCAGAGGCAAAGCTATGAGAAAAATAACAAGCGGATGTTCATACCTGGGAAACGTATTTCATCAGTCGGATTTTGAGAAGAGCAAATCGCGAAAAGGAAGCAAGGTCACGAGATTACGATCAGAAGCGACGAGTTCTCTTCGGTAGTATGGAGAAGACGAACGCGTTGAAGAGACACACCGGCGGCGAGGAAGTCATCAGTGGCGGCGCAGTGTGAGGGTGTTAGAGAAGGCGCGGCGCGAAGACGAAGAGATACTAGGGTTTTGGTAAGCTTTCAGCCCCTTTTGTTTCTTTGATTTTTATATTTAGGTTAATTTGAGGAAAGATTAAGGAATCATAAGGTCTCAGTTATCGATAATAAAATATAGTTAATGATAATTAAATCAATTAAAAGCACCGTTAGAGGATAAGATAGGATTAGTTGTTTTTTTTGAATTCCAGCCATACTGGCGGTGACACGTGTCACCGCCCAGTAGGCTCTTCCATGGATGATCAGGTGGGTGTCATCCACCATAGTCCCGATGTTCTTGCGCCCAAGGTCCACTTGATGAGAATACCCTTTGCTAGTCCAAAGATCAAACGGTTCTTGTTCAGTCAAACCTTTGACTAAGAACCTATACCATGCACCCTCGGCCCAGGCATCTCATGGGCCTAACGAAACGCTATTCCCACCCCTCATTTAGGCCCAGCTTTACTATTAATTGAAAATAACTTCTAAATTTACCCCTTCTCCATTTTTATTTCTTTTATTCTTTCTATTTCACACTGTAACACGGTGGGAGAACTGACTTTAGTTAAATGTTGCGGATAGCAAGAGTCGCCACCGACTTTTATTTTATCCAAAGGAAAGGGCATAAAAGAACAGGAAAGACCTTAAAAGATTTTTGGGTTCGGGGGGTAGGTTATGTAAAGGGAAGGTGTTAGCACCCTTTACATCCATGGTTATCCATGGGCTCTTAGTTACTTAGCTCACTTTAAATTGTTTTTGAGAATGTAGTGTGTGATTAGAAATTTTCTTAAGTACTTTATAATGATCCATGTACGGATATATATAAAGCCTTTGTTTTGAAAATTGTTTGAAATGTGAAGTGTTTTTGAAATGTTTTGAAGTGTGAGCAAGTACATAAGAGGAACCTACCCTAAGTTAAGTCTTTTCTGTTCTTAAATATCCTTTAAATGGTAAGACTATCCCTATTATTAAGGAATAGGTAGTCATTACCTTGGATGTGTGAGGGACAAGTGAAGGGACAACTGTGATTAGGCAACTGTAAGGTGTATTTAGCAATTCGAAGGGACTTATCATCTTTATTCGAAAGGGACAAGATCATTACGAAGGCAACCATGAAGGGACTTGATCTTTTTATCTTTTAAGGGATTAGATGATATTAGTGAATGAAGGGACTTTGCTTTATACACCTTACTTGACCTTTTGTTTAGACAACTTGAGAGGTAACCCTTAAGAAGTGAGATGGCGATCCAAGATCGACTTACGTGCGTGCGTGTACAATTTCATATATTTATCTTAATATTAGTGATCTAAATTCAATTTTAAATACAAACATGTTTTACACTCCCTATTTTACTAACCATGGCAATTTAAAATAAATAATAAAAATAATACTACAACTATTACATAAATTGCACAATTACATAATAATAATAATAATAGAATAAAATAAATAATCACATAATAAATAAATAAATAAATAAAGGGATTAGTAATAATAAACAAAATAAATATAAGAAGAAAAAATTAGCATAATAATATAATAATAAATTAAAAGTTCAATTTTAAATAAATAATTATTTTTTAAGATTTTTAATAAAAGAAATAAATAATAAATATTATATACTAATAAAATATGATTAATAGTCTAATTATTTAATTTTATATACATATTATAAAAATATTTGCCAATTATAATTAAGTAAGCATATAAATTAATTTAATAAAATAAAGTTAGGGTTTTTAATTATTTTTAGGAAAATAAATTAGGGTTAATTAATTAATCTAATCCTAATTACATTTATTTATATAAAACTAT
Source organism: Lathyrus aphaca (assembly GCA_963966055.1). NCBI lineage: Eukaryota > Viridiplantae > Streptophyta > Magnoliopsida > Fabales > Fabaceae > Lathyrus > Lathyrus aphaca. The sequence goes on from OZ014524.1 coordinate 184,793,142, forward strand.
ATATAATAAAAATATAAACAAATAAAAAAAATATACATAATTAGAATTTACATACAAACATATTTATAAGATAATTAGGGTTTATAACAAAAATAATTAGATTTTTACATATAAATTTTTTAGGGTTTATGAATTAATTTAAATGTGATTAAATTATTTATACAAAACATATAATATTAATAATATACAAAAAATAAATATTAAGCAATTTTTTAAGAATAAAGTTTAATTTTTGAAAATATAAATTTTGAATTATATACAAGAAAATAATATAAACATTTTATTTTTAAACATTTATCAATTATTAAATTAATTGAAATATAAACAAAATTAAATAAAGTAAGAAAAAAGTGAAAAAAAAACTTACCTGGGGCTGGGATTCGAACCCAGGCCCTAGGCTTTCTATCTCTTGGACCAACACCACTGCCACCAGACCAAACGCGCGCTTGTGAACATAGAATGAGCACTGATTATTATATTTTAAGCCTGGAAATAAATGGAACTGTTCACCAAAAAATAGCTGAGGACAGGTTCGAACCCATGTCCTTTGCTTCACACATGCGCGCATCAACCACTGGGCTATTTGTCATCCTGTGAAACAAAACATAAATAATACAATAAATATAAATATCACTTTTTGAATTTCCTGAAGCGCGCGAAGATCTTCATCTTCAACCTTGGTTTCGCAGGTTTTCCTGCGAACTTAGTTACAATTTTTCCTGCGATTTTTCCTGCCTTTTCAAACCTACGAATCACAAACTCTATCCAAACAGTGAAATTTCATGAAATTAATGATGGCATTGTATTCCTAAAGATGTATACAATTCTTCTACGTCTTTAGAAATCATTTATTTGGGCTAAATGATGTAACCCTAATGTCGCTCCCGGGATTTTCATCCTAGTACAAATGCGAAAGTGGCGCGGAAAGGTTAGAGTCGCCAGCCAGACATTTTTATCCCGAATGAATGGGAAAGGTAATGTTGCACAAACCTGAGGAAGAAGGAAAAGGACGAGGCCTTGCGAACCAAAGATCTGAGTTCGGGAGTCGGTTACGAATTGAGAAGGTATTAGCACCCCAATCCGTCCGCCGTATCCGACGGGATCCACGCTTATAAGACTGTTTTCAAAGGGTGAGAAATAATATGCTGTTTAACTGAAAGAATGACTATCTGGAATGAAATGGAAATGAGAAAAGAAATGGAAATGGAAATAAAATGGGAAAATGTAGGGAAAAAGAAAGATTGTGCTCGAATGGGCCCTACCCCACTGCCTACGTACCTCATCGGGATAAATGAGGATCAGAGACGCCGTAGTTCGTCTAACTAAGGCTTACACTCGTTTGTGATTTTTAGGATGACATTGCCATAGCTCTAGCTCAGGTGTTACCGGCTCTGACACGAGGGTGTTTACCGTATCGCTGTTTGAACTGTTGAAACAAGTCATGAAGAGTATGAGATGAGAATGAGAAGATGTGACTTCTTGGTTTGTTGTTTTTTAGAAGAAATGTTTTGAATTTGTGTTTATTGAATGTACAACACTAAAGACTATAACACAGGAGCGAATACTTTCCAAGATCGCCCCCAATGGAACGTTTGTAAAGCATCCTAGAAGAGTGAAGGAGACCTCCACTGATCATTTCCCGTATAGCTTAAGGCTCGTGACGCATTGTACACCTTTTCCTTTATTAAGTGTTTTTGGTTTTCTTTTAAGATGAGAAGAGACTCAAGTTATAAAAGGTAAACATTCTAAGGGAAACTAGACTTACCCTAAATCATTTTAATTCAATGGATAACCTACGGTTAGTGAGGTTTGCAATTAAAATCTACCTAAGAGATATAAGAGATATAAGACTAAAACTGCAAGTAAAAGAAGTTAGTAATGAGCAATAGGGTCCTCTTAGGTCATGGTAGGTAAAAACGCATATGAAATGTAAACGGGACGAAACAATGAGGTGTGTAGGTCGGTTGCGTGGTGCTAAGACACACGACTTATGGTATGAAACATGCAAGGTTTGATTTTGGTTGAATGGAGTGGAACGAAGGTGATCGTGGAACCCTAAAATAATATGAACTTTATTTATTTATTTGAAAGTATATTCGACGTTGGATCGAATACTTTATTTGCTTTTGAAGATTTGGTTTTCTAACGATTTGTTTTTATCTTTTCTAATCCTAATTATGGAAACTATAAAAGCATACAAATTCTAAGCTATTACAATCACAAAATACACAAAGTATAAAACACAATTAAGGCATAAAAATATCCAAGTCCAATTAGCCAATCCTTGAAAACATACCTTGCACAAAAAAACAACAACAAATAGTCAGTGAATGATATGAATTATGAATATGCATAATGTGAAGGAATGAATTAAAATGACAAAAATATTAAAATTCATGAAAAAAAATATGAAATTAAATTCCTAAGGTCTTCAACCTAATTAAATTATTGCGTTAAAAAATCTCTAAAAAATTCTTATTTTAACTAAGGCAAATGATCACCTAAACCTTACTAAAGTTTAATCACAAAATTACACAAATTATACTACCAAAATAATAAAAAAATTGTCCTAAAAATTCACCAAAAAAATGTTCTAGATACTTTAACTTGTCTTTTAACCATAGCAAAAAGAATGGGTCAAAAAAGTTATGGGAAGTGGCCTACATAAATTGTGCAAAATTATGCCTTCATGTGAAATTCAATCTAAAATCAATTACAATAAAAAATCGAAATTAAATGGAAAAAAGATTAAATTCAGAAAGTAAAAATTGGGACAAGTTCAAAATTGAGTTAATATTCTACACTAATTTTTATAGAATTTTAATACGCTTTTTAATATTTATTTGTGAATTAATTTGAGAGCCATATAAAATAGAAACTTATAAAATAGAAGAATAGAAATGATATTAGTTACAAAGACAAATGGGCCTGCAATATGGGGGTGTTAACAACAATCTATTGGGACCGAATTCGCAGGTCCAAGAGGGGGTGTTATTTGCAATTTTCCAGTTTTAAGAAACAGAACATGGGGGTGTTGATAGGAACGTTTTTTTTAAGTTAAGAATGAAATGGGCTCTGCATGGGGGGTGGGAATAGCATATTCGCAAGCCCATAAAAACATATTTAATAAATTCTTACTAATTCTATTATGAGATTCTTTTTTAGGATATTTTCTACTAATTTTCCTTAATAATCCTCTAATAATTAGCAGGCTGAATTAATGAGATTTTTCCATGAGATTCTATTTTTTCAAATTTTGTCAATTAATGATTTTCAAATGGATTAATGGTGCCATTAGTGATTGATTATGAATATACTAATATTTCTTTAATATTCCTAATAAACTAATCAACTAACTTAAAAAAAAGAATTAAAAAACTCAGCTGAAATACCCCTCTCTCTCCACACGTTCGTCTTCTCCTTCATAACCCTAATGCCGCCGCAGCTTCTCCTTCATAACCCTACATCTTCTTCTCCTAACCGAACCAGATCTCACCATCGCCGGCTTATCACCCCTTCTCATCTTCGTCTTCTCATCCATTAACCCTAACTCTCCTTCTCCTCTATGCTCTTCTTCTATGGAAACCCTAAAAGCAAACCCTAGCCGCCGCCGTACGGCGCTCTTTCCTTCAGATCATCCGAAACACACGCTTCTATACTACACTAAATCAACCCTCATTCAAATCCGAAAAACAAAACTCCTCATAAATTCAACAACACAACCGAATCAAAATACATATAGAAGCGAAAGAGGATGAGATTTCAGAAACCAATTAAGATTCACGCACCTACACTCAACAATGTGTGATGGATGACCTTTATTCACGAATACCGGCTGTCACGATTCGTTGTATTTGACCAGCGACGAAATAGCTGTGCGATGAAGACGACGGAGCTGACCTTGGCAGAAATGGTGGCCGTTGAAGATGCTGATTCGGTCGGTATTGCGAGAATGGCTCAATGATTAAGACGTTGAACACTCCCGAGAGTTATGGTATTGACACAACGGTTTCGGCGGCGACGTGAATTGAGGTATCCGAATTAGGGTCTCCTCTCAATATCTTTTATGCTTCAACTGATTCCACTTCCCTTTCTGCGCGATTTGTCTGAGATTTTTCTTATTGATGCAGGTTTTAATCTGATACAATGGCGAATATTGCGGAGTTATTCGAGAAGTGGAGAAAGAAAGCCACGGAATGTTGAAGTCAGCATGAGCGATTCCGCTGATCCCTTTGCTCTTGTAGCTAGCTTTGCGTGAAACCTATGCTTTGGATACTCACCAGAATTCTTGATCTGTTTCACAATATGCAGGTCTGTTTTTGACCCCTTTAATGTTGTGATGAAGTTGTTGAAACGATATCAGTTGAGATTGTTAATCTTGTGTTGTTGTGGTTCTTGAATCATAGGTTGAAGATGGATGATGGGTGAGGTGAAGAGTTTGTGATGGCCGATGGAGTTGAAGAACACGGAGCTTTGAAGATTGTAGAGAGATTGAAGAATGGAGAGAATGGATTCGTCGATTGGAGAAGGATGAAGCCGGTTCTGATTGAAGAGTATTTTGTGTAAAAATCTTCAAACTTTCACTGAGCTTTCATGTCTTTCCTCTTAAACTCCTCTTCTGATATTGTTTTTCTTTTCGTTGTAGATCATGGCCATGGCTGAAGATTGGCGAAGATGTTTTACGGTGGTTATGATTGAGGCATATGAAACTGATGAATGAGGAAGATGTTGTCGCGAGTTGATCAAGAAGGGGATTCGGAGAAGAAGATGAAGAGAAATGGTAAACTGATAGGGGGAAAAAAAATCGAAAAAAGTCAGAGAGAGCCCATATGCAACCAGTTTCTATTTTTATAGAAGACCCATCACAGGAGCTTAATGAGAATTTTTGGTAAAAAGAGGTTATGAATTCAGTTATCCCTTCTGTTAGTTTGTTAGAATTCTAACTGAATTTGGTTAAAGAATAATTGTGGCCCTCTTCACAGAACTGAATTTCGGTCTTAATTTCAATGGATGAAACTACCACTTCATGACTTCCGATTTCTTCTTTTTTTTTGTAGGTTAGAAGCGGATGAATTCAGTCTTGACGAAAAAGTCATATTGCGAAATCACTGTTGGCTATTATTTTTTGTTGATGCCGAAGAGAATAGAAGCTATTTGAGAGGCTTAATGATTCACGGTTTAAGATAGGATTTTGGCGAAAATTGCATAAGCCTCCCTTGTTTCTTGCTTCTGTAAAAATAACAATTAATGTACAATACTTCTGGTGTATTTACTTATGAACTTTCTGATTAATATGAAGGAACCTCCCTTTTGTTATAGTTCAGTTTTTATTTTTCCTTAATATAATTATTTCTATCAGATTTCTTAGAATAAGAATTCTCCTGCAATTCATTCATTTTTTTTTTGCCTTAAGAATTGTTTTGCTTGTGGGTATTTATGAGTAACAATATTTGGTTCATATACCTCATTTTTCTTGCCAAGAAGGATCAAATATGTTTAAGATCCAAGCTAAATCTAATTTAGCACTATTTTTAATGGCCTTGGTGTCTATCTCACTTAAAATGGTAATTAATGAAATAGCCTAGAATTGGTATTGGAATTTGGGCAAAAACAAAAAAATTTAAAAGAGACTAGTGAACAAGGTTTATTTTCTTAGAAAGGAAATAGGCTTTAAAATTGGATATAGTGGTTGTGAGTTATTTCTTTGGAAATGTCTTGGTGGTGAAATAAAGTTAGAGGAAAATTTCCATATTGTTTCTAATGGGCTTAAAGATGGTGTAAGAAAAATGAAAGAATGGGTTAGTGGGTAAAAAGCTTAGGGCCCAAAAAATGATATTTGAAATTGGATTTAAAATGGACAATTTAAGTGTTGAATTTTGAATGGCTGATATTGGAAACCGTGGTATACGCCCTTGTGACTTGAAACCACATGAATGAATCCTCGAGTCACATAATCAACCAATCATGACCCCAAGTACTTGAACCCATACTTGTCATTTATAAGAAAAATGCGATCCGTGCTATGTTTCAACCTTAAATCCACAATGACACTTCGATACCCCATCTCCTCCTCAATGAAATTCCAACTCCATTCCTCAATCCTTAAGTGACTCGCATTATAATCTACAAATATATGAGAGAGTAGGAAAGCCTCGATAGTGATAAATCCATAGATTTACATATCCTAAACCATGGTCCAAAGCCCTTACAATGAAAACCCTAGCATTCTTGATCTTCTATTGTTAAATGTTCAAAAGCTTTGAAAACAATGAATAAGAAACCCTTGTAGCTTGGTGAGAGGATGCTAAGAGAAGTTCAAGTCTTCCCTTCAGACTTTTGTGTGTAATATCATATGAATTACCTTTGAATAAGATAATCACAAAAAGCTATTCTGATCCCCTGCCTTAGGATCTCACGCAAATGCATAATTGTGATATTATAACTTAAGGTGATAAATATGAGGGCAAATTTTGGGGTGTTACAGCTGCCCCTATTCAATCACTATAGACTTGAATGGATGACAGCAATTGCTTTCAGACGTTTGAAGTATGCAGGGATTGAATACTAAAAACAACCAGAAAATTTGCACTCTGTGGCAGAAGAACAGGGAAATAAACTCAACCGAACGAACTCTGCTTGGATATAATTATGATGTGAAGAAAAGTAAACATGGGATGCCCTTTGAATGATGCCAGAAGGCTACTGGCCTGCCACACTGTGGGTGGACTTGTGATATGATGCCACCTTGAGGATGGACTTTCGCCAATCTGCGGTTGGACTTCAAGATACATTGCCACACTGCGGGTGGACTTTGGAAATGATGCCACCCTGAGGATGGACTTTCGCCAATCTGCGGTTGGTCTTCAAAATACATTGCCACACTACGGGTGAACTTTTGCTCACTACGGGAGACTTTTGCTCACTACGGGAGACTTTTGAGATTTGCCACACTGCGGGTGGATTTTTGCTCACTACGGGAGACTTTTGCTCGCTACGGGAGACTTTTGCTCACTACGGGAGACTTTTGAGATTTGCCACACTGCGGGTGGATTTTTGCTCACTACGGGAGACTTTTGCTCGCTACGGGAGACTTTTGCTCACTACGGGAGACTTTTGCTCACTACGGGAGACTTTTGCTCACTACGGGAGACTTTTGCTCACTACGGGAGACTTTTGCTCACTACGGGAGACTTTAGAGATTTGCCACACTGCGGGTGAACTTTTGATATGCTGCCACCCTGAGGATGGACTTTCGCCAATCTGCGGTTGGACTTCGAGATACCTTGCCACACTGCGGGTGGACTTTAAAGAGTTGCCACACTGCGGGTGGATCTTTTGCTCACTACGGGAGACTTTTGCTCTTTGCTCACTACGGGAGACTTTTGCTCACTACGGGAGACTTTTGAAATTTGCCACCCGAAGATGGACTTTGGCCAGTCTGCGGCTGGACTTTTGCTCACTACGGGAGACTTTTGCCCACTACGGGGGACTTTTGAGATTTGCCACACTGCGGGTGGACTTTTGCTCACTACGGGAGACTTTTGCTCACTACGGGAGACTTTTGCCCACTGCGGGGGACTTTAGAGATTTGCCACCCGAAGATGGACTTTGGCCAGTCTGCGACTGGACTTTGAAATTTGCCACCCGAAGATGGACTTTGGCCAGTCTGCGGCTGGACTTTGAAATCTTCCACCCGAAGATGGACTTTGGCCAGTCTGCGGCTGGACTTTGAAATCTGCCACCCGAAGATGGACTTTGGCCAGTCTGCGGCTGGACTTTTGCATATGTTGAATGGCATGACATGTTGCCCCATGACACTGGGGATATCATGTCTTGAGTATCGTTAATGAACTGCTGCGAATGTAAAAGGAATTCCTGACGCGGAAGTAATAAGTCTTGGCTAAATCTGTGGGGAAACACACTGATCGCGAATTCGATATCAAGTAGTCCCGTGGGGATAACATCTCTATCAGAGAGGAGCGTGAATAATTCATCTGTCCGAATCATCACCTTTGCCAAAAATAAATTGGACTTTTAGATTTGAGGGTCGTGCCCAAGGATACCTTGATTATTGAGGAATATCCACTCTTATGGACCTGCTGGGGAGGAGAATGATTCATCGGAAATCTTCTAGGGGAATAAGAATTGCCTTGGATCTGATGAGGAATCAGGATCAAGGAAACCAACTGAAAGAAAAAGTGCTGACTTTAGTGAGGACAACTTTTATTCGTCTGTTGGGGATGATTAGAAACCGAGACACATCCTGCTGAGGAGGAAAGATTTCCAGTTGTCTCGTGCTGAGGATTAATTGCTTCTGTATGAATTTTACCTCAAGAGGATTTTACAAAAGACTTGGCATCTTTAAACTCTTAGGTATTGTAACAACTGCATGAATCAATGTAATAACCTTGGTGGGGAGGTAACCATTGCCAATGCGGATGAGTTTGTATCTGTCAGAAGTGCTGCACGAGATAGTTGACTTGACAAGTAACCACGGTATTCTGAACTCCGGGTAAATGCTTCTGATCGTCTGTCCTCGGGAAAGAATGAACTCTCGTACTTATTGGGGTGGCCTGCCCCAGTACAAGTATTTGAATAGATTTGCACCTGAGTGACTGATCTTTGCTCTTGGAGAGATTTGAATCTCGAGGTGATTGCCCCAGTTTGACTGAAATTTGAAGAGATTGCTCGACGTGACTGCCCCAGATTGGCTGACTCTTACCATGACTAATTGGGAAAGTCCTTGCTCAATGAAGCTTTCTTAGAAAAGTGCACCTTGACGTGATAGTCTTTCAGAAGTTTTAGACTTCTCAACCTGGCAAGCTTGAGCTTCTGGATTGAATTTCCGTATGTGAACCATTTATGATGCTCAACAAATGTATGCAAGTGAGAAAATGTTTATTCTTAGAATGAAAATCCTAATTCAACAAACATGTTAATCTTGAAGTTTTGAAAATGGATCGTTAACCTTCGTGAGAGAATCACTGGTTAAGATACGACCTTATTTTGAATGAGAGTATGTACATGCAATACCAACAAATGTCTTTTAGCACAACTCATAGGAGTCAGGAACGCGGTCTTGTAGTAGTATGCTCTCAAATTAAACCTGTTTCAGTTAGGACTTTCGAGGGTTGTATCGTGGCCTGGTTCATGGTTATAGAAACAAAGGATAAAGGCTCGAAGTTATTTGTGCCCACCCAATCTTCGTGATGTTCTCCATTCCTACATTCAGCTAGTTTTCACAAGCATTCACCTTTCATGAAGGTTTCATGTTGATTGAGGAACCATTGTTGCTATTAGTTCAAGCACCAATCAGGTTTTTGTTGAGAGTCAGTCACTCCTCTATCTTTCGTGTTTGTGTCACACGACTTTGTTCTCATTTGAGGATCTTTCTTGCGTAATCCTTTCCGTCTTTCGCTTTTGCGTTATTTTGCTTATCCCTAACTTTTGCCTGGACTGATTCTTGTGAATCTTTGATTGTGTAGTCCAGCGGGATGCCCTAACTTTTGCCTAAGTCGCTTATTTTCAAGTTTCGACTTAGCGGGCCTTTCCTTTTCTTTTTTTTCTTTTTGCATTTTGAACTAGTCGCGTGACATTGTTGTCTTGATTGCTTCACGAGGGTTGTGACTGCCTCATTTTGTGGTCGACGAAGGATAACCATTGTGGTTGTCAATCTTTGGACCTTTTGACTTGGATAACCGTTGTGGCTTCGGGTCTTTGGACCTCTTGATTAGCATATTAGGATGCAACGGATCTTCAAATACACTTCTTTATGAAAGTCTGAACGCTTGGTCTGACTAGCTGACGTCTACCCTGCCCCTGGATTACATGTGAGGGTTTTTTTATGTGAAAAGAAACTCCTACTTCAAGGCTCAAAGGGGTTAGCGAGGGTCTATCTTCCTTATATCTCCAGTGTTTAGGATTTGAAACAATGCCTGTACATCGTCAACAGGGTCTTACTTGAGAGCACACAATTTAGAGATATTGCGTTTTTGTTTCGTCATCCTCCTTCATAGAATTCAAGCATGACAATTGGTATTGCGATATACACATGCAAAATTGTAAGGGAATGCAAATGAATTTACTTCAAGAAAAACATGTGAGTTTTATTATTTTCTAACATTCAAAAGCAAACAAAATTCATACATGTAGACAAATGTTTAGCATATAAAAGAAACTACAAATGGAAATGCAGTAAAGAAACTGAATATTGCCGTAGTTGAGGAGGCTTGGCTCCGTCTGGACCTGTCAGTCTTGGATACTTTCAACGATCAATATCTCTTTTCACAGACTTATAATCTTCAATTTGCAGTTGCATGCCCAACCATGGCAGTAATGCTTCCTCTTCTAGCTATTCTGACTCTGACGCGAGACATCTGAAGGAAAGAGTGAAGCTGGGGAGTAAAGTTGCCCCAGAAGGTTGCTCGGAAAGACCTGACGATCTTCTGCCTACGTATCTCCATTGACTGAATGACCAATGAAGAATCAGAGCGACGTAGTTCCCCTCAATAGGGATGAAAAACGAACAATGAAGAAAGGCAATCACATAAATGCCATCACTGAGAGTATTTGAATACTGCTGGCTCTATTTGCTTCATGAATACTCTGGCGTCCTGGGTGATCAACCTGAAGACTTCAGCTTAACATGGACCATTTGGTAGAATAACCGTGACGCTGGTTCCGTCGTGATTAGGCATCAGATCCTGGAGTACCTTTGGATGAGGAGAAAAAATGATTGTCTTGGATTTAATTAGGTCTTGTACCTTGTTCTGAAAAGCCCAACATTTCTCGATATTGTGCCCCTGGGCACCTGAATGGAATTCGCACCTGGAGTTTGGATCAAAATTTGGTGGTAGGTTATCAGTAGCAGGAGCCCTCATGGTTCGGAGCTCAACCAAGTTCAACTTCAGCAACTCTGGAAGTAATACAGCATATGGACATGGGATAGGATCAAGTTTGCGGTTTCTCGCTCTTGTTCTTTCCTGAAATAGTCTTTGTACCTGTTGTTGCTGACCCTGTGGTCGTGATTGAAAACTTCGTTGTTGACACTGCGCTGGACGCCTAACATGTCCCTGTACTTTCTTACTCGTACTTGGCCGAGGAGTGAATGAAGATTGTTGATGCAGTCCCTTTGAAGACTTGGTCTGAGCAATGATTCTAGAAGAAGGAAAGTTGACCATTTCTTTTGTATTTTTGCATGCTAAAGGAGGAGTAAGCTCGTGACACTCAATCAACCCTATTTTGAACAGATGTGGACTTAATTCAGCATAAGACATGGGTATCAGATCAATAACCCCTTCTTGAACCTGTTGATGACAGGTTGCTAGCAATGGAGGAGCCATAGATGAAACCTGTTGAAGTATTTCTCCTGGAAACCAGGGCGTAGCAGCTGAGGAGGATCCCTGATAAGGAAAGAAAGTGCTTACTTCTTTGGTGACGATTGGTGTAGGATCATTTAGTTCACATGTGGATTTGGTTCCTATCTGATGCTCTTCCTGACTGACGAGTGGTGATTGCTGGTGGAGAGATTCGAACTGTAGAGGAAATCCATCTAAAGAACCCTGATTTATTGGACATCCCAAAGAGATGGGCGAAACATGACCTTCTATTTGAAAAGTAGACACACAACTGTTTTCCTTTTTTGACATAGCATTCATGATTCCTGTAAGCAGCTTTATCTGAGTCTTCATCAGGTTGAATTCTTCTCTCAACAATTTCTGATCCTGGGACAACGCTCGAATGTCCAATACAACATGCCCCAGTTGGGCCTTCATCTCAGCCACCTCCGCTCGGAGTTGGTCCATACCTTGACAATCGTGATTCAAATTGCCCATTCTGGGGATTCTGGAGAGAAACCAGGTCAGGATAAGAATTTGTCTCTGAACACCTATCAAAAATGCAAAGATGTATGCAAATTCCATGTTCAGTTATTTCCAAAGAATCCATCTGTTTTGATCCAAATTTTAATGCAGAAGAAAATCCGACATAATCCAGATATGGGATCCTTAGAAGTAACTGAACATGTATGCTAAAATGCCATGATGTCATGTATGCAACTGGCATGTGGTCGGCGGTCCGACGCTGGTGTGGATCAGATAACCAAGTGTTGGTGAAGATCATGATATCAGTATCTCTGTGCAGAAGTTCCATAATTCTTAACCAAGTATCATATAGGACCGGATCATATCATTGAGTAACACTGGCAAAAATGGGTATGTTGGAAGTCTTAGGGTTCCTGCAAACCTGTAAACCCCTCCCAATCTCACGGGTGTTGCTACTACGGGTCAACATCACAGACTCTCAAAGCCGAATAGCAATAATACGTTCACCATTTCCGAGAAATGGTTCATGACCAAATCAGGGAATCGGTTTGGCATTATGTACTACTCAGGGAGGCCTCAGCTGAATTCCGGAAAAACAAGCATCCCTCATAAGTTCCCGGCTTCTAGCACTGAAGTCGAGAAACAATAGTACATTCATCCTGAAGGGTACAATACTACCGTCATACGACCAGTTGCTTTAACCAGGTTCCTACGAGAGAACAAGGTCATCCTATGCGATTTCCTAGTGGGCCCTCGGGTGCGAATGGGTTTGCCACGAAATGTGGTCTGCCACTGTCACCACTGGAGAGGGTTGTTTCCACTAAGGTCCTCGATGATCGGTTCCCAGTGTTAGCAGCTCAGGTGGGAACATTCTATGGTCTGCCTAGGCAGTATAGAACATATCCCAAGAGAGTCTGATCTGGGTGTGGGACTCGTGAAAACTACACGTGCTCAAGACCACGCAAGCCACACGACTGCCCACTCTAAATCCTATGTGTATACTCAAGCCGGGTATTTGGCTTATCTCACAATAATCCCATCCCGCCAAGGAAAACCAGAACAGCCAGTACAGTATGCCAGTATATGCGACAGTAAAGTAAAGTGCAGAAAGCTATAAACAAAGCTATAAAGGAAAGCGATAAACTGTAAACAAAACAGTAAAGCTAAACTAAAGCATAACAGCGAATGAATAAGCACCCAAAGAAAACAAAACAGACAAGCGCTAGGATTGACTCTCAAAGGGGAATTTCGAATTTCTAAAAGTCCCCAGCAGAGTCGCCAGCTGTCGCTCCCGGGATTTTCATCCTAGTACAAATGCGAAAGTGGCGCGGAAAGGTTAGAGTCGCCAGCCAGACATTTTTATCCCGAATGAATGGGAAAGGTAATGTTGCACAAACCTGAGGAAGAAGGAAAAGGACGAGGCCTTGCGAACCAAAGATCTGAGTTCGGGAGTCGGTTACGAATTGAGAAGGTATTAGCACCCCAATCCGTCCGCCGTATCCGACGAGATCCACGCTTATAAGACTGTTTTCAAAGGGTGAGAAATAATATGCTGTTTAACTGAAAGAATGACTATCTGGAATGAAATGGAAATGAGAAAAGAAATGGAAATGGAAATAAAATGGGAAAATGTAGGGAAAAAGAAAGATTGTGCTCGAATGGGCCCTACCCCACTGCCTACGTACCTCATCGGGATAAATGAGGATCAGAGACGCCGTAGTTCGTCTAACTAAGGCTTACACTCGTTTGTGATTTTTAGGATGACATTGCCATAGCTCTAGCTCAGGTGTTACCGGCTCTGACACGAGGGTGTTTACCGTATCGCTGTTTGAACTGTTGAAACAAGTCATGAAGAGTATGAGATGAGAATGAGAAGATGTGACTTCTTGGTTTGTTGTTTTTTAGAAGAAATGTTTTGAATTTGTGTTTATTGAATGTACAACACTAAAGACTATAACACAGGAGCGAATACTTTCCAAGATCGCCCCCAATGGAACGTTTGTAAAGCATCCTAGAAGAGTGAAGGAGACCTCCACTGATCATTTCCCGTATAGCTTAAGGCTCGTGACGCATTGTACACCTTTTCCTTTATTAAGTGTTTTTGGTTTTCTTTTAAGATGAGAAGAGACTCAAGTTATAAAAGGTAAACATTCTAAGGGAAACTAGACTTACCCTAAATCATTTTAATTCAATGGATAACCTACGGTTAGTGAGGTTTGCAATTAAAATCTACCTAAGAGATATAAGAGATATAAGACTAAACCTGCAAGTAAAAGAAGTTAGTAATGAGCAATAGGGTCCTCTTAGGTCATGGTAGGTAAAAACGCATATGAAATGTAAACGGGACGAAACAATGAGGTGTGTAGGTCGGTTGCGTGGTGCTAAGACACACGACTTATGGTATGAAACATGCAAGGTTTGATTTTGGTTGAATGGAGTGGAACGAAGGTGATCGTGGAACCCTAAAATAATATGAACTTTATTTATTTATTTGAAAGTATATTCGACGTTGGATCGAATACTTTATTTGCTTTTGAAGATTTGGTTTTCTAACGATTTGTTTTTATCTTTTCTAATCCTAATTATGGAAACTATAAAAGCATACAAATTCTAAGCTATTACAATCACAAAATACACAAAGTATAAAACACAATTAAGGCATAAAAATATCCAAGTCCAATTAGCCAATCCTTGAAAACATACCTTGCACAAAAAAACAACAACAAATAGTCAGTGAATGATATGAATTATGAATATGCATAATGTGAAGGAATGAATTAAAATGACAAAAATATTAAAAGTCATGAAAAAAAATATGAAATTAAATTCCTAAGGTCTTCAACCTAATTAAATTATTGCGTTAAAAAATCTCTAAAAAATTCTTATTTTAACTAAGGCAAATGATCACCTAAACCTTACTAAAGTTTAATCACAAAATTACACAAATTATACTACCAAAATAATAAAACAATTGTCCTAAAAATTCACCAAAAAAATGTTCTAGATACTTTAACTTGTCTTTTAACCATATCAAAAAGAATGGGTCAAAAAAGTTATGGGAAGTGGCCTACATAAATTGTGCAAAATTATGCCTTCATGTGAAATTCAATCTAAAATCAATTACAATAAAAAATCGAAATTAAATGGAAAAAAGATTAAATTCAGAAAGTAAAAATTGGGACAAGTTCAAAATTGAGTTAATATTCTACACTAATTTTTATAGAATTTTAATACGCTTTTTAATATTTATTTGTGAATTAATTTGAGAGCCATATAAAATAGAAACTTATAAAATAGAAGAATAGAAATGATATTAGTTACAAAGACAAATGGGCCTGCAATATGGGGGTGTTAACAACAATCTATTGGGCCCGAATTCGCAGGTCCAAGAGGGGGTGTTATTTGCAATTTTCCAGTTTTAAGAAACAGAACATGGGGGTGTTGATAGGAACGTTTTTTTTAAGTTAAGAATGAAATGGGCTCTGCATGGGGGGTGGGAATAGCATATTCGCAAGCCCATAAAAACATATTTAATAAATTCTTACTAATTCTATTATGAGATTCTTTTTTAGGATATTTTTCTACTAATTTTCCTTAATAATCCTCTAATAATTAGCAGGCTGAATTAATGAGATATTTCCATGAGATTCTATTTTTTCAAATTTTGTCAATTAATGATTTTCAAATGGATTAATGGTGCCATTAGTGATTGATTATGAATATACTAATATTTCTTTAATATTCCTAATAAACTAATCAACTAACTTAAAAAAAAGAATTAAAAAACTCAGCTGAAATACCCCTCTCTCTCCACACGTTCGTCTTCTCCTTCATAACCCTAATGCCGCCGCAGCTTCTCCTTCATAACCCTACATCTTCTTCTCCTAACCGAACCAGATCTCACCATCGCCAGCTTATCACCCCTTCTCATCTTCGTCTTCTCATCCATTAACCCTAACTCTCCTTCTCCTCTATGCTCTTCTTCTATGGAAACCCTAAAAGCAAACCCTAGCCGCCGCCATACGGCGCTCTTTCCTTCAGATCATCCGAAACACACGCTTCTATACTACACTAAATCAACCCTCATTCAAATCCGAAAAACAAAACTCCTCATAAATTCAACAACACAACCGAATCAAAATACATATAGAAGCGAAAGAGGATGAGATTTCAGAAACCAATTAAGATTCACGCACCTACACTCAACAATGTGTGATGGATGACCTTTATTCACGAATACCGGCTGTCACGATTCGTTGTATTTGACCAGCGACGAAATAGCTGTGCGATGAAGACGACGGAGCTGACCTTGGCAGAAATGGTGGCCGTTGAAGATGCCGATTCGGTCGGTATTGCGAGAATGGCTCAATGATTAAGACGTTGAACACTCCCGAGAGTTATGGTATTGACACAACGGTTTCGGCGGCGACGTGAATTGAGGTATCCGAATTAGGGTCTCCTCTCAATATCTTTTATGCTTTAATTGATTCCACTTCCCTTTCTGCACGATTTGTCTGAGATTTTTCTTATTGATGCAGGTTTTAATCTGATACAATGGCGAATATTGCGGAGTTATTCGAGAAGTGGAGAAAGAAAGCCACGGAATGTTGAAGTCAGCATGAGCGATTCCGCTGATCCCTTTGCTCTTGTAGCTAGCTTTGCGTGAAACCTATGCTTTGGATACTCACCAGAATTCTTGATCTGTTTCACAATATGCAGGTCTGTTTTTGACCCCTTTAATGTTGTGATGAAGTTGTTGAAACGATATCAGTTGAGATTGTTAATCTTGTGTTGTTGTGGTTCTTGAATCATAGGTTGAAGATGGATGATGGGTGAGGTGAAGAGTTTGTGATGGCCGATGGAGTTGAAGAACACGGAGCTTTGAAGATTGTAGAGAGATTGAAGAATGGAGAGAATGGATTCGTCGATTGGAGAAGGATGAAGCCGGTTCTGATTGAAGAGTATTTTGTGTAAAAATCTTCAAACTTTCACTGAGCTTTCATGTCTTTCCTCTTAAACTCCTCTTCTGATATTGTTTTTCTTTTCGTTGTAGATCATGGCCATGGCTGAAGATTGGCGAAGATGTTTTACGGTGGTTATGATTGAGGCATATGAAACTGATGAATGAGGAAGATGTTGTCGCGAGTTGATCAAGAAGGGGATTCGGAGAAGAAGATGAAGAGAAATGGTAAACTGATAGGGGGAAAAAAATCGAAAAAAGTCAGAGAGAGCCCATATGCAACCAGTTTCTATTTTTATAGAAGACCCATCACAGGAGCTTAATGAGAATTTTTGGTAAAAAGAGGTTATGAATTCAGTTATCCCTTCTGTTAGTTTGTTAGAATTCTAACTGAATTTGGTTAAAGAATAATTGTGGCCCTCTTCACAGAACTGAATTTCGGTCTTAATTTCAATGGATGAAACTACCACTTCATGACTTCCGATTTCTTCTTTTTTTTTGTAGGTTAGAAGCGGATGAATTCAGTCTTGACGAAAAAGTCATATTGCGAAATCATTGTTGGCTATTATTTTTTGTTGATGCCGAAGAGAATAGAAGCTATTTGAGAGGCTTAATGATTCACGGTTTAAGATAGGATTTTGGCGAAAATTGCATAAGCCTCCCTTGTTTCTTGCTTCTGTAAAAATAACAATTAATGTACAATACTTCTGGTGTATTTACTTATGAACTTTCTGATTAATATGAAGGAACCTCCCTTTTGTTATAGTTCAGTTTTTATTTTTCCTTAATATAATTATTTCTATCAGATTTCTTAGAATAAGAATTCTCCTGCAATTCATTCATTTTTTTTTTGCCTTAAGAATTGTTTTGCTTGTGGGTATTTATGAGTAACAATATTTGGTTCATATACCTCATTTTTCTTGCCAAGAAGGATCAAATATGTTTAAGATCCAAGCTAAATCCAATTTAGCACTATTTTTAATGGCCTTGGTGTCTATCTCACTTAAAATGGTAATTAATGAAATAGCCTAGAATTGGTATTGGAATTTGGGCAAAAAAAAAAATTAAAAGAGACTAGTGAACAAGGTTTATTTTCTTAGAAAGGAAATAGGCTTTAAAATTGGATATAGTGGTTGTGAGTTATTTCTTTGGAAATGTCTTGGTGGTGAAATAAAGTTAGAGGAAAATTTCCATATTGTTTCTAATGGGCTTAAAGATGGTGTAAGAAAAATGAAAGAATGGGTTAGTGGGTAAAAAGCTTAGGGCCCAAAAAATGATATTTGAAATTGGATTTAAAATGGACAATTTAAGTGTTGAATTTTGAATGGCTGATATTGGAAACCGTGGTATACGCCCTTGTGACTTGAAACCACATGAATGAATCCTCGAGTCACATAATCAACCAATCATGACCCCAAGTACTTGAACCCATACTTGTCATTTATAAGAAAAATGCGATCCGTGCTATGTTTCAACCTTAAATCCACAATGACACTTCGATACCCCATCTCCTCCTCAATGAAATTCCAACTCCATTCCTCAATCCTTAAGTGACTCGCATTATAATCTACAAATATATGAGAGAGTAGGAAAGCCTCGATAGTGATAAATCCATAGATTTACATATCCTAAACCATGGTCCAAAGCCCTTACAATGAAAACCCTAGCATTCTTGATCTTCTATTGTTAAATGTTCAAAAGCTTTGAAAACAATGAATAAGAAACCCTTGTAGCTTGGTGAGAGGATGCTAAGAGAAGTTCAAGTCTTCCCTTCAGACTTTTGTGTGTAATATCATATGAATTACCTTTGAATAAGATAATCACAAAAAGCTATTCTGATCCCCTGCCTTAGGATCTCACGCAAATGCATAATTGTGATATTATAACTTAAGGTGATAAATATGAGGGCAAATTTTGGGGTGTTACACCTAAATGGATGCCGCAAACCCTAACAATGGCCATACTTCAAACCTGTACCAAAACTCCAATTAACCAACCCAGAAACAATCACCAGCTTATTACAAACATGAAACAATGATCAAATTCCATTTATAATACACAAATATATGAGAACGAGAAATTCATAAAGGGGTGAAAAGTTTGATTCGGTTTATGCAATTTGGCATGCTTTAGATGCAAATGAGTATTGGGAAAGCATCAGTGATGATCAAGGAAGAGATTGATGTCCTTATTTCACCTGAAAAACCACCAAAAGTTAGAATCCGAAAATTGAAATTTCAATGAAAATTTTGAATGTCAAGAGTGTTCTTGGAGGCTGCAATTTTTGTCCCCTTGCATTGTGTTATGTTCATGTACATATAGTGAGTGAAATTAGGTCAAGAGAAGCTAACACTCTATGGACTTTTTGGATCATTGAGATTGAAAAAGATCATGCCTTAAAATTCAAATATTCTTTGATATAACATTACTATTTTAAGACAATCACCATAATTTTCATATCAATCTGATCTAATTAACTTTCATGACTTTCTAGAAGCAAAATATTTTTAAATCTTCATCATTTTATATTTTATTTGAATTTAAAATGATTTTTAATATAAAAAATCATAATAAATAAAAATAAAATTATGAAAATTATGAAAATATTAAATAAATTTCGTGCATGATGTCATGGAACACATTGGGTCACCAAAAAGTCAGCCCATTTGAAGAATTATGGTTTTAAGACCCCATTTACTTCATAAACCACTCAAACATTTCCCAACTTTGCAAGGGCACAAATCCTTAAATTTTAATGCTATGAAGGTGTTCTTAGACATTTTGGAAAGCTTAAATAGTCCTCTAACCAACCCCATTGGTTTCATGTCCATATCGTTTACCATTCTCAAGTTATGCTCTTTTGAAGTTGTTGACTTTTTGTTGACTTTCAAAAGGACCTATAATGTCTTAGCTCATACCTTCCAAATGAAGCATTTTTGGGCTTGTCTTGTGAGACACAAAGTTGTAGAGAATTCAATTTCCTTCAAAATGAGCTTTGGATGGAAAATTTTTGATGAAGTATGTGAAAGTTATGGCTGGTCAAAGTTCAGTTGACTTTTCCTAAGGAAACCCTAATTTAGAAACTCTTGATTCTTGATGATCTGGAATCTCCTTGATGAATCATGATAAACCCTTGATCAAATGATGAATTTTACTTCATATACTTGATTTTGGCAAAAAATCATGAAGTTTGACTTTGGCTTGACCACAGTTGACCTCAGTTTGACTTTTTAACTGCTTTGACTAATTTTGACTTATCTGATCATCTGACTGAGCAAACCTTTGAGAAAAGTTTTGAAACTTGTCATGGGGATTCTTAAGCACATATAAGATGTTATGAAGCTCACTTGAAGTCTTGGAAGTCCATTTAGCCTGATTAAAGTCAAAACCCTAGTTTAGGATGCATTGCTTAGGAGGATGCATTGTCTGAGGGAAATGTCAAATCTTCTGAGTAATTGTGAACTTTGTGAACCTTGTGAACTTCATAAGATGTCTTGTGAACCTTGTGAACCTCATAAGATGTCTTGTGAACCTTGTGAACCTTGTGAACCTCTTAGTACACAAAGTCTTGTCTTGTGAGGGCAAATTTTGGGGTGCAACACACACCATTTTAATTTAATTTCATAGAAAATAAGGAAATTAATAATAAAATTCTATAAAAATTAGGACAGAATATTAAGTCAATTTAGAAGCATTCCCAATTTTTACTTTCTGAATTTAATCATTTTTCAATTTAATTTCGATTTTTCATTTTAATTGATTTATATTGAATTTCCACATGAACACATAAATTTGTACATTTTATTTATCCCACCTCCTGTAACATTTTGGATCCATTCTTTTTGATTTGGTTAGAGGACAAATTAAAGTACCTAGAATATTTTTTGTGTATTTTTTAGGTCATGTTTTATACTGCTTTGGTAGTGTGATTGGTATAAGTTTGTGATTAAACCTTAGATAGATTTAGGTGACCATTTACCATAGTTAGATTAAGAATTTTTAAGAGATTTTTTAACACAATGTTATAATCAGGCTAGGGACCCTAGGGAATTAATTTCACAATTTTTCCATGACTTTTGATATTTTTTTCATTTTAATTCATTTCCATCATATTATGCATGTTCATGATTCATGTCATTCACTAACTATTTCCTTTTTGTGCAAGGTATTTTCTGAGGATTTGCTTATGGACTTGGATATTTTTATGCCTCAATTATACTTTGTGTACTTTGTGATGTAATACTTGTATACTTTTATATAGTTTCTATAATTAGGATAGAAGAGATAAAATGAATCGCTAGAAAACAAAATCTCAAAAATGAAATAAATAAGATACTCGATCCAACGTCGAGTAAATTTTCAAAATAAATAAAGTTGCATGTGACTTTAGGATCCCTAGATTACCATCGCTCCATTACATACACCAAAAGCAAGCCTTGTATGTTGCACACCATAAGTCGTGCGTCTCAGCATCACGCAATCGACCCACCCGATCCATTGTTTCATCCCATTTACATTTCATACACGTTTTTACCCACCATGACTTAGGAGGACCATATTGCTCACTATTACTTTTGTACTTGTATCTTTAGTTTAATATCTCTTAGGTAGATTTAATCTTTCAAACCGCACTAACCATAGGTTATCTTCAAACTCAACTAACTTAGGGTAAGTCTAGTTTCCCTTAGAATTTTTCCTTTTGCAACTTGAGTCTCACCTCTCATCTTTAAAAGAAAATCAAAAACACTTAATAAAGGAAAGGTGTACAATGCGCCACGAGCCTTAAGCTACACGGGAAATGACTAGTGGAGGTCTCCTTCACTCTTCTAGGATGCTTTACAAACGTTCCATTGGGGGCGATCTTGGAAAGTATTCGCTTCTGTGTCATAGTCTTTAGTGTTGTAAATACAATAAACACAATCTCAAAACACTTCTTCTAAAAGACAACAAACCAAGAAGTCACGTCTTCTCATCTCATCTCATACTCTTTGCGGATGAACATGACTTGTCTCGACAGTTCAAACAGCGATACGGTAAACACCGTCGAGTCAGAGCCGGTAACACCTGAGCTAGAGCTATGGCAACGTCATCCTAAAAATCACAAATAAGTTTTAGCCTTAGTTAGAAGAACTACGGCGTCTCTGATCCTCATTTATCCCGATGAGGTACGTAGGCAGTGGGGTAGGGCCCATTCGAGCACAATCTTTATTTTCCCTACAATTTTTTCTCCTTTATCCCCATTTTTTAGTTCCATTTCTTTTCTCATTTCCATTTCATTCTAGATAGTCATTCTTTCATTCAAACAACATATTATTTCTCACCCTTTGAAAACAGACTTATAAGTGTGGATCCCGTCGGGTACGGCGGACGGATTGGGGTGCTAATACCTTCCTAATTCGTAACCGACTTCCGGATCTAGATCTTTGGTTCACAGGACCTCGTTCTTTTCCTTCTTCCTTAGGTTTGTGCAACATTACCTTTCCCATTCCTTTGGGATAAAAATGTCTGGTTGGCGACTCTAACTTTTCCGCGCCACTTTCGCGTTTGTACTAGGATGAAAATCCCGGGAGCGACACACATGACTTGGGAACTAGAGAGCAGTATGCGAGAGTGGTATCCAAATCTTTTTTCATGAGGTAAGTTTTCAAGGACGAAAACCTTTTTTAGTGGAGGAGAGTTGTAATGCCCCAAAATTTTATATAATTATTTTGATTGGATTATGGTGTATTGGCGTGTAGAAGAATAATTTATTATTGAGTATAATATTAATTTAAGAATTATATTATAGTGAATAATATTATTATTGGATAAAATAATTGGAATAATAAGAGATAAGGGGTAAGGTGGTCATTTGGAAAAATTAGTAAGGGTAAATGGGGAAGACCATAGGTTGGGTCTAATAGGTTATGTGGGAATAAGGAAAACAATCGTGTTTTTATGAACGAAGAACGATCGTGAAAAGTTGAGAGAAGAAGAAGGAGAAGGTCAAGAGCTAGGTGAAGAATCGGCGAGGAAGAAGAAATTTCTCGTCAAAACCAAGGTAAGGGTGAGATTCTTCCGCCTCTTAAGGGTTTTATAATGGGAATTGGGTAGGTTGATGATTAGAAGTTTGGAGTTTTGGTGATCGAGTAGGAAAGGTGTTGAATTATTGGTAATGTGGTGTTGTTATGTGATAATTATATGAATTGGATGTTAGTATAAGTGATTATGTAATTGTTTGGCTGGAAAAGTGGTTTTTGGTGCATAATTTCGTATGCAGGTGGTGTCAGATCGCAGAAGGGAGAACTGCGAAAATAGCAGAGCTCGCTTAGCGAGCAGGTCAAACTTTGGAAGAGTCAGAATACAAAGAGTTGCTCGCTTAGCGAGAAATCCCATTCGCTTAGCGAGACCTGGAGTGAAAAATGTGGTAATTTAATTTCAAAAATTTCCTTAAAATTATCTAATTAATTTAGTAATGCTTAGGAATCGAAGTGGTGTAGTTAAAGGCAGCGAGAGGAGATTTATACATGTAATTATAGGGATAATTAGTATAACTTGAAAATGAACATAGCTTAGTATATTTATTGGTTTTGTTATTATTTTTATGTGTTGTAAACGTTGTTGTGACTATAGGGTGTTGTTGTTGATGTGTGTGTTGATGTAGTAAGTGGAAGTATGTTATTTTGTTATATGTACTCCATGTGAAGTTGACTTATGTTGTTGTATACTAAAATATGCATGATGTTGATGAAGTTAGTTGTTATGATAAGTTGCTTTCATGTTATTTGTTGGTGTTGAGTTGTAGAATATGGTCGTTGCATATATGTATGTATGACATTGATGTTGCATGACATGTGCTTGGTTGGAACAATATACCACGGTAAGGTATGTTCATTGGATCCGAGTGGGATCATTGTGATGTTGGTAAAATCATGAAATAGGGATCCTATGTGGCCATGAAATAGGGATCATACTTGTCGCTCCCTGGATTTCCATCCTGGTACAAACGCGAAAGTGGCGCGGAAAGAGGTAGAGTCGCCAGCCAGACATTTTTATCCCGAAGGAACGGGAATGGTAATGTTGCACAAACCAGAAGAAAAGAAAAGGAAGGACACGGGTCCTGCGAACCAAAGAGACTGGGTTCGGGAGTCGGTTACAACCTGGGAAGGTATTAGCACCCCAGATCATCCGTCGTACCCGACGGGATCCACGCTTGCAAAGAAAACTGTTTCAAAAGGTGAAGAAATGAAAGTTACTGCAAAGAAAAGGAACTGAACTGAATAAAAAGAAAATAAATGGGGGAAAATGTAGGGAAAATAAAAGAGTGTGCTCGAAAGGGCCCTACCCCGCTGCCTACGTACCTCATCTTGACAATGAGGATCAGAGTCGCCGTAGTTCCCCTAACGAGGGGTGGAAAGGATTGCTGTGTCTTAAGGCTTGAACTGCCTATGTCAATGCTCAGGTGTTGCAGGCTCGGACGATGAGTGTGTAACCGTCTTGCAAAGTGACAAGTAGGAGCAAGTTCGTACGATGAGACTGAAGGTGATGAGAAGAGAAGTTCCGAAGGAGAGACGCTTATTGTTTGTCCAGTGTTTTTTATGAGTTTTCTGCTTTGAAGTTTGCATAGGTAAGTGTACCTAAGTCTTACTCAATGGGATGTGTATTTCTTACATCATCCCGAAATGGAATGCACAAGAGGCACACCTAGCTATGGAGGAAATCCCCAAATCTAGTCCCACAAGTGAAGGCTCATGCACACTGACCTACTGGCATTTATTAAGTGTTTTTGTGATTTTTTTGTTAAGAAGTGTTTTTTAGCTTTTCTTTGTGAAGTAATCTCATGCTAAGACCTATCCACCACGAGGGATATCCTACACCTCGCCCCGAAACGGAACGCGTGCAAGTATCTCATAGCAAAGTCTCGTGTCACATGAGAAGACTCGTCATTTATTAAAGTGACTTAAAGTTAAATTTGAAGATGAGAAGAGAGAGCACCAAAAGGATCTCATAGTTAAATCTAATGGGGGGCTACTCCTAATGTTATCATGCATGGGAGTCCTAGGTTAGTGTGGTCTGAAGTCTATCCTAATGAAGAAGAAGGAAAGAAAAGAAAGAAGAAGAAAGGAGCGGAAAACGCTAGAAGACAACTTACTTCTCTAAAGAAGTTAAGTTGTTTCTAAAAGGGGAGGAGATGAAGTTAACCACAAGATGGCATAAGGCACATCACAAATAAAAATGAGAATAAAAGATGAGATGAAGACTTGAAATATGGATATCATCCACACTTCACTTACCATTAGCCCCTACAAAACAAAGGTTAGTGAACCACATAAGCATAAAATGAAAATAAGAAGATTTAAACAATGCACAAACCAAAGACGAAGGTCACAAACCAAATCAAAATCACAAAGTCAGTACCTAAACCTTATAGGTGACCTAAAACAAAGAACAAGCAAACCTAATAGGATGGCATAAATGCCTTCCTCAAACTATGTTAGAAGGAAGGAAGAAAGAGGCACGAAAAACTATCTATGAAGCAAGACACCAAACAAATACCAATGAACATGAGAAAATTATGAAACTAAATCTCTAAAGTCAACAACCAGCAACAAATAATGTGTCAAAATATCTCTCAAAAATTCACAAGGAAACTCCACTAAAAGATCGCACAAAGTCGCTTAAGGACAAGTAAAGGAAACACGCAAACATGACTTACAAAACTATGGATAAAATGAAAAGAAAATAAAAGAAAATTCGAAATAAAATGAGAAAATAAAAGAAAATTCGAAATAAAATGAGAAAATTAATAAAAATCAGAAAATAAAATTGCACCAAGTTCTAAAATGAGTCATGAAACTAAAATATTTTTTTTGGGAATTTTCTAAAAAATGTTTTCATATTTTTAAAGAAATTAAAATGAAATGATACAAAAAACAAAGGGAGGGGGCATCATAGCAATTATGGAGCTAGAAAAACAAAAACGGGCTCAAGGTGGGGTGTAGAAAGCAAAGGAGGCCCAGGCCCGTGTGAAAATCTCCTAAATCCACTATCAGAATCTCTTTGTTTGTTTTCTTAAAATAAAAAAAACAAAAAGGAAAGAACAAAAAGTATGTGACCTCTCCCTCAATCGGTGCACTCTTCACTTTAAAAGACTAAAAATGGAAATTAAAAAAAAAAAAAAAAAACCCCGACCAACCAGATGACAACACATCATCATCATCTTCTTCACTATACATCAAAACGCAGGCTGCCATCGAAAAACATAGAGAAAGAAACTAAACACGCCCCCTTTCAAGCCACTCTAACTTCTTCCATTCTTCATGAAATTCCAAAGTTCAAAAGCAAAAAAATGAAGTATAAAACAAGCAGATTATCAACACACAATTATTTTCCACAAACACCTCATAACCACGGAAATTCGAAGGCAACAACATGAGGACACCAAACTGAAAAATCATGAATTAATAGCTCTCAAAGCTTCCACTTATGTCAATCATCACACATCAAGCACATTTATCATGAAACAAGCTAAAAAGAGACAAAACCAAGGCAAAAAAGCAATGATATTCAGACCTGGTATTGAGTTTGTGTTGAAGTTCAAAGAAATCCAGAGATTGTAATGGCTTCCTTAGGCCTCCTTTGATGTTCTTCAAGCCAAATAAAGGCAGTAGATCTGGATTTGGGTGAGAAGCAGAAGAAAAATCCGAAAATAGTGTTATCTTTCAAATCTTCAATGGAGCATCATCATGCTTGTGACAACAAAAATGATAAAGTTATGATTATCTGATGATGCCGAGAAGGATTTGAACACGGAAAATGGAGTATCAAAGATCCAAACTCAGGTCTGATCCTTATGCAGAATGCAAGAAATCAAAGCCAAAGTTCTTAGAGAGAGAAAATGAAGTTTGTTGTGACTTTCCGAGTGATTAAAATGGTGCTCCCCCTTCAAAAAATCGTGAGTGGTAGCTTATGTGAGAGGGTGCTTTTGTTGGATGTTTGCAAGGTGTGCAGAAAGTTCGTTGCACTCTGCTGCCAAAGATGCCGAGAAAAACGTGTCTGGACCCTTTCAAAAAAATCGTGAGTGTCTTATATTTTTTTTAGTGCAATGCCAACTCTTTTTTCCAGCCCCCAAAAATGCAGTATGCGTGCCCCTTTCTTCAGCTCTTGCAATTTGTTCTCCACTCTACTTGTGTGCATGGGGGTGTAGACTTAGTATAAGGTATCGATGTGTTGTTAACACGATAATATTGCATGATGAAGACTGATGAAAATCAAAGGTGTAGATTGATGGTTGTCATGGAGTGCATGGTTTCACATGACTATCTTATTCTCTCACTTGATGCTACCTGCGCTTTTTCCTCACAAGTGGAGAAAAGTGTGACTCAAATTGGAAAAAAATGAGGGTGGAACGTGTGTTGCGTGTGCATTGGATGACTACATGCCAATTTTCATTCCCTCCCCATGTGCCTCATTTGTACCTTATTTGCATTATTTTCCAATAAAAAGCAACAAAACAAAATGCCTTAGCTTCACTTTTTCCTTTGGTCACGTGGAAAGAAAAGTGACATATGAAAGTTATGTTATGACAAATTTAAAAATAAAAAAAAAGGTGGCACAAAATATAAAAGGTGGTAAATCAATATATGATAGTGACAAGTGTCTTAAAAAAATCTAAAATGCACACAAACTTCCAAAAATCATATCTTGAGTTCTATAAATGCTATGAAGGTGTTCTTGGACTTTTTGGAAAGGGAAAATCACGCTCTACGACTTTCGTGTTCAAGGAAAAATCATCTGGAGCTTTTTAACACATGAAATAATAGCTTGAAGACTTAGGACAAAAATTTCCAAATATGGAAACTTCTAAAATTTCCAAATTTAGCAACTTTTTGCATATTCCCGATTTTTGACCTTTGAGCTTATCCAAACCATTCACTGATCCAATATAGATTCATGAAGTTGATGAATATGATCAAAGCCCTAAAAATCCCTTATTTGACTTTTGGACTACACAGTTGACTTTCTTGCTTTGCCAACAGGTAATTGCTCAAATACCTGAGTTCTTCAATGAATTTTTGTCTCAAATTTCACACATAGGCCTTGCAGATCATATAGGAGCCTTTGACTACAAGAATTTGTCAAAACTAAGAGGATTCCCTGATTTGGAGCAAGACCCTAGTTAGGGTTTGTCTGTGCAGGAGAAAATGTATTACTGAGCTTCTGATGAAATTCCATCCTCCTAAGACCTTGAGGATGACTTTGGGCTTTTGTAAGCTACGATGAGACCTTGTGTGCTTCTTACAGTGTCACTCAGCTTTTGGCTTGACTTGTAGAATCAAGAATCTTCAGCTGATTGATCATATGCCTTACGCTGGAACATGTGGTGATTATGCCTCATTTTTCTATGCATGTGATGCAGTGACATGTATGCAAATGATATGCTAAATGCAATGAAAAGAGAGAGGGAAAATTTGGGGTATTACAATACTGGATCACGAAAGAGGGGTCAAGAGTTCCGACGGGAACTGGATCTTGAAATAGAGTTCGGATAACGGTACCTCATGCATAGAGTCAAGTAGAGTCTCATTGCATGATTATCATTGTTGTGTATGATGTTTATGGGTGTATGATGTGATTGTGTAGTTTTTGTTGTTGAGAGGTGGTGTCTAATTATGATACTTGCTAGTTTTTGTTATTTTACTCTCTTGTAATGTAAGTATCTCACCCCTTCTGTTTGAATGTTACTCTTATGTTGGTAACGTGCAGGTGAGCAGGATAAGTCGAGTGGTGGTCAATGAAGTCGGTGTACTTCACGTCTTTAAGATGTCGGCTCTGATACATCGCTTTGGGTGTTGGGTCAGTGTTGCACTTGTTTATTTACTTTTAAGAAAAACATTTTGTAATGGAGTTATTACTTGTTATTTCGATTTCCGCTGCGAGTTGAACATTTTTGGTAAAAACGTATAATTGAGCCATATGTGGTTGAGCTGAATTGTGACACTCAAGTGTTTTTGATGAAATTAAAATACTCTGATTTTTATTAATAATTAGTGGGGTATTTGGGTGTTACAATAACCAAAAGGAGGGCATGCTCTTACGTCTTAATCGAAGATAAGCTCTACAAGCGGGGATTTTCCATCCCGTCTTGAAATGTGTCGAGGAGACTAAGGTCCCCGACATTTTGAGAGAAATCCATGAAGGAAATAATGTCTAACACCTCGGTGGAAGATCCCTTGCGCGAAAGGCCTTGCAAGCAGGTTTTTACTGGCCGACAATGCAACATGACGCAAAGGAACACGTCAAGAAATGTGAAAAGTTTCAGAGACACGGGGAAATGCACTTAGCCCCCCCCCCCCCCCAAGGGCTCAAAACCTTGTCGTCCCCATGGCCTTTCGTGTGGTGGAGGATGGATATATTGGGACCCTTCGCTACAGGATTCAATCAGAACAAGTACCTGATTTTCGGCGTCAAATACTTCACGAAGTGGATCGAGGCCGAAGCCCTCTTCAAGATCACGGTGCACAACATACTTTGTTTCTATAAAAGGAACATCCTCGTTAGCTTCGGCGTACTTCAAGCACTCGTCACCGGCAATAGGACACAATTCACCGACAAAAAATTCCAAGACTTTGTTTCTAAATTTGGCACAAACAACACTTCACGTCCATCGAACACCCCCAAATGAACAGGCAGGCAGAAGCTTCCAATAGAATGATCCTGAGGGACTTAAAATGCAGGTTGGGAGAAGCCAAAAGGGGATGGGTCGAGGAGCTACACAACACACTTTGGTCTTACCGCATGACCTCTCATTCAACCATCGGGTAAACTCCTTCCTGACGGGCGTACGGGACCGAAGCGGTCATCCTAGTGGAATACAAAGAACCATCATGACAGACAGAAACACCTCTAGACGAGGAAAATGAATGACGAAGCTCTCCAAGAAGAACTCGACCTCTTCGAAGAGATGCGGTCCGAAGTAGCCTTTCGTGAGACATCATTGAAACAAAAGATAACTTTGTGCCACATCACGAAAGTCATCAAACAAAAATTACAAGTCGATATCCTAGTCCTCCGGAGAAACCAGAAGAACTCGCGAGAAAACAAATTGGCCGCAAACTGGAAAGGTCCATACAGTGTCCGGGAAAAAACGAACAATGGAACATATTACCTTGAAAACTTGAACGGTGAAGAACTTTCTCGACCATGGAACACTAAAAAATCCAAGCAATACTACAACTAGATAGCCAACGCAATCTAAATCCCCAAGAGGAGCGCAATGCTTGGCCATATGGTCGTGGAGGGGTACGACCACGGTCTCGCAACTTGATCGAAAGAAGGATCCATGCTCCAATTAACCGAGAAGGATCTCAGCCCGACGCGGATACCTCGACCGGGCTCTATCGTCGCAATACCACGCCGGCAGGACACCAAAATCGCGATGGGAAAGTACAAGTCACGGGATTAGGGCTCAATCGCAGCCATTTCCCGGCTACTTTGCGAAGTAAACCCCGCATCCTCGATGGTTCCCTAAACCATCGAGTCCAAAAATTGCGTCGAGCTAAAGGTTCAAGACTTAGTGAAAATAATAGTATACACGGAAAAATACATAACACAACAGAGAAATATAAATTTCATTAAGTAGTCGACCAAACAGGTCGACATTGTTGATTACAAAAGGTGGGGGCTACGCCTGAAATTACAAAAAATGGCATTACGCCCAAGTATTGATGATAAAGGTACGTAGGCCGACAAAACATAAAAACAAACATCTTCTTCCTCTTCAGTCGGGGCGATCATATGGCCGGAAACCACTTGGAAGTTGTAGCCGGTCCTTGCAGTCACCAGCTCCACCCCGGGGTTGATAATTTGGAGCTGATCCACATCATTTTTGAAGCCCAATTCGAGGGTCTCCACACAATCATGATCAAAAACCTGTATCCGGGCAATCAGGTCTCCCCAAATCTTGAGGACCACTTCATCTTCGCCCTCATACTTAGCAAGGGAAGCCACCCCTTCCAGCTCCTCCACCTTTCCCCGAAGGGTCTCAACCTTGGTAGTCGTTGTAACCAGCTCAACTTCTATCAACACGAGGGCTTTGTTTCCTTTGTTCTCCGTCTCTAGAGCAGCACTGGCTTCTTCCATCTCGGTCATCAACTTGAATTGGAGCTTTTAACGACCCTTGTAGTGTTCAAAGTCTTTCTTGACTTTGTCTTTCTTGGTCTTCACGACCTTCAGCCTCTCCCAAAGCCCCTCGACCTCGGCAGTTGAACCAGCGTCATCGTTCAGGATCAAAGCCATCTCCATGACCCTAATCATAGCATCTAAGTCCTGAGGAAAGTTCTTCCTTCTGATTGCCTTGTCCAAACCCATGATAGCCTTATCATCCACTTTGGGCACGACCACAGAACCATCTTCATCAAAGAGTCCCCTGCGAAGCTGATGGGGAGGCAGCATGAACGATTATGTGGCCGTTGTCGGGTCAATAGTTGAGGGGTCATCTTCGCACTTGCGTTTGTGAGGAGGATTCTCTGGAACTGGAGACTGGGTGCCTAGAGGAGTAGGGGGAGGAGGAGTCGAGGAGTCGTTTGTCTCTTGTTCAACAATCACCTACTCGACCCATACCTTGGGCCCTTTTCTTTTGACTCTTGTTTGAGAGCTTCAGAACACGCTCCTTGAGAGTAGTAATCACAACTGCAAAAGAAAAATAAAGTCAGAGTTTTCGAGCAAGAAATTAGGTAAAATGGAAGTCAGGAACACTTTCCTAGAACCCTAAGTGCTTCCTCGTCAATCTTGCACTCGAGCAACGCCTTGGTGTTAATCCGATGATGTCATGGGTGTGCTCCCAAGACTCCATCTAAATAGGTTTGTTGTCTCGATCCATGCATAAATCCAGGGAAAAGCTATCGATGAAGGCCACTAGTCTCCTGTGGGAGGTCGTGCCATCGGGCCCCAGGTTCTCAGACTTCACGAGGAATTGATTCGTTCAACGGTTGAAATGTCCTCATTGCTACTCGAGCGGCATGGTCGAAATGAAATGACCACGCCACTTGGATCTCGTTGCGTCAAATAGAGGGAGTTAATAGCCTAGGGAGTGATGGGTTTCTCGGTGTACAATATATCCTTGAAGGACCGGACAGAATCGACGTAAGTCTTGAACAACCTCTTGGGTTGCTTGAACGAAACTCAATTATGCCTCTCGTTCACAGATGAGCGGTGCAAATGGAAAACTCAGAAGAACAAAGAATGTGTGCATCCAATATCAAGGTGTCGGCACACCAGCTCAAACACTTGGATAAACACAATGGCATTTAGGTGCAGCTAGGAGGGAGCCAAGTCGAGCCACCAAAAAAAGTCCTCCTGAAACCCGTTGAAAGGGAGTCGGAGCCTAGCCTCTTTTAAGGCGAACTCATACATCGGAAAGTGTGTCCCTACAAACACCGAACAAATCCGACGGGGACGAGGAGAAAAATAATCCCAATTCTTAGGGGCTCATGGTTCCAAGTCCTCAAAGACACCTTAGGAACTCTAGGGATCGTCCAGAAAACAGGAACCCGTCTCTAAAGGTTCCTCCCCTGCCCAAGACAAGTTGATCGCGATGTAAGCGGCAACCAAAGGGTCATGGTTGTTGATATCAGGAATTTCCTCGTCCAACTCACGATGGTCCATTTTACCTGAAAAGTATAAGGAAATAGTGAATTCGACGTTAATATCAAATTCACCCTTCCACCATAGTTCAAGTGAAAGGGCG
This sequence comes from Lathyrus aphaca, assembly GCA_963966055.1. Taxonomy (NCBI): domain Eukaryota; kingdom Viridiplantae; phylum Streptophyta; class Magnoliopsida; order Fabales; family Fabaceae; genus Lathyrus; species Lathyrus aphaca. The sequence continues at coordinate 184,825,651 of OZ014524.1, forward strand.
AGAAGAGGCGTCGAAGGAAGAGATGCACGATGAGCAAAGAGTTAAACACACTGCCATGGAAGAGCCTCCTTGGATCCCCTTAGAAAAAATTGTATGCATGAGGAGAACCCTCCTCGTCGCAGTTCCAAAAGGTCATTTACGGAAAACACTCGAGGAAGGCCTTCCCCGACCTAAACCCGATGAATATTCATTGGAAAACTCATATCCTTGATGGATAATCCATCAGGAAAGCACCGATCGCCGATAACTTCATGCATTCCCAGACGACGATCATCATTAAAAACCTAAGACTATGTTAGAAAAGGAGGGGAAACTTGCTTTGAGATGGTTGACGATGGTGGATAGCGTCGGAGGAGTATTCCGACAGCTGCTGAAGGCGAGGGAGAAGTATTTTCTGATGAAGGCAAGGATCTTCTTGTGGGAGCAGGTGAAGTCGGAGATAAATTTCCAAATGAAAAGTGAAATCGGAAGTCTTCCCTCACCAACTCCCTAGGCCATCATTTCCTAGGCCTCCCTAGACCCCCTTTGCCAATGATGGTGCAATTAATGTACTGTAACATAGGAAGAAAAGATGTGAGCGTTAAGACTCTCCTTCCCAATGCATCGAGCATATTTTCTCCTCGACCAAGATATTACCAAGAGAGTGTCGTCGAACACATATGTCTGCCAACAGTTTCCAACTCCACTACACATATGTGTCACTTCTCGAGCACACCTTCCTCCTCGACATAAAATTCACCAAATAACATTTTCGTACGTTGCTCCTCGTGATATTCAACACCAAAGAGCTCCCTCAAGCATCCCGCCTTCTCGAGTGATACTGGCAACCTCTCCCCTCCTCAAAACTGGGCTAAAGGAATCGTCCATGAAAGTAAGTCGCTCCTGACAGACGTAGCTACACCTTATTTTGTTGAAAATTGGTCCTTAAGCCATCACCCCACATTGGGGTTGCGACTTGGGGGCTCCTGTTTTGGACTGGGCCTTGGGCTGCCCCATTGTCGGGTAAGGCCCAACAACATCGGGCATGGTCCAATCCAGTTAGTGTAGAATGATGGCTGGTGGGGCACCTCCCCCACGTGTCCATCAGCAATATACAACCAAATCCCCCCCCCCCCGAAATAATTTCCCACTACCTGGATTCAAGGGGCTGTTGGACTAGGATGAAGACCACGCGTTAGGTCTTCCTTTGCATCTTCATAGATCCTGGAAGCCCCCACCATGGGCCTAGCTATCCAGCCCATAATGAGGACATTTCCCCAGCGCTGGGGGAACATTATAAATATCCTCTTTCACTAGAGGGTCAGGTATTCTAACACTTTCTACCTTACTATGTATTTTTCTTTCTCTCTAATCCCACTCCCACTTTGGCATCGGAGTACCTTGCAGGTACACCTCCTTCTCCTCTTCTACCACCGGAGTTGCGCTAGAATAAAAGGTCTATTCTGATCGGGTGAGATCAATTTTCATTTATGGTTGTGTATACAGGGCCGACCAAATCCGTTTAGAGGTCTAAGGAAAATTCTAAAATGAGACCTTTAAAATGTATTTTAAAATAATAATTTTGTGGTTGCTAAAAGTTGAACTCAAGACCAAAAGGAAAAGAGGCCTACATTTTACAAACTCAACTATGATGTTATATGTAACTAATGCATCATTATATATTTTTATAACTAAATTAAAAAAATTATAAGGCTATTTTAAGCCCAAAATTTTGAGGCCTAAAACCCTAGCCTACTTTGCTTGGCCCTTGGGTCGGTCTAGTGTGTATATAAATTGTAGTTACAATTCAATTTTTGTAGTTGTAATTGTTTTCATATTGAGTAAAGTTAGTTATAATTCTATCTCTCTCTCCCTCTCTCTTTCTCTCTCTCTCTTCCATCTTCATCTTCTTCAAGCTTTTTATGCATTAAATGAGTCATAACTCCAACAATTAGTATCCAGAGCTTCGTTCTGATTTAGGAATGAGAAACACGAGTGTATGTGACGTGTATGGTTGATTTTTCTTATGAAATTCAAACTGAATTAAAGTTTGAATTGAACAGAATCACATTTTTTATTATGTGGGATTGAGAAACACGAGTGTTGGTGAGAATTAAGTAATTTTCACAAGAAAAAAGATGAACGGAGGAAAAGGTAGCTTGATGGAAAGAATTGGATTGGCGGATGATTAAGATGCGTGTGTTGTTTGGAGCTTAAGATGTTCTTGATCTCGTCAATGACGGTTACAAGTCGGTTGAAGAAAATGCGACAGAAGCGTATAAAAATGTGCAATGTGAAACAAGGAAGAAGGATTAGAATGCATTGTTCTATATCCATCAATGTGTGGATACGACAACGAAGGCGATAAAGGACACACTAATGTGGTATTATGGCGGTGACACCTCAGTGAAGAAGGTGAAGTTGCAATCCCCGCGTAATCAATATGAGAATCCCAACATGAAGGAGAACAATGAGGTACTTAAATACATATCTAGAGTGATTATAGTCACAAATTAGATAAAGGCTCTCTGAACAAGTTATTATTGATAGGGTACTTTTATTCCTCATTTTAATTTGAACATTCTAAATACATAAGAACCATGAGAATTTAAGAACTTCAGAGAAGTATAGAGGCACAAGAGTTGCATCTGACTGAGATGAGCTCTAAAAGGGAGTCTGAGTTGGCTCTGAAAACTTCTTTTGTCAAGAAGAACAAGAAGCAAACATGGTATAATAATCGAAGAAAGTCTGGTGGTGTTCAGAAGTTAGAATTCTCAAATCCATACGAGAAGAAACATTATAGTCTTTAGAAGGAAAGAAGAAGTTTGACAAGAGAAAGGTTTAGTGCTACAATTGCAACAAGTTTGATCATTTTGCTGCTGATTATTGGCTAATAAGAAATGGCTGGTTGATTTTGACTCCGATAAAAAGACCAAAATTAAATGTGCTAATGATAAGTATCAGAATGCTGAAGGAATGGGAAATCTCAAAGTAACTATGAATAATGGTAAAACTCCATTGATTTAGAATGTGTGGTATGTTCATGGCATGAAGAGCAATCTAATAGGTGTAGGTCAGTTGATTGAAACGGGTTTTCCAATAACCATGAAGGACAATCTCTTGAAGTTGTATGAATGTAATCAAAAGCTCATTATGAATTATGAACAGAGAAGGAATATGACATTCAAGGTGAATGTGAAAATTGCAGACTCCCAATTCCTTAGTGCAACGAGTGTTGTAAAGGAAAGTTAATTGTGACACAAAATATTGGGGAATTTAAACTTCATAAGCTTAGGGCATTTATGTTCAAAGAAGTTGGTTCATGGAAATCCAAAAATTGTGGCACCGGAGAAATAATGTGATGTATCCATGATAGGAAAAAAACCAAGATTGTTATTCTCATCATAAATGCCTCCAAGAGAAAATCATGCTTTGGGTGTGGTGCATTATTATGTATGTGGTTCATTTCTAATACATTCACTTGGAGGGAACAAGTACTTTGTGTCATTTATGGATGAGTTCACCATAATGACATGGGTAGCCCTCATAAAGTTCAAACACTAGGTGTTTGCTGAATTCAAGAAGTTCATAGTCAAGGTTGAGAATCAAAGTGAACAAAGTTTGAATATTCTCAAAAATGATGGTTGAGGTGAGTTTAACTCTAGAGAGTTCAAGAAGTACAGTAAGGAGAATGGAATTGAGCATGAGGTTACTGTTTCATACACTCCTTAATACAATGGCCTTGCTGAAAGAAGAAACAAAACTTTGCTTGATATGACAAGGAGCATTATGAAAGAGAATAATAATGTGATTATGTTCCGATGGCATCATTCATTTAAGAGTGTAGTAGGAAAAGTGAGGACGAACGTTGAAGCATTATATATCTCTATGTATTTTTTCCTTTTCCCTTTTCTCTTTTATTTTGTAAGCATTCATTCATATTTGTTATTGCAGTATTGCATAATTGTTGTGATTATATGCCATATAGGCTAGACTATGCTTATAGTGATTTAATGTATAAGCTTAAGTTTGTGGTGTATAAATCTTTTGGAATTAGCATGAAGCCAGTTATAATTTTTTAAGAACGTCTAAGTAAAGTGTTTTTAAAATCACTTTGTCTAAAGCGGATTTGATTTTCTTGTAAGTAACTTTCATTAGAAATAATCAACCTCATGGTAATCTCATTTATTATTTCATGTGGCTTGATTCATTTAGATGCTTCCAAGCTCTCGTATTTTTTTGTTTTTCTTCCACGCTTCTTAAAATCTCTTATTTCTATTATGGGACCTAAAGAGTTTTTTGAAAATTTCTTAAGGGAAATGGGGTTTATTCACCCTCCCCCTTCTAGAACACTTTGTATCCATATTCTCCCCTAACAATTGGTATCAAATCTCGACTTTTGATCAAATTCTAGAGACTCCAAAATTTGAGGATATGGTTCCTTTGATCCTAGATGAGTTGTTCAAATAGTTTAGAAGCTTATGCAATTCAATGAGTCCCAGTGAAACTACATTGATTTACATGTGTTTGTTTATTCATTGAAATGCATTACATAAATTAATTCAATGTAAAACCTTACTAGAATATTTTTTTAAAAATTAATTGTATTTGAGATGTTCTATAAGTTTTGATTCATCTAGGATTGAACTAACAATTTCTCTGAGATATGTGGAGTATGTATTTTACATTGTTTCTTAAAGGTTGTTCCGAATTGATCCTTATTTAAACGTTTGTGCATTCACAGTACAATATACTGGAAAATCTTATGAGAAAGAAGAAGAAAACAAAAAGCATCTTTTAAGTGACCTAGTCTTACAAGGTCATCGTAAAAAGAAGATGAAGACAACTTTGTGACTATTGGCTATGATTCTCCGAAGTTTCAGTAATTACAGGAGATTCATGGAATAGAATTATTAATCAATCGTCAAAGAGTAGAATCAACAATTCGGGATTGACAAGTTGTGACATTCACTAATAATATATTTTCATTTCAAAGTTCATTTGAAGACAATTATGCTTTGTTAAGAACATCTAAGTAAAGTGTTTTTAAAATCGATTTATTTAAAGCGACTTTGATTGTCTTGTAAGTGACTTGCATTAGAAACAATAAACCTTGTGGTAACCTCATGTATTATTTCATGTGGCTTGATTCATTGATATGCTTCCAAGCTCTTGTATTTTTGTGTTTTGCTTTCGAGCTTCTTAAAATCTTTGATTTCGTTTACGGGATCTAAAATATTTTTTGAATTTGTCTTAAGGGAAAAATAGTCTATTAAACTCCCTTATAGAACCTTTTTGTATCCATATTCTCACTCAACAGAGCATGTTATAAATAATATTTAGTAGTTTGTTGGCAGCTTGACGACATGGTTAGCTTGTAGTAGTTCAAATTCAAGTATCACTTTCTGTCTTGTCACCATTAATGGCGTTAGAGGTATGAATGATGGTTCGCCTTGCTGAAATATGGAACAAAAATTACGAATAAGGGATGTTGGATGAGATCTTGATCTGGATGACCATGTTGCAAATAGTATTCAATAGTTGTTCGCACCTTGCACACCAAGGTTGGCTTGCAATAGTTGGAATTCATGTAGTGTTTCTTGTCTTGTCACTATTGGTGGTGCTAGAGGCCTGAATGATGGTTCGTCATGCTGAAATTTTGGAACAAAATTTACGAACGGGGGAAAATGGATGGGATCTTGATAGGGTGGCACAGACAGAGTGTTCGCGATGACTCGGTCGTCGCATCCTTGTGGAGGAAATAGTGGATATTTAGTAGCTTGAGCAACGGTGGATTCTTCGATTTGCGTGTCGGAGCGAGAGACTCTAGAACCTGCCATTGCTAGTGGATCTGGTGGAGATCTAAGGAATGTTGTTGATCTTTAATCGGAAGTGATCAAAACGTAGATCAGTGGTTAAAATTCAAGAGATATGAACTTCTAGTTTGGGGAATCTCTTTGGTTCATTAAACTGGGAGATGAATGTTCACACGTAGAAGGTGTGGGAATCAGATGTCAATTCCCACAAACGGCGTCACTGTTTCGCGAAGGAACCAAAATTAATCAGAGATTGCAAATTGTAATGATGGACTTGAGCTTCTAGTATGATTGATTAACACTACAATGCTCAAGTCACTATGAGAGTAAGATGAATGTATGAAATTTAAATTTAAATTGTATTTGAAAAAATAATTAATTTCGCCCTTATATAATGGAGCAGTTATAACCGTTTGCTCATCTTTAAGCGTGAGGTGTGGGGATCCGTTGGACGGATCCTGAATTTTGATTACGTGCACTATAATACAAGATAATGCATTTGTTCCCAAAGTGACGCGATAGATCAATGTATTCTTTGGATCGCGACTATACACATACACACACAGAAACGCATGTGCACGCGCACACGCACACACACATACACACGCACATGCACATGCACATGGACGCTTACGCACGCACACAACTAAAATTATATATATGAAATTTTATTTTATTTGACAAAATTATATGAATGTTTGAATATCATATAATTTTATTCATAAATTTATATGATATTCAAACATTCATATAATTTTGGTCCTTGTAATAAAAAAGAATTTAAACATTTTAGTCATAAATTTGATCTATAAGACGTTGAATATCATAAAATAAATTGAACGGAATAGAGCATGCCAAAGTTAAATGTAGTGGAATAGAGTGACATAAAATGAATATTTCATTCTATCGTTTGAAAATACAGAACAATTTTTTTTTTACATTCCGCTCAAATTAGAGAATAAATATGTGCAGTAAGCGATTGAATGAAATCCATATCACTTCATTTATCTCCATTAAATTTTAAATTATCCAAACAATAAATACTACATTATTTCATCTCATACTATCCAAACAATAAATACTATATTATTTCATCTCATACTGTTCCGCTTTATCTGATTTCATCCCTTCAAACAAAATCGGCTATGTTTGCATTAACACAGACTAGAATTGGGCGGAATGTAACTGATTTCATCCCTCCAAACAAAATCAGCTAGAATTGGGCGGAATGTAACTGATTTCATCCATCCAAACAAAATCAGCTATATTTACATTAATGGACTAGAATTGGGCGAAATGTGACGTGTTATGTGATGAATTGGAGTGGAGTGGAGCATAATTGAATAATTCATTATTTATGTATTTTTTATAATTTGATGAAACAAACAAAACAAATATAATGAAAACTGAATTGGATGTCATAGGATAGAATAGATTCGAGTCTATTATATTTCATTCAGCTCAAAACAATAAAATCTCACTATTTATCATTTATACCAGCAATTCAAATATAGCATAATTCTTGTGTAAGAAAAACTAAGTCACATCAAATTCAACTCTGGACAAATCATATTAAATCTATTTTTACTCCTTTACTATTCTTTTACTTTGTTTTAAGAAATTATTGAAATCATTAAACTATTTTTACCAATTAATTTTTCTCGTCTATTTTATTGGTTTTCGCGTGGCAAATAGCATAAACACTTTTTTGAGGATTATTTTATTTTATTTTTGTTTGAAAGGCAAAATAAAACACTTTAATATATGATAGGCATATGCGATGCCCAGAATTACACCACAATCAGATACAAACCCAAACAAACAACTTCTACCCCCAACCGAACAAGAAGATACCAATACAATACAAATTCTGCGGGGCAAACCCAAGAAGTATACTAATACTGCACTGAGACAAGGCACCTAAAACAAATACAGAAGCATAACACATCCTATCCAACACTCCAACTACAATGGCCAACAAACCAGAACTACTCCAAGGCCCAACAGCTGACAGACAAGCAGAAACCCCGGCATGAAAACACCTAAAAAACCAGAAGAACCACCCTCCACAAGACAGGTCACTCCAAGTAAACCAAGGAAGTATAGGACAAAACCAACCACCCAAACCAATCGGCTACACGACAACCAAGCAGGAACAAGCACTGCAGAACACCTATACCAAAATGGCCCCAGCCTCAACAGCATAAACAACCTGCAAAATCTCCTACTAAAAGCTCAAAACCGAAACCAATGATAATAGCCAAAAACCTCCTCCCCAGTTGACCTGTTCAGAAACTCCCATACCAGCTAAACTACACTACAACTACAGACCAAGAAACAAGACTGCACCAAGAACCAACACTGCATTAACAGCACTACTAACCTAGCCACCTGATCTCACAGTCAGAATATCTGCTGAAATAGTAACTAAACGGAAATAATAAGCGAACTGTTGAATTCAATTCCAACCAAGACATTCTCTAGGATGGGTAATCCATTGGAATAGATCGAATGAGAAACCTTTGATCTTCGCCTTCGCCACCTTCAAGATATTGATTGAATCTCCTCTAGCCAATTAACCGAATTGTTCTACGACTGTCTAAAAAACTTCCCATTCCTTCGACGTCAAATAGCCCAAACACACGCATACCATATTACTAATAGCCTCTCACTAAGCACTCTTCCTCCATTACAAATACCTGTAAATTGGTGATAACTCTGCACCACAGAATTATGGATAACAAAAACAGTGCGGAGACAACTTAGGACCTCGCTCCATGTCAACCAAGCCCACGGACATTCGAAGAAAATATGCACGACATTTTCTTCATTACTGCAGCCGAAAGGACATGACTTTGGAGATTATTCTAGACAGCCCCTTCCAATTAAGTTGTCTCTACTTGGGATCCTATTTTGCCATATTCTCCAAACCAAAATCGAAACCTTAAACGGAACCAAGTTACTCCAAACCACTTTCAATTCTTTATTTACACCTATTTGAGATGACACACCCTCCATAATTACCGAATACGCCTCTTTAACCGAATACGATTTCAATCTCCAGCACCATCTATCTGCCACATTTTCCTTAATACAATGAACTCTGTAAGTTGCATTCAGTTGCATTTTTTGACTTACTAATACTGGTTCAGTGTATTTTATGGATAATTTGATGAGGTAACAACATATGATATCCTACAAGCATTGCTCACACATGTGAGACCTATTGGTATACACTATAGTACCTGTCACCAACATAAATTCTGTATGCAGAAATTACAGATTTCAACACAACCCTCACAGGAGAAGAGAATGAAAAACTATATGAACTATTTCATTTAAATAAAGCAAGTTGATGCTACTTGTGAGACTAAAATGTGAAAATATCAGTAGCATACTCCTACAGCAACGGAATGGACAGTTAGTTAAATCACTGGATCATATATATTGTCCCTAAATTAAGGAATGATGTTCAAGACATTACACTGTACTGTGTTATCAATTCAATCACAATGAATACTTAAGTCGATAATTACGAAGCCAATCTTCACCTTTTTCATAATAATCCATCCTAGTGAATGTTTGTGTGTGGAAACCAGGGGTTGATGCATAAGCAGACGCACCACGCCATGCATCCATAACCGGATCAAGTGCTCTAATTATTTTTATAGGTGAACCACAGGGTCTGATCATCCGAATTCCAGCTTCGAGACGTTCAACTATGCCAGGGAAAAGAGAACTTCCACCGGTCACAAGAATGGAATTAGTCATTCTCTCTTCAAGCCTTGCGTCGTTACATGATAACCTTCTCATTGAGACCCCAGCCATCTCATCTAATCCGACTTGATCAACCCCAATCCAGTTTGGACTGAACAAAATTTCAGGGCACCTGAACCTTTCGATCCCAAAAACAATCTGAAAATCTTCTTTTGTGAGTGGACGGACACGTGGAACCTCGGCAGGTTGGGAGCTACCTGTTTCTACCTTGGGCACAAATGTTGGATCCAACTCCTGCCAAACCCAAAAATATCAGCATGATTTTTGCGAGTCATTGAAAGTCTTTTGATACAAGGAATCTACAATAAGCATGCGAAAACAGATGCAACAACACAATATAACTTTCAGTTAGGGTTCACACTATAAAAGACAAGACCTAACCTGGAGCCTCGAAGTGATGCGGGCTAGCTCTACGCTATCCTCATCTGGTTCCTCATCATCGTCATCATTATCTTTGCTCATCAACTTGTAAAGTTGCCAATCTTCATCTTTGGCACCAAATGTATCCTCGCCTTTTCCACGATCAAAGGCAGCAGTAGTCAGCAGGCGCATTCTCTCCCTTTGAGCAGCATTGAGTCTCTCACCACGGCCAACGCTACCCGCCAAACCATTTCCATTTGTGGAGGAACCTCCATTTGTCTTGAGTCGTTTACGTTGGTTAAGTTTCTCTGAAAGGTCGTTGTAACTGGCCCGCAATTGTTCCACGTAAAGCTCTGGGTTTGCCCTATATTAAAATGGTCCGAAAAGCCAATCAGAAGCGTTTTAAAGCATAAGAAAGCACTACTATTTAGAAGTATTCAAGCTTTGTCAAGATTAAAGTTGTGATGTCCAAATCATTAAGGTAGAGACTTTTCTCTAATTTATTAAGGGGCGTAGTAATCTTAAACTAGACAGGTGATTGATCTCTGTCTCACATTTAGATTTTTCCGTTTTACTAAGCTGAATATCATCTCTTGCTCACATAGATATGCAGCAGAGTAATTTTAATCAAGATTGAATAAAATGAAGCATGGAACGTACAGGCGTCTCTCCTCCTCTAGCTGTTGTTTCCTTCCTCTTTCCTGCTCCTCTTCTTGGCGCTTCTGTTTTAATCGCTGCCTCCCATCAGACATAGATTTGATTGACAACTGTTTCCTCTTTTCAAAAAGCTATCAAAAGAGTAAAACCCAATGAATATTGTCAATCTTGCAAGGCACTGTTAAAAATATTCAAAGAAGTATTTTGGATATTAAAATTGTGAACAAATGTGGGTCCGAGCAAAAAAATTACAAGCATGTTTAAAGGGTATGAAGAAGGAAGTTCAATCTCACAACGCACATGATTGAAAAGAAAAAACTGACCTGCTCTGCGGTCAGCATGTCATCAGGGACGTTTATAAGAGTATACTTCTCATTAGGGTCAGTTTTTTCAATTTCAGCTTGTTCGCTCTTTTCTTCACCTTTTGCTTTCCGTAAGGATTGCACATTTTTATTACGGGCAGATTCTACTTCCTGCCTAGAGACATAGCCAGTCTCTGCTAAGAATGACGGTACATCACTGTCTTGAACATGTCCAAGTTGATTCAAAAGAAATTCCAAACCGCGTAATTCGTTTTCCAGCTCATTTATTTTTGATGACCTCTTCGCCTCAGCCATTTCCCGCAACCTTTGACCTTGTTTTTCTCTTATTGCTGCCTTTCTTGCAATCTCTTCCTCCGAAGGAGGCTCCTCAACTGGTGGTGGCACCCAAGGGAGTTGCCACATTTTGGTTTTTTCTTCAGCCTCCTTCGCTCCTTTCTGTCAAACCATCATATTACGTACAAGCCTTAGAAACAGCAGGGGAACTTGGACAAAGAAGAAGAACCTATTTCTTACCTGAAACAATCGAGCTTCAGAAACATAGTCCTGTGCAACATAACAATGTTCCATCTTCAGGTCTTCAACCTTTTCCCATGTAAATCTAGCCCTGTATTGAGAATATAATAAGACATAAGAAACAATATTTATTTAGGAGTTAGCTTGGTAATAGCAGAAGCAGGATGGTTTCATGCTCACAAATGATAAGGATATTTAAGTGAAAGAAGTTGCTTTAAATAATCAGTCACATGGAATCCACCAATATTAGTACGACAACTTCCTTTATAAATTGGCTCCCCGTCAACAAACTGAGAATATAAAAATAAATAAAGATTATTAGAAGTTATAAACAATTATAAACACTTTACACACTTGGTAGGACATTTGAATCCTACCAGCCACTCTGCAAAACAGCACAATTGTCATAAAAACACTTGGTATTTCATGTTTCACGTCACAACTTTTTCATCTTCTATTAGTTTGTGTTATGTTACATACTCCTTCGGTCACAATTATAAGCAAAAATAACTATTTTCACATTGATTAAGAATGTTAAGTGTAATTAATCTTGATTTCATGTACAATCAAAGTAATATTTACTATAATATCATTTGTTATATTTGATGAACCAACTACCAAAATTAAATGTTTTTGAATTAAATCAAGGTATATTAGTAATATAAGCATTATTAGTTTAAAAGTTAATGACTTTGGTTTATAATAGTGATCAAGATTTAAGGTCATTTTTTTGCTTATAATAGTGACCAAAGTCAGTATTTGTGTATTATTTTGAATAATTTCAAACTTGTATAGTATTTAAAAACATGTTATAGTATTTTTTTTTAAATATAGTACTTAAAAACGTATTATATTTAAAGTAATATACTTTATATATTGTATTTATAAATAAATATTATGGGATTTTTATTTTTAAAAAAAGGCCCATTAAGAGCCGAGTAGGCCACAACGCGTATAGGACCGGGTTCAATTAATATTTATTTGAGCCCATATATAAAACAGGGCTTCTTTGGCATATTAAATCTTCAATAAGCTGCGTAAAACTTATTTTCTTCACATATTAAATCCTTAACTAAGCAAGTAGCATAAAAAGCATACCGGAATCACATGGGTTGTAGCGAATCCAGGACACATAGCAAGACCATCTTTATCACAAACACTTCGTTGTTGGTTATATTTGTAGCTGAATGATGCATCAACACCAAAAGCTTCCATGACAGAAAAGCACGGATAGCTTAGTTCATAAAATAACATGTACAATGCTAACTAAATAGATATGAACATGCAGATGCAATGACTATGTGAAGATGTCAAACATGGTCTCCTAGAGCTTTGCATAGATTTGCTTTTTCTTTTTCATTTAAGAATAGACCTGGTGATGAGGATTGGTCATAAGGCAACAGGCAATGCAACACTTCTGTTTCAAAAATATTAAGGCTTTTGTTATTGCAGGGCTAAAAAAGTGCTAGTACCTATAGACGGAACTCCATAAGTCTCAAAAAGAAGTTCTGCCATTTTACTTCGAGACTGAATTGGATTGCATACACACTCTGTGATCAGGATAGGATGATCAATCTGCTCTGGCATTAAATGTAGAAATATAAAAGAGTAAGTCAAAATAATTTAAATGCTAGAAGTGAAAAAGAAAACAAAACGAAAAACATGTATTTACAAAACCAAGTCCAAGTCCAAGGCAACAAAACTACACGGATCACTAAGTCTACCAGCACAGCAAAGTTTAGTACTATTGGAGCTTAATATCACTAGCATGTCTCAGTAGCAAAGATAACAGCAGACAAAATGCTCTGAAGATTTTACACATGGCCATACCTCTGATCCTGTTGCACCCATCCGATCAAAAGCAAAGTCCAGAATCTAAAGATAAAACAATAAGTTAGTAATGTGTTCCTTGATATATCTTCAAACTTAATGAAGAATACTCAATGCACCTTAAGCTTCTGTACTTGAATGACAACATTCCCATAAAATGTAATATGGTACACCTCCCTAACTACTTGTTATGAACTTATGAGCCTACGTTACATATTCCACCTGTGTTACCTTTAAAATGGGTCCTACCAAACCTTATTGTCTCACTTCAATTCAATCATATGCTTCATAAGAGGAGAGAAATGCATCCTTTAATTTGTTCATACTAGTAAAAGGAGCTTTAACACTGCCAGATGCAAGGCACCATTGTTGTATAATAGTGCTAGGAATATGTAAATCCTTGAAGAAATACAGCAGTCTAACTCTAAACAAAATTCTAAGAACAGGATTTGTCGCAAAGTTTGAACTCTTCAACTCAAAAACCTATTTCCCTAGTTAGATATAATTCATATTGCTTCTGATGCTCATTTTGGTTAAACGAGCAACTAAACAGCACAGGAATCTCATTAGCTCAAACTTATTTTATAGCAATAAAACAGGAACACCACCATCTTTTTTCACACAAATACAACTTCCAATTCTGATATGTAGCCAACAAAACATAGCACTACATGAATAGCAAATGCAACCTCACAAGCACACAACACATAAAGCAGAATCAAAATAAATCAGACTATCATATGAACATTGAGGAATTATATCATAAACAAATAACAAAAATATCAAAAAAACTTAAAAACCCTTCCCTCCTGAGCTCACATAGTCGTATCAGGAAAACTTACATATTCCATTATTTCGAACTGGAAAACAACATCACTGTCAAATGCTGAGCGTGGTCCAGAGCGAGTACAATCAAAGTATTTCAATAATGCCGGATCATGGTCACCAACAATGGTGACAGTTTCTCCTGTGTTACAAAATGTTCAAAATTAACCATCAATTATTCAATACATTCAAACACTTGTCATTATGTTTGTTGAATATAACCTAATATAAACCAATGCAAACAAGAACTATCATAAAAGCAACACTCTTTAACTACACAGTTACAAGCAAAGCAATTTAGGCAAAAACAAACACTGAGCAACATAAATAACAGTAATTCAGACGAAGAAGAACCAAAAGCAAGGAACATGTGATACCTGTAGCTTTATGGCGTGGTCTTTGAACAATGTTGCGGAAAACAACACGGGGTTCAGCCTCACCTGCCCATCTAAAAAGTCACCAAAAGCCACGAACTAGAAAGTTAAAAATCACAACCCCATCATGAAATTATTTGAAAAAACAGAACAATTAGGGTTTCATCTTTTTGAAGTGAAATTAGGGTTTGAGAGAGTACCCGATACGGAAGTAGGAAGCACCATTGTCAATGACTATGGGAGTTGAGGAACTGAAGCGATTGTAATCGGATTGACGCTCAATTTTAGATATGAAAGGCATTGTGGAAGTGAAGAAGAAGAGGAAAGAGCGAAGTCTGTTATCTGTTTCATGCGATTTGAGAAGTTGGAGATGGTGAACAAACTAAGTACCAAACATGGTGAGCTCCGACCCGATTGGGTGGGTCGTTGAAGTCCAGTTGTGTTGTTTTTTTGCTGACAGTTATATTGGTTTGAAGGGAAAAACAATTTTAATTGATTTTTGTTCAAGTAATTAGATTTATTTAATTGAACCAGTAGTAAACTCGTGTCTAAGCATGATTTCTTAGGTGCGATAAAAATAAAGGTTGATTGATAAGATAGTTTATAATTAGCAGATATTTGTGATATCGCATGAGTCCTCTCTGTATTTACAGGCTAGGTTGTAAAATATCACTGGTCAATCATGTAACTTTTTCAGACTCTAAATTTTATTTTAGAGGGTAACTAATTTAATAGGTTAATAAATCCAATAAAATAATACATATAAATTACAAAATACAAAATTAGGACTTTCTACCTATCCTAATAAAATTTCTCATTCCTTCAATAACATGGATAAATATATAAAACTTAATTCAATATATTAAAAATAAAATTAATAGATACGTTCGCATGTACCGTGAATTAACATATGTGTCTATTTATAAAAATATTTGTAACTTATTCTCGTTAATATAAATAAATTGTATAAATAATTGAATTTATTTCGTTATAAAATTATCAGTAATTTATTCCCGTTTATAAAAATAATTGTAATTTATTCGGTTCATAAAATGATTGTATCAATAAATTTTTACCTTTTTATTATTAATTTTTTATGATTATCATTTATCATTAAATTTTCATGACTATCATTTAACATTTTTTACCATGATTACATTTATAAAATTAATTTGAAAATATTCCTATAAGTTTTAGTTATTTTATAAGTTTAAAACTACTACAAAATCTCAATTGATTGTGTTTTATTTTATTAACCTCTTTATGAAAATCTAAGTAATTTTAAAATATATTTTATTTCAAATAACGATCTAAATAATAACAAAATAAATTTTATTTTTATGTTTTTAAAATGATAAACTTATATGTTTATAAATAAATGTCACATTAATATTGAATTTATTATTTTAATGTTCAGTTAATTTGATTAAAGTAAAATAAATATTCTAACTAACTAAAATAAATATTTTATAGAAAAAAAAAACAAATTTAAAAGACAATTTTTTTTAATATAACATATTATTTTTCGTTTGAGTCAAAAAAATAATTATAACTTATTCTTCTTTATAAAATTAATTGTAACTTATCCTGTTTATGAAAAATAATTGTATTGGCATGTAAACATTTTCTCATTTATAAGTTTATTGTTGTATGCCCATTTTTTAAAATAATTGTATCAACATATAGAATTTTCTCGTTTATAAATGTCTTGAACATTTCATAAACATTATTTAAAATTCTACAAAACATGATCAAAAATTCTACGTTGATACAAAACATGATAGAAATAAAATTTAATTTTTCATTAAAATAAAGTCATACCATTTTTTATGGAATAATTCATGTTGTTATTTTTATTTTTACCTTAGTATTTTTTTACAATATTCCATTTGAATTTTTTTAAGTATTATTTTTAATTTGTTATTTTTTTCTTGACCAATTTATTATAAAATATTTTTTTAATTTTCAATAATAAAATCAAAATAATATTCTTTAATATTAAAAGTTATATCAATTTTATTAAAAATAATACAAAATTATTAAAATTTATTTCAAATCTAAATTTATAAAATAAAAACATTAATAATACATTTATTACAATTAATTAAGAAGTGGACTAAGGAACTTCTAAAACTAATTGAGATTGAAGAACTGAATTTGAGTCAAAAAGCCAAAGTAGATTGGCTCAAGCTTGGGGATGGGAACAATGCCTACTTCCATGCCATAGTGAAAGAGAAAAATAAACAAGTAGGAGTGGATAAGCTGGAAGATAACGATGGGACTGTTTTGACTGACATATATGAGATTGAAAAATAGGTGATCCAGTTTTATCAGAATTTGATTGGAACTCAGTCCAATTACTTGAAGCATGTAGATATTGAGGTGTTGAGGAATGGGGCTCAACTGACTGAGGTGCACAGGGACCAGCTTACCACCCCTATTACAGAAGCTGAAATCTGGCAGGCATTGAATAGGATTGGTGACACCAAAGCTCCAGGTATGGATGGCTTTACAGCCAAGTTCTTCAAAACAGCCTGGAGTATAGTGAAGCATGATCTCATTGAAGCTAAAATGTATTATTTGAGGGAAACCAATTATATGCAACTGTTAAATGTGTTATTGTCACTCTCATACCCAAATCTGTTGAGGCCAAGAGTATGAAAGATATGAGGCCTATTGCTTGTTGTTCCACAGTGTATAAAATCATTTCTAAAATTCGCACAAGTAGACTGAACAAGGTTATTAATAGTGTGGTAGATGACAGTCAATCTACTTTCTTACCAGGGAAGATTATTCAGGATAACATCATTATGGCACATGAGCTGATTAGAGGTTACTTTAGGAAACACATATCTCTTAGATGCACCATACAAATGGACATTCAAAAGGCGTATGATACGGTGGAATGGAAGGCCTTGGAAGACATATTACAAGAATTGAATTTCACCAGAAAATTCATACAGTGGGTTATGATTTGTGTAAGAACTGTTTCCTATAGGTATGCTTTAAATGGGGAGTATTAATCCATTGTTAAGGTTAAAAGAGGGTTGAGACAGGGGGATCCCATCTCACCTCTTCTTTTTGTCCTGATTGTGGAACACCTCCATAGATGCTTGGCAAAGCTGAAGAGCATGCCTGATTTTAACTTTCACCCCAAATGTGAAAAGATGAATCTGACAAATATATCCTTTGCTGATGACTTAATGTTGTTTGCTAGGGGGACTGTATGCTTGTGCAGATTCTGATGGAGGAATTCAACAATTTTTCTGCTGCTACTGGTCTTAAAGCTCACCCTAATAAATGCAAAGTGTTTTTTGGGGGGTATCCACCAATCGGTCCAGAGTGAAATCCTGCAGCACACTGGATTTACTCAAGGATCTCTTCCGGTGAAATAACTGGGGGTACCGCTGTCTACTAGGAAGATTTCAGTGCAAAGTTGTAAACCGCTTATAAACAAGATTGTGATGCATATCAATCATTGGACTTCTAGGATTTTGAGCTATGCTGGAAGACTCCAACTGATTAAGAGCATCTTGTTTGTTGTGATAAAATATTGGATGCAGGTGTTTCCCCTTTCATCCAAAGTCGTAAAAATGATTTAATCAATTTGCATAAGCTATCTCTGGAGTGGCTCGAGTGATATCACTAAGAAAGATCCGGTGGCGTGGGAGAAAGTGTGTGACCCGAAGAAAGCGGGTGGTCTGAATATCACAACTTTAAAGGAGTGGAACCAAGCCACTATAGAAAAGATGCTTTGGAATATTCATGCAAAAGCTGACAGACTTTGGATTAAATGGATTAACATGTATTACTTAAAAGGTAAGGAGATACTTGAATGGGAGATACAAGCAAACAGCTCATGGATGATAAAGAAGATTGTGGGGAGCCGGGAAAAATTGTGCACCACTGATTATTGGAGGAATTTGTCTGCCCAAAACCAGTATCAAACTGCTGCTATGTATCGGGAGTTGAGAGGTGAAAAAAATCCGGTAATGTGGAGGAAAGTATTAATGGATAACTTTGCGCGTCCGAGAGCAAAGTTTGTGCTTTAGATGAATGGAAGATTGCTAACCAAAGATAGAGTGCTGAAATTCATGAATATTGAGAACCAAACGTGCGGATTTTGTGAAGCGGATGAAACTATGGAATATTTATTCTTTGAATGTACTGGTGTTAACTTCATTTGGAAAGTTTTTTTTTTACAGAAAATTGGCATTGATCGTGATGGAGACAATTGGAATAATGAAAAACAGTGGATCATTATGGAGACAAAGAGGAAGAATTGGAAGGTTAAAATTCTAAAGATTGCTATTGCAGAAGTGTGTACCAAATATGGTACATTAAAAATAGAAAAGTTTTTTTTGTAGATAAGGTTATGCAAATTATTTTGGTTAGATGTAGTTTAAATAGAAAGGTGGTGGATAAATTTTGGTTAGATGTAGTTTAAATAGAAACGTGGATAAATATGTAAGAGACAATAGGATTGGTGGAGACCATTGATCCTTTTATTTCATGTTGGTAATAAAATTCTTAATGCTTTATACCAAAATAAATAAATTAAATCTAACCATTAAAATTGAAATTGAAAAAAAAAATTATCTTTAATATTTTTTATTTTTTATTTTATTTATCACATTATTAATATTTAATTCTATTATATAATATTATTTTAATTGGTTGGTAAAAAAATATATGAACCAATTATATTACATTAGTCTTACTTGTAATTATTAAAATTACAACAGAGTAAAATCTAATTCATTCCATTTGGAAGAAAAAAAATCCAAACATTTCATTATTTGCACTGCTAATTTATTATTATATTATAGGATAAAAATAAAATTTTATTTTTAGTAAAATAAAGTGTCATAATAATCATAAGTGCATTTATTAATTAGTTTAAAATATATAAAAGTGTCATAGAATTTTTTTATTTAGAATCAAATTAACAAATAAATAAAATTAAAAAATAAAATTAAAAAATAAAATTAACAAATAAAATTAACAAATAAAATAAATCAAATAATAAACTTTATATAGGAAGGATTAAAAAAAATCTTTTGTTCTAAGAATATTTAATAATTATAAGTAGGTAAGTCAAAAAATAATATTTAATATTTATTAGTGTAGATATCAGTAGATAAATAAAAAATTCAGATTTAAGAATATCTAAAAATCAATTACAATAGTTATTTAACATTAAAAGTTATTGCAATTTATTATTAAAATAATACAAATTAGGGTATTTAAAACAAAATTAATAACCTCTTTAATATTATATCTTCAAAATAAAAGCAAATTGATACTTTCACTGTGGATCATTGTTTAAAGAAAAGATTATACATGATACGAAAGGTTATTTCTTATTCCAAATATATATATAAATTAATATGTATAATGTTTAAATAATTAAATAAGTATATTTAAGTCATACATGGATAAATTATTTAACTCATTTATATACTTAGGTAATTAAACATTAAAATATTATGAATAAAAGAATAATAAATAGAAGGATATATTAATCCCGAATAGTAATATAAGTTAAAATATATCTCTTATTATATTAAACGCTATTTTTAATAAATATTATAAAATTAATATAAAATTCTAAAGTATTATGCACGATAGAATATTTTAGAAACCATATATTCATAAGGTATTATATACTAGGGTTTCATCTTTTTGAAGTGAAATTAGGGTTTGAGAGTACCCGATACGGAAGTAGGAAGCAACATTGTCAATGATGATGCGAGTTGAGGAACTGAAGCGATTGTATTGTAATCGGATTGACGTTCAATTTTAGATATGAAAGGCATTGTGGAAGTGAAGAAGAAGAGGAACGAGTGAAGTCTGTTATCTGTTTCATGCAATTCGAGAAGTTGGAAATGGTGAACAAACTAAGTACCAAACATGGTAAGCTCCGACCCGATTGGGTGGGTTGTTGAAGTCAAGTTGTGTTGCTTTTTTTTTTGGAAGAGGGGAGGGCCTAAGCCCAAACAAAAAGAGAACTAAACAAAAATAAGTCTAGGGATGACCATATCGGCCAAGTCCTTAACAAGCACGTTGGTGGAAAAAGACGGACAACACTGGAAGATACAAATTCCTCGAGTAGGAGAGAGCCCATTTCTCGCAAGAGCATCTGCACAATAATTAGCCTCTCTCTATATATGAGATATTTAAATATCTTTGAATTGGTCAAGGTAGTTTCGAATTTTGAAGATCAACTTCCTACCCCATATCTTGTTCGAGTTATTGTTACAAATATCCCGGACAACATTCTGAGCATCCAAGTTCACATCAATCTTGGTAAACCCATACTAATAGCAAGCTACAACCCTTTATACATTCCCCATAGCTCAGCAGTATAACAATCGCAGACTCCAATGTATTTCGAGAAACCATTGAGCCATTCATTATCACTGCCTCGAATAATACCCCCACAACTCGTATAGCCATGATTATCTTGAGCGGCATCCGTGTTCAATTTCACTTTTCCTGCTTGAGGAGCCTCCCATTTAATAAATTTCAACTCCTTTTGATGATTTCTATTAGAACCATACACCGAAGTTGCCTCTTTGTACTCAACCATGAGCATTATAATGCGAGCCACCATATCCATAGGTCGAATGTAGTCGTCTTCATGAATTTCTTTACTATGCCAATTCCAAAGATTATGGAAAGCTTGAGCCCAGAATACTTTCCAATCCTCTCCATCATTCCAACCCATATTGACCTTTAAATTATTATGGATCCATTGTTGGAGATCACCTGCAAAAAGAAAAATCTTTTGTTAGTATTAACTTCCTTGAGCCATATAGCCATGGCTCTCGGACAATCACGCATGACATGAATGGCATCTTCTTCTTCGTCACCACAGAGGCTACACATCACGCTACCAACTCCAAAACTCGTCTTCTTAGTATTAGTGAGTAATCCATCATGCATTAGAAGCCACAAGAAAGCTCTGGTTCGTTGATGCATTTTAACTTTCCAGATGGCCTGCCAAGTATCATTATTGTAGTGCATAAGTTCATCCTCCAGCATAGTGTACATCTCATTCACCGCAAAACCATTGTTACTCTCCCCAATATTCATCAAAATATCTGGCCCAACATCAACATCAGGCGGCAAGATACCAGCCATCTGATCTATAACTTCAGCAGGAAGCCACTTTTCAAGTTCTACCCAATTCCAATTTCCTTCTTCCGCAACCAGGTCACTCACACTCGCGTTCTGGAATTGTGAAGGAATTTGCACGTTCCAATAAGTTATTCTCATATCAGGAGCTAGCCAAACGTCGCTCTATGCATTAACATCCTTGCCATTGCCAAGACTCCACATACTGTTAAAGTTGATACAAGAAGAGATCTTGACCATGTCATTCCAAAAGCTAGAGTCCCCATTCTTAGAAATTATGTTAGGGAATCTACAGCCCCTACCATATTTTCCCATAACCACCTGCTTCCATAAGCTATCATTTCCATGTTGTAGCTACCAAGTCAGTTTGGCCAAGCAAGCTTCATTCATTTTTTCAAGCTTCCTAAGTCCTAGCCCTCCATCATACTTTGGCCTTGTAATCTTATTCCAATTAACAGCATGGTATTTCCTTTTGATTTCAATATCTCCCCATATGAATCTCCTTTGGATCTTGTTAAGTTCATTGATACAATATTTAGGAAGTTTTGATATCATCATAGGGTAAATAGGAATGGATTAGATCACATTCTTCGTTAGCGTAATTCTTCCCGCGAAAGCAAGTTGGTTACCTTTCCACGTTGCTAACTAGAAATGTTTAATATTAACTTTGTATTCACCTGCCCATCTAAAAATTCACCAAAATCCACGAACTAGAAAGTTAAAAATCACAACCCCATCATGAAATTATTTGAAAAAATAGAACAATTAGGGTTTCATCTTTTTGAAGTGAAATTAGGGTTTGAGAGAGTACCTGATACGAAAGTAGGAAGCACCATTGTCAATGACGATGGGAGTTAAGGAACTGAAGAGATTGTAATCGGATTGACGCTCAATTTTAGATATGAAAGACATTGTGGAAGTGAAGAAGAAGAGGAAAGAGTGAAGTTTGTTATTTGTTTCATGCGATTTGAGAAGTTGGAGATGATGAACAAACTAAGTACCAAACATGGTGAGCTCCGACCCGATTGGGTGGGTCGTTGAAGTCCAGTTGTGTTGCTTTTTGTTGACAGATATATTGGTTTGTAGAGAAAAACAATTTTAATTGATTTTTATTCAGTTAATTAGATTTATTTAATTGAACCAATAGTAAACTCGTGTCTAAACATGATTTCTTAGGTGTGATAAAAATAGAGGTTGATTATAAGATAGTTTATAATCTATGGTAGATAATTGATAATGGATAGTTTCTAGTTTATAGTTGATGACAGATGAATTATAATTTATAAGTTAATTGAAATATTTGATAAAATTAGTGTTTGATTAACTCATAGATTAAGATGACATAAAAGTTATTTAATAATAATTATTTTATTTTAAATTACAATAAATTATAAAGGATAGTAGTGAGTTTTAGTTAAAATAATAAGGGTAAAAGTGAAAAAGAAAATGATAAGTTATAAGTTATAAACTATATACTAAAATATTATTTGAAATAAAATTTGGAAAATAAGTTATAAGCTAATAAAATAAATTAAGTCAAAATTTGCAGGTAAATTCGAAAGAAAATTCACAGGAAACCTATGGGTTTACTTGCGGATTTTGATTTTAGATACTAAATTGTTAGTTTTTTGAAATGACAAGTTTGTTTTTGAAAAAAAGAAGAAGTTACAAGAGGTAAACCATAAATGATTTATATGGCAGGGGTAAAATGATAATAACCCAAAAAATCATTACCAAACAGATCTTTTATTATCATATGGATTTATAAGCTCTAAATTATAAATTCAAAAAATATCTTGTCAAACTTAATCTTAATATGCGCATTTGTTTTAAAACGTAAAATAAATGAAATTAAAAAAAAATTGTTTAACCAAAATGTATATTATTTAGAAATATATATATATATATATATATATATATATATATATATATATATATATATATATATATATATATATATATATATATATATATATATATATATATATATATATATATATATATACTTAGAATATGAAGCATGCTACAACAAATGCCCAGAGCATTTCCATCCCTTATATGTGGAATTATTCTCAGTCAGCACCCTGATATTCTTTCTAGTACTGACAATGCTTGCAAGAGAGAATCTTACTTGTCTGTGTATTACAAACTTTTCTTAGGTAGACATGTCTCAGACCTTGTCTTAACATCTTCTGATAAGAAACCTACCACCAAGACAAAAGTTATCTTGGACTTGAAAGAAGCTTGCAGGGAATTAGGAGAGGTTAGTCGTGTTCATACTGAAAGAAAGATGAAATTGGAAAAATTAATAAAGGATCTGGAAAACACTAAAGGTGGTAGCATTGAAGATGCTGAAGAAAATGAAGAGGAAACTGGTGAAATTATTAAGGACACTGACTTTGTTGCTAGTGAAGAAACTGAAAGCTCTGGGTCTGATTGATGTTGCTGATGATGCTCTTGTTTGAATGTTTTTTTGTCTTTGTTTCTGAATTTTGGAACTTAATGTGGATGAGTTGTAATAACCTTTTCTATTGTCTCTAATGACTATTAAAATTTCTAGTTTTGTTTCTACCTGCCCTGGTTTTTCTTTATGGCCACTCTTGTTATGGTTGTCTAATTTTGTCTAAAAAGGGGGAGAAGATATTAGTGTTGCTTGTTTACTCTGATGGTTCTGGCTTGAGGGGGAGTTCCTTCTCCTTAGCAGTTGATTATTGTTTATTATTATTGCCATGACGGGTCTCTGGTTGGTTTCTTGCAGGTTTGTGCTCTAATATGGTTTTAGCCAAAAAAAATTGCCAAAGGGGGAGATTGTTAGTTCTGTGATTGACATAAATTTTGGTAAAACATAATATTCCTTCAAGATGTCATGATTGATTTATTGACACGTGGTTCTAAGTATTCTGCAGGTGTTTGTGTTATTGCAGGAATCTGGTCTTGATGTCAAGACAAATGTTCTGACATTCTATAATAGAACGTTATTTTCATAATGTTATATTTTTTTATTATGCAATTTTCTTTTGTATGTTTTTGTTGAGTGACTAACTGCGCAACTATTAAGGATAATATTAGAGCAAAGTATTCGTTTTTGGAAGGATCAGTTGTTTTCATTCTTGTGCACTTTGTTTCTAGAAAATATTTGAAGATAAATTAACTTTAATGAGGATCAATTCTGACTGTTTTCACTGCCCAAATCCATGGAGATCGGTCACTACTTAATGTAGTGCAACCCTAATTGAAAGGCATAGAAATTATAGAGATTAGAAAAAAGTTGTGAATTCAAAGTTAGGGCTTTTTGTGTGTGTTTCTTTGTGAGTCATTCATACAACACCTAGATGTTTGAATTGGACTATTTGTATTGAGTTGTAATTATGTCCACTCTAAGCTTTTAAGCATGAGTGTTTGTTCTTGATTGGAGCTTTTAAGAAAGATCAAGTTTTTTATTTTGGAAGAGTGTTCTTATATTTTCTTTAAAGGTTTTGTTTGATTATCACTGTGTGTGATTGAGGGGGAGTGACAGGGGGTTCTCTTATCTAAGGGTTCTTAGATAGAAATTTCATTGGGTAGTGATTAAGTGAGGGGTGTAAACTGGGATTATTTAACTCTTAATTGATACTACTAATAATGGATTTCCTTTCTATCTTGGTATCCCCCAGAGTATGTGAGTTTGCACCAAACTGGGTTAACAATCTATTGTGTTTTTACTGTTGTACTTTTTATTGCACTTACCTTGTGAATGTTTAGATAATAATGTTGTGACATCGCCTTCGACATCACATATCTGATACAAGAATTTCAAATATAATTGTCAACATCGCGAAATCCTACAGGGTCACACACATAAGGACATTTAGATAAGAGGTAGAATAAATAAGGTACATCGTAAGGTACGATGCACTTGAAATGAATACGGAATATGGTAAGGTACCATGTGCTTAATTGACATATGATATAATTATAGTTATTATTAATTTTATAATAGTTACAAAATATAATAATAATAAAATTATATTTATTATAATAATATGATAATATTATTGAGTTGGGCTTTTTAGCTTGAAGCCCATACAAGTAGTTCTATAAATAGAACCCTTGTGCAGAAGCTCAAATGTTTTTGTTGTTGAAACCCTGAATGTATTCTATTTTTCTCCCCCTGACTTCAAAAACCTTCAATCATAATCAACTAGCACTATGAATGAAGGAAGTTGTTCGTCTGGACTGAGTAAAGGCGTTGTTCATCGTACATCGCTCGTGAACATCCATCAATTCAGATTCAAAGGTTTCATCGCCACAAGAGGTAACTGTCATACCCCAATTTTGACCCTGAATGACTTTCATCTGACGCATTTTCATCACAGTAATCGATAATCAGTCAGTCTTTTAGCGTTTTTAGTTTTAGCATCTCATTATTTATTAAATAATGTGTTTATTTATTTAATTCTATTATCCATTTTTTCCTAGAATTTGTGTTTCTTTATCTCATTTTATAATTTAATTTTTTATTTCTAATTAATAATTATATTAGATTGTTTAGAATTTTGTTTTTAGATTAAATTTAATATAGTTAATATTTCAGCTTAACTTTAAATTAGTTAGTCTATTTTAATTAGATTATTTTCCGTCGGGTTAATTTTAAAATATATTTAATTTATTTCTATTTAGTCTTATAGGTTTTTTAGAATTAATTTTAGTTTAACTTAGTCAACTTTTTAATTAGATTTTATTAGTTATGTTGTTTTAGATTAAATATTTCAAATTTAGTTTAATAATTTTATTGTATTTCTTTTGTTATTATTAGTATATTTAATCTTTATTTTATTTTTGATTAGTCTATTATTTTAAATAGTTCAGATTCAATTGACTTTGTTATTACATACTTCCATATAAACCAGTTTCTTTGACTGAAATCTGCTATCAAACTAGAAACTTGTTACAACACTCCATTTACACCAAATTGAACATACAACTCTCTGCTTCTCAAACTTAACCAACACTCCATACCAAACTCAACTTACAAACACAACACTTTGCATCATTAACCTACACTAGCTACACAGCCTGCTCATATAGGACAAACATGTGAAAAAAGAGGGATCGTTCACAGGGGGACTTAGAAAATCGAAAAAGGATAAAACGAATACATTTTGGTTTTCTCAAAAAAAAAACTTCTCTCCCTCTGTTATTACAAAGACTTCAAAAACCTCTTCCATATTTTGGTGGAAAAATGACCATCTTCTTCCTTTTCACTAACCGAAGATAAGAACCAAACACACAAAACCTGCTAACATTGAAACCTTCCCAAATTTGAGACTCACATGAGTCAAAACTGAATCATCAACCCACACAAACGAACCTGACTGAAACGAGAGAGATCCGAAACTCAGAACCGACACAAATCAGAAGCAATACAAACCCAAACTTGAGCAAAATCAATTCAGAAAACATCGTGAACCTCACCGATTTGAAACATCAACACCACAACACTAAGAACACAATCCAAACAAATCTGAAATCGCGCGAATATGAGATTTCCAAAGCCGAATCAGTGAGAACATCGACGAACCCTTAAACACAAAAACTCAGAAGCAGAGAAAGACCGAGAGAGGATTCAGAGAGAAGACATAGAAACTGCGCAAACCGACCCACCGTCGTGAGAGCAGAGAGAGGTTTGAAACGCATAAAATTGAGAGAGGCTGGAGCAAAAATCTGTGAGAGAGAGAGAGAGCGACGTTTGAATCGTAGGGGTGGGTCTTTTGGTCTTTGAATCGTGGTTATTGAGAAACGAAAGTACGTGTCTCTGTTTTTTTAATGATTGATATCTTTTCTTTTCATCGCTGATTTAAACCCTTACCTCCTTAATTCATTTTATTAATTTATTTATTATGTTTTGTTGTTACTAATGGGTTAAAGCCCTAAGCCCATGTAGATCTTTCTAATCACACACCACCATCGGCTATGCACCCTTCTGGTCTTTCTCTATTTTTAGACTTTTATTTCTTATTTTTGTCTCATCTTTTTCTTGAAAATAACCTTTTCTCATTTTTATATTTTCAATTAGATATTTTTCTAGATCTATATTCTTCTCATATGTGGTTGTTTTGTTTATCATTACTTTAATTTCATTTTTAATTTCATTTGGGCCGATGATATAACAAAAGGACACGATTAAATCGTTTTCGATAAATCGATAAATTGTGACCAATATGAGGCTTACTTAGTTTAGTTTTTATTTATCATTTTCCCTTTCGATTATTTTCCATTTTGTCCAATTTAATTTAGTTTATTTTATTTTATCGGTTATTTAATTTTTATGGTCGATGAACATAAATAATCTTGAGATTCGTCGCAAGCCGACTTGACATCTCGATTAAATTATGAAACCATATTATTTCATTTATTTTAAATTTATTTAGTTTATTTTATTTTTTGCACTTTTATACAAATCAACTCCTGACTCCTCATAGAACGATTCTAAACATTGAATCGGTTCTAAGGTAGTTAAAAAGCTACATTTCGACGGCTCCGAATATTTAGGACACTGCACACACGCTTCCTCTTGGGCAAAATACAATGAGCTCTTTTATTTCGTGCAATCCTGTGTGATTTACTTTGTATCCCTCTCCCGATTTCCATTTGTACGCAATTTATTTTTTCGCTTTTATTTATTCGTTTCGATCGCTAGAAGCACCCTTAGGGACTAATATCGATTTTAATTCACTCGCGAACCCTTGGTCCAACACCAAGTGGTTTCACTCGCACATTCACACATTTCATTCGGTTATGGTTTGTATTGTTAGGAGCACCCCTAGGGACTAGGAATCGAATCCACCTAACCAGTCAAACAATTAACTTTAAACTGATGCTAATCAAGCTTTTCCATTACAAACATTCAAATTATTTTCTTAATCAAACAATGAAAGAACTGAATTTTGGAGTCTAGCATTCCACGGGTTCTTGAAAGAATCATTCATGAGGCTCGCCCCAAGGGATGTGGTTCATTCACCCTTTCTTCTTTCAAGACACCTAATTATTACATATCAAATAACGAAAGAACTGAATTCTGGAGTCTAGCATTCCATGGGTTCTTGAATGAATCATTCCTAAGGCTCTCCCCACGGGACATGGTTCATTCTCCCTTTTGTATTTCAAGACACTTAATTATTACATATCAAATAATGAAAGAACTGAATTCTGGAGTCTAGCATTCCACGGGTTCTTGAATGAATCATTCTTGAGGCTCGCCCCACAGGACGTGGTTCATTTGCCCTTTCGTCTTTCAAGACACCTAATTATTACATATCAAATAACAAAAGAACTAAATTCTGGAGTCTAGCATTCCAT
Source organism: Lathyrus aphaca (assembly GCA_963966055.1). Classification (NCBI taxonomy): domain Eukaryota; kingdom Viridiplantae; phylum Streptophyta; class Magnoliopsida; order Fabales; family Fabaceae; genus Lathyrus; species Lathyrus aphaca. Next base: position 184,854,583 of record OZ014524.1, read on the forward strand.
GGGTTCTTGAATGAATCATTCCTGAGGCTCACCCCATTGGACGTGATTAATTCTCCCTTTCATTCTTAAAATACTAAACAAGATCAAACTTTTTCTCTAAACGAACATTGTTTAAACTCTTTCTATCTTGCAGACAAGCTAGCACTTTAGCCTCCTATCGCGAGCAGATAAGCCAACGCTTAGCAATTATGTTTGTCTTTCAGAATAATAAAGTCCCTAGAATAGTTAGTCTGTTTAATGAAATGTTAAGTGTGACTTAATCATGAGATCCCATTAAACATAAAGACATTATTCTTAAAATATCCGTAGTCAAGCTTTATTGCAAAGTGGGATAACATTAAAGCATTGAGACTATTATGAAGATAGACTGATGATCACATCTCATGGATCATGGATAAAGAGTTATCAAGTCTTGACATAGGTATAAATATTAGGAGTAATATTTATACCGGATTGACCCGCTATGAGAATACTACATAGTATGTTATGCAAAGTGTCATAAGTTATTCTCATGGTGATAATGGTGTATTACCACCCTTCGACCTGAAACCACTATGGACCCTAGATGTAGAGTCGGGTGCTTTATTGCTGATCAAACATTATCCGTAACTGGATGATCATAAAGACGGTTGATGGGCACTCCACGAAGCATGCTGAGGGACATGAGTGTCCTAGATGGAATTTGCCAATCCTGCATAACAGGAGAAATGTCTAAGGGCCCAATATTGAACTAGACAAGGATGACACAGTGTATGCCTTGTGTTCAATATAGACATAGGGGCAAAAGGGTAATTGTACAAACATATATTATCACGAAAAAGGTTTTGTCAGATCACATGACACTTTCGTGACTTGGGTAGCAGTGATGTGTTGCTAGATACCGCTCACTGTTTATTATGTTAAATATATAATTTAATATAATTACCAACGTTACGAAATCCTACAGGGTCACACACATAAGGACAGTTTGATGAGAGATAGAGAAATCAAAGGAACATCGTAAGGTACGGTGCACTTAAGTGAAAAATAGAAATTCGGATAATATAATAATAATTATTGTTATTTTATAATGGTTATAAAATAATAATAAAATAAATATATTTATTATAATAATAGTTATTATAATAATATATAATATTATTATGGATCATGTGAATTGGGCTTTTAGCCCGCAGCCCACAAGAGAGTCTATAAAAGGAACCCTTGTGATGAAGCTTTCATTTGATGCAATTTCGTTTTTGATTCTCTTTTCTCACTCAAATAATTCCGTTCGTAAAGCAGCTAGCACTGTGACCGGAAGCTGTTCGTGTGGACTGAGTAGAGGCGTTGCACTTCATCAACGCTTGTGATCGCTGCATCAAAGATCTGAATCGCCACAAAGAGGTAACGATTCTATCACTGACCATGCTCATTCGTAAGGATCACTAAAGGAAAATTTTTGTTTTCCGCTGCGTTTAGATCGCAATTTTCCTTCAGTGGTATCAGAGCCACTTACGAAACCATGGATCTGATAGCTGTTAAATTTCCGTCTTTTCTGTATTTGATTCGATTAAAACACAGAATGAATTTAACAATAAACGATTAATTAAATTTGGCATCTGTTGTGTACGATTTGGATGATTGATGTTGATTATGCTTCAGAAACCGACATTAGTATGGTGAAGTTGTGCGATACATTGATCATCCATAGGTTACACAATTAGATCGATCACTTTTATATAAGATATAAGAAATTCTGATGCAAAGATGGTATATGGGATATACTGTTTTGATTTCATCCATTCAATCACATAAGGATTGTAATTCTTTTGAAAGATCATCATTTTCATTCGCTTCGGAATCCGACGTTAGTATGGTGAAGCAATGACATGTTGATCTATCATATTGAGTTATCAATAGAGTTGTGTTTGACGGCATGAAATTGTTGCATTAGGATTAATGGCAGTACAAGTGTTGTATTGCCGCAGACTTTTCCGGTTGGGGTTGTAAATGCACAAAAGTTGTGCAGGAAACGACGTGAAATACAATGAAGTGTTCAAAAAAAAAAATTTCTCCGGGGCGCTGCCCCTGACAACCCCGCAAGGAGGCGCTGCCCCCTTGACCCCCGTCCGCTGAACGGTCAGCGGAACCCCCGGCTAAGTCTGCAAAGTGTGATCAATCAGCCGAAATTTAATTTAGTTTATTCAATTATCGGAATTTTAAACTAATAATAAAAGTGTGTTTATTATTATTTATTTGTGGTGATCAGTTATGGCCTTAGTTTATCCTTTATTATTGTTTTGGGATTTTTAAATACGGCCTGCGTGTCGTGCCTCTCTCTCAATCTCTTTATGTAACTTCTTTTCTCATCTCACTCCCTCGTATGTAAAACGAGTTTTCTTATATGTAATGTAATATTATGTTATGAAGAAAAAGGAAGTATTCAATATTAAAGGAGGATAACCTTGGAGATCATGCTTGGAGAAGCTTAGATCGTTATTAGGTTAGCTTAGGTTCTCTCATTGGCTTGAGAGAACAATTGCGTTAGGGGCCATAATTGTATCTTTTTATATGTATGTTGATGCATGTAATTGTATGTTGATGCATGTGAGAGACGTTTTGCATGTTAAGCCGGTGAGATCAAACTAATAACAAATTCCCTCAAAATTAAATATTAAGTTTATGCTTTCCAATTTTTAGCACTCATCAAGACTAGTATCGAGCATTGTAGGTTTCGCCTACGCGAGGTGCATGTTTTATATTAGTAAGGTGTGATGGGATAATTGTAATATCCAATTGCTAAAACAATGGGTCAAACTTAACTAAACAAATTATAATAAGATTATACATGTTTAGAAGCAAGAATTGGGAATGATTCATGTGATGGATCAGAATAAGGAGTTATTCACCCAATTGAAAATATTCGAGAGTTGTATGAGATACAATTGGAAGGAGTTCCTACCTAAATAACTTAGTTTTGTGTAATCAGCCTAACGCTGACTTAAAACAAAGTGAAACATGGATCTCGACCCACTAGAAAGTCTTCCAACGGGATTTTCCGAATCAAATGATGAGGGTCATTTGTTTTGAATAAAATAGTGGGAGCATATTTGATTAAAGGCCTAATTAAATATGTTGTTTTAATGATACTTATATTTTCATATTTCTCTTGTAGATTACCATGACAACAAACACATCGAACAATATTTTGCGATCCATCCTAGATAAGGAAAAATTGTCTGGGACAAATTTCCTGGATTGGCACCGTAATCTGAGGATTGTCCTCAAGCACGATAAGAAGTTGTATGTCTTGGAGACACCAGTTCCTGAGGAGGAACCTCCTAGTTCTGCACCAAAGGCAGAAAGAGATGCTTATAAGAAGCATTTCGATGATGCCAATGAAACTGCTTGCCTCATGCTTGCTACCATGAACTCTGAGTTGCAAAAGCAACACGAGAACATGTCTGCGTTCGATATGATCGGACATCTGAAAATGTTTTATCAAGAGCAAGCAAGAAATGAGAGGTTTCAGGTTTCAAAGTCCCTTTTTAACAGCAAGTTAGCTGAGGGAGCCCCTGTAAGTCCCCATGTACTCAAGATGATTGGGTATGTGGAGAACCTTGACAGATTAGGGTTTCCCCTTGGAAAGGAACTTGCGATTGATCTGATCTTGCAATCGTTGCCAGAGAGCTTCAGTCAGTTTGTCCTGAATTTCAATATGAATGACTTGGACAAAAGTCTTCCAGAACTGCTAGGCATGTTGAGAACTGCTGAGCAGAATATGAAGACAAAAGGGAAATCCATTCTGATGGTCAGTAATGGAAAGAAACAGAACAAGAGGCCCATCAAACAGGGTGGTAGAGGGAAAGGCAAGGAAGTTGCCAAACCCAAACCCACTCCTCCTGTTTTGAAGCCTAGTGGAGGAATAGCAAAGGAGGGCACTTGCTTCCATTGCGGTAAGACCGGACATTGGAAGAGAAATTGCCCAAAGTACCTGGAAGATAAGAAAAATGGAGTAGAGACTTCAAATTCAGGTATTTTTGTTATTGAAATTAATTTATCTACTTCTGCATCATGGGTATTAGATACTGGATGCGGTTCTCACATTTGTACTAATGTGCAGGGGCTAAAAAGGAGTAGAGATTTGGCAAAAGGTGAAGTTGACCTACGAGTTGGCAATGGAGCAAAGGTTGCTGCTTTAGCTGTAGGAACTTATGTTTTAACTTTACCTAGTGGTTTAATAATTCAGTTAGAGAACTGTTATTATGTACCTGCAATTAGCAGGAATATTATTTCCGTTTCTTGTTTGGACAAGTTTGGTTTTTCATTCATAATAAAGAACAATTGTTGCTCCATTTATTTGAATGATATATTCTATGCTACTGCAAAAATGAATAATGGACTATATGTCCTTGATCTTGAAATGCCAATTTATAACATTAATACTAAAAGGTTGAAACCTAATGAGTTGAATCCAACTTACCTTTGGCACTGTCGATTAGGCCACATAAATGAGAAACGCATTTCCAAACTCCATAAAGATGGACTCTTGGACTCTTTTGATTATGAATTATATGAGACATGCAGATCTTGTTTAATTGGAAAGATGACAAAGTCCCCATTCACAGGAAAAGGTGAAAGGGCTAATGATCTTTTGGCACTCATACATACTGATGTATGTGGACCACTGAACATACCAGCCAGAGGAGGTTTTCAGTACTTCATCACTTTTACTGATGACTTCAGTAGATACGGATATGTGTATTTAATGAAACACAAATCTGAGTCCTTTGAAAAGTTCAAGGAATTCAAGAATGAAGTACAAAACCAACTAGGTAAGAATATTAAAGTTCTTCGATCAGATCGAGGCGGTGAATATTTAAGCCTAGAATTTGATGACCATCTAAAAGAGTATGGGATTCTATCCCAACTTACTCCTCCTGGAACACCACAATGGAATGGTGTATCTGAGAGAAGAAATCGAACCTTGTTAGACATGGTCCGATCCATGATGAGTCACGCCGATCTTCCAAACTCCTTTTGGGGACATGCATTATTAACAGCAGCTTACACACTTAACCGTGTTCCATCCAAAAAGGTTGATAAGACACCATATGAGATATGGAGTGGTAAGAAACCACATATGTCTTACATGAAGATTTGGGGTTGCGAAGTTTACGTCAAACGACAAATTTCAACCAAGCTTGAGCCCAAATCTGACAAATGCTTATTTGTGGGGTATCCTAAAGAAACAAGAGGATATTACTTCTACAATCCTTCTGAGGGCAAAGTGTTTGTCGCTCGAACTGGAGTCTTTCTGGAAAGGGATTTTATTTCCAAAGGAAACAGTGGGAGGAAAATAGAGCTTGAAGAAATTCAAGAATCACAAAACATTGAAACACCTATGGAGGGACTAGAGCAGGAAACACAAGTAGTTGTGGAAGAGCAACCTGCTCAAGTAGAACAAGACCAGCGTAGGTCAAGCAGGATACGTCACCAACCTGAGAGATATGGATATCTCATAAGTGATCAGGGTGATGTATTACTCATGGATCAAGATGAGCCTGTGACCTACAAAGAGGCCATAACTGGTCCTGAGTCTGAGAAGTGGCTAGAAGCCATGAAATCTGAAATGGATTCCATGTACACAAACCAGGTTTGGACCTTGGTAGAACCTCCTATAGGAGTTAACCCTATAGGATGCAAGTGGGTCTTCAAGAAGAAGACTGACATGGATGGTAAGGTACATACCTATAAAGCAAGACTGGTTGCAAAAGGCTATAAACAAATTCATGGGGTTGACTATGATGAAACCTTTTCACCAGTTGCAATGCTTAAATCTGTTCGGATTTTACTTGCCATCGCTGCATATCATGATTATGAAATATGGCAGATGGATGTCAAAACTGCTTTCCTTAATGGGAATCTTCTTGAGGATGTGTACATGACACAACCTGAAGGATTTGACATACCACAAGATGCCCAAAAGATATGCAAGTTACAGCGATCAATCTATGGATTGAAGCAAGCTTCCAGAAGCTGGAATCTTCGTTTTGATGAAACCGTAAAACAATATGGATTCATCAAAAATGAAGATGAACCTTGTGTCTACAAGAAGGTTAGTGGGAGCATGATCGTGTTTCTGGTATTATATGTAGATGACATATTACTCATTGGAAACGATGTCCCTACCTTGCAACAAGTGAAGACTTGGTTAGGGAATTGTTTTTCTATGAAAGACCTAGGTGAAGCAGCCTATATATTAGGAATTAGGATCTATAGAGATAGATCACAAAACTGCTTGGCCTAAGTCAGAGTACATACATAGATAAAGTGTTGAGACGCTTTAATATGCATGATTCCAAGAAAGGATTCATACCTATGCAACATGGTCTGTGTTTATCAAAAACACAATCCCCTTCAACTAAGGAAGAAAGGGATCGCATGAATAAGATTCCATATGCATCTGCAATAGGATCTATCATGTATGCCATGTTATGTACTCGACCAGATGTCTCGTATGCATTAAGTGCAACGAGTAGGTACCAATCTGATCCCGGTGATGCTCACTGGGTAGCTGTCAAGAATATCCTTAAGTACTTGAGAAGGACTAAGGATTCATTCTTGATATATGGAGGTCAGGAAGAGCTTGATGTAATTGGTTACACTGATGCTAGCTTCCAGACAGATAAGGATGATTTTAGATCACAATCTGGTTATGTGTTCTGTCTCAATGGTGGCGCTGTGAGCTGGAAAAGTTCAAAGCAGGAAACAGTTGCTGATTCTACAACTGAGGCCGAGTATATTGCTGCCTCAAATGCAGCAAAGGAAGCTGTTTGGATCAAGAAGTTCATTAGTGAACTTGGCATAGTCCCTAGCATTGTGGATCCCATTGGTTTATATTGTGATAACAATGGTGCTATCGCACAAGCTAAGGAGCCTAGATCTCACCAACGATCCAAACACATACTTAGGCGTTATCACCTCATTCGAGAGATAATCGATCGGGGAGATGTGAAGATATGCAGAGTACCTACACTTGACAATATTGCTGACCCATTAACAAAGCCTCTTGCGCAACAGAAGCATGATGGTCATACTAGATCTATGGGTATTAAGGGTATGCCTAATTGGCTCTAGTGCTAGTGGGAGATTGTTGGTGTAAGCCCTAGAGGCCAATACTTTTTGGTACTTGTATCAGATTATTCGTTTAATAATAAAAGGCATTTCTTTATTATGTTTGTCTTTCAGAATAATAAAGTCCCTAGAATAGTTAGTCTGTTTAATGAAATGTTAAGTGTGACTTAATCATGAGATCCCATTAAACATAAAGACATTATTCTTAAAATATCCGTAGTCAAGCTTTATTGCAAAGTGGGATAACATTAAAGCATTGAGACTATTATGAAGATAGACTGATGATCACATCTCATGGATCATGGATAAAGAGTTATCAAGTCTTGACATAGGTATAAATATTAGGAGTAATATTTATACCGGATTGACCCGCTATGAGAATACTACATAGTATGTTATGCAAAGTGTCATAAGTTATTCTCATGGTGATAATGGTGTATTACCACCCTTCGACCTGAAACCACTATGGACCCTAGATGTAGAGTCGGGTGCTTTATTGCTGATCAAACATTATCCGTAACTGGATGATCATAAAGACGGTTGATGGGCACTCCACGAAGCATGCTGAGGGACATGAGTGTCCTAGATGGAATTTGCCAATCCTGCATAACAGGAGAAATGTCTAAGGGCCCAATATTGAACTAGACAAGGATGACACAGTGTATGCCTTGTGTTCAATATAGACATAGGGGCAAAAGGGTAATTGTACAAACATATATTATCACGAAAAAGGTTTTGTCAGATCACATGACACTTTCGTGACTTGGGTAGCAGTGATGTGTTGCTAGATACCGCTCACTGTTTATTATGTTAAATATATAATTTAATATAATTACCAACGTTACGAAATCCTACAGGGTCACACACATAAGGACAGTTTGATGAGAGATAGAGAAATCAAAGGAACATCGTAAGGTACGGTGCACTTAAGTGAAAAATAGAAATTCGGATAATATAATAATAATTATTGTTATTTTATAATGGTTATAAAATAATAATAAAATAAATATATTTATTATAATAATAGTTATTATAATAATATATAATATTATTATGGATCATGTGAATTGGGCTTTTAGCCCGCAGCCCACAAGAGAGTCTATAAAAGGAACCCTTGTGATGAAGCTTTCATTTGATGCAATTTCGTTTTTGATTCTCTTTTCTCACTCAAATAATTCCGTTCGTAAAGCAGCTAGCACTGTGACCGGAAGCTGTTCGTGTGGACTGAGTAGAGGCGTTGCACTTCATCAACGCTTGTGATCGCTGCATCAAAGATCTGAATCGCCACAAAGAGGTAACGATTCTATCACTGACCATGCTCATTCGTAAGGATCACTAAAGGAAAATTTTTGTTTTCCGCTGCGTTTAGATCGCAATTTTCCTTCACTTTAGCCTCCTATCGCGAGCAGATAAGCCAACGCTTAGCAATTAGAAAGCGGTTTAAACAATCGTTCATTAAAAACACCAACAAATCATAGTTGCACGAACTACGAAGCTCTAACTTTCCCATTGCACAAGGGAATACGTAGGCACGAGGATTTTAATCCTTCGCGAGCACCCTAATAAAAATTTTAACCTTTTCTCCATAATAATAATAATTAAAAATATTTCATTTCCCTTAAAACAAACATTTTAGCAAACCATTTAGAAGACAAAGACATAAATCAACTTTCAATCGCATAGTTAGAGTAAGAGGTTCTCGTTGAGTACAACGGACGTGAGGGGTGCTAATACCTTCCTCTTGCGTAACCGACTCCCGAACTTAGATTAGTGGTTTCGTTGACCATTTCTTATCCTATTTAGGTTGTGTCTATATCTCCCTTTTATTTAGTTAGAATAAACAGAATTAGGTGGCGACTCTGTTGTTTTTCCCGCGTCCATCGCGAGGATCGTATTTTTTGAGGTACGACTGTAACTTTTCTATCACAGATCATGATATTTCGTAAGGATCTCTAAAGGGAAATTTTTGTTTTCCGCTGCGTTTAGATCGTATATTTCCCTTCATATATAAATTGGTTTTTTGATGTATAAGGCACACCTAAGGATTTTTAAACCATTTCAATAACATTTGTATGCATCCTAAGGCTAAAATGAATGCACATCTAAACTTAGGTTGATACCATCCAATATACAAAAACGCTAAGTCATACTCCTAATTTTGACATCATTCAAAACATGGTTGAATTTGTAGAATGCTTGTTTCACAATGGTATCACATGCTTGTTTCACAAGTGCATACAACAAGAAAACTCTAGTCCATGAAGATTAATAACTCAATATCTTGTGCCATAAATAGTAGGAATCCTTTGAATCAATGATGTTACATGTGAATATAACTTATATGAATGGTCTTATAAATTAAGATTATGGTATATGCATGCAGATAAATCATAAGTCATGAGCTAGATGAAAGGAAAAATAGGTAGGGAGATTTTTGGGGTATAACACTTTCCATGAATCTTATAACAATATTGAAACCAAACGCCAAATATGGTTGTGTATTGCACAAATAATGTAAGGAGCCAAACTACCTCCTATACTGAGTTGAATTGACCTTTTGGTCATGCCCATTCTTCGACAATTGTAGTCTCTGTTTAGCTAATGAAAAGATTGCAATGTTCCATTTCAAACTTCTTCAAAATCTCAAATGCATACCTTCTTTGGTGCATGAGCAGTCCCCTCTTAGACTTGTAAAACTGTATTCCAAGAAAGTATAACATGAGGCTAAGGTCGGTCATGTCAAACTCCTTCATAAGTCCATTCTTGACCTTAAAAATGCACTCTTCATTACTTCCCATAATTAACAAATCATCTACATATAGACAAAGGATTATCACCCCCTTCATTTGTATCCTTCTTCACATATACAACATGACCTAATACACACTTCTTGAAGCCAATATCCTTTAAGAAACCATATATCCTCTTGTTCCAAGCTCTTAAAGCGTGTTTCAAATCGTACAATGCTTTCTTCAATTTGTAGAACTTTGACTCTTGGTTTTTCACAATAAAACCTAGGGGTTGTTTTATATATACCTCCTCTTGGTAGATGGACCAATTGTTGCTATTCATAATACCAAAAACTAGTCTAATAGTTTAAATTCTAGCCACTGGTGTAAATACCTATTCAAAGTTTATGCCTTCTCTTTACAAAAATCCATTTGCAACTAATCGAGCATTATGCTTGATTATTTCACATATGGGTTATGTCTTCACTTTGTACACCTATCTTACACCAATTAGATTCTTCCCCTCTAGTACATCAACTAACTCCTAAGTCTTGCTCTTCTCAGTTGATCCAACTCCTCCTTTATAGCACAAATCCATTTTGGATCACTCAAAGCCTCCTCCTTTATAACAGATCCAGATCCAGTAATAAATGAAAAATGGACAAAATAACCATTGTCATTGACTTTGCTGTCTCAGAACAACTCACAATCCTAAAGTCTTGGAGGCAAATCTCTTTTTCCTGTTGATCTTCTCACATTCACTTTAATTCGGGCTTCCACGAGGGATGGGTTTTCCCTATCAAGCACTGCAGAAACTGATTTATCACCAGTGTAATTGGTTGCACTTTTAGTGTAATCAATTTCACTATGTTGCACTTCTTTAATTTCATTGAAAACGACGTCTCAGATGATCAAAGTCATTTTGTTTGCTGCAACATACAACTTGTAACCATCGGTAGAATGATACCCTAAAATAATCATTAATTATCCAGTATCATCCAACTTTTTCCTAAGTTGTCCAAGCACATGTCAATATGCTACAAAACAAAAAAATCTCAAGTGACTCAGATTCGTTTTGAACCCACGCCCTTCTTCCTCCAGTGTTATCTTCCCAAGTTTCTTTGTTGAAACATATTCAACAATTATGCAGTTATGGACACCACTTTTCCCCATAACTCTTTCAGCAAGTTCTTTCCTTTCAACATGTTCATAATCGATTGATTCTTCCTTTCACCAACACCATTTTGTTGTGGTGTATAATGTGGTACTGCCTCATGTATTATACCTTATTGATCATAAAACCTACTAAAGTCATTTGAGACGTATTCTCTTCGAACATCCATTTTGAGAACTTTGAGCTTGTGAGCGCTTTTCCTTTAAATCATGGACTTGAAATTCTTAAACACATCAAATAACTCACCATTTCTCTTGATTAGGTATTGCTATAGTTTCTACTATAAACATCGGTGAATGTTACAAAATACATATTCCCACCAATCAAATCAACTTTACATCGGTCCACACACATCCGAATACACCACCTCAAGGTGACACTTGGTTCTATAGCCTACATCCTTGCTGAATTTTCCCTTGTGTTGCTTCACTTATACACATTTTTCACAAATTTCAATCGATATGTTGATCAAAGGCAACCCAGTTACCATTCCTATCTTTTGCAATGCACTGAGATCTCGGAAATCGAGATGCCCAAGCTGATAATTCCATATCCACTCTTCTCGACTATCCACTGTAGTAAGACACATATGCTTCATAGCCTTAAACTCAACCTTGAAAGTTCTATTGGCATCCATATCAGCTTTTAAGATCAAAACCCCATTTTCATCCATAACACATAACATCTTGTTCTCCATGTGAATCTTGTAACCTTTCTCAAGCAATGAACGAATACTTAGAAGGCTACCCTTGATTTCAGAAATGTATAACATATCCTTTATAAAAAAAGTATGCCATCCCCTATCTCGATATATACATCACTGATCCCTTATGCCATTATAGTGGAATCATTCGCGAATTTCACTTTGTTCTTCATGGAACGATTGATTGTAACAAACCAATCTTTTATCCTTGTCATATAAGTTGAACACCCATAGTCCAAATATAATTGATTGATGCACTACACTACTTATTTCAAAGTCACCATTGCATTTTCTTCATTATGCAATCGCTTGACAAAATTTTGCAACTGGTTATACTTTAGTTCTGCAACATTTTTCAAATTGTTGTTGCGGTCGTCTTGCAACCTCTTGCTGCTGCATTATCCCTATGTGATAATAACCAAGAGTGTATTCTCCTTATCAAACTATTGTCTTAAAACTCTATCTTCACCTTCTTAAGGTTCCTTCTTGTTGGAATTTCCCTCTCTGGTAAAATGGATAAGCTTTTGACCATTAAAGCACCACATGCTACATTTTGTCAATCATTCTTCTTCCACCCGTACCTCTTGTATAGCCTCCTCTAGAGTTGTTTGATCCAACAACCCTATTACCATTTTTTTTACTCTTTTGGAATGTTAAATTTTTGGAATTTTGGGAATCTCTTCCACCAAAATTCTAAAAGTTCCCTCTTCCTTTGTTCATGAGACACTTTCCCTTCGCCTTCTTGTCTCTCATTGAAATGGGCTTTCAAAGCTACCTTCGCCCTTGCCTTATCAACATTCCTTTCCTCAATTATATGCTCAAGTTCCTCAAGAGAGCTTTGTAGCTCCTCTTTAATCATTGTCATAAGATCCTTCGATTCCTCAATCGCTATGACTATGTTATCGAATCTTACCGTCAAAAAACGCAGGATTTTCGCGATAACCACTACTACGGAAAACATATACAACAATAGTTGGAAAGGGGATACCATCATGTGTGGTCGATCATTATTACGTAGCGTGTGGTTGCATATGAATTACTTACAATCACATTCGTATGACCGTTGTAGAAAACCTAAAAGTGTGTGACATATTACCACAATTGCTTTAACTAACCGCTGTAATATATTAAAGGTCTCAGGTTTGATTCTCAGCAACACATTTTTGGTATATATATATATATATATATATATATATATATATATATATATATATATATATATATATATATATATATATATATATATATATATATATATATATATATATATATATCATTCTATATAGCGTTCCCTCTACAATCACAAACATATTTAAGAACCGTCGTTAAATTATTTGCTTTTAAAAAAATATAATTATGTTTTTTTTAATAATTTTTTTCATTTTTTAACATGTATTTTTGTGAACCATATTAGAACAGAAACAACAATTGTATCATGTAACAAAAAGATTATTTACTTCATCAAATCCAAAAAATATTATTTACATCATCAAACTCAAATGTGTATATATATATATATATATATATATATATATATATATATATATATATATATATATATATATATATATATATATTATATTATATTATAAATTAAACTCATGTTTGAGGACCTTTAAGCACATTGAAGATATACGCCCAACATTTACGTATGTCTACAAAGTCTTCATAGGGGAATGGTGTATAATCGTTAAACATCTACATAAAAAAGTTCAAAAATGTGAATATAACATATATATAACAATCATATCCAACTTAAACAATAATATGTTATTGTAAACAATTCATTACATATATAAAATATATCCTATCCCACGAATCAACAATACTGACGAAGACAATGTTTAACATGTGTTTCATTACTTAACACCCACATTTGTATCCCTTTGGTTGTTTCCTCGTCTATAAATTTAAACATAAATTTCATGAATGTTATAACCACACAGACATGTAACAATATATATAAATGAATGTCACAAGTAATATGACCACTTACATTAGGAAAGATAAGTGTTGACTTTTTTCTACTATTGTTAAAGATATAGTGTCGCTGCACAACACTATACATTAAAAATGATTTAAACATATTACACGTTAAACCGATTAAAAAGTCAAAGAAAACATTACTAAAAAGTTTCATATAAACATAAACTTACTTATTAATAATATGCTTCGTTTTAGGTTCGAGTGGTTTATGTAAGGAATACAACGTTTTTACCGTATTCGTCCTTAGTGATATGATGATCAATTGTCAATGATCACTGAATAAACACGAGCATATATATAATTAGTATTTCCTAAAACAAAACTAACTATAACAGATAAACCACAATTTCAAAATTACTTACAATTTGAGAAATGATGCTAAGTAACATTTTCCCCCTTGACCTAACCATTTTGAAATGTAAGAGTCAATCCTTTTGGATCATTATTTAACCATCGAATACTATATGGATCCAAGATGCCATAAATATTTGATTTATTTAACTCTAAACAAACACAGTGAATGTACCTAAATGATTAAACAAAAAAAAAAGAAAAAGATGAGGGAATACAAAAACGACAATATCTTATATAAAATGACATGCATATTCAATTGTATACCTACATGCACCAAACTTGTAATATCCCTACGTCCGACTGTTGAAATACAAATAGAGTGGGGTTTTTGTTATCGTTACACATAGATTGTTTAGAGATAACGCCGTTGTTCTACAATTGAAATCGTTTTAAACTTAACGTAACAAAGGGTTTTGGTTGTTGGTAACAATTCGTTCGCATAAGTTCTAAATGGTAACGATAAAAGTATTGGATTTGAAAGGTTTAATAAAACATGCCAAGATTAGGATTCGACAAACCAATTTGTACATATAGAATCGATAAAGCAAATGAACTCGTTTAGACGATAAATACAATCACATATCCGCCCAATATGTTTATCTCTAACACATATTGTGAGTTTTACCATTTTGATCCTTTGATGATCTCTCACTCAAACTATCAAAATGATAACATTCAAGTTCAATATTTATGAACATCAAGTCTCATAACTATCTCTAGCCTATGTTCATTGATGGATGAAAAACCTAGATAAAGTGTAAGAACACATTTCTCAATCATGAACCAACACAAAGAATAATCAATAAAAATAAGGTTTTTCACCATATATTCATCATTCATAAGTTCAAGAGCTTACATCAATGTCAATACATACAAAAGAAGGGATGTCTACCTTCTAATCTTGACACAAAAGGAGATTAGCTATCCATTGACACTGTAGCTTCACAAATAAGAAAAGAGAGAAGAGGAACAAGCATCAACGATAATTTCTCGACTATTAATGCTTCGATTATTCAAAAATAAGATGTTATAGTGTTTTAGGGTGTTTTTTCTAATAAAAGCACAAGGATCTCATAAAAATGACGATCACATCTATTTATAAAGGGGCTTAAATTTGCAGGGCGCGCTATCATTTATTACTTAAGCCGCCTTAAATCCTGCTTAGTGGGCTCCATACAATGATAAGCAGGAAAGCTCATGGAATTAGCTTCATCCTTGGGCTAGGAGCGTGCTAAGCGCGCTTGTAGCATTCTTTAAAAATCCATTTCATAAAAATTGCTCCTTAAGAGTCTTTCATGCTTCAAGCTTCCATTTGCAGTGTTTAAACCTACAATTATAAACACAAAAGTTAAATAACTATGTCTAATAATGAAAATAAACTATACTATGATTATTTATCGGAAACAAAGGGAAAAAGCATTGGTTATCAAATAAAGAACTCAAAAGGTGCCAAAAACTAAACTATATATTAACACATTCTAGCACCTAACAACTCTCCCCAACTTGCTTCATTGTTTATGCTCAAACAAAGGTAAGATAGAATAGAAACAAGATGAATATTAGACAATACAACACAATAAAAATTCGATGGTTCAAACTGAATTGACGGGCTTGCAAGTAAGGCTTAGCTTCAACACAGAATCAAAACATGGTCATGAACTAACTTCTAAACACAAATAGCAAGAAACTCATCACAAGCAATCAAATGTTCAAACAAGAATCACCTACTTCACTCAAATGAGTCATGCTCAATATTTACAATGGACAAAATACTCTCATTGGCAATTGTGCCAACATCCAAAACAAATCTTGCATTCATTTACTCAATTCAACAAGGAAATCAAGGAAACATATATCTCTTAAGGACTTGTAAAGGTTGTAATTTGGAAAGGGTTAATAAGAAAGGGATATTTATAAAAGGCTAATGAATCAAAGTGGGTTTCAAAAAAATTTCAAAAATGAAGAACATGCCGACTTAGTCAAACCTCAAACCATTTCAATATTTTCCTTTCCTTTTATTTTCTTTCATGGTGCCCTTTCTCATATGAATCAAATGCTACTTTTATTTTTCTTTTCAAGTAACTCACTTTTGAGTGCAAATCATAGCAGACAATACTTTTCATTCTTTTCTTTCTTTTTCACAAGAGGCATCATTTCACCAAATCATTTATTTTTCACACAACAAACACTCTCCTTAACTTTAAATCACACCTTAATTTAATGACAATGTTCTTCGAAAGCATGTTCAAACAAAGGGTTAAGTGTATACAAAAAACAAAGTATAATGAATCATAAAGAGTTTCTTTTAACAACAACCACAAATAGTGGGTTTTCTGGCATTTTACTGATTTTTGTTTATGATTCATTCTATTTGTGTGAATGCTCAAAATTGGTTAGCAAATACTCACACTTCTCACTGGATAAAGTAAATCCTAAATGAATTGGTGATTTTTCTCGATGTCAAACAATGCCTAGATCACTTCTATGTTTCTAAGATTTACCAATGAATACAAGATTAAGCATGAATCACACGTGCTAAACAACAACTACTACATGACTACTCTCTTTTGTGAACAATGAAGGTCACTCACTTCTGTGGTTTTGTCTTAAATGATTCATGTATGATCATACATGTGAAATGAAACAAAGCTTGAAATTTATGTAAAGAAAAAATTTCATACACATGCTAACATTCTACAAAGCACAAACGAAGTACCTTTTTCGCGCAAAAATCCAGATTTTTATCATCATCATCAATGATTGGTGTAGCATATCACTTTTGATCAAATAAATTAAAACTTGCTTCCATCGATCAATTACCTCAAATTAAGAGCAAACACACAAAAAATTTGTACCAAAAATCATAAACATAAAAATCATCATTCGCCCGGATGTGAACTTCAATAACAAAAAGTCAGTTTTAACAACAATAATCCTCTTCCGCCCAAATGGAAGCTGGCATCAATATTCAAAACTAAAAAAACTACTATCATCATCTGCACGAATGTGAACTACTACAATATCCAAAACAAAAGTATATGATACTAACAAAATACTAAACATAATAACAAAAAAAAGGTAGAATGATCAAACTCATCAGTAAGAAATAGAACTAGACTCTCCATCATCAACCTCTTCCTCACCAACATCATCACCAACATCCTCATCATCATGCACATCTCCATGCATAATTGCCCTCTCCGGAAAACCTGGCTCGACCTCAGGCCACCTAGCATACTCCATAAGATCCTCTCTAGATCTCAATGGATGATCAATGTGAGGATCCCGGATCTGGAGTTGCATTTTCACCATAGAATCGTGGATAAACAAAAAGGCATGTTGATGATCCTCATGCATTGGCCTCCACATTTAAATCAAGCATACACCTCGTAGGAGCAACATCAACAACATGAACAACATCATCACGAACCTACAAACAGTTACGAGTAATAAAACCATCATCAAAGAATCCTAACTTCAAATTCCAATGGGTAGGAAGTGTAACTCTCTCCCTACGACACAATGCCATAATCAGCCCAAGATATATCAGTGCAAGCCACCCTATCTCCTAAAGGTGTGGCACTCAGTGCAATCTTCCTCAGCTCATTCGAAATAATATGTGCCAAATCCATAGTCTTCTCAGGATCAATAATACAAGCCAGGAGGGTTGCAATCTCCATAGGAATGAAAGAGGTGTGACTTTGAGGCCTAAGGTTGTACAAGACAACCAAAATCACAATTTGAGTTTAAGTTTTCAACACTTCTATCATAAACTTCAGAGGGGTTCCATTAGCACCCAACTGATAAGTTCTTAATGGTAACAGTAAAAGTATCAGATTTGAAAGGTTTAATAAAACATGCCAAGATTAGGATTCGACAAACCTATTTGTATGTATAGAATCAATAAAGCAAATGAACTCGTTTAGACGATAAATACAATCATATATCCTCTCAATACGTTTATCTCTAACACATATTGTAAGTTTTATCATTTTGATCCTTTGATGATCTCTCACTCAAACTATCAAAATGATAACATTCAATTTCAATATTTATGAACATCAAGTCTCATAACTATCTCTAGCCTATGTTCATTGATGGATGAAAAACCTAGATAAAATGTAAGAACATATTTCTTAATCATGAACCAACACAAAGAATAAACAATAAAAATAAGGTTTTTCACCATATACTCATCATCCATAAGTTCAAGAGCTTACATCAATGTCAATACATGCAAAAGAAGGAATGTCTACCTTCTAATCTTGATACAAGAGGAGATTAGTTATCCATTGACATGGTAGATTCACATACAAGAAAAAAGAGAAGAGTAACAAGCATCAACGACAATATCTTGACTATTGATGCTTCGATTATTCGAAAATAAGATGCTACAGTGTTTTAGGGTGTTTTTTCTAAGAAAAGTACAAGGATCCCACAAATATGTTGATCACATCTATTGATGGAGGGGCTGAAATTTGTAGGGCGCGCTAAGCCCGCAGCAGTGCGCTATCATTTATTACTTAAACCAACTTAAATCCCGCTTAGCCGGCTCCATACCGCGCTAATTGGGCAAGCTCCTAGAATTAGCTTCTTCCTTGGGCTAGGAGCGTACTAAGCACGCTTGTAGCATGCTTAAAAAATCCATTTCATAAAAAATGCTCCTTAAGAGCCTTCCATGCTTCAAGCTTCCATTTTCAATGTTAAAATCTACAATGATAAACACAAAAGTTAAATAACTATGTCTAATAATGCAATTAAACTATACTACAATTATTAACCGGTAACAAAGGGAAAATGCATCGATTATCAAATAAAGAACTCAAAAGGTGCCAAAAACTAAACTAGATATTAACACATTCTAGAACCTAACAACTCTCTCCAACTTGATTCATTATTTGTCTTCAAACAAAGGTAAGATAAAATAGAAACAAGATGAATATCGTACATGACAACACAATCAAAAATCGATGGTTCAAACTCAGTTGATGTGCTTGCAAGGAATGCTCAACTTCAACACAGAATCAAAACATGGTCATGAACTAACTTCTAAACACAAATAAGAAGCAACTCATCACAGACAATCAAATGTTCAAACATCAATCACCTACTCCACTAAAATGAGTCATGCTCAATATTTATAAGGGACAAAACACTCTCATTAGCAATTGTGCCAACATCCAGAAAAATTCATGCATTCATCCACTCAATTCAACAAGGAAATAAAGGAAACAAAGATCTCTTAAGGACTTGTAAAGGTTGTAACTTGTCAAGGGTTAACAAGAAAATGATATTTATAAAAGGCTAATGAATCAAAGTGGCTAGCCGACTTAGTCAAACCTTAAACCATTTCAATCTTTTCCTTTCTTTTTCTTTTCTTTTCTTTCATGGTGCCCTCTATCATATGAATCAAATGCTACTTTTCTTTAACAACAATAATCCTCATCCGCCCGAATGGAAACTGAAATCAATATTCAAAACTACTCAACTATTATCATCATCTGCCCGGATGTGAAGTACAACAATATCCAAAACAAAAGTATATGATACTAACAAAATACTAAATATAATAACAAAAACAAGGGTAGAATGATCAAACTCATCAGTAAGAACTAGAACTAGACTCTCCATCATCAGCCTCATCCTCACCAACATCCTCCTCATCATGCATATCTCCATGCATTGCTTCCCCCTCCGAAAAACTTGGCCTGGCCTTAGGCCACCTAGCATACTCCATAAGATCCTCTCTAGATCTCAATGGATGATCAATGTGAGGCTCCCGGATCTGGAGCTGCAGTTACACCATAGAATCATGCATAAAGAAAAAGGCATGCGGATGAGCCTCATGCATGGCCCAGTTGGCCTCTGCATTCGGATCAAGCATACGCCTCACAGGAGAAGCAACAAGAACAACATCATCACAAACCCGCAAACAATTATGAGTAATAAAACCATCATCAAGGAATCCTAACTTCACATTCCCATGGGTAGGAAGTGTAACTCTCGCCCTATGACACAATGCCATAATCAACCCAGGGTATGTTAGTGTGCAAGTTACACTATCTCCTAAAGGTGTGACACTCAGCTCAATCCTCCTTAGCTCATTCGAAATGTCCGTGCCAAATCCACGATCTTCTCAGGATCAAGAATACAAGCCAGAAGGGCCGTAGTCTCTATAGGAATGAAGGAGGTGTGACTCCGAGGCCTAAGGTTGTACAAGACAACCAACATCATAATCTGAGTTTGAGTTTTCAACACACCTCTCATAAAATTCAGAGGGTTTCTATTAGCACCAACTGATATGTCTGATTTCTTACATACAAAGCATCCCCATCTGGCTAGCATTCCAATTCCTTCAAACCAACATCCTCCCATAATCACATAACTCGTCTCCTGCCAACTGAATGTGGTTACCAAGGTAACCATTCATTGTTGCCCTTAAGAAGTCAATCTTTTTCCCCTCACCCAAGTCTTGAAGGTGAAAGGCTCATCTCCTGATGGTAATTCATTAGAAAAGAATTCCCTCACAATATTTAAATGATACTATGGGTGAGGTTGAAAGAGTTTGTCCCAGCCACTTGCTTGCAAATAATTTCCTGTGAGGCGATAACTTCCCTCGGGATCTATCTGAATAATACGGTCAGCCCACACAGTTCTCCTTTCGAGTTATTGATACCTTAACTGTTGTGCAGGCCCAACAAACCGATTACGATCAAATGACACTGATAGAGCTCGCCTAGCTGGAGTTGAGGTAGAACCGATGCGTTGTATCTTCCTACATGACATCTAAAAAACAAAACAAAACATCCACAAAACAGACAAATACGTTAACGAAAACAACATTAAAATATGCCTAAATTCCTAAACAAATACAAGCATTCATCCAAAGGAATCAATTTTTTTTTTAAAAAGGGTAAATTTTTGGAAATCCCAGACCGCGCTAAGCGGACTAGATCGCGCTAAGCGGACTAGACCGCGCTTAGCATGCTCTTCGATTTGCAGAAAAATACCTATTTGCAATAGAGATGCTTCCAATGGTGGAAATCAACATTCAAGATGCACAAACAGTCCTAAACTACTGGCAATCACGATTTCATAAGAATAAAACCCTAATTACTAAATTTACCCTAATTTCTAAAGAAACCCTAATTCTAAAGAATAAACTCCTACCCACATGCAATTAACAACCACTCTAAACAACAATGGACAAGATGAACACAAACATGAAGAACAACATGAATAATTTAAAGCTTTTAACTGAATGGGTTTTTACATGAAAAATTAAAACAAAAAAAAAGCACTTACATTTGTTGATGTTGAATTTGAGCACGAAAATGTGAAGAAGATGAAGTTAGGGGGAAGCCTCAAATCAAGAATTCTCCAGAGTTTTAAAGGAGAAGAGAGAATTTTGAAATTTTGTGAAAAAGGGGGAAATAAGGCAAAACCTCAAACCTTAAGCTCTCTAACACAACAACTGGGTCGGGTCTGCATTATTGGGCCAAGACCAAAAATATTATTTTTTCAAAATTTCGCTGACCGCACTAAGCGGACTGCTCATTGGAAGTATAGGTTTGATTTTCTTAAGACCGTTCTAAGCGCGCTCCTGCGTGCTAAGTGGGCTCTGCAACACCAAACTAACTTCCAGTAGCACAAAAACATCATTTCCATGGTCCAAAATCACACCAAATTTACAAAAACACGATTAAAGAGCAAATTTACCTAAAAGACGATAAAAACTTACAAAATTGGGGTGCCTCCCAACAAGTGCTTGTTTAACGTTAGATAAGCTCGGCGGTCCAAGACAATCTCAAAGAATGTCGAGGAGAACAAAACAGTTTTCTCAATCGAACTTACCTCCAATGTATATTTTCAAACGTTGGTCGTTAACAGTCCAACTATCTTTCTTCTGCATATCTTCGATCACAATTCAAGCCTTAGTTTTACACCATAATATCGATCACTCTAGGTTGATTATTAGTCTCTATGGGTTCGACAATATTTTAAAATTACGCGATAGACTGTATAATTACAATGTTAATCCAACTAATACGCATTATTGCAATCAGACGCGGCGGTTTACGGTGGTTCACAATGGATGCTCAGAAGACTGGTAAAGAAGATGATGTCGAGCATATGCATGACAAGTGAAAAGTGTCAAATGAGTTGTAGCATCCTATTTATATAGGATCAAACGCACGTGGTCGAGCACGTGTAACCTCGAAGCCTACAAACGGTGCCACCATTACCCAGGGCTAGCTTAGGGTAACCGTTGTTTCACATTAAATGTGCATGCATCTCAAGACATATGCATCAGACAACTCTTCAATATTGTTTAACTGTTGATCTCCTCGTCCAACGGGCATAGTGCAATGTCTAGGATCACCAGAGCCTACTCCCAATCAAGCATGTACTATAATTTGACCAATAACATCGTTCATTCCCCGAATAGAGAGTTGCTCTTAAGTCATCACTTCTGCGACCAAAAGCAACAACTTGGGGGGCTCCTATTCTGGACTGTCCTAATGACTAAGCAAGGCCCAACCACTCATGCATCTAGGACGACCCAATAGTCCAAGTCCATCCTTTCTAGGACAAATGGGACCCACACGTCCTCTGCCCCTCAATCGAGGAGAAAGCACCAACCAGGTTCGTCGTGGTCGGTCTCCTTTGCTCCTGTCTAGACTTCTGCCCGACGCAATGGAGAAGTCGCCTAGAATCACCATAGATAGCTCGTGCTCGATTTCCTGGTTGCCCGACACACACCTTATCCGAGTAGATCTATCCATTCAAACGACTAGTTTATGGGAGTTACCTATTTTTGGGGGATCCACGATCCAGGCCCAAAATAGGGACCAATGGCCAAACACTGGGGCATTATATAAACCCCCTCGCATGAGAGGTCCAGGTATCTAATATTCACTCTAATAATACTCTCTTTCGTACTTGCTCACTTTTTTTTCTCTTTTTCTCACTTTAGTATCAGAGTGCCTTGCAGGTACACCCCTCATCTCCTCAACAAATCAAGCATCTTCAACAACTACCATGGCCCGCATAAGATTCTGATCACTGAAATGATCAGTGGCGTCATCTGTAGGAAACAGGCCTAAAACACATCAATCAAGACTCTTATTATGGTTAACCACGACGATACCATTGATGCCCGAATTACTAGTAACATCCCCGTCAAATAGCGTGAAAGCGACAAAACCAACCCCTTACTCAGGGAAACCAGTAATCTCCAGCAATACGGAACTACCGCTTCCCCATCTCCCAACCAGGTCCTCGAGGAAGAGATCACGCCAGCTAATCTTCCTCTCATCCACATCCTTGATGGAGCTAATATGACCCTTGTTGCATTAGTCGAAACATTGAACTAGACCAACATACTGATCTTGGGTCAAGGCGAAATATTTGAAGCCTTGGAGGACGCTCGTTGTCCCAAGTCTCTTTCCCTATCACGAAGGCATCGTAGGTCCCGCAGTTATTCTCCCGAGCGAAGAAGGAACCCCCAGCGTCTATAAGAGTCTGGATCAATTAAGAAGCATGTTTATTTGTATCCTTGACGACATCTGTTGTACCCCAACATTTTCCCTCCCACAATTAAGGCAATGTATCTCAATATTTCTCGAGGTTCACAAGGTTCACAATTGGTCAAAAGGATTGAAGGTTTCATTAGACTAAGCCTCCTCCTGAACAATCGATCCAGAACTAGGGTTTGGAATTTCTCCAAGCTAAATGGACTTCCAAGGCCTCAAGTGAGCTTCATAACATCCCACATGTCTTCAAGAATCCCCATGTCAATTTTCAGAGTTTTCCCAATAAGTTTGACTAGCCATATGTTCAAATATTCAAAAATCAGTCAACTTGGTAAAAAAAGTCAAACTGAGGTCAACCATGGTCAACTCAAAGTCAAACTTCAAGATTTTTTGTCAACATCAATATTATGAGGTAAAATTCATCATTTGATCAAGGGTTGATCATGATTCATCAAGAATATCTCAGATCATCAAGAATCAAGAAGTTTCTAAATTAGGGTTTCTTAGTAAAAGTCAACTGAACTTTAACCAGCCATAACTTTCACATACTTCATAAAAAATTTCCCATCCAGAGCTCATTTTTAAGGAAATTGAATTCTCTACAACTTTGTGTGTCACAAGCCAAGCCTAAAAATGCTTCATTTGTAAGGTATGAGCTAAAACATTATAGGTCCTTTTAAAAGTAAACAAAAAGTCAACTTTTTCCAAAGCTCATAATTTGAAAATGATAAAAGATATGGACATGGGACCAAAGAGGTTGGTTAGAGGACTCCCTAAGCTTTCTAAAAAGTCCAAGAACAATCTCATAGTCTTAAAATTAAGGGAGTTGTGCCTTGTCAAAGTTGGGAAATTTTCAAAGGGTGTATGAAGCAAAAAAGGTCTTAACTTCAAAATTTTCCAAATGGGCCCATAAAATTGCAACCCAATCTCAAAGATAAAGTCATGCACGACCCAATGACCATTTATTATGATTTATAAAATTTATTTTATATTATTTTGGATTTTATTTGTTAAAATTCAATTTTAATAAAAATAAAATATGAAAAATCAAATAATGGATCAAATATTTGTTCTAGAAGCTTTTAAACAACATTTAAAGTGATTAGATTCCATCCAATTTCGTGCAATTTTATTTTGGAAGGGATTTATTTGATTTTTTGACAAAAATAGAATTGGGCTTTCTTCATGATCAAGTAACATCAAAATACATCCAAAAGCCCAATCTTTTTTGACCTAATCATACTACTATATGTATACAACAAAACCAAAGCATGAGGACGGATTTCCAGAGTTCAAATATCACCTTCAAACTTAAAAAAAAAATTCAAGAAAAGTGCATATACGGTTTCTAAGATAAAGTTGCTTTTAAAGGTTCTTAAAGGTGGCAATCGCTTCTTGGGAGCATTCTGAACATGTTGCAAGCATTACCATCATCTAAAGCATCATATAATGCATAAACCGAATGTGTTTTTGTGATATTCTTGATTTTTTTCGTTTCATATGTTTAGCTTATAGCCATTTGATTTTGATTACTGATTCTTGTTTGTTGTAATGCTTAGATGATTTCTGGTGGTTTTAATTTGGTTTCTCGTGCAGGAATGGCAAAACGCCATTGTTAGGGTTTATGGTTCGAAAATGGGGTTTTATGATCAAGGCAATTTCAAGACATTTGAATAAGCTATTTGAATGCTAAAACTCATGGGCAATCGTTTGGCATAGTTATATTGGACTAATCATTTATATTTTTGACTGTTGGAAAAACACAGGTTTTTAGCTACGAAAATTTCGTAGCTAAATCATAGCTAAACCGTAGGTAAAATAATAGGCAAGAGGTTGAAGATGACGACTTGGCGCGGTTATAAATCAAATATTTTGTTATTTTTATAATGTCTTTGTTTTAGGTAAAAGTTACAACCCGTGCTTGGCTCAGCTGACAAATGTGTTAGTGCTGGAAAACGCAGGGCCTGAGTTCGATTCTCAGGTCCCTCTTTTTTTAACATTTATTTTGTTTTTGCAGGATTATTATTCATTATGACTAACAGTCAGCGCGCGCAGCCCCATTGGTCTTGGTACAACTTGGTAATGGGGAGGTCCTGGGATCAAATCCAGGCCTCCCCACATTTGTTTTCCTCACGCTTGTATTTCTTTCTTTTCCTTCTTTTTTTGTTATTTTGTTTTCTTTTTCTTTTTTATTAATTATTTATGTTAAATTAACTAATTAACTATATTTAACTTAAAAATTAGTTAACCATCACTATTTTTAAAAAAAAAATCAAAAAATATATTTATTTTTTTTCTAACACTTTAATTTGTAAATCAATTATTAATTAAGTTAAAATTATTTTAAATAATTTAATTTTTAATTAGATCAAGATTTTCTTAATAAACATTAAATTTTCTTAATAAACATAATTTTCTTAAATTAACCCTAATTCTTGCTTAAAAAACTCTAATTTACCCTAGTTTTAAAACTTATTTTTTTTAAATATTTGAAATAATGTCTTTTATTTATTCTTGTCTTATTTAATTTATTAGAAAAATGTATAGGCTGTTATTATTGTAATTTATTTTGTATACCCGATTATTGCGTATTTGCCCCAAAGTGATGTAATAGCGTAGGATTTACTATTTTTCGTCTTTTATTTATTTTATTTAATTTATGATTAGTAAATAGGGAGTGCAAACATAATTGAATTAAAAAGACTTAGATAATTTAATTAAAAAGATTAAATATTTGAATAAAATCACTCACACACGTAAGTCGATCTATGATCGCCGTCTGCACCTCCTAGGGTTACCTTTCTTAAAGTTGCCTTTATATGGTCAAGTCCCTCGAAAGTGGGGTGTCTTAAGCAAAACCCGTACAAGTATAAATCATCTAGTCCCTCCCCGGTTTAAAGATCAAGTCCCTACGATGTTGCCTATGATAATGATCTTGTCCCTTTGGTAAAAGACGATAGTCCCTCCCAATTGCTAAAGACACCCCTCCAGTTGCCTTCGTTGACCATACAATGACCCTACACCCGTCCCTTAATAAAATCCAAGGTAATGACTACCTATTCCTTAATAATAGGGATAGTCTTACCCTTGAAAGAACATACAAGAACATGAATGACTTAGTCTAGGGTATGAACTCTAAGTTACTAGCTCACACCCTTTAAAAATACTTTTCACACCTCACTATTTTCAAACATTTTTCAAAATAAAGGTTTTGTATACATCCATACGAGGATCATTACAAAGTACTTAGAAAATTTTCTAATCACACACTTCACATTTTCAAAACAATTAAGTGAGCTAAGTAACTAAGAGCCCATGGATAACCATGGATATAAAGGGTGCTAACACCTTCCCTTTATATAACCTACCCCCGAACCCAAGTCTTTTAAAAATAGGTCTTTCCTGTTCTTTTATGTCCTTTCCACTTGAATAAAATAAAAGTCAGTGGCGACTCTTGCTATCCACAACATTTATAGAAAGTCAGTTCTCCACCGTGTTACAGAACTGGCGACTCTGCTAGGGAGTTACTAGGTAAAAGAAGGGTACCCTTAGGAATTGGATCACTTAATTGTTTGCTTTATATTATCTGTTGGGCTTTTACGTGAAAGATCCTAACCCGGATCTAGTGTACCCTAGGTAAGTAGCAATAAACCAAGGAAACTGTATAACGTATACTGATATGGTTAATCTGGTGGCTACGTTAGTGTGACTTATTGGTTGGTTCTTATGTTCCTTAAGTAAGTTGAGGATAACCTGAGGCTGCCATATGTTGTCATTACACTAAATAACTTTGTAGAACCTGTAAACACCCCAAATTTGCCCTCACTCATTTCACCATGGCTTGTGATCTTTTCATGTGCATAAGTTCAATTATAGCATCTCATATTGCATTTTTGCTTCACTGCATTGATTCAAAGTCATCTGCATCTAGGGTTTGTGACCTGAGCAATCCATGAGCCATTTGAGCCACTCCAAAGGTCTTCAATCATATCAAAGGGGTCCATGTATGTTCAAGCATCATATTATATCCCCACAAGGTCAAAGAAGTCAAAGAATCACAAGAACTGAGAAAAGGCATGGAAGCAGAGTCAGGCTTAACTGCACAGATAACCTAAAATTAGGGTTTTGGTTTCAAAGGCCATAACTCCAAATTTTTTGGTCATTCTTGTTTCTATTGGTCTCTACATGTTATAAGGATCATGCATATCAATTTTCATGAAGAAATTCAATGGGGAAGGCATCTGAGCAAGAGGTGACTTCTTGAGCAAGTCAGTGCAAAATCAGGGCATCTGAGGCCCTCAGTGACCCAACCAAAGAGTGTTCTCCATCATTTTCAATGTGTATGATCTTTATTTGATCATAGAAGATGTTAGAAGTTCAAAAAATTGAAGAATTTCAAGCCATTTGCAAAATTGCCTTTTTGGGAAAGTGACTTATAATGTAAACTTGCTATTTTGGGAAAGTTTTTCAACCTTCTCTTTTTGATTCAAAAATGCTTCAAATGAGAAAACTTTGGTCATGAAAGTTGTAGAATGGATCCTCCCATTTTCAAAAAGTACAAGAACTCATTCTAATTCATTTTGGATCAAAAGTTATGGTTTGTAAAAGTTGGGGAAAATCACTTATTTTTCACTTTTGCACCAAAAGAAGAAAGTTGCAAAACCTCATGCCAAGGCCAAATGTGCCTTCAAACCAGCTTCTAATCATCACAAAAACATAATTCATGGCTCATAATTCAGATTTGCCCAAGAAATTTCTCACTTTCATGCCTTGAATTCCAAGAATCATAAGCTACTTTTCATGAAAATCGCAAAGAGGGAAATCTTGCAAGAAGGGTTCCTATGGTTTGGCTTGGTTTCTAATCAATATCAAAGTGTTATAACAACATTATGTGATGCATTTTGCTGCATATTTCCCAAGAGATGTCACATGTTCATGGCCAAAAGTCACAAAATGCAACAAGTTGCAAAAAGGCAAAACCTATGGCATCTCACCCTTCATCCATTTCAGATCACATCAATTCATCCCATGGCCATCCTTGAAGGCAGCTGAACCCAAAGCAACCCTAAAATAGCCTCTGCCACAACCCATGCCTCAAGTACACCTAACATTGACTTTTTGGCCAATTGCCCCATGCCATTCCCACAGTGCAAGTCACTTCCTCAGACCTCTTCCAATAGTTTAGGGATGTGTTATGGATCATAAAGCAAGCCACACACAAGCCAGAAAGTTCCCACAATCCAGCTTGCACAAAATTTGTCCAAAACTTCTCCTCTTCGAAACTCCCTCCTCAGCCATCAAAAATCCAAAATCTCTTCACCAACAAACCACAAATCATCCATAGAACAAGAATCACCCCCTGAAACAGCTTGAAACATCACACACAAAGACCTCCATTTCTGCTACACCAGAACAAAACAGCCACAACCAGCCATTCTCAAAGCTCTCCAAGCTTCATTTCATCATCAGGGTGTTCAAAGGAGGAGGTTTGCACAAAGTTTGAGTCCAGAAAGCTCAGGAATCAGAGAGTCTTCATCTCAGGTAACATGAAGAACATTTTTCCCAGAAGCTAAGTTTTAAGTTCTTTTATGGTTCTGCATGTTCCCCTGATCATGAATATGTATTTACTTTTGAAAATGGTGAAGTAATCATCATGTATGATGTCTCTGAACATTTGCCTGTGTTTCACATTTTGTTTCGATTCATGCTGGTGAGGAAAAATAAATGAGTTTTAGATGAGGGTTTAGGTTTAGATTGATGAGAGGATCATTTTGGTGGAAGAAATTTGAAGTTTGGTAACCTGTAGAAGAAACTAGGGTTTGTGCTTGCCGGAGAAGATGACCGGAACCACTGTTCCGGTCATCTGAAAGTCATTAGCCCTAATTAGGGTTTAAGCCAATTTTGAATGTGAGCCATCAGATGGGCCTTCCCGCGCGTGTTTGTGTGGACCAGATCTTCCCATTAGCCATTAATCAAGATTAATTAGTTTAATCTAGGTTTAATTAAATATTAAATAAAATTTAGAGAAGTTTGAACTTGGGCCGTAGGATTGCGCGCCAAGTCAATGGGTTCAAGCCCAGATTCAATCTGAACCTTCCCTTTTGCATACTTTCCCATTTATTCAATTTTATTTTCATTTTCATTGTATTTATTTATACGAATTATTAAAAATAGAAAAGCATATTAAAAAATTCTGAAATTTTTTGTCAAACCTTTTTTTAATTTTCAAAACCCAAAAATATTTTTATTTTTATTTTTTGCATGAAAAATCATTTTTAAATCATTTAAATGTTTATTTTTAATTAGTTAATGGAAATTAATTAATTAAAAATGCATTTAGATATTTAAAAATCACCAAAAAATTCACATTGCATTTTAAAACATTTAGAAACATTATAAAACTCTCAAAACAAATTTCTTTTTGGTCCTTGATGTAATTTGACAATTTTCATTGGAATAAAATTTGTTTAAAGGCAATATTTTTGTTCAAACTTAGAAAATTTCATTCTGCCCAACCATGAAGAGTTTGGTGATGGTTCTTCTTGCATTGCATTCTTCATAGAATGTAGTTTTTAGGGTAAAATTGGTTTGAATTTATCTTTCATTTTCAATTTAATTTGCATTTTTCCTTTTGAGGTACCTTGAAACCCTAGTTGACTTAGAAAAACCATAACTTCCATTAGGTTTAGATTTAGGTCTCCTCCTTTGGGCAGTGAACTTGTGTAGGGATAGGGTTCCTTTGATACCATTTGCAATTTTTTATCATGTCATTTGTTTCTGATTTTGAATTTTGCATTGCATATTGTTCATAAACCCTAATTCTTGCCTTCATTTGCATCCATCTTTCATTTGCTTACATTCAAGAACTTGCCATGACATTTTGTGCATCAATATGACATATAAGACATCTTGGGACATATTAGAATCATGTTTGATCATTGCATCTTTCATTTGCCATGTTATGTATCCATTGCATTTCATAAACTTACATGAACTTTCATGGTTCAAAGCATGCTTCATTTGCATCCTCATCCTTGTATGATCATTCACAACTCTTGGCATGTGTTTGCATCATCTCTTAGCATCATTAACATCATGTTTATGCTTCTGACTTTGTATTGCATCATGGCATTTCATCTCATTTTCATTGCATTTCATTTTCTTTGCTAACTTTTTCAGGTGGTAAGTTGTTTTGAGAAGTGAATTTGCCTTCACTTCTCACAATCTCTTCTCATCTCTCTTGTGCATAATTGCTGAATTTTATCTTTGTATTAGAGTGAGCTTGCTCATTCATGTTCATCTCTTACTTTCTTCCTTCAAGCAACTTGTCTTCTTAAGTGAAGCAAGTTGTCTTGCTTCTCTCTGCTTCTCCTTCTTTCATCTGCTTCTTTTCCTGGTGGCTTTTCTCTTGAATATCTTTTGCAAGCCCCATAAACCCTAGGAACAACCAAGCATGATCATGATTAGGATTTGATTAGTCCCTCATTAGTTTTACCTTTGTGTCTTCTTTGAGTCTTCTCTTCTCATCTCATAATCAAGGACTAAACCTTAAAGGTTTTAAGGCTTTGTGATTAGGGTTATGCATGTATCCTTCTATTAGGATGGAGTGTATAACTTTAATCCTAAGTGTTAAACCCTTAATGTGCTTAAATACTTTAATCAATCCACCTAATGATCACTAAGACATCAAGCTTGTAACTTGGGCCTTGCATTAGGTTCTAATTCTTCCTCGATTGGTTAAGAAGGACTAACCCTAGTGTTAATGGACAAGTCCCCCTCAAGTTGTCTTACAAACCATAAAATTCACCTCTTCATCTTATCATTAACTAAAATCCACTTTAATAAAGGTTTTGTTTTGTCATGAGGTTAATCCCTAATCATGGATTAAGTTGAGGAGCCTTCCTCAGCTTAAATGCTCTCATCTATTATCCTTCTATTAGGATGGTGTAATGAGTCCATTAAATCCTTGATTATGGCTTAAACTCATTATTAACATTAAGCAAAAACGACAAAAACATCTAAATAATCACAAGTAGGTTAATGATCTTAATCCTACACCATGGTGATTCAGTGTGGGGTGCCTACTTCATACTTAAGGTACTCTCATTACCCCTAATCAGAGGGAAGATGTGATGAGTTTACTAATCCTTGGTTTAGGCCTAAGCTCATTAACTTATGACAAACCCCAAAAAAGTAATAAAAGACTGAAAACACAAAAAAAAAACAATAATCGGCTCCTCCGGGATACTTTCCTCATCTCATTCACAAGCGAGAACTTGCTTCTTCCGTCTAATGTAAGACAATTTGCACCTGAGCCAGACAGGTCATACACTTGAGCATAGGCAAGTAAGCAGTTCACAAGCCAAGTTATCTTTCCATCTCTTTGAGTCTAACTACGGTGTTCTGACTTCCTCATTGCACGAGAGGATACGTAGGCATAACTTAACTATTATCGAACAAAAGTCTCTGTATTCCCCCTCTTCCAGCTTTATTCCTTAAGCCTCATACTCTTGAGCTTTGCACTCCTGTTCTTTCACTAACACCTCACATATTTCACTTCACTTTCTTCTAGCACTGACACTTGCATTCTTTCCAGCTTTGATACACAGATTGCACTGACACTACCCCTTTAAACACAAATCTTTCAAGCGTGGATCCCGTCGAGTACGGCGGGCAACCTGGGTGCTAATACCTTCCTAGGTTGTAACCAACCCCCTTTCTCAGTTTCTCTGGTTCGCAACCGTCTTATCCATTTTTTCTAGGTTTATGCAGCATTACCTTTCCTTCTGGATAAAAATGCCTAGCTGGCGACTCTATTCACTCTTCTCCTTTCGCCGACCGTTCGCGTTTGTACCCCTTCTGACCTAAGCCTCATTTGGTGGGAGCGACAGCTTGGCGACTCTGCTGGGGACCCTTATACTGTAACCAGGGCTTCTGGTTCTTTTTGTGGGTTCCTCCTAGCGATTGTTTGATTTGTGTTTACTGGGGTGTTATGTGCCATGTGTGTTTATTTATTTGCTTTATTTATTTCTTTATGTACAACTTTATTTATTGCTTTCTTTACAGTTTTACATATTTCATATTGTCATTATCAATGCTGGATCTGGCTTCTGTCTTGGTGGGTGGGGTTCTATTGAGAGTTTGAGGTCCTATACCTGGGACCTGAGTGACACCTAGGCTAGAGTGGTTCATGTTCTTTCCCATTCCATTTCGGTCTGGTGCGGGAATATGAAACACGGTTCAGATGTGGGTTTCTTCTTGAGAACTCTGTGCTACAGATTTCCTGTAGTGCTAGGGCTATCTGGGAAGCCTGCTAAGTCTGGATGACCTTTATTATGACCTTCAGAAACTGGGGTGAATTAGAGGAGGATCTTTTATGGTTATTGTAAACACTGTACCTCCAGGTTAGAAGTGTTTACACTTCTCATAACTAATCCAAGTATGAGGATCCTTGTTTTAGAACATCACTTGTGAGGGGGGTTGGGCTGTTTACAGGTTTGCAGGTACCATTGGCCACATCATACCCTGTTACTTATTTGGTTTAAGGGTGCCTCATTTTGGACAGTTCTTGTGATTAACCCTGGATATGTGACTCTTTATTTGAGTCCCCCACCTTGGTTACTGGATTTCTGAACCTCCATCTGGACTTCTTGAACATACAAGGGCCTTATATATCAAGACAGATAATCAGATCCAGCTTGATCACAAACCCTTGCATATCATTTGCATACATCATCATTGCATCATTTAACATTTGCTTATTTGCTTTTCAGGGTATCCACATTATATCTGGCTTGGTTTTGACCCCTTCTTCTGCATAGACCTCTGCTTCACCAGTTATCTGCTTCAGCTATTCTCATCATCACCAGCATCAGTCTGTCAGTGGCTCATTTCCAGCAACAGTCTGTGATCTTCATCAGCACCTATCTTCAGTTTCTTCAGTAGCACCCATGACTACTCCCAGGAAGAGCAACATATCCTACCATTTCTTTGAGCCTGTGTTGACTGGTATCAGGCAGGTCCAATCACTCATCACACCTGATTACATCCCTTTGTTTAGAGAGCATTGTGGAGGAATCCTGGATATGGTTATGGACCTTGACCCTTCTCAGAGGAGCATGATCCACACATGCTTGCAGTTTTATGACCTTCCCTTGAGATGCTTCACATTTCCAGACTTTCAGCTAGGACCTCTGCTGGAGGAGTTTTCATCATTGATTGGAGTACCTGTCAAGGGTGGAGTCCCTTTCAACCCAGAGATGCCAGCTCCCAGCAATGGGGAAGTAGCAAAAGCACTGTACCTGGAGCCTGCCTTGATTGAGCAAAGTATGACAACAAAAGCTGGGATCCCTGGTCTGCACTTGGATTTCTTGATTTCTCAGGCCATCCTGAAGGCCTCCTTAGGGGAGTGGAGGGCAGTTTGTGCACTGATAGCCCTCAGCATATACGGGGTTATACTGTTTGCAGATGAGCCTAAATTTGTCAGCAAGAATGCCATTCATCTTTTCCTTCTGAGGAACCCAGTACCCACATTGCAGGGAGATTTTTATTACTCCATTCACCAGAGGAATGAGAAACAAAGGGGGAAGTTGGTAAGATGTTGTGCTCCTTTGTTTCACACCTGGCTGCTCAAACACCTGCCTAAGTCAGATGCCTTCCTGAATCCCCACCAATAGAAGAATTGGGCCAAGAGGCTCATTGCTTTGACTTCAGATGATATCAGATGGTGCACCCAGAGCACCAAAGGCAAAGACATTATCACCAGTTGTGGGCAATACCCAAATGTACCTCTGATAGGAGTAAAGGGTTGCATCGACTACAATCCTTTGCTGCTTAGGAGACAACTGGGCTATGCTCTAGTCCACCCTCATAGAGTGCAAGATTTAGCTGAGACCCTGTATTGTGAAGTAAAACCTAATTCAGTTGTTGTCAGACAAGCATCCTGGGCTTGGGACAACATCCGGACAAAAGGGATGGCTATTCTTGGAAGGTGTAATAATGTTGCTTCAGCTCATTACTATGACTGGTCCCATGCTAGAGCTCAGATTACTGGAATGCCCTTCACCTTGGAGGACATACCTGGACCCTCTACAGTACAGCCAGCAGCCACTGTCAGCCTAGAAGAATTTGAGAAGCTGAAGGAAAGAAATGAGAATCTGTCTCAAGCTCTGAAGAAGACCCTTTAGGAAAGGAGTGATGGTCGTTTGGACATTGAGAGGCTGGAGAAGCTTAGGGTGGAGCATCTTGCCAAAATAGAGAAGACAGAAGACTACATCAGAAAGGCAAGAGCTGGGGAACAAATATTGAAGAATGCCTGTAAAGAAGCCAAGATTCAGAAGGCTAGAACTGAGCTCTATCTGCAAGAAAGTCAGGCTAGGTGGGTCAGGATCACTGAAGCCCGGACACAAGAATATCATAGAACTCAAGCCAAGATTGAACAGTTAGAGGCCATTGAAAAGAAGCAGCAGGAAGCTTTGTTGGCAGCCCATCAGGAGATTTCAGAGTTGAAGCTTAGGGCTGGATTGAAGAGATCAAAGGACCAGGACAGGCACAAGAAGGTGACCACTGCTATTGCCACCAGGAACCTCCTCATTAGGACCATTACAGAGCACCCAGCTGGTCCGGTGACTGAGGCACTCCTGAAGGAAGTCAGAGAGGATGAGTTTGGATTAGATGTTTGACTTCTTTGTTTGTTGTTCATTTCCATTTGATGTACTTTTCTCTTTGTTGTATTTTGACCCTCTAGGGGGCATGTGTTGTAAAACAAACTATGTATTGTTCATCATTTGTAATATATTAGTTTGCTTTCATTGGGTCTTCTTTTCTCAAGCAACATCAAGCATCTTCCTCGAGGTCTGGAAAGGTCAAAACAAAGAACCAAGTCGGATACCTTGGAAAACAAATAAGCATACTGCATTGCATACTAACTTTTGTTGGTTTTGTAGGTTTTGTTATTATCTTTGTTTCTAACCTTGTTATGATCTCAGGAAATATTGCTCGCAGAAGAGTGTTCCCTGTCAACCGTGCGCACCGGTACCCTACTTGCAACAACCTTCCTGGTATCCAAATGGAGCAAGTACAGCAGGACCTGACTGAGGTCAGAACTCAGATGGCTAATGAAAGAGTGGAGATGAGAAACCAAATGACTCAATTCATGGCTGTAATGACTGGCTTGGCCCAGAGCCAAGAAAGGTTAAGGGCATTGGTGGAAAGACAAACTCCCGAGGAACCTCATCCTGGGACTGGTGGAACTAGTAACAATGAGAGGGGTCAGCCTCATGTTAATCCACCTGTATTTGGACCTCATCTAGATCCGGAAGTCAACATCCCGGGAAATGTGCAAGGAAATACTACTGGGGGGAGAGTCTTGCAAGAAGATCCCCAAGAAGAGCAATTTACAGTCATGGGAGCTGGAGATGAAGTCTATGATAGGAGGTTAGATGAAATTGCTGAGAAGTTGAGATCATTGGAGTCCCAGAATTCCTTGGGCTTCGATGTAATGGATATGGGACTAGTGGATGGGGTGAGAATTCCCCACAAATTCAAACCCCCATGCTTTGAGAAATACAATGGTACCTCCTGTCCACGAACTCACCTGCAATCTTTCCTGGGAAGACTTAAAGCATATACTATGGATGAGAAGCTGTGGATGTTCTACTTTGAAGACAGTCTGACTGGGGCCTCAAGAGAGTGGTATTCACACTTGACCAGAGCTACCATCAGATGTTGGAAGGACTTAGCTGAAGCCTTCATCAGACAATATCAATACAATCTGGACATGGCTCCTAATAGGACCCTCCTGATGGGAATGTCCCAGTCTTCCAGAGAAAGCTTCAGGGAATATGCCCAAAGGTGGAGACAGCTTGCTGCTGCTGTCCAGCCACCCATGTCGGAAAGAGAAATGGCCGACATGTTCATGAATACTTTGCAAGGAACAAATATTGATAGATTGGCTGCCTTTTCTTCCACCAGCTTTGTTGATGTCGTCATAGCCGGTGAAAGGATTGAAAGTTTGTTAAAAATGGGCAAAATTTCTGATAATGGTGCGAGCTCATCCAGTAATCCCAGGAAGCCTTTCGTGGGACCCCGAAGGACCGGTGAGACAAATGCCATTCATGCCAGCAGGGGCAGACCTCAGTATGTCCACAGATCAGTAGCAGCCGTCACCATTCCAGCTCCAATTCCTCAGCAATCAGCATATCAACAACAACAACCACCACAATATCAACAGCAAGTTCAGTATCCGCAACAGAGAACCTACAACAACAACAATAGCAATCAACAACAGCGACCTTTCCAACAAAGACCATCGCAGGCAAACAGGGTGATTGACCCCATCCCTATGCCTTATGCTGCCTTATTGCCACAACTCCTGAAGCTTAACTTGGTTGAGTTAAGGACATTGGCACCACCAGATCCCTCCAATCTCCCAAAGAATTATGATGTCAACGCCAGGTGTGCTTTCCACTCCAATGCACCTGGTCACAATACGGAAAAATGCAGGGCCTTACAAATGAAGGTCCAAGATCTGGTGGATTCTAAAGCCCTCAACTTTGCACCTCCTCCGAATGTCAACAGGAATCCTATGCCTAATCATGGAGGGCCAAGGATTAATGCCATTGAGGAAGACAAACCATCTACCTTGATCACCAGTGTTGCACAAATTCGAACACCTTTGGTCGAAATTAAAGCTCAGCTTCTAGAGTGCCAAGTGTTCCCCGGGTGTGAACTCGGTTGTGGGTATTGCAACATTGCAGTCAACGGGTGTGAAAATTTGAGAAGTGGCATAGATGGTCTTATAAAGGATGGTATCCTTCAGATTTCAACAACGGTGCCTACAAATCCAGCAATTCCTTTAACAACAATTCCTGATTCTTCTACAACAGCAGCAACAATCATTCCCACCGATTCATCAATATCATCAGCAATGGCTCCGTCCGTCACTTCAACAAATCAAATTTCAACAACCTTTTCTTCTACAACATCAGCATCCATTTTATTAGCAGGATCTTCTACAACGCCAGCAAAGATTAATGAAGATGTCTCAGCAGTTACAATCTATTATGACCCATCAAACGTTCCTCCCGACAACAATTTCCAACAACAAACAGTGGCACCTCCTGCCAGATCGCCAGTCACAATTTACTACGATCCGCACACCATTACAGTACCTTCCTCTGCAGCAGTCAGTCCAGTCACCATTACGGTGCCTGAACCTGTTCCTTATGAAAGCAGTAATACCATACCTTGGCATTATGGCTCTGATCTTTACTGCAACGGGGAGAAAATCACTCTGGATTCATCAACCTCTTCTCCACAAATTGATAATGTTGGGGGAGGCGGAGGCTTCACCAGAAGCGGACGCCTTTTTACCTCACAAACACAAAGACCTAATGTTGAAGCAGAAGCTGCTGCCAAAGCAAAAGGAAAGAGTGTGATATCTGAAGAGCCAACTGTCAAGGAAACTCAGAAGACATCTTTTGAACAAGATATAGACGAGTTCATGAGAATCATAAAAAGAAGTGATTACAAGGTGGTGGATTAGCTTCACCAAACTCCCTCAAAAATCTCCATATTATCCCTGTTGATGTGTTCTGAAGCTCATAGGAACGCATTGTTGAAAGTCCTGCACGCAGCATACATGCCGGAAGATATTACCGTTAATCAGCTAGAAACTGTGATGGCAAATGTCAATACCAGTCATGGACTGGGCTTTACCAATGCTGATTTAACAACGGAGGGACGTAACCACAACAAGGCTTTACATATCACCTTGGAATGAAAGGGTGATGTTCTATCTCATGTACTGGTGGACACTGGGTCATCACTCAATGTTCTGCCAAAGAAAGCCTTAGTGAAGCTAGAGTATGATGGCTTGGCACTACGCCCAAGTAATTTGGTGGTGAGGGAATTTGATGGCTCTAAAAGATCAGTGCTTGGGGAGATTGATCTGCCTGTGATGATTGGCCCGCAGACTTTTAAAACTACCTTCTTTGTGATGGACATTCAGCCGGCCTACAGCTGTCTGTTGGGTAGACCCTGGATCCACGCCGCCGGCGCTGTTACGTCTACCCTTCACCAGAAGTTGAAATTCGATTGGGAAGGCCAGATCATCATCATCTGTGGGGAGGAAGACATCTTTGTTAGCCATCTGGCTACGTATAAGTACATAGAAATGGATGGAGAAATCCATGAAACCATGAGCCAGGGGTTTGAGGCCCTGAACATTAATGAAGCATATACTATACTGGGAACCTCCATAACGTCATATCAGCAAGCCCGGAAGGTTGTTGAGGAAGGTACCGCCCAAGGCTGGGGCAGGTTATTGCCCGTGGAAAAGAAAGAAGACCGATTTGGGTTAGGTTACAAACCAACTCAACAAGATCAATCAGAGGCTGCCAAAGAGCCCAATTTTGTCAGCGGGGGAATGCTCACCCCGGATGCTGTGAACAATTTGGAAGACGAGGAGGAAAGCGACCGCAACCTGGATAGCTGGATACGTCCAAGGATCCCGGGGAGCCAAGTCCTTAACTGGTCTTCCCAGGAAATTATAAGAGTTACTCCCGCAGAGTAATTATTATTTCCTGTATTTAAAAGCATGCATCAAGTCTTGCATCTTGCCCAAGATGTCAAGACTCATTTTGTAATCGGGCCA
This sequence comes from Lathyrus aphaca, assembly GCA_963966055.1. Classification (NCBI taxonomy): domain Eukaryota; kingdom Viridiplantae; phylum Streptophyta; class Magnoliopsida; order Fabales; family Fabaceae; genus Lathyrus; species Lathyrus aphaca. The sequence goes on from OZ014524.1 coordinate 184,893,836, forward strand.
TCTTGTATTTTGTGCAAAGATCAATTAATGAATATCAGGACATCTTTTGCAAATGAGTCTTTTTCTTTTTTTTCCGCTCACTGTTTTTCATTTTTCTTTTTGTACAAAAATAAAATGGCAATGTTTTTCAAAATAAAATAACTTCATAAAAATGATCACTAAAATAAACCAATCTAAACCCTTGCAGAGAGTGCCCTCCAGATTGCACCGACAACAACACTGCTATGACTTCGTATGACTTTGACAATCCAATCAATCAAGCCGATGAAGGGGTTGAAGAAGATTATGAGCTACCTGAAGAGCTAGCCAGGTTGTTAAGGCAAGAGGAGAAGGTTATCTCTCCTCATCAGGAGGAGATTGAAACGGTTAATCTTGGTACGGAAGAAGACGTGAAGGAAGTTAAGATCGGGGCCTGCCTGCAAGATTCAGTAAAAGAGCAACTGATTGATATGCCAGGGTTGGACACCGATATTGTCATGCACAAGCTGCCTCTGAAGGAAGACTGCCTGCCAGTAAAACAGAAGCTGCGCCGTACTCGCCCAGATATGGCAATGAAGATAAAGGAAGAGGTACAAAAACAGTGGGACGCCGGTTTCCTTGCTGTGAATAGCTATCCGCCGTCGGTTGCTAACATTGTACCTGTACCTAAGAAAGACGGCAAGGTGAGGATGTGTGTGGATTACCGGGATTTGAACAGAGCCAGCCCGAAAGATGACTTCCCTTTACCTCACATTGATGTATTGGTTGATAATACGGCTCAGTTCTCGGTGTTCTCTTTCATGGACGGATTTTCAGGATACAATCAGATCAAGATGTCACCTGAAGACATGGAGAAGACAACTTTCATCACACCCTGGGCACATTCTGTTATAAGGTGATGCCATTCGGACTGAAGAATGCGGGTGCCACCTATCAACGGGCTATGGTAACATTATTCCATGACATGATCCACAAAGAAATTGAATGTTATGTGGATGACATGATTGCCAAGTCCCTCACAGAGGAAGACCACCTGGTGAATCTGTTGAAGCTATTCAAGCGTTTGAGGAAGTACCAACTGAAGTTAAACCCCAACAAATGCACATTCGGGGTGCGATCCGGTAAGCTGCTGGGATTTATTGTAAGCGAGAAAGGGATTGAAGTTGACCCTGATAAAGTCAAAGCCATTCAAGAAATGCATGCACCGAAGTCAGAAAAATAAGTTCGGGGGTTTCTAGGTAGGTTGAACTACATTTCACGGTTCATATCTCACCTTACAGCAACCTGTGAGCCTTTGTTCAAGCTGTTAAGAAAAGAACAAACGGTCAGGTGGAATGAAGACTGCCAGAGGGCTTTTGACAAAATCAAGGAATACTTACAAGAGCCTCCAATCCTTATGCCTCCAGTTGAAGGAAGACCTCTAATAATGTACTTGACAGTATTAAAAGAGTCAATGGGGTGTGTGCTGGGCCAGCATGACGAGTCTGGTCGAAAAGAGTATGCAATATACTACCTAAGCAAAAAGTTTACCGACTGTGAACAACGTTATTCACTGCTCGAGAAAACTTGTTGTGCTTTAGCGTGGGCTGCTCGCCGACTGAGGCAGTATATGTTAACCCACACCACTTTATTGATCTCCAAAATGGACCCAGTTAAGTACATTTTTGAGAAGCCAGCACTTACCGGACGAGTTGCAAGATGGCAAATGATTCTCACAGAATATGACATTCAGTACACATCTCAAAAAGCCATCAAGGGCAGTGTATTGTCTGATTACCTTACTGAGCAACCCATTGATGATTACCAGCCTATGAGATTTGACTTCCCTGATGAGGACATCATGTTCATAAAAGCAAAAGATCATGAAGAGCCTGTTCACACTGAAGGGCCTGACCCGGAAGAAGAATGGACTATGATGTTTGATGGGGCTGTTAATATGAATGGTCGTGGTGTTGGCGCAGTACTCATTACACCTAAGGGAGTTCACATGCCTTTCTCGGCAAAACTCACCTTTAACTGCACTAACAATGAAGCTGAATACGAAGCTTGTATTATGGGTCTTGAGGAAGCTATTATCCTCAGGATCAAAACCTTAACTGTATTTGGAGATTCAGCTCTGGTAATCAATCAAACTAACGACAAATGGTACACTCACCAGGATCATCTGATACCTTACCGGGATTATACAAGGAGGTTATTGACTTTCTTCACAACGGTCAAGCTTGAGTATATCCCTCGAGATGAAAATCAGTTTGCAGATGCTCTGGCTACCATTTCATCCATGATCAAAGTTCAAGCTGCCAACTTTGTGCCTCGGATTGCAGTATCCAGACTTGACAGACCAGCATACGTATTCTCAGCAGATGTTGTTAAAGATGATAAGCCTTGGTTCCATGACATTAAGTGCTTCTTGGAGAATCAAACATACCCACCTGGGGCATCTTCCAATGATAAGAAAACATTAAGAAGGCTTGCTGGCAGTTTCTTCCTAAATTCTGACGGTTCCCTGTACAAGAGAAACTTTGATATGGTACTCCTCAGATGCGTTGATAGGACAGAAGCAGACTTGTTGATGCACGAGGTGCACGAAGGATCCTTTGGTACCCATGCAGGAGGAAATGCCATGGCTAAAAAGTTGTTGAGATCGGGCTATTACTGGATCACAATGGATGCCGACTGTTGTGCATATGCCAGAAAGTGTCACAAATGCCAGATTTATGCAGATAAAGTGCATGTGCCTCCGAATCCTTTGAATGTAATGTCTTAACCTTGGCCCTTTGCCATGTGGGGCATTGATATGATTGGCAAGATTGAACCGACTGCTTCAAATGGCCACAGATTCATCCTGGTAGCCATTGACTATTTCACCAAGTGGGTTGAAGCAGCTTCTTATGCAAATGTCACCAGACAAGTGGTAGCCCGATTTCTAAGTCACCAGACAAGTGGTAGCCCGATTTCTAAAGAGAGACATCATCTGTCGGTATGGAGTGCCCGAGCGAATCATTACCGATAATGGTTCCAACTTGAACAATAAAATGATGGCAGAATTATGCCGGGACTTCAAGATCCAATACCACAATTCTTCTCCTTACAGGCCAAAGATGAATGACGCTGTTGAGGCAGCTAACAAGAATATCAAGAAGATTGTGCAGAAAATGGTGGTCACCTACAAAGACTGGCATGAAATGCTACTATTTGCCTTGCATGGGTACCGTACGTCAATCAGAACATCCACTGGAGCAACACCGTATCAGCTTGTGTATGGTATGGAGGCAGTCCTACCAGTTGAAGTTGAATTACCCTCCCTACGGGTACTGATGGATGTTAAACTAAATGAAGCAGAATGGGTCCGATCCCGATACGAACAATTAAGTTTGATTGAAGAAAAGAGATTGGCTGCAATTTGTCATGGACAGCTGTATCAGAAAAGAATGAAGAAAGCCTTCGATCACAAAGTCAGGCTCCGAGAGTACCAAGTAGGAGATCTTGTGCTGAAAAGACTCCTCCCTGCTCATACAGACCACAGGGGCAAGTGGACTCCGAATTACGATGGTCCATTCATAGTAAAGAAAGTTTTCTCTGGAGGAGCACTGATGCTCAGTACTATGGATGGTGAAGACTTCCTGTCCCCTGTGAATTCGGATGCAGTTAAAAAATACTTCGCATAAAATGACCCGCTGGACATAAAAACAGAATGTAAGTCCAGGCAAAAATAGGGCATCCCGGCGAGTCAAAAACAGAATAAAAGACTCGGGCAAACATAAGGGAAAATAAATAAAAGATGTACACCCGCTGAGTTGAAAAGCCGCATTGGACAACTCAGGAAAAAATGGGTATCCCGATGGATTGAAAACCCGAAAGGGCGATCCACGCAAAATAAGGGAATAAGCGAACAACTGCATCCTGAATTCATCTGTATCGCTCACAACATGGTAAGCTTCGAGAGGTTCAAGCTGCGGTCAGAATCAGCCTTCTTCAGAAAGCAAGATAAGAAGAACGTCAATGTCATACGAGTCATAGCAAAAGGGAAGCTCCTTGAAGCGTCATCAGCATTGCCAGCATCTTTTTGCTTCTCAATTTGTAACGATTTCCTCATTTCAGGGGATCCGTTTCTTTGACTGTATCTTGCCAATTCAGGGCACACAAATTAATAAAATCAGATTTTCAGTCATGTTTCGTATCGTACATTTTATTTTCGTTTGCAAAAATGTCCGATGTCTTTAAGATATTGATTGCATAAATACAGATGTTTCCCTTCTAAAAATACGTGCTTGCAGGAAATATACTTACTCCCGGGAGTGTCTAAACTCCTATGATGGAATCTAGTAAGGGATACCTCGGGGTACTTGTGCGTTTCTTCGTCTTTACAGGATTGCAGGTATCCAGAGCGCAACATGGGGCATGAAAGCTTCTCCCCTGTAGGCAGCCAAATCATTGTTCCCTCAACACACCTTCCAAACAACACCAGAGATGCTTTCTCCCCGTCAGAGTTGCCAGGCATCACTCCTCCAACATTTCCTTCAAAGAGCAGCACCAGAAGGTGTTCATATCCCCAGCTGAGTTGTCAAGTATCATCCTCAGCAAGATCCCCACAGAAGTCTCTAAGAAGATCTTTCAGTGATCTTTCTTCTTCCCCAGCCGAGTGCTAGACAGAGAATCATCTCCCCACAGAGTTTCAGCCTCTATCCAGAAGAGCAACGCCTGAAGATCTCACGACAGAGTGACAAAAGTTCCACAAACCCCAACTGGGTCCCTCATTACTAAGATAGGTCTATCAGTGATCTATTTCCCCATGCAGAGTCAGATATGTCAGATCTACCAATGATCTCATCCCCAGCTGGGATATCCACTTCAAGCAGATCAGCCAGAGATCTCCACGGCATCGGGATCCGAATCCCGAATCGGTATCTTTGCATAATCATAGCATTCGCATCATATTTCCCCCAGAGCGTAGCATTCCGTCTAATATGAAGCATTACGGCAAAAAGCAAGCATGTTGCATAATCATAAGCCATGTGTCGAATCAAACACTTGTAAGAACCAACGGTACCGCATCAGCAATATACAAAATATTTCTCAAAACTCCCCAGCAGAAAGCCAAAGCATTCCCTTTGCACTCACTAACATAGATACATATATACACACTTCCCTGACACCCGTCCGTGTCACCTCCCCTAACATAGTTACCTAAACACTTTGTAAATCAAATACTTGTTTATAATACACTTTTTCCGGCACTCGCCCGTGTCATACTCTCCCCAGCAAGTTGAACACTCGTCCATGTCTCACTCATCACTTTTTACTCATACAGATACTCGTCCGTATTGTTGTATACGCCATTTGAATCCCCTCAGATCCGACACTCGTCCGTGTTCTTTGTTAACTAGTTGGTACTCGTCTGTATCATCATCTCTGAGCATGCGTCAAGCATTTGTTTCTACTGATACTCGTCCGTATCATAGTCTTAAGGATGCTCGTCTGCATCTTTAATCTATACACCGTGTCAAATGCATATGTCTTCTTGGATTTAGACACTCGTCTGTGTCTACCTTTCCCCAGAAGAATTCCCATCAAACCCCGATGATTTATTTCCTTTCTATCTGACATTCGTCCTATGTCATGATACCTTTCGGCAGCCGTACCCTGCCAGGTGATCGTCCTTCATCATTCCCAGAGGAGTCTCTATTCGTTAGAACCCCTTTCTATCCGACATTCGTCCTATGTCGTGATATTTTTAGCAGCCGTCCCCTGCTAGGTGATCGTCCTTCACCTCTTGATGATCGTCCCTCATCATTTTATCCGATGGCCGTCCCCATCGTCGATTCTTTTATCTAACATTCGTCCTATGTCATGATAAACCCTAAGAGCAGCCGTACCCTGCTAGGTGATCGTCCTTCACCTCTTGATGATCGTCCTTCATCATGCTTATCCGATGGCCGTCCCCATCGTCGACCCTTTTATCCGGCATTCGTCCTATGTCGCGGTACTTTTGACAACCGTACCTTGCCAGGTGATCGTCCTTCACCAATAGATGACCGTCCCTCATCTTATCCCCAACAGAGCAGCCGTCCCCTGGCAGGTGATCGTCCTTCACCTTTGATAACCGTACCTCATCATTTATTTAATTTATGCCTTGAACTTGATGGTCATCCCCATCATTTACCTATAATCCCCAGAAAGTCTTATTTCTTTACTTGATGTCCGTCCCCATCATAATCTCTTATATCCCTAGCATGTCGGCCGTCCCCGTCATTGCTTTATCCCCAGCAGTCGTCCTCTGCTCGACGGTCGTCCTCCGTCGCCTGCACTTTATAAACATACTTTATTTTCTTTTATAATCTATATCCCTTTTCTTCTTCATTCTGTGAGTGCAAATTTTGGACTGTCTTTGGTATTCAACCACAAGTTATCTTGTTTGCCTGTTAAGCCGTTGCTTACATCCTGCACAGCTAACTCATGTTTGAATAGGGGCAGTTGTAAACACCCCAAATTTTCCCTCACTCATTTCACCATGGCTTGTGATCTTTTCATGTGCATAAGTTCAATCATAGCATCTCATATTTCATTTTTGCTTCACTGCATTGATTCAAAGTCATCTGCATCTAGGGTTTGTGACCTGAGCAATCCATGAGCCATTTGAGCCACGCCAAAGGTCTTCAATCATCTCAAAGGGGTCCATGTATGTTCAAGCATCATATTATATCCCCACAAGGTCAAAGAAGTCAAAGAATTACAAGAACTGAGAAAGGCATGGAAGCAGAGCCAGGCTTAACTGCACAGATAACCTAAAATTAGGGTTTTGGTTTCAAAGGCCATAACTCCAAATTTTTTGGTCATTCTTGTTTCTATTGGTCTCTATATGTTATAAGGATCATGCATATCAATTTTCATGAAGAAATTCAATGGGGAAGGCATTTGAGCAAGAGGTGACTTCTTGAGCAAGTCAGTGCAAAATCAGGGCATCTGAGGCCCCCAGTGACCCAACCAAAGAGTGTTATCCATCATTTTGAATGTGTATGATCTTTATTTGATCATATAAGATGTTAGAAGTTCACAAAATTGAAGAATTTCAAGCCATTTGCAAAATTGCCTTTTTGGGAAAGTGACTTATAATGTAAACTTGCTATTTTGGGAAAGTTTTTCAACCTTCTCTTTTTGATTCAAAAATGCTTCAAATGAGAAAACTTTGGTCATGAAAGTTGTAGAATGGATCCTCCCATTTCCAAAAAGTACAAGAACTCATTCTAATTCATTTTGGATCAAAAGTTATGGTTTGTCAAAGTTGGGGAAAATCACTTATTTTTCACTTTTGCACCAAAAGAAGAAAGTTGCAAAACTTCATGCCAAGGCCAAATGTGCCTTCAAACCAGCTTCTAATCATCACACAAACATAATTCATGGCTCATAATTCAGATTTGCCCAAGAAATTTCTGACTTTCATGCCTTGAATTCCAAGAATCATAAGCTACTTTTCATGAAAATCGCAAAGAGGGAAATCTTGCAAGAAGGGTTCCTATGGTTTGGCTTGGTTTCTAATCAATATCAAAGTGTTATAACAACATTATGTGATGCATTTTGCTGCATATTTCCCAAGATATGTCACATGTTCATGGCCAAAAGTCACAAAATGCAACAAGTTGCAAAAAGGCAAAACCTATGGCATCTCACCCTTCATCCATTTCAGATCACATCAATTTATCCCATGGCCATCCTTGAAGGCAGCTGAACCCAAAGCAACCCTAAAATAGCCTCTGCCACAGCCCATGCCTCAAGTACACCTAACATTGAATTTTTGGCCAATTGCCCCATGCCATTCCCACAGTGCAAGTCACTTCCTCAGACCTCTTCCAATAGTTTAGGGATGTGTTATGGATCATAAAGCAAGCCACACACAAGCCAGAAAGTTCCCACAATCCAGCTTGCACAAAATCTGTCCAAAACTTCTCCTCTTCGAAACTCCCTCCTCAGCCATCAAAAATCCAAAATCTCTTCACCAACAAACCACAAATCATCCATAGAACAAGAATCACCCCCTGAAACAGCTTGAAACATCACACACAAAGACCTCCATTTCTGCTACACCAGAACAAAACAGCCACAACCAGCCATTCTCAAAGCTCTCCAAGCTTCATTTCATCATCAGGGTGTTCAAAGGAGCAGGTTTGCACAAAGTTTGAGTCCAGAAAGCTCAGGAATCAGAGAGTCTTCATCTCAGGTAACATGAAGAACATTTTTCCCAGAAGCTAAGTTTTAAGTTCTTTTATGGTTCTGCATGTTCCCCTGATCATGAATATGTATTTACTTTTGAAAATGGTGAGGTAATCATCATGTATGATGTCTCTGAACATTTGCCCGTGTTTCACATTTTGTTTCGATTCATGCTGGTGAGGAAAAATAAATGAGTTTTAGATGAGTGTTTAGGTTTAGATTGATGAGAGGATCATTTTGGTAGAAGAAATTTGAAGTTTGGTAACCTGTAGAAGAAACTAGGGTTTGTGCTTGCCGGAGAAGATGACCGGAACCACTGTTCCGGTCATCTGAAAGTCATTAGCCCTAATTAGGGTTTAAGCCAATTTTGAATGTGAGCCATCAGATGGGCCTTCCCGCGTGTGTTTGTGTGGACCAGATCTTCCCATTAGCCATTAATCAAGATTAATTAGTTTAATCTAGGTTTAATTAAATATTAAATAAAATTTAGAGAAGTTTGAACTTGGGCCGTAGGATTGCGCGCCAAGTCAATGGGTTCAAGCCCAGATTCAATCTGAACCTTCCCTTTTGCATACTTTCCCATTTATTCAATTTTATTTTCATTTTCATTGTATTTATTTATACGAATTATTAAAAATAGCAAAGCATATTAAAAAATTCTGAAATTTTTTGTCAAACCTTTTATTAATTTTCAGAACCCAAAAATATTTTTATTTTTATTTTTTGCATTAAAAATCATTTTTAAATCATTTAAATGTTTATTTTAATTAGTTAATGGAAATTAATTAATTAAAAATGCATTTAGGTATTTAAAAATCACCAAAAAATTCACATTGCATTTTAAAACATTTAGAAACATTATCAAACTCTCAAAACAAATTTATTTTTGGTCCTTGATGTATTTTGACAATTTTCATTGGAATAAAATTTGTTTAAAGGCAATATTTTTGTTCAAACTTAGAAAATTTCATTCTGCCCAACCATGAAGAGTTTGGTGATGGTTCTTCTTGCATTTCATTCTTCATAGCATGTAGTTTTTAGGGTAAAATTGGTTTGAATTTATCTTTCATTTTCAATTTAATGTGCATTTTTCCTTTTGAGGTACCTTGAAACCCTAATTGACTTAGAAAAACCATAACTTCCATTAGGTTTAGATTTAGGTCTTCTCCTTTGGGCAGTGAACTTGTGTAGGGATAGGGTTCCTTTGATCCCATTTGCAATTTTTTATCATGTCATTTGTTTCTGATTTTGAATTTTGCATTGCATATTGTTCATAAACCCTAATTCTTGCCTTCATTTGCATCCATCTTTCATTTGCTTACATTCAAGAACTTGCCATGACATTTTGTGCATCAATATGACATATAAGACATCTTGGGACATATTAGAATCATGTTTGATCATTGCATCTTTCATTTTCCATGTTATGTATCCATTGCATTTCATAAACTTACATGAACTTTCATGGTTCAAAGCATGCTTCATTTGCATCCTCATCCTTGTATGATCATTCACAACTCTTGGCATGTGTTTGCATCATCTCTTAGCATCATTAACATCATGTTTATGCTTCTGACTTTGTATTGCATCATGGCATTTCATCTCATTTTCATTGCATTTCATTTTCTTTGCTAACTTTTTAGGTGGTAAGTTGTTTTGAGAAGTGAATTTGCCTTCACTTCTCACAATCTCTTCTCATCTCTCTTGTGCATCATTGCTGCATTTTATCTTTGTATTAGAGTGAGCTTTCTCATTCATGTTCATCTCTTACTTTCTTCCTTCAAGCAACTTGTCTTCTTAAGTGAAGCAAGTTGTCTTGCTTCTCTCTGCTTCTCCTTCTTTCATCTGCTTCTTTTCCTGGTGGCTTTTCTCTTGAAGATCTTTTGCAAGCCCCATAAACCCTAGGAACAACCAAGCATGATCATGATTAGGATTTGATTAGTCCCCCATTAGTTTTACCTTTGTGTCTTCTTTGAGTCTTCTCTTCTCATCTCATAATCAAGGACTAAACCTTAAAGGTTTTAAGGCTTTGTGATTAGGGTTATGCCTGTATCCTTCTATTAGGATGGAGTGTATAACTTTAATCCTAAGTGTTAAACCCTTAATGTGATTAAATCCTTTAATCAATCCACCTAATGATCACTAAGACATCAAGCTTGTAACTTGGGCCTTGCATTAGGGTTCTAATTCTTCCTCGATTGGTTAAGAAGGACTAACCCTAGTGTTAATGGACAAGTCCCCCTCAAGTTGTCTTACAAACCATAAAATTCACCTCTTCATCTTATCATTAACTAAAATCCACTTTAATAAAGGTTTTGTTTTGTCATGAGGTTAATCCCTAATCATGGATTAAGTTGAGGAGCCTTCCTCAGCATAAATGCTCTCATCTATTATCCTTCTATTAGGATGGTGTAATGAGTCCATTAAATCCTTGATTATGGCTTAAACTCATTACTTAACATTAAACAAAAACGACAAAAACATCTAAATAATCACAAGTAGGTTAATGATCTTAATCCTACACCATGGTGATTAAGTGTGGGGTGCTTACTTCATACTTAAGGTACTCTCATTACCCCTAATCAGAGGGAAGATGTGATGAGTTTACTAATCCTGTGTTTAGGCTTAAGCTCATTAACTTATGACAAACCCCCAAAAAGCAATAAAAGACTGAAAACACAAAAAAACAAACAATAATCGTCTCCTCCGGGATTCTTTCCTCATCTCATTCACAAGCGAGAACTTGCTTCTTCCGTCTAATGTAAGACAGTTTGCACCTGAGCCAGACAGGTCATACACTTGAGCATAGGCAAGTAAGCAATTCACAAGCCAAGTTATCTTTCAGTCTCTTTGAGTCGAACTACGGTGTTCTGACTTCCTCATTGCACGAGAGGATACGTAGGCATAACTTAACTGTTATCGAACAAAAGTCTCTGTATTCCCCCTCTTCCAGCTTTATTCCTTAAGCCTCATACTCTTGAGCTTTGCACTCCTATTCTTTCACTGACACCTCACATATTTCACTTCACTTTCTTCTAGCACTGACACTTGCATTCTTTCCAGCTTTGATACACAGATTGCACTGACACTACCCCTTTAAACACAAATCTTTCAAGCATGGATCCCGTCGAGTACGGCGGCCAATCTGGGTGCTAATACCTTCCTAGGTTGTAACCAACCCCCTTTCTCAGTTTCTCTGGTTCGCAACCGTCTTATCCATTTTTTCTAGGTTTATGCAGCATTACCTTTCCTTCGGGATAAAAATGCCTAGCTGGCGACTCTATTCACTCTTCTCCTTTCACCGACCGTTCGCGTCTGTACCCCTTCTGACCTAAGCCTCATTTGGTGGGAGCAACAGAACCCTAGTTAACCCATCTTGGCCTTTAGAAAGTAGTGAGATAGACGGCTTTGGAGAAGTCTAAAGTTGGTTGATACTCGATGCTACGCTCATTGAGATCCTAAACTTGGGGGGCGGGGGGTTGGTTGGCAAGTAAGTTGCCTACTGAACAACAACCCTTGGGAAGGATCGGTGATATTGAGATCCCTTAGAACCTGGTTACTTTTGTAGGATAGGATGAACCAACTAAACTTCAGGGTGAGGGTACTTACCTTTAAACCTCATGCAAGCCTCTAAACCTAGGGCTATTGTGTGACTTGTTTGTGTGTGACACATGTTTGTGATTGAGCATAACATCTTGACATCACAACCATAGCATTTTCACTAACCATTTCAAGGACCAAAGGATTTATCTTTGTTCTTTGTTGCAGGTCATGGCTTCTGCTCGTAGGAACACTATCCGGATCAACTTTGTAGGGTTACCTTCTAAGCTTAAGGAATTGGTTTCTAATTTTTCTGACAGCTCTCAATTCATCAAAAAGCATGGTTACCTACTGGATCTAGTTACTTCAAGTTTCAATGAAGACATGATGAGTGTCATATTTCAGTTCTTTGATCTTATACATCACTGCTTCACGTTCCCCGACTATCAGCTAGTTCCTACAATGAAGGAGTTCTCCAAGCTACTAGGTGTGCATATCCTTGATTAGAGACCCTTTACAGGCTTAGAGAAAGAGCCTAAATCTGAAGTCATTGCTGAAACCCTACATTTGAAGAAATCAGACATTGTCCTAGAAACGAGAAGCGAAGTTAAGGGAATTCTTGCTAAGGTATTGATGGAGAAAGTTCAGGTGTTCTTGGATGATATGAGCTATGATGCTTTTGAGGATATCTTAGCCTTATTAATCTATGGCTTTGTGTTGTTCCCTAATCCAGACCAGTTCATAGACATACACGCCATCAATATATTTCTGACTCACAATCCAGTGCCTACCTTACTTGGAGATATCTTGCACTCTCTTCACACTCGTACTACGAAGGCACGAGGAACTCTGATGTGTTGCATACCTCTATTATCAAGGTGGTTTATTTCTCACCTTCCCTGATCTGTGATGAATAATGAACAAGGGTTAAGGTGGTCTAAGAGGATCATGTCACTTTCTCATTTAAACATTCATTGGTGTTCTCGATCTATGGAGAATGTTACTATCATTGACCATTGTGAGGAGTTCCCTAATATGCCACTCCTTGGCATAAGAGGGGGCATTACTTATAACCCTTATTTAGCTCTATATCAGTTTGGTTATGCTCGGAGTAATGGTCCTCATGACATGCTTATTCAGGGTATTGTGTTTGACTACGACAACGATCTTCAAGGTTACCGTCAAAGGTTTATACGAGCTTGGAGTAAAGTGAATAAGGTTGATAGCAAGACTCTGGAACCAAAGTAATTTATTCCTATGGAACCTTACCTCATATGGGTGCGTTCTCGTGCTCAGACTCTTATGATGCCATATCCTACTGTCCTACCAGTTATTGTGGAACCTGTTGCTGAAGGAGATGTTCCTTATACCATCCTTCATCCAGATATGCCCACTGATTTGGAAGAGCTGCAGAAGTCCTGGATCCAACTAAAGGAGCAAAGTGATACTTTTGAAACTCAGTTCAGAGCTAGTCAAGAAAGAGTTCTGGAGCTGACAAAGCAACTTCACGAGGAGCGGAATCTCAACACATACCTCAACACAAAGAGGAAGCGTCCATAGGAGACCTAAGTCCCATATATTTATTTCTTTGTACTTTATTCTTATTTCCTTTCATTGTAAGCCCAAGGGGCAATTTTTATTAAAACATTTACTAATAAGAGTTTTGTTTTTTGTTTTTCTTTAAACAAATTTAAATCCTATATGGTCCTTGAAAACATTGCATCTACATACCTTATCATTGCATCACAGGTTTCTTACAACAGGTATCTTATCTTCTCGCTGTTTATTTCAGTAGAAATGGCTCTCGAACAAAATGTCAAGGAACTTCAGACTCAGAATGCCCAATTTCAAGAGATGATTTTGAATTTGTCCAGGGGACAAGATGAGCTGAAGGCACTTCTGACCAAGAAAAAGAAGAAGATCAGAAAACCAATTGGCTTCATCAACATGGGTAGAAGGTTCAGAGGTCTAGTCAAGACAAATGAAGAAGTTGAAAATCCTGGGGATGAAAATTCTGAGAGAGAAGAAGGCAGTCTTCATGGTACTACTAAAGATTCTGATTATAAGGAGAGTTATTACCATGATTCGATTGGTTAGGAGAAATATAAGATACTGGAGAATCGGGTGAATGCTATAGAACTACATAAGACTTATGGGTTTGACTTTGAAGATTTAAGCTTGATTTCTGGGGTCTCCATCCCTATTGGTTTCAAAGTTCCTACTTTTGTGGTGTATGATGGTGTGTCATGTCCAAAGTTGCATCTAAGATCTTATGTCAAGAGAATTCAACCACATACTCCTGATAGGAAGTTGTGGATTCATTTCTTTCAAGAAAGTTTGTCTGGAGCTCAACTGGAATGGTATTATCAACTGGAAAGTACCAACATTCGTAATTGGAATGATCTTGCTGAGGATTTTTATAAGCAGTATCAATATAACTCTGACTTAGCACCAACTCACATGTAGCTCCAAAGCATGTCCATGGGTTCTAAAGAAAGCTTCAAGGAGTATGCTCAGAAGTGGAAAGATCTTGCAAGTAGAGCTCAACCCCCTTTGACTGACAGGGAATTGGTTGATATGTTTATGAGTACGTTGACTGGTCCCTTCTACAGTCATCTTATTAGAAGCTCATCCTCTGGTTTCACTGAGCTGATAATGATTGGAGAACGTGCGGAGAATGGGATACGAAGTGGAAAGATTTAGATGGTTGCCTCTTCAAATACCACTAAGAAGCCTTCCAATGGGAAGAAGGAATCCAATGTTGTGTATGGACAACATGGTCGTAATAATCGTAACCAATCTGTGTGAGCTGTTTTGATTTCTAATCCTGCACCCACACCACAAGAGCAGCAACAGAATAGTCAGCCCAAGCCTAGGAGGCAATTCACGAAGATCAATATGTCATTGGCTCAGGCTTTGCAACACATGTTGAAAGGAGAGCTGATTACTTTGAAGGATCCTACTCAAAATCCCAACACTTCATCTTCTCGTTACAATCCCAATGCAAGGTGTGCATATCATTCCAACAGTCCTGGACACGATACTAATAGTTGTTGGGGATTGAAGAACAAAATTTAGGATATGATTGAAAATGGAGAAATTGAGTTTGACCCTCCTGAAACTCCTAATGTGATTACTGCTCCTATGCCTAAGCATGAAAAGACTGTTAATGATGTCGATGAAGTTTCTTATGTTTATACTGTAGTTGAATTAACTACTCCTCTATCCATTGTCAAGAAGAACCTGATGCAATCCGGTTTATTTCCGGGTTGCAATGAAGATTGTTTTTACTGTGCCTATCAACCTAATAGTTGTTGGAAGCTGAAGGAAGGTATTCAACGTCTGATGGACAACCGTACTATATTATTTGAGAAGACTCCTTCTGTAGAGAGTTTATGTGAAGGTCTGACCCAAGATCTGAAGCTTGAAGATGTGGCTATGGTTGATAAGACTCTTGTGAAGATTACTTCTAAAGGTCGTGTGAAAATTACTTCCAAGGGTCCAGTGAGGATCACTTCTGAAGATCCTATGAAGAGTACTGCTGAGCCAAAGGTGGCTCCAATGATTATTACTACTCCTGGTCCAATTCCATATACTTCTGATAAGGCTATACCTTAGAATTATGGTTTTGATGTGTATATCCATGGTGTCAAACAAGAGCCTTTGACTGATACACCTATTGTTGATACTAATCCTGATGTTGACAATATTGCTGGGTCTAGTAAGGTTACCAGGAGTGGAAGAATTTTCTCTCCAAAAGACACCTCAAAGACTGCTGCTGCTCCAGTCCATATCTCTAACTCTAGGCCAAGTACCGAGGCTCGGGGTAAGGGACCAGTAATTGAACCTGTTCAAGATGAGGCACCAACTACTGAAGACCTCTCTAAGAATATGGAATAAGTACTAAAGATCATCCGCAAGAGTGATTATAATATTGTTGACCAATTGGGGCATACTCCCTCTAAAATCTCTATGTTGTCTATGCTATTATGTTCTGAAGCCCATGCTAAGGCTTTAATCAAGTTTCTGAAGACTGCTCATGTGCCACATAAAATCTTTGTGGACCAGTTTGAGAATTGTGTTGCTCATCTGACTAGTGATAATGGTTTGGGTTTTTCTGATGCTGATCTGACTCCTGTTAAAAGAAACCATAATAGAGCTCTTCACATCTCCATTGAGTGTAAGGGAACTACTTTATCTCATGTGTTGGTGGATAATGGTTCTTAATTGAATGTGTTACCCAAGGAGGTTCTGGACAAACTCAACCTTGAAGATGATGTGTTAAGACCAAGTAATGTGATAGTGAGGGCATTTGATGGTTCAAGAAGAATGGTGCATGATGGGGCGAAGACGCAATATGTGTCTAGCGGTATCTAAACTGCAAGCGCACAACCTATCGAAGTAATATAAAAGATTGTCGATCCCACAGGGACTTTGTAATCACTTAGTGCTAGAAGGTCTGCTAGTTTAGCTAAGGCGGATGTTTGTCACGATTTTGGTTTTAAGGATAAAAAAAACGGGAATTAAATTTAGTTTTAAGGAAATAATGAGAAGGCGGTCGATATGTAATTATGTTAACCTATGCGGGTCAATCTAACCTAAGCTTATAAAGATGGTTCACTTAAATTGTTCCGTAGAGATTATCAGTTTAAATACCCTCGACTCACACTCTCGTGGTCTTATCTCAGATCTTACTCCTAAAGCCCTATGCCTGCTCTCGCTATCCCATAAGTGTTCAGAAAATAATTTTTGAAAACTTAATAAGTCTAATTCATTTTAAAGCGCTCTCGCTGTATTTAAATCAAATGCCTAACTTTAGCTATCCGGTTAAAATCTCACACTCTCGTGGTCTCGACCTAACCTATTACACTTTTCTTACTCCCGTAACAAAAAGATTAATTTTTATTATAAAAAGCCACAGCCAGAATATAAGTTCTTAATTATTTTAGCTTAGATTCGATTTTACCGGTTTGGTTTAGTTCATTACATACCGCCTAATTAATTTAGCTACTCATTTTTGTTGTACCAGACAGATGCAGAAATAAACAAATATTAATTAAAACATACATTATAAAATAATAACAATATCTTAACATAAACAAATAAATGACTTAATATAAATGCAAAAATATAAAAACCTAAATGATTAAAATCTTAAAACTCCTTCTTCCACAGATTGGCAAGCTCGGAGTGCGGAACCGGAATAAAAAATAATACTAAACAAATTCTGAAGGCTAAAAAAAAGAAATTAATAATAACAATTTCCTAATGTTTGAAATTGTTATTGAATTTGGGTTGGATATAGAAGCAGAAAAATAAACAAGAACAATGCTGGAAAAATTAAATAAGGGTTCAACAAAATTACGGCAGAGCTTCCGCGGAAAAGTTAAAATAATACTCTGTGTTTTTCAATTTGTAACTAGGGTATTTATAGAACATAAATTTTGGGCTTGGGCAGTTGAATTTTGATGAGCGTGGGCATCGTTCCATGAAGCGAGAATCCAGTGAAAGTGCATACTGGGTCTTAGGAAAAGTAGGAGTCATATTTGACTCACGTTGCACGTAATCATGACCAATTCAATTTAATTTAAGCACATTTTCCTTGTCACGTTCGTGACAAGGGTGTAACGGTCGTATTCTTCCAATTCAAGCATGTCACGGTCGTGACACTTGAGTAACGGTCGTGAGACCTCAAAGTAGGGCGTCACGGTCGTGGTGATGTTGTGACGACCGTGAGTGTTGCAAAATATGCAGAATTAGCAGAATTCCTCTCTTCATCTTCTTTTCATGCTTGTTTTTGTTCATTTGATCTTTTTCTCATGACTTAGCTCTAGAAATGTTATACCTGCAATGTGACATAAAAAACTCGAAGAATCGGGAGTTAATATGATCAATGTGCGATAAAACGGACTTAAAACGTAGTAATAAAGTGATACGATTTCTCGTTATCAAACTTCCCCAAACTTAAACCTTTGCTTGTCCTCAAGCAAATAGTCGGTTGAAAAATGATCGGACAATTTTCATCGGACGCATACACATAACAAACCATACGAGAAATCATTTAGCTAGATAAACCGGTACTAGAATAGAACACTAACGATACACTAATGACACAAACAACAAGCTAAGTTGTCGACTTCCCGTTTAAACGAAACATTCGGTAATTACGTTATGATTCTACCTAGAGTCTTTCGATCTTATTTCACCCGGTTTCATTCTAGCGCAATCACATTAAGCCCTTTGCCTTAGCACGCATGTAGTGGAGTAGCCGGTTAGTGACTTTGATCCTTTATAAGCACGGGGTCTGGTACACGAATGTGGCAACCTTATATATATTAGCCAAATTGGAGGTTGTGGGGGATCGAGCCGTAGCACGCCCTACCAAGTTCAGAACCAGGTACCTCTGAACCAACCCGCAATGGACTCCTTCTTATATTTCTCATCTCTTATATGCGACCGTGTACTTTGGTGCAATTTCTTTTTATTGGCATCGAGATATGAAGGATCGTTTATAGATTAGGCATCAAACACTTATGTTCATCGGCTCCCCACGTGGTTTGTGTTCAGACGGTGCTGACTGCTAGTATAAACTACTAGGGGTTACTTTAGAACTAAGACTTAAGGTGTAGTCGTAACAATTATCGGAACGGAATGCTTAAGTAGGAAGTCTAAGGTGTCAAGACTGTATTGATCTTGTTGGATCTTTCTCAGCTTCCTAACTATGATTTCATAGGTAAGTCGGGTAATGCGAAGATAAAGCAAAAAATTTCGGTATGGCTAAATAAACGGGGAAAATTGAAACTGAAGAAATAGCACAAATATTACTTTGTTTAATTGAAATACGGAAAGGGAAATACAATGAAATGGAAAATGCGGAAAGGGAAAGGTATCTCTCCCACACTATATCAGACATTGTCCTCAATGTTGTGATATAATAGCGGGGAAAATACAATACAAAAACAGAAATGCAAAAAACAAAAACATAAACTAATGTTGCTGACGACCACGACCTCGACTTCTGGTGCGGGAGCGTCTGGTAGGAGTGGCTTCCTGATCAGAGCCGGTGGTGGTGAGAGCAGTGATATCTATACGCAAAGCTTCTAGCTCGCTAAAAATCTCTCCTAGCTTTTCATCTGTTGTCCTCTGGTTATTGGCAACAGTTGAAAGGAGTGCATCGTATTGCTCTTTCTGCCTTCGCTCGAGTGCGGAATTCATCTGATTCTGCTGATGAATGGCACGGAGGATGTCTTCAAGTGTAATGTCATCTGAAGGTGGCTGCCTGGTGGAGGACTCAGGGATGTCCTGAACTGGCTCAGCAGCATCCATCGTATCCTGCATCTCGTCCACAGGTGCATCAGTCTGCTCGTCAATAATCGGAACATGGCCTGCGGCATCCGACAAATCAAATAGCCAATTGGCTCTGTTCGATGGATCGATGCGGTCCCTGCAAGGCAAAGTGATGTGATGATAGATGGTGCCTTGGATCACAAGGTTGAACCTGCCATCCTCTCTCTGAGAGATCAAATGAGCGGACTTACAATAGCTCTTTGTAAGCAGCTCCGATGCTCTATGAGGCAAATGAGTAATCTGGTCACCAAGCTCCAGCTGTATGGCAAGGGTGGTGACAATCCCGCCAATGTAGAAGGGAGTTGCGCCTCTATGCGCTACAGACTGAATATGGGCTAAAAGGAACGGGGCAGCATTGATGCGTTCCTCATTCAAGGCACAATGCAAGTATAAGAGCTCTTTGGAATTGACCTTGTGGTTGCTCTCTCTTGCAAAGATCGTGTTGCAGATTATGCGATGGAAATACCGAATCACAGGATTATGGATGTGGGTGGCATTCAGACTCTGGTAGGCGGTAGCACGACTGTTAGTGATGTTGTGCCACAAAGTGAAAGCAACTTCGCTGAAGTTGCCGGGCACGTGGAGATGAGCATCGTCGCCGTGGCTGAAGCCTAACAGTTCAACGATTCTGGTTTGAGTTAATTGGAACTCTCTTCCGAGCATTCTGAATTTTGCAATGCCGGTGAGTTGACTTGTTGAACCGGATGGTGTGATATACTGAAACGAACTCAGAAACTCCAAGGTGAGGTTTTCGAATGTCGGTTGCGGTTGACTGCACAAGTCCCACAAGCCAACATGCTCAAGCAGCAGCTTCACTCCGTCTAGCAATCCTAACTCCCTCAAGCAGTCAAGGTCGACGTACCGAGTGGGTTGGATGCCATGGTTTTGAAACCTTACAAACTTCTGTCTTTGTGCTTCTCCTTGGTCACCATCTCTAAACTGTATATTCTCCATTGCATGCAAATGAGGTAGATGAGAGATAAGTGCTCTTGAGGTTTTGTGAGAAAATGAAGAAATGTGAAGAAATTGTTCGGATTAATGGAATGGAGTGAATGTGAGGAGTTGTGAATAAATGGAGAGGTGGAACGGGTTAATGGAATTGATTGAGAGTAATGGGTGGTTACGGGAGAAGAGGAGATAATGGGAGGTTTTCTATTTTTATGAGAATGGAAATGGGGTTCTGCGAAGGTGAACGGTTCTGTAACTTCAGAATTCGTAATTAGGGTTGTCACGGTCGTGAGGGGGGTCTTACGGTCGTGACGCGCTAAATATCCCGTTACGATCGTGAGGGAATGGTGACGACCGTGATGACTACAAAACATGGAATTTTCACAGAATGTATTACCTCAGTTCAGTTCAATGCAATTTCTTATCACTTTCATTTAACTCCAACATAAACATAATACATAATAGTGGATCAACATATATAAGTAGTATATTTCATCACACGAGAATTCATAAAATATCAAGCAATTCAAATATATCAGCAAATAATGAAAAGCATGGAAATTGATTAAATTGGAAAGTTGCATAAATAGAAGTACTTTGCTTTTGACATAATAGAAGGAAATTACAATGATAAAAATAAGCTACGAAATGTTTGCAAAATATTAAAACTAACTAGAAACAAAAGCGAAAAGTAAAATAAATCAAATCACTACAGCATTATCAAAGTTGCTTCTTCAAATCTTCAAGTGCGGAGTTTAAATGATAGAATTGTTCACATGTTATGTCAGTTAAACCTATAACGTCCAATCGCATGCTTTTAACCTCATCCTTAACAGCATTAATATCGGCTTGGTAAACTTCAAGAGTGTTCATAATTTTCTTTAAGTTGTCAGCATATCCTACTTGATTTATTTCAGGGGTTTCAATAACTTCATCAGTGTGGTCGATGTCATGGTAACCAGGAGGTGTCTCAGGGTCACTTTCTACATCAGTCATTATGTCATCCATAATTCGGTAAGATTGTGGTGTTTCGAGTGTGGATGGATAGTCAGGAGGGGTAAGCTCATAAAGCCAATTATCTTTATTGTGAACACTGACTTTAGCATGGTTCGGTAATGTGAATAGGGTTACTATTTCATTTCTGATTAGGTACTCGTAAGGTGGTTGTCCTAAGTTTCTTATAATTTGGCGGTTAAAGCAGAAGTTCAGATTCATAGGGCGGATGGTACCTAAACGATTGCACTTGTGTAATTGGTATCTAAGTCCGAGGGCATCAGCAATCATGGTGACCAGGCCTCCTACCAATATTGGTAGATCAGGTTCCTCTTGGATTCGGGTAAAGGTTTGCATCATGAATGGTACAACATTAACGGGTTTTCCATCGGTCAAACAGGACATTATGAATATCTCATCTTTAGATACTCCAATGAGGTTCTCTTCCTTTCCAAAGAAGGTGTGGGCAAGGATCTTATGGAAATAGCGGATAGCGGGGTTATGTATTTCATCATTGTTCATGTTATCCGGCTCAGGATGGTAATTTCCGGTTAAGGTTCCCCAAAAAAAGTCTAGCTCAATATCCATTAATTCTACCTGGGTGGTAGTAAAGGCAAAGGGTCCACTAGGGAATCCTAATAAGTCAGCTAGTTCCTTGTGGTTAAAATCATATTCGATCCCGAATAGTCGGAAACTAATAAATCCTTTCCTTAATCCAAATCCGCGCTCGGGTAAGTAAACTAAGGAGCTTAAAAACTCAAGGGTGAGCTCGTGGTAAGTCACAAACCTATGTTTTATGAGAGCATTCTCCCATCCAAGTTGGTTAAACAGGTATAGGATGCTATCATGTATACCTAAAGTTTCCATGGTCTGTTCATCATAGTACAGAGTCAAATCCATTTGTCTCTGTGACAATTCCTCAAATTTCATTCTTTGGTTTCTACCTCTAAATTTGGTTTCCATAATGTTTCTTGGTTGGTTAGCCATAGTTAGTGTAAATGTGGAGGAAACAAATCCGGGGTAAAAGGAAAGTGGAAAAGACTTTAGAAAATATGTAAAAGTGATTTAGAAAATAAAAATTAAAATAAAGAAAATAAGAAAATAAATGCATAAATGAAATCAATATTGATAATAATGAAATAAAACAATAAAACAATAAAATGATAAAATGATAAAATGGGTTGCCTCCCACTAAGCGCTGTTTTTATCGTCATAAGCCTGATGTAATGCTTAGGGGTAGATTAATCAGGGAAGTTAGTGGACAACTCTAAAAGCTTTAGACTATTCGCATAATCTCTATTTTCAATTTTATGGTAATGTTTTAATCGTTGTCCGTTTACTGTGAACGGTTCACTATTCCTACCCTTAATTTCTATAGCTCCGCTCGGGAACACTCTAGTTATTTCAAAGGGTCCTGACCATCTAGATTTTAGTTTTCCAGGAAAGAGCCTAAGTCTTGAATTGAAGAGGAGTAAAACGTCTCCCACACTAAATTCTTTCCTAGATAGGCGTTTATCATGCCATCGCTTGGTTCTTTCTTTATATATCTTAGCATTCTCATAAGCATCTAACCTTAATTCTTCTAATTCATTAATGTCGAGGATTCACTTTTCTCCAGCGGCATTGTAGTTTATATTGAGTGTTTTAATCGCCCAATATGCTTTGTGTTCTAGTTCTACCGGGAGATGACAAGCCTCCCCATACACTAGTTTGAAAGGTGTAGTTCCTATGGGTGTCTTGTAGGCTGTCCTATAAGCCCATAAAGCTTCATTAAGTTTAGATGACCAATCTTTCCTAGATATGGCGACAATCTTTTCTAGGATTTGTTTAATTTCTCTGTTTGAGACTTCGACCTGTCCACTCGTTTGTGGATGATATGGTGTTGCTACACGATGTCTGACTCCATACTTAGATAGTAATTTGTCAAATATTTTCGAAATGAAATACGATCCACCGTCACTAATGAAAATTCTAGGCACACCAAATCTTGGAAAGATTATATTCTTGAAAAGCTTAATTACTACTCGTGTGTCATTTGTAGGAGAAGCTATAGCCTCAATCCATTTTGAAACATAATCGACAGCCACGAGTATGTACTTATTACCGAAAGATGATGGGAATGGTCCCATGAAATCTATTCCCCAGACGTCAAAGACTTCTACTTCTAATATTCCTCTTTGAGGCATTTCATCTCTTCTTGAAATATTTCCGGTGCGTTGACACCGATCGCAATTTATAACAGCGATGTGGACATCTTTCCATAAATTAGGCCAAAATAGGCCGGCTTGTAAGATTTTTGCACAAGTCTTGGAAGTGCTTGCATGTCCACCATAAGGAGATGAATGACAATGAGCAATGACATCATCTATTTCTTCTTCGGGAATACATCGACGAAAGATTCCGTCAGGTCCTCTTTTAAACAATAATGGTTCGTCCCAATATTAATGCTTGAGATTGTGAAAGAATTTCTTTTTCTGCTGATAGGTTAAGTCAGGTGGAAGTGCTCCTGCAACTAAGTAGTTGACAATGTCAGCGTACCATGGCAGTCCTACGGTTGTTTGGATTGTTTCCACGGGTTCTGGTTCATCTATGTCTAACTGAACTGGTTCGCTTCCTATTTGTGCTATCAGCTGTTCATACGGAAAATCGTCGTTAATCGGCACTTGTTCGGGTTTAATACCTTCTATTCTAGATAAATGGTCCGCTACGACGTTTTTAGTACCTTTCTTATCTTTTATTTCGAGATCAAACTCTTGTAAGAGTAAAATCCATCTCAAGAGTCTTGGTTTAGCATCTTTCTTGGTTAATAAATATCTGATAGCAGCGTGGTCTGTGTAGATGATTATTTTTGCTCCTACTAGGTAGGAACGGAATTTATCAAGCGCAAAGACAACTGCTAACAATTCTTTTTCAGTAGTGGCGTAGTTCATCTGAGCAGAATCTAAGGTTCTACTGGCATAGTAAATTGCGTGAAGTTTCTTGTCCTTTCTTTGTCCTAGAACTGCGCCTACAGCATAGTCACTCGCATCGCACATGATTTCGAAAGGTAATCTCCAGTCAGGGGGTTGCATGATTGGTGCAGTGATGAGGGCTGTTTTTAGAGTTTCAAATGCTTTAAGACAATCTTTATTGAATATGAACTCAACGTCTTTCATTAATAAACCGGTAAGAGGTTTAGTGATTTTCGAGAAATCTTTGATGAATCGTCGGTAGAAACCGGCGTGTCCTAAAAAGCTTCGTATTTCTCGAACGGTCTTAGGGGGTTGAAGATCTTTTATGACTTCTATCTTAGCTTTATCAACTTCAATTCCCTTATCAGATATAACGTGTCCTAGTACGATTCCTTCTTTGACCATAAAATGACATTTCTCCCAGTTAAGCACGAGGTTCACTTTTACACATCTTTCTAATACCATTTCTAAATTTGATAGACATCCTTCAAAACTTTGCCCGCATACAGAGAAGTCGTCCATGAACACTTCCATGATGTTATCTATGAAATCTGCGAAGATTGACATCATACATCTTTGAAAGGTTGCAGGAGTGTTGCATAATCCAAAAGGCATTCGTCTATAAGCGAACGTTCCATAAGGGCATGTGAATGTAGTCTTCTCTTGATCATCTGGGTGGATAGGGATTTGTAAAAATCCTGAGTAACCATCAAGATAACATAAATATGAGTGTTTGGCTAATCGTTCTAACATTTGATCTATAAAAGGTAGTGGGAAATGATCTTTTCTAGTGGCTTTGTTTAGTTTATGATAATCGATGCACACTCTATGTCCGGTCACTACTCTTTGTGATATCGATTCGCCTTTAGCGTTTTTCACCACAGTGATACCTCCTTTCTTTGGCACTACATGTACTGGACTAACCCATTTACTATCAGAGATTGGATATATTATTCCAGCGTCTAGTAGTTTCTTAACTTTTTCCTTTACTACAGTGCTAAGGATTGGGTTAATTCTTCTTTGAGATTCTCTGGAGGTTTTGCAATCTTCTTCTAGAAGAATACGATGCATACAGATTGAAGGACATATTCCTTTGAGATCAGATATGTTATATCCTAACGTAGTTGGATATTTCTTTAAGACATCTAAAAGTTTATTTGTTTCAATTGTTCCTAAACTGGAATTGATTATAACTGGTCTTGTACATTCAGTGTCTAGGAATTCGTATCTTAGGTTCTTAGGTAAAGTTTTTAACTCTAATGTAGGTTTATTCTTACTTGGCATGGGATCCGGTGTAAGTGCTAAACTTTCGCTTAGACTATCATCCTGATATGGTTTATGCCAATTGTCATCTTCGAAAATCGGAGGGATTTGAATTTTCATAATTTCAGAATAGGTAGTTTCTTTCATTTCCATTTCTCTTACACATTCGTCAATTACATCCAATAAATAGCATGTATCCTCTATAGCTGGTGATTGTAAGAATTATGTTAAAATAAATTCAACTTTCTCTTCACCTACTTCAAAGGTTAGCTTTCCTTTCTTTACGTCTATAATAGCTCTGGCGGTAGCTAAGAATGGTCTTCCTAGTATGATAGGTGTAGTGGAGTCTTCAGAGATGTCCATGATTATAAAATCAGTAGGAATATAGAATTGTCCTATACGTACCGGAACATTTTCTAGTATGCCTACAAGATATTTAATAGAGCGGTCGGCTAGTTGAACAGACATTTTAGTTGGTCTTAGGTCTCCCATGTCTAGCCTTTTGCAAATTGTTAAGGGCATAACACTGATACTGGCTCCTAAATCGCATAGAGCTTTGTCAATGACGAATTTTCCTATTACACAGGGTATAGAGAAACTACCTGGATCTTTTAACTTAGGAGGCATATTATTTTGAATTATTGCGCTACACTCAACAGTAAGTGTAACGGTTCCGTTATCCTCTATCTTCTTCTTATTAGATAAGATTTCCTTTAGAAACTTAGCATACGAGGGCATTTGAGTGATAGCTTCTGTAAACAGAATAGTAATATTCAACTATTTCAGAAGTTCAACAAATTTCTTAAACTGGCCCATCGTCTTAGAATTGGCTAATCTCCGAGGGTACGGAATTGGTGGTTTATAAGGTGGTGGAGACACATAAGGCTTTTCTTTCTCCACTGCCTCTTGATTATTGTCTTCCTTTTCTTCTAGTTCATTCACCTTTTCATTCGGCTTATCTGGTTTTTGGTACATGGCTGGATTGTCAAGTCTTGGATCGGCAGGTCCGTCAAGTTCCTTGCCACTTCTTAATATCACAGCATTGGCCTGTCCTTTTGGATTAGGTTGGGGTTGTCCAGGAAATACTCCAGCTGGTGCAGCGGTAGGTGCTTGTTGTTGAGCTACTTGTGAAATCTGAGTTTCAAGCATTTTGTTATGTGTAGCTAACACATCTACCTTGCTTACTAATTGCTTAATCTGCTCACTAGTGTGTATGTTTTGATTTAAGAAATCCTTGTTTGTTTGAGATTGAGTAGCTATGAAGTTCTCCATCATCAACTCAAGGTTTGATTTTCTAGGAACATTAGGAGCAGTCTTTTGATATCCTGGTGGTGTAGATGGTGCTTGACCTGGTGCGTATAAAGCATTGTTGTTCTTATAGGAGAAGTTCAGATGATTCTTCCAACCTGGGTTGTATGTGTTTGAGTATGGGTTTCCTTGAGCATAATTCACTTGATCTGTGGGAATTCCTGCTAATAGTTGACAATCAGGGACAGCATGTCCCGGAACTCCACATAACTCACAGTTAGGTGTTACCGCAGCCACGGTGGTTGTTGGTGTTATGGCCAAGTTGTCGATCTTTTGGTTAAGCTGGTCAAACTTTGCATTGACTTGGTCCATACTACTCACTTCGTACATACCTCCTTTTGTTGGTTTCTCAGTTGCGACTCTCTCGCTTCCCCATTGGTAATGGTTCTGAGCCATACTCTCGATAAGTGCATAAGCATCATTATATTCTTTGTCCATTAGTGCGCCGCCTGCGGCAGCGTCAATTGTCATTCTTGTATTGTACAAGAGTCCATTATAGAAAGTATGGATGACCATCCATTCTACTAATCCGTGATGTGGACAAAGTCTTAGCATATCTTTGTAGCGTTCCCAAGCTTCGAAAAGTGACTCGTTTTCCTTTTGCTTAAATCCGTTGATTTGAGCTCTTAGCATAGCTGTCTTACTAGGTGGGAAATATCTTGTCAAGCATACTCTATTTAGTTCCTCCCACGTAGTTACTGAATTCGAGGGTAGAGATTGAAGCCAGGCTCTCGCTCTGTCTCGAAGTGAAAAAGGAAAAAGACGTAATCTAATAGCTTCTTGGGTAACTCCATTAGCTTTTACAGTATCTGCGTACTGCACAAATATCGAAAGATGAAGGTTCGGATCCTCGGTAGGATTTCCGGCGAATTGGTTTTGTTGCACGGCTGATATCAGCGAAGGTTTCAATTCGAAATCGTTTCGGTTGATAGCCGGTGCAGCAATGTTGGAATGCGGCTCAGCTTGTGAAGGACTAGCATAATATTTGAGTGGATGATTTGGTTCTTCAGCCATCTCTGTGTCCTTTGATGTTCCAACTGGTTTAGGTGGTTCAACTTGAAGATCTGGAATGTTGTATTTTCGTTCGTAATCGAATATTCGTCTTCTCACATGTAAGAAGCGTTCTAATTCTTGGACTGGAGGTTGCAAGTCTTCGCCTTGAGAGCGAGTACTTGGCATACACTCGGGAAATTAGATTAGGAAAAGAATAAGTTGTTACCTTAGTCTAGACAGTGCTACTCTAATAGTGCACTAGTAACTAAATCAAGGTCCCCGACAACGGCGCCAAAAACTTGATGGGGCGAAGACGCAATATGTGTCTAGCGGTATCTGAACTGCAAGCGCACAGCCTATCGAAGTAATATAAAAGATTGTCGATCCCACAGGGACTTTGTAATCACTTAGTGCTAGAAGGTCTGTTAGTTTAGCTAAGGCGGATGTTTGTCACGATTTTGGTTTTAAGGATAAAAAAACGGGAATTAAATTTAGTTTTAAGGAAATAATGAGAAGGCGGTCGGTATGTAATTATGTTAACCTATGCGGGTCAATCTAACCTAAGCTTATAAAGATGGTTCACTTAAATTGTTATGTAGAGATTCTCAGTTTAAATACCCTCGACTCACACTCTCGTGGTCTTATCTCAGATCTTACTCCTAAAGCCCTATGCCTACTCTCGTTAGCCCATAAGTGTTTAGAAAATAATTTTTGAAAACTTAATAAGTCTAATTCATTTTAAAGCGCTCTCGCTGTATTTAAATCAAATGCGTAACTTTAGCTATCCGGTTAAAATCTCACACTCTCGTGGTCTCGACCTAACCTATTACACTTTTCTTACTTTCGTAACAAAAAGATTAATTTTTATTATAAAAAGCCACAACCAGAATATAAGTTCTTAATTATTTTAGCTTAGATTCGATTTTACCGGTTTGGTTTAGTTCATTACATACCGCCTAATTAATTTAGCTACTCATTTTTGTTGTACCAGACAGATGCAGAATTAAACAAATATTAATTAAAACATACATTATAAAATAATAACAATATCTTAACATAAACAAATAAATGACTTAATATAAATGCAAAAATATAAAAACCTGAATGATTAAAATCTTAAAACTCCTTCTTCCACAGATTGGCAAGCTCGGAGTGCGGAATCGGAATCAAAAATAATACTAAACAAATTCTGAAGGCTAAAAAAAAGAAATTAATAATAACAATTTCCTAATGTTGGAAATTGTTATTGAATTTGGGTTGGATATAGAAGCAGAAAAATAAACAAGAACAATGCTGGAAAAATTAAATAAGGGTTCAACAAAATTACGGCAGAGCTTCCGCAGAAAAGTTAAAATAATACTCTGTGTTTTTCAATTTGTAACTAGGGTATTTATAGAACATAAATTTTGGGCTTGGGCAGTTGAATTTTGATGAGCGTGGGCATCATTCCATGAAGCGAGAATCCAGTGAAAGTGCATACTGGGTCTTAGGAAAAGTAGGAGTCACATTTGACTCACGTTGCACGTCTTCATGACCAATTCAATTTAATTTAAGCACATTTTCCTTGTCACGTTCGTGACAAGGGTGTAACGGTCGTATTCTTCCAATTCAAGCGTGTCACGGTCGTGACACTTAAGTAACGGTCGTGAGACCTCAAAGTAGGGCGTCACGGTCGTGACACTTGAGTAACGGTCGTGAGACCTCAAAGTAGGGCGTCACCGTGGTGATGTTGTGACGACCGTGAGTGTTGCAAAATATGCAGAATCAGCAGAATTCCTCTCTTCATCTTCTTTTCATGCTTGTTTTTATTCATTTGATCTTTTTCTCATGACTTAGCTCTAGAAATGTTATACCTGCAATGTGACATAAAAAACTCGAAGAATCGGAAGTTAATATGATCAATGTGCGATAAAACGGACTTAAAACGTAGTAATAAAGTGATACGATTTCTCGTTATCAGTGCATGGAGAAGTGGATCTCCCAATTAAAGTAGGCTCTCAAGTCTTTGATTCCACTTTCTATGTGATGGATATTCGTCATGCGTACTCCTGTTTGCTTGGGCGCCCCTGGATCTATAGGGCAGGTTTTGTAACCTCCACTTTACATCAAAAGCTGAAGTATCCAGTGAAAGGCAAGATCGTCACTGTTTATGGTGAAGAAGAATACACGGTCAGTCATGTGAATACTTTTAAATATGTTGAGATCGAAGGTGAATTTGTTGAAACTCCTTGCCAGACATTAGAAGTGGTTTCTGCTCCTCAGCCTGTCCTTGCTGCTAAAAACGTTCCTGTGATTACCATAGTACCTCCTACAATGGCCTCTCTCAAGGATGCTAAAGTTATGGTTGAAGAAGGTGGTTGTACTATTTGGGGTCAGCTTCCTGACATTCCTTACAAGTCTGACAAGTTTGGTTTGGGTTTTACTGCAGAATCTCAGAAGGATGTTCGTCGTGCTCGTGGTGTTCGTATCACTAACCAAGGAATCATAAAGGACCAAGTCAATGATGTGGGAGATTATGATGAAGATTACAACCCGGATAATTGGATCTTTCCTACCATTGGTGATGGGCTCAACAATTGGAAGGCTAAAGACATTATTCCTATCTCCTTTAGTCAGGAGTAAATGCTATTTTGTTTTTCTAATTTTAATTTTTGTAATTTTGAATAATTAAATACTTTTGAGCCTTGTGCCTTGCCCGGGGCAAAACGGTGTGCTTGTTAGGGTTGTCATTTCATTCGCATATTTTCATTCAATAAAATCAATGGACGTTTCTTGCTTTCGTAAATATTGCGCTCTTTGTCTTTCTTTTACTTTTTCCTTTATCAAAAGCTATGTGTTCTTACACACACCCACATCACTAAAATACAGATCCTCATCCACTTTGGATCCTGTTGATAACAGTTCTACTATTGCCAATTATAACCTCGAGAATCCAATCTATCAAGCTGAGGATGGAAAGGAGGAAGATTGTGCAGTACCTATAGAGTTGGCTAGGTTGCCACAGCAAGAAGAGAAAGCTATACAACTACATGAGGAACCAATTGAAGTTGTGAATCTGGGAGCTGAGGAAAACATGAAAGAGGTCAAGATAGGTACTGAATTGGAAGACGGTGTTAAGAACAGGTTAATCCAGATGTTACGTGACTATGTGAAATTTTTTGCTTGGTCTTATGAAGATATGCCAGGGCTGGATACTGATATTGTGGTTCACCGTCTACTAGTGAAAAAGGATTGTCACCCAATAAAATAGAAAGTTCGTCGTATGTGTCCTGGAATGTCAAAAAAGATTAAGGCAGAAGTGATGAAACAATTCAATGCAGGGTTCCTAGTTGTTACTTCTTATCCTCAGTGGGTTGCAAATGTGGTACTGGTGCCTAAGAAAGATGGTAAAGTATGCATGTGTGTAGATTACAGGGATTTGAACAAAGCCAACCCTAAAGATGACTTTCCACTTCCACATATTGATGTTCTAGTAGACAACACTGCTCAACATAAGGTATTCTCTTTTATGGATGGTTTCTCTGGTTACAATCAGATTAAGATGGAACTTGAAGATATGGAGAAAACTACGTTTGTTACACAATGGGGAACTTTCTGTTATAAAGTAATGCCATTTGGTTTGAAGAACGCCGGGGCAACATATCAGCGTGCTATGGTAGCTTTGTTCCACGATATGATTCACCATGAGATAGAGGTATATGTGGATGATATGATAGCCAGATCTCAGACTGAAGAAGAACATCTTGATCACCTACATAAGCTGTTTGAAAGATTGAAAAAATACAAGCTGAGGTTGAATCCAAACAAATGTACCTTCGGAGTTAGATCTGGTAAACTTTTGGGTTTTATTGTCAGTGGTAAAGGTATTGAAGTTGATCCTGCAAAGGTAAAAGCTATACAAGAGATGCCTACTCCCCGTACTAAGAAGGAAGTTAGAGGTTTCTTGGGATGAATGAATTACATTGCAAGATTTATTTTCCAATTAACTGCTTCTTATGGGCCAATCTTCAAGTTGTTGAAGAAAGATCAAGTAATGGAATGGAATGACGAATGCCAGGTAGCTTTTGATGAGATCAAAAAGTACCTCCAAGAACTTCCTATATTGATGCCACCAATTGAAGGAAGACCTTTGATTATGTACCTGACAGTATTGGATAACTCAATAGGGTGTGTGTTGGGACAACATGGCAAATCCGGTCGAAAAGAGCAGGAAATATACTACCTTAGCAAAAGGTTTACCGACTGTGAAACAAGATACTCACTGCTCGAGAAAACTTGTTGCACTTTAGCATGGGCTGCTCACTGACTAAGACATTATATGTTGACTCATACCACTTTATTGATTTCAAAAAGGGATCAATCAAGTACATATTTGAGAAACCTCTCTCTCTGGATGAATAGTGAGATGGCAAATGATCTTGACAGAATATGACATACAATAGACTACTCAGAAAGCAATTAAAGGAAATGTAGTAGCTGATTGTCATACCCCAAGTTTGTCCTACCCGCGCCATTTTATTTTATTTTCTGTCTAACCGATATTTAAATAAAAAAATCCAAAATATGTGCCATTTTTCTTTCTTTCTAATTACAAAAAAAAAGGTCCAAAAAAATTATGTTTATATTAGTTTTATTTAAATTTATTTGTTTGTACATCTTTATTTCAAATATATAAAAAAAAGATAGTTTTTTTTAGTTTATTCAAAAATTACGTATTTATATGTTTTTTACTTAAATTCACATGTCTATATCCCTTTTATTAAAATATATCAAAAAATAATGTTTATATCATTTTATTCAAAAATCAAATATTAATTTCTTAGTGTCATTTCCTTTTATTATTATTATTATTATTATTATTATTATTATTATTATTATTATTATTATTATTATATCTTTTTCCATTATTATTATCATCTCTATTGTTATTATCATTATTATTATTATTATCTCTATTGTCATTATTTTTATTATTATTATTATTATTATTATTATTATTATTATTAATTATTCTTTATTATTGTTGCTGCAATTTTTATTAATATTACTATTATTATATTATATTATTTATTATTATTGCAATTACTATTATTATTGTTGTTATTAGTTTTGTACTATAACATTTCTTTTAATATCCTCAGCCAAATAAATAGCCCAAAAGCAATTCCCTCAGCAGAATACTTTTGTACACAAAGCAATACACAACCTGTCATGAAAATCTTCCACAACGAACATTCACAGCTAACGAATTCCACTAGCAAATCATGCACGCATATTCGTTCCACAATCCTTATCCGAGAATGCAACAATAACTTCCTAAAACACCCTTTCAACATTTCTCTATAAATCCAACCCATCACTAACCCCAAACAACAATCCAAAACGCAAGTTTTCATTCACCTACCACCGCAAAAAACCAGAAAACTGAGAAGAAGAGAACGAAACCGTGAAAATTGAAATCTGAATCTCACTAGGCCAAAACGCGGAACCGCGAGATCGAAACCGCGCCACAAACCTTCACGAACCCTTTCCACTGCAAAATCACCGAGCGAACTCTGAGACTAAATCCGAGAAATCCCAAATCAGAAACCATTACAAACAGAATCTAACTGAGCACGAATTTGAGAAAACCTGTGAAACAACATAAAACGCAAATTACCGAACCAACACAAACTCAACAAAATCACTTCACCAACCGAAAACACATCACCTCCTTTTGATTCACTCACCGAACGCAAAACCCACTGCACAAATCACAAATCTAGCCCCCACCGCGAGAATCAACAAACAGAGAAACTGATTGGGAGTTGTTACCGTCGCCGCCGTTGAAAACGAGAGGGTGATGTTCGACGAGATGAGAAGACGCCGCGGCAGATTGCAAACGCTGATGGTGGGGTTTTGTTATTCAACATCATTTTTTATTTTATTTTATTTAAAATAGTATTTTCTGAATATATTGTTTTCTAGTTGTTGCTTTCATGGGTTAAGCCACTAATTTTTTGCTTAAACACTAGAGTAGTAACCAGCGCACCTTACTTTTGTTTTTGTATTTAATCTATTTTTTTTAATTTCTTTTTAATGCTGATTATATTATGATTTATGTTGGGCTAGACCTATTATGTTAACACACCCTTATCACACACAAACCCCTTTTTCATATTTTATTTCATTTCATATTCTAAATGATTACTACTTTCTTTTATCATTATTGTTATTATTAGAAAAATGGCTTAAAGAAAATTAGTAAGAATTTTTATCTTTTTTATTGCGTTTTCGGGCCAATGATATAATAACCAATTAAATTATTTCCAAGATCTTAAATTGAAGAATTTAATTAATATGAGGCCTTTTATTTAATTTATTATATTATTCAATTACAACAAAACAAATTTAATTTAGTTTTTATTTTATCATATCATTTCGATTATTCAACATATTATTAAATTTATTATCGATTTAATTCAATTATTTGTATTTATAACCTTATTGCAATTTAATTTTTTTTATTACAATTTAATTTAATTCACTTATTTATATTTCTCACAATTTGTTGCTTTAATCGAATCGTGAATTAATGTAAGTTGAGTACCGTGCCTCGCCACAAAATATTTCCAAATGCAAATTATTCAAATATTTTCTTAATTAAATAACGGAAAAACTGAATTCTGGAGTCTCGCATTCCTCGAATTCTTGAATGAACGCTCCTGAGGCTCGCCCCACCAGATGTGGTTCATTCGAATTTCCGTAATTAAAATACTTAATCCACACATCAAATAATGAAAGAATTGAATTCTGGAGTCTATCATTCCTCGAATTCTCGAATAAACTCTCCTGAGGCTCGCCCCTCAGGACGCAGTTTATTTACCCTTTCATTCTTAAAAACCCCTAACCAGATCAAACATCTTTTAAGAGCGAACTTTGTTTAAATTCTTTCTATCTCGCAAACAAGCTAGCGCTTCAGCCTCCTATCGCGAGCAGACAAGCCAACACTTAGCAGTTAGAATGCGGTCTAAATAATCGTTCATTAAAACAAACCGATCAACCTTAGAACCGCGAACTACGAGGATCTGACTTTCCCATTGCACAAGGGAATACGTAGGCACACGGATCTTACTCCCTGCCGAGCAGCCTAGGAACAAAACAACCCATTTTCCCGTAACCCTTAGATCAAAATCATTCGCACTTACCTTATTATTCGAAGAAAACAGAAAGCATAATTCAACATTGAATCGCAATTTAAACTAAGAGGTTCCCGTTGAGTACAACGGTCGTAAGGGGTGCTAATACCTTCCCCTTATGGAATCGACTCCCGAACCTAGAATTTGGTTTCAAAGACCTTGTTCTATCCGCTTTTTTTCAAAAAGGTTTCTCGATATTTTCCTTTTCCTTAATTGGAATAAAATAAGTTCGGTGGCGACTCTGTTGTTTTAATTTTTTTTCGCGGTATATTTTTTATCGCGAGGTCGTATTTTTCGAGGTGCGCCAGATGGCGACTCTGCTGGGGACAGTCAGAGAGTCAAGCCTAACTTAGTTTACTTTGCGATCAATGTTTACTTTGCTTATCTGTTTTCTTCACGCTTTTTATTTATGCTTGTTTATTCGTTCTTCTTATTATGATCATTATCATACCTGCTTGTTGGATCCTGGGTTGATGTCTGAGCTCTGAAAAAGAAGAGGAACACCTAGTTTAGAATTGGAAGTTATTAGTGTTAGTCTCCAAGGACTCGCTCCTTGCAAGCCTAGCATGAAAGCTCCCCCCAGAGAGTAGACCTATTCGTATATCTCATCATAACACAGGTAGCCTGTCACATGACTTGATTCATGAAATGGCTGTGACCACTTTTAGAACCAGTTTCAATGTTGGCAGTTGTGTAGTGTTAGTCTCCGAGGACCTGTTCCTCGTAGGCCTAACATGAGAACTCTACTCAAGGTAGATCTTATCGTTATTATCGTCATAATACAGCTAGCCTGTGGCAGGATGTTAGTACGATTAGCGTCCATGACCTTGAGTATCTTATCCATAACCGTAGGAACTATCCTGTGAGTGGTTTTACGGGTAAAGAACTTAGAACAATCCTATAAGATTCTACCTGCTAAGGTTACTTTTATCAGGAGATACCGGTTATTTATTCGTTACTATGGTTTACCTCAAGAGCAGATTATACTCGTGATCCTGGATCTTGCATTGCATCCATACGCATATTAATTTCATTGGCATTATCTGTTCATATTGCATTTCATTCCAAAGTCGTAAACTCATTGCATGTTCCTTCATCTTCAGTAAATCAAGCTGTATTCCCGACGCCCGTATCGTGCTAGACGCCCGTATCTAACTCGAGCTAACACTAAAAGACTGATGGACGTGATTCAAGAAGAGCAAGCTGCTATGAGGGAAGAGATTGACTCGGTCAAGAACAAGATTGACCAGATTTATGAGACCATAAAAGCTTTGGCTAGGATGGAAGAACGTCGTGAAGCTGCTGCCGCAATGAACAATGCTCTAGTGCAAGGATCCGCCTCACGCGCAATGCCTTCAGTTCCAGTTCCAAATCCTTTGGTCTATGGTTTGCCTCCAGGCTTCACTCCTGCTGTTGAGGAAGTCACTTCCCAACCAGTATCTACATCTGTTGTTACTGTTGGTGCTATTCCTCAAGCTCAACCTATTCCAACTCAAGTCCACTTTCCTCATGCTGAAGAGGATCATCAAGTTGAGTATGAGATGCATACTGCTGTTCCAATCACCAATCCTCATGTTATTCAAGAATCTGAAGCTATGAAGATGTGTCGCGAGTTAGCTGAAAAAATCCGAATCATCGAAGGACACAACTCAACCTCTCTAAGTGCCTCAGATATGTGCTTAGTTCCAGATGTTGTAATCCCTGCTAAGTTCAAACTTCCAGAATTCGAGAAGTACAAAGGCCTCAGTTGTCCTGAACTCCATTTGAGGATGTATTGCATAAAAATGGCCGCTCATGCCAAAGATGACAAGCTCATGATCCATTGCTTCCAAGACAGCCTGTCTGGAGCGTCTCTAGAATGGTACATGCAGCTTGAGCGCAATAATGTGCGTACTTGGTTTGATCTATCTGATGCATTCAAAAAGCAGTACAAGTACAACACTGACCTTGCTCCTAACCGTACTCAACTTCAGAGTATGTCTCAAAAGGAGAACGAATCCTTTAAGGAGTACGCCCAACGCTGGAGAGAACTAGCCTCCAGAGTGCACCCTCCTTTGGTTGACCGTGAATTGATCGATATCTTCATGGGTACCTTACAGGGGAAATACTACGAGAAGCTGATCAACAGTGTATCTTCTGGATTTTCGGACATGGTGATGGTCGGAGAAAGAATTGAAGAAGGTTTGAAAAGTGGAAAAATCCAAGGAGGTTCTAACAGCCAAGCCAATGTCAAGAAGCCTTTCAACGGATACAAAAAGGGTGAAACCAATGCCATTTCTGCTGCAAGTGGGAATCCTCAACAGAGTGCACCTACTTCAATTCCCTACTACCAGTATCCATATGTTGGTGCTGCACGATACGCTCTTGTGCCATATCAACCAGTTCCTCCAATGCCTTACCAGCCAGCTATTAAAGCTCCATTTCCACCTCAAATGGCTTATCAACCACGTCCATATCCTATGGTCGCTGCTGCGCAATTCGCATCCAATCCATACCAGCAACCGGCCTACCCACAACGGCCTGGTCAACAACAACAACGCGCTCCTCAACAGCGCCCGCCACATCAACAAAGAGGATATGATAGGCACATTGATCCCCTGCCTATGTCATATAACGAAATCTTTAATGGGATGATGGCAAAATGATCTCTTACTTTGAAAGATATGTCACCTCAGACTGGTAATGCCCGAAACTATGATGCCAATGCTCGCTGTGAGTATCACAAAGGCGCTCCAGGTCACACAATTGAGAACTGCCATGCCTTCAAACACATTGTTCAGGATATGATCAACTCTAAGGACCTCACCCTCACTCCGAGAAATCCAAATGTCTAGAATAATCCAATGCCTCCGCACGGTGCCAACAAGTGAAGACATTTGAAGGGGTTGTTGAAGACCAAGCTGAGTAGTCTCCAACTTTGAAGCATTCAATCAAGAGAAGTTCATTCCTCAAATCAAGGCAGCCGTCGCCATTTATCGTTTTCGCATCTTTGTTATTTTGTACTGTTTGTTAAGTACTATTTGCTTTGAACATTATCGTTTGTATTTGGTTTTGTTAATATTTTGTTTATGCATGTTTTGAATCAATCTATTCGCATTCGCTCATCATTTATCATTTATCGCAAAAATCACAAAAATATTTCCTCACTTCACTTTAGCAAATATTTGAGGGAGGGTGATGAAAACAAAATATCCATAATTGTTGCGGTATGCTTTCGGATAAAACCTCGTTAATGATGTACAAGCATTCTTTCAAATTCCCAAACACTGGAGATATAAGGAGGTAATCCCTGGTCAACCCCTTCGAGCCTAGAAGTAGGAGTTTCTTTCGAATACAACCCTTACATCTAACCCGAGGCAGGA
Source organism: Lathyrus aphaca (assembly GCA_963966055.1). NCBI lineage: Eukaryota > Viridiplantae > Streptophyta > Magnoliopsida > Fabales > Fabaceae > Lathyrus > Lathyrus aphaca. The sequence continues at coordinate 184,931,906 of OZ014524.1, forward strand.
TAGTTGTTCAGTTAACCTAACTACACTTCAAATCACAAGATGAGACATCCCGTCGAAGGACCATCAACAAATGACCTGGCAGTCACGACATTCAAAATACAAAAAAATAAATAAAAAACCACTAAGTTAAGCACCCGATGGGAGACTTAGTCAACAAAAAAGAAGAACGAATCAAAAAGAGGAACTCAAATCCTCAGCAAAAACAAAACAAAGATCAATGACCACCAAATCAAGAATCAAAGGGTCACCAGCAAAATAAGATGACTGCCACTTCAAGCAAACTTTAAAGCTTCATCTTCACTCTTGCAAAGTCAAAACAAATGCATGTGTAGAGTTAAATGAACGTAGGACTGGAGAATATCACGTAGCGGGATGGGTACAAATCAAACTTTGAGCCTTATATCTTTGTTTCTCAAACCATTAACCAGACCACGTTACAACCCTCAAAAGACCTAATTGAGGCGCGGTTTATTCTGAAAGCATGCTACCAACAGGGTTGCGTAAATTGACTCCTATATATTTGATAATATTCAATCTCAATTGCACATTATTCTTGCTGCATCTTTCACGCACTTTCTAAATCAACACCTCGTTTGGGCTAACGGTCCATTCGTCACACTATCACAATCATTCGAATAATTGACTTTTTCAAAACTTATATGAACGTTGCATCAACACTACCATTTGTATGAACAATTTAATTGCAAATCAGTGCTTGACATCAGTGCAATCCCAACAAAGAGCAATCAAAAGAGAAATTTGAACTTCATTGGTGCCAACATGAATCAATACTACATCAACAGTCCAATCAGGGGAAAAGCATCTCAACAGCCCAATCAGGGGCAATTTATCTCAAAGTCCATTAATCAGGGACAAAATCATTCTTAACAGCTCAATCAGGGGCAGGATCACCTTCAAAGGCTCAACCAGGGGCAGACACCTACCAAATCCAGACACTGGGGCAGATCATGTCATGGCCATTGTCAAAGATTCCCCACCAGATTTATTTCAAATACCCTACAGACAGGGGAAAGCAAACAAGGAGTAAATCTTCCTATCTCTTTTCCCAGCTGAACAAGTAGATCTTGGCAGTTGTTGGCAATCATTCAAAGCAAAGCAATCTTCACGTGTCAACCAAGTCGCTCCGCTCGTCAATAAGTGACCAAACTTGGAGCATTCAGATCCATCTGTTGGCCATACATCGTTTGAGTGTCGGGGAATCAAACCCTCCACCCAGCCAAAGTCCAATCATTATTGGAAACTACCAGACCAAAAGTCCCCCAAGCTGGCGCTTTTATCGTTCCGATCACTTCATATGCATCATTATGCATCATTATGCATCATTTACAACATATGCATCATATGTATACCTAAATAAATCAACTTTTCATACTCCCAACATTTTAACTTTCAGCAGTGCATAAACACTTGCATCGTATTTCCATCATTATGGAATACCGTTTCAAAATAATCAAGCATACATAAATGAGTCAGGGTCCAGGATCGATCGAATATTCCAGGCATCTCCTCGGCGGATTCAGTGGCCGTCCCCCATTGAATCTTTTCTCTTCAACTATTTTAATTTCCAGCCACTCGGTTTTCCCTTTAGTGGCAGGAGTCGTTTTTAAATTTCACTCGCCTTATCATCCTTTGGTGATAAGTGATTTCACCTGCCTTATCATCCTTCGGTGATAAGTGATTTTATTTTCAGTTATTCGCCTTATCATCTTCTGGTGATAAGTGATTTTATTTTCAGTCATTTGCCTTATCATTCTTCGGTGATAAGTGATTTTATTTTCAGTCAGTTGCCTTATCATCCTCTGGTGATAAGTGATTTTATTTTCAGTCAATTGCCTTATCATCCTCTGGTGATAAGTGATTTTATTTTCAGTCATTTGCCTTATCACCCTCTGGTGATAAGTGATTTTATTTTCAGTCAGTTGCCTTATCATCCTCTGGTGATAAGTGATTTTATTTTTCAGTCATTTGCCTTATCATCCTCTGGTGATAAGTGATTTTATTTTCAGTCATTTGCCTTCTCATCTTCTGGTGATAATTGATTTTATTTTCAGTCGGTTGCCTTATCATCTTCTGGTGATAAGTGATTTTATTTTTTCAGTCATCTGCCTTATCATCCTCTGGTGAAGTGATTTTATTTTCAGTCAGTTGCCTTATCATCCTCAGGTGATAAGTGATTTTATTTTCAATCAATTGCCTTATCATCCTCTGGTGATAAGTGATTTTATTTTCAGTCATTTGTCTTATAACCCTCTGGTGATAATTGATTTTATTTTCAGTTATTCGCCTTATCATCTTCTGGTGATAAGTGATTTTATTTTCAGTTATTCGCCTTATCATTCTTCGGTGATAAGTGATTTTATTTTTTCAGTCATTTGCCTTATCATCCTCTGGTGATAAGTGATTTTATTTTCAGTTATTCGCCTTATCATCTTCTGGTGATAAGTGATTTTATTTTCAGTCATTCACCTTATCATCCTTTGGTGATAAGTGATTTTATTTGCAGTTATTCGCTTTATCATTCGTCGGTGATAAATGATTTATTTTGTTAACTTATTCGCTGTGTCACCCGTTTTTCAGTTTTCGGTCATTTAGTTTTAACCAGTACATTTTTCTGTTGTCGGACAAATTTGGAGTCTTTTAGTATCTAATTGTCTTAAACCTTGAAAGTATGAATGCATGCCAGCTCATCTTACTCGGTCTAAGCCAATTCGATAGGGGCAACTGTCATACCCCAAATTTGTCCTACCCGCGCCATTTTATTTTATTTTCTGTCTAACCGATATTTAAAAAAAAATCCAAAATATGTGCCATTTTTCTTTCTGTCTAATTACAAAAAAAAAGGTCCAAAAAAAATATGTTTATATTAGTTTTATTTAAATTTATTTGTTTGTACATCTTTATTTCAAAAATATAAAAAAAGATAGGTTTTTTTAGTTTATTCAAAAATTACGTATTTATCAGTTTTTTACTTAAATTCACATGTCTATATCCTTTTTATTAAAATATATCAAAAAATAATGTTTATATCATTTTATTCAAAAATCAAATATTAATTTCTTAGTGTCATTTCCTTTTATTATTATTATTATATCTTTTTCCATTATTATTATTATCTCTATTGTTATTATTATTATTATTATTATTATTATTATTATTATTATTATTATTATTATCTCTATTGTCATTATTTTTATTATTATTATTATTATTATTATTATTATTATTAATTATTCTTTATTATTGTTGCTGCAATTTTTATTAATATTACTATTATTATTATATTATTTATTTATTATTATTGCAATTATTATTATTATTGCAATTATTATTATTATTATTGTTGTTATTAGTTTTGTACTATAACATTCCTTTTAATATCCTCAGCCAAATAAATAACCCAAAAGCAATTCCCCCAGCAGAATACTTTTGTACACAAAGCAATACACAACCTGTCATGAAAATCTTCCACAACGAACATTCACAGCTAACGAATTCCACTAGCAAATCATGCACGCATATTCGTTCCACAATCCTTATCCGAGAATACAACAATAACTTCCTAAAACACCCTTTCAACATTTCTCTATAAATCCAACCCATCACTAACCCCAAACAACAATCCAAAACGCAAGTTTTCATTCACCAACCACCGCAAAAAACCAGAAAACTGAGAAGAAGAGAACGAAACCGTGAAAATTGAAATCTGAATCTCACTGGGCCAAAACGCGGAACCGCAAGATCGAAACCGCGCCGCAAACCTTCACGAACCCTTTCCACTGCAAAATCACTGAGCGAACTCTGAGACCAAATCCGAGAAATCCCAAATCAGAAACCATTACAAATAGAATCTAACTGAGCACGAATCTGAGAAAACCTGTGAAACAACATAAAACGCAAATTACCGAACCAACACAAACTCAACAAAATCACTTCACCAACCGAAAACACATCACCTCCTTTTGATTCACTCACCGAACGCAAAACCCATTGCACAAATCACAAATCTAGACCCCACCGCGAGAATCAACAAACAGAGAAACTGATTGGGAGTTGTTACCGTCGCCGCCGTTGAAAACGAGAGGGTGATGTTCGACGAGATGAGAAGACGCCGCCGCAGATTGCAAACGCTGATGGTGGGGTTTTGTTATTCAACATCATTTTTTATTTTATTTTATTTAAAATAGTATTTTCTGAATATATTGTTTTCTGGTTGTTGCTTTCATGGGTTAAGCCCACTAATTTTTTGCTTAAACACTAGAGTAGTAACCAGCGCACCTTACTTTTGTTTTTGTATTTAATCTATTTTTTTAAATTTCTTTTTAATGCTGATTATATTATGATTTATGTTGGGCTAGACCTATTATGTTAACACACCCTTATCACACACAGACCCCTTTTTCATATTTTATTTCATTTCATATTCTAAATAATTACTACTTTCTTTTATCATTATTGTTATTATTAGAAAAATGGCTTAAAGAAAATTAGTAAGAATTTTTATCTTTTTTATTGCGTTTTCGGGCCAATGATATAATAACCAATTAAATTATTTCCAAGATCTTAAATTGGAGAATTTAATTAATATGAGGCCTTTTATTTAATTTATTATATTATTCAATTACAACAAAACAAATTTAATTTAGTTTTTATTTTATCATATCATTTCGATTATTCAACATATTATTAAATTTATTATCGATTTAATTCAATTATTTGTATTTATAACCTTATTGCAATTTAATTTTTTTTATTACAATTTAATTTAATTCACTTATTTATATTTCTCACAATTTGTTGCTTTAATCGAATCGTGAATTAATGTAAGTTGAGTACCGTGCCTCGCCACCAAATATTTCCAAACGCAAATTATTCAAATATTTTCTTAATTAAATAATGGAAAAACTGAATTCTGGAGTCTCGCATTCCTCGAATTCTTGAATGAACGCTTCTGAGGCTCGCCCCACGGGATGTTGTTCATTCGACTTTCCGTAATTAAAATACTTAATCCACACATCAAATAATGAAAGAATTGAATTCTGAAGTCTAGCATTCCTCGAATTCTCAAATAAACTCTCCTGAGGCCCGCCCCTCAGGACGCAGTTTATTTACCCTTTCATTCTTAAAAACCTCTAACCAGATCAAACATCTTTTAAGAGCGGACTTTGTTTAAATTCTTTCTATCTCGCAAACAAGCTAGCGCTTCAGCCTCCTATTGCAAGCAGACAAGCCAACGCTTAGCAGTTAGAATTCGGTCTAAATAATCGTTCATTAAAACAAACCGATCAACCTTAGAACCGCGAACTACGAGGCTCTGACTTTCCCATTGCACAAGGGAATATGTAGGCACACAGATCTTACTCCCTGCCGAGCACCCTAGGAACAAAACAACCCATTTTCCCGTAACCCTTTGATCAAAATCGTTCGCATTTACCTTATTATTCGAAGAAAACAGAAAGCATAAGTCAACATTGAATCACAATTTAAACTAAGAGGTTCCCGTTAGGTACAATGGTCGTAAGGGGTGCTAATACCTTCCCCTTAAGGAATCAACTCCCGAACCTTGAATCTGGTTTCAAAGACCTTGTTCAATCCGGTTTTTTTCAAAAAGGTTTCTCGATATTTTTCTTTTCCTTAATTGGAATAAAATAAGTTCGGTGGCGACTCTGTTGTTTTAATTTTTTTCCGCGGTATGTTTTTTATCGCGAGGTCGTATTTTTCGAGGTGCGACACTGATCATTTGGCTCATCAGGCAGTGGATGATTATCATTCTATGAACTTTGAGTTTCTGGATGAAGATATTATGATTGTTACTAAAGAACCTAGACAGTATGAAGGACCTGAACAAGGATCTCGATGGACTATGGTTTTTGACGGAGCTTCTAATGCGCTTGGTGACGGTGTTGGTGTTTTAATTATCTCTCCCAAAGGTTATTATACACCCATTACTGCAAGACTGTGTTTCGATTGTAACAATAATATGGCTGAATATGAAGCGTGCATCATGGGTATCAAGGCTGCCATTGAGATGAAGATTCAGTTTTTGAATGTGTATGGAGATTCAGCCCTGGTAGTCAGTCAAGTTAAAGGATATTGGGACACCAAGCATCCAAATCTCATTCCTTACAGAGATCATGTGTTATCTTTGATCCCGTACTTTGAAGAGATCACTTTTGGACATATTCCACGAGAAGAGAATTAGTTGGCAGATGCATTATCCACCATGGCATCTATGTTTGAAATCAGTTGGGATGATGAAGCTCCCAGAATTACTATTGATTGATTTTATGAACCTACATATTTTAATGAGGTTGATACTGAAGGAGTAGAGGAAAAACCTTGGTTCCATGAAGTAAAAAGATATCTTGAAGCTCAGGAGTTCCCTGAAGGGGCATCTATCAATGATAAGAAATTTCTGAGGAGATTTTCTGCTAAGTTTTTCCTGAGTAATGGAATTTTGTACAAGCGCAATCATGATTCAACTTTGCTTCACTGTGTGGATAAGAAGGAAGCAACAGAGATTATGGAGGACATGCATGATGAGATCTTTGGTACTCATTCTAGTGGGCATACCATGGCTAAGAAGATATTGAGAGCAGGATATTATTGGTCTACCATGGAAGCTGATTGCTATCAACACTCCAAAACTTGTCACAAATGCAATATTTATGCTGATAAAGTTCATGTGCCTCCAGTTCCATTGAATGTTCTGACTGCTCCTTGGCCTTTTTCTATGCGGGGCATTAATATGATTGGTGAAATCAAACCTACTACTTCCAATGGACATCATTTCATCCTTGTTGCTATTGATTACTTCACAAAGTGGGTAGAGTCAGCTTCATTTGCTTCTGTTACCAAGAATGTTGTGGCTCGATTCATCAAGTATAATCTTATATGTAGGTATGACATCCCTGAAAGGATTATCACAAATAATGGTACTAATTTGAACAATACTATGATTACTGACCTTTGTACGCAGTTCAAGATTAAACATCATAATTCTTCCCCATATCGTCCGAAGATGAATGGCGCAGTGGAAGCCGCCAACAAGAATATTAAGAAGATCTTGCAGAAGATGACAATTACATATAAAGATTGGCATGGGATGTTTCCATTTTCTCTTCATGGTTATCATACCACAATACGTACTTCAACAGGGGCAACCCCATTCTCCCTTGTCTATGGTATGGAAGTAGTTCTACCCCTCGAAGTTCAGATCCCCTCCTTGAGAATTATGAAGGAGGCAGACTTAGATGAAGATGAATGGATTCAGAATCGACTTGACCAGATAAACTTGATTGATGAAAAAAAATCGACAGCTGTTTGTCATGGTCAGATGTATCAGAACGTATGATCAAAGCCTTTAATAAGAAAGTTAAGCAACAAGTATATCAGGCTGGTGATTTGGTGATCAAGCGTATTATATTACCACAGGGTGATCCCAGAGGCAAATGGACCCCCACCTATGAAGGACCATTTGTTGTTAAGAGGGTATTTTCTGGAGGTTCCATGATGCTTACCACTATGGACGGTGAAGATTTCCCACAGCATGTGAACGCAAACATAGTTAAAAAATACTATGCATAAAAAGAGACCCGCTATGTTGACTGGCCTAGGAAAAAATAAGGGCATCCCGGCGAACCAAAAGGGTTCGGGCAAAAATTAGGGATATATATAAAAAAAATGGGTACACCTGGCAAGTCGAAAACCTGAAAAGGTGGCTTGGGCAAAAAAGGGTATCCCGGTGGATTGAAAACCTGAAAAGGCAATCTAGGAAAAAGTTAGGGATTAAAAGCGTATGACTATGTCTCGTTGGATCACCCATGTAACCTCTACTAGTTGTGTTATCTATGTCAAATTCAACAGATACAGATCAGTCCAATCGTTTCTACTCCGACAGTCAGGGATGAGATACTTGAAGATAATGGCAATAGCAGAGTTGAAACTCAATAGGATTATTTACACATAGCTATTTTTCCTTGTTTTTGTACTTTTTTTTAAAAAAAAATTCTTCGACGAATTCCTCTTACTAGGATTTCTGTCTCCGTGTTAAAAATTCGCCTGTTTATAGGCCACTTTCTAAATAAATAAAATTCCATTTTTCGAATTCAGGTTTACTTTTCCCTCTTTATTCAAGTTTAGTTTTCCCTCTTTATTCAAGTTTACTTTTCCCTCTTTATTCAGGTTTACTTTGCCCTCTTTATTCAGGTTTACTTTTCCCCTTTTACTAAAGCGAAAAACATCTGTTGATTATATTTGAATGTATATATGCTTTTGAATATGATTGATGTTTACCAGAAATGCATAAAACATCTGTTGATTATATTTGAATGTATATATGCTTTTGTATATAGCATTTACTAAGAACGAACGGAGGTAGGGAATTCAACGACCAGCCATAACTTTCACATTAAAAACTCATTTTGAAGGAAATTGAATTCTCTACAACTTTGTGACTCACAAGCCAAGCCTAAAAATGCTTCATTTGGAAGGTATGAGCTAAAACATTATAGGTCCTTTTAAAAGTCAACAAAAAGTCAACCTTTTCCAAAGCTCATAATTTGAAAATGATAAAAGATATGGACATGGGACCAAAGAGGTTGCTTAGAGGACTCCCTAAGATTTCTAAAAAGTCCAAGAACACTCTCATAGCCTTAATATGAAGGGAGTTGCGCCTTGTCAAAGTTGGGAAATTTTCAAGGGGTGTATGAAGCAAAAAAGGTCTTAACTTCAAAATTTTCCAAATGGGCCCATAAAATTGCAACCCAATCTCAAAGATAAAGTCATGCACGACCCAATGGCCATTTATTCTGATTTTTAAATTTTATTTTATATTATTTTGGATTTTATTTGTTAAAATTCAATTTAAATAAAAATAAAATATGAAAAATCAAATAATGGATCAAATATTTGTTCTAGAAGCTTTTAAACAACATTTAAAGTGATTAAATGCCATCCAATTTCGTGCAATTTTATTTTGGAAGGGATTTGTTTTTTATTTTTTTGACAAAAATAGAATCGGGGTTTCTTCATGATCAAGTAACATCAAAATACATACAAAAGCCCAATCTTTTTTGACCTAATCATACTACTATATGTATACAACAAGACCAAAGCATGAGGACGGATTTTCAGAGGCCAAAAATCACCTTCAAACTTCAAAAAATATTCAAGAAAAGTGCATATATGGTTTCTAAGATTTAGTTGCTTTTAAAGGTTCTTAAAGGTGGCAATCACTTCTTGGGAGCATTCTGAACATGTTGCAAGAATTACCATCATCTAAAGCATTATATAATGCATAAATCGAATGTGTTTTTGTGACATTCTTAATTTTTTTCGTTTCATATGTTTAGCTTATAACCATTTGATTTTGATTACTGATTCTTGTTTATTGTAATGCTTATATGATTTCTGGTGGTTTTAATCTGGTTTCTCGTGCAGGAATGACAAAACGCCATTGTTAGGGTTTATGGTTCGAAATTGGGGTCTTACGATCAAGGCGATTTCAATACATTTGAACAATCTATTTGAATGCTAAAACTCATGGGCAATCGTTTGGCATAGTTATATTGGACTAATCATTTGTATTTTTGACTGTTGGAAAAACGCAGGTTTTTAGCTACGAAAATTTCGTAGCTAAATCATAGACAAACCGTATCTAAAATAATAGGCAAGAGGTTGAAGATGACGACTTGGCGCGGTTTTATAATTCAAATATTTTGTTATTTTTATAATGTCTTTGTTTCAGGTAAAAGTTACAATGCGTGCTTGGCTCAGTTGGCAAAGGTGTTAGTGTTGGAAAACGTTGGGCCTGGGTTCGATTCCTAGGTGTAATACCTCAAAATTTTCCCTCTCATTTTCTCAACATTCTGCATAGCACGTGGCATAAACAAATTCACGAGATAGCCAAAAACATTGCATCATGTTTATCATAGCTGAGGCATAGGCATGTGATCATTGATTAGAGAAATTGAAGGCTATATAGAGGCAACCAGGGAGCCTCAAAGCTTCTCAACATTGTGAGAAGGGTTCAAAACATCCCACAAGTCTTCACTTGAAGCCACAAGTCATGAAAATAATTGAATTGACCATAGGAGGCAGGCAGTGCAACATCTTCAGGTGAAAAGGGGCCAAATTAGGGTTTCATTTCAACTAGGCTTCTCAATGAAATTTTGATCCAAAGTGGATTCCATTGTCTTATATATGATGTCAAGTGCCCAGGGTTAAAATTTCATCCATAGAAACATTTTGGAAGAGGTTCAATTGGCCAGATGACTGAAAATCAGGAATTGGGGAAAAGTCAACCATGCTGAGGAAAAAGTCAACTCTTGACTTTTTGAGATCTAAATCATGAAATTAGGGTTACAAGGATCCTATGGTTCAAAGTTGATCAAGAAATTACGGAGGAATCAAGAGAAATCAAGAAAACCAAAACTTACCATTTTTGGAAAATTAGGGTTTCCAAAAATGGCAAGTTTTGGCCATTTTTGCAGCCACTTCAAGAGATGCCTTCTCCCAAAATATAAGGGTTATGGAAATTCTACCTTGAGCCAATTAAATAGGGAATATTAAGCTTCAAATCCATATGTGGAACTCACTCATAGCATTAAAATTGAGAGAGATATGATCATGCAAAGTTTGAGTAAAATAAGGCAAGAACGTGGTCATGGGCGAGGCAGCCTACTGGCCTGCGCATGCGCCCTGCCTAGCATTCTATCAAATAGGTGGTGTTAAATATGGCAAGTTATTTTTCCTCATCAAAGACACTTCAATGCAATTTCTTTGAACTACCAAGTGGTTCATTTACATGTTTCCTACAACTTTGGTGTTCAAGGATTTTTTATTGGGTCATTAGTTTGAGAGATATGGGAGGGCAAAGAGTGAAGGTTGAAACTGGCCAGGCACAAGCCCTAGGGTGCATGTAAAGGCAAGAGGTGCAGGCTTGTTGTGCAGTATCATGACATGACTTTCAATGGCATATTTGAGAGGTTTAGAGGCATTGCTTCATCTTAGTATGAACATCAAACATGTTCTATGTTGCATCCACTTCAAAATGATCACAAAAATTTCATGAGTTGGTAGCTTGTGCATGAAGAAAAGTTCAAGATAAAACCAATGGTTGCAATCTGATTTCTTGCTCAGCAAGGTAAGGATCCAAAGCATCATCTGGTTTCAGTTCAAATTCTATGTTACATCCAGCATGCTATGATCATAAGTTCACTTCACTAAGGGTGCATTATCACATGGCTGCCTATGTACTATACCTATCATACAAATCCTTGAGAATTCAAGCTAAGATTCAAGTGATTTTCATTGCAAGCACACTGCACAATTTGATCTGTTCAGCTTCATTGCATTGCATTAAACCTCACCATAGCAAGCATGAGTGTCAGTGCACACAATCAAATCCATCCAGCTTCATAACCATAATCAACTCGAGCTCAAATAAACTCCACTCACCATAACCAATTCACAACCAACTTGACTCAGTTAACTCAAGTTCCAACTGTTAACTGAGCTGGTTAAAATCTTTAACTCATGCTATATAAGGGATTCACCATGGCTGGTTCACAGACACTTCATTTTTCCCAAAATCTCACTCCTCATTCATCCAATTTTCTCAAATTCTTCTTCTGTATTTGGATTTGAAGAAGCTTCATCTTCATCCAGATTGAGCCATTCTTCTTCAGTTCATCATCATCTTACACACGATCTCGAATGATTACACAACCTGATTCATCAAGGATCATCACTGCACATTCTTGAGATTGCACTGCATTTTTGATCAAAGCTCTTAAAACTTCATCCATCTAATCTCAACCTCCCTCATGTCATCATCAGCATCATGCTTTGCATCATATCCATGGAATTCATAGCTTGAAGCACCAAGGATTCATCACTGCACAATTCTGAACTTCACTGCACCAGATCCATTTTCACAAGATTCTCTAAGTGTTGAGTATTTATTTCACTCCATTGAAGATCAACAAGGAGTTTGAAGCATACTTGAAGCATCATCTTTGGTTTTCTTCAACTAAACTGAGCTCCGCATTCCAGGTTTGATCTTAAACTTCAATTACTCGTTTTCATCATTTCTTGCTTGTTTTGTGTTGTTTGAAGCTCAATTGGTGCAGTGTGATATCTGGCTAGTTGATAGACACCATAGGTGTTTAGATGCAGTTTTTAGGTTGGATTTTATGTGCTTTGATTTGCATAATCTAACAACTCTAAGTGAAAACCAAGGCTAGATATGGAATCAGGGTGAAGAGACGAGTTGAACTGTGGTCTTAGATTTTGTTTTAGTGAGGATTGGTGGAATGCGCTAACCAGAGGTCACCGAAGAAGGTGACCGGAATCCCTCTCCGGTGACCTGAACAGTGCCCTAGATATATTGGTGAAATAAAAACGCGTTTGTTAGATCATCTCCATCCAGTGGTCCTAACCTTGCCAACACATTAAAAAAAAGCATGAGACTCACGTGTTTCATCTGTGAAGGATTTTTTCTAGGTTCTTTTAGCACCCCCACACATATACTTTAGGCCCAGCATAGTGTATTTTGTTGATGTTAGCACCCCCATGTCCAATCCTTTAATTCAGCCTATTTCATTTTTATTTCTTTTTTCATCTTTATTTCATTTTTCGTTTTTGATTTTAAAAAATATCAAAACCTCATAAAAACTTCCAAATTAATTCATGTGAGATCCTTATATTTTTTCCTAATTTTACATAATTTTTGTTCTCATTTTTTCTATAATTTTCAAGGCAGAATTAATTTTCCAATTAATTAATTTCCTATTTTCTCCATTTCTGACCAATCCATTTGTTCATTTTCTTTCTCCCAAATCACAAAAGATAAATGATTCATTCTTTTTGCATTAGTCAGAGAACTCATTAAACTTCTCCAACATATTTTTGTTTTCATTTTTAGGTCATTGGAAATCAAGTTTTGGTCCCATTATTTCACATGTATGCACATGAACGCTAATCCACTTCCATACTTCATTTGGTCACTCAAAAATATGAATTTTTGTGAGATTTTTTGGATATAAGTCACCCTCTGGATTTTGTATTCAAGTGTCAATTTTAATAATTTTTCAGGTTCATTTGGTATTTTTCCAAGTTGCTTGGTTCATAAGTCACATTTTTGTTCATTTCCTTCACTTCCTTTGATCCCATTAGAATAAGGCATTTATGTCATTACCTTTAGGTATTAAATTTGAGTTTTATAGATCCCATGGGATGTCCCCAAGTTTTGTGTACCATCATTAGGTTTTCACCTTTGATTTTTAGGTTTGCCTTGAGTCATAAGTCATATATGCCTTACTTTAACCTAATTCCACGTCTCCTTCCATCTTAGCCATCTCAAATTGCATTTGTACATAAGCTAACTTCATAATATCTTTGTTTTTGTGTCTCTTAATTATTTTGTGATTATTCCCTTATGTTCATCTCAAGTTTAGAGCATTTTTGCTTCCTTTTGAACTTCATTTGCCATCCAAAGGTCCTTAAAAACCCTAATTTGGACACCTAGCCTTAGGATGCCTCTTACCACCTCATTTGTGAATATTTTCCAAATATAATTTCCATTCTAACTTGTTGTCAAGCCTCTGGTTTTTTTATGGGGAATTCAAGTCCCTTTGGTCATTTTTGATTTTTTTGTTCTAAGTCTTTTGTTTCACCTTTAGAACCATGTTTCTATATGTATTCTTTCACCTTTCAATCTCATGTTTGAATATCTTTTAATTGAATCTCTTCTTTCTCATTTGATCTAATCTCATCTTTCACTTCCATATAGTGTTAAGTTCTGGATTTTTCACTTATCTTTTATTTTAGGAGATTTTAGTATGCTAAACACTTATGTTTCCTTTTTAACTCCATCCTTAGGTTTCATTAGGGCTTAGTAACATTTTAGGGCATAGTTTGACTTTAATTCACTTAATCCCTTTATATAATTTTAATTTGATGTAGCTACTGACTTTTGAAGAGTGCTACCTTAGGAGATACCTTAGACTTAGGTATTAGTCTTAGAAGTTCACTAACATCTTTCGTAAGCTCATGTGAGTTCTTAACTGAAGTTTGCCATGTTATAATTGTTCATATTACTTCATCATGCTAACATTTGTTTTGTAGGGGGAAATATGAGGTAATAATTCTTCATTCCTTTTCTTATGCATTTTAATTGTGTTTGCCTTAGCACTTGGTGCTTTGTTCATAGGGTTCCCTCTTGTTCTTTAGATTTAACTTAACTTCCTTAGGAAGTAAGTTGAATTCTAACTTGATTTTCTTTTTCTTAGGATTAGAAAACCTCACAAACCATAGGATCACATTTTTTACATAATAAGATAACTTAGGGTTGTGTCTTAGTCTCCCATTAACTTTAACCTTTTGCCTCTTGAGTCTTCTTTTCTCATCTTCAAACAAAATCAAAAACACTTAATAAATGCATGAAATAATATCTTGTGTATAACCTTATTCCATGGGACACTTACATTCATTCCATCTTGGAATAATGTAGGCTTGTCTAGCATGATGTACAAGTCTGATCAAGAGATTATTTTCACAAGGAAAATCTAAAAGATGCTTCTTCAAAAGCTATAAAAACATGTAATAAGTTCAACAAGCTAGTGAACTTAGACCCTAATCCTTGGAAACAAGTCTTGGATAAATTCTCCTTACTTGGTGTGCTTGTTCTATTATTCCATCTTGGAATGTAGTAGCAAGTACACATTCCATGGAAAAGAGTTTGAATTCACTTCCTTGTGCCAAATTCATACAAAACTCTTAAAAAGCAAACAACAAACAATAAGCGACTTTCCTGCGGGAACTTCTCTTCTCACCTCATTCATTCTCAACACGAACTCGCGACGACTTGTCTGGTATGCAAGACGGTAAATGCACTCATACCAGACGAGCCTGCAACACATGAGCATAGACATACACAGTTTCAACCATAAAAAACATAAATAAATAGTTCTCGCCTTAGTTAGGTGAACTACGTCGACTCTGATCCTCATTTTCCCGATGAGGTACGTAGGCAGCGGGGTAAGGCCCGTTCGAGCACATTCTTTATTTTCCCTATATTTCCCTCTTTCTTTTTATCTTCTTTTCCAGTTCCCTTTCTCATTTCAGTTCCAGTTCCAGTAGTAGTTCTTTGTTAAGTAGTATCTTATTTCTTACCCTTTTGAAACAAACAAGCAAGCGTGGATCCCGTTGGGCACGGCGGACGGTCTAGCGTGCTAATACCTTCCCAGTTTGTAACCGACTCCTGAACCCAGATCTTTGGTTCGCAGGACCTTGTCCTTTCCTTCTTCCTCAGGTTTGGGCAGCATTACCTTTCCCGTTCCTTCAGGATAAAAATGTCTGGCTGGCGACTCTACCTTTTCCGCGCCACTTTCGCGTTTGTACTAGGATGAAAATTCTGGGAGCGACACCAGGTCCCCTCTTTTTTTAAACATTTATTTTGTTTTTGCAGGATTATTATTTATTGTGTTTTGTTCATATGACTAACAGCCAGCGCGCGCAGTCCCATTGGTCTTGGAACAAGCTTGGTAATGGGGAGGTCCTGGGATCAAATCCAGGCCTCCCCACATTTTTTCCCCATGCCTGTATTTCTTTCTTTTCCTTCTTTTTTTGTTATTTTTGTTTTCTTTTTCTTTTTTATTAATTATTTATGTTAAATTAACTAATTAACGACAATTAACCTAAAAACTAGTTAACCATCTCTATTTTAAATATATATATATATATATATATATATATTTTCTAACACTTTAATTTGTAAATCAATTATTAATTAAGTTAAAATTATTGTAAATAATTTAATTTTTAATTAGATTAGGATTTTCTTAATAAATATTAAATTTTCTTAATAAACATAATTTTCTTAAATTAACCCTAATTCTTGCTTAAAAAACTCTAATTTATTTTCTAACCCTAGTTTTAAAACTTAATCTATTTTTTTAATATTTGAAATAATGTCTTTTATTTATTTTTGTCTTATTTAATTTATTAGAAAAATGTATAGGCTATTATTATTGTAATTTATTTTGTATACCCGATTATTATGTATCTGCCCCAAAGCGATGTAATAGCGTAGGATTTACTATTTTTCGTCTTTTATTTATTTTATTTTATTTATGGTTAGTAAATAGGGAGTGCAAACATAATTGAATTAAAAAGACTTAGATAATTTAATTAAAAAGATTAAATATTTGAATAAAATCACTCACACACGTAAGTCGATCTATGATCGCCGTCTGCACCTCCTAGGATTACCTTTCTTAAAGTTGCCTTTATATGGTCAAGTCCCTTGAAAGTGGGGTGTCTTAAGCAAAACCCGTACAAGTATAAATCATCTAGTCCCTCCCCGGTTTAAAGATCAAGTCCCTACGATGTTGCCTACGATGTTGCTTATGATAATGATCTTTCCCCTTCGGTAAAAGATGATAGTCCCTCCCAATTGCTAAAGACACCCCTCCAGTTGCCTTCATTGACCATACGATGACCCTACGCCCGTCCCTTAATAAAATCCAAGGTAATAACTACCTATTCCTTAATAATAGGGATAGTCTTACCCTTGAAAGAACATACAAGAACATGAATGACTTAGTCTAAGGTAGGAACTCTAAGTTACTGGCTCACACCCTTTAAAAATACTTTTCACACCTCACTATTTTCAAATATTTTTCAAAACAAAGGCTCTGTATACATCCATACGAGGATCATTACAAAGTAATTAGGAAATTTTCTAATCACACACTTCACATTTTCAAAACAATTAAGTGAGCTAAGTAACTAAGAGCCAATTGATAACCATGGATATAAAGGGTGCTAACACCTTCCCTTTATATAACCTACCCCCCGAACTCAAGTCTTTTAAAAATAGGTCTTTCCTGTTCTTTTATGTCCTTTCCACTTGGATAAAATAAAAGTCGGTGGCGACTCTTACTATCCGCAATATTTATAGAAAGTCAGTTCTTCCACCGTGTTACAACATCACTCTCGGGAAGCTAGAAAGACAAAGAGAGTGCTCCAGGCTAAAGCCCGACCATCCCCTCTAGATAGGCCAAGAGTTTGTTCAAGATCACCTTCCCCATGGGAGCCAAGAGACAACTGGTCTCGTTCCCTTTCATACAACTCTAGTGACGATGATGAGCCACGAGGACCTCTCTCATAAGAGATCACGCCTGTAACACCCTATTCTACCCGACGAATATTAATAAAATCAGAGTTACAAAATTTCAACACATAAATAGGATGTCACATTCACAACTTAAAGCAACGACATTTAATCGCATATAACATAAATATATAACACTTAGTACTCGAATGAAACGATAACAACATTATTAGTCTTTGAAAACAAAACAACTTTTATAATTAAGCAGAAGAACCATAATTTCCATCATGTTTGACATAACATCTTTGTCCAACTAAAACAACTTCAAAATAACAAAGTACTAAATGATTTCAACTTAAAATTCAGCTGCAAAAGTAAAATCAACAATAATGCAACAAACGTTCAACCCCCCCTGCGACGACACCGACTCAAACTAACGAAGGTAAGCAACTCTATTATGTATTACCTGCATGTTACCCACGTAGAGGTAAAATTCAAACAAAAGGGGTGATATATCAAATAATATAATTGAATGTATGATAAACAATTTATTAGACCAGATTATATAAAATCTCCACTTCACAACTTGCAACCAACGTCAATCAACACAAGTCACAACACAACAACATGATTATGCAACCTGAAATGCGACTTATAAAATGCACATGCATGTGGTACCATTGGAGAAGAACCCCAAACTTAAAAATATGCCAATTAATAGAGGCGTCAACAAGGAATAAGCCTTCAAATTAATTTGCCAATCCAGGCCAACTTACTGAGCAACGACTCAAACTTGATATGATATGTATGCGACACAACATGAATGTCAGAATAACAACAATAATAGTCACATAACAATACAGAAACAAATCAACATTGGTTATAGGCCTATAACTTATATTTGCCAATAAATAGAGGCAATCCAACCAGATACAATACCACCTGCAATTTCACAATTTTCAACAAAGGACACAATGCAACGAATAAATCAATTATACTGCAATCAAACCGCATAATTATTCAGATAGTTTTTGATTGAAACCGGTTATTTAATTATCGGCTAAAAATTATATTATTTCTACTTTGTACTAAGGTTCTTAACATGCCTCTGTTAAATTAAAACTACATTGTCACTAAATTAATTTCCAAACATGCTACTAATAAGTATATACAAATTCCATTTCAACTGCTACCAAGGTCTCCCTGCTAAATTTTTACTACACTGTTACTAAATTATACATTCCAAATATTACTAGTGCTGCTACTAATTTATCGTTGTTACTGTTGTTGAAACACTACCTGCCACATTATTATTATTATTATTATTATTATTATTATTATTATTATTATTATTATTATTATTATTATTATTATTATAACTTAATGTGGTTCTGCATTCACTTATGTTTCATATATCATCAATAGGCAAGGAAAACAATTAAGAAAAAGTCCCTCGTCACAAGTTGTGGCGGTCGGTACAATAGCGGGACGGTCATTAGGACCATGCGACAGTCGTCACCACCCTAGGACGGTCGTCCCAAAGTAATTTCCTGTTCTTCTTCTCAATTCTCCATATTTTTCCTCCGGTTCAATTTCAGAAAACCCAACCATCGCAATACATAGTAATTATAGGAATACTTATACCCAAATCAACCTAAATCAATTTTATACAACCAAATCAATAACATTAACTAATATTTGGTATCAACTATAACAATCAAACATACACTGAACAATCATCACAACATCAAAGTAATCAACATATAAGGCAACCCGAAATTACCCCAAAGATTAATCCGACGTTTTCCTAAATTCAATACTGGAAAATTGATTAATCTTACTAATTTGATTTTACCAAATTAAAGTCATAATATCAGCTTTCCAATGCTTCGAACGGTGCGTCAAACAGATACACGGTTTGAAAGTTATGAATTTTCCAAGTTTTCCAAAAACCTCAAAATTTTCCCACGGGTTCATTTCTATACAGCCCCAAAATCCCATCAAGTCATCATGAAATCATATACAACCACAACACATCAATTTATACAATGCATACATCATTCAAAATAAAAATACACCTTAATTTCATCACTTTCTACCTAATTTGTCAAGAACTCATCATAAATCCCTAAAACCTCTTAAACCTCAAACTATTACACATATTATTTATCATTAACCCAATTATAGAGTCAGAACCCCACCCTTACCTTGGATTGAAGGTTACTCTAGCTCTTCGATTGAAAGCATTTGCCTCTTTCTTCTTCTCCGCAACTTCACGTACTTCTCCCAAAAACTTCTTTTCTATTTTACTGATAACCTATAATTCTCTTTTTCTTAACTCTCCACTAAGTCCACCTATAACCTATTTATTTTCCTATTTTCCTCCACTCACCATTACCAATTCAATTTGTCTTTTTAATTATTAAAATAATATTAGTATTAATAATAATAATAATTATAATAATACTAATAATAATAATATAATAATAATGACCATAATAATAATAATTTCCATCACTCCTATAATTATGCTAATTATCCATTTTATAGTATGGTTGAGCAAATATTAATTAAAATAATCTAATTAACCTTACTCCACACTCCATTAATATCTACGCTATTAGTCATACACCCTACTACCCTCAAGACTCAATCTTAAGGCCACTACCCCTCACTACTGGCACATAAAACACAACAAATACACAACAAACATACAATCAACTACAACAACTCATTATTATATTCACAATTAATAATTAAATAAAATGGAGCGTTACAACACCCAATAGATTACCAAAGGGCATGGAGAAACCTCTCCCTATGGGATTCTACGATGGAACCACAGATCCAGACGAACACATAGAAATGCTCGACTATTGCGACGTCAGGGGCACGATCAAGTATCGACTTTTCCCAACCACACTCAGGAAGGGAGCGATGACATGGTACAAGAGCCTGTTTTACGAGTCCATCACCTCTTGGAGGCAGCTCAGAAGAATGTTCTCTAGCCACTTCATCGCCTCCCGTCGACACCCTAAGATTGCGGCCTCTCTTGAGGCAAAAATCCAAGGCAAGGAGGAATGTTTACGAGCATATATTGAAAGATTCAACAAGGTGTATCTTTCAAATATGAGTATATCATATCAAAATTTTAATAAGTAAATAAAAGAAAGTGTTAGTGCGTTAAGTAATAAATGCCATCACGGTCCTTCATAGCACCGTGGTAACTATGGCGTTGTTGTACATACATTTTGTAGTAGTGAACATACTGCTTTGTGATCGTTTCTCCACATGTTTTTACTTGGTTCACCAACCAAGTAATTCTCACCGTAAAATTGTTGATGGTCTCCTTCTCCTCAGTTTGAATCAATTAAAGCTGACGTTTTGTGATATATAATCGTCAACTTTCTCGAATTTATTCGTATCAATGCATTGATGGATTAAAAACAACACCTTGCAATCTTTCTTCTTCTCTTCCTTATATGCAAATCATTATGCATCAATTGTACCTTTGACAAGATGATTAATACCGTTCTTGATCACTTCAAGAACATCTTGGTAGCCAAACAATAACTTCATTTGCTTGTACCATTTGTCATAATTCTTCGCATCAAGGATGAGTAAATTTGCAGGATTCTTTCATTGGAGATTGAATTCATGACTGCACACAAGGTGTTTGGTGGATCGAACTAGTCTTTTGATGCCAAATGTTAGAACTTGGAACCACAAGGTTGGTGAAAAATAATTGAGTAATTAAGTGTGGAGAGAGAGAGAGAGAGAGAGTAATTGAGGGGGAAAATTATAGCAGTTTTCTCACAAGATATCCCAAGGGTATTTATACAACAATACAAGAGATGATGTACAATTAACCAATAATAAAAATAAAATTCTCAGGTGTAATCAATTTCATTATTATTTCAACTGATTGCACTTTGCTTCTATTTCAGTTTTAACCAAAAAGACTCCAGGTGTAACCGATTGCACTATTAGTGCAACCAATTTCACTTTGCTTATGTTTGACATTTTGCAAAGGAGGGCAACTTGTTGACATAAAACGACAATCTACTGCACTGACATGAATTATCTTCTATTCTTAACAAGACAAACCCCCTCAAACTCTTTCAACCAACGAACAAAAAAAGTTAAAATCCCCCAGCACACACCAAATCCCTTCCAAGTCTATCCCACCTCAACATGAGATCCATCCAAAGGGATTTCTTCTCTCTAAAGCTACACATATCGTAAATATTAACGGCGAAACAAATCATCTTAGCCAAACCCCACTCTAGACGCACACCCAACTAACTAGATCCAACAAAGGAAAAAATGGATGATCCATTTGAGCTACACAAAATAGAAAGGAGGTCACCCTTATTGCCCTATTATGGGGAAAAATTCCAACCACAAAAAGAATTCCCCCATAAAGCATGGACAAAAGAATCGGAAAACTCGTTAATCTTAGTATCTCGAATCGCTATAAATTCTAGACTTAGAGATAATGAGTTATTTCATTTTATTCTTCTTAAACCACTCCTCAATCCATGAATATTAAAATACCTTATTTGTAATGTTATAACCGTTTTGAAAATGATTATTAGTAATTACACACATTTAACTGGTCCACGGGTTTAGAAAATTTAATCTCAAATCTTAAGTTTAATGATCATTATATTGGGCGATAATTACTTTTAATGATCATAATTTTGGATGATAATGACTTTTAATTATATTAAATGAGTTGTCAATTATTGATGGTAGAATCAAGTCTATAAATTGCCTTTGCTCTCAAATCAATTTTATGATTCAGAAAATAAATCATCTATATAAAATAGAGTAAAAACTTAGAAGTCCAAAGAGTGGTGCACTTTCAACACTATAACAATGACTATAGATAATTATATAATTTTATTTTCACATTTAATTTATTGATTTTACTGCTCTTTTCCTATCAAAAATATAGAATCAATATAAATTATGGTCTAACATAGAGCTGTAAAAGTGGGCCTGGTCCATTGGACCAACCTATAAGCCCTAAATTTTAGTACGGAACTGACCATAAAAAATATTTAAAAAATACAACCCTATCTTTTTGGACCAACCCATCAGGCTGATGTTTTTTGTAGGAAGGGTCGGGCCGACCAAGCGGGCTTCGGGGTGACCCATTAAAAACATTAAAAAATAAATTTGTTTTGATAAAAAATTAGAAAACTGTTTTTCTTAATTTTGAGGGGAAGTTTGATAAATATTGGCTAAGGGATGAAAGAAAAGTTTGATAAGTATTACAGTGAATATTTAGTTACTCTTGTACTTGAAATGTTCTTGATCCAACCTCAAAGTTGAACTTATTGAACTTTTACTTTAAGAAACTTGATCCAAGTGGCTATGAAGACAAGGTAAATAAAGTGAATGATGGTTTGTACGATATCTTTGGTGCATATCAAAATAATATGATTGCAACAAGATCATCAAGAAATACTCAAAACTCAATTATTTGGTTATGTATGTGTAAATGTATTCTATTATCTCTAAAGTTACACTATGTGACAATTGTTGGATTCACCAAGTATTCATGGGACTTAGCCAAAAAATCATATACTTTATAATTTAGTTTTATATCTATTTTGAATGGTTAGATGAGTAATTATTTTGTTATGTATGATTGTATTTCATTGTCTCTTAATTTAAAAATTAAAATTATAATATTGAAATATACAGACAGACATGGCCCATCGGGCTACACGATCCATAAGAAACTGTGTCGGGCTAAATTTTGATAGCCCATGAAATAATCGTACTGACCCACTCCAACCCATTTATAAGTGTTGGCCCATCAGACCGATGTGGGTTGGGCTGGCCGACCCATTTGACAGCTCTAATGTAACACTATCAACATCAAATACAACTCCTAAATATCCTAACAGATATCAATTTCCTATTTTTTTAAACCCACTAAACAGTCAACCTCAACCTTAGCAATGAGCACAAAAAGTACAACCTAATTCCGCTTTCTTTTCTGTCTAAAAATTTCAAAAACTCGAAAGATATAAGAATAAGTGTCGCGAAACACTTGAAAGGGAAACACGAGATAAACTTGTAAAATTATCCAAATAGTGAAGCAACTTTAGTCACTATTAGAAGCACACTGATATGTTAATTAAAAATCTTAGATTTAGTTGAAATTAAAATGGACAAAGACCTCAATATTATATCAAGTCTCTATCGTAAAGAGGCTACAAGTCGTTTTTGGACGAACTTGAAAATTAAAGAGAACATGCCCATCCAAAAGGCTAGGTTGAAATGGCTTAATGAAAGGGATAATAATTCTTGTTTCTTCCATAGTGTCAACAAAGAGAGGAGGAGACACAATTTTTTGGGATCCATAAATACGGAGGGAGGCGTGGTGGATTCGGTGGGGGTGAGAGAGGAGGTTTATGTGCATTTTGCTATGAAGTTTGTGGAGTTAGACCGAGATAGGCCTTTATTAGATGGTGTGGCTTTTAAGGCTATTTCGGCCGTTGAGAAATAAATTCTTGAAGCGCCCTTCACGAGGGAGGAAATAAAGGAGGCGATTTGGAGTTGTGGTGGTTCCAAAAGTCCGGGGCCAAATGGATATTCGTTCACGTTTTTAAAGAAATGTTGGTACTTTTTAAAAGGTGATTTCTTTAATTTCTTCTCAGAATTTCACCATAGTGGCGTGCTATCCAAATAGATTGTTTCGTCTTTTCTAACCCTTATTCCGAAGAAAGACAACTCGTTTAGTCTTGTCGATTATAGGCCCATTTGTCTTGTGGGTTGTCTTTATAAGGCTATGGCTAAGCTCTTAGCATCTAAATTGAAGATGCTTCTCAATTCTATCATCCCCCTTGTCAAACGACTTTTGTTCCGGGTCGTCAACTTCTTGGCGGAGTTCTAGTTGCTAACAAATTGGTGGATTTTGTGATCAAGGAGAACAAAGAGTTCACGTTATTCAAAGTCGACTTTGAAAAGGCGTACGATAATGTCTCTTGGAATTTTCTTAGATACCCGTTGAGGAGGACGGGCTTTGGAGACGTGTGGATGAGGTGGATGGAGGTTTTGGTGTTTTCTAGCAAGATGTCCGTCTTGGTAAATGGAAATCCAACCAAGGATTTTGTGGTTGAAAAAGGGCTTAGGCAAGGCGATCCTTTATCTTCGTTTTTATTTGTTTTGGTGGTGGAGGGATTGACATGGTTGATTATAATCGCGGTTAATATTGGTGAATTTGTCGGTTTTGACATTAAACAGAGGTGTTTCATTGACGTTTTACAATATGCAGATGGCACTTTATTGGTGGGGGATGGTAGTTAGAGGCATATTTGGGACATCAAGGTGGTTCTTAGTGATTTTGAATTGGTATCGGGCTTGGGCATAATTTTCACAAAAGCAAGATCATCAGAATCAATGTTCTTGATGGCTTTCTTGAAGCGGCAACCGTTTTTCTTTCTTGTAGAACGAAATCCCATAACATCTCTTTTCTTGGTTTACCGATAGGATGCAATCCTAGAAGGATTAGTTCTTGGTCGGTTTTGCTCTCGAAATTTAAAAAATGACTTGAGACGTGGAAAGGTCGATTTTTGTCCTTTGGTGGTAGAATTACTTTGATTAAATTCGTGCTTAGTAGCTTATCGATTTTTCATCTCTCTTTCTACAAAGCCCCCGTGAGAATTTGGAAGGACATGATGAGGATTCAAAGTAGGTTTCTATGGGGAAGTTCGGATTTGAATCGTAAAATCCATTGGATTAATTGGGAAGATCTTTGTTTTCCTTACTTAAACAGAGGTCTAAATTTGAAGACAATGAATGTTTTCAACGAGGTTTTTTTAAACAAATGGAGGTGGAGGATTATGGTGGGAACGGACGATTTATGGTTTCGAGTTCTTAAGGCTAGATATAGAGATATTCGATTGATGATGTGGCATAACCGAGTAGATATAGCTAAGGGAAAGTTTTGTTCTTATTGGTTCAAATATTTACTCTTTTGTGGGAATCACCATTCAGAAGAAGTTTTGTCGGATAATTATAAGGTTGTAATTGGTGATGGCTTTGGGTCTTCTTTTTGGAAGACAGATTTGACTGGCAAATGGGAGTTTTCTCGTATTTTTTCCGTTAGCCCTTGCGGAATCCCTTTTGAAGGAGGTCTCAGTCGCAACCATGAGTGGATGGAGGGGCGATAACTGGCAATGGTGTGACGTAGTGATTTCTGGTTTTTGGTTAGGCAATAGGTTTTCTAACATTGTTTCGGGTGTAACAGACATCGTTTCTGATGCATCAGGCCTCTCTAGATTAAGTATTATGGACAACTTTGGTTTTGTGTCTCATTCTGATTCTCTTGCTGGTTCCAATGTTTTTTTTGCCAAGGGAACCGATTTCTGTTACTAGTACAATATCTGCTAATAATGACAGGGTAGGTTCTGGTTTGTGAGGTTCGCTTTACATATCAGGTCCAGTGGCTTTGGAGGATTTTGGCTCAGCTCCTGGTTTTCGCGGTATTGCTTCTTCTTTTCCCGCATGTTTGAATATTGTCGGCGCAACAGGTGGCTCTTCTGCTGCTGTTTCGGCTTCCAGCTCGGGCATGCATAATTTTTTGGATCGGGCTGCTAACATTGGAGCTATTTCGGGGTTGTGGTATGAATTACACAGCTTGCGCCATCTATTAGCTTTTTTTTCCGTCCCCTTAGGCAAATAAAGGATACGGTTGTGTGGAAGATTGAAGGTAATGGCTTGTTTTCGGTTAATTCTTTCTATCGACTGACTTTTTCTTCTTTTATTCCGATTGGCCCTCCGAATAAAGATGATCTCGTTCTTGGTTTAGTTTGGAAGATGTCGGTCCCCTTTAAGATTAAAGCTTTTGTGTGGCGTGGTTTTTTAAATAGATTGCCAACGAAAGACGCTTTGATCGGTATAGGAGTTTTAGTAGACGCAAGTGCGACGATGTGTCCGTTTTGTGAGGAGAAGAGCGAATCCTTAGTTCATTTGCTTTTAGGTTGTAAAGTGGCAAGACTGGTTTGGAAGGAGATTTCGGAGTGGGTGGATTTCAAGGTTCCCGTGAGTTTTAATTTGAAGAGCAAGTTTTTGGATTGGATCGCTTTTTGTAAATCCAAAAAAGTGGCGAAAGGAAAAGAAGGAATCATTTGGATGACGGCGTGCTGAAATATTTGGTTGGTGAGGAACGACATAGTTTTTGGTAATTCGAATTGGAATATTATAGATATTGCTTGGAGGATCAAGATATCAATTTGGAAGTGGAACATGATGGGAGAAATTACTCATCCCAATTGCAACTTGTAGGAATTTGACAAGAACCTTTTGTTTTATATGTCATATGTGCAATTTGACTTGTAATTTCTTTTTGTTTGACGAGTTTTGTTATCGACTGCTAACATCGCATCATATATTTTCAATAGACTTCCAATCTATTTAATAAACTCTTCTGTATTATAAAATTCAACGTATATGATACGATATGATTCTATCATCATTTAAAAGATATTTTGACAATGACAGTCTCTGGTCTGAATCTTAATGTATCAAAAATAATTTCTTTAATTTTATTATATAGCATCAGGTTTCTTTCATTCTTTTACCCTAAAGTTTTCTTTTCTCACTACTAAGACAAAGAAAATATATTTTTTGTCAATGGTTAATTGATTAATAGTTTTCTTTTTTATAAAAAAAACAAAAACAACAAAAGTAAAACAACAGCAATACTAGAGCATAGAAGCTAAAGAGAATCAAACCGTACCATCAGCATCATATATGTATGGTACGACACCAACATCATTTATTCCATAAGAAGGATGACATTATAATTATGTTTGGATTTATGTTTCAATTAATTTAAAAAGTGTGTTATCATTCATGACTTTTATGTATTTACATAACTCTATTCCAATACATTAAATTCACATAGTCATGAATATTCATGGAAATTGTTAGAATTGACTGTTATGTTTGCAGGTGGATAGACAATTGGAAGAGGAGGATCAAAAGATGCTGAACAAAATTTGCAACACTAAAATTCCATCGAAGGTGCAAATTTTGTGTTGGAGAACTATTTTGAATAGACTTCCAACTAGAAAAGAGTTACTAAAGAGAGGGTGATTCAGTCAGAGCATGATTAATTAGTTGCATGTTTTCTAAATCTGTTTGGATCAAAATTTGCGAATGGATCGACATTGATCACATTCATTATTCTGATTGTATCAGTCACACTAGAAAATTCGTAACCAACATGCAAGGCAAGGCAGCGAAAAAAGTTTTGACGTTATCAGAAGAATCGACATTCTATTTAACGATGGATTTTGTAGATTATATGAGGCAGTTCACAGTATCAAAGTTGTAACTTGGGATAGTTAGTTATGGGTTTAATAGCAGAGATCAGGTGTTAACTTTTATAATTGGTGGAAAAATGCAGTAGATTATCTTAAGGATTATTTTTGGTAATCTTTTTTCAATTCAATTTGCTTATTGCATAGACATTGTAAACAACGAATTTCCCCAATGACTAAGCTAATCAAAATGTGTTTAGTGATTGTTATTCATATCCAACAAAACCTATCAAAATGAATTTATAGAGCTGATATATAGCATAATATATTGAACAAAACAACACAAATCTGGATTTTTTTGTTGATAAACTTATTAGAACCACCGATAGTGCAACCTGCATATGCTTAAAAAAAGTAAAAAAGCTGCTTATGATGCTCAAACTGATCTGAAAACTGCAAAAGATAGACATAGTCATAAGCTATTATTCTACACAAGAATAAAATGAAAACAAAAATAAAGAGATAACTAAACATATGAGAGAAAAGATGAATACTTTTACCACAAATATCCATGATATAAAAGCACTCATCAGTCACTAACTCAATGATCTATGGTGTAGTGTAGCAGACAGAGTTTCATCCATCGTACAGACATGCCTTCTGAGCTTTTCAGGAGGAAGAAGTGTACTAGAAATGCCAGAAAGCACTCACTCAAACTCCATTATTATACCTCAACATTACACTATCAAGGATTACAGCACATTACCAGATAGGTCTTCACCATCATTATTTTTGTATTCTTTTCTATATATATAATATATCCAACTCAAAAAAACATATTTAGTTGATTATTTTTTCTATGATATTACACATAAATAAAAATTGACTTCATAATAACCAGATCAAGATCTAATCATTCACCTCTTATAATTACTCCAAGCTGGTAAGTGGTATATATAGGTCATAACTGTTGAGTTGTGAAATTCTGAAGCTGTATTAGTCATTGATTGCCACTGCAGCATCATCAAGATTCTCATAACAAGGGCTTAATGATTTGAATCAATAAAACCCTTAAATGCGTGTGAATCTTGATGATGCTCCACTAGCAAACACCAACTGTTTTTTTCACTTTAGATCTGTGTCTCTACCTGACCATAATATCATGCAAGAGAGATAGATATTGTGTGAGAAAAGAATTAAGGTAGTAGAAATAGGAAAAGAGAAAGGAAAAAATAATATAAAAACAAACCTAACCCTAACCCTAAATCAAATATAAGGCAAAAGTAAAGCATATTTAGGTTCAGGTGTGTAGACAAAGAAGACCCACTTAGTAGTATTATTGACCAATAATAATTAACAACTCTTGTATACTCTTGTATAGCATAGAGACAAGAAAATAACAATAGAAAAGTAAAGAAGAAAAAGCTAAGAAAAAACTTTAAAATGAGAAATGGAAGAAGGGTTGTAGAGAGAGTAGAGATAAGTGAGAATGAAGAAGGTTTAATGGTGTTTATATAGAGAGAAAGACTAAACAAGAATATGTAAGAGAGAGAGATAGTGTGACAGTGTAATAAATGAGGGAGAAAAATGGTTGGTGGCGAAAGATGTGTCAGTGAGAGATAGAGAGAGTTAGAGAGAGAGGGTACATACAACAGTTAGACATCGTAATCTTAGGCACCAAATTTACCAAAAACTTAAAAACTGTGTGACGAAATAGAAATTGCAGAGAAGGAAAACGGAATAATAGTTACCAAAAGTGAGTAAAGAAAATGAAAGAGTTAATTACCGTTCCAGTAAAGGAAAAGAGGTGGAGTTTGCGTTGCGTACTGTACAAGCGTTTTTTCAAATTGTGGGGGCTGGAAAGAATTGACAGGGCCTGTTCATATATTGACCCTTTAGCTCAACCAAGGTTCCAATGGGAGAATGCTACATTACATTGCCCTCTCCTTCCTCTTTAGGGTTTCCTCGTTTTTATTGATTTTTTTTCTTTGATTTTGCCTCTTTTGGTCTGTTCTTAAGTTTCTTTTTTAGAATATTTGTTAATTTATTATATAATGGATTAAAAAAAGTTTAGGTGAAGATATAATTGATTCAAAAAAGTCTAGTTGTGTTATTTAGATTGTTGTAGGATGGTGCATCTGGTCGTCAAGGAATCAGATTATTTTCAATAATAAAATTGGAGATCTCGTGGTAATTGTGCGGAGAATTCTAATTTTCTTGTAGTGATAATTGTCAATAGATTCAAACCATATAATTAAATGTAATTATTATGAATGATACAAATATCTATTTGATTTCATTTAGGTTAAACCTGTTTTATGTAGGTGGTGTTTAATTTGTATATTTCGGGAGTACCCCTAGTATTCCTCGAGGAATGATTAAGGGGGTGTTTGTTTCGTGGATAAAATTGTTATTCTCAGGAATGTGACATTGAAATTTACATATTTTTTTTGTTTATTTCAAGTTTTGATAATTTATTTTTGTAAGCAAGTGATCTATTAAAAACGAGTACAAAGGATACTCCACCTGAATACAAAAAATGAAGGCCGAGATACCATCTCGCCAAAACACAAAAAAATATTACCTACCAAATTGCACCTAAGACATGAATAACAATGAGTCCTTGTCGAAACCGTAAAAGATGTAAATGGGATGAGTAATTTCCCCCATCATATTCCACTTCCAAATCGAGATCTTGACCTCCAAACAATGTCTAAAATATTCCAACTAGAATTTTCAAAAATAATCTCGTTACGCAACAACCAAATATTCCAATACACCGCCGCCCAAATTATCCCTTCTCTTCCTTTTGCATTTTTTTTATTCGCAAAAGGTGGCCTAATCCAAAAAACTACTTTTCAAACTACCTCGAACGGGCTTCCTAAACTCCACCCAATCCGAAATTTCCTTCCACACCAAAATTGCCACTCTACACCAAAGCAACAAATGATCTAAGGACTCGTTGAAAGATTCACAAAATACACACGCGGATCGAATAGAGTCACCTAAAACTCCTCTCTCGGTCAAAGAAACTTTAGTGGGTAATCTATTCAAAAAACATCGTCAAACAAAAACTTTCATTTTGAACGGAACCAACAAATTCCAAACAAACACTAGCGCACCATCGTCACAATTTGGAGGACCAACCAAAATATTATAAGAAAAAGCCCTTCTATAAAAAGATTTAACCGTGAATAATTTGTTGTCTTCTAGTTTCCACTCAACTATATCCTTTATGAATCTTTTAGGTTGCATCATTATTAACAGTTGAGACAACTCAATATTTTCCCGTTCCAATCCTGAATTTTCCGCAAAAACTCGATCAACCTCCTCTCCCCCCTGTCTGATAGAAACCGTGGCAGTAAAATGTTCCAATCTCGAATTTTCCGTAAAAACTTGATCAACCTCCGCTCCCCCTATCTGTTAGAAACAGTGGCAGAAAATTCATGAAAAAATGTCGTTTCGAAACCTACTGCAGATGTCCCGTTCAGCTGTGAAACAACATACTGAAACAAATGCCTAGCTAGATCCTGCATAACAGAAACAAAAATGTTCCGATTAATAGACTCGAAGCCTAATTCGTGTATCCTGTTCGACTCGAAACCAAAATTATTAGCACTGCTAGTATCCTTTTCAATCGCTTCAAAACCTGCTGCAAAAGTCCCATTCAGTTGCGAAACAGCAGACCGAAACCAGTTCCCAGCTGGATCCTGCATAACAGAAACATAAACGTTCTGATTAACAAACTTGAAACCTGTTTCGCGTATCCTATCCGACTCGAAACCAGAAGTATTAGCACTGCCAGTATCCTGATCAATCTCTAAACCAGAACCAAAATTAAGCCTCACCGGTGCATTGACCATGTTAGCAGGAATTCCGTTCAAAACCCGAAGACTTGTTACCTGAACCAAACCGTCTGCATCAACAACCTCATGACTACTCCCAGTTGCTGCAATCACCTCAACTCTATAAGAAGTGCGATCAGTACAAAAATATTTGACGCCGACATCACCCCATTGCCAACAATCGTCCCTCCACCCACCCATAGCCGCTACCGATACCTATTTCAATTGGGATTCCGCGAATACTTTCAGAAATAACCGAGATAGCTCCCATTTACCTGTTCAATTCGTCTTCCAAAAGGAAGAACCAAAACCGTCACCAAGAACAACCTTACAATTATCCGTCAAAACATTCTTCGAACGAAATTTCCACTAGAGAGTAAATCTTTGAACCAAAAAGAAATCGACTTTAACTTGGAAATATCATCTCGATTATGCCACATCATCAACCTAACATCGTTGTACCTAGCTTAAAGGACACGAAACCAAATATCGTCTGACCCCCCTATGATTCTCCACCTCCATTTGTTTAAGAGAGCTTCATTGAAAATGTCCATCCTTTTCAAATTATGACCTCCGTTTAAGTATGGTAAACATAAGTCTTGCCAATTAATCCAATGAATTTTACGACTCGTTTCTGAACTACCCCAAAGGAACCTACTTTGTATCCGCATCATCTCCTTCCAAATTTTCACCGGTGCTCTATAAAACGAGAGGTGAAAAATCGATAAACTACTAAGCACATATTTAATCAAAGTAATTTTTCCACCAATGGATAACGAATACGTTTTATTCTCAAGAATATATTTTATTCATGAATTTTTTTCATTTTATTCCCATATCAAAGGATAAGAATCTTACATTCCCATGAGAATATAAAATAACCAACCACACTCTCATTTTTTTTGTAAGCAAGAAGTATATTGATGAGAGTATCAAATCACTCGGTCTGATTACAAAAAGGATAGAGGCTAAGCTCGAACAAAAAAGATGAAAATTTTCTACCAAATACGCCTAAATCAAATACAACCTAGGATTTTTGTTGAAATCATATAAACTACATTTGGTATAGGAAATTTCCCCTATGAGCAACCACCTCCATAAAAGGAGTTTAATCTTCCAAACCATATCAACTATATTCCACTTAATGTTTCTAAAGATAGTATTGTTCCTGTACGACCAAATGACCTAGGTAGTCACCAACCACACAAAATCTTGACGGCCCTCCTTTATACCATACGATTTGGAAAAACAATACCAATCCAAATAATTTTCCTTGCAATATGTCCCTCCGTCAAAAGATCCTCCAAGCCAATTTACGACATCACGCCAAACCAACTTAGATACCGAACAATTCCAAAGCAAATGGTTTAGAGACTCCAAACTGGAATTGCAAAAAACACAACTCACATCGGAGGAGGAATTAAGGATACCTCGATGAAGAAGACGATCTCTAGTAGGGAGAATATTCATGAGACATCTCCAACCGAATGCCTTGACATTCATTGGCGCCTTAGAATTCCATAACAACTTAAAAGCAATGTCGTGATGTTCCGAAGGACCAAACGGAATGCGAGAGGCATAAGCCATTCTGTAAAAATATTTGACAAAATAACTTGAATCCCCCTCCTTCGCCCAAGATAATGTGTCTTCCTTATCGACTTCCAGCGAGAAAAAAGAGAGCCTGAGATGCAAATTGAGTAACTGATTCTGAAAGTCCAGCAATTCAGAAGTAAGAACCAGCTGCGGGCTGTTGCTAGTAGCAGTTTGATGAGACCGGGATTGCTCCACTGTTCGCGAATTAAAGCGACTTCTGATACTGAATCTCGATTTCCGATTTAACGTTGCTGCATTGTTGAACTGTAGCTGAGGGCCCGAGTCTTCAGCAGTTGATTCCATAAGCGGGCTGCAGGTAACAGTAGGCTGCTCCACTGCGGACGTGGCTGAAGCTGTTTCTATAATCACCGAATCTTCGGAACTGCCTGCTATAGCTGCATTAAAACTATAGGAGACATCAGAAGGAAAAGTCACTGAAATGCTGTTACAGTTTCTGGAAAAAACAGAAGCAGCCTCCCGTCGAAAGTCATGCTGCAAAAAGTCAGTATGCAGCGACTGTAAAGACGCAATCGTAACAGAGCCAGAGTTCAAACCAACAAAAAAGGAAAAAACGTTAGGGATGCCTAAATCGCTCCAAGTCCATCTGCCCCATATACAACCTCCCATCGCCGCCAACAATACGTCTTTAAGATTTGACAAACGAAATAAAATTGGGAACAACTCCTTCAAACTCACGTCCCCTATCCAAGTGCCTCTCCAAAAAGATGTGTGGAAACCATTTCCCACTTTGAAATGACAGTTATTCAACAGAAAATCTTCTTTCAATGCCTTCACCGCGGATAAAATGTCCTTCCACCAACTAGAAAACATATTCTAGTGGACCTTCGAGGGATCCCTTCCCGCCAAAAGTAAACTAATGTCCCCATATTTTACTTTCAACATAAGATACCGCAAGTCTTCTGAGCCACCAAGGATCCGCCATCTCCACTTTTGGAGAAGACTAACGTTGAACACTTCAAGATTCTTGAAATTTAAACCACCCTTATCGTACGACCAAGAAAGAGAATCCCATCTTAACCAATGAATTTTCCTCTTTTCTAACTTAGAACCCCAAAGAAATCTACTTTGAAGTTTGGTGATCTCTTTCCGAACCTTCACCGGAATCTTATAAAACGATAAATAGAAAATAGGGAGGCTTCCAAGCACCGATCTTAAGAGCGTAATCCTACATCCCAAGCTAAGAAAACGACTATGCCAACAAGAAAGCTTCTTCTTCAATTTAGAAATAAGAGGAGACCAAGTCGATATACTACGAGGGTTGTACCCAATTGGAATCCCAAGAAAAGTAAAAGCTTTCGATTCCATCCTACAAGCCAAGAATGTAGTCGCCGCCTCAAGATAAAAGTTGGAAGTGTTGATGCCTATCAACTTACTTTTATGAAAGTTGATTCCTAATCCCGAGACAAGTTCAAACCCTCTTAGGATGGATTTAATAGCCCAAAGATGTTTCCAACTCCCGTCCCCAATCAAAAGAGTGTCGTCCGTAAATTGTAAAACGTCAAGGAAGCATTTATGATTAACATTCATACCCACAAATTCACCAATGTCCACCGATCTCTTCACCAACATAGTAAGACCCTCCGCTTCCAACACGAAAAGAAAAGTGGATAAAGGGTCCCCTTGCCTCAAGCCTCTTTCCACAACAAACTCCTTAGTAGGGCTACCGTTCACCAACACCGACATCTTACTATTTAAAATAAGAGCCTCCATCCAACCCATCCACCTCTTACTAAACCCCATTTTCGTCATCATGAATCTAAGAAATCCCCAAGACACCTTATCTTAAGCTTTCTCAAAATCAACTTTGAAAAAAGTTACTACCTTCTTATCTTTGATGGCATAGTCGACCAATTCATTAGCGACTAACACTCCATCCAACAATTGACGACCCAGGATTGATGACCTGGAACAAAAGCGCTTTGACACTTAGAAATTAAACGGTGGAGAACCTTCTTTAATCTACCTGCCAAAAGCTTAGCCATAGCCTTGTAAACACATCCCACTGGACAAATGAGTTTATAATCATCAAAACTCAACGACGACTCTTTCTTAGGAATCAAAGTGAGAAACGATGATATGATAGATTTCGAAAGGTTGGCATCCTTGTGAAAATCTAAAAAACATCTTGAAAAATCCTCTTTAAGGAAGTACCAACACTTTTTGATGAAGAAGAAAGTGTACCCGTCCGGACCCGGGCTTTTATTACCTTCGTAACCCCACACCGCCTCCTTGATTTCCTCATCCGTAAAGGGCTATCTAAATGCATCTTATCATCAAGAGTGAGAGACGTGAACTCCATTCCTTCAAGGATCGGCCTATGTATGAAATTTTTCTTATATTTGAAAGCAAAATGATTTCTCGCCTCTTCCTTGATATCTTCCACCGAGACCAATAAACCTCTACTAGCATTGATGAAGCCAATATTATTACGTCTCCGTCTTTCTTTCATAACACAATGGAAGTACCTACTATTGTTGTCTCCTTCATTGAGCCAATTTAACCTCGCCTTTTGAATAAGAATATTCTCCTTAATTCTCAAATTCAACCAAAATTTACTAAAAGGCTTGATACGGGTATCCCTCTCCGCCTCCGATAAAGAGCCGAAAGCCATCTCTGCCCTAAGATTTATATCGTTCATCTCCTCTATGCAACCTTCCACCTCCAAATCGATTTTCCGAAGACTTCCAAATTCCATTTCCTAAGACTACATTTGAGAAGTCTTAGTTTTTCTTTAAGAACAAAATCACTCCTCCCCTTAATGCTTAGAAGATTCCACTCCTTCTCAACAAAAGGTAGAAATTTCTTATCTTTGAACCACTCGTTGTTCACCATGAAAGGTTTCGGACCCCAATCCACCACATCCGGCACCAACCACACCAGACAATGATCCGATAAATCTCTATCTCCGATGAGTTGACCGACAATACCCCATTTAGAAATGGCTGCTTCCGAAATTAGAAACCGATCGATCCGAATCATAGATGACCCTTTGCCATTATACCACAAAAACTTCTTACCTTTTCACGCGACATCAATCAATTCACTCTTGCTAATAAATTTGGAAAATTCTTTCATCTCTGACTTGCGACATCACGTAGAACTCCCTTTCCTTTCACTAGCCCTTGCAATTGCGTTGAAATCCCCTCCAATGCACCACTCCCCATCCATAAAGCTACTTTTCAACTCCAAAAGCCTACTCTAAAGAATTATCGTCTTGTCAATGGAACAAGAGGAGTAAACGTTAACTATGTAAAAAACCTCATCTCTCCACAGCACCTTCACCCCCATATAACCTTCTCCCTTAAAACTACTCACAACCTCCGTACACCCTTTCTTCCAAAGAATGATGAGACCTCCCGAAGAACCTGAAGATCCCGAATAAGACCACCCAATATCTTCCTTGGCCCAAAAGCTCTTAGCCAAACTTTCCGACATCTCCTCAAATTTTGTTTCCTGGATGAGAAACATATATGCCTTCCCTTTAATGATTAAATTACTAATCCTCTTCCTCTTTAGCACCTTCCCACCCCCTCTAATATTGAGACTTCCTACAATCATTTCAAAGAATTTGTTTCCACCCTCCCTTTCAGCATTTTGTTCTTGTCGATACTTTCCATCTCTTCGATCCTTTTAATATACATCTTTTTAGCATCGTCCACCATAATTCCCAAGTTGGACATTGCCTCCCAAAAGCTTGCTTCCGACATTAGAACCCATGTTATCCCATAAGGGTTTGTTGCTTCTAACGATATCCGACTCTTCTGGATTATTATCGTGAAAAACCGACGTACTTGAGAAATCCAGATAAATCCCGTTACAAAGAGAATTTCCTGGCACCCTTTTTCCTTCCTCTAGAAACAGGTGTGTGGGCCCCAAAACCTCCCAATTTTTTGAATAAGACTTTTTTTTACTTTTCAGCAAATATCCCTCGGTTGTTGTCCCAACTTCCTTATGACCCTCCAAAATCCTGTGATTAATAGCTTTTACTAGACTGCAGGTAGTCTTTGTGGGGACCATCGAGCCTTCCCCCTCCTCCCAAAGTCTGTCTTCTTGGGAACCACATTGCCTTTAATTTTATTAACAGCTTTATCAAAGAGTTCAAAATGAACATCCTCATTACCCACCGAACAAAGGGCATCCGTAGTGATCCCATGATAAACAAGTGTTTGAATTCTATCTTCTTCCTCCCTAACCGAGTGAGACCGCTGCACCGCTGAAGCTTCTATTTCCTCTAAGACCCCTTTAAAGGCCACCGGAATTTCGCCAACCGCTGTGTGACTATTGTTCTCGGTTGTATCTTCCTTTTTCCTCAAACCTAGCTCGCTACTCTCGTCACTTCTATCCGCCTCTTCGCATGATCTTTCTTAGTTGCAGTTTCCGTCTTCATCCCACCAACCCTCCTCTAAAGTTGAAGAAGAAGACATGCTACTAGTTTGAGATTTTTTCGATATCGCAGGGAT
Source organism: Lathyrus aphaca (assembly GCA_963966055.1). NCBI lineage: Eukaryota > Viridiplantae > Streptophyta > Magnoliopsida > Fabales > Fabaceae > Lathyrus > Lathyrus aphaca. The sequence continues at coordinate 184,969,248 of OZ014524.1, forward strand.
CCTTGCGGATCCATAAGTATCTTCCCTAATACACAAAGTGAAGTAAGCACCATCTATTTCCACTTCCATCTTCTCTGGGAGAATAATTCTGGATTCGGCTCTAATCATCAGTCTCGCAACATCCATGGCTGATTGCTTGGAGGATTTATCATCAAAACATATGTAAGTACCCAAGTTGTTGCCTATTTTCTCAAAAAGATCAATATTCCAACCATGGCAAGGGATACCATAGATTCTAATCCACATCACCCTCTCATCGTCAACGTCGTTTTCTTTCCACCTTCGGATATCGTTAAACCATTGTTTCCACCAAGTGGAACCACTACAACAAAAATGACATTTAACAGCGCACCTTAGTCAGCACTTTCTTAAGGAAGCGTTGTCTAAGGTTAAAATTAATAGAAAACACAGAAACTGTTCAAAAAAAATTTAAAAAGCGCTGTTAAAAGTCCTACCTTAGACAACGCTTTTGAAAAAGTGCTTTCTAAGGTAGGCCTTAGACAACACTTTTAGAAAGCGCTTTTAAAGGTAGGTCTTAGACAGCGCTTTGTCAAAACCGCTGTCTAAAGTCTTTCAATTTAAAAAATAAATAAAAACAAAAGCGCTGTCTAAGGGGGGCTTAGACAGCGCTTTTCAAAAGCGCTGTCTAAGGCTTACCTTAGAAAGCGCTTTTATCAAAAGCGCTGTCTAAGGTCTAATTATATTAAAATTATACAGATCTATTTTCATTTCTTCCTTTCCGTCTCTTCTGCGAACGAAGAACAGAAATCGCCATTTTCGCCCTAACGAGCTTCAACAGTCTTACCTCCACCGTCGTCCACCAGATTCTACCTCCGTGAAGTCCACCGTCGTCCTCCGTCGTACAACCATTGTCTTCCGTCCAAAAAGGTACGTTCTTGATAATGGTACTGTTCTTGTTCTTGTTCTTGCTTGTTTTTTTGCTGAAAAGTTTCATATTCTTGAAATTTTATTGCTTGTAGTTACTATGTATATACAGTATGAATCATAAGATTCATTGATGGATAATGTTTTTGCTCTTGTTCTTTTGTTGTTACTATGTATATACACTGAGTTTATATAAATATTAACACTGAGTTGTTAGCTTCATTACCTAAGAAGTTTTTTTGTTGAATCTGTAGACTGAGTTAAAATTAAACATTTAGGATACAGAGTTTTTGTTTAAAACATTTAGGATACGGAGATACGTTAGCCATTGGTGTTATGTTCGATAAGTCTAATATTATTGTTATTATATGAAACTCTATTTTCAACTTCAATGATGTAAATATCTATTAAATGTGAGAAAATGAAGTGAACTTGAAAGTTGTTAGAATATTCGAAGATACTACCTTAGTTATGTATTTTTGTCTGGATTTAACTGGGTTATTGTCGTTTGGAGAAACATTGGTTATATATACGTTATTGAAGTTGATATTGATTGTTTACCTTAATAAGTAGGAAAACCATGGATAAAACATGGATCTGTGCCGATCGAATAACCAAAGAGTATGAGAATGGGGTTGCGGAATTTGTTAAGGTTGCTGTTCAACACGCTAAAAACCCCAGACGAATGCATTGTCCTTGCTTGCATTGTTGTTATATTGGTAAGGTTGACGCAGATGGGTTGAAATTGCATTTACTGAGGCATGGAATTGATCAAAGTTATTAGTGTTGGATATTTCATGGTGAGAAAATTAACGAGAATGTTAAACCGAGTGGAAAAAGTAATACGGCCTATGCTTCATACGACAAGACACACAAACATACGATTATGATCGAGTTGAAGAGATTGTAGAAGCACTTGAAAAAGATCTTCATGATTGTCCTGAAATGTTTGAGAGGATGGTAAGAGATGCAGAGAAATCCCTGTACAAAGGTTGCACTAAATTCTCAAGACTGTTTGCGGTATTAAAGTTGTACAACTTAAAGGCGGGCAATGGATAGTCGGATAAAAGTTTCACAAAGTTGTTGGCCCTAATGAGAGAAATGCTACCGGATGATAATGTTCTTCCTAATCGAACTTATGAGGCAAAAAAATGTTGTGCTCTATTGGCATGAGCTATGATAAGATACATGCTTGTCCTAATGATTGCATTTTGTTTCGTAACGAATATGCAACGTTAACTGAGTGCCCTAAATGCGGTTTGTCTCGATATAAGAAAAGATTGTCTCCCGCAAAAATCTTATGGTATTTTCCCATAATTCCGAGATTTAGGCGCATGTTTCGTAGTGAAACCGATGCAAGACATCTGACTTGGTATGCAAATGAAAGAATTATTGATGGAAAGTATCGGCATCCGGTTGATTCACCACAGTGGTCGAAGATTGATAATGATTATCCTGAGTTTGGAGAAGAAGCAAGAAACCTTCGCTTGGCATTATCAACTGATGGAATGAACCCGCATGGTCTTCAAAGTATCTCATATACCACATGGACTGTGATTCTTATGATTTATAACCTACCTCCATGGATATGTATGAAGCGTAAGTACATGATGTTATCTATGTTAATCTCTGGGCCTAAACAACCAGGGAATGACATAGACGTATACTTGACACCTTTGATCGAAGATTTAAAGATTTTGTGGGAGAACGGTGTGGAGGTTTATGATGGATATAGGAAAGAAAGTTTCAATTTGAGGGCGATGTTGTTTGGCACAATTAATAATTTTCCAGCATACGGGAATCTATCTGGGTATAGCATTAAAGGTCAACGTGCGTGTCCTGTTTGTGAAGACGAAACCGATACGATTCGATTGGAACTTTGTCAGAAGAATGTGTTTCTCGGTCATCGTAGATTCTTACATTCTAAACATCACTACCGTGGGTGGAGAAAAGCATTCAATAGAGACACCGAACAGCGTAAAGCTCCACCCGCATTGTCAGGTGACCAAGTTTTTGAAAAGGTGAAAGATGTGCGTACTGAGTTTGGCAAGCCTTTTGCACATAAGGTTGTTAAAGGTGGGTGGAAGAAAAGGTCGATATTTTTTGAATTGCCATATTGGAAGTCTTTGTACGTGAGGCATTTTCTCGATGTTATGCATATTGAAAAAAATGTATTTGAAAGTGTTATCGGTATATTACTCAATATAAAAGGCAAGTCTAAGGATGGACTTAAAGAAAGGGAGGACATGTTAAAAATGGGAATGAGAACTGAATTAGCACCACTGAAGAAAGGAAAACGAACATATCTACCACCTGCTGCTTTTACTTTATCTAGAAAGGAGAAATTTTTTGTCTGTAAGTCTCTGAGTGAAGTTAAGGTTCCAGAAGGATACTCATCAGATATCAGAAGACTTGTTTCTATGAAAGAACTCAAGTTGAAGAATTTGAAGACACATGATTGCTATGTTATAATGGAACATTTTCTACTTATAGGTATACGTTCTATTTTGCCAGAAAAAGTAAGAAGTGCCATAACTAAATTGTGTTTTTTCTTTAGGTCAATCTGTAGTAAGGTGATCGATCCTGAGATCTTACCAACACTACAAAAAGAGATTGTAATTACCTTGTGTGAGCTTGAAATGTATTTTCCTCCGTTTTTTTTGACATAATGGTTCATCTAGTTGTTCATCTTGTGAAAGAGACACAGTTGTGTGGACCAGCTTATATGAGATGGATGTACCCTGCTGAACGGTATATGAAAATATTAAAAGGGTACGTGAAATCCCAAAGTCGACCAGAGGGTTGTATTGTTGAACGATACATTGTTGAAGAAGTTGTTGAGTTTTGTACTGAATATTTGTCTAACGTTCAATCGATTGGACTCCCCAAAGTTCAGATTTTCGAAAAACTGGAAGGTAAAAAATTAATTGGAAATAAAATTGTGACAATATCAAGGGATGAATGGGATCAAGTTCATTTGTATGTTCTGCACAATGATAATGAGGTTGAGCCATATGTTGAAATGCACATAGATGTACTCCGAAGGTTAAATCCGAACAGAAATGAAAATTGGATAGTTAGAGAGCACAATCTAAGTTTCATACAATGGTTAAAGGATCATATTTATTCGAAGCGCTCTTCAGATCCTTCTTCGGTAACAAAAAGGTTGATATGTTTGGCATATGGTCCAAGTTTGCATGTGTTTTCTCATAGCGCATACTCAATTATTGGATACACATTTTATACCAAAGAACAAGATGATAAGAGTACTATGCAAAATAGTGGTGTCACCGTGCTAGCTGAAGCAATGCATATATCAAGTATGAAAGACTTAAACCCCAAATATGAAAATTTGTCATATTTTGGAGTTATTGAGCACATTTGGGTGTTTGATTACGAGAAGTTTCAGATTCCCATCTTTGGTTGCAAGTGGGTAAATAGTAGTGGCATACGAATGGATAAGTCTGGATTTTTGCAAGTTGATCTTACTAGGGTGGGGTACAAAGATGAACATTTTATTCTAGCATCTCAAGCTAAACAAGTGTTCTATGTGAATGACCCGACGAGTACAAAATGGTCTATAGTGCTTTTCTCTAACAAAGTGGTTGATGATAGCGGTGTCGATCAATGTGATATTGATGTTGAGAATGAGTCATGCATTAGACGGAATGAGTTGAATATAAATGATGAAGATGAGGATCTTATAGAGGATGAGTCATATATAAGAAACGATCATAATGAGGGAATTTGGATCAATTCATCTGTACGCATTGCTAAGAAACAAGTGATTAATATTTCAACAAAGAAAAGAAAGAGATGTTAGTGAGAGAGGTAAATTATTCAATTATATCCTTGGTTTCTTGATTATAAGTTATATTTACACATATCTCTCATATAATTAAATAGTTGAAATTAAATCAAACTATGTTATATTATTATGTAGTACTTTGATGAATTCAAGTGTGCATATTATACAAAAGATCAAGTAGACGAAATCAAAGAGAAATGGTGTCAATTCATTATAGAGCTAGGTGTTATGTGAGGTATAATATTGTACTCTTACTTTAATTGATGAGAATTTAAATATGTGTAACGTTGTAATTTCTATAATATTGTTTATTAATTGAATTACAATCTTTGTGTTGTTTCAGGACCTATGTATATTTGAAGCAATGCTTTGGATGGATTAGATATGTGTACTTATAATATGTACATTTGTAGTAAAATGCAATGACTTGTAATTATAATAGGCCAAAATGGTTTGAATTGGTATATATATATATATATATATATATATATATATATATATATATATATATATATATATATATATATATATATATATATATATATATATATATTGGTTTGAATTGCATTTTATGGATTTATAATTTTGGTGCATAAATTGATATATAATTTGTGATATTTGTCTGCCAAAATTTGGTTGAAAACAGGTCAAAATTCTGGTTTAAAAACCTGGTAAAAATATGGTTTCAAAAAAAATTATTCAAAAATTTTCGTATACTTTAGACAGTGCTTTTGGCAAAAGCGCTGTCTAAGGGGGGGGGGGGGGATTAGAAAGCGCTTTCACCAAAAGCGATGTCTAAGGTATACCTAAAAAAATTAAAATAGGAAGGGATTAGACAGCGCTTTCACCAAAAGCGCTGTCTAAGGTATACCTAAAAAAATTAAAATAGGAGGGGATTAGACAACGCTTAAACCAAAAGCGTTGTCTAAGGTATTCCTAAAAGCGCTCTCTAAGGGTACCTTAGACAGCGCTTTTAAGATTTAAAAAAGCGCTGTCTAAACCTTTAGCAGCGAAGGTTTAGACAGCGCTTTAAAGCGCAGTCTAAGTGAAAAAAGGCGTTGTCTAAGGTCTTGTTTGACATAGTGAACCTTCGGCTATCAAATCTTCTACAGCACTATCTTCAAGATTTTCCAGCAAACATAAGCTAGAACCTAATGGGGTAATCTTAACAGAGAACACACCTTCTATTTCGAAATAGGTGTGAATGTTGTAAGCCATGCCCGGTGTGATAGTGTCTCCTACGAAGGCCTTCCTAAGACGTTTCATATCTTCGTCCCTGGATTTGAACGAAATCAGGTTCGAGTTAGTATTTCCCACAACCGAGTTGGTCTTCGTTTTGTTTAACATCTCCGCGAAAGACACAAACCCGAATAATGTAGTCGTCTCCCTTTTAGTATTCTTGGATTTGTGATCAAGATTGAAGCCTGTATCTTTACCTCTGAAGCCTGCCAAGTTTCAGCTTAACCATCCCTCTCGCGTATCTCGGTGGGTTGGCGTGAATTTTCTTGCCATCAATCATGATGTTATCGAGTTTAACACCAAGCAACCTTAAGTCTTCCACATCTCTGAATCTTGCAAACCCGAATCGTTTACCGTGTTTATTCCTCCCCGGTGAAATCATTACCTCCGCCACATTATCTACACAACCGAAAAGAACGAAGATGTCTCTTGCTCGAGTTCGATCCGGAAATTCTGAGAAATAAATGGTGTTATTTTCCTTGCCTTCCTCTTCTAGTCTCCCACCGCCAAAAGGGAATATGTCCCATTTAGATTTCAAGCCTGTCCCTCTCTTCCTGTGAGAAGCAATGTTCCATGCCATGCTTGAGAAGATTATAAGTGAAACATCCTACTGGAAATGCAGAAAAACTAGAGATGGAAGAGAGTTTCTCTCTCTAGATTAAGTGACACTTTAAAAAGAATGGATATACTCTCATGTTATTTTAACACATTTATTTTAAAATTTTAAAATTTTAAATTTAATTAAAATAAAACTTAAAAATATTCTTAAAAATTATTTTTATTTGTCAAACACATTGATTGGAATAAAGTTCCTATCAATAATATTCCTAGGATTATAATTTTTAATGTATCAAACACATTGTAACGGTTTATAACAAAATATATAATTTTTAACTTTTAAGTATAAATGACTTTTTTACTAAAATCTATTGTTGAATATATTAATGTATTCAAATATAAATTATTTTATATTCAATCAATGATAATTAATTCACTCAAAAACCAATTCTCCTTACGGCAAAACCAAACATACACTTAGACTTCACTTTTTGGCCTTTCTATAATATTTTTCTTCAATTTGGTTGTCTAACATTTTTTTAAATCCATTTTCATGTTTTAAATTAGTAGTAAATATCATACATTTCAAAATATTTTCATCTCATTTTGATTCCTTAAGTTACAATATAATTATATATTTTAATACCTAGGTTACAAATATTAAATTTTAGTCCTTTAAATACAAATGTTAGACACCCACCAACTAGTCATTTCTTAGAAAATGTCGTTGGAGTTAACCCTATTTTGGCATATACAATGTGGTGATCGGGTGAGTTTAGATAAATCTTAATTTGGTGGAAAAAGATATCTCTTATTGACAAATGATCAGATAAGTAATGATTTTGTGACCTATTTTCCCGAGTCGATGCATGTTTTCTTACAACTTTATTTTTTGAGAGTTGATCATAAAGAAGTTTGCAATGGTTTAAAAATTTATTCTTAGAATTAAAATTGAAAGACCTTTTGACCAGATAAATCATATTTGATAATTAATTTTCACTCATCATTGCATCCCGTCTAATTTTTCACGACCGAACCAAACACATAATGAATAAATTAGTGTTACATAAGGTACAAATTTATTTTAAGAGATAACACACCACAAATTTTATAAGTAAAAATACCAAATTATTGTTATTCACTATATCTCTAGTAGACTCTCTAGTTGATTACATTGATAACAAACTCAACTCAAACATATATAATCTGAACTGAATATGAGTGTTGAAAATATAAATAATTAAGAGTTTCAATTTATATACGTTCAAATCTTCATATTTATAACCAATGTGAGACTCCAACTCACACTTGATTTTATTATTCTCAACGCTCTCTCTTAAGTGTGAGTCCACAATATCCTCCCTCAAGTGAAAACTCTTTTATCCACACACTTGTATTGCCGTAAATACCTCTTTCCCGGATATTTTGATTTCAACGGAACACATATTCTTGAAATTTTGATACAAGTAAGTTTGTAAATTTCGATACAAGTTTGTCCCTTTATTCGTACCAAAGACTCACGATATCATTTGTTAGGTCATGAAGAGGAGCATCAACATTGAGCCAAAAACAAACACACGTGAGCGAGATACCACATATTAACCCAAAATCTTAAAATGATAGGTGTGTGAATTCTTCTACTTATAATGCTCAAATATCCATATTTACAAATAATATACAATTCCAACTCACATTTAATTTTATTATTCTATAACAATTATAAATATACACATTATTGTCTTATTAGACACAATACATTACATTTATCATATTTGTCCATTTTATTTGTTTATAAATATACATCTTGTGGTCTTATTAGACACAGGACATTACAAGCAAAAAAGTTTATTTTATTGTATATGTAGTTGTTTCACTTTTTTTAACAATGAAGATATAAACATATATTTATTTGAAGTTTGAAGTCTTAGAACCATGTTGAAAAATGACATCGATCTACGGTTTGAAGTTTCCCTGATCATGTCAAACTCCATGAAAAAACATAAATGCTTAGAATCAGAACCCTACGGATCAACATGATTCATTTGAATTGCTAACAAAAACATGATAGATATGTTATTTATTTGAATCGAACATTCACTTATTGAAAAATGTCAATTGGCAAACCTGAAACAAAACTAGTTGGGTGCTCAAAACTCCAATGGTTACAGAATGTTCCTCCGCACTTTTTTACTAGCCAATCAGATTCTACAAACGTGACATTGATTTGACAGCATGCGTACGATGACGGAATAGAGAGTATATGAAAGACAAGCGTTGAACACGGAGTAGTGGATCCTATTCTCACACGTTCTACTACACAATTTTATTTTACTCTTCCTCGGACGGATCTATACTTCTCAAATTAATTAATTATGATTAAGATTCCCATCTTCACAGTACAGTGCCTCATTGTCCTTTTTCAGATAAATTAAAAAATATCTTTAGTTATCTTACTTTTGTCCACTAAAAGAACTCTTATTTTAAAAGAGTACTCACACCGGTTAGAGAATTATTTTTACTAAATTACATCCCATTTCTCTCATTTTTCATTATACATTATTTCTCCCTTTATCTTCTTTTTTAATGATAAAGAAGAATTATATTTTATTAGAATACATTATATAATTTTACATAGGCAATGAATAATAATCATCCAATCTTAAATTATATTTGGCTTTTATTATTATTATTATTATTATTATTATTATTATTATTATTATTATTTGATAAATAATTTGTATTAAATGAGAGAAACAAAGATTCTCCAATCCGATACAAAAAATCAATCAAACAAAAACAAAAAAGACCCTAAAATTAAAGGACATCTAGAGGATTTTTCATCCAATTATATAAACTACATCTCTTTCGACCTAATTCAAGTAAGCTCCAAGAGAGAGTAATGATGAAATCAAATAAAACCTCTATGTCACAAATAACACCATTAAAGATAATGTTGTACCTTAAAATCCAAATGCACCAGAGGGAAATTATCCACACAAAATAGCTCATGTCTTTTTTTTCTTTCCATAATCGAATAAATCCAAAAACCAATATAAGACATGATTACTAATCGAGTCAGAGAAAACCAGATACACAACAAACCAAGCCTCAATTTTCCGCCACAAAAGGCGCACCTTCGGACAAAGCAAAAAAAGATGCAAAGTGTTTTCTTCCTCTCAAAAGCAGAAAACGCAAACCTTATCATGAGAGTAACTAGTAATACCCTTGTTAGCAAGATTATCGCGCGTCGGGAGACGGTTTAAAATGAGTCTCCAACAAAAAATCTTGGCTTTAAGAGGGATGTTTGTCTTCCAAACAACCTTAAGAAGTAAAGACTCGGATTCTTGAAAAGAAAACACGGGAAAGTCAGAACAAAGCCAGAGGTAGCATGAACGCACCGTATAAACCTTAGAAGAGTCTAAACGCCAATCCCAAGAGTCAGCAGCATCGTAGCGGATCTGCACCTGTTGAACCGAATTGTGCAGGGCTGCAATGGAGGCTGAATCCAAAAGGCCGATGTTTTCCCAACAGTCCTCAAGATTCCAAATCCAGAAATTATCAACCCACTGACCGTAAGAAAAAACCGTGATGCATTTATCAGAAGCTGCAGAATAAAGAGTAGGGAAGACGTCTTTTAAAAAGAATTCACCACACCAAAAAGTGCCAACAAGATATTTTCAAACCACTTCCAACAATAGGCAAACAACAGCTCTGCATAAAATTACCATTGGCAAGGAAATTAAGGGAAATAAGATCTCTCATCCACAAGGAAGAAGAAGAAGTAGGCAAATTGAGAGAAACAGAACTCGAAAACAAAGCTTCCAGGGGACCATATCTTTCTACCAAAAATTGCCTCCAAATTTCTTCGCCACCAACTAAGAATTTCCAGTGCCATTTGAATAGCAAAGCCTTATTGAATATCCCTATATGATTGATTCCAAGGCCTCCCTTGTCTTTAGAATTACAAACCAAATCCCATTTAATCTAAGCAACACTACTTTTGGTTATCGAACCAGACCAAAGAAACCTCCGTTGGATTGAAATCAAAGTCTTAATAATCTTCGAAGGAGCTTTGAAAAAGGAAAGGTGATGAACCATCATGTTCGAAAGGACCGAGTTTATCAAAGTAGCCCTTCCCCCTATGGAAAGGTTCCTACCAATCCAAGAATTAAGTCTTATTTTGAACGTATCCACAACAAGCTTCCAAAAGGAAATACACATGGTTTCCTCCAATACAAATACCAAGGAATTTAAATGGAAGAACACCTGATTTATAGAAGAGAAAAATTTCCGCCGCTTTAAGAAAAAGAGGATCACAACCAATACTGTATAAGCAACTCTTCGCAAAGTTTATCTTGAGGCCAGAGACAACTTCAAAACCTCTTAGGATAGTTTTCAAAGCCCACAGGTTCTCATAGCCGCCATCACAAAAAAGTAAGGTGTCATAAGCGAATTGCAGAATTTCCACGGTAGTTCCATTAGAACCGAACCCTGAGAAAAGGTTGAGGGATGAGGCACATCTGACGAGACGCGCCAAAGATTCAGCCACCAAGGCGGAGAGGAAAGGAGCAAGAGGTTCACCTTGTTTAAGACCTCGAGAAGCTTGAAAGTCAGCTGACGAAATGCCGTTAAGGAGAATAGAAACAAAAGAGGAACAAACCGAGCCTTTGATCCATTTAATCCAGTTGGGACCGAAGTTCATAGATCTCTGAACATGAATTAAGAAATTACAGTCTACACAATTATAAGTTTGTGCAAAGTCGACTTTAAATAGGAGGCATTGCTTCTTAAGTCTTTTAGCCGAGTCAATAATCTCATTTTCTAGAAGAACACAATCCAGGAGATTCCTGCCTGGAATGAAACCGGTTTGGACGTTTGAAACCAGACCTGATATAATAGAAGACAATCTTATGGAAATAATTTTAGAAATTTCTGGAAAAACACAACCAATGAGGCTTAGTGGTCTGAAATCACCGAAGCCTTGGGGATTATCAATTTTCGGCACCAGAGCTACAAAGGATGAAATAAACGCTTTAGGAAGCACACCCGTTGAAGAGAAATGCAAAATACAGTTAGAGAAATCCGTCCTAATGATTTCCCAACAATCTTTCAGAAATTTGAAAGAGAAACCACCAGGACCTCGTGATTTGCACCCACCACAAGCGAAAACAGCGACACAAATTTCTTCCTGTGAGAACGGAGCATCCAACATACGATTATCCTTCAAGCTGAGCTTTTGGATGTCACTCAAGTCTAAAACAAGCCTTATATAATCCTAAGATTTATATTTGGCTTTAAAGAAGACTTTTGCAACTACCTTTAATTCAGAAGAATCAACCAGAGAACCATCGATGCTAACAATTCCTGCAATAAAATTGGACTTTTTTCTGGCCTTTAGGGAGGCATGGAAGAAATGATGTTGGAGTCATCTTCTTTCAACCAGTTGGCTATACTTTTCTGGTAGATCATACTTTCCCGAATGTGAAGGTTACTCCACAAAGCTTCTTGAGAAATATCTTTCTTCTTAATGTCCTCCTCTGATAATCTGTCTAAAGAAACTTCCAAGGCTTCATCTAAGTCGTTAATTGCATCAACATTAGATTCAATCTGTAAATTGATCCAACCAAACACATTAGTATTCCACCATTTTAGTTTCAATTTGAGAGAAGACAACTTTTCCTTAAGGATAAAGGTTTGGGAGCCCTGGATAGACAAAGAATTCCAGAATTCCCAAACAAAGGATTTGTAGTCCTTATGGTCAATCCAACAGTTAAAGAAACAAAAGGGTTTAGGACCTGCATTAGAATAATCAGATTTTAGCCAAATAGGTCGGTGATCCGAAATATCCCGTTTCCCTACACGTTGAACCTTAAGATCCCAACGGTCTATAAGGAAATCGTCCACAAGGAATCTATCCAACTTACTACAGCTAATCCCATTAGAGTTGAACCAAGAAAAACGATTTCCAAAGAATGGTAAGTCGATCAAGTTTAACTCTTCAATAAAAGCTCTAAATTCTGCACACTCTCTGGTAGATGATATGCATCTCCCCTTCCTTTCATCCCGAGACTTAACATAGTTAAAGTCTCCCCCTACAATCCAGTGACCTCCCGGAAAACGGATTTTAAGATTCACTAATTCAGACCAAAGTTTACACTTATCATTGAAACCACATGGAGAGTAAATGTTAACTACAAATAAAGTAATATTTCTCCAATGAAAAGAGTAACAAAGACAACCTCTTCCTTTTAGAGTTAACATATGGATGGCCACACCTTTCCTCCTAACCGTAAGAATGCCTCCTGAGGCACCCTCTAAACTGTAGGCAATCCACTCAAAATCCCATTTACCTCACAAACATTTGACAAGAGAATCCTTCATGACATGAATCTTTGTTTCTTAGAAGAGACAGAAATCAACATTTTCCTTAGAAATGGAGCTACAAATTCTTCTCCTCTTTAGGGACATGTTACACCCACGAATATTGTAAGAAAGAAAAATCATTGACCACTTATATCAACATCCTTCATAGTAGCAAAACAAGTCCAATCACAATTCTCCAAATCCCTAATAACTGGGGTAAGGTCATCTTCTAGATTCTTTATACCCAAGTATTTAATAGACTCCTTCACCCTTTGAGGAACTAGATCCAATTCAAGTTGACACCTAGCATTACTCATTCGCAAACCCGATTCATCAATGGACTAATTACTTTCTGGTATAATGGAGGAACTTATACCAGAAGCTTTTACTATAGGCGACAGGGGAGGCAAAACAACAGGGTTGGAGTAACGTGAGGATTTGGGAAGAGATTGCTTGGATTTAGAAGACGAGGACATATTGATAAGAGAAGTGTAAAAAGAGGGCGAGAAAGGAATTTGGATATTGTAAATATCACAAAGGGGCTTATTCTTTTTGGATTTGTGCTCTAGATGAATCCCTAAGGACCCAACTAGAGGAGAGATAAAGTCTAAACCGGATGATAAGAGAACTCCATTAGGATCTGGCCCAATAGAGGGGTCTTGATGAAGGCCCACACCAGCAATTGAATGGTTTTTTTTATAACTAATCAAAGGAATATCCGCAAAGGGAGTAAAATCCCAAGTAGAAATCACTTCCTCCGAAGAATGTAAAAGGGATAACATTAACACAATCAATATATTTAAGCAACAAATCCTGACTCTTCTCCTCAACAAGTAAACTCCCTGCACAATTCCCCAAATTGTCATTAAAAGGGATAGGGGTTGTGCCTGCAACACAACCTGGAAAAGCAGGGGGTATCCCTTCATTCCTCAAGCTATCCTCCCCTAGGACTCGAAGGACAGGATCCCAAATCTTTATCACAACTTTCTATGGAGTCTGAGTTGTCAAAATCACTCTCAACAATGACAAAATTAATTGAAATGTCTCTAGCACAAAAGTTAGAGGAGGGACGGTCAACCGAAGGGCTTGCAACTTCTTCCACAGAAACAATGAAATAGATTCCATTAATCTCAAGCTCCCTATCTTCTTTAATGGAAGATTACCAACCAAATTTAATAAGCAATATAGCTTCAACAAAACTTGCATTCGACATAGTTTTAAAATCACCTTTGATAAAAGAATCATATTTCTTAAGCAGGTGTCGCTCCCGATAAAATGGGGAATGGCCCACCTAAAGGTACAGACGCGAACGGTCGGCGAAAGGAGATGCGAGAACACACAGGAGTGAACTCACAGGGAATGAAAAGAGTCGCCAGCTAGGCATTTTTATCCCGGAGGAAAGGTAATGCTGCATAGACCTGGAAAGATATGGATAAGACGGTTGCGAACCAGAGAGACTGAGAAAGGGGGTTGGTTACAACCTGGGAAGGTATTAGCACCCAGATTGTCCGTCGTACTCAACGGGATCCACGCTTAAAAGATTTGTGTTTTAAAGGGGTAGTGTCAGTGCAATTTGTGTATAAATGAGCTGGAAAAGGGATGTACAGGTGTCAGTGTGAAGTGTATAAATGATGTGTCAGTGTGAGAACAAGAGTGACATGCTCATGATAATGAGGCTAAAGAATAAGGCTAGAAGGAGGGGGAATATACAGAGACTTTTGTTCGATAACTGTTAAGTTATGCCTACGTATCCTCTCGTGCAATGAGGAAGTCAGAACACCGTAGTTCGACCCAAAGAGACTGAAAGATGAATTGACTTGTGAACTGCTTACTTGTCTATGCTCAAGTGTATGACCTGTCTGGCTCAGGTGCAAACTGTCTTGCATTAGACGGAAGAAGCGAGTTCTCGGTTATGAGTGAATGAGATGAGAAAAGAATCCCGAAGGAGACGATTATTGCTTGTTTTTGTGAGTTTTCAGTCTTTTATTGCTTTTGAAAGTTTGTCATAAGTTAATGAGCTTAAGCCTAAACCAATGGGTTAGTAAACTCATCACATCTTCCCTCTGATTAGGGGTAATGAGAATACCTTAAGTGTGAAGTCAGATTCTCACACTTAATCACCTTTGGTGTAGGATTAAGATCATTAACCTACTTGTGATTATTTAGATGTTTTTGGTGTTTTTGTTTAGTGTTAAGTGATGAGATTAAGCCATAATTAGGGATTAAACAGACTCATTACACCATCCTAATAGAAGGATAATAGATGAGAATGTTTAAGCTGAGGAAAGCTCCTCAACTTAATCCATGATTAGGGATTAAACTCATGACATAACAAGCCTTTGATTAAGTGGATTTTAATTAATGGTAAGATGATGAAGTGAGTTTTATGATTTGTAAGACAACTTGAGGGGGACTTGTCCATTAACACTAGGGTTAGTCCTTCTTAACCAATTAAGAAAGAATTAGAACCCTAATGCAAGGCCCAAGTTACAAGCTTGAGGTCTTGATGATTATTAAGTGAATTGATTAAGAGATTTAAACACATTAAGGGTTTAACACTTAGGATTAAAGTTATACACTCCATCCTAATAGAAGGATGCAGGCATAAGCTTAATCACAAAGCCTTAAAACCTTTAGGGTTTAGTCCCTGATTATGAGATGAGAAGAGAAGACTCAAAGAGACACAAAGGTAAAAGCTAAGTGGGGAACTAATCAAAACCCTAATTATTGTCATGCTTGGTTGTTCCTAAGGTTTGTGAGGTTACAAGAGAAAATCTTCAGTGGAACCACCAGGAAGCAGATGAAAGGATCAGGAGCAGCAAAGTAACTTGCTTCATTGAAGAAGACAAGTCACTTGAGGAAAGAAAGTAAGAAGAAGAAGAATGAGCAAGCTCAATCTCAAACACAAACAAAAATGCAGCAAGGGTGCATGAAAGAGATGAAAAGAGATTATGAGAAGTGAAGGCAAATTCACTCCTCAAACAACTTACCACCTGAAATGTTAGTGAAAGAAAAGAAATGCAATGCAAAATGAGATGAAATGGCATGATGAAAATCAAAACCAGAAGCACATTCATGATGATAATGATGCTATGAGATGATGCAAACATGAAAACAAAACATGGGGATGATCATATAAGCTCATGGATGCAAATGAAGCAAGTTAAGACACATGAACATACATGAAAAGTTATGAAATGCAAATGGCATACAACATGGCAAATGCAAGATGCAATGATCAAACATGCTTTCAATATGTCTTAAGATGTCAAATGAAACAAATGGATGCACAAAATACCATGGAAAGTCAGGTTATGCAAGCAAATGCAAGATGGATGCATATGGAAGCCCAAATCAGGGTTTATGATCAAAGCATCAAACAAAAACCAAAATCAGAAGCAAACATCAATATAAAAAATTGAAAATGCACTCAAAGGATCCCTAATCCTATACTAACTCACTGCCCAAAGGAGAAGTTCCAACTCTTAACCTAATTCAAGTTATGATTTTCCTAAGTTTTCTAGGGTTTTAGGGTTCCTTAACAAGAAAAATACCAAACAAATGGAAAATGAAAGATCAATTCATGCCAATTTAATCTCACAAACTACATGCTAAACGCAATGCAATGCAAAAAGAATCAAGGTCCAACTCTCAATGGTTAGGCAGAAATGATTTATGGAAGTTTGGATCAAAATAATGCATTAAAATGATTTTAATTCCATGAAAAATTCTCAAAATGCATCAAGATCAAAAAAGAAATTTGGTTTGAGGGTTGGACAATGTTTCTAAATGGTTTTAAATGTTTCATGAATTTTTTGGTGATTTTTAAATACCTAAAAGTATTTTTAATTAATTAATTCTCATTAATTAATTAAAAATAAACTTTTAAATATTTAAAAATATTTTTTGTATGCTAAAATTAAAAATAAAAATATTTTTGTGTTCTGAAATTTAATAAAAGTTTGTACAAAAAATTTCAGAATTTTTGAGTGAGTTTTACTATTTTAAATAAAATGAAGAAAACAATGTAATTAAATGGAAATAAAAATGAAATTAAATGAATTAATGAAGAAGTCAGCAGATCCTAGGGCCAGTATTCAAACTCACACGCGCGGGAGTTGACTAGGCGCGCATCTGGACGGCCTACATTCAAACTCACTAACCCTAATTAATTAGCCCTAATCCAGCCTTAATGACTTTCAGATGACCGGAACAGTGGTTCCGGTCATCTTCTCCGGCGAGCCCAAATGCTAAATCACTCTACACGCAATGAAAATGAAAACTAACTATCCAGAAATCATCCCCATCCAAAAACGAATCAAACCCCTCACTCAAACACCATTTATCATTCCTAAATTGGCTAAATCGAATCAAAATAGTTTTAGGGCAAAAAGTTTCAGAACAAGATTAAACTCTTATCTCTCAACCATTTTCAAAACCAAAAACATCAGAGTGATCAGTGAATCATGAAGAACAACTTAGGAACTTTAAAAATCATTTCTGGAAAAAATGTTCATGAAGCTACCTGAGTTTGAAGCTTTTCAGTTTGCCACTTTCTGACCCCTTCTCTTTGTGCAATCCACTCCTCTTAGGCCCCTGATGAACTCTTGATGCTTAGAAAGAGTTTGTGATGGCTGGTTTGGAAGTTTGAACAAGTTCTGTTCAAGCTCAGGTGAGAATCGTGTTTGTGATTCTGGCAGTTTAAGGCAAGGATGATGGGTGCTTTGTGACCAGGAAGATGAGTTGAGCTGATGTATGAAGTTTGTTTGTGTGTTTTTGAGCTGTGTTGTGTGTTTCGAATGCTTTTTGCTCAATGGAGTGAAAAATGTGAATGTGGTGCTATGGCTGGTTTCAGGCTTGTGTCTTGTGTGGTTTGGCTTGCAATTGATTTGTATAAACAATGCCCATTGGTCAGAAGATGTGACATGTCCTTTTGTGATAGGTATGGGTGCTTTTGCAAATTGTCAACTTTGGTGTAAGAGAAGCATGGGTCATGTTCTAGCCAAGTACAAGGGAGGTGGGCTGCGCAGCATGATGAGGGGAAAGGGCTAGGATGGTTCAGCAAACTAGGCAGCAAGTGGGTGAAGAGATATCATGACTTTTGCAACTTGCCTCACTTTTGGTTCCTTTGAGATTTCATGAATTTCAATGCATCAAAATGTCAAGTTCCTTGGGCCAATTCTGATCTTTGAATGTTGTGTGATGTTTGTGCAAAGGTTTGACATCAATTAGAAGTCACAAATTGCCTTGGTACAAGATTTTGCAAGTTTCCCATTTGGTGCATAACTTGAAATTTAGTGATTTTTGCCAACTTTGACAATCCATAACTTTTGATCCAAAATGAATTAGGTCATGTTCTTATACTTTTTGAAAAGGGAAAGATCCATTCTACAACTTTCATGACCAAAGTTTTTCCATTTGAAGCTTTCTTGAATCAAAAAGTAAGGGTTGAAAAAGTCGCATAAAATGACATTTTCATTAAAAGTCAAACTTGCCCAAAAAGTCAACTTTGCAAAAGACTTGAGATTCTTCAATTTTGTGAACTTCCAACCTTTTCTATGATCAAATAAAGATCATATACAATCAAAATGATGAAGAATGCCCTTTGGTTGGGTCATTGAGGGTCTCAGATGCCCTGATTTTACACTGACTTGCTCAGAAAGTCAACCCTTGATCAGATGACCTCCCCATGGAATTTCTTCATGAAAATTGATATGCCTACTCCCTATACTATATAGAGACCAATAGAAACAAGAATGACCAAAATATTTGGAGTTATGGCCTCTGAAACCAAAACCCTAATTCTAGGTCATCTGTGCAGTTAAACCTGGCTCTGCTTCCATGCCTTTCTCAGTTCTTGTGATTCATTGACTTCCTTGACCTTGTGGGGATATAATATGATGTTTGAACACACATGGACCCCTTTGAAGTGATTGGTGGTCTTTGGAGTGGCTCAAGAAGCTCTTGGATTACTCAGATCACCAACCCTAGATGCAGATGACTTTGAATCTATGCAGTGAATCAAAAATGGGATATGAGATACTATGATTGAGTTTATGCATATGAAATGATCACAAGCCATGGTGTGAATGGGTGAGGGCAAATTTGGGGTGTTTACAGCTGCCCCTATTCAAACATGAGTTGGCTGTGCCGGATGTAAGCGACGGTTTATCAGACAAACAAGATAACTTGTGGTTGAATACCAAAGACAGTCCAAAATTTGCACTCACAGAATGAAGAAGAAAAGGGATATAGATTGTAAAAGAAAGTAAAGTATATTGTAAGGTATGGGCGACGGAGGACGACCGCCGAGCAGAGGACGACTGCTGGGTAAAGAGCAATGACGGGGACGACCGACATGCTGGAAAGTGCAGAAAAAGGGCAATGACGGGGACGGCCGACATGCTGGGGATAAAAGGTATCATGATGGGGACGGCCATCAAGTAAAGCTGTAAAATTTTCTGGGGGATTAATGGGAAATGATGGGGACGGCCATCAAGTTCATAAAGCAAAGTGACCAACGATGGGGACGACCATCGGGCTAAAAAGAAAAGGGACCACGACGGGGACGGCCATCGGGTTAAAGAATAAATGAAATAAACAGATGATGAGGTACGGTCATTAAAGGTGAGGGACGATCACCTAGCAGGGGACGGCTGCTCTATTGGGGTTAAGATGAGGGACGGTCAACTAAGGTGGAGGACGACCACCTGGCAGGGTACGGCTGCCGAAAATATCGCGACATAGGACGAATGCCGGATAAAAAGGTCAACGATGGGGACGGCCATCGGACGAGCATGATGGAGGACGACCATCAAGAGGCGGAGGACGACCACCTAGCATGGTACGGCTGCTCTCAGGGTTTATCATGACATAGGACGAACGCCAGATAACCAAAATCAACAATGGGGCCGGCCATTGGATAAAATGATGAAGGACGATCATCAAGAGGTGGAGGACGACCACTTAGCAGGGTACGACTGCTAGATATCACGACATATGATGAATGCCGGATAGAAGTCAACTATGGGGACGGCCATCGGATGAGCATGATGGAGGACGACCATCAAGAGGTGGAGGACGACCACCTAGCAGGGGACGGCTGCTCTCAGGGTTTATCATGACATAGGACGAATGTCAGATAAAAAGAAATTGCTGTACTGGGGAAAAGTAAACACGGACGAGTGTTTACATCCAAGAAATAAAAGGTATAGGTATTGTGTATAGATTAAAGATGCGGACGAGCATCCTTAAGACTATGATACGGACGAGTATCAGGTAGAAACAAGTACTGACGCATGTTCAGAGATGATGATACGGACGAGTATCAACTGGTTAACAGAGAACACAGACGAGTGTTGATTCTGAGGGGACTCTTCTGGGGAATAGTAGACACAGACGAGTATCTATATTCAAGAAGATACAAGTGTTTGACGCAGTGTATGGATTAAAGATGCGGACGAGCATCCTTAAGACTATGATACGGACAAGTATCATGTAGAAACAAACGCTTGACGCGTGTTCTGAGATGATGATACGGACGAGTACCAACTGGTTAACAAAGAACACGGACGAGTGTCGAATCTGCGGGGATGTAAATGATGTACACAAGAGACGGACGAGTATCTGTATAAGTATGAGTAGAAAGTATGAGTGATGTATAGATGAGTGTTCAACCTGCTGGGGAGAATGACACAGGCGAGTGCCAAAAAGGGAAAGGTGTAGTATAAACAAATACCTGGTATACAAAGTGTTTATGTTACTGTGCTGGGAAAATGACATGGACGAATGTCAAGAAAGTTATATATATACAAGTATTTGCGAGTGCAAAGGGGACGTCTTTGGCTTTCTGCTGGGGATATGACACGGACGAGTGCCACAAAGAGTATGTATTTGTATTGGTGAATGTGAGGCAACTGCTTTTGCTGGGGAATCAGGGATGGATTCTGCATATTGTTGATGAGTTGATAATATTCACAAGTGTTTGATTCAGACCATGACTTATGATTATGCAATATGTTTGATTTTTGCCGTAATGCTCCGTATCTAAGACGGAATGCTACGCTTTGTTTGGTGAATATGATGTGAATGCTATGATTATGCAAAGGATACCAAACCGGGATTCGGATCCCATTGCCGTGAAGATCTCTGATCGATCTCGCTTGAAGTGAACATCCCAAGCTGGGGATGAGATCGTTGGTAGATCTGACAAGATGTATCTGCTTGGGGATATAGGTCATTGATAGACTTATTCTTGTAAATGAGGGACCCAGCTGGGGTTTGTAGAAGCTTTCATCACTCTGTTGTGATTCTTTCGTGCGCTGCTCTTTTGGATAGAGGCTGAGGCTCTGTGGGGAGATGGTTCCCTGTCTTTTGTACTTGACTGAGGAAGAATGATTGGCAACTCGGCTGGGAGAAGCAACAAGTGGCAACTCAGCTGGGGAGAAAACACCTTGGGTGCTAAGACTGAGTGAGTGTTGATTTGCCATCTTGCTGGGACGAAGCTTACATGCCCCATGTTGTGCTTTGGATACCTGCAATCCTACAAAGACAAGAGACGCACAAGTAATCCCGAGGTATCCCTTACCGGATTCCGTCATAGGAGTTAGATACTCCTGAGAGTATGTGTATTCCCTGCAAGCACGCGTTTTAGTTTCTTTGTTTTTAAAGATAAACATCTGTATTCATGCAATCAGTTTCCTTTAAGATATCAGACATTTTTGCAAATAAAAATACGAGACATTGTGTGACTGAAAAAATCTGTTTTTATTAATTCATATGCCCTGAATTGGCGAGATACAGTCAAAGAAACATATCTCCTGAAATGAGGAGATTGTTACAAATTGAGAAACAAAATGCTGGCAATGTTGACGACGCTTTGAAGGAGCTTCCTCTTGCTATGACTCGTATGACTTTTGACGTTCTTCTCGTCTTGCTTTCTGAAGAAGGCTGATTCTGACGAAAGCTTGATCCTTTTGAAGCTTACCAAGTTGTAAGTGATACAGACGAATTCAGAATGCAGTTGTTCGCTTATTCCCTTATTTTGCGTGGATCGCCCTTTCGGGTTTTCAATCCATCGGGATACCCATTTTTGCCTGAGCTGTCCAATGCGGCTTTTCAACTCAGCGGGTGTACATTTTTTTGTTCATTTCCCTTATTTTTGCCCGAGTCTTTTATTCTGTTTTTGACTCGCCGGGATGCCCTATTTTTGCCTGGACCTACATTCTGTTTTTATGTCCAGCGGGTCATTTTTATGCGAAGTATTTTTTAACGGCATCTGAATTCACAGGGGACGGGAAGTCTTCGCCATCCATGGTGCTGAGCATCAGCGCTCCACCAGAGAAAACTTTCTTTACCACGAATGGTCCTTCATAATTTGGCGTCCATTTGCCCCTGTGGTCTGTATGAAGGGGGAGGATCCTTTTCAGCACAAGATCTCCCACTTGGTATTCTCGGTGCCTGACTTTCTGATCGAAGGCTCTCTTCATTCTTTTCTGATACAGTTGCCCATGACAGATTGCAGCCAATCTCTTCTCTTCAATCAGACTCAGTTGTTCGTATCGGGACCGGACCCATTCTGCTTCGTTCAGCTTAACATCCATCAGTACTCGCAAGGAGGGTAATTCAACCTCCACAGGTAGGACTGCCTCCATACCATACACAAGCTGATACGGTGTTGCCCCAGTGGATGTTATGATTGACGTGCGGTACCCATGCAAGGCAAACGGTAGCATTTCGTGCCAGTCTTTGTACGTGACTACCATCTTCTGCACAATCTTCTTGATATTCTTATTAGCTGCCTCAACAGCGCCGTTCATCTTTGGCCTGTAAGGAGAAGAATTGTGGTGTTGGATCTTGAAGTCCCGGCACAGCTCTGCCATCATTTTGTTGTTTAAGTTAGAACCATTATCAGTAATGATTCGCTCGGGAACTCCGTATCGACAGATGATATCTCTCTTCAGAAATCTGGCTACCACTTGCCTTGTAACATTGGCATAGGAGGCTGCTTCAACCCACTTGGTGAAATAGTCAATGGCGACCAGGATGAATCTGTGGCCATTTGAAGCAGTTGGCTCAATCTTGCCAATCATATCAATGCCCCACATGGCAAAGGGCCAGGGTGAAGACATTATATTCAGAGGATTGGGAGGCACATGCACCTTATCCGCATAAATCTGGCATTTATGGCATTTTCTGGCGTAGGCACAACAGTCTGCATCCATTGTGATCCAGTAATAACCTGATCTCAGCAACTTCTTTGCCATGGCATGCCCTCCTGCGTGGGTACCAAAGGATCCTTCGTGCACTTCGTGCATCAACAAGTCTGCTTATGTTCTATCAACGCATCTGAGGAGTACCATATCAAAGTTTCTCTTGTACAGGGAACCATTAGTGTTCAGAAAGAAACTGCCAGCAAGCCTTCTCAAAGTCTTCTTATCATTGGAAGATGCCCCAGATGGGTATGTTTGATCCTCCAAGAAGCACTTAATGTCATGGAACCAAGGCTTATCATCTTTGACAACATCTGCTGCGAACACATATGCTGGTCTGTCGAGTCTGGACACTGAAATCTGCGGCACAAAGTTAGCTGCTTGAACTTTGATCATTGATGAAATGGTAGCCAGAGCATCTGCAAACTGATTCTCGTCCCGAGGAATATACTCAAGCTTGACTGTTGTGAAGAAAGTCAATAACCTTCTTGTATAATCCCTGTAAGGTATCAGATGATCCTGGTGTGTGTACCATTTGCCATTGGTTTGATTAACTACCAGAGCTGAATCTCCGAATACAGTCAATGTCTTGATCCTGAGGTTAATGGCTTCCTCAAGACCCATAATGCAAGCTTCGTATTCAGCTTCGTTGTTAGTGCAGTTGAAGGTGAGTTTTGCCGAGAAAGGCATGTGAACTCCTTTAGGCGTAATGAGTACCGCACCAACACCACGACCATTCATATTAACAGCCCCGTCAAACATCATAGTCCATTCTTCTTCCGGGTTAGGCCCTTCAGTGTGAATGGGCTCTTCATGATCTTTTGCTTTTATGAACATGATGTCTTCATCAGGGAAGTCAAATCTCATAGGCTGGTAATCATCAATGGGTTGCTCAGCAAGATATTCAGACAATACACTGCCCTTGATGGCTTTCTGAGAGGTGTACTGGATGTCATATTCTGTGAGAATCATCTGCCATCTTGCAACCCGTCCGGTAAGAGCTGGCTTCTCGAAAATGTACTTGACTGGGTCCATTTTGGATATCAATAAAGTAGTGTGGGTCAACATATACTGTCTCAGTCGGCGAGCAGCCCACGCTAAAGCACATCAAGTTTTCTCGAGCAGTGAATAACGTTGTTCACAGTCGGTAAACTTTTTGCTTAGGTAGTATATTGCATACTCTTTTCGACCAGACTCGTCATGCTGGCCCAACACACACCCCATTGACTCTTCTAATACTGTCAAGTACATCATCAGAGGTATTCCTTCAACTGGAGGCATAAGGATTGGTGGTTCTTGCAGGTATTCTTTGATCTTGTCAAAAGCTCTCTGGCAGTCTTCATTCCACCTGACCGTCTGTTCCTTTCTTAACAGCTTGAACAAAGGTTCACAGGTTGCGGTAAGGTGAGATATGAACCTTGAAATGTAGTTCAATCTACCTAGAAACCCTCGAACCTCTTTCTCAGATTTCGGTGCAGGCATCTCTTGAATGGCCTTGACTTTATCAGGGTCCACTTCAATCCCTTTCTCGCTTACGATAAATCCCAGCAACTTACCCGATCGCACCCCGAATGTGCACTTGTTGGGGTTCAACTTCAGTTGGTACTTCCTCAGACGCTTGAATAGCTTCAGTAGATTTACCAGGCGGTCTTCTTCTGTAAGGGACTTGGCAATCATGTCATCCACATAACACTCGATTTCTTTATGGATCATATCGTGGAATAATGTTACCATAGCCCGTTGATATGTTGCACCAGCGTTCTTCAATCCGAATGG
Source organism: Lathyrus aphaca (assembly GCA_963966055.1). NCBI lineage: Eukaryota > Viridiplantae > Streptophyta > Magnoliopsida > Fabales > Fabaceae > Lathyrus > Lathyrus aphaca. The sequence goes on from OZ014524.1 coordinate 184,994,088, forward strand.
CATCACCTTGTAACAGAACGTGCCCCAGGGTGTGATGAAGGTTGTCTTCTCCATGTCTTCAGGTGACATTTTGATCTGATTGTATCCTGAAAATCCGTCCATGAAGGAGAATACCGAGAACTGAGCCGTATTATCAACCAATACGTCAATGTGAGGTAATGGGAAATCATCTTTCGGGCTGGCTCTGTTCAGGTCCCGGTAGTCAACACACATCCTTACTTTGCCGTCTTTCTTAGGCACAGGTACTATATTAACAACCCACGGCGGATAGCTAGTTACAGCCAGGAATCCGGCGTCCCACTGCTTTTGTACCTCTTCTTTTATCTTCATTGCCATATCTGGGCGAGTACGACGCAACTTCTGTTTGACTGGTGGGCATTCTTCCCTCAAAGGCAGCTTATGCATAACAATGTCGGTGTCCAACCCTGGCATATCCTGATAAGACCAAGCAAACACATCCACATATTCTTGAAGCAGGTCAATTAGTCGTTTCTTCACTGAGTCTTGTAAGCAGGCCCCAATTTTAACCTCTTTCACATCTTCATCTGTACCAAGATTAATCGTTTCGACCTTCTCCTGATGAGGAGTGATAACCTTCTCCTCTTGTCTCAACAATCTGGCTAGCTCTTTAGGAAGCTCATAATCTTCTTCAACCCCTTTATCAGCTTGATTGATCAGATTGTCAGAGTCATACGAAGTCATAGCCGTGCTGTTGTCGGTGCTGTCTGGAAGGCACTCTCTGCAAGGGTTCAGTTTGTTCATTTTAGTGATTGATTTTAATCTTGTTTTTAAAAGTGAAATAAAAGTTATCATTTTGAAAACATTGCCATTTATTTTTTTGTACAAAAATAAAAATGGAAAAACAGTGAGCGGAAAAGAAAAAAGACTCGTTTGCAAAAGATGTCTGATATTTCATTGATTAATCTTGTTGCACAAAAATTACAGATGGCCCGATTACAAAATGAGTCTTGTCATCTTGGGCAAGATGCAAGACTTGATGCATGCTTAAAATATACAGGAAATAATAATTACTCTGCAGGAGTAACTCTTATAATTTCCTGAGAAGACCAGTTTGAGATACTGCTCCCCGGGATCTTTGGACGAATCCAGCTTTCCAGGTTGCGTTCATCTTCCGACTCATCTTCCAAGTTGTTGACAGCATCAGGGGTGAGCATCCCCCCACTAACAAAGTTGGGCTCCTTAGCAGCCTCTGCTTGATCTTCTTGAGTTGGTTTGTAACCCAACCCAAATCTATCTTCTTTCTTCTCCACAGGCAACAATTTGCCCCAGCCTTGAGCGTTTCCTTCTTCCACCACCTTCTGGGCTTGCTGGTAGGATGTCATGGAAGTCCCACGTACAACGGAGGTTTCATTAATATTCAGGGCCTCAAACCCTTGACTCATCGTCTCGTGGATCGCCCCATCCATCTCAATATATTTGTATGTAGCCAGATGGCTAACAAAAATATCCTCCTCTCCACAAATAGTAACGACCTGGCCCTCCCACTCGAATTTTAACTTCTGGTGAAGGGTAGACGTAACTGCGCCAGCGGAATGAATCCATGGTCTACCCAACAAACAGCTGTAGGCAGGCTGAATGTCCATCACGTAGAAGGTCGTTTTGAAAGTTTGTGGGCCAATCGTTACAGGCAACTCAATTTCCCCCAGAACTGATCTCTTTGAGCCGTCAAAAGCTCTCACTACCAAGTTACTGGGTCGTAATGCCAATCCTTCATATTCCAGCTTCACAAGGGCTTTTTTAGGCAAGACATTGAGGGATGACCCTGTGTCTACCAGTACATGTGAAAGAACTGCACCCTTACACTCCATGGTAATGTGCAAAGCCTTATTGTGATTACGGCCTTCCGAAGTCAAATCAGTGTTGGTGAATCCTAGTCCATTACTAGCATTAACATTTCCAACCACAGCTTCCAACTGATTGACAGTGATCTCTTCTGGCACATAAGCTGCGTGCAAGACTTTGAGTAGTGCGTTCCGATGAGCCTCGGAGCACATAAGCAATGATAGAATGGAGATCTTGGAAGGTGTCTGGTGAAGCTGGTCCACTATCTTGTAATCACTTTTCTTGATGATTCTCATGAATTCATCAACTTCTTGATCAAAAGGTGTTTTCAAAGCTTTTCTAACAACCTGCTCTTCTTGCACCATGCTCTTCCCTTTTGCCTTGGCAGCAGCTTCTGCTTCGGCAGTGGGCCTTTGAATTTGCGGGGCGAAGAGACGTCCGCTTCGAGTGAAGCCTCCGCCTCCCCCCACATTGTCTATTTGTGGTGAAGAAGTTGATGATTCAAAAGTGATTTTCTGTCCTTCGCAGTATAGGTCGGAGCCGTAATGCCAAGGGATGGCATTACTGCTTTCATAAGGTACTGGCCCAGGCACTGTGACAGTGACTGGACTGATGGCAGCTGCGGAAGGAACCATGATAGTCTGTGGATCATAATATATTGTAACTGATGCTCTGGTAGGAGTGGCATTTTGTGAGTTGTAGGCAGAATCATTGGCAGGATCATAATAAATTGTAACTGTTGAAACACTCGCACTGTTTGTTGCTGATGTTGTAGGAGACATTGTTGGAAGGATGGGTGTTGTTGTTGTAGGAGACTCTGAATGAAGGGGTGCTGAAGTTGTAGAAGGGATGTTTGCTGATATCTGGTCCATTGAAGTAACAGATGAAGCATTTGTTGATGAAACCGAAGAGTTGTTTGGAACAATGGTTGTTGCATTTGTAGGAGATTCTGGAACCGTTGTTAAGGAGATTGCTGGATTGGTAGGTATTGATGTTGTAATTTGAAGCAGGCCACTCTGGACGAGGCCATCTATGCCATCCCTCAAGTTATCACAACCATTCACTGAAATGTTGCAATAAGCACACCCTAGCTCACATCCCGGGAATATTTGACATTCAAGGAGTTGAGCTTTAATCTCCACCAAAGGTGTCCGAATCTGACCCACACTGGTTATCAAATAAGACGGCTTGTCTTCTTCAATAGCATTGATTCTGGGACCACCATGATGTGGCATAGGGTTCTTGTTGACATTTGGTGGTGGTGCAAAGTTCAGAGCTTTGGAGTCTACCAAGTCTTGTACCTTCATGTGCAAGGCTCTGCACTTCTCCGTACTATGGCCAGGTGCATTTGAGTGAAAAGCACATCTGGCGCTGGGGTCATAATTTCTGGGCAGACTGTTAGGATCCGGAGGTGCCAACGTCCTTAGCTCAACCAGGTTGAGTTTCAAGAGTTGTGGCAATAATGCGGCATAAGGCATAGGAATCGGATCGATCACCCTATTGGCCTGAGAAGGTCTCTGTTGAAATGGTCTTTGCTGATTGTTGTTGCTGGTGTTGCTGTTGTTATAATTTCTCTGAGGAGGATACTGAGTTTGTTGCTGGTAACTCTGTTGCTGAGGTTGATAAGCTGGTTGAGGATGAATTGGAGCGGGAATGGTGACTGCTGCCACTAACCTATGAACATATTGGGGTCTGCCCCTGCTGGTATGGATAACATTAGTTTCACCAGTTCTTCTTGGGCCTACAAAAGGCTTTCTTGTGTTGCTGGATGAGCTAGCACCGTTGTCAGAAATTTTTCCCATCTTTAATAGGCTCTCAATTCTTTCCCCGGCTATGACTACATCAGCAAAGCTAGTGGAAGAGAAGGCAGCCAGCCTGTCAATGTATGTTCCTTGGAGGGTGTTCATAAACATATCAACCATCTCCCTTTTTGACATGGGTGGCTGGACAGCAGCAGCAAGCTGTCTCCACCTTTGAGCGTACTCCCGGAAGCTTTCCCTGGATGATTGTGACATCCCCATCAGGAGGGTCCTGTTGGGAGCCATATCCAAGTTGTACTGATACTGTCTGATAAAGGCCTCTGCCAGGTCCTTCCAGCATCTAATGGTTGCTCTAGTCAGGTGAGAGTACCATTCCCTCGAAGCTCCAGTTAAGCTATCCTCAAAATAAAACATCCATAGCTTTTCGTCCATGGTATATGCCTTCAGCCTCCCCAGAAAGGATTGTAAATGGGTCCGGGGACAGGAAGTTCCGTTATACTTCTCAAAGCATGGTGGTTTAAATTTGTGGGGAATCCTGACCCCGTCCACTAGGCCCATGTCCATAACATCAAAACCCAAAGAATTCTGGGACTCCAGGGACCTCAGTTTCTCAGCAATCTCATCTAGCCTTCTGTCATAGGCTTCCTCCCCAGCCCCCATCACTGTGAACTGATCTTCCTGGGGGTCTTCTTGCAGTACTCTACCTGCTGTGGCAGCCCCTTGCACATTAACAGGGATGTTGATCTCTGGATGTAGGTGGGGTCCATAGACTGGGGGATTAACATGAGGTTGAACTCTCTCATTATTGCTTGTCCCAGCAGTCCCTGGATGGGGGTCTTCCTGATTCCGCCCCTCTACCAGTGCTCTTAATCTCTCTTGGCTTTGAGCCATATTATTCATCACCTCCATAAACTGAGTCATCTGATTCCTCATTTCCAACCTCTCGTTGGCCATTTGGGTTCTGACCTCTGTAAGGTCCTGCTGTACCTGGTCCATTTGTATGCCCGGAAGATTGTTGCGGGTGGGATATCTGTGTGGACGGTTGAGTGGAAACCCTCGACGTCGAGCAATAGTTCCTGAAGTCACAACAGAGTTAGTAACAATAAAACAAAAACCTACAAAACAAAACAAAGGGTTAGCATGCAATGCAATATGTCTATCTGTTTCCAAGGTATCCGGCTTGGCATTTGGTTTTGACCTTTCCAGACCCTTGAAGAAGATGCTTGTGATGTTGCTTTGGAAGAATTCAGATAAACAAATCCACACATATATTACAAAAAGTAAATGATACATAGTTTGTTCTCTTACAATACATGCCTTCTGAGGGGTCAAAAGTACAACATAAAGAAAAATACATGAAAAGAAAGCAACAACAAGCAAAAGGCCAGACACCAAGACCAAACTCATCCTCCTGAACTTCCTTTAGAAGTGCTTTAGTCACAGGATCAGCTGGACGCTCTGTAAGATTCCTGATGAGGAGATTCCTGGTAGTAACAGCTGCAGTTAGCCTCTTATGTTGACTCTGGTCCTTTGACCTCTTTATACCAGCTCTAATCTTCAATTCTGAGATCTCCCTCTGGGCTGCTGCCAGGGTTTCCTGTTGTTCTTTTGCACTAGCTTCCATCTGTTCAATCTTATCATGAGTCCTTTTGTCCTCCTGAGTGCGAGCTTCGGTGATCCTGACCCATCTAGCTTGACTCTCCTTTAGATACAAATCAGTCCTGGCCTTCTGGAACTGAGCTTCCTTGCAGGCATTCTTCAAGATCTGTTCTCCAGCCCTAGACTTCTTAATGTAATCCTCTGACTTCTCAATTCTGGCCAGATGCTCCACCCTTAGCTTTTCTAACCTTTCAATGTCCAAGCGACCATCACTCCTCTCCCAGAGGGTCTTCTGTAGAGCCTGAGTCAACTTCTCATTTCTCTCCTTCAATTTCTCAAACTCCTCTAAGCTGACAGTTGCTGGAGGTTGTGCTGTGGAAGGTCCAGGTACATCTTCAATAGTGAAAGGCATCCCAGAAACTTGAGCCCTGGCCTGAGACCACTCATAGTACTGGGCTGAGGCTACATTATTGCATCTCCCAAGAATGGTTACCCCCTTAGCCTGAACATTGTCCCAGGCCCAGGATGCCTGCCTGACAATAGCCAGATTAGGCTTGTTCTCACAATAAAGGGTCTCTGCCAGATCCTGAACCCTAGGAGGGTGGACTAATGCATAGCCCAGTTGTCTTTTGAATAGTAGAGGGTTGTAACTGATGCAACCCTTCACTCCTATCAGAGGCACATTGGGAAACTGCCCACAACTTGTAATGATGTCTCCGCCCTTGGTGCTCTGAGTGCACCACCTGATATCATCTGAGGTTAGAGCAACAAGCCTCCTAGCCCAATTTCTTTGCTGGCGAGGGTTCAAGAATGCATCAGTCTTTGGCAAATGCTTGAGCAGCCAAGTATGGCACAAAGGAGCACAGCATCTCACTAATCTCCCCCTTTGCTTTTCATTCCTTTGATGAACAGAGTAGTAAAGATCTCCCAGTAAGGTGGGCACTGGGTTTCTCAGGATGAAAAGATGGATTACATTCTTGCTAACAAACCTAGGCTCATCTGCAAAGAGTATGACCCCATATATGCTAAGGGCCAACAAAGCACAGACTGCCTTCCACTCTCCCAAAGAAGCCTTCAGGGTAGCCTGAGAGATCAAGAAATCCAGATGAAAACCAGAGACTCCAGCTTTAGCTGTCAAATTCTGCCCAATCAGAACTGGTTCCAGATGTAATGCTTTTGCTATCTCCTCATTACTGGGGAAAGTCATCTCAGGGTTGAAGGGGATTCCACCCCTGATAGGTACACCAATCAGTGATGAATACTCTTCCAACAAGGGTCCCAACTGAAAATTCTGAAATGTGAAGCACCTCAGAGGGGGATCATAGAACTGCAGGCAAGTATGAATCAAGCTCCTCTGTGAAGGGTCCAAATCCATAACCACATCAAGGATTCCTCCATAATGTTCTCTGAAAAGTGGTATATGGTCTGGAGTAATCAGGGTCTGAATCTTCCTGATGCTAGCCAACTCAGGCTCAAAGAAATGATAGGAGATGTTACTCTTCTTAGGTGCCATGCTGCTGAAGAAGAGCTGAGTCAGATGCTGAGAAAAACACTGAAGATAGGCCTCTGACAGGCTGAGACTGGTGATGCAGGTGACTGAAGCAGGTAGCTGATAGCTGAAGTAAGTACTGATGAAGATAGGTCTATGCTGAAGAAAGGGGTCAAAACCAAGCCAAAATGATAGGATGGATACCCTGAAAAAAAAACAAATAAACACATGTTAAAATGATGCAATGAGGATGTATGCAGATGATATGCAAGGGTTTGTGACTGAGCTGGATCTGATTAACTGCTCTGGTATAAGTCCATGCATGTTCAAGAAAACCAGATGGAGGTCCATAAGTCCAGTAACCAAGGTGGGGGACTCAAATAAAGAGTCACATGTCCAGGGTTAAAAATCATAAGAACTGTTCCAAAATGGAGTACTCTTAACAAAACAAAGTAACAGGGTATGCTGAGGTCAAGGGTACCTGCAAACCTGTAAACAACACAACCCCCTCACAAGTGATGTTCTAAAACAAGGATCCTCAGACTTGGATCAGTTATGAGAAGTGTAAACACTTCTAACCTGGAGGTACAGTGTTTACAATAACCATGAAAGATCCTCCTCTAATTCTCCTCAGTTTCTGAAGGTCAATACTAAAGGTCATCCAGACTTAGCAGGCTTCCCAGATAGCCCTAGCACTACAGGAAATCTGTAGCACAGAGTTCTCAAGAAGAAACCCATGTCTGAATCGTGTTTCATATTCCCGCACCAGACCGAAATGGAATGGGAAAGAACATGAACCACTCTAGCCTAGGTGTCACTCAGGTCCCAGGTATAGGACCTCAACTCTCAGTAGAACACCCACCCACCAAAACAACAAAACAGATCCAGCCAGCATAGTATGACAGTATGATATATTTAAAGCTATAAAGAAAGCAAATAAACAACTGTACATAAGGCAATAAACAAAATAAATACAAAACACAAACAGCACATAACACCCCAGTAAACACAAATCAAACAAGCGTTAGGAGGAACCCACAAAAAGAACCAGAAGCCCTGGTTGCAGTATAAGGGTCCCCAGCAGAGTCGTCAAGCTGTCGCTCCCGATAAAATGGGGAATGGCCCACCTAAAGGTACAGACGCGAACGGTCGGCGAAAGGAGATGCGAGAACACACAGGAGTGAACTCACAGGGAATGAAAAGAGTCGCCAGCTAGGCATTTTTATCCCGGAGGAAAGGTAATGCTGCATAGACCTGGAAAGATATGGATAAGACGGTTGCGAACCAGAGAGACTGAGAAAGGGGGTTGGTTACAACCTGGGAAGGTATTAGCACCCAGATTGTCCGTCGTACTCGACGGGATCCACGCTTAAAAGATTTGTGTTTTAAAGGGGTAGTGTCAGTGCAATTTGTGTATAAATGAGCTGGAAAAGGGATGTACAGGTGTCAGTGTGAAGTGTATAAATGATGTGTCAGTGTGAGAACAAGAGTGACATGCTCATGATAATGAGGCTAAAGAATAAGGCTAGAAGGAGGGGGAATATACAGAGACTTTTGTTCGATAACTGTTAAGTTATGCCTACGTATCCTCTCGTGCAATGAGGAAGTCAGAACACCGTAGTTCGACCCAAAGAGACTGAAAGATGAATTGACTTGTGAACTGCTTACTTGTCTATGCTCAAGTGTATGACCTGTCTGGCTCAGGTGCAAACTGTCTTGCATTAGACGGAAGAAGCGAGTTCTCGGTTATGAGTGAATGAGATGAGAAAAGAATCCCGAAGGAGACGATTATTGCTTGTTTTTGTGAGTTTTCAGTCTTTTATTGCTTTTGAAAGTTTGTCATAAGTTAATGAGCTTAAGCCTAAACCAATGGGTTAGTAAACTCATCACATCTTCCCTCTGATTAGGGGTAATGAGAATACCTTAAGTGTGAAGTCAGATTCTCACACTTAATCACCTTTGGTGTAGGATTAAGATCATTAACCTACTTGTGATTATTTAGATGTTTTTGGTGTTTTTGTTTAGTGTTAAGTGATGAGATTAAGCCATAATCAGGGATTAAACAGACTCATTACACCATCCTAATAGAAGGATAATAGATGAGAATGTTTAAGCTGAGGAAAGCTCCTCAACTTAATCCATGATTAGGGATTAAACTCATGACATAACAAGCCTTTGATTAAGTGGATTTTAATTAATGGTAAGATGATGAAGTGAGTTTTATGATTTGTAAGACAACTTGAGGGGGACTTGTCCATTAACACTAGGGTTAGTCCTTCTTAACCAATTAAGGAAGAATTAGAACCCTAATGCAAGGCCCAAGTTACAAGCTTGAGGTCTTGATGATTATTAAGTGAATTGATTAAGAGATTTAAACACATTAAGGGTTTAACACTTAGGATTAAAGTTATACACTCCATCCTAATAGAAGGATGCAGGCATAAGCTTAATCACAAAGCCTTAAAACCTTTAGGGTTTAGTCCCTAATTATGAGATGAGAAGAGAAGACTCAAAGAGACACAAAGGTAAAAGCTAAGTGGGGAACTAATCAAAACCCTAATTATTGTCATGCTTGGTTGTTCCTAAGGTTTGTGAGGTTACAAGAGAAAATCTTCAGTGGAACCACCAGGAAGCAGATGAAAGGATCAGGAGCAGCAAAGTAACTTGCTTCATTGAAGAAGACAAGTCACTTGAGGAAAGAAAGTAAGAAGAAGAAGAATGAGCAAGATCAATCTCAAACACAAACAAAAATGCAGCAGGGGTGCATGAAAGAGATGAAAAGAGATTATGAGAAGTGAAGGCAAATTCACTCCTCAAACAACTTACCACCTGAAATGTTAGTGAAAGAAAAGAAATGCAATGCAAAATGAGATGAAATGGCATGATGAAAATCAAAACCAGAAGCACATTCATGATGATAATGATGCTATGAGATGATGCAAACATGAAAACAAAACATGGGGATGATCATATAAGCTCATGGATGCAAATGAAGCAAGTTAAGACACATGAACATACATGAAAAGTTATGAAATGCAAATGGCATACAACATGGCAAATGCAAGATGCAATGATCAAACATGCTTTCAATATGTCTTAAGATGTCAAATGAAACAAATGGATGCACAAAATACCATGGCAAGTCATGTTATGCAAGCAAATGCAAGATGGATGCATATGGAAGCCCAAATCAGGGTTTATGATCAAAGCATCAAACAAAAACCAAAATCAGAAGCAAACATCAATATAAAAAATTGAAAATGCACTCAAAGGATCCCTAATCCTATACTAACTCACTGCCCAAAGGAGAAGTTCCAACTCTTAACCTAATTCAAGTTATGATTTTCCTAAGTTTTCTAGGGTTTTAGGGTTCCTTAACAAGAAAAATACCAAACAAATGGAAAATGAAAGATCAATTCATGCCAATTTAATCTCACAAACTACATGCTAAACGCAATGCAATGCAAAAAGAATCAAGGTCCAACTCTCAATGGTTAGGCAGAAATGATTTATGGAAGTTTGGATCAAAATAATGCATTAAAATGATTTTAATTCCATGAAAAATTCTCAAAATGCATCAAGATCAAAAAAGAAATTTGGTTTGAGGGTTGGACAATGTTTCTAAATGGTTTTAAATGTTTCATGAATTTTTTGGTGATTTTTAAATACCTAAAAGTATTTTTAATTAATTAATTCTCATTAATTAATTAAAAATAAACTTTTAAATATTTAAAAATATTTTTTGTATGCTAAAATTAAAAATAAAAATATTTTTGTGTTCTGAAATTTAATAAAAGTTTGTACAAAAAATTTCAGAATTTTTGAGTGAGTTTTACTATTTTAAATAAAATGAAGAAAACAATGTAATTAAATGGAAATAAAAATGAAATTAAATGAATTAATGAAGAAGTCAGCAGATCCTAGGGCCAGTATTCAAACTCACACGCGCGGGAGTTGACTAGGCGCGCATCTGGACGGCCTACATTCAAACTCACTAACCCTAATTAATTAGCCCTAATCCAGCCTTAATGACTTTCAGATGACCGGAACAGTGGTTCCGGTCATCTTCTCCGGCGAGCCCAAATGCTAAATCACTCTACACGCAATGAAAATGAAAACTAACTATCCAGAAATCATCCCCATCCAAAAACGAATCAAACCCCTCACTCAAACACCATTTATCATTCCTAAATTGGCTAAATCGAATCAAAATAGTTTTAGGGCAAAAAGTTTCAGAACAAGATTAAACTCTTATCTCTCAACCATTTTCAAAACCAAAAACATCAGAGTGATCAGTGAATCATGAAGAACAACTTAGGAACTTTAAAAATCATTTCTGGAAAAAATGTTCATGAAGCTACCTGAGTTTGAAGCTTTTCAGTTTGCCACTTTCTGACCCCTTCTCTTTGTGCAATCCACTCCTCTTAGGCCCCTGATGAACTCTTGATGCTTAGAAAGAGTTTGTGATGGCTGGTTTGGAAGTTTGAACAAGTTCTGTTCAAGCTCAGGTGAGAATCGTGTTTGTGATTCTGGCAGTTTAAGGCAAGGATGATGGGTGCTTTGTGACCAGGAAGATGAGTTGAGCTGATGTATGAAGTTTGTTTGTGTGTTTTTGAGCTGTGTTGTGTGTTTCGAATGCTTTTTGCTCAATGGAGTGAAAAATGTGAATGTGGTGCTATGGCTGGTTTCAGGCTTGTGTCTTGTGTGGTTTGGCTTGCAATTGATTTGTATAAACAATGCCCATTGGTCAGAAGATGTGACATGTCCTTTTGTGATAGGTATGGGTGCTTTTGCAAATTGTCAACTTTGGTGTAAGAGAAGCATGGGTCATGTTCTAGCCAAGTACAAGGGAGGTGGGCTGCGCAGCATGATGAGGGGAAAGGGCTAGGATGGTTCAGCAAACTAGGCAGCAAGTGGGTGAAGAGATATCATGACTTTTGCAACTTGCCTCACTTTTGGTTCCTTTGAGATTTCATGAATTTCAATGCATCAAAATGTCAAGTTCCTTGGGCCAATTCTGATCTTTGAATGTTGTGTGATGTTTGTGCAAAGGTTTGACATCAATTAGAAGTCACAAATTGCCTTGGTACAAGATTTTGCAAGTTTCCCATTTGGTGCATAACTTGAAATTTAGTGATTTTTGCCAACTTTGACAATCCATAACTTTTGATCCAAAATGAATTAGGTCATGTTCTTATACTTTTTGAAAAGGGAAAGATCCATTCTACAACTTTCATGACCAAAGTTTTTCCATTTGAAGCTTTCTTGAATCAAAAAGTAAGGGTTGAAAAAGTCGCATAAAATGACATTTTCATTAAAAGTCAAACTTGCCCAAAAAGTCAACTTTGCAAAAGACTTGAGATTCTTCAATTTTGTGAACTTCCAACCTCTTCTATGATCAAATAAAGATCATATACAATCAAAATGATGAAGAATGCCCTTTGGTTGGGTCATTGAGGGTCTCAGATGCCCTGATTTTACACTGACTTGCTCAGAAAGTCAACCCTTGATCAGATGACTTCCCCATGGAATTTCTTCATGAAAATTGATATGCCTACTCCCTATACTATATAGAGACCAATAGAAACAAGAATGACCAAAATATTTGGAGTTATGGCCTCTGAAACCAAAACCCTAATTCTAGGTCATCTGTGCAGTTAAACCTGGCTCTGCTTCCATGCCTTTCTCAGTTCTTGTGATTCATTGACTTCCTTGACCTTGTGGGGATATAATATGATGTTTGAACACACATGGAACCCTTTGAAGTGATTAGTGGTCTTTGGAGTGGCTCAAGAAGCTCTTGGATTGCTCAGATCACCAACCCTAGATGCAGATGACTTTGAATCTATGCAGTGAATCAAAAATGGGATATGAGATACTATGATTGAGTTTATGCATATGAAATGATCACAAGCCATGGTGTGAATGGGTGAGGGAAAATTTGGGGTGTTTACAGCAGGTTAGGAAAAACGTCCTGGGTCCAAGCAAAGCAGGGAAGCCCAACACATTTAATCTAGGCAAACCTCTGATTATCCACAATATCAAAACTCTAAGGAGAAATCTTTAAGAACCATTTCCTACACCATTCCTTTGTTTCTGATACGAACTGACTAATGGTATTGGCATTTTGGAATTCTAATAAACAAAAGCTTGCCCCAAGTGGAGTTGCTAAGATGTCAAAGAATCCCTCTTCAAAAAGAATACTTTGAATCATCGCAGGGTTCATAGAATCAAGAACAGTACCCATGAAAGCAACCTCAAATCTTTTAGTATCTTGGATATGGAGCCTAATCCGATCAGAAGACTTTGAGAACTGAGGAGGGACAATATTATTAACAGGGTTCCCACCAATAACTACATTAGCATAAGAGAAATCCAGGTTGTAATGAAGAGAGGAAGCCCTTTTTAGGAGGTTTGCAACTTCAGTAGGTTTTTTTAGCATTTGGTTTAACCAACTGATCATTAGACTCAGAGAGAAACGGCAGGATGTTTGCATGGATTTTTTTCCCTTGAATGAAGATATTGTCAAGTTTGGATGCTATTAAACAAATATCATGAATCTTCCTAAATTTGGAAAAGCCGAATCTCATGCCTCTTTTGTCCCTCTTACCAGGGATAAACACCTCAGAGATAACTCCATATACCTTAAAAATCTCAAAGAGATCCTTAGCATGGAACTTATTTGAAAAGTTAGAGATGAAGAATGTGATTGGGTCGTCAGTGATTCCACCCTTACCTTCATTCTTCTTCCAAACCGAAAAGTTAGATAAGCCTTTAAGAGTGGACTTACGAGAGACTTTAGTCCAAACACCCAAGTTATTCAAAGGAGCCATTAACCAAAAACAAGGATTTTAAATATATTTAAAATGATTATGAATGTTGTGATAAATTGATTACGTAAAAAAATTTAAACTTACAATGTACTCCCTCTGTCTTACAATAAGTGAAATATTTTTTTCCTTTATTTTTAACTTAAAAGGTTTATTTTGATTTCTTAATTTTTAAAAAGATCAATTTAATTGTTTTCAAATTGTGTCAAATAAGTCATTTATGTTTAATTCTCATAAATGACTTCTATTTTTGCATGTTTGACATCCTAGTTGGCATTTGTTCAACAAATAAAATTCACAATTTGTTCAACAAATAAAATTCACAATTAAAATGGTTTGGATGATGTGATTTTATTTTATTTTTTTATATATATTATATTTAAAACAATAATTGATTAATTAAATAGTTAATATGAAACAGTAATTAAAATTTAAAAATATTTATTTTTAATAATAAAAATAAATATTAAATAATTTATTTAATGATTGTAACTAAGCAATCTTTTTCAATCATATAAAATATTTATTTTAGCCATGTAAACTTGAACAAGGGTGTGTTTGTTTCGAGGTTTCAAAACATATTCTTTGGAATGATATTCCCAGGAATATTATTCCTACTTATACTTATGTGTTTGGTAGTAATTAAAATTTTCTAAGAATGATTGTAAAATTATTTAATTTAAAATTATAAAATACAAAAAATAAAAATAAATGTAAGTGGTAGTTGCAAGTTATTGTTGGTTGAACTTATTCTCATGAGAATGTTACATTCCCACCCTTTAAACCTTGAAATAAAAATGAAAGAACCATGTGTAAATATGATTTCTAAGAATAAAAAATACATTGGAATAATTTTTTAAAACTTGAATCAAACATACAAATATTGCATTCTCATAGTCATATTCTTGGGAATATTTTTTATAACCCTGAAACAAACACATCTAAAGATATATTCTTTTCTCATATTTTGATGGGATTATACCTAAATTTGTTTGATAAACTGCTCACGCCTATGTTTTTTTTTTTTTTACCATTTATCACTTCATCATCGTCCACATGTAAATAAAACAATATTTTTATATCTTTCAATATTACTTTTATACATTCTCATATTAGAAGTAGTGTGAATTTCAGGTCTTCATCTTTTTTAATAATACAAGGATGAAATTAGAAATTAGCGTCTACCTTAACAATGATTTTGACTGAATTACGCTTGTTCCAAATATGTAACTGTGTTTTTTTTAAAGTAAGTAATAAATTGATAAGGATTACAAAGAAAACTCAAATCTGATTATAAAAAGAAATGAGACTATGCTCGACAAAAAGCAAAGATATTGTCTACTAACTGAGACTTAAGATAAATACAATAAAATGATCTTTGTTGAATTCATACAAATTACAATGTAGATAAGTAATATCTTCAATAAAAGACTATCTCCAAACCGAAAATTTCACCTTGCAAACAATATCGATGATATTCCAATATGAATTCCTAAAAATGATATTGTTTCTAAGTATCCACAAATTCCAACAGACTGCTAATCAAATACAATCTTCTCTACCAGACTTAACACACTTCGATTTACAAAATGAACCCAATTTAAAAAGCTCTTCATGAATCCAGATCTTTCGGGTTCAGGAAAACCAATCCACTCTGAAATTTCTTTCCACACCAACAAAGCCACCGGACAACTCATAAGCGAGTGACTCAAAGATTCCAAACGATAATTATAGAACACACACTTAATATTGCTTGTGGGAGGGATGATACCACGAATTGATAAAAGATCGCTCATCGATAATTTATTCAGAAAACATCTCCAAACAAAGACAGAGGAGCCACCACTTTCCAAACCAATAAAAAAGCTTTATCATCCCGATTAAATGGTCCAAAAGGAACTCGAAAAAAGCTAGATAAACCATAAAAAGAACTAACCGAAAAAACAACCTCGTCCTCATAAATCCAATCCACCCTATCTTTCCCCTACTGACCCAACTAAATATCGAAAATTAATAAGTGAAGGGACAACTTCTGATCCATTAACGTAGAAACAGAAACTGAAGCAATCGATACTACATTTTCTGGCATAATACGGTTACTGTAATCACTGATCTGCTGCGATGAGTTAGCTACATAAAAAACGCCAACAGGGAGCAATTCATTCACCCCACCATCAGTTGGAGTTCCACCAACAGCAAGAACAGTCCCAATAACAGAAACAAAATCTGTCAAAATAACTGCTTCCATGCCAGGCCCGTGGAAAGAACTTTCAACATATCCGCTGATAGCTTGGACAACTGAAGCTGCAACAGAGCCACCATCATTTGCTACACCGAAATCACCCCACAACCACCTGTTATTTGACCACCCTCTCATCCCCGTTACTGACACACCTTGTAACATCGAGGATGAGTAGAGTTCCGGAAACCTTATCCTAAAACTTCCCGAACCCAACCAATTAACATACCAAAAAGAAGTAGAAAAACTGTTACCGACTTGGAACAAGCAATTCTTTAGAAAAATGACTTTCGCGTAACTATTCGCGATTGAGATGATATCAATCCACCAAGTAGAATAGGAATTCCAACTAGCACGATTGAATCCGCTACCCGACATATGAAGAGCAATGTCTCAGTAACACATTTTTAGGATTTTGAACCACAATTCCTCTGAGCCAACTAAAATTCTCCGCCTCCATTTATGAAGAAGTGCCAAGTTAAAGCCTTCCACACTTTTCAAGTTAAGACCTCCTTTCTCATACGAAAGGCAAAAAAATCCCAATTAATCCAATGTGTTTTCTTATTCCCGCTCGAACTACCCCAAAGAAGACTACTTTGGGTTCTTAATGATCTCTTTCCTTATCTTCAGTGGAACCTTATAAAAGGAGAGATAAAAAATCGATAAACTACTTATCACCGATTTAAGGAGAGTAATCCTACCATCTAAGCTTTAAAATCGACCATGCCAACATGACAACCTCTTCTCCATCTTCTAGATTAAAAAGGACCAATTGGAAATCTTCCTAGGATTGGAGCATATATGAATCCTAAGGAAAGTGAATTATTTTCTCTCTGTCCTACACAATAGAAAAAAAGCACCAACCTCCAAAAAATTAGGTGGACATAGATTCCAATCAACTTACTTTTGTGAAAGTTAATACCAAGCCCCGAAACTTACTCGAATCCTCTAAGGACCACTTTGATGGCCCACAAATGCTTCCAACTACCATCAACAATAAAAAGAGTGTCACCTGTGAACTGAAGAATATCAATGAAACATTTACCGTTGATATTCAATCCCGAAAACTCTCCTAGCCTCACCGACCTCTCAACGAGCCCCGTTAAACCTTCCGCAACCATAACAAAGAGAAACAGTGAAAGAGGGTCGCCTTGCCACAAGCCTCTTTCCACCAAAAATTCTTTAGTTGGACTTCCATTAACCAAAACAAACATCTTACTAGAAAATATCATAGCCTCCATCCATCATAACCACCTTTCCCCAAATCATATCCTTCTCATAAAGGATCTAAGAAAACCCCAACTTAATTTGTCATAAGCTTTCTCAAAATCTACCTTAAAAAGAGTAACAACCTTATCCTCCTTACTTGTAAAATCTACCACTTTGTTAGCCACCAAAACCCCATCTAGCAATTATCTTCCCGACACGAAAGCACTTTGACAATTTGAAATGATAGAATGCAAAAACACCTTTAATCTAGCTGTCAAAAGCTTAGATAAATCCTTATACAAGCAACCAACAAGGAAAATCGATCTAAAATCATCTAACCCCAAAGTATTATCACACTTTGGAATCAAAGTTAAAAAAAGAGGGAGTGATAACCTTAGATAAAACAACCTCGTTGTGGAAGTCTTTGAAAAAGCAGTAGAATTCCGATTTATGAAAAAACCAAAACTTCTTAATGAACACAAAAGAATACCCATCTGGACCCGGGCTTTTAAGACCATCATAACCCCACACCTCATCTTTAACCTCCTCCTCTAAAATTGGTCTTTCAAGCAAGTCCCTCTCTACATTATTAAGCATCTTGAAAGGCACCCCTTCCATTATGGGGCTATTAAAATCCAAAAATGTGTATAATACTTACCCACACACTATTAGAGATAGGGTAAATGATTCTATCATCCAACCATTTGATAATTTTCTTTTTCACCACTTCCTTCATGATTGGATTTAACCTTCTTTGACTTTAAATATTGTTCTTGAAATTGTCATCCAATAGAATTATGTGCATGCAAACTGTGGGACTAATTCCCTTGATGTTAGATATTTGCTAGGCATTATACTTCTTTTGTTTCTTCAGAAATGTCAACAATTGATCTTTCTGCTCATCAAACAAATTTGTAGATACCACTACCAGAAGCTTCTGTTCTACCTCTAGGTAAGCATACTGCAGGTTAACTGGAAACTACTTAAGCTCCGAATAAGAAGGATTGTCTACTGAAGGCAAGTTGCGCTTCTTCTCATCTGGAGATAATTACGGAATTTCCACAGGTTCTTCCTTTCCTTTTGGTTCACACAAAGGTCCACTCATAATGCCATTACGCCGAAGCTTCTTTTCTAAAGGACAAAATTATGGAGGGTTCTTTCAACCAAAGCAAACAATACCTTGTAGATAGATTATCGCAGACTTGAGGTTGATACGAATATTCACGATATAAGATGGGGACGAACCAACGTCCATGCTCGAGGTTTGGACCTGTAAGCCCATTAACCTTGACTAAGGAAAACTGTTATGGTAAACCAAAAAGTTCCATATGGCTTGGAAATCTAGGTCAGTGGTAGTTTGTATACAATACTCATATTTCTCATACTTATAATATATGGAGTTATGGTCAACTAATACACTGACACTTGGAGCTACATTATTGGTTATGAAGAGAATAGTCTTGATGGGTTAGGGAGCATGCTTAATGACTCATCTCTTATAATAAAAGGGGAATAGTGAGCTCACCCTTGTGTCTGACGGGTTTTTAACCTCATATAACCTATTTCTTGTCCTCTTTATGGATCTTTAGATATTTGAGGGCAACGGTTCGAGGTTGTGGGCTATATAAGGGCTTGGATCGTAGTATAATGATTCACCTAAAGCACGAGGATTGTATGGTTATAACTGTCAAATGGGTCGGCCCAGCCTGACCAGTTTTAACCCGAGGGCCAAAACATTAAAAGGGGATGAAGTGGGCCGACCCGATTACTTCATGAGATGCCTAAAATAAGTCAAACCCAGGCTCTAATGGGCCATGTGGCTCAATGGGCCAGTCAATCCTTTATTTAAATATTATAATTTTAAATTTATAAAAAGAATATAATGGATAAAAGCTACGTAACATAAGTAGTGAATAATCATAAACTTAATTAATCAATATATATATATATATATATATATATATATATATATATATATATATATATATATATATATATATATATATATATATATATATATATATATACACACACACACACACACCACAAACATATCTATGTAAAAGTTGAGAGGAACTGAATATTATTTCTAATACTTATCAAACTTTCTCTTCATCTCACAACCATTTCTTTAATCACATCATCTTGAAAACATAAATTCATCACTTTAAACTTTGATTTTTTCACTTGAAACACACTTATGCAATCATATATTAACCCAATCTTTTTTCTATAAAATTTATTAAAATTATTTTTAATGGGTCAGCCTGAAGCCCGCTTGGCTGGGCCAAAAAGATAGGGTTGTGTTTTGTTAAGGCTTTTGAGGTCCGACCCATGATAAAATATAGGGCTCGTGGATCGAGCCGATGAACATAACCCATTTTGACAGCTCTATGTATGGGTAAAGTGGTTAAGAAGAGATATAGCAATCCAACTATTTTGATACACCATAAAGTCCCATATTGCTTGAGAATCAAGGTCGATGATAGTTTATATACAACACCCATACAACACCCACACTCCTTAACCAAATGAATCATCTTTTTTAAAAGTCAAAATCATGATAGGTTCTCTCAACCAAAACAGACAATACCTTGTAAACACAGTGATTTAAACTTGAGATCAATCGTGACATTGATGCTAGAAGGAGGAGACTAACCACCGACCATGCTCGAGGTTCGAATCCTTTAGCCCCTTAGTCTCGATTGAGAGTAACTATTTCGATACACTAAAAAGTCCCATGAGAATCAAGGCAAATGCTAGTTAGTATACAACACACACTTCTCATTTCAACGAGGACTCTCTTCCAAATGAGAAAAATTGTGACATGTTCTCACATCTAAAGTAGACAATATTTCGTAGATGCAGTAACAAGAATTTTACGTCGATCAAATCATATAATTATACTTGAGTACAATATTTATTATTTTTGAGTTTTAACCTAATATTTAAATAATAACAATTGAACCCTTAAACTTGATTTATAATTTTTTTAACTATAATTTTGTAACTATAATTTTATAACTACATAAATAAAATTGGTGACCAAAAATATAAGTGTTGGTATGATCCTTCCCACATTCTAAACATGTTGAGTACAACGATAAACAGAGATTAACTACAAGTAATTCTCTAGTAACATATTAAGATTAACTACACGTAATTCTCTAGTATTCATTTATTTAGATGAGACAAAGATCGAACGTAGCCCAGAATTTCCGCTGAACAGAAAAACTTTATGCAGAGGTGTTTTCATTTTTAGCACAAGATTATATTCCAACTTTGCATTGCATCTCTAACTTACTTCAAGTGGAAAAGTCCAACGTCTGGCCCCTACTCACCTTATTTAAGCTGCCCATTTACTGGCAGGTATATTTGTACACGCCAACTAGTACACAGTTTTATAGAAACACACACGTACACGACTGAAAATAGAATATATAACTTTAATTTGTGGCTGTTATGCATATAGAGGTTATGCAAATATTACAGTAAGCACTAAGCAAACAAACAGATTAAAAGAGTGGACAGAAAGTCTGTTTTATGCTGACATTATTGTATAATGACAATTAACACACTATCAGAACGTTTTCAATATGTCTACCTTTCCCATGTACTGAGCATGTGATCAATCGCTACCTTTCATGTTAGAATCTCTCATGTGTTCCACGTGATTACAAGACATTGAGTCAAGCTCGTTGTGATATGTGGCTCTTGCGCTACTCTCCATGCTTAGCATCCCCTCTCAAGCTAAAGATGTTAATCATTCCGAGCTTGCCTTGAAGACTGCTGAATGGCCTTATATGCAGTGACTTGGTCAGAATGTCAACCACTTGATGTTTTGATGCAATAGGAAGTAAATAAAGAACTCATGCTTGTACCTTTTCTCTTACCACATGATAATCAATTTCTATATGTTTGTTCTCTAATGGAAGGTTGGCTACTATATGAAGATCTAATTTGTTGTCATGGTAAATCACAGAAGGAGAAGGGTGATTGATGTGAAAATCTTGCAAAAAGTATAAAAGTCATTGTCCTTCACATGTGGCATGAGTTACTACTCTATATTAAGCCTCATATGAAGATCTAGAAACCATTGTTTGCTTCTTTCTTTTCCAACAAATTAAAGAATTTCCAAGGAAGAAACAAAAACCGGTTGCACATCTCCTAGTATTGGGACATGCTCCCTAATCAGAATCAGAAAACCTTTGAGTTTTAGTATTGATGATTAGCTAAATAATCGGCCATTAACAAAACTAACTGAGGTATTTTAGAACACTAGCCCTGCTAGCATATGTTCATTAGTTGGTGCACTTAGAAACTGGTTGAGCTTGCTTACATCATAAGAAATTTTCTTCTTGGAATGTGTTAGGTACAAACGTTTCCTAATTAACCTTCTGTATGCAACTGGATCAAATAGTGAACTACCAGACTCTTTGTGTAACTGTAAGTGAGGCAACATAGGAGTATTGCAAGGATTTACTCCACTCAAGCATATTCCTTGCAAGAGATCTAATGTAAACTTTCTTTGACGTAATGCGATGCCTTCATTTGACCTGCTCACTTCAAATCCTAGAAAGTATTTAATAACTACTAGATCCTTGATGATAAATTTACCATTTAAGAGGGTTTTAATGTTGGTAATCTCATAAATATCAGTCCCCCTAAAACCAAATTATTTACACATACAAGGATCACTGTGAACAATGTACCATTGGACTTAGTGTACAAAGAATAATCTGACTTTAATTGAGTGTATCCTGAGTGTAAAAGAGTTTTAGTAATTTTTATATTTCATTGTCTGCTTGTTAGTTTCAAGCCATAAATGGACATTTGTGTTGGAAGTAATTCATATTCAAAAATATTTTGTGTTAATCAGAAGTAGAAGTTCTGACGAGGTTGCGAGAAGTTCTGATGAGGTTGTGCCTAAAAGTTTGTTTAATTTCTGGAGTTCTAGTTTATTTTATTATCTTATTTATTAGTCATTAAGTTTGTTAGAGGGTATTTTAGTATTTTGTGTGTTTTTGTAACCCTAGTTTTTACCTTATAAATAGACTAGGGATGTCACTCAATCATTGTAACTTATTCCTTGTAGCCATCATTCTCTTTTAATGTATTATTCTCCTTTAATTTACTCTCCCTCGTTTAATACATTTCTTTTGTTCATCATTCTATTTTTAACCTTGTGCACCAACAATTGGTATCTAGAGCTCCGGTTCAGATTCTTGGGAAACACGAGTGAAAAAGTGAGGCTTGTGTGATTGATTTTTGGTTCTTGGATTCGTGTTGAACCTTGAACAACAATCTGATCAAAATCACATTGATTATGTGGGTTGGGAAACACTGTGTGGTGAGATCTGAGTGTATTGCACAAGGTAGAAGATGATGAACGGAAACGACAACATGAACACCAAGCTTCTAGTATTTGATGGGAAAAACTGGAATCATTGGATGATTCAGATGCGTGTTTTGTTCGGTGCTCAAGATGTTCTAGATCTTGTCACTGATGGTTACGTTCCGGTAGCAGCAGATGCAACAGAGGAACAAAGGAACACGCATAAAGATACGAGGAAGAAAGATCAGAAAGCTCTGTTCTACATCCATCAGTGTATGAATGCAAATGTGATTGAGAAAATTGCAGATTCAACGACAGCAAAGGCTGCGTGGGACACACTGGTCAAATGTTACGGTGATGACGCATCAGTGAAGAAGGTGAAGCTTCAGTCCATGAGAAAGAAATATGAGAATCTCAACATGAAGAACAATGAGAATGTTTCTGAGTACATCTCCAGAGTGTTTCTGATCACTAATGAGATAAAGGCTTGTGGAGAAACACTTTCTGAACTAGTAATCAATGAGAAGATATTGAGATCCCTTACTCTTCAGTTTGATTACATTGTGGTAGCAATAGAACATTCTAAAAATCAGAGCACCATGAGGATTGAAGAGTTGCAAAGCAGTTTAGAAGCGCAAGAGTTGCGTCTAACTGAGAGAACTTCTGAAAGGGAAGTAGAGCAGCAGACTCTGAAAGCAGTTTCTGATAAGAGGTATCAAAAGCAGTCTTTGTCAGAAGCTAGGAGAAGATCTGATGGTGGTTAGAAGTCAAAGCCTTCTACTCTGATGAGAAGAAACATCAGAATGAAAAGGAGAATTTTGACAAAAGAATGGTTCAATGTTACTGTTGTGATAGGTTTGGCCACTTTGCTAAAGATTGTTGGTCAAACAAAGAAAGAAAGTTAGAAGAAGAAGCAAATGTAGCCAGAAGTTCCGATGATGACGAACATGTGCTATTAATGGCTTATGAATCTAAGGACGAGAAACCTGTGCGACTGACGTTCTCTGATTCTGAAGAAGACTTTGAATATGATTCAGAACCAGAAGATGATTCTGAAGACGAGAAACATGTGCGACTGACGTTCTCTGATTCTGAAGAAGACTTTGAATATGATTCAGAATCAGAAGATGATTCTGAAGTTGAAGACGAGTCTAAAAGAGACTCTGAAGATGAGTCAGAAGATGAAGATGTTTGTGATGATCCAGATTCTGATGATAATTCAGATTCTGGTGGTGATTTTGACATTGAGGGTCAAGACTATGGTAGTAAAGACTCTGAAGGCGATTTAACTTCTGAAGATATTGATTCTGAAGATGAGTCAGAACCTAAAAATGATTCTGACAGTGAGTCAAAATCAGAAGGTGAGAATGATTCTGATAGTGAATCAGAATTAGAAGGTGAGAATGATTCTGATAGTGAATCAGAATCAGAAGGTGAAGATGATTCTGACTCGGATGGTGATCCTGAATCTAAAGAAGATTCAGATGATGAAGATGTTTATGATCCAAAATCTGGTGGTGGTTCTGATTTCGGGAATATTCCAGACTCTGAAGATGGTCAAGGTTCTGGAGGAAGTTAACCTTTTGAAGCAAGAACTTCAGAAAGAGAAACTTCTAAGGTTCAAACATCAGAAGGAAATTCTGAACAAGGTCAGATGCCACAAAGAATCAGAAGAATTCTGAGAAGATTTGTAGTGTTTGACATATTGCAAGACACTGAAGTAGATTCTGAAGGATAAGTTATTCAGTGTGCCATACTAGTAGACTATAAACTCTTGAGTACGGAAGAAGTTATCAAGCAAAAGGTTTGGCTAAATGCCTTGACGGAAGAACTTAAACTTCTAAAGAGATTTGAGCTGTTGAATTGTAAGGTTGCTATCACACCTGCTGATACAAATCAGAAACTGGATTCTGATTCTGACAGTGAGCATGTGGATGCGACAATGTTCAAATAGTTGATAGGCTCTCCGAGGCATGTAAAGGGAACTCTGAGAAGAAGTTAAGTCCAGAATGAAGTGTTATAAGTTGCTCAGTGTAACACTCAGAAATAACTTGCAAATGTTCTGACGAAGGATGTAAAGACTGAATGATTTGTCCATATGAGGGATGAAATTGGTGTTAAAGAATTATTTGAATATGAATTAAGGGATGGTGTTGGAAGTCATTCATATTCAGAAGCATTTTGTGTTAATCAGAAGTAGAAGTTCTGATGAGGTTGCGAGAAGTTCTGATGAAGTTGCAAGAAGTTCTGATGAGGTTGCGAGAAGTTCTGATGAGGTTGTGCCCAGAAGTATGTTTAACTTCTGGAGTTCTAGTTTGTTTTATTATCTTATTTATTAGTCATTAAGTTTGTTAGAGGGTATTTTAGTATTTTGTGTGTTTTTGTAACTCTAGTTTTTAGCCTATAAATAGACTAGGGATGTCACTCAATCATTGTAACTTATTCCTTGTAGTCGTCATTCTCTTTTAATGTATTATTCTCCTTTAATTTACTCCCTCATTTAATACATCTCTTTTGTTTATCATTCTATTTTTCACCTAGTGCACCAACACTTTGAAGCTTGCACACCAAGTTAGGATGAGGTAACTCAAGACCTAGAGGGGATTGCATACAGACTTCTTCATTAAGATCACCATGTAAGAATGTTGTATTGATGAACAAAGGCCATTTTTGAGCAGTTGCAATGGCTATCAAAACTCTGATGGTTGTCATTTTGACAACTGGACTAAAGGTGTCTAGATAATTTAGTCCTTCAGTTTGAGTGAAGCCCTTTTGCAACCAATCTTGACTTAT
Organism: Lathyrus aphaca; assembly: GCA_963966055.1. Classification (NCBI taxonomy): domain Eukaryota; kingdom Viridiplantae; phylum Streptophyta; class Magnoliopsida; order Fabales; family Fabaceae; genus Lathyrus; species Lathyrus aphaca. The sequence goes on from OZ014524.1 coordinate 185,019,145, forward strand.
ATCTCTCTACAAAGCCATTAGCATGTATTTGAGTTTGAACACCCACCTACATCTAATAGCTTTCTTGTGATCGACAAGGGAACTAGTTTCCATGTGTAAGTTTTCATTAGTGCATTCAGTTCATATTCAATGTAATTACTCTAATTTGTATCACAAATGTATTTATCATAAGTGTAAGGTTTAGAAATGGATGGAAAATTAAAATTGTATTGTGTATGTGCATCAAGAACATTATGGTAAGAAATGTAAGATGATCAAGGGTACTTACTTAGAGAAGAAGTTGGGATGTCAACTGAAGTAGGAGATTGGAATGCATTCTTAATCACGTTGAAACGATAGTCTTATAAAAATGAAGGACTAATTATGAATGATAATCTTGTGGTTTCAGTCTCTCCTTAAGGAATTGCAGTTCAAGCATCAAACTATATGCTATGTGACAATATAAGTTTTGTATCCATGGCTTACAACCCTGTGCTACACTCCAAGACCAGATATAAGGAGCTTGACATATTTTTTGTGAGGAAAAAGGTTCTAAACAAAAGTCTAGATGTGACACATATACCTGCTCAAGATCAATAGGTTGATGCTCTCACCAAGCCCTTCTCCACCAGCAAATTTCTTGCTTTAAAGACCAAACTCAAACTGTTGACAAGTTTTCACTTGATCAACCACCCTGAGTTTGAGGGGGGATATTATAATATAGTTAGCATTGGGCTTGTCTAGAGCAATAGAGATTGGGACCTATCCCACTAACCTCTCCCTAACAGAATTCAATTAGGCATAATTAAATTCAGTTCAATGTTACAAGTGTTTACCTCTATATAAGGAAGATTGTAACTGTTTTCTGACTAAGCCATCTGATACGTGCCCATAATATAGTGATTAAACATCTTTAAATTGAACACTTATTAACTTTTATTGCAAGTTTCTAACATCAAAACCCCTTTTGTTAAAAAGAATTAACTTGGAGCATGATGTCAAGAATTAGACTTGTATTTCTCTTGATTTGTTTCAGTTTTGTAGTATTATTAAAAGAACATAAAGGTTGGACAATTAAAAAAACAAATATTGACTTGCAAACTTCGCTAAGCTAACAAATAGAAAACTCACCACAACATCTCCATAAACGAGCAACAAGATATAAGAGGTAATGAATTTTTCAAAGACCAAAATCAGCATGTTCGCTAAGTGAGGCCTAGCGAAATGCAAGTGAACAGAGGCATAATATTTGGAAAATCAAATTTATCACTTTCGCTAAGCGAGTAGTATCGAGGTTCATGCGAAGAAAACCATAATATTTTCATAATCATAATTCAGAACTTTCTTTTAGCTAGGAATAGCAAGGAGGAAGCGACAAAGCTCTCTTAGCGAGCCTTATTTCGCTAACCAAAGACATGCAGCTTAGCAAAGGCGGTTTGAAATTTCTTACGAGAGAAGTAAGATATTTGTCTAAAGCGAGGCATTAATTAGCTAAGCAAAAATAGCAGGACAAAATTTGTAACACCCAAAATACTCCCCATGAATTTATATTTAAAATCATAGTAAATAAAATTTTTCATTTTAGTCTGAGTGTCACATTCGACCAAACTCATGGCTCAATTGATACGTGTTACAAAAATATTTCACCTTGCACTGGAAAACTTTCAAAACTATATCAAATAGTATTTCAAAATACAAATTGTTTTCTAAAAGTAAATGAACAAGCAACAACTATCATCCCGACACCCAAAGCACGTATCAGAGCCAACTCCTAAAGTCGCGAAGCACACTGACTTCACTGACCACCAATCGACTAATTCTGGTCACCTGCATGTTACCAACATAAGGGTAACATTCAAACAGAAGGGGTGATATACTTACATCATCAAAAGAGTAATATAATAAGAATAAACAAGTATCATTAACTAGATCACCACCTCCAAACAACAACAACTACACCACCACATCGAAAACACACATCATACATCATACACAACAACAACAACTTATGCAATGTGATTCTACTTGACTCTATGCATGTGGTACCATAATCTGATCTCTATTTCAAGATCTCGTTCCCGTCGGAACTCTCGACCCCTCTTTCATGGTCCAGTATGACCCCTATTTCATGATCACACCCATCGACCCCTATTTCATGGTCCAATATGATCCATATTTCATGATCACACCCTCGTACGATCCCTATTTCATGACCGCACCATTCACGGTGATTGTACTTAATCACATCATCAACAACTATGCACATGTCATACACCATCAATGACAATATGCAACAACCACAATATCAACCTCACACAATAACACCATCAATGACATATAACTAAAACTATATCATGCGTTAGCATCATCAACAACACATAACCACATCAACAACATGTATCAACAACATATAACAATACATACCAACTACCACATCATATCACCACAACTACAACTACAACGTGTAGCAACATCTACAACATATATCATCAATATACAATAATACTGAACAACTATTACGACATATAACCACATCGATATCAACAACACACAATAACATCTTATAATTCCAAACATCTACATCATGCAGCATCAACTACAATAACATATATCATCAACGATAACACCTATCAACACCTACAACATGCGTTTTCAACTATAACACATATGGTAACAACACTCAAGAACACATAACAACAACAATTTTCATCAACATCATGCATATTTTAGCATACCAAGTCATAAGTCAACATGTGTATCCTCAATTATAATAACAAATTCAATAAACATATCAACCATGTTTAGATTCAAGTTATCCTATTGATCCCTACAGTTATGGGTATAACTTCTCTTTTACCATTTTCAACTATAAAACAAATACGGACATTGAAATCATCAAAATTCATCAAAATAGAGGGCTGACACGGCCCCCGTGTCACCTGACATTGCCCGTGTCAGAGGCATACGCTCATGCTTTCCAAAAACATACGAAATAGCCAAACACAGTGGTCTGACACGATCCCCGTGTCAGCTGACACTGCCTGTGTCAGGTCCACTGTACCAAAAATATTTATTTTATTATAAACCAGAGAGCTGACACAGCCCCCGTGTCAGCCTTACATGGCCGTGTCAAGAAGCCTGCACTCACAAAAATCTCTCCCAATGCAAAATTTCCTGCTATGACTCAAACCCCAAAAACCCCAATTTATCAAATTATCATGTACGAAAATGCATTAAATAAACCACCAATTAAACATATATCAACAAGTACCAACCCAATTCATTCTATTTCATAAATTCATCCCTTCATAACTCAAGCTATATAATCAAACACTTCAAATTACTCAAAATATACAACTTAATATATTCATAATCCAACATTACTTTTATCATCATCTGTTTCATATAATTAGTATACAACAATAATGAATTATCAATCAATCAATTCAATTCCTATTCAAACACCAAAATCCCAAACCTTCTAATCAACAACACAACCTAATTCATATTATAGAACCCTTAAGAGACGGAAGAATCTCACCCTTACCTTGGTTTTGATGAGCAATTTCTTCCTTCCCCGTAGATTATTCTTCAAGCCCTTAATTTTCTTCTTCCTTCTTCTCTCTTTTCACGATCGGTATATCGCTTCCCAAAACACGATTCTCTTTTCTCCTTTTTCCTTATTCCAACATAACCCCTTAGACCCAATCTATGAACTTCCACCTTTACTCTTACTAATTTTACCAAATGACCCCCTTATCCCTTACCTCTTATTATTCCAATTATTTTATTATTCACCAAATAATTATTCCATATAATATAATTCTTATAATTAAATATCATATTGAATAATAGTTATTTCTTCCATAACATAAAATATCACAAATCCAATTTAAATAATTAAATAAAATTTGGGGTGTTACAACTCTCCCCCACTTAGAATATTTTCGTCCTCGGAAATTCACCAAATACGAACTACTTCTGATACACCCTCACAACTACTAGTCAACCACCACTTCCTTGAAAACGATACCACAACAATGCAAACACGATACAACTTATCGACAAAAATCACAACAAGGTACATTCCTCATGCAGTGCACGCTACAACCAACTCACGACACAAATTAGTCAAACTACAAACACACAAGTTCATTCTTAAACCGGGCACAACACAATAGTTACCATCATCTTAAGTAACACCTCCCTAATTCCCCATTGTAGGAATTAGCTACACACACCTGAACCAACATCATAGGCAACAAGAAACAACAAAGATAAGGACACCAAAATCCATAACACGATAATACCACAGATAAACCACTAGCTTTATGATCTCACAACTTCAAGACATCTACTCTACCATTTCTCAGTTGAACATGCAGCCAATACAACCATCCATCTAGAAGTACAAGATTGGAAATTAAACCTTTCATTATCTTAATTCCATCTTAGAACATCCAATGATCTCATTATCCTCATCAATTCTATCATCAACCTTTGAATTCCTACAAGTCATACCAATCCGAACAAATTACGCTACCTCGCGCTTCCGCTGCTCACTCTGATACATGCAATTAACAAATATAACAAGTTCATGTCTAATTTTAACTCTTTCTAACCTTCGCCACAATTATAATAATTCACTTAGCATACCTCAATATCCTAACGCAAGTCCCTTGACTGCTAACTCAACTCCAACTCTTTAACTATCAATGCAAACATAGGAAACGTTCCCGACTCCTTACCTCAGACATTCCGACTATCTTAGTCGTCTCATACTCCACTCTTTTCGATCAAATTAGAATTGTATACTCATGTGATTACTAAACACTTCAATCTCCAATCATAACAACAATATTATCGGATACTCAACACAATTTCACTCTCATCCACTTCCAATCCATGGGTAAGATAAATACTTCAATAATTCCTCTCTCATCGTATAATACCAACTACGATTTTACAATCAGGTACTAATAACCTATCAACTTATCACAATCATTATCCAACATTTTATCCACGGCTTGTCAGAATCAAACAAAATCAGAGTGTAACCGTAGCTAAGTCTTACTCTGACTCTCCAGCACTCTACCTCAAAACAACCCTTCTCAACGAACAACTTATCTTTCACAAGTTATCCAAACAAAAAAATACGAACTTGGAAAACTATTTATAACCTGAAATAACAACCAACAAAGTCCAAATACATTCTAATTTCTTATAACTTACTCGTTTCCATCATTTTAGATCCACATCTACTTCGGACAGACTCATACCCATACCTTCCTCTGGACAACACAATCAAACACATCCACACTTGTTCATAAAAATCATCATTGATAGCTTAGTATATAATTGTATCTTTTCCAATTCTTATATTTCAATTTCCAACATTCTACAAATCCTCTTTGTACTTTCATAATAGATCACAACATTTTCCAAAAGTTACCATCTCAAAATCATCCAAGTAAATATGGAAGGCACAATTCATACTCCATACTCACCTTAATACATACCAGTCACCACTATCTTCTACACAACATTCATGATCATTTCAAAGTTTCACATTACTTCTACTCCCTCGTTGGGTCATCCTTCCAATGTTTCAAATTCCACATTAACTAGACCCTTAATTCATAAATTCTAGAAAGATAAATATTGCACACTTACTATTTTACTTTTGTCTTAATAGTCCAACACATACAATGATACTTATATTTCTCTTGCTTCATCCCATAATAACCACGACAAATAGTTTTTAATCGATCCCGTAACTCACGGTTCACCATTTCAAAAACATCTACGAAACTATCTATACTTTGTATCAACATATAACATACTCCTAAGGAAACGAATCAACATCACTACATTACGACGACACACAATTATAATTAATTTCCGACAAAAAATACACCTTCATACTTTCGAAGACTCATCCTCCTCGGATCATACCATGCCAAAACATAACTCAATACTTACATCCAAAATCTCCATTCCACATCTTTCAAAGAAGTAAATTCATCCAACATGACCTGTCAATATCTAGTTCCAATGACCACATTCTCGTTATACTATTATTATGAAGTCCCAACTAACTCAAAATTTTGGTAGACACGATGATCCAATCACAACAACAGTAATACTACGGATGAATTCCAACTCACTCTTGATCCTTTATCAATGAATCCCTTAATTATTCCTCTTAATACTAGGGTCGATCATGAAATAACTCCACCTTTCCTTATAATAACACCTCTAATATATTATTCAAAACACAATTACAATTTGTACTCTACAAATGGTCCATTGTTGTGACCTTACTTCCGATTAATACCATCTATGCAACCAAATCAGACATCAGAGTCTCCTCTCAAAAGTTCCTCTACGTACTCAGTAGATAACACGTTCAACTTTTCACAATCGTTGATCTCAAATTCACTCCTTACTCACTGAGGAGTAACCATTAGTAATATCTAATCAACATACTCAATCCTCAAATCCATCTCTTTTTCGGATACAGGGGTCCGCATCTATTCCTTTAAACCCCTAATAACTTTGGCTTAAATCCAAACAGTCTACTAAACATACTATCTCAGTTGAAATATATGTCTTTTGCATCCAACACGATTCCGTCTACTATTAACAAGGGATTAAGGGTGATCAGTTCCTCAATTTGTCAATAGATAGTCAACAATCATGACGGTCATAAACCATATTTCTCATCTCTAATAGCGTTCCTCGCATCTTGTGAACTAAGTTGCTTCACTAGCGAATCCATAATTAACACAAACCTTAGCAACCTTTGCACCACTGCAATTCCAACACACCATAAGCCGACACTCCAGAAAAGCAATAGCCCATCCCCCACTTGTTTTCAACTAACACCTACCAACAAACAGTTAGAGAACAAGCAAGTACCAATAGTGTGCCACACACATATCGCGTACTCGGGAACAAACGACACACGATAACCTGGTCGGACGGACCAACCAAACTCTGATTCCACTTTGTAACACCCAAAATACTCCCCATGAATTTATATTTAAAATCAGAGTAAATAAAAAATTTCATTTTATTCTGAGTGTCACATTCGACCAAACTCATGGCTCAATAGACACGTGTTACAAAAATATTTCACCTTGCAGTGGAAAACGTAAGCAGAATTTGGTGACATGTGTGCATCAGGGTGTTTGCAAAGGGAATTTGAAAAGGTTGAGGGGGGAATCTGGTGACATGTGTGCATCAGGGTGTTTGGCAGGGGTAAATACTATTTAACCCAAAATAGAATTAGGGTTGATGTTAGAATAACTATCAATCTAGAGTCGATGTTACAGTAGCTACCATGATGACACATGTTTAGGGTTGCCATCAAGACTTCTTTGGATTTATAGAAAGTAGATAGATTATAATAGTAAGTGACATTATTATTATTATTATTATTATTTTCAATTTTAATAAATTTTGAATTTGTAATAAAAACTCAAATGCTAATTTATAGAAATTGAACAGTAAAGTTTTTTTATTTGTATGATTATATACTTTTATTAATTTATTTCGAAATTGAAAAGTAATTTTTTGAGTTTTGAAGTTTTTAACGTCTTTAATTAAAAATCAATTTGTGTTCATTAAAAAATATTCTTTGATTGAATGAATTATTTTACTGGGTAATTTTAGAATTCAATGTGTTTACTCGTTTTTTTTAATATTTAATAATTCTAAGGAAAATTAATAATAATTATTACAATATAATAATAATAACATTTTAAATGTTTAAGTTTATATTTAATCATCATTTTTATTTTGATTTGTATGATTATTTAGTAATATAGTAATAATTTTTATTAACTTTTTTTTATTGTAACAGAGATGATAGTAATAATAATAATAATAATAATAATAATAATAATAATAATAATAATAATAATAATAATAATAATAATAATAATAATAATAATAATAATAATAACATTTTATAAGTTTAAATTTAAATTTTATCATTATTTTTTATTTTTATTTTTATTTTTATTAGTTGATTATATTATTAGTATTATTATTTTAATAATGTTAGTTGAATAATATATGATTATAGATTTTTTTTATATAAAAAAGTGAGAATTAGATTAATAAGATATAATAGTGGTAATTGAATATTATATTATTTGATTATATTATTAGTATTAGTTGAATAATGTATGATTATTATTATTAATTATTATTTATGTAAAATAAAATTTAAAAAGTAGAATTAGGATTGATATTGGAATAGCTATCAATCTAGAGTTGATGTTAGAGTAACAATCATGATGATATATGTCTACTAATATAGTAATATAGCTATCAATCTAGAATTAGTAACAATTTGTTTACTATTTTTGTTTAAATATTTAATAATGAATATATATATATATATATATATATATATATATATATATATATATATATATATATATATATATATATATATATATATATATATATATATATATATATATGGGAGTAACAAAATATTTATGAAATATAATAATAACTGTTACTAGTTTTTTGTTTTGTAACTGACATAAGAATAACAATTATAATAGCAACTGAAATAATAATAATAATAATTATTATTATTATTATTATTATGATTTTTAATGTTAATAAATCTTGAATTTGTAATAAAAACTCAAATGCTAATTTATAGAAATTAGACACTAAAGTTTTTTATTTGTGTGATTATATATTTATATTAATTTATTTCACAATTGGAAATTAAATTAATTTTTTAAGTTTTGAAGTTTTTAATGTCTTTAATTAAAAAATATTTTGTGTTCATTAAAAAATATTCTTTGATTGGACGAATTATTTTACTTGGTAATTTTATAATTCAACGTGTTTATTCATGATTTTAAAAAGATATAATAATTCTAAGAAGAATAATAATAATTATAACTATATAATAATAATAATAATAATAATAACATTTTAAAAGTTTAAATTTAAATTTTCTCATCATTTAAAATTTTATTTGTATGATTATATAGTAATATAGTAATAATTTTTTAGTAATTTATTTTTATTTGTATGATTATATGGTAATATAGTAATAATTTTTATTAATTTTATTTATTGTAACAGAGATGATGATGATGATGATGATAATAATAATAATAATAACTGTTCCGACCCGGCCCAATTCTTCTTATTGGGCCAAAAAGACTGATCCATTTACCTTGCTCGACGTCGAGCACAGTCATGAAAAGTGGTCCCTCAGTCGACCACTAATAATCCGATCAAAAAGAGACCCTCTAACGGCTAGTATTGACCGTTTCCTATCTTCACGGACCCCTCGATCCGCACCTCATAAAACGAACCAATAGTCTTCTAGCTGGTCCTTTATATAAACTCTCTCATTTGAGAGGGTCAGGTATTCAATTCTCAACCCTAATACTAGTACTTGCTCACTCTTGCTCGGATACTTACTTTAGCATCGGAGTGCATTGCAGGTACACCCCTTTTTCTCCTCAACGACCACTTCCGCCCGCTCTCGAGTCCAGCCGTATCGGATCCTGATCTCTAGGTACGATCAATAACATTTTAAAATTTTTAATTTTATCATCATTTTTATTTTGATTAGTTGATTATATTATTAATATTATTATTTTAATAGTATTAGTTGAATAATATATGATTATAGATTATATATATATATATATATATATATATATATATATATATATATGAGAATTAGAGTAATAAGATATAATAGTGGTAATTGAATATTATATTAGTTGATTATATTATTAGTATTATTATTTTAATAGTGTTAATTGAATAATATATGATTATTATTATTATTAATTATGTAAAATAAATTATAAAATATTCCAAAAACTTCAGCACCTCTTCACCGCCACATATAGTATGTATGTTGGAGGGAAAATGATTAAACCAAACACATCACCTATCCTCAGTTGCTTGTGTTTGGCAAACTCATACCAACAATGTCCACTTGATTTTTCAATTGGATTTTTGTCTGCAGTGTGAACTACACAACCAAAAATATCAATGGTTTCTTCATCAACAAGAGTTATCTCATAAAGACTTCTCTGAATGATAATTCCTTGAAATATCCCTTGAAAAATTCTACATTAATCACAACAATTTTGTTAAATTATGATGCATAATGGCTTAACGACTTCAATATAAATTAAATTCTTTTAGATTCATACCATAACATTTATTCCATTCTTCATTGATTCTGTTACCACGACCTCCTAGTATATTCCATCATTTTCCACATTTACTTCATTTTCATCTTCAGTCATGGCGTCTTGAACATTGTTATCCTCTTCGATTTCATTCATTTGTTCAATTGCATTTCTGTGTGTTCACCATGTTGGGGCCTATTTATTTCCTCCCTGAGCATCTCTATAGTAGACATTACTTTTTCCATGTCAATATTAGAAACACTGCAAAAGAGTATCATTATGCTATTGATTATACTACATGCATGGATACTCACTTTTATATAGATTTCTAAATGCATTTTAATTCCAAGATTACAAAAAAAATGTTAATGTAACCTTTGTTTCATGTAAGACGTTATGTATCAGGAAGAACCTGAAGAACTTGAGAAGTGAATTTCCATTTAAGTATGAAGGCAACTTCTGTAAGAATTATAGATAAAAATCTAATTGTTTACCTTTTTATACTCAAGTTATCGAATGAGAACTACTCAAAATTTTGGAAAAAGGATGTTATAGTGACGTGAGAAGACGCTGCAATCGTTTTAACTTTACTATTAAATAATCAATTATATTCAATAGGGTGTATTATTTGTTGTTGAATGAAAATACACTTAAAAATATGATACTAATGGGTAGAAAGAATTACTGGTGGACTTTAATGCAATGGTTAATAAAAATATATTAAGCAATCAATGTTGATTTACAATTGATGGAAATCACTTTTCAAAGCACCTTCTTGTAACACCCCAAATTTGCACTCTTCTTTTTAAGCATCATATCATATCATATTCATCATGAACATATCATATTCTTGGCATCTTAGCATGGAAAGATGAGGCATAACATTCTCATGACCTAGCATTGGGAATATGATCATCTGTGGAGGTTTTTGAAGCATCACAAGCTATGACAAGGGGCCCAATGGATTTGTCCAAGTCCTATGAGGGGTCTATATTGCATTCACAAGTTCAAGATCATTCACAAAAGCTCAGAAGGTTGGAAGATCATCAGGGAATTCAAGCTAGGGCAAAGCTCCTACACAATGATCCCAAATTAGGGTTTGAATTTCAAGCATGAAAACCTTATGACTTTGGCCATTTCATTTGGGCAAAGTCTCTTATATGTTAAGAGGATCCTAGGGATGAAACTTGGTGAGAAAATTCCTTGTGGAAGTCAAGTATTTCTTCAGTTGCTTGTAAATGAAGAAATCAGTCAACTGTGCATTCTAAAAGTCAACTGTGAGATTTCAAAGGGTCCAACCCCATTTTTCTAGCCAATGGATGTTCTTATAACCTTATAAGAGGTTTGGCAAGATCAAAGATCAAGAATCATGAGGTTTTGAGGTGTTTTGCAAAATTGGCATAAGTGTGGTAATGAGAATTTCCATTTTTAGCAAGGTTTTGCCCTAATTTTCAAGTAAGCTTAACTTGGTGAAAAAAGCTTCAAATGAACCAAAGCCAAACATGAAAGTTGAAGATTAAAGCTTCCCATTTTCAAAAAGTACAAGAGCATTTTCATAGCCCTCATGGTTAGAGAGATAGGCCCCTCGAAAATTCCAAGAAATCTAGGGCATGACATGAAATTTCAATCTTCCACAAATGCAAAAAGTCATGAAACTTATTTTCAAGTTGTTTTATGGGCCAAGTGAGGTCACAATATTACAAAGCAATGCCAAGAAGCTAATTTACTCCAAAAATAGTGTCAAATTCGTGCATGTCAAGAAAGATATTTCACAAGGTGCAAAACATGCATGATCATGAGAAAAGTGTGATCCTCACATCCAAGGGCCAGAATAATTGTTGTTTTGAATCAAGGGTGTGATATTGAAAACACATGGGCAAGGAATGAGAGGAATGCACGAGTAGAACACCTCATCACACAAATCTTGCTAGTTTTACAAATTCTCTCCCACACTCTCATCTCACGTGCCATTGCCCTCATTCTTTCAACATTGTTTTTTTGAGTCATTTATAAGAAAATTAGGGTTTCATTTGAGGCCAGGTCCATCACATTTCACCACTTCAAAGTTCTTGCACCAAAAGCAAAAGCATTCGAATCTCATCACTCTCTCACTTTCTTCACAAACTCTTTCCATATTCTTGTTCAGTGAGCTCTAAGGATCACAAATATACCATCAATTCAAGCTGAGAGGAAGGTTTTCATCAAATGTCATTCAAGTGCAGTTGGTTGCGAGTTCCAAGATCTAGAGAGTTTCAGCTTCTATTTTGCATTTATTTTTCAAAGAGAGGATAAAAGGAGTTGATCTGCACCTTTGGAAGCTATTTTCTGGCTTGTTTCAAGATCTCCAATCTCAGGTAAGCTCTGAAACTTTTGGATCTGAAACTTGTATTTGTGGTATGCAATGTGATCTATGAACTTTGTTGATTGCTCTGCACTTTTTAGATTTGATTTTGGTGCATTATTGAGGATGTATTGATGATTTGAAGTTTCATGGTGAAATCTATTTTGCTTCGATCTGATTGATTCAGTGATCCTTTGTGATTTTCATTGCCATTTTTGGATTCAGTATAGTTCATTTATTGGATCTGAAGTGTTTGATTCATTTTAATTGAGTTTTGTTCATAGTCTGTGTTTTCCGGTGCCGGAGCCCTAACTCCGGTCACCGGATTCTGGGAATTGTGTGACCTGAGTTGAATGAAGAAGACAACCTCTCAGCCCTTGAATCTCTCATCTGAATGTCCCACAGCCTGCCAACGCATAAATGAAATACCCTCTCCCTCACGTGTTTTCTTTTTCTATTTTCATTCTGAATTAATATCCATGTGTCTCACCTCACCATAATTAATATGTGCCCTCAACCCCAACCAATCATTTTGCTGACTTGCTTTAATGAGTTGACCTATCCTGCACGTTCACTTGATCCTATGGCCTTTGTTTTTCCTGAATTTTTGAATTTCCACACTAATTATCATAAGTTGCACTGACTTTTAATTGGGCTTGACTTGATATCCCCACCCCCTGTCTCTGAGGCCCAATGCTAATGAACTGGATTTGTTTCTTTTCGCACCCCCTGGCCATTTCATTTTATTTTCTTTTCTTTTTATTTCCATTTTAATTTCAGTTTGGATTTTAATTTTTAAAAATAGTTTTAGGTCATTAAAAATTATGAAAAAAATTCATGAATGTTAATTTTAGTTTTCTTTAATTTTTGACATTTTTATTTTCCATTTATTTTATTTTGACACGTGGAAATTAATTCTTTCTCTTAATTAATTCATTTTTATTCATTTTGAAACATGTTGACTTGTCCATTTTTTATCTTGACCATCATTTTGAATTTTTGGTTGGTTCTTTTTGCTTTGGATTCATGATAGGATTTAGTTTCTTGGTGATTTTTGTTCTGATTTTTAGAACCTTTATTAATTGACTTTGGTCCTTAACTTGTGAGTGAAGCTTTTTAACCCTAGTTGATGTTTGACCCCTCATTTGACTTGTTTAGCTTCTGAATTTCTTTCCCTTAGTTTGGCATGTTGTTATGTTATGATTGAAGGTCACTTGTGCAAAGTTGTAGAATTTTTTATTTTTCACTTGATTTGTTTTGGTTTTTTGTTCTTGACTTGTCCCATTTTGCTTCTTTTGGATCATTTGCTCTCTCATTAGCTTAGAAGGGCACTTGTGCCAACTTCTCCCACTTGTTTAGAGCCTTATTAGGATGTGAGGACCTCTCTGATCTTGGGTTGTGGTTTGTGTATTAGGAAGTTTGTGTGTGGTTGCCTTTGAAGTCTTTTCATTCTTATGCACTTCCTTTGCTTTCTTTCTTCTCGTGATGTTATCACTTGACTTTGTGTCCTTCTTCTCTTCATCTCTCATGATCTTTAGACACTTTTCTAACATGGTTATGATTCTGGTCTTGTACCTTGGGGTTGTGATTTGTTCATTTTTGTTTTGCATCTTCTCATGTTTGTTTTGATTTGTCATAAGTGATTCATGTTGCCTCATGTTTGGTTGTATGTTTCTTTTCCTATTCTTGTGACTTGTGTTTGCATTTGATGTTTATGTGCACCAATTCACTTCTGGTTGTATGGTTTTAGTATGGTATTATGATCATCTTGTACTGCTTTGTGTCACTAACCTTTTCAGGGGCTTTGGTAAGTGAGAGGTGTGGATGTGATTCCCACATCTCCAAACCTTATCTCTTCTCTTCTTATCATTATTTGTTCTAACCTTGTGATTGTTGGGCTTAGGCCTTACCTATCCCCCTCTTCTTCTTCTTCTTCTTCTTCTTCTTTTCCTCCCTTCTTCTCTATTAGGATAGAATTCAAACCTCACTAACCTTAGGTCCATCCATGCATGACAACATTTAGGATTCTTAGTCCCCCATTAGACTTTTACCTTTGAGATCCTTTTGGTGATCTCTCTTCTCATCTTCAAACTTAATTTTAATTCACTCTAATAAAGGTTGAGTCTTCTCATGTGACACGAGACTTTGCTATGAGATACTTGCACGCGTTCCGTTTCGGGGCGAGGTGCAAGTTATCCCTTGTGGTGGATAGGTCTTAGCATGAGATTACCTCACAAAGAAAAGCCTAAAAAATATTTCTCAACCAAAAATCACAAAAACACTTAATAAATGCCAGTAGGTCAGTGTGTCTGAGCCTTCACTCATAGGACTAAATTTGGGGATTTCCTCCATAGATAGGTGTGCCTCTTGCGCATTCCATTTCGGGATGATGTGAGACGTACACATCCCAATGAGTAAGACTTAGGTACACTTACCTATGCAAACTTCAAAACAGAAAACTCATAAAAAACACAAACCAACAATAAGCGTCTTTCCTTCGGGAATTCTTTTCTCATCTCCTTCACTCCGTACGCGAACTTGCTCCTACTTGTCATTTTGCAAGACGGTTACGCACTCGTCGTCCGAGCCTGCAACACCTGAGCAGTGACATAGGCAGTTCGAGCCTTAATTCACAAGCAATCTTTTCCACCCCTAGTTAGGGGAACTACGACGACTCTGATCCTCATTTTCCCGATGAGGTACGTAGGCAGCGGGGTAGGGCCCGTTCAAGCACAATCTTTATTTTCGATACATTTTTCCTTTTCATTTCTTTTTCAGTTCCTTTTTCGTTTCTTTTATCCAGTTCAGTTCTTTCTCTTTGCAGCATCTTTCATTTTTTCACCCTTTGAAACAGTTTCTTTGCAAGCGTGGATCCCGTCGGGTAGGCGGACGATCTGGGGTGCTAATACCTTCCCAGGTCGTAACCGACTCCCGAACTCAGTTTCTTTGGTTCGCAGGACCCGTGTCCTTCCTTTTCTTTTCTTCTGGTTTGTGCAACATTACCATTCTCGTTCCTTCGGGATAAAAATGCCTGGCTGGCGACTCTATTCTTTTCCGCGCCACTATCGCGATTGTACCAGGATGGAAATCCCGGGAGTGACAGCTGGCGACTCTGCTGGGGACTTCCTAACCAGAGTATCTCTGGTTCCCCTGAGAGTCTCTCCTAGCGCTTGTTTGTTTCTGTTTCTTTAGGTGTTGACTGTTTGCTGTGGTGTGTTGTATTTTACTATTGTTTACAGTTTTGTTTACAATTTTATTTACAGTCTTCAGTATTTATTTTCCGCATCATATATTATTCTGGACTGTCTGGACTGGTTTTCTGTTTTGGTGGGCTCGGGTGATAATGTTTCTGAGAGATAAGCCAAGTACCCGGCTTGAGTGCACTATAGGATTAGAGTGGACATATTGTACTCACATGTGACATGATGAGTGGCGATGTGTTTCACGCCCAGATTGCGACCGTCTTGGAAATATCTTGTGTGGGGATTTCCTCCACTTCGGGATAGGACCTTGATAGTTATGTGCATCTGGGGGCCGATCATTGAGAATCTTTGTGGAAACAATCCTCTCCAGTGGTGGCAGTGGCAGACCACATTTTGTGGCAAAACCATTCGCACCCGAGGGTCCACTGGGGACTCGCATAGGATGGCCTGGTTCTCTTATAGGAACTCAGTCAAAGCATCTGGTCGTATGACACTAGTACTGTATCCTACAGGCTGAATGTGTTGTTGTTTCTCGATTTCAGCGCTTGAAGCTGGGGACTTATAAGGGATGCTTGTTTTTCCCGGACTCAGCTGAGGCCTCCCTGCGTAGTATATAATGCCTAACCGATTCCCTGATTTGGTCATGAGTCATTTCTCGGAAATGGTGAAAGTATTATTGCTATTCGGCTTTGAGAGTCTGTGATGTTTGACCCGGAGCACACCTGTGAGATTGGGAGGGGTTTACAGGTTTGCAGGAACCCTTGACCTCATCATACCCTTGTTACCAGTGCAGTTTCATCTTCTGATACAGTTACTTTGGTTCTGGAGTTCTTGAGTTTATCTGGTTCTTGATTGGGTGTATCTGAAATTATCTGAGTGTTTGTGGGTTGTTATCTAGAGGATTTGGGTTTCTGATCACTTGGCTTTTGCATCCAGATTCCAGACAGTCCCAAATTGATCATATGTATTTGCATTTGCATTGCATCATTGCATCATTTCATCATTAATCATGTTTTGTTTTCATTCACAGGTTCATATCTTTGCTTCCGGTTCCGGTATCCTGTTCAGAGATGGAAGATCCTCGCAAGCAGAATATTCATTTCAAGTTTTTTGACACTAAGGTTGGCCTGTTAAAGAAGATGGTGAAACCGATCACACCCAATCATGTAGAGAGGTTCAGGAAGGCTTATGGGAGTATTCTGGATGTGGTGGGAGAATTAGATCCTTCTGAGAGAAGTGTCATTCACACTCTGCTTCAGTACTATGATCCTCAGCTTCGTTGTTTCACTTTTCCTGATTTTCAGTTAGGTCCTTTGCTGGAGGAGTATGCTTTGATCTTGGGGGTTCCTGTTCGAGACCAGATTCCGTTCAATGCTGAGATGGGTAGACCTGCACCTGAAGCTATTGCCAAAGCTCTTTATTTGAGCACTTCTGCTGTGAATTCTATGACTATCATTAAGGGAGGTGTATCTGGGTTTTCTTTAGAGGCTTTAGTAAAGAAGGTGGAAGAGTTGGATGTTGAGGAGGAGTGGGATTCTGTCTGTGTTATCTTGGCTCTTTCTATCTATGGAATTATTTTGTTTGCAGATATGGAGAAGTTCATAGACAGGAATGCCATACATCTCTTCTTGCCTAGTACTGGAGTGTTTAGTTACCATACCTTGGTATGGGCTCAGAAGCTGGAAAAGTTGCTTGCCAAGGATGTCAGGTGGATTACTCAGAGGCTTCAGGGTGCACGTTTCATCACCAGTTGTGGGAGTTATCTTTGTGTACCTTTATTGGGAGTGACTGGAGGGATCAATTACAACCCGATCTTGTTGAGAAGACAGTTGGGATATGCCTTGAGGGAGGTACCAGAAGAATTGAAGTTGACCCCTATTTTCTACTTCCCAGTAAAGGACAATATGCCTTTAGTGAGGAAAGCTGCTGGAGCTTGGAAGTGCATCAAGGGAGAAGGGATAGCTAGCTTTGAAAAGTGCAACAATCAGATTTTCCCGGAGTATGAAGCTTGGCTGAAAGACAGAGCCAGAAGGGTATTGCTGCCATTCTCACCTCCAGTTCCTCCAGCTGTTGAGTCTAATGATACTGTGTCTTTAGAAGAATTCAAGAAGTTGGAAACACAACTGCATGAAGTCAGGGTGGAGAATACTGAAATGGTTAATTTGTATCACCTTGCCAACCGGGCCAAGAATGAGGCAGAAGAGAAATTGTTGAAAATGCAGATCACTTTGGAGGCTAAAAAGAAAGAGTTTGCTGGGAAGGAAGCTCACTTTCAAAGATTAGGTCTGATGGAATCCAAAAGAGAAGCAGAACGAAAGAAGAATTCAAAGACTCTCAAGGAAGCTCGTCAGTCTATTGTCTGGTTGCAGGGCCAGAGAGAACAGGAGTTGAAGAGATATAAAGAAAAAGAAGAGTTTTTCGAAGTGCAAATGACTTTCAAGAAGGAAGAAGTGGAACAAGCCCACCAGATTCGAAGGGAAAAGACTCAGCAGTTAGCAGATAATCAGCAAGCCTTAGAAGTAGCACTCAAAGAGATTGAAGACCTCAAGTTGATGGTTGGAGTCAAGAAGGCTAGGTCAGAGTTGGGACCTAGTGAGGGAGGTTCAGGGTCCTCAGGCAGTGGTCTTTCTTCTTAGTTTGTTTCCTTTGTATTTGGATTACCTACAGACATGTTGTAGGAATCCTGGTTGTTTGTTTTTCTTCTTAGAAACTTGTACCCTACGGGGAATTCTGTTATTTTTTCCTAATAGGCTGATTTATGTTATGTAGTTTTTTTTTTCAGTTCACCATTTTTCTGTGCCTGCTGTTATGGTTTGAATGTGGTTTCTATGCGAAGGTTTCTGAAAGTCGAGGATCAATATCCATCTGGTTTTCTTTGCTAAATACCGGAACCAGGGCATGAATGACCTGGGATTGAAAGCATAAACAATTGCATTGCATACATGTCACCTGTTTTCTTGTTTTGCAGGTATGGCCACAAGTTCCTAATGCCTTTTCTATTTCAGGCACTATAGCTCCCAGGAAAGTTCGAGAACAGCCGGTCATACATAGATATCCCACAAGAGTCAACAGAAAGAGAGTCATGGATCAAATGCAGGATGATTTAGTTGACTTGAGACTGAGGATGGACAATTTTATGACCCTTATGGCAGGAATGGGTCAGAATCAGGAACGTCTTCGTGAGTTGGTTGAAAATAGTCAAGCCAGGAACAACGGTACTACTGATGGAAGTAATCATAACGGTGCGGGCGCCCGTCATGTTGAAATCCCTGTAGCACAGCCGGGGGTTACCAATATCAATGATGGACTGAACAATGTAAAGATGGACGGTCAAGACGAACAATTCACTCTGCTGGACGTAACTGAAGGCTAGGGGGCTGAAATGAATAGGAAATTTGAAGAGATGGCTGAACAGATCAGGGCTATTCAATCTCAGAACTCCTTGGGGTCCGACATTACTGACTTGGGCTTGGTTCCAGAGGTTAGAATCCCTTACAAGTTCAAGGTTCCAACTTTCGAGAAGTACAATGGCACAGCGTGTCCAAAGACTCATCTTCAGTCCTTTGTAGGAAGGATTGCTGCCCACACTGATGATGAAAAGCTATGGATGTACTATTTCCAGGACAGTCTGGTTGGGGCTTCCTTGGAATGGTATATGAAGCTAAGTAGAGTCAACATTAAGAGCTGGAAGGACCTGGTAGAGGCTTTCGTGAAGCAATACCAGTACAATTTGGACATGGCTCCAAATCGCACTCAATTGCAAAACATGTCTCAAACTGCTAAGGAGGGGTTTAAAGAATATGCTCAAAGGTGGCGTCAGCTTGCTGCCAGAGTGCAACCACCATTGCTGGAGAACGAGATGGCTGATATGTTCATGGGGACATTGCAAGGGGTGTTTATCGAAAGATTGGCGTCTTGTTCGGCTACCAAGTTCAATGATATAGTAATTGCTGGAGAGAGGGTCGAGACTTTGTTAAAGATGGGAAAGATTCAGGATACGAGTGCAAGCAGCTCGAATGGAGTAAGAAAAGCTTTCAGTGGACCCCCGAGACGAAGGGAAGGTGAAACCAATGCTGTGTTTGGCCGAGGACGGGGCCGATGATATAGAAGATCATATGAGCAAGTGGCAGTTGTCACTATCCCTTCTAGTCCAGTGCAGCAGGTGCAGCCTCAACAACAACAACAACAACAACAACCACAACGTAACAAATATCAACAAAGACCTTATCAGCCAAGACAAACTCATCCGGCTAATAGGGTGCTCGAGGAAATTCCCATGACATATACTGCATTACTGTAGAGATTAATAGACCTGAATTTGATACAACTGAGGACACTAGCACCACCACCACCTGGAGAGCTTCCAGTGGGGTACGATGCAAATGCTAGATGCGTTTTCCATTCAGGGGCACCCGGGCACTCGACTGAGAAGTGCAGGGCGCTACAGCACAAGGTTCAAGATTTGATCGACTCCAAGGCGATTAACTTTGCACCACCGCCCAATGTTACTCCAAACCCTATTCCGAACCACGGAGGGGCTAGAATAAATGTTGTTGAGGGTGGTGAGAAGTTAAGTTTGATTCTGAGTATAGAAGAAGTGACGACTCCGCTGTTGGTAGTGAAGGAGAGGCTGTTGAAAGGAAAAGTGTTTCCGGGATGCAATTTTGATTGTGAAAAGTGTGTGAATTCAGTGAATGGTTGTGAAGATCTGAAGATGGGATTGCAGAACTTAATTGATGAAGGGTCATTATAGTTTGATAAAGTTGATAATGAAGTTGATGATGTGTCCACTATAACCATCTTTTATGATCCAACTGAGATGCCTGCTAGAAGAGAACCTGTGACCATTTATAATCCTGAAGTCAGTCCTGTGACTATCACTGTTCCTGGGCCTGTTCCTTATACAGATGATAAATCCATCCCATGGCATTATGTCTCAGATGTGTACGTGGAAGGACAGAAGATCGAGAGTAAGTCAGCAACTATTGACCCGACTGTAGTGAACGTCGGAGGGGTTGGAGGCTTTACGAGAAGTGGTCGTCTATTTGCTCCCCCAGTTCTGAGAGGAGATCCTGAGGCTGAAGCTTCGACAAAGGCTAAAGGGAAGCAAACAGCGACTGAAGAAACAATAACTCCTGCTGCTGGACAGGGTACCTTTGAGAAGGAAGTGGAGGAATTTATGCGCATAATTAAAAAGAGTGATTATAAGGTGGTTGAACAGTTGAACCAGACGCCGTCCAAAATATCAATTTTGTCTCTGCTAATGTGTTCTCCGACACACAGAGAAGCCTTGTTGAAAGTGTTGCAGATGGCATACGTTCCTCAAGAAATAACTGTTAATCAACTGGAAGCTGTAGTGGGCAGTGTGAATGCAAGCCACGGGCTGGGCTTTACAGATAGAGACCTTACGTCAGAGGGTCGTAACCATAACAAAGCACCGCATATTACTATGGAGTGTAAGGGGGCTGTTTTGTTGCATGTCCTGGTTGACACAAGCTCTTCTCTTAATGTACTCTCGAAGAAAGCATTGATGAAGCTGAACGTTGATGGTATCGTCTTAAGACCCAGTGATTTGATAGTGAAAGCTTTTGATGGGTCCAGAAGGTCAGTGTTCGGAGAAGTTGAGTTACCTGTGAAAATAGGGTCTCAAGTATTCAAAAGCACCTTCTACGTCATGGACATTCAACCCGCGTACAGTTGCTTGTTGGGACGTCCATGGATTCATGCTGCCAGAGCAGTAACTTCCACTCTGCATCAAAAGCTCAAATATGTGGTTGATGGCCAAGTAATCACTGTGTGCGGAGAGGAAGACATCTTTGTGAGCCATTTATCAACTTTCAAATATGTGGAGATGGACAGAGAGATCCATGAGACTCTGTGTCAGGCCTTCGAAGCGGTTAATGTCGGAATTTTGACTCCTGTGGACAAGAACAATGAGAAAGAAGGTACCTCCATTCACTCCTACAAGCAGGCGAAGGAAGTGGTTCAGTCAGGAAGCGCCCAAGGCTAGGGCAAATTGCTGGAATAAGAGAAGAAAGATGATAAGTTTGGTTTGGGTTATCAGCCTGGTAGGTCTAACTGGCCTCAGAGTGGTAAAGCTATTACTTTTACAAGCGCTGGGATGCTCGACCGCAACCATATCTGTGCAAATAATGAAGAGGGAGACAGTGATAGTGACTGGGACAACTGGATTCATCCGTGTGTGCCCGGAGAGAAGCTGAAGAACTGGTCTGCTGAAGACATCGTCCAAGTTACCTGGCAATCAGAGTAATTTATTTGTTTCCTTTTCTTATCATGCTGCATTGTCAAATCCTGCACTCTGCCCAAGGTGCAAGGATCCATTGTATGGGCCACCATGTTTGTTATGCATTTATTTTACCATGAAATAAAGGACATTTTCAGACAAATTGTGTTCTCTTTCTTTCGTTTTAAATTTTTCACAAAAAAAATAAAAAAATGGCAATGTGTTTTTCCTTTTTGTTTTTGTGTTCGCGTCTCTTTTGAAAAATAAGCAGATTCTGAAATAAGCACATCATCTGTGCAGTGTTGATCATCCAGATTCTATTGATAACGTTCCTGCTATGACCACGCATGATTTTGACAATCCTATCTACCAAGCTGATGAAGGGGTTGAGGAAGACTGTGAACTCCCTGAAGAATTGGTCAGATTGTTGAAACAAGAGGAACGAGTTATTCAGCCTCACCAGGAAGAAATTGAGATCATCAACATCGACACTGAAGATGTAAAGAAAGAGTTCAAGATTGGGGCCAGTCTGCAGGCCGAAGTAAAGAAAGAGTTGATTGGTATGCTGCATGAGTATGTGGACATCTTCGCCTGGTCATATCAAGATATGCCAGGGCTGGATACCAACATCGTTGTGCATAAGCTACCATTGAGAGAAGATTGTCCTCCTGTGAAACAGAAGTTGAGAAGAACTCATCCTGACATGGCGATGAAGATCAAAGGGGAAGTCCAGAAGCAATGGGATGCCGGATTCCTTGTTGTAACTAGTTATCCACATTGGGTAGCTAACATTTTACCTGTACCAAAGAAGGACGGAAAAGTCCGGATGTGTGTTGATTACCGAGATCTAAATAGAGCGAGCCCAAAAGATGACTTTCCGTTACCTCACATTGACGTGCTGGTAGATAACACTGCTCAATTCTCGGTATTTTCCTTCATGGATGGCTTCTCCGGATATAATTAGATTAAGATGGCGCCGGAAGACATGGAGAAAACAACGTTCATTACCCCGTGGGGTACATTCTGCTACAAGGTGATGCCCTTTGGTTTGAAGAATGCCGGGGCAACCTACCAGCGGGCTATGGTCACATTGTTCCATGACATGATACACAAGGAGATAGAGTGTTATGTGGACGATATGATTGCCAAGTCCCGAGATGAAGAAGAGCATCTGGTCAATCTCAAAAAGCTGTTTGATAGAATGATAAAGTATAAGCTGAGGTTGAATCCAAACAAGTGCACTTTCGGAGTGCGTTCCAGGAAACTGTTGGGTTTCATTCTTAGTCAGAAGGGAATTTAGGTGGATCCATCAAAAGTAAAAGCCATTCAAGATATGCCTGCACCGAAAACAAAAAAAGAAGTGCGCGGGTTTTTAGGAAGGTTGAACTACATTTCACGGTTCATATCTCATCTAACTGCCACGTGCGAACCAATATTCAAATTGCTAAGAAAAGAGCAAATGGTCAGGTGGAATGAGGACTGCCAAAGAGCCTTTGATAAGATAAAAGAATATTTGCAGACACCTCCGATTCTAATGCCTCCAGTTCCAGGGCGGCCGCTTATCATGTACTTGACTGTGCTAGAAGGGTCAATGGGGTGTGTTCTAGGCCAACACGACGAGTCTGGTCAAAAAGAGTACGCTATTTATTACCTTAGCAAAAATTTTACCGACTGTGAATCCCGTTACTCACTACTCGAGAAAACTTGCTGCGCTTTGGTATGGGCTGCTCGCCGACTGAGACAATATATGTTGACCCATACCACACTGCTAATTGTAAATACCCCAAATTTGCCCTCACCCATTCACACCATGGCTTGTGATCATTTTCATATGCACAAACTCAATCATACCATCTCATATCAGAGTTGTGATTCACTGCATAGATTCTAAGTCATCTGCACCTAGGGTTTGTGATCTGGGCAATCCAAGAGCTTCTTGAGCCACTCCAAAGGTCATCAATCACTTCAAAGAGGTCCATGTGTGTTCAAGTATCATATTATATCCTCTCAAAGTCAAGAATGCCAAAGAATCACAAGAACTGAGATTGGTATGGAAGCAGAGCCAGGCTTGACTACACAGATGACCTAGAATTAGGGTTTTGGTTTCAGAGGCCATAACTCCAAATTTTTTGGTCATTCTTGTTTCTATTGGTCTCTATATAGCATAGGGAGTATGCATATCAATTTTCATGAAGAAATTCCATGGGGAAGTCATCTGATCAAGAGTTGACTTTTCAAGCAAGTCAGTGTAAAATCAGGGCATCTGAGGCCCCCAATGACCCAACCAAAGGGTGTTCTTCATCATTTTGATTGTGTATGATCTTTATTTGATCATAGAAGATGTTGGAAGTTCACAAAGTTGAAGAATTTCAAGTCTTTGGCAAAGTTGACTTTTAATGGAAATGTCATTTTAGGCAACTTTTTCAACCCTCACTTTTTGATTCAAGAAAGCTTCAAATGGAAAAACTTTGGTCATGAAAGTTGTAGAACAGATCTTTCCCTTTTCAAAAAGTACAAGAACATGACCTAATTCATTTTTGATCAAAAGTTATGGCTTGTCAAAGTTGGCAAAAATCACTAAATTTCAAGTTATGCACCAAATGGAAAACTTGCATTTTCTCATGCCAAGCATTCTTTTGACCTCAAAATGACTTCTAAACTTCATCACATAATCATACATGACCTAAAAACAAAATTGGCCCAAGGAGTATCTCATTTTTGTGCTTTGATTTTCAAATGTTCATAAGTCATTTTTCATAAAGATGCAAAGAGGGATTTTTGGCAAAATCACCCTCCAAGGAATTATGTGATCACTAGTTGCTTCCTATGCATTGCCATGACTAAATGAAGTTCCATACATCAAAATTCAGCAAGAATCATCTCATGTACATGGCACAAAATCACAAGAAAACACAAGTGGGCAAGTTGCAAGATCTAGCATAGCTCATGATCCACATGCTGCAGACATTCACAAGCAATCTAAGGGTCATCCTTGACTCAAGCTGAAGCAAGTCAAGCCCTTAGACAGCTGCTGCCATAGCCCATGCTGCAAGTACCAATCACCTTGACTTTTTGGCCAAAACCCCCATACTCTTGGAACAGTAAGCAGCCACCTCTACTGACCTGCTCCACAGGCTACTCATACATCTTGGGAGTGTTATAGCAAGGCATTGGTCATTGAAACAAGAGAGAACACAGCCTTCACAAAAATCAGTCAAGAACTCCTCTTCTTCGAATCTCCCTCTCCAGCCATCAAACACCCAATTTCTCTTCACCAATCAATCATACACACTCAAGAGAACCAAAATCCATCATTGAAGTAGCTTGAAGCCTCACAAATCCTGACTGTGGAATCTGCTGCACCAGAACACTTCTTCTCAAATCAGCCATCCACAAGGACTCTGAAGCATCTCATTGAGTTCAAGAGGGTCAAAGAAGTTCATTTGCACTAGTGGGAGACTCTGGAAGCTCACCATTGAAGCTTTCCAGCTCAGGTATGGCCAAGAACTCTTTTTCACAGAGCTTGCTTTTCTTGCTATAAAATGGAAGTGTGTGTTGTGCTGATCATGATGATGTCCTTAGAATTGAAAATAGTGAAGGAATGATCATTTTATGCTTCTCTGAAATTTTGCCCGTGTTTGAGTTTGAGCTTGTTCTTCTTTGTTCATGGTGGATAAATGGTTTTTAGGGATGGATTTAGGTTTAGTTTGAGGAGGGGAAGGTTTCTGGGCATTTAATTTGACTGGGGGTAGCCTATAGAAGAAGCTAGGGTTTTGACCCTGCCGGAGAAGACGACCGGAGCTCATCTCCGGTCGCCTGAGGGTGATTAGGGTTAAGCCTGATTAATTACGCAACTTTGAATCTCATCCCTTAGATGTTGTTTCCCGCGCGCTTGTGAACGGCCCAGATGAGTCATTATGCCCTAATCCTGTTTAATTAAATAAATCTTAATTAATTAAACCAACTTCAAACCTCAGCCATCAGATCACGCGCGTTTAAGAACTTTGAACCTGGGCCTTGGATCTTGATTACTCCCAGTCTTGTTGACTTGCACGCACAGCCTCTGGATCTTCCAACTTTCAATCTAAGCCACTTATACTGCATACTTTGTATTTTTATTTTCATTTTCTTTATATTTTATTTCTCATATTTATTAAAAATAGCAAAATACATTTAAAAATTATGAAAATTTTCATCAAGGTTTTCATTAATTTTTAAAACACAAAAACATTTTTATTTTTATTTTTTGCATTCAAAACATATTTTTAAATATTTAAAAGTTTATTTTTAATTAATTAATGAGAATTAATTAATTAAAAATACTTTTAGGTATTTAAAAATCACCAAAAAATTCATGAAACATTTAAAAACATTTATAAACATTGTCCAACCCTCAAACCAAATTTCTTTTTTGATCTTGATGCATTTTGAGAATTTTCCATGGAATTAATTCATTTTCAAAGCATTAGTTTGATCCAAACTTCCAAAAATCATTTCTGCCTAACCCTTGAGAGTTGAACCTTGATTCTTTTTGCATTGCATTGTGTTTAGAATGTAGTTTGTGAGATTAAATGGGCATGATTTGATCTTTCATTTTCCATTTGTTTGACATTTTTCTTGTTAAGGAACCCTAAAACCCTAGAAAACTTAGGAAAATCATAACTTGAATTAGGTTAAGAGTTGGAACCTCTCCTTTGGGCAGTGAGTTAGTATAGGTTTAGGGATCCTTTGAGTGCATTTTCAATTTTTTATCTTGATTTTTGCTTCTGATTTTGGTTTTTGTTTGATGTTTTGATCATAAACCCTAATTTGGGCTTCCATATGCATCCATCTTGCATTTGCATTCATGCCTTGACTTGCCATGACATTTTGTGCATCCATTTGATTCATTTGACATCTTAAGACATATTGAAGGTATGTTTGATCATTGCATCTTGCATTTGCCATGTTGTGTGCCATATGCATTTCCTAACTTGTCATGTATGATCATGGTTCCCAACTTGCTTCATTTGCATCCATAAGTTTGTATGATCCTTCCCATGCTTTGTTTCATGTTTGCATCATCTCATAACATCATTGTCATCTCATATATGCTTCTGGTTTTGGTTTGCATCATGCCATTTCATTTCCTTTTGCATTGCATTGCATTCCTTTCACTAACTTTTCAGGTGGTAAGTAACTTTGAGAAGTGAATTTGCCTTCACTTTTCACATTTTCTTTTCATCTCTTTTATGCATCATTGCTGCATTTTGTTATGAGTTTGAGATTGAGCTTGCTCATTCTTTTTCTTCCTACTTTCTTTCCTCAAGTGACTTGACTTCTTGAATGAAGCAAGTTGCTTTGCTTTCTCTTTGCTCCTTTCATCTGCTTCCTGGTGGTTCCATTGAAGATTTCTTTCTTAAAACCTCACAAACCTTAGGAACAACCAAGCATGACAATGATTAGGGTTTTGATTAGTCTCCCCACTTAGTTTTACCTTTGTGTCTCATTGAGTCTTCTCTTCTCATCTCATAATCAGGGACTAAACCCTAAAGGTTTTAAGGCTTTGTGATTAAGCTTATGCCTGCATCCTTCTATTAGGATGGAGTGTATAACTTTAATCCTAAGTGTTAAACCCTTAATGTGTTTAAATCCTTTAATCAATTCACTTAATAATCATCAAGACATCAAGCTTGTAACTTGGGTCTTGCATTAGGGTTCTAATTCTTCCTTAACTGGTTAAGAAGGACTAACCCAGTGTTAATGGACAAGTCCCCCTCAAGTTGTCTTGCAAATCATAAAAATCATTTCATCATCATACCATTAAATAAAATCCACTTAATCAAAGGCTTGTTTTGTCATGAGTTTAATCCCTAATCATGGATTAAGTTGAGGAGCTTTCCTAAGCTTAAACATTCTCATCTATTATCCTTCTATTAGGATGGTGTAATGAGTCTGTTTAATCCCTGATTATGGCTTAATCTCATTACTTAACACTAAACAAAAACCACAAAAACATCTAAATAATTACAAGTAGGTTAATGATCTTAATCCTACATCAAAGGTGGTTAAGTGTGAGAAGCTGACTTCACACTTAAGGTATTCTTATTACCCCTAATTAGAGGGAAGATGTGATGAGTTTACTAAATCCATTGGTTTAGGCTTAAGCTCATTAACTTATGACAAACTTTCAAAAGCAATAAAAGACTGAAAATGCAAAAACAAACAATAATCGTCTCCTCCGGGATTCTTTTCTCATCTCATTCACTCACAAACGAGAACTCGTTTCTTCCGTCTAATGCAAGACAGTTTGCACCTGAGCCAGACAGGTCATACACTTGAGCATAGGCAAATAAGCAGTTCACAAGTCAATTCATCTTTCAGTCTCTTTGGGTCGAACTACGGTGTTCTGACTTCCTCATTGAACGAGAGGATACGTAGGCATAACTTAACGGTTATCGAACAAAAGTCTCTGTATTCCCTCTCTTTCTAGCCTTATTCTTTAAGCCTCATAGTCTTGAGCATTTTATTCTTTTTCTCACACTGACACTTCACTTATACACTTCACTTCTCTTACACTGACACCTGTACATCCTTTTCCAGCTCTTTTATACACAGATTGCACTGACACTATGTTGCACCCCAAAATTTGCCCTCACAGCACAAGACTTTGTGTTCTAAGAAGGTTCACAAGGTTCACAAGTTCTCCAACACTTGCATAACCTTTCATGAGGTTCATGAAGTCTACAAGTTACTTTATGAAGGTTCACAAGGTTCACAAGTTTCTCAACATTCCCATAACCTTTCATGAGGTTCATGAAGTCCACAAGTTACTTTATGAAGGTTCACAAGGTTCACAAGCTTCTCAACATTTACAAGACCTTCCATGAAATTCATGAAGTTTACAAGTCACTTCTTGAAGGTTCACAAGGTTCACAAGTTTCACAATGGTTACAAAGCTTTCCTGAGGTTTATGAGGTCTACAAAGCCCCTTCATGAGGTTCACAAGGTTCACAAGCTTCACAATACCTCCCATGAGGTTCACAAGACAGTTTATGAAGATTCACAAGGTTCACAAAGTTCACAATTGGTCAAAGAAGCTGACAATTCCCTCAGACAATGCACCTCCTAAGCAGTGCATCCATAACTAGGGTTTTGACTTTAATCAGGCTAAATGGATTTTCAATACCTCAAGTGAGTTTCATGACATCTTATATGTGTGTAAGAACCCCCATGACAAGTTTCAAGACTTTTCTCAAAAGTTTGTTCAGTCAGATGATCAGATAAGTCAAAATCAGTCAATGCAGTTAAAAAGTCAAACTGAGGTCAACTGTGGTCAAACCAAAGTCAAACTTCATGATTTTTTGCCAACATCAAGTATATGAAGTAAAATTCATCATTTGATCAAGGGTTGATCATGATTCATCAAGGAGATTCCAGATCATCAATAATCAGGAGTTTCTAAATTAGGGTTTCCTCAGTAAAAGTCAACTGAACTTTGACCAGGCATAACTTTCACATACTTCATCACCAAGTCTCCATCCAAAGCTCATTTTGAAGGAAATTGAATTCTCTACAACTTTGATGTTGAAGGTTAAGCCCAAAAATGCTTCATTTGAAAGATATGATCTAAGACATTATAGGTCATTTCAAAAGTCAACAAAAAGTCAACAACTTCAAAAGGGCATAACTTGAGATTGGTAAATGATATGGACCTGAAACCAATGGGGTTGTTTAGAGGACTCTTCAAGCTTTCCAAAAAGTCCAAGAACACCCTCATACCCTTAAAATTGAGGGAGATGTGCCTTTGCAAAGTTAAGAAATTTTGTGATGGTTTATGTTGAAAAGGGAGGTTCAAAATCATTTCTTTTCAAATGGGCCATTCAATTAGTGACCCAATCCACTTCATAATGCCATGCACGAAATTTTCATGATATTTTCATATTTTTTATTTTATTTTATGAATTTATTATGATTTATTACATTTTAAATCATTTTAAATTTAAAAAAAATATTAAATATGAAAAGATATTTTTGTGATTGGATTTAAAAAATCATAAATGGTGATTGGAGTCAAAAGAGAAGGAAATCATGAGATCCCTCCCAAAATAGTAAGGCATTATGATCAAATATTTGAAAGTTACACAATGATCTTTATGAATATTTTTTGGATCAAATATCCACACAACAAGCTCATGTTTTTGACCTAAATTACTCCCACATATATACTGATCATAAACCTAATGCTAACACACGAATTAGAGCAGCTTCAAGGTAAGTTTCAAAACACAAAAGTTCATCCAAAAGTGAAAATCGGTTTTTGAGTTTGAGAGCTTTAGAAGGTAAATGAAGAACATGGACACGTTCTTTGATCATCCTTGAATTGAAAACATATATCATATGCATCTCATGACCTCTGTATTGGCCAACCCGAAGCAAGTTTTGGCTTGAACATATTTTTTTCGATTCTAACCATTCATTGTGTATTAATGATTTTTGATTATATAAACTTGTTTGTCCACTCCTATAGATGAAATCTGGATGATTTGGTGAAGAACCATGGCCTAAAACAGAATCCACCATTATTAGGGTTTGACCTTCGAATTAGGGTTAATTGATTTGCTCATTATAAATGAATTTGATTGATGAAATTGAATTGTACAGGTTATGAGGAATCCGAAAATGCCTTCAATTTGAGGAAATCGTATTGTTTAATAGTACTTTGAAATTCGTAGGTTTTATGAGTGCAGGTAAAATCGCAGGTATCATTGCAACAGAATTCGCAGCAAATTTCAAAAATCCTGAGGTTGAAGACGAACCAGGCTGGCGCGAAAATTAATATTTAAATTTCATTTTAAAATATAATTGATCTTTTCTGTTTGTATCACAAGCTAAATGCTTGGCCTGGTGGTAAGTTGGGCGTGTGTTTGTTGTAAAGGGCCTGGTTCGATTCCTGGCCAGACATTGTTTTTTGCTTATTTTTTTTCAGGATTATAGAAGACTCAACACATTATGAATCATAGTCAACAAGCCATCAGTTAGGCTCTCCCAGCCAGGTGGATACGTGCGCACGCTTGCAATTAGAAGGTCCTGGGTTCGATTCACACCCCAGGCCTTTTGTTTTCATGATTTTTTGGGATTTTTACAACAAAGAACAAAACCATTTTCTCTCTCTATGATGACACGCGCAGGATGTTGGCCCAGTGGTAGAGCTTGTTGTTGGCAATCATGGGGTGCTGGGTTCAAACCCCAGCCCCACCAGGTTCTTTTTTCTTTTTCTTTTCTTTTCTTTGATTTTCAATATTTAAATTAATTGTTAATATATTATTATTTAAAATATGTATGTATGATATATAATTTAATTAATCTTAAAATAATATTCTAAAAAATATATAATGAAACTCTTGTTTTTTTTTATTGTTTAAAATTTTATAATATTATGCAAATATTAAAAATAAATTTGTATATAAATTAAACCTAATTTTTTTTTAAACCCTAAAAAATATTTTTTCTAACAAAACCCTAATTTATATTTCAAAACCTAATTCTATTTTTTTAATAATTTATTTTCTAATTCTTATCATAATTATTATGTATATAATTTTTAATATAGTTAATTTTTGTAAATATGATTATAAGTCAAATTAATTTTCTTTTAATATTTAGAAATAATTTAATTTAGGATAATTATGTGATTAAAAATAACTTGTGAATATAATGACTAATAGAAATTGAATTTTAATATGCTATTTAAAAATTCATCTTTTTCTTATAATATGTATATAAATTGTAAATATATGTTTATAATGATTAAAATTTTATAATTATAATTTATTTAAAAAATAATTTAATAATTAGTATATGAATTAGAAAATATTTGATTGTGCATGTTAATTTCTTGGTTTCTATTATTATTGCTAATTATATTATTATTAATTTTTGCTTATTTTATTAACCTCTTAGTTAATTTTTATTACTAACCATGTTATTATTTATTTTTTATGTTTCTAATCTCATTATTATTATTATTATTTTGCTAACCATATTATTTTGCTTTATTAATTTCCTATTATTATTTATTATTAATTACTAACCCATTTATAATTTAATTATGTTTATTATTATTATTTTTGCTAATTTTACTTACTAACCCCTTATATTTATTATTTATTGTTTATTTATTATTTTGTTTAATATTTTGCTTATTATTTTAATTCCTTGTAATTGTT
Source organism: Lathyrus aphaca (assembly GCA_963966055.1). NCBI lineage: Eukaryota > Viridiplantae > Streptophyta > Magnoliopsida > Fabales > Fabaceae > Lathyrus > Lathyrus aphaca. The sequence continues at coordinate 185,051,313 of OZ014524.1, forward strand.
TCCTGGATGTAATTATTTAATTATTATTGTCATTGTGGTTAGTAATTAGGGAGTGATAACATGTATGATATTTAAAATCAATTTAGAAAATTTCTAATAAAGATAATTAATTTAAACACTTCACACACGTAAGTCGATTTTAAATCGCCGTCTCACTTTCTAAGGATATCCCTCTTGTTGCCTACGAATAAATGGTTAAGTGGGGTGTATAAAGCAAGTCCCTCGAGTAAAAATCATCAAAGTCCCTTATGTTGCCTATATGAATCGAGTCCCTTCGGAAAAAATGATGATAGTCCCTTATAAATGCTTATTACACCCCACTATTGCCTTAAAGATCGAATTGTCCCTCACATGTCCCGTTAACATCCAAAGTAAGGACTACCTACTCCATTATAGTAGGGATAGTCTTACTAAGGAAAGAATAAAAAGCAAGAAAGACCTTTAAACATTAGGGTAAGTTACTTTTAAGTACTTAAGCTCATTTCAAAACTTTCTCCACACTTAAACAATTTTCAAACAAAATTTTCAAACATGTTTTTAACACATCCTTACATGGATTATTTATTAACTATTCTGAAAATTTTCTTATTCACACACTACACTTTCAAAACAATTCAAAAGTGAGCTTAAGTACCTAAGAGCCCATGGATAACCATGGATGAAAAGGGTGCTAACACCTTCCTTTTTCATAACCTACCCCCCGGACCCAAAACATTCTCTAAGGTCTTTCCTGTTCTTTTATAACCTTTCCTTATGGATAAAATAAAAGTCGGTGGCGACTCTTGCTATCCGCAACATTGTTTAAAAGTCAGTTCACCGGGTTACAGAACTGGCGACTCTGCTGGGGATCTATTTAAGAGGGGTACCCTTAGGAATTAAGATCACTTTAAATTGTTTGCCTTGTTTGCTTTATTATTATTGTTGGGGTGCTCTTATGTGTGAAAGATCCTAACCCGGATCTAGTGTACCTTAGGTAAATGGCAATAGACCAAGGAAACTGTACGGCGTATACCGATATGGTTGATCTGGTGGCCATAGTTAGTGTGACTTCTTGGTTGGTGCTTATGTTCCTTAAGTCAAGTTGAGGATAATATGAGGCTGCCATATGTTGTCAATGCACTAACTAACTTTTAGAACCCTAGTTAACTCATCTTGGCCTTTAGAAAGTAGTGAGGTAGCCGGCTTTGGTGCAGACTGAAGTTGGTTGACACTCGATGCTACACTCATTGAGATCTTAAACTTGGAGGGTTTTGGTTGGCAAGTAAGTTGCCTTCTGATCAACCACCCTTGTGAAGGATCAATGATATTGAGATCCCTTAGAACCCGGTTACTTTTGTAGGACAGGATGAACCAACTAAACTTCAGGGGAGGGTACTTACCTTTAAACCTCATGCAAGCCTTTAAACCTAGGGCTATGGTGTGACTTGTTTGTGTGTGCCACATGTTTGTGATTGAGCATTACATCATGACATCATCATGCATCATGAGCATATCATTTTCCCTAACCATTTCAAGGACCAAGGGATTTATCTTTGTTCTTTGTTGCAGGTCATGGCTTCTGCTCGTAGGAACACCATCAGGATCAACTTTGTGGGGATACCTCCCAAGCTTAAAGAGTTGGTTTCTCAAGTGTCTGATCACTCCCGGTTCAACAAGAGACATGGTCACCTATTGGATCTAGTCAATTCAGGGTTCAGTGAAGACATGATGAGTGTGCTGTTTCAGTTCTTTGACCCTAAGCACCATTGCTTTACATTTCCAGATTATCAGTTAGTTCCAACCATGGAGGAGTTCTCTAAACTTCTGGATATCCCTGTTCTTGATCAGAAACCATTCACAGGTTTGGAGAAGGAACTTAAACCAGAGGTTATTGCTGCAGCTCTACATCTGAAGAAGTCTGACATTGTTCTAGAGACGAGAAGTGGAGTCAAGGGTATTCTTGCCAAGGTATTAATGGATAAAGCTCAAATGTTCTTGAAGGCCATGAGCTATGATGCTTTTGAGGAGATCTTAGCCTTGCTGATATATGGCTTAGTATTGTTCCCCAATCCAGATCAGTTCATAGATGTTCATGCCATCAACATTTTCCTGAGTCACAATCCAGTGCCTACATTGCTTGGAGACATCCTACATTCTCTCCATACTCGTACTACAAGGGCAAGAGGAACTTTGATGTGCTGCATACCTTTGCTTTCTAGGTGGTTTATTTCTCACCTTCCTCGCTCAGTAATGAAGAATGAGCAAGGGTTCAGATGGTCCAAGAGGATCATGTCACTTTCTCACTCAGACATTCATTGGTGCTCCAGATCTATGGAGAATGTCACCATCATTGACCGTTGTGGGGAGTTTCCTAATGTGCCACTTCTAGGCATAAGAGGAGGCATCACCTACAACCCATCTCTAGCTCTACGACAGTTTGGTTACGCCCGGAGCGATGGTCCACATGACATGTTGATTCAAGGCATTGTGTTTGATTACGACAACGATCTTCAGGGTTACCGTCAGAGATTCATACGAGCTTGGGGAAAGGTAAACAGGATTGACAGCAAGACACTGGAGCCTAAGTACACTATTCCTATGGAGGCTTATCTCAGATGGGTACGCTCTCGTGCTCAGACACTCATGATGCCATATCCTGCCGTCCTACCAGTTACCATGGAACCTGTTGCTGAAGGAGACACATCTTATACCATCCTTCACCCAGACATGCCTACTGATAAGGAAGACTTGCAGAGATCATGGATCCAACTGAAGGAGCAAAGGGATACTTTCGAGGCTCATTACAAAACAAGCCAAGCAAGAATCCTAGAGCTCACAAAGCAACTTCACGAGGAACGAAACCTCAACTCATACCTCAATACAAAAAGGAAACGTCCATGGGAGACTTAAAACCCCATCTTTTGTACTTATTTCACTTTCATTCTTTTGTAAGCCTAAAAGGCAAAACAAATTATTACTAATAAAAAGTTACTTTCTTGTTTGTTTAAGCAAATTTAAATCCTGCGGTCCTCGAAAACATTGCATATGCATTCCCATATCATTTCATTGCATCACAGGTTTATAATTGTGCACAGGTTTCTCATCTTCTCGCTGTTTATTTCAGCAATGGCTCTTGAACAATCAGTTAAGGATCTCCAGGCACAGAATGCACAGTTCCAAGAGCTGATCTTGAACCTGTCCAAGGGGCAGGATGAATTGAAGGCACTGCTGGCCAAGAAGACTAAGAAGACTAGAAGGTCTGCTGGGTTGCTCAACATGGGAAGAAGGTTCAAAGGTCCTGTCAAGACCAAGGAACAGGTTGAAGACTATGAATCTGAGGAATCTGAGAAAGAGGTAGGCAGTCTCCACCACACAATGGGGGACTCTGATTCTGAGGCTAACTACTACCATGAGCCTAATGAAGACAAATTCAAGATGCTGGTGGATAGAATGGATGCTATGGAATTACAGAAATCATCTGGGCTGGATTTTGAGGATTTGAGTTTGATATCTGGGGTTGTGATACCCATTGGTTTCAAAGTCCCTACCTTTGTTGTTTATGATGGGGTCTCCTGTCCCAAGCTGCATTTGAGGTCTTATGTCAGAAGGATCCAACCCCACACTGCTGACAAGAAGTTGTGGATCCACTTTTTTCAAGAGAGCTTATCTGGAGCTCAGTTGGAGTGGTATTATCAGTTGGAGAGTGTCAACGTCAGAGATTGGAATGATCTTGCTGAAGCTTTCTACAAGCAGTATCAATACAATGCTGACTTAGCCCCCACTCGCATGCAGCTTCAAAGCATGTCTATGGGTGCCAAAGAAAGCTTTAAGGAGTATGCTCAGAAGTGGAGAGATTTAGCTGGAAGAGTTCAACCCCCTTTGACTGACCGGGAACTGGTTGATATGTTCATGTGTACGCTGAATGGTCCGTTTTACAGTCATCTCATTGGAAGCTCATCATCTGGCTTCACTGAGTTGATCATGACAGGAGAGCGAGTAGAGAATGGTATTAAGAGTGGTAAGATCCAAGTGGGCACTTCTTCATCAGGTACTGCAAAGAAGCCTCCCACTGGGAAGAAAGAATCTAATGCTGTTTATGGTCAGCCTGATCGTAACAGAAGGCATCAGTCTGTCAGTGCAGTTCATATTTCAAATCCAACTCCTGCACCAACAGAGCAGCCTCAGGGACACCAACCAAAGACTAGAAGACAGTTCACGAGAATCAACATGTCAATGGCTCAGGCATTGCAACACTTGTTGAAGGCTGAACTCATTACTTTGAGGGAGGCTCCTCAGAATCCCAATGTTACTTCTCCCAAATACAATCCCAATGCACGATGTGCATATCATTCAAACTGTCCAGGACATGATACTAATAACTGCTGGGTCTTGAAGAACAAAATTCAAGATATGATTGATGCTGGAGAGATTGAGTTTGATCCACCAAATGTGATTACAGCACCACTGCCAAACCACGAGAAGACTGTCAACGCCATTGATGAAGACATTGAGGAAGACCTGCATGTCTATTCAGTTATGGAGTTGAGCACACCTCTGTCTGTTATCAAAAAGAGGTTAGTACAAGCTGGGATCTTTCCAGGTTGTCGTGAAAATTGTCTGTATTGTACCTATAAGCCGGATAGTTGCTTCATTTTGAGAGATGGAATTCAACGTCTCATGGATAAGTATACTATAGTGTTTGAAAGAAGACCAGCATCTGTAGAAGATATGGTGGGCCAGCTGACTCAGGGTAAGAAGATTGAAGAGGTTGATATGGTTGACAAAGTACCGGTAAGAATTACTTCAAAGAAACCCATTAAAATCACTCGTCAGGGCCCAATCAAGATTACTGCTGAAGGTCCTGTGAAAGTTGTTGCTGAAGCCAGGGTGGCTCCTCTGATCATTACCACTCCTGGTCCTATCCCTTATACATCTGACAAAGCTGTGCCATGGCACTATGGGTCTGATGTTTACATCCATGGTGTCAAGCAAGAGCCTTTACCTGATATACCTGCTGACATTGATAATATTGCTGGATCTAGCAAGATCACTCGTAGTGGAAGAGTCTTCTCTCCTCCAGATGCTTCCAAGAACGCAGTTACTCCTGCTGCTACTACCACCACTGATGCTCGGGGCAAAGGCCCTGTTATTGAGCCTGTATCTACTGATGTGCCAGCTGCTGATGATCTCTCTAAGCAGATGGAAGAAGTATTGAAAATCATTCGCAAGAGTGATTATGACATTGTTGATCAGTTGGGGCATACTCCCTCAAAGATTTCTATGTTGTCTTTACTACTGTGTTCTGAAGCTCATACCAAGTCCTTGATCAAGTTTCTGAAGTCTGCTCATGTACCCAGTGCAATCTCTGTGGACCAATTTGAAAACTGTGTTGCCCACCTGACCTATGACAATGGGTTAGGATTTTCTGATGCTGACTTGACCCCTGCCAAGAGGGATCATAACAGGGCCTTGCATATTTCAATTGAATGCAGGGGCACTACCCTGTCTCATGTGCTGATAGACAATGGTTCCTCTTTGAATGTATTGCCTAAGGAAGTCCTGAACAAGCTGAGTCCTGAAGATACTGTGTTGAAGCCCAGTAATATTGTGGTAAAAGCTTTTGATGGTTCTAGAAGAGTAGTGCATGGGGAAATTGATCTTCCAATCAAGGTTGGCTCTCAGATGTTTACTGCTACATTTTATGTGATGGATATTCGTCCTTCATACTCTTGTCTGCTTGGTCGTCCCTGGATCCATGGGGCAGGTGCTGTGACCTCTACATTGCACCAAAAGTTGAGATATCCGGTGAATGGAAAGGTTGTTACTGTCTTTGGAGAGGAAGAATACTTTGTCAGCCATGTAAACACTTTCAAGTATCTGGAAATGGAAGGTGAATACATTGAGACTCCGTGTCAGTCATTTGAAGTGGTTCCTTGGGTTGGTAATGATTGTGTGACTCCTCCTGCTGTGAAGAAGGTTCCTGTGGTCATCAGAAAATCTCCAACAATGGCAATGGCCTCCCTCAATGATGCTAGAGCTGTGGTGGATGAAGGTGGTTGTACTATTTGGGGTCAGCTTCCTGATATTCCATACAAGTCTGACAAGTTTGGTTTGGGTTTCACTGCAGAGTCCCCGAAGGCTGTTCGTCGTGCTCATGCTGCTCGTATCACTAATCAAGGGGTGATTAATGCTGTGGGAGATCAAGATGAAGACTACAATTTGGATGCATGGATTTCTCCTACTGTGGGTGCTGGACTCAATAATTGGAAAGCTGAAGATGTTATCCCTATCTCCTTTAGTCAGGAGTAAATACTATTACTGTGTTATGTTTTAAATTTGTAATTTCTGAATAATAAAACTTTCAAGCCATGTGCCTTACCCGGGGCACAATGGTGTGCTTGTTACGGGCTGTCATTTCATTTGCATACTTCATTCAATAAAATCAGTGGACGTTTCGTTTTCGTAAATATTGTGTTCCTTGTCTTTCTTTTTCTTTTATTTTTGCTTTATCAGCTATGTGTTCTTACACACACCCACATCACTAAATGCAGATCCTCATCCACTCTGGATCCTGTTGATAACAGTTCTACTATTGCCAATTACAATTTCGAGAATCCGATCTATCAAACTGAAGACGGAAATGAGGACGATTGTGAAATACCTGTAGAGCTTGCTAGGTTGTTACAACAGGAAGAGAAAGCTATACAGCCACATGAAGAGCCAGTCGAAGTTGTGAATCTGGGAACTGAGGAAGACAGAAAAGAGGTCAAGGTAGGGGCTGATTTAGAGGACAGTGTCAAGAGCAAGTTGATTCAGATGTTACGTGACTACGTGGAAATTTTTGCTTGGTCTTATGAAGATATGCCCGGGTTGAATACAGACATTGTGGTTCACCGTTTGCCAGTGAAAGAAGATTGTCGTCCAAAGAAGCAGAAGGTTCGTCGTATGCGTCCTGAAATGTCAGAAAAGATCAAGGCAGAGGTAATGAAACAGTTCAATGCAGGGTTCTTGGCAGTAACTTCTTATCCTCAGTGGGTTGCAAATGTGGTACCAGTTCCTAAGAAAGATGGTAAGGTACGTATGTGTGTGGACTACAGAGATTTGAACAAAGCTAGCCCCAAAGATGACTTTCCACTTCCTCATATTGATATTTTGGTAGACAACACTGCTCAGCATAAGGTATTCTCTTTTATGGATGGTTTCTCTGGTTACAATCAAATCAAGATGGCACCTGAAGATATGGAGAAGACAACATTTGTGACACAATGGGGCACCTTTTGCTATAAGGTAATGCCATTTGGTTTGAAGAATGCAGGGGCAACATATCAGCGTGCTATGGTGGCTTTGTTTCATGATATGATCCATCATGAGATAGAGGTATATGTGGATGATATGATAGCCAGGTCTCAGAATGAAGAGCAACATCTTGATCATCTGCACAAGTTGTTTGAGAGGTTGAAGAAATACAAGTTGAGATTGAATCCAAACAAGTGTACTTTTGGAGTTAGATCTGGAAAGCTCCTGGGTTTCATTGTCAGTGGAAAAGGTATTGAAGTGGATCCTGCAAAAGTGAAAGCTATACGAGAGATGCCAGCTCCCCGTACTGAGAAGGAGGTTAGAGGTTTCTTGGGACGATTGAACTACATTGCAAGATTTATTTCCCAGTTAACTACCATCTGTGAGCCAATCTTCAAGTTATTGAAGAAAGATCAGGTGATGGAATGGAATGATGAGTGCCAGACTGCCTTTGATGAAATCAAGAGATATTTGCTAGAACCTCCAATTTTGATGCCACCAGTTGACGGAAGACCCTTGATTATGTACTTAACAGTTCTAGACAACTCAATGGGGTGTGTGTTGGGGCAACATGACGAGTCTGGTCGAAAAGAGCAGGCAATATACTACCTTAGCAAAAAGTTTACCGACTGTGAAACAAGATACTCACTGCTCGAGAAAACTTGCTGCGCTTTGGCATGGGCTGCTCGCCGACTAAGACAGTATATGTTAACCCATACTACCTTATTGATTTCAAAGATGGATCCAATTAAGTACATATTTGAGAAACCTGCTCTCTCCGGAAGAATTGCAAGATGGCAAATGATCTTGACAGAATATGATATACAATATACTACTCAGAAGGCCATTAAGGGGAGTGTTGTTGCTGATCATTTGGCTCATCAAGCAGTGGATGATTACCAGTCAATGAATTTTGAGTTCCCTGATGAAGACATTATGACTGTTACCAAAGAACCTGGACAATATGACGGACCTGAACAAGGATCCCGATGGACTATGGTTTTTGATGGTGCCTCCAATGCACTTGGTAATGGTGTTGGTGTTGTGATTAGTTCCCCTGAAGGTTGTCATACTCCGATTACTGCCAGACTTTGTTTCCATTGTACCAATAACATGGCTGAGTATGAGGCATGTATTCTGGGTATTAAAGCTGCTATTGACATGAAGATTCAGTTCCTTGATGTGTATGGAGATTCAGCCCTGGTAGTGAGTCAGATTAAAGGAGATTGGGATACCAAGCATGATAATCTCATTCCTTACAGAGAGCATGTGTTGTCTTTGATCCCACATTTCAAAGAGATTACCTTTGGACATATTCCACGAAGAGAGAATCAGTTGGCAGATGCATTAGCCACCATGGCATCCATGTTTGAGATCAGTTGGGATGATGAAGCTCCTAAGATTACCATTGATAGATTTGAGAAGCCTGCATACTGCAATGAGATTGACACTGAAGGGGCAGAGGAGAAGCCTTGGTTCCATGAAGTGAAAAGATATCTTGAAGCTCAGGAGTTCCCTGAAGGGGCATCTGTCAAAGATAGGAAGTTCCTGAGGAGGTTTGCTGCTAAATTCTTTTTGAGTAATGGGATTTTGTATAAGCGTAATCATGATTCAACTATGCTTCGCTGTGTGGATAAGAAGGAAGCAATTGAGATTATGGAAGAGATGCATGATGGGACCTTTGGCACTCATTCCAGTGGTCACACTATGGCAAAGAAGATATTGAGAGCAGGTTACTATTGGTCTACCATGGAAGCTGATTGTTATCAACACTCCAGAACTTGTCACAAGTGTCAAATCTATGCTGATAAAGTTCATGTACCTCCATCACCTTTGAATGTGTTGACTGCTCCTTGGCCCTTTGCCATGTGGGGCATTGATATGATTGGTGAGATCAAGCCTACTGCTTCTAATGGGCATCGTTTCATCCTGGTGGCTATTGATTATTTTACGAAGTGGGTAGAGGCAGCTTCATATGCATCTGTGACTAAGAATGTTGTGGCTCGGTTCATTAAGAATAATCTCATATGTAGGTATGGCATCCCGGAGAGGATTATCACTGACAATGGCTCTAATCTGAACAACACTATGATTACTGATCTCTGCACGCAGTTCAAGATTAAGCATCACAATTCTTCTCCGTATCGTCCAAAGATGAATGGGGCAGTTGAAGCTGCTAATAAGAACATTAAGAAGATTGTACAGAAGATGACTGTTACTTACAAGGATTGGCACGAGATGTTACCATTTGCTCTTCATGGTTATCGTACAACAATACGTACTTCAACAGGGGCAACCCCATTCTCCTTAGTCTATGGTATGGAAGCAGTTCTGCCCATTGAAGTTCAGATTCCCTCCTTGAGAATTATGAAGGATGCAGGATTGGATGAAGATGAGTGGATTCAGACTCGACTTGACCAGATAAATTTGATTGATGAGAAGAGGTTAGCAGCAGTTTGTCATGGTCAGATGTACCAAAAGCGAATGATCAAAGCTTTTAACAAGAAGGTTAAGTCAAAGGTATATCAGGCTGGTGACTTGGTAATCAAGCGTATCATATTACCACAGGGTGATCCTAGGGGCAAGTGGACTCCTACATATGAAGGACCATTTGTAGTCAAGACAGTATTCTCAGGAGGTGCCATGATACTGACTACAATGGATGGTGAAGATTTCCCACAGCCTGTAAACGCAGACATAGTTAAAAAATACTACGCATAAAAAGAGACCCGCTAGGTTGACAGGCCTAGGCAAAATAAGGGCATCCCGGCAAACCAAAAGGGTTTGGGCAAAAATTAGGGATATATATAAAAAAAAAAGATGTACACCCGGCAAGTCGAAAACCTGAAAAGGCGGCTTGGGCAAAAAAGGGTATCCCGGTGGATTGAAAACCTGAAAGGGCAATCCAGGCAAAAGTTAGGGATTAAAGCGTATGACTATGTCTCGTTTGGATCACCCAGGAAACTGCAACCAGTTGTACTACTTACTCAAGCTCGAACAGATAAAGATCAATCCAATCGTTTCCGTCTCAACAGCAAGAAGATGAGATACTTGAGTGGCAATAGTAGAATTGAAACTCAATAGGATTGTTTCCCACATAGCTGATTCTCTTTTGTAAAACTTTATGACAAAATCCTCTTACTAGGGTTTATGTCTCCTTGTACAAACTTACCCGTGTATGGGTCACTTTTGATATAAATAAATTCCATCTTTTGAATTCAGATTTACTTTTACCCTATTTATATAAGCGAAACGTCCATTGGTTGTGTTTGAATGCATGTATGCTTTTAATATGATTAATGTTTACCAGAAATGCATGAAAATGCAGTAATAGTATTTACTAAGGACGAACAAGGGAAGGATCTCAACGAAGCTTCGCCGGTTCACCTTTACAAGACAGTTACAAACCTTCAGTAGGACTAATCCATCTTCATACAGTCTCATCTCCCCTGGAATTTATATCCATCTCTTTTATCCTCATACGGATGTACGGGAAATTACTTTCCAATAAGGGTACGACGAACGAAGACGGGATGTTATACTTATCCTACTATCAAACGAAGACGAAGGTTATCTACCCCTTACTATCCCCAACAACGGGAGGTGATATCTATCTCTGTTATCCCCAGCAACGGGAAGTTATATTTATACTCTGTTATCCCCAGCATACGGGAGGTTATCTATACCCTGTTATACCCAGCAGACAGAGGTTATACATTCTTCAAACAACGAATCGGGATTTATTTTCCCTGGCCAGCAGTGATTATACGAAGATATCCAGACGCTTCCGGCAGTATCATATCATACATACATCATCTACATCATACCATAGCATATATGTCCATATACATAATACATTACCTAAGTACATCATATCATACATGCATACATAAAGCATAAACTGATATTGTTGTACAGAATGCTACTTTGTTTTCAGGTTAATTATCCAACAAGCAAACCTATGATCGTTGGGACTGCTTTATTATAACCTCAGGGTTATTTTATCCTCCTGATGAGCTCATCATTATTTCAAGACTGCATTGGAGTTGTCATTATTGATGTCTCCATCCTCCTGAAATCAGTACTTCAAGACTGCATTAGAGTTATCATTATTGATTGCTCTATCCTCCTGAAGACATATCACACTATTATTTCAAGACTGCATTGGAGTTGTCATTATTGATGTCTCCATCCTCCTGAAATCAGTACTTCAAGACTGCATTAGAGTTATCCTTATTGATTGCTCTATCCTCCTGAAGACATATCACATTATTATTTCAAGACTGCATTGGAGTTGTCATTATTGATGTCTCCATCCTCCTGAAATCAGTACTTCAAGACTGCATTGGAGTTATCATTATTGATTGCTCTATCCTCCTGAAGACATATCACACTATTATTTCAAGACTGCATTGGAGTTGTCATTATTGATGTCTCCATCCTCCTGAAATCAGTACTTCAAGACTGCATTAGAGTTATCATTATTGATTGCTCTATCCTCCTGAAGACATATCACATTATTATTTCAAGACTGCATTGGAGTTGTCATTATTGATGTCTCCATCCTCCTGAAATCAGTACTTCAAGACTGCATTGGAGTTATCATTATTGATTGCTCTATCCTCCTGAAGACATATCACACTATTATTTCAAGACTGCATTGGAGTTGTCATTATTGATGTCTCCATCCTCCTGAAATCATTACTTCAAGACTGCTTTAGAGCTTTCCATTGCTCTATCCTCAGTGTTACTCCAGACTCCTGACAACTTTCATTATACTACTAAAGAACTTTCCCCTAGTGGCATTTTTAAGCCCACTCAATCATGTTCAACCAACCATCAATATCACTCTATACACTGGTGAGTGCAAATTTTTGGGCTTTTGTGTTCAATCCCCTTCAACCTTCCAGGTTACGACTGGCAAATATACCAATCTAACCCCTCAGGTTTCAGAAAATTGAACAGGGGCAGCTGTTGCACCCCAAAATTTGCCCTCACAGCACAAGACTTTGTGTTCTAAGAAGGTTCACAAGGTTCACAAGTTCTCCAACACTTGCATAACCTTTCATGAGGTTCATGAAGTCTACAAGTTACTTTATGAAGGTTCACAAGGTTCACAAGTTTCTCAACATTCCCATAACCTTTCATGAGGTTCATGAAGTCCACAAGTTACTTTATGAAGGTTCACAAGGTTCACAAGCTTCTCAACATTTACAAGACCTTCCATGAAATTCATGAAGTTTACAAGTCACTTCTTGAAGGTTCACAAGGTTCACAAGTTTCACAATGGTTACAAAGCTTTCCTGAGGTTTATGAGGTCTACAAAGCCCCTTCATGAGGTTCACAAGGTTCACAAGCTTCACAATACCTCCCATGAGGTTCACAAGACAGTTTATGAAGATTCACAAGGTTCACAAAGTTCACAATTGGTCAAAGAAGCTGACAATTCCCTCAGACAATGCACCTCCTAAGCAGTGCATCCATAACTAGGGTTTTGACTTTAATCAGGCTAAATGGATTTTCAATACCTCAAGTGAGTTTCATGACATCTTATATGTGTGTAAGAACCCCCATGACAAGTTTCAAGACTTTTCTCAAAAGTTTGTTCAGTCAGATGATCAGATAAGTCAAAATCAGTCAATGCAGTTAAAAAGTCAAACTGAGGTCAACTGTGGTCAAACCAAAGTCAAACTTCATGATTTTTTGCCAACATCAAGTATATGAAGTAAAATTCATCATTTGATCAAGGGTTGATCATGATTCATCAAGGAGATTCCAGATCATCAATAATCAGGAGTTTCTAAATTAGGGTTTCCTCAGTAAAAGTCAACTGAACTTTGACCAGGCATAACTTTCACATACTTCATCACCAAGTCTCCATCCAAAGCTCATTTTGAAGGAAATTGAATTCTCTACAACTTTGATGTTGAAGGTTAAGCCCAAAAATGCTTCATTTGAAAGATATGATCTAAGACATTATAGGTCATTTCAAAAGTCAACAAAAAGTCAACAACTTCAAAAGGGCATAACTTGAGATTGGTAAATGATATGGACCTGAAACCAATGGGGTTGTTTAGAGGACTCTTCAAGCTTTCCAAAAAGTCCAAGAACACCCTCATACCCTTAAAATTGAGGGAGATGTGCCTTTGCAAAGTTAAGAAATTTTGTGATGGTTTATGTTGAAAAGGGAGGTTCAAAATCATTTCTTTTCAAATGGGCCATTCAATTAGTGACCCAATCCACTTCATAATGCCATGCACGAAATTTTCATGATATTTTCATATTTTTTATTTTATTTTATTAATTTATTATGATTTATTACATTTTAAATCATTTTAAATTTAAAAAAAATATTAAATATGAAAAGATATTTTTGTGATTGGATTTAAAAAATCATAAATGGTGATTGGAGTCAAAAGAGAAGGAAATCATGAGATCCCTCCCAAAATAGTAAGGCATTATGATCAAATATTTGAAAGTTACACAATGATCTTTATGAATATTTTTTGGATCAAATATCCACACAACAAGCTCATGTTTTTGACCTAAATTACTCCCACATATATACTGATCATAAACCTAATGCTAACACACGAATTAGAGCAGCTTCAAGGTAAGTTTCAAAACACAAAAGTTCATCCAAAAGTGAAAATCGGTTTTTGAGTTTGAGAGCTTTAGAAGGTAAATGAAGAACATGGACACGTTCTTTGATCATCCTTGAATTGAAAACATATATCATATGCATCTCATGACCTCTGTATTGGCCAACCCGAAGCAAGTTTTGGCTTGAACATATTTTTTTCGATTCTAACCATTCATTGTGTATTAATGATTTTTGATTATATAAACTTGTTTGTCCACTCCTATAGATGAAATCTGGATGATTTGGTGAAGAACCATGGCCTAAAACAGAATCCACCATTATTAGGGTTTGACCTTCGAATTAGGGTTAATTGATTTGCTCATTATAAATGAATTTGATTGATGAAATTGAATTGTACAGGTTATGAGGAATCCGAAAATGCCTTCAATTTGAGGAAATCGTATTGTTTAATAGTACTTTGAAATTCGTAGGTTTTATGAGTGCAGGTAAAATCGCAGGTATCATTGCAACAGAATTCGCAGCAAATTTCAAAAATCCTGAGGTTGAAGACGAACCAGGCTGGCGCGAAAATTAATATTTAAATTTCATTTTAAAATATAATTGATCTTTTCTGTTTGTATCACAAGCTAAATGCTTGGCCTGGTGGTAAGTTGGGCGTGTGTTTGTTGTAAAGGGCCTGGTTCGATTCCTGGCCAGACATTGTTTTTTGCTTATTTTTTTTCAGGATTATAGAAGACTCAACACATTATGAATCATAGTCAACAAGCCATCAGTTAGGCTCTCCCAGCCAGGTGGATACGTGCGCACGCTTGCAATTAGAAGGTCCTGGGTTCGATTCACACCCCAGGCCTTTTGTTTTCATGATTTTTTGGGATTTTTACAACAAAGAACAAAACCATTTTCTCTCTCTATGATGACACGCGCAGGATGTTGGCCCAGTGGTAGAGCTTGTTGTTGGCAATCATGGGGTGCTGGGTTCAAACCCCAGCCCCACCAGGTTCTTTTTTCTTTTTCTTTTCTTTTCTTTGATTTTCAATATTTAAATTAATTGTTAATATATTATTATTTAAAATATGTATGTATGATATATAATTTAATTAATCTTAAAATAATATTCTAAAAAATATATAATGAAACTCTTGTTTTTTTTTATTGTTTAAAATTTTATAATATTATGCAAATATTAAAAATAAATTTGTATATAAATTAAACCTAATTTTTTTTTAAACCCTAAAAAATATTTTTTCTAACAAAACCCTAATTTATATTTCAAAACCTAATTCTATTTTTTTAATAATTTATTTTCTAATTCTTATCATAATTATTATGTATATAATTTTTAATATAGTTAATTTTTGTAAATATGATTATAAGTCAAATTAATTTTCTTTTAATATTTAGAAATAATTTAATTTAGGATAATTATGTGATTAAAAATAACTTGTGAATATAATGACTAATAGAAATTGAATTTTAATATGCTATTTAAAAATTCATCTTTTTCTTATAATATGTATATAAATTGTAAATATATGTTTATAATGATTAAAATTTTATAATTATAATTTATTTAAAAAATAATTTAATAATTAGTATATGAATTAGAAAATATTTGATTGTGCATGTTAATTTCTTGGTTTCTATTATTATTGCTAATTATATTATTATTAATTTTTGCTTATTTTATTAACCTCTTAGTTAATTTTTATTACTAACCATGTTATTATTTATTTTTTATGTTTCTAATCTCATTATTATTATTATTATTTTGCTAACCATATTATTTTGCTTTATTAATTTCCTATTATTATTTATTATTAATTACTAACCCATTTATAATTTAATTATGTTTATTATTATTATTTTTGCTAATTTTACTTACTAACCCCTTATATTTATTATTTATTGTTTATTTATTATTTTGTTTAATATTTTGCTTATTATTTTAATTCCTTGTAATTGTTTCCTGGATGTAATTATTTAATTATTATTGTCATTGTGGTTAGTAATTAGGGAGTGATAACATGTATGATATTTAAAATCAATTTAGAAAATTTCTAATAAAGATAATTAATTTAAACACTTCACACACGTAAGTCGATTTTAAATCGCCGTCTCACTTTCTAAGGATATCCCTCTTGTTGCCTACGAATAAATGGTTAAGTGGGGTGTATAAAGCAAGTCCCTCGAGTAAAAATCATCAAAGTCCCTTATGTTGCCTATATGAATCGAGTCCCTTCGGAAAAAATGATGATAGTCCCTTATAAATGCTTATTACACCCCACTATTGCCTTAAAGATCGAATTGTCCCTCACATGTCCCGTTAACATCCAAAGTAAGGACTACCTACTCCATTATAGTAGGGATAGTCTTACTAAGGAAAGAATAAAAAGCAAGAAAGACCTTTAAACATTAGGGTAAGTTACTTTTAAGTACTTAAGCTCATTTCAAAACTTTCTCCACACTTAAACAATTTTCAAACAAAATTTTCAAACATGTTTTTAACACATCCTTACATGGATTATTTATTAACTATTCTGAAAATTTTCTTATTCACACACTACACTTTCAAAACAATTCAAAAGTGAGCTTAAGTACCTAAGAGCCCATGGATAACCATGGATGAAAAGGGTGCTAACACCTTCCTTTTTCATAACCTACCCCCCGGACCCAAAACATTCTCTAAGGTCTTTCCTGTTCTTTTATAACCTTTCCTTATGGATAAAATAAAAGTCGGTGGCGACTCTTGCTATCCGCAACATTGTTTAAAAGTCAGTTCACCGGGTTACACACTACCCCTTTAAAACACAAATCTTTTAAGCGTGGATCCCGTCGAGTACGACGGACAATCTGGGTGCTAATACCTTCCCAGGTTGTAACCAACCCCCTTTCTCAGTCTCTCTGGTTCGCAATCGTCTTATCCATATCTTTCTAGGTCTATGCAGCATTACCTTTCCTTCGGGATAAAAATGCCTAGCTGGCGACTCTATTCATTCCCTGTGAGTTCACTCCTGTGTGTTCTCACATCCTCCTTTCACCGACCGTTCGCGCTTGTACCAGGATGCAAATCTTTGGGAGCGACAGCTTGGCGACTCTGCTGGGGACCCTTATACTGTAACCAGGGCTTCTGGTTCTTTTTGTGGGTTCCTCCTAGCGCTTGATTGATTTGTGTTTACTGGGGTGTTATGTGCTATTTGTGTTTGTATATTTGTTTTATTTATTGCTTTATGTATAGTTGTTTATTTGCTTTCTTTACAGCTTTACATATATCATACTGTCATACTGTGCTGGCTGGATCTGTTTTGTTGCTTTGGTGGGTGGGTGTTCTATTGAGTGTTGAGGTCCTATACCTGGGACCTGAGTGACACCTAGGCTAGAGTGGTTCATGTTCTTTCCCATTCCATTTCGGTCTGGTGCGGGAATATGAAACACGGTTCAGATATGGGTTTCTTCTTGAGAACTCTGTGCTACAGATTTCCTGTAGTGCTAGGGCTATCTGGGAAGCCTGCTAAGTCTGGATGACCTTTAGTGTTGACCTTCAGAAACTGAGGTGAATTAGAGGAGGATCTTTTATGGTTATTGTAAACACTGTACCTCCGGGTTAGAAGTGTTTACACTTCTCATAACTGATCCAAGTCTGAGGATCCTTGTTTTAGAACATCACCTGTGAGGGGGTTGGGCTGTTTACAGGTTTGCAGGTACCCTTGACCTCAGCATACCCTGTTACTTTGTTTTGATTAAGAGTACTCCATGTTGGAACAGTTCTTGTGATTTTTAACCCAGGACATGTGACTCTTTATTTGAGTCCCCCACCTTGGTTACTGGACTTATGAACCTCCATCTGGACTTCTTGAACATACTTGGACCTATATCAAAGCAGTTAATCATACCCAGCTCAGTCACAAACCCTTGCATATCATTTGCATACATCCTCATTGCATCATTTTAACATATGTTTATTTGTTTTTCAGGGTATCCATCCTATATTTTGGCTTGGTTTTGACCCCTTATTCAGCATAGACCTATCTTCATCAGTGCTTGCTTCAGCTATCAGCTACCTGCTTCAGTCACCTGCATCACCAGTCTCAGCCTGTCAGTGGCCTATCTTCAGTGTTATTCTCAGCATCTGACTCAGTTCTTCTTCAGCAACATGGCACCTAAGAAGAGTAACATCTCCTATCATTTCTTTGAGCCTGAGTTGGCCAGCATCAGGAAGATTCAGACCCTGATTACTCCAGACCATATACCACTTTTCAGAGAACATTATGGAGGAATCCTTGATGTGGTTATGGATTTGGACCCTTCACAGAGGAGCTTGATTCATACTTGCTTGCAGTTCTATGATCCCCCTCTGAGGTGCTTCACCTTCCAGAATTTTCAGTTGGGACCCTTGTTGGAAGAGTATTCATCACTGATTGGTGTACCTATCAGGGGTGGAATCCCCTTCAACCCTGAGATGGCTTTCCCTAGTAATGAGGAGGTAGCAAAGGCATTATATCTGGAACCAGTTCTGATTGGGCAGAATTTGACAGCTAAAGTTGGAGTCTCTGGTTTTCATCTGGATTTCTTGACTTCTCAGGCTATTCTGAAGGCCTCCTTGGGGGAGTGGAAGGCTGTCTGTGCTTTGTTGGCCCTTAGCATATATGGGGTCATACTTTTTGCAGATGAGCCTAGGTTTGTTAGCAAGAATGCAATCCATCTTTTCATCCTGAGGAACCCAGTGCCCACCTTACTGGGAGATCTTTACTACTCTGTCCATCAAAGGAATGAAAAGCAAAGGGGAAGATTAGTGAGATGCTGTGCTCCTTTGTTCCATACTTGGCTGCTCAAGCATTTGCCAAAGACTGATGCATTCTTGAACCCTCACCAGCAAAGGAACTGGGCTAGGAGGCTTGTTGCTCTAACTTCAGATGATATCAGGTGGTGCACTCAGAGCACCAAAGGCAGAGACATCATTACTAGTTGTGGGCAATTTCCCAATGTGCCTCTGATAGGAGTGAAGGGTTGCATCAACTACAACCCTCTGCTATTCAAAAGACAACTAGGCTATGCATTAGTCCACCCTCCTAGGGCACAAGATCTGACTGAGACTCTTTATTGTGAAATCAAGCCTAATCTGGCTATTGTCAGGCAGGCATCCTGGGCCTGGGACAATGTGCAGACTAAGGGGGTAACCATTCTTGGGAGATGCAATAATGTGGCCTCAGCCCAGTACTATGAGTGGTCTCATGCTAGGGCTCAAATTACTGGAATGCCCTTCACTATTGAAGATGTGCCTGGACCCTCCACAGCACCACCTCCAGCAACTGTCAGCTTAGAGGAGTTTGAGAAATTGAAGGAGAGAAATGAGAAGCTAACTCAGGCTTTACAGAAGACCCTCTGGGAGAGGAGTGATGGTCGCTTGGACATTGAAAGGCTAGAAAAGCTAAGGGTGGAGCATCTGGCCAAAATTGAGAAGTCTGAGGATTACATTAAGAAGTCTAGGGCTGGAGAACAGATCTTGAAGAATGCCTGCAAAGAGGCCCAATTTCAAAGAGCTAGGACTGATTTGTATCTAAAGGAGAGTCAGGCTAGGTGGGTCAGGATCACCGAAGCCCGCACTCAGGAGGATAAAAGAACTCAGGATAAGATTGAGCAGTTGGAGGCTAGTGCAAAAGAGCAACAGGAAGCCCTGGCAGCAGCCCAGAGAGAGATCTCAGAGTTGAAGATTAAAGCTGGTGTGAAGAGGTCAAAGGACCAGAGTCAACACAAGAGGCTAACTGCAGCTGTTACTACCAGGAATCTCCTTATCAGGAATCTCACAGAGCGTCCAGCTGATCCTGTGACTGAAGCACTTCTAAAAGAAGTTTAGGAGGATGAATTTGGTCTTGGTGTCTGACTTTTGCTTGTTGTTGCTTTCATTTCATGTATTTTTCTTTATGTTGTATTTTTGACCCCTCAGAGGGCATGTATTGTAAGAAAACAAACTATGTATCATTTACTTTTTGTAATATATATGTTGGTTTGTTTTATCTGAATTCTTCAAGCAATATCAAAAGCATCTTCCTCAGGGGTATGGAAAGGTCAAAACCAAGTGCCAAGCCGGATACCTTGGATACAAATAAGCATACTGCATTGCATACTAACCTTTTGTTTTGTTTTGTAGGTTTTTGTTTTATTGTTACTAACTCTGTTGTGACTTCAGGAACTATTGCTCGACGTCGGGTGTTTCCACTCAACCGTCCACACAGATATCCAACCCGCAACAACCTTCCGGGTATACAAATGGACCAAGTACAGCAGGACCTTACAGAGGTCAGGACTCAAATGGCCAATGAAAGGCTAGAAATGAGGAATCAGATGACACAGTTTATGGAGGTGATGAATAATATGGCTCAAAGCCAAGAGAGGTTAAGAGCACTGGTAGAGGGGAGGAATCAGGAAGACCATCATCCAGGGACTGCTGGGACAAGCAACAATGAGAGAGTCCAGCCTCATGTTAATCCCCCAGTCTTTGGACCCCACCTGCATCCAGAGATCAACATCCCTGCTAATGTGCAAGGGACTGCCACAGCAGGTAGAGTACTTCAAGAAGACCCCCAGGAAGATCAGTTCACAGTAATGGGAGCTGGGGAGGAAGCCTATGACAGAAGGCTAGATGAGATTGCTGAGAAACTGAGGTCCCTAGAGTCCCAGAATTCTTTGGGCTTTGATGTTATGGACATGGGTCTAGTGGACGGGGTCAGGATTCCCCACAAATTTAAGCCGCCATGCTTTGAGAAGTATAACGGAACTTCCTGTCCCCGGACCCATTTACAATCTTTTCTGGGGAGGCTGAAGGCATATACCATGGACGAAAAGCTATGGATGTTTTATTTTGAGGATAGCTTAACTGGAGCTTCAAGGGAATGGTACTCTCATTTGACTAGAGCAACCATTAGATGCTGGAAGGACCTGGCTGAGGCCTTCATCAGACAGTATCAGTACAACTTGGATATGGCTCCCAACAGGACCCTCCTGATGGGGATGTCTCAATCATCCAGGGAAAGCTTCCGTGAGTACACTCAAAGGTGGAGACAGCTTGCTGCTGCTGTCCAACCACCCATGTCAGAGAGGGAGATGGCTGATATGTTTATGAACACCCTCCAAGGAACATACATTGACAGGCTGGCTGCCTTTTCTTCCACTAGCTTTGCTGATGTAGTCATAGCCGGGGAAAGAATTGAGAGCCTATTAAAGATGGGTAAAATTTCTGACAACGGTACTAGCTCGTCCAGCAACCCAAGAAAGCCTTTTGTAGGCCCAAGAAGAACTGGTGAGACCAACGCTATCCATGCCAGCAGGGGCAGACCCCAATATGTTCATAGGTCTGTGGCAGCAGTCACCATTCCCGCTCCAATTCATCCGCAACCAGCTTATCAACCTCAGCAACAGAATTACCAGCAACAAACTCAGTACCCTCCTCAAAGAAATTATAACAATAGCAACACCAACAACAACAATCAGCAAAGACCATTTCAACAGAGACCTTCTCAGGCCAATAGGGTGATCGATCCGATCCCTATGCCCTATGCCACATTACTGCCACAACTCCTGAAACTCAACCTGGTTGAGCTAAGGACATTGGCACCTCCAGATCCTACCAGTCTGCCCAGAAATTATGACGCCAGCGCCAGATGTGCTTTTCACTCAAATGCACCTGGCCATAGTACAGAAAAGTGCAGAGCTTTGCACATGAAGGTACAAGACTTGGTAGATTCCAAAGCTCTAAACTTCGCACCACCACCAAATGTTAACAAGAACCCTATGCCACACCATGGTGGTCCCAGAATCAATGCTATTGAAGAAGACAAGCCGTCTTACTTAATAACCAGTGTGGGTCAGATTCGGACACCCTTGGTAGAGATTAAAGCTCAACTCCTTGAATGTCAAATATTCCCGGGATGTGAGCTAGGGTGTGCTTATTGTAACATTTCCGTGAATGGTTGTGATAACTTGAGGGATGGCATAGATGGCCTCATCCAGAGTGGCCTGCTTCAAATCACAACATCAATACCTACCAATCCAGCAATCTCCCTAACGACAGTTCCAGAGTCTCCTACAACTGCAACAACCATTGTTCCAAACAACTTTTCAGTTTCATCAACAAATGCTTCATCTGTTACTTCAACGGACCAAACATCGGCAAACATCCCTTCTACAACTTCAGCACCCCTTCATTCAGAGTCTCCTACAACAACAACACCCACCCTTCCAGTAATGTCTCCTACAACATCAGCAACAAACAATGCAAGTGTTTCAACAGTTACAATCTATTGTGATCCTGCAAATGATTCCGCTTACAACTCACAAAATGCCACTCCTACTAGAGCACCAGTCACAATATATTATGATCCACAGACTATCATGGTTCCTTCCGCAGCTGCCATCAGTCCAGTCACTGTCACAGTGCCTGGGCCAGTACCTTATGAAAGCAGTAATGCCATACCTTGACATTACGGCTCTGATCTATACTGCGAAGGACAGAAAATCACTTTCGAATCATCAACTTCTTCACCACAAATAGACAATGTGGGAGGAGGCGGAGGCTTCACTCGAAGCGGACGTCTCTTTGCCCCGCAAATTCAAAGACCCACTGCTGAAGTAGAAGCTGCTGCCAAGGCAAAAGGGAAGAGCATGGTGCAAGAAGAGCAGGTTGTTAGAGAAGCTCTGAAAACACCTTTTGATCAAGAAGTTGATGAATTCATGAGAATCATCAAGAAAAGTGATTACAAGATAGTGGACCAGCTTCACCAGACGCCTTCCAAGATCTCCATTCTATCATTACTTATGTGCTCCGAGGCCCATCGGAACGTATTACTCAAAGTCTTGCACGCAGCTTATGTGCCAGAAGAGATCACGGTCAATCAGTTGGAAGCTGTGGTTGGAAATGTTAATGCTAGTAATGGACTAGGATTCACCAACACTGATTTGACTACGGAAGGCCGCAATCACAACAAGGCTTTGCACATTACCATGGAATGTAAAGGTGCAGTTCTTTCCCATGTGCTGGTGGACACAGGATCATCCCTCAATGTCTTACCTAAAAAAGCCCTTGTGAAGCTGGAATATGAAGGATTGGCATTACGACCCAGTAACTTGGTAGTGAGAGCTTTTGACGGCTCTAAGAGATCAGTTCTGGGAGAAATTGAGTTGCCTGTAACGATTGGCCCACAAACTTTCAAAACGACCTTCTATGTGATGGACATTCAGCCTGCCTACAGCTGTTTGTTGGGTAGACCATGGATTCACGCCGCTGGCGCCGTGACCTCAACCCTTCACCAGAAGTTAAAATTCGAGTGGGAGGGCCAAGTCGTTACTATCTGTGGGGAGGAGGATATTTTTGTTAGCCATCTGGCTACATACAAATACATTGAGATGGATGGGGAGATCCACGAGACGATGAGTCAAGGGTTCGAGGCCCTGAATATTAATGAAACATCTGCTGTACTTGGGACTTCCATGACATCCTACCAGCAAGCCCGAAAGGTTGTGGAAGAAGGAAACGCTCAAGGCTGGGGCAAATTGTTGCCTGTGGAGAAGAAAGAGGATAGATTTGGGTTGGGTTACAAACCAACTCAACAAGATCAAGCAGAGGCTGCTAAGAAGCCCAACTTTGTTAGTGGGGGAATGCTCACCCCCGATGCTGTCAACAACTTGGAAGATGAGTCGGAAGATGAACGCAACCTGGAAAGCTGGATTCGTCCAAAGATCCCGGGGAGCAGTGTCTCAAACTGGTCTTCCCAGGAAATTATAAGAGTTACTCCTGCAGAGTAATTATTATTTCCTGTATATTTTAAGCATGCATCAAGTCTTGCATCTTGCCCAAGATGACAAGACTCATTTTGTAATCGGGCCATCTGTAATTTTTGTGCAACAAGATTAATCAATGAAATATCAGACATCTTTTGCAAACGAGTCTTTTTCTTTTCCGCTCACTGTTTTTTTTCCATTTTTCTTTTTGTACAAAAAATAAATGGCAATGTTTTCAAAATGACGACTTCATTTCACTTTTCTAAACAAGATTAAAATCAATCACTAAAATGAACCAATTGAACCCTTGCAGAGAGTGCCTTCCAGACAGCACCGACAACAGCACGGCTATGACTTCGTATGACTCTGACAATCCAATCAATCAAGCTGATGAAGGGGTTGAAGAAGATTACGAGCTTCCTGAAGAGCTAGCCAGGTTGTTAAGACAAGAGGAGAAGGTTATCACTCCTCATCAGGAGGAGGTCGAAACGATTAATCTTGGTACAGATGAAGATGTGAAAAAGGTTAAAATCGGGGCCTGCTTACAAGACTCAGTGAAGAAACAACTGATTGACTTGCTTCAGGAATATGTGGATGTGTTTGCTTGGTCTTACCAAGATATGCCAGGGTTGGACACCGATATCGTTACACACAAGTTGCCTTTAAGAGAAGAATGCCCACCGGTCAAACAGAAGCTGCGCCGTACTCGCCCGGACATGGCAATGAAAATCAAAGAAGAGGTACAAAAGCAGTGGGACGCCGGATTCCTTGCTGTAACTAGCTACCCGCCGTGGGTTGCTAACATTGTGCCCGTTCCAAAGAAAGACGACAAGGTAAGGATGTGTGTTGACTACCGGGATCTGAACAGTGCTAGCCCGAAGGATGATTTTCCATTACCTCACATTGACGTATTGGTTGATAATACGGCTCAGTTCTCGGTGTTCTCCTTCATGGACGGATTTTCAGGATACAATCAGATCAAAATGTCACCTGAAGACATGGAGAAGACAACCTTCATCACCCCCTGGGGCACGTTCTGTTATAAGGTGATGCCATTCGGATTGAAGAACGCTGGTGCAACATATCAACGGGCTATGGTAACATTATTCCACGATATGATCCATAAAGAAATCGAGTGTTATGTGGATGACATGATTGCCAAGTCCCTTACGGAGGAAGACCACCTGATAAATCTGCTGAAGTTATTCAAGCGTCTGAGGAAGTACCAACTGAAGCTGAACCCCAACAAGTGCACATTCGGTGTGCGATCTGGTAAGCTGCTGGGTTTTATTGTGAGCGAGAAAGGGATTGAAGTGGACCCTGATAAAGTCAAAGCCATTCAAGAAATGCCTGCACCAAAATCTGAGAAAGAAGTTCGAGGGTTTCTAGGTAGATTGAACTACATCTCAAGGTTCATATCTCACCTTACTGCAACCTGTGAACCCTTGTTCAAGCTGTTAAGAAAAGAACAGACGGTCAGGTGGAATGAAGACTGCCAAAGGGCTTTTGACAAGATCAAAGAATACCTGCAAGAACCACCAATCCTTATGCCTCCAGTTGAAGGAAGACCTCTGATAATGTACTTGACAGTATTAGAAGAGTCAATGGGGTGTGTGCTGGGCCAGCATGACGAGTCTGGTCGAAAAGAGTATGCAATATACTACCTGAGCAAAAAGTTTATCGACTGTGAACAACGTTATTCACTGCTCGAGAAAACTTGCTGTGCTTTAGCGTGGGCTGCTCGCCGACTGAGACAGTATATGTTGACCCACACTACCTTATTAATCTCAAAGATGGACCCAATTAAGTACATTTTCGAGAAACTAGCTCTTACCGAACGGGTTGTGAGATGGCAAATGATTCTCACAGAATATGACATTCAGTACACATCTCAGAAAGCCATCAAAGGCAGTGTATTGTCTGAATATCTTGCTGAGCAACCCATTGATGATTACCAGCCTATGAGATTTGACTTCCCTGATGAAGACATCATGTTCATAAAAGCAAAAGATCATGAAGAGCCTATTCACACTGAAGGGCCTGACCCGGAAGAAGAATGGACTATGATGTTTGATGGGGCTGTTAATATGAATGGTCGTGGTGTTGGTGCAGTGCTCATTACACCTAAAGGAGTTCACATGCCTTTCTCGGCAAAACTCACCTTTAACTGCACTAACAACGAAGCTGAATACGAAGCTTGCATTATGGGTCTTGAGGAGCCATTGACCTCAGGATCAAGACATTGGCTGTATTCGGAGATTCAGCTCTGGTAGTTAATCAAACTAATGGCAAATGGTACACACACCAGGATCATCTGATACCTTACAGGGATTATACAAGGAGGTTATTGACTTTCTTCACAACGGTCAAGCTTGAGTATATCCCTCGGGACGAGAATCAGTTTGCAGATGCTCTGGCTACCATTTCATCTATGATCAAAGTTCAAGCTGCCAACTTTGTACCGCAGATTTCAGTGTCCAGACTTGACAGACCAGCATATGTATTTGCAGCAGAAATTTTCAAAGATGATAAGCCTTGGTTCCATGACATTAAGTGCTTCTTGGAGGATCAAACATACCCATCTGGGGCATCTTCCAATGATAAGAAGACTTTGAGAAGGCTTGCTGGTAGTTTCTTTCTGAACACTGACGGTTCCCTGTACAAAAGAAACTTTGATATGGCACTCCTCAGATGCGTTGATAGAACAGAAGCAGACTTGTTGATGCACGAGGTGCACGAAGGTTCCTTTGGTACCCATGCAGGAGGTCATGCCATGGCTAAGAAATTGCTAAGATCAGGTTATTACTGGATCACAATGGATGCCGACTGTTGTGCCTATGCCAGAAAATGCCATAAATGCCAGATCTATGCGGACAAGGTGCATGTGCCTCCCAATCCTTTGAATATAATGTCTTCACCCTGGCCCTTTGCTATGTGGGGCATTGATATGATCGGCAAGATTGAGCCAACCGCGTCAAATGGCCACAGATTCATCCTGGTCGCCATTGACTATTTCACCAAGTGGGTTGAAGCAGCCTCATATGCAAATGTTACAAGGCAAGTGGTAGCCCGATTCCTGAAAAGAGATATCATTTGTCGATACGGAGTTCCCGAGCGAATCATTACTGATAATGGTTCCAATTTAAACAACAAAATGATGGCAGAACTATGCCGGGGCTTCAGGATCCAACACCACAATTCTTCTCCTTACAGGCCAAAGATGAACGGCGCTGTTGAGGCAGCTAATAAGAATATCAAGAAGATTGTGCAGAAGATGGTAGTCACCTACAAAGACTGGCATGAAATGCTACCATTTTCCTTGCATGGGTACCGCACGTCAATCAGAACATCCACTGGGGCAACGCCTTATCAGCTTGTGTATGGTATGGAGGCAGTCCTACCTGTTGAAGTTGAATTACCCTCCTTGCGAGTACTGATGGATGTTAAGCTGGACGAAGCAGAGTGGGTCCGGTCCCGATACGAACAACTGAGTCTGATTGAAGAGAAAAGATTGGCTGCAATCTGTCATGGGCAGCTGTATCAGAAAAGAATGAAGAGAGCCTTCGATCAGAGAGTCAGGCACCGAGAGTACCAAGTAGGAGATCTTGTGTTGAAAAGAATCCTCCCTCCTCATACAGACCACAGGGGCAAATGGACTCCAAACTATGAAGGACCATTCGTAGTAAAGAAAGTTTTCTCTGGTGGAGCACTGATGCTCAGCACCATGGATGGTGAAGACTTCCCGTCCCCTGTGAATTCAGATGCAGTTAAAAAATACTTCGCATAAAAACGACCCGCTGGACATAAAAACAGAATGTAAGTCCAGGCAAAAATAGGGCATCCCGGCGAGTCAAAAACAGAATAAAAGACTCGGGCAAAAATAAGGGAAAATAAACAAAGAAAAATGTACACCCGCTGAGTTGAAAAGCCACATTGGACAACTCAGGCAAAAATGGGTATCCCGATGGATTGAAAACCCGAAAGGGCGATCCATGCAAAATGAGGGAATAAGCGAACAACTGCATTCTGAATTCGTCTGTATCACTTACAACCGGTTAAGCTTCAAAAGGATCAAGCTTCTGTCAGAATCAGCCTTCTTCAGAAAGCAAGACGAGAAGAACGTCAAAAGTCATACGAGTCATAACAAGAGGGAAGCTCCTTAAAGCGTCGTCAACATTGCCAGCATTTTGTTTCTCAATTTGTAACAATCTCCTCATTTCAGGGGATATGTTTCTTTGACTGTATCTTGCCAATTCAGGGCGTATAAATTAATAAAAACAGATTTTCAGTCAAGTTTCACCTCGTACACTTCATTTTATTTGCAAAAAATGTCTGATGTCTTTAAAATACTGGTTGCATAAGTACAGATGCTTCTAAAAAATAATAATACGTGCTTGCAGGAAATGTACTTACTCCCGGGAGTGTCTAAACTCCTAGGATAGAATCCGGTAAGGGATACCTCGGGATTACTTGTACGTTTTCCTATCTTTACAGGATTGCAGGTATCCAAAGCACAACATGGGGCATGTATGCTTCATCCCAGCAAGCTGGCAAATCAACACTCACTCAGTCTTAGCACCCAAGTGCTTGCTCCCCAGCCGATTTGCCACTTATTGCTCCCCCAGCCGAGTTACCAATCATTCTTCCTCAGTCAAGTACAAAAGCCAGTGAACCATCTCCCCACAGAGTTCCAGCCTCTATCCAGAAGAGCAACGCACGAAGGAATCACAACAGAGTGACGAAAGCTTCTACAAACCCCAGCAGGGTCCCTTATTACTAGGATGGGTCTATCAGTGACCTATATCCCCAAGAAGATACATCTTGTCAGATCTACCAACGATCTCATCCCCAGCTGGGATGTTCACTTCAAGCGAGAGCGACCAGAGATCTTCACAGCAACGGGATCCGAACCCCAGACCCGTCTTCTCTTGCATAATCATAGCATTCGCATCATATTCACCAAACAAAGCGTAGCATTCCGTCTTAATACGGAGCATTACGACAAAAATCCAACATGTTGCATAATCATAAGTCATGGTCTGAATCAGACGCTTGTGAATAATAATAATCCTTCAACATACAGAGTACCCCTCCAGATTCCCCAGCAAAAGCAGTTGCCTCACATTCACCAATACAAATACACACTCCTTGTGGCACCCGTCCGTGTCATCATTCCCCAGTAAAGTCGCCCGAGCTTTTCTTTGCAAACAAACATTTTACAGATACTTCTCGACACCCGTCCGTGTCATATCCCCAGCAGAAAGCCAAAGCGTCCCCTTTGCACTCACAAATACTTATATATATACATTTCCTTGACATCCGTCCATGTCATTTTCCCAGCACAGTAATGTAAAACTTTGTATACCAGATACTTGTTTATATTACCTCTTGACACTCGTCTGTGTCATTCTCCCCAGCAGGTAGAACACTCAAATATACACCACTCATGCTTATTCCACTTATGCAGATACTCGTCCGTATCTTGTATACACCATTTATATCCCCGCAGATTCAACACCAGTCCTTGTTCTTTGTTAACCAGTTGGTACTCGTCCGTATCATCATCTCAGAACATGTGTCAAGCGTTTGTTTCTACCCGATACTCGTCCGTATCATAGTCTTAAGGATGCTCGCCCGCATCTTTAATCCATACACTATGTCCAAATACTCATGTCTTCTTGAATATAGACACTCGTCTGTGTCCACTATTCCCCAGAAGAGTCCCCTCAGATTCGACACTCGTCCGTGTTCCTTGTTAACCAGTTGATACTCGTCCGTATCATCATCTCTGAACACGTGTCAGTATTTGTTTCTACCTGATACTCGTCCGTATCATAAGTCTTAAGGATGCTCGTCCGCGTCTTTAATCTATACACAAACATCTGAACACTTATACCTTTTATTCCTTAGATGTGAACACTCGTCCGTGTTTACTATTCCCCAGTAAAACAATTGTCTTTTCTATCTGACATTCATCCTATGTCATGATAAACCTTGAGAGCAGCCGTACCCTGCTAGGTGGTCGTCCTCCACCTCTTGATGATCGTCCTTCATCATGCTCGTCCGATGGCCGTCCCCATCGTTGACTTTTCTATCCGACATTCGTCCTATGTCGTGATATTTAGCAGCCGTCCCCTGCTAGGTGATCGTCCTTCGCCTTTTTGATGATCGTCCTTCATCATTTTATCCAATGGCCGTCCCCATTGTTGATTTTGGTTATCTGACATTCGTCCTATGTCATGATAAACCTTGAGAGCAGCCGTCCCCTGCTAGGTGGTCGTCCTCCACCTCTTGATGGTCGTCCTCCATCATGCTCATCCGATGGTCGTCCCCATCGTTGACCTTTTATCCGACATTCGTCCTATGTCGCGATATTTTCGGCAGCCGTACCCCGCCAGGTGGTCGTCCTCCACCTTAGATGACCGTCCCTCATCTCAACCCCAACAGAGCAGCCGTCCCCTGCTAGGTGATCGTCCTTCACCTTTGATGACCGCACCTCATCATCTGTTTATTTCATTTATTCTTTAACCCGATGGCCGTCCCCGTCGTGGTCCCTTTTCTTTTTAGCCCGATGGTCGTCCCCATCGTCGGTTACTTTGCTTTATGAACTTGATGGCCGTCCCCATCATAATTCATATCCCCAGCATGTCGGCCGTCCCCGTCATTGCTTTATTTCCCACACTCTCCCCAGCATGTTGGTCGTCCCCGTCATTGCTCTTTCCCAGCAGTCGTCCTCTGCTCGACGGTCGTCCTCCGTCGCCCATACTTTATAATATACTTTATTTTCTTTTACAATCTATATCCCTTTTCTTCTTCATTCTGTGAGTGCAAATTTCGGATTGTCTTTGGTATTCAACCACAAGTTATCTTGTTTGCCTGTTAAGCCGTTGCTTACATCCTGCACAACTAACTCATGTTTGAATAGGGGCAGCTGTAAATACCCCAAATTTGCCCTCACCCATTCACACCATGGCTTGTGATCATTTTCATATGCATAAACTCAACCATACCATCTCATATCACAGTTGTGATTCACTGCATAGATTCTAAGTCATCTGCACCTAGGGTTTGTGATCTGGGCAATCCAAGAGCTTCTTGAGCCACTCCAAAGGTCATCAATCACTTCAAAGAGGTCCATGTGTGTTCAAGTATCATATTATATCCTCTTAAAGTCAAGAATGCCAAAGAATCACAAGAACTGAGATTGGTATGGAAGCAGAGCCAGGCTTGACTGCACAGATGACCTAGAATTAGGGTTTTGGTTTCAGAGGCCATAACTCCAAATTTTTTGGTCATTCTTGTTTCTATTGGTCTCTATATGGCATAGGGAGTATGCATATCAATTTTCATGAAGAAATTCCATGGGGAAGTCATCTGATCAAGAGTTGACTTTTCAAGCAAGTCAGTGTAAAATCAGGGCATCTGAGGCCCCCAATGACCCAACCAAAGGGTGTTCTTCATCATTTTGATTGTGTATGATCTTTATTTGATCATATAAGAGGTTGGAAGTTCACAAAGTTGAAGAATTTCAAGTCTTTTGCAAAGTTGACTTTTTGGGCAAGGTTGACTTTTAATGGAAATGTCATTTTAGGCAACTTTTTCAACCCTCACTTTTTGATTCAAGAAAGCTTCAAATGGAAAAACTTTGGTCATGAAAGTTGTAGAACAGATCTTTCCCTTTTCAAAAAGTACAAGAACATGACCTAATTCATTTTTGATCAAAAGTTATGGCTTGTCAAAGTTGGCAAAAATCACTAAATTTCAAGTTATGCACCAAATGGAAAACTTGCATTTTCTCATGCCAAGCATTCTTTTGACCTCAAAATGACTTCTAAACTTCATCACATAATCATACATGACCTAAAAACAAAATTGGCCCAAGGAGTATCTCATTTTTGTGCTTTGATTTTCAAATGTTCATAACTCATTTTTCATAAAGATGCAAAGAGGGATTTTTGGCAAAATCACCCTCCAAGGAATTATGTGATCACTAGTTGCTTCCTATGCATTGCCATGACTAAATGAAGTTCCATACATCAAAATTCAGCAAGAATCATCTCATGTACATGGCACAAAATCACAAGAAAACACAAGTGGGCAAGTTGCAAGATCTAGCATAGCTCATGATCCACATGCTGCAGACATTCACAAGCAATCTAAGGGTCATCCTTGACTCAAGCTGAAGCAAGTCAAGCCCTTAGACAGCTGCTGCCATAGCCCATGCTGCAAGTACCAATCACCTTGACTTTTTGGCCAAAACCCCCATACTCTTGGAACAGTAAGCAGTCACCTCTACTGACCTGCTCCACAGGCTACTCATACATCTTGGGAGTGTTATAGCAAGGCATTGGTCATTGAAACAAGAGAGAACACAGCCTTCACAAAAATCAGTCAAGAACTCCTCTTCTTCGAATCTCCCTCTCCATCCATCAAACACCCAATTTCTCTTCACCAATCAATCATACACACTCAAGAGAACCAAAATCCATCATTGAAGTAGCTTGAAGCCTCACAAATCCTGACTGTGGAATCTGCTGCACCAGAACACTTCTTCTCAAATCAGCCATCCACAAGGACTCTGAAGCATCTCATTGAGTTCAAGAGGGTCAAAGAAGTTCATTTGCACTAGTGGGAGACTCTGGAAGCTCACCATTGAAGCTTTCCAGCTCAGGTATGGCCAAGAACTCTTTTTCACAGAGCTTGCTTTTCTTGCTATAAAATGGAAGTGTGTGTTGTGCTGATCATGATGATGTCCTTAGAATTGAAAATAGTGAAGGAATGATCATTTTATGCTTCTCTGAAATTTTGCCCGTGTTTGAGTTTGAGCTTGTTCTTCTTTGTTCATGGTGGATAAATGGTTTTTAGGGATGGATTTAGGTTTAGTTTGAGGAGGGGAAGGTTTCTGGGCATTTAATTTGACTGGGGGTAGCCTATAGAAGAAGCTAGGGTTTTGACCCTGCCGGAGAAGACGACCGGAGCTCATCTCCGGTCGCCTGAGGGTGATTAGGGTTAAGCCTGATTAATTACGCAACTTTGAATCTCATCCCTTAGATGCTGTTTCCCGCGCGCTTGTGAACGGCCCAGATGAGTCATTATGCCCTAATCCTGTTTAATTAAATAAATCTTAATTAATTAAACCAACTTCAAACCTCAGCCATCAGATCACGCGCGTTTAAGAACTTTGAACCTGGGCCTTGGATCTTGATTACTCCCAGTCTTGTTGACTTGCACGCACAGCCTCTGGATCTTCCAACTTTCAATCTAAGCCACTCATACTGCATACTTTGTATTTTTATTTTCATTTTCTTTATATTTTATTTCTCATATTTATTAAAAATAGCAAAATACATTTAAAAATTATGAAAATTTTCATCAAGGTTTTCATTAATTTTTAAAACACAAAAACATTTTTATTTTTATTTTTTGCATTCAAAACATATTTTTAAATATTTAAAAGTTTATTTTTAATTAATTAATGAGAATTAATTAATTAAAAATACTTTTAGGTATTTAAAAATCACCAAAAAATTCATGAAACATTTAAAAACATTTAGAAACATTGTCCAACCCTCAAACCAAATTTCTTTTTTGATCTTGATGCATTTTGAGAATTTTCCATGGAATTAATTCATTTTCAAAGCATTAGTTTGATCCAAACTTCCAAAAATCATTTCTGCCTAACCCTTGAGAGTTGAACCTTGATTCTTTTTGCATTGCATTGTGTTTAGAATGTAGTTTGTGAGATTAAATGGGCATGATTTGATCTTTCATTTTCCATTTGTTTGACATTTTTCTTGTTAAGGAACCCTAAAACCCTAGAAAACTTAGGAAAATCATAACTTGAATTAGGTTAAGAGTTGGAACCTCTCCTTTGGGCAGTGAGTTAGTATAGGTTTAGGGATCCTTTGAGTGCATTTTCAATTTTTTATCTTGATTTTTGCTTCTGATTTTGGTTTTTGTTTGATGTTTTGATCATAAACCCTAATTTGGGCTTCCATATGCATCCATCTTGCATTTGCATTCATGCCTTGACTTGCCATGACATTTTGTGCATCCATTTGATTCATTTGACATCTTAAGACATATTGAAGGTATGTTTGATC
This sequence comes from Lathyrus aphaca, assembly GCA_963966055.1. Taxonomy (NCBI): domain Eukaryota; kingdom Viridiplantae; phylum Streptophyta; class Magnoliopsida; order Fabales; family Fabaceae; genus Lathyrus; species Lathyrus aphaca. The sequence continues at coordinate 185,085,066 of OZ014524.1, forward strand.
ATTGCATCTTGCATTTGCCATGTTGTGTGCCATATGCATTTCCTAACTTGTCATGTATGATCATGGTTCCCAACTTGCTTCATTTGCATCCATAAGTTTGTATGATCCTTCCCATGCTTTGTTTCATGTTTGCATCATCTCATAACATCATTGTCATCTCATATATGCTTCTGGTTTTGGTTTGCATCATGCCATTTCATTTCCTTTTGCATTGCATTGCATTCCTTTCACTAACTTTTCAGGTGGTAAGTAACTTTGAGAAGTGAATTTGCCTTCACTTTTCACATTTTCTTTTCATCTCTTTTATGCATCATTGCTGCATTTTGTTATGAGTTTGAGATTGAGCTTGCTCATTCTTTTTCTTCCTACTTTCTTTCCTCAAGTGACTTGACTTCTTGAATGAAGCAAGTTGCTTTGCTTTCTCTTTGCTCCTTTCATCTGCTTCCTGGTGGTTCCATTGAAGATTTCTTTCTTAAAACCTCACAAACCTTAGGAACAACCAAGCATGACAATGATTAGGGTTTTGATTAGTCTCCCCACTTAGTTTTACCTTTGTGTCTCATTGAGTCTTCTCTTCTCATCTCATAATCAGGGACTAAACCCTAAAGGTTTTAAGGCTTTGTGATTAAGCTTATGCCTGCATCCTTCTATTAGGATGGAGTGTATAACTTTAATCCTAAGTGTTAAACCCTTAATGTGTTTAAATCCTTTAATCAATTCACTTAATAATCATCAAGACATCAAGCTTGTAACTTGGGCCTTGCATTAGGGTTCTAATTCTTCCTTAACTGGTTAAGAAGGACTAACCCTAGTGTTAATGGACAAGTCCCCCTCAAGTTGTCTTGCAAATCATAAAAATCATTTCATCATCATACCATTAAATAAAATACACTTAATCAAAGGCTTGTTTTGTCATGAGTTTAATCCCTAATCATGGATTAAGTTGAGGAGCTTTCCTCAGCTTAAACATTCTCATCTATTATCCTTCTATTAGGATGGTGTAATGAGTCTGTTTAATCCCTGATTATGGCTTAATCTCATTACTTAACACTAAACAAAAACCACAAAAACATCTAAATAATTACAAGTAGGTTAATGATCTTAATCCTACATCAAAGGTGGTTAAGTGTGAGAAGCTGACTTCACACTTAAGGTATTCTCATTACCCCTAATTAGAGGGAAGATGTGATGAGTTTACTAAATCCATTGGTTTAGGCTTAAGCTCATTAACTTATGACAAACTTTCAAAAGCAATAAAAGACTGAAAATGCAAAAACAAACAATAATCGTCTCCTCCGGGATTCTTTTCTCATCTCATTCACTCACAAACGAGAACTCGTTTCTTCCGTCTAATACAAGACAGTTTGCACCTGAGCCAGACAGGTCATACACTTGTGCATAGGCAAATAAGCAGTTCACAAGTCAATTCATCTTTCAATCTCTTTGGGTCGAACTACGGTGTTCTGACTTCCTCATTGCACGAGAGGATACGTAGGCATAACTTAACGGTTATCGAACAAAAGTCTCTGTATTCCCTCTCTTTCTAGCCTTATTCTTTAAGCCTCATAGTCTTGAGCATTTTATTCTTTTTCTCACACTGACACTTCACTTATACACTTCACTTCTCTTACACTGACACCTGTACATCCTTTTCCAGCTCTTTTATACACAGATTGCACTGACACTACCCCTTTAAAACACAAATATTTTAAGCGTGGATCCCGTCGAGTACGACGGACAATCTGGGTGCTAATACCTTCCCAGGTTGTAACCAACCCCCTTTCTCAGTCTCTCTGGTTCGCAACCGTCTTATCCATATCTTTCTAGGTCTATGCAGCATTACCTTTCCTTCGGGATAAAAATGCCTAGCTGGCGACTCTATTCATTCCCTGTGAGTTCACTCCTGTGTGTTCTCACATCCTCCTTTCGCCGACCGTTCGCGCTTGTACCAGGATGCAAATCTTTGGGAGCGACACTAATTTCCAAAATGGATCCTGTCAAGTATATCTTTGAGAAACCAGCGTTAACCGGAAGGGTTGCTAGATGGCAAATGATCTTAACAGAATATGACATACATTACACTTCTCAGAAAGCCATCAAAGGAAGTGTATTGTCGGATTACCTTGCACAACAATCTCTTGAAGATGATTATCAGCCAATGAAGTTTGATTTCCCTGATGAGGACATCATGTACCTCAAGGCAAACGATTGCGAGGAACCACTTCCGGAGGAGGGGCCAGACCCTGAATCCAAATGGAAGTTGATGTTTGATGGGGCAGTCAATATCAATGGACGTGGAGTTGGTGCTGTTCTTATTACGCCTGAAGGTGTTCACTTTCCCTTCGCTGCCAGAATTACGTTTGGCTGCACCAACAATGAAGCAGAATACGAGGCGTGCATAGTGGGAATAGAGGAGGCTATTAATCTTCAGATTAAGACCCTTGATATATTCGGAGATTCAGCCCTCGTTATCAATCAGGTTACCGGCAAGTGGTATACACATCAAGAGCACCTAATTCCTTATAGGGATTATGCCAGAAAACTGTTGATGTTCTTCACAACAGTTAAGCTTCAGTACATACCACGTGATGAGAATCAATTTTCCGATGCATTGGCTACTCTTTCTTTGTCTATCAAAGTCTTGTGTTGGAATTATGTGCCCAGAATTGACATTTTCAGGCTTGACACACCAGCTCATGCTTTCTCTGTAGACGTCGTGACTGATGAGAAACCTTGGTACTTTGATATCAAGCTCTTCCTGGAAAAGCAAGAATACCCAGCTGGGGCAGCTTCCAATGACAAGAAGACCTTAAGGTGACTTGCTGCTATTTTCTTCTTGAATACAGATGGGGTGTTGTATAAGAGGAACTTTGACATGGTCTTGCTCAGATGCATGGATAGACACGAAGCAAACCTGTTAATGTAGGAAGTCCACGAGGGATCCTTCAGTACTCATGTAGGAGGACATGCTATGGCTAAGAAATTGTTGAGATCGGGTGTATTATTGGATGACAATGGATGCAGACTGTTTTCATACGCCCGAAAGTGCCACAAGTGCCAGATTTATGCATACAAGGTGCATGTTCCTCCAAGCTCGCTCAACGTCATGTCATCCCCTTGGCCCTTTTCTATGTGGGGCATTGATATGATCGGGAAAATAGAGCCTACTGCTTCAAATGGTCATCGCTTCATCTTGGTCGCGATTGATTGCTTCACTAAGTGGGTCGAAGCAGCATCTTACGCCAGTGTCACTCGTCAAGTGGTAGCCAGGTTTCTGAAAAGAGACATCATTTGCAGATACGGAGTACCCGAAAGAATCATTACTGACAATGGTTCTAACTTGAACAACAAGATAATGGCAGAATTGTGTCGGGACTTCAAGATCCAACATCACAATTCTTCTCCTTACCGACCAAAGATGAATGGTGCGATAGAGGCGGCAAATAAGAATATCAAGAAGATTTTGCAAAAGATGGTTGTAACTTACAAAGATTGGCATGGAATGTTACCATTTGCGCTGCATGGGTACCGAACGTCAGTCAGGACGTCAACTGGGGCAACTCCCTTCTCATTGGTATATGGTATGGAGGCAGTCTTGCCTGTTGAAGTAGAGATTCCTTCATTGCGTGTGATGATGGATGTGAAGCTTGATGAGGCTGAGTGGGTGCGTGCTCGTTACAATCAGCTATGTCTAATTGAGGAAAAGAGATTAGCGGCTATCTGTCATGGTCAGCTTTATCAAAGGAGAAGGAAGCGAGCATTCGACCAACGAGTACGTACTCGGGAATATCAAGTATGAGAACTTGTGCTCAAGAGGATTGTTCCTCCAGGTTCAGATCACAGGGGCAAGTGGACCCCAAACTACGAAGGACCATTCATAGTGAAGAAAGTTTTCTCAGGAGGAGCACTGATGCTCACCACTATGGATGGAGAAGATTTCCAATCCCCTGTTAACTCGGACGCAGTTAAAAAATACTTCGCATAAAAAGACCCGCTGGACACAAAAACAAAATTAAAGTCCATGCAAGAAAAGGGCATCCCAGCGAGCTAAAACAGAATAAAAAGCTCGGGCAAAAGTTAGGGAAATTAAATAAAAAAAATATACACCCGCTGAGTTGAAAAGCCACATCGGACAGCTCAGGAAAAAAAGGGTATCCCGGTGGATTGAAAACCCGAAAGGGCGATCCACACAAAACAAGGGAATAAGCAAAGAACTGCGATCCGAGTAATCTGAACCAAATCATCGTTTCGTACAACCTGGCAATATCAGAAGGATAGGAATCAGTCCCCTCATCTTCTCAGAAAGAAAAGGCAAGAATAGAGAGTTTTGAAGACATGCTGGTCATAGCAGAAAGGGAACTCATTGGGATGTCGTGCCCATTGCCATTAGGATAGTTTATTTTCTCAATTTTCTGGTAGCTACCTCTTTCCAGGTGGTTGCTTCCTGATGTAAAACTTCGCCTATTCAGAGGCTTTTCAATAAAAGAATATTCAGTCAAAAAGTTGTGTTGTGTTTATTTTTGTTTGCAAAATGTCCTGAATTTTTGGCAAAAATAGCATTGCATTTAAAACATGGTGATAATTTGAAAGAAAATAACATTGCAGGGAAACATTTGAAATCTTCTTTGAGTGTCAGGTGACGATGGATGAACAAATCATACCATGCAAGTCCCCTGGGCACATATATGTTTCCTGTTGTTGCAGGTTTTGCGGGATGGCGTCACATTCTCCCAAACTGAATTTTCCCTAGCTAAGTCATGGCAGGTGGGATCCCCAAGCAGTTTTTTTCCCCAGTGGAGTATGCCCAGCAAGCAGTGGGAGGCCCATTCCCCACAGAGTTTAACTGTCAAAGCTCTTTTCACAAAACAGAGGATATTTGAGGAAACATCTCCCCAGTCGTGTTGGAGGATCGTCATTTCACCGTAAAGTTCCCTGATTGAGATACAACCATCATGGAAATATTCTCTGAGACCCATTTGTGTTCATACTTTATTGCCGCTCGTCAGCATTTCTTAACACTCGTCTGTGTTATCATTTTGGTATTGCTCGTTTGCTTTCCCCAGCAGTTACCCATGGTTGTAAATGTTGCTTGCTCGTCTGCATTTTCCAGCACTTGTCGGTGTTGGGTGTTTGAAATTTGCTATTGCTCGTCTGCACTTTCCAACACTCGTCTGTGTTTGATGCTTGATATTATCTGTTCGAAGCCCGTCTGCATTTGTTGGGATACTCGTCTGTATCATCCCTTGCACTCGTCTGTGTTGGCCTATATCCATATGTGTTGATGTGATAATCACCCTGGTACTCGTCTGTATTGCTACTCCAAATGCTCGTCTGTGTTGGATTTCTGGTATTTGTCTGCGCCAGTGACTGATATTCGTTTGTATCATTGCCTGAAGCGCTCGTCCGCGTTTCTTATATCATCGTCTAATATTCGTCTGTATCATTGCCTGAAGCGCTCGTCCGTGTTTCTTAGATCATCGTCTGATATTCGTTTGTATCATTGGCTTATGGCACTCGTCTGTGTTTCTCTTGATGATCATCCAATACTCGTCTGTATTGAAGAGGTTTGAAGTCCTGACTGTGGGGATAAATGTAAAAATGGGTACCGGTCCTGGCGTAACAGGTTTATCCGAAGGAGGCTCGTTTGTCTCACACACCACTTATTAATGTCGCACCTGGCGTAACAGGTTTGCTCAAAGAAGGCTCGTCTGTCTTAGACCATATATCCACGGATAATATATGAAGAGGGTTCGTCTACCTTGATTATGCATGTCTATCCCACAGACTTTAGTGCATCACCGGTTCTGGCGTAACAGGTATATCCGAAGGAGATTCGTCTGTCTCAAGTCATATGTTTTGCAAAGTATGTGAGGACTCATATGTCCAGTTCCTGGCGTAACAGGATTGTTCGAAGAAGACTCGTCTGTCAAAGTATTCTGATTCCAAATAATAGTTTCAACTTAGAAGGAGCTCATCTGCTTTCTCTCCACTTTAGTCACCAAAGCGTCATTTGGTTGGGTTTATTTCCCAGTTTTTGCATTCTCCATCAGAGTGCAAATTTCAGGTCTTCTTGGTATTCAACCACAATTTATCTTGAACGGTCGATAGCCCGTGCTACCGTCCTTGTCAGATTAACAGTTGTTTGAATAGGGGCAGCTGTAACACCCCAAATTTGCCCTCTTCTTTTTAAGCATCATATCATATCATATTCATCATGAACATATCATATTCTTGGCATCTTAGCATGGAAAGATGAGGCATAACATTCTCATGACCTGGCATTTGGCATATGATCATCTGTGGAGGTTTTTGAAGCATCACAAGCTATGACAAGGGGCCCAATGGATTTGTCCAAGTCCTATGAGGGGTTTATATTGCATTAACAAGTTCAAGATCATTCACAAAAGCTCAGAAGGTTGGAAGATCATTAGGGAATTCAAGCTAGGGCAAAGCTCCTACACAATGATCCCAAATTAGGGTTTGAATTTCAAGCATGAAAACCTTATGACTTTGGCCATTTCATTTGGGCAAAGTCTCTTATATGTTAAGAGGATCCTAGGGATGAAACTTGGTGAGAAAATTCCTTGTGGAAGTCAAGTATTTCTTCAGTTGCTTGTAAATGAAGAAATCAATCAACTGTGCATTCTAAAAGTCAACTATGAGATTTCAAAGGGTCCAACCCCATTTTTCTAGCCAAGGGATGTTCTTATAACCTTATAAGAGTTTTGGCAAGATCAAAGATCAATAATCATGAGGTTTTGAGGTGTTTTGCAAAATTGGCATAAGTGTGGTAATGAGAATTTCCATTTTTAGCAAGGTTTTGCCCTAATTTTCAAGTAAGCTTAACTTGGTGAAAAAAGCTTCAAATGAACCAAAGCCAAACATGAAAGTTGAAGATTAAAGCTTCCCATTTTCAAAAAGTACAAGAGCATTTTCATAGCCCTCATGGTTAGAGAGATAGGCCCCTCGAAAATTCCAATAAATCTAGGGCATGACATGAAATTTCAATCTTCCACAAATGCAAAAAGTCATGAAACTTATTTTCAAGTTGTTTTATGGGCCAAGTGAGGTCACAATATTACAAAGCAATGCCAAGAAGCTAATTTGCTCCAAAAATAGTGTCAAATTCGTGCATGTCAAGAAAGATATTTCACAAGGTGCAAAACATGCATGATTATGAGAAAAGTGTGATCCTCACATCCAAGGGCCAGAATAATTGTTGTTTTGAATCAAGGGTGTGATATTGAAAACACATGGGCAAGGAATGAGAGGAATGCACGAGTAGAACACCTCATCACACAAATCTTGCAAGTTTTGCAAATTCTCTCTCACACTCTCGTCTCACGTGCCATTGCCCTCATTCTTTCAGCATTGTTTTTTTGAGTCATTTATAAGAAAATTAGGGTTTCATTTGAGGTCAGATCCATCACATTTCACCACTTCAAAGTTCTTGCACCAAAAGCAAAAGCATTCGAATCTCATCACTCTCTCACTTTCTTCACAAACTCTTACCATATTCTTGTTCAGTGAGCTCTAAGGATCACAAATATACCATCAATTCAAGCTGAGAGGAAGGTTTTCATCAAGTGCCATTCAAGTGCAGTTGGTTGCGGGTTCTAAGATCTAGAGAGTTTCAGCTTCTCGTTTGCATTTATTTTGCAAAGAGAGGATAAAAGGAGTTGATCTGCATCTTTGGAAGCTATTTTCTGGCTTGTTTCAAGATCTCCAATCTCAAGTAAGCTCTGAAACTTTTGGATCTGAAACTTGTATTTATGGTATGCAATGTGATCTATGAACTTTGCTGATTGCTCTGCACTTTTTAGATTTGATTTTGGTGCATTATTGAGGATGTATTGATGATTTGAAGTTTCATGGTGAAATTTGTTTTGCTTCGATCTGATTGATTCAGTGATCCTTTGTGATTTTCATTGCCATTTTTGGATTCAGCATAGTTCATTTATTGGATCTGCAGTGTTTGATTCATTTTAATTGAATTTTGTTCATAGTCTGTGTTTTCCGGTGCCGGAGCCCTAGCTCCGGTCACCGGATTCTGGGAATTGTGTGACCTGAGTTGAATGAAGAAGACAACCTCTCATCCCTTGGATCTCTCATCTGAACGTCCCACAGCTTGCCAACGCATAAATGAAATACCCTCTCCCTCACGTGTTTTCTTTTTCTATTTTCATTCTGAATTAATATCCATGTGTCTCACCTCACCATAATTAATATGTGCCCTCAACCCCAACCAATCATTTTGCTGACTTGCTTTAATGAGTTGACCTATCCTGCACGTTCACTTGATCCTATGACCTTTGTTTTTCCTGAATTTTTGAATTTCCACACTAATTATCATAAGCCGCGCTGACTTTTAATTGGGCTTGACTTGATATCCCCACCCCCTGTCTCTGAGGCCCAATGCTAATGAACTGGATTTGTTTCATTTCGCACCCCCTTGCCATTTTATTTTATTTTATTTTATTTTTATTTCCATTTTAATTTCAGTTTGGATTTTAGTTTTCTTTAATTTTGGACATTTTCATTTTTCATTTATTTTATTTTGACACGTGGAAATTAATTCTTTCTCTTAATTAATTCATTTTTATTCATTTTGAAACATGCTGACTTGTCCATTTTTTATCCTGACCATCATTTTGAATTTTTGGTTGGTTCTTTTTGCTTTGGATTCATGATAGGATGTAGTTTCTTGGTGATTTTTGTTCTGATTTTTAGAACCTTGATTAATTGACTTTGGTCCTTAACTTGTGAGTGAAGCTTATTAACCCTAGTTGATGTTTGACCCCTCATTTGACTTGTTTAGCTTCTGAATTTCTTTCCCTTATTTTGGCATGTTGTTATGTTATGATTGAAGGTCACTTGTGCAAAGTTGTAGAATTTTTGATTGTTCACTTGATTTGTTTTGGTTTTTTGTTCTTGACTTGTCGCATTTTACTTCTTTTGGATCATTTGCTCTCTCATTAGCTTAGAAGGGCACTTGTGCCAACTTCTCCCACTTGTTTAGATCCTTATTAGGATGTGAGGACCTCTCTGATCTTGGGTTGTGGTTTGTGTCTTAGGAAGTTTGTGTGTGGTTGCCTTTGAAGTCTTTTCATTCTCATGCACTTCCTTTGCTTTCTTTCTTCTCATGATGTTATCACTTGACTTTGTGTCCTTCTTCTCTTCATCTCTCATGCTCTTTAGACACTTTTCTAACATGGTTATGGTTCTGTCCTTGTACCTTAGGGTTGTGATTTGTTCATTTTTGTTTTGCATCTTCTCATGTTTGTTTTGATTTGTCATAAGTGATTCATGTTGCCTCATGTTTGGTTGTGTGTTTCTTTTCCTATTCTTGTGACTTGTGTTTGCATTTGATGTTTATGTGCATGAATTCACTTCTGATTGTATGGTTTTAGTATGGTATTATGATCATCTTATACTGCTTTGTGTCACTAACCTTTTCAGGGGCTTTGGTAAGTGAGAGGTGTGGATGTGATTCCCACATCTCCAAACCTTATCTCTTCTCTTCTTATCATTATTTGTTCTAACCTTGTGATTGTTGGGCTTAGGCCTTACCTCTCCCCTCTTCTTCTTCTTCTTCTTCTTCTTCTTCTTCTTTTCCTCCCTTCTTCTCTATTAGGATAGAATTCAAACCTCACTAACCTAGGTCCATCCATGCATGACAACATTTAGGATTCTTAGTCCCCCATTAGACTTTTACCTTTGAGATCCTTTTGGTGATCTCTCTTCTCATCTTCAAACTTAATTTTAATTCACTCTAATAAAGGCTGAGTCTTCTCATGTGACACGAGACTTTGCTATGAGATACTTGCACGCGTTCCGTTTCGGGGCGAGGTGCAAGTTATCCCTCGTGGTGGATAGGTCTTAGCATGAGATTACCTCACAAAGAAAAGCCTAAAAAATATTTCTTAACCAAAAATCACAAAAACACTTAATAAATGGCAGTAGGTCAGTGTGTCTGAGCCTTCACTCATAGGATTAAATTTGGGGATTTCCTCCATAGATAGGTGTGCCTCTTGCGCATTCTATTTCGGGATGATGTGAGACGTACACATCCCAGTGAGTAAGACTTAGGTACACTTACCTATGCAAACTTCAAAACAGAAAACTCATAAAAAACACAAACCAACAATAAGCGTCTTTCCTTCGGGAATTCTTTTCTCATCTCCTTCGCTCCGTACGCGAACTTGCTCCTACTTGTCATTTTGCAAGACGTTTACGCACTCGTCGTCCGAGCCTGCAACACCTGAGTAGTGACATAGGCAGTTCGAGCCTTAATTCACAAGCAATCTTTTCCACCCCTAGTTAGGGGAACTACGGCGACTCTGATCCTCATTTTCGCGATGAGGTACGTAGGCAGCGGGGTAGGGCCCGTTCGAGCACAATCTTTATTTTCCCTACATTTTTCCTTTTCATTTCTTTTTCAGTTCCCTTTTCGTTTCTTTTATCCAGTTCAGTTCTTTCTCTTTGCAACAACTTTCATTTCTTCACCCTTTGAAACAGTTTCTTTGCAAGCGTGGATCTCGTCGGGTACGGCGGATGATCTGGGGTGCTAATACCTTCCCAGGTCGTAACCGACTCCCGAACTCAGTTTCTTTGGTTCGCAGGACCCGTGTCCTTCCTTTTCTTTTCTTCTGGTTTGTGCAGCATTACCATTCCCGTTCCTTCGGGATAAAAATGCTTGGCTGGCGACTCTATTCTTTTCCGCGCCACTTTCGCGTTTGTACCAGGATGGAAATCCGGGGAGCGACACTTCTGTTATATAACTAAGACAACAAAATACTAATTTTCCTTTTCATAGTAACATTTACTTAAATAACCATTGCAACACTTCTGATTCTAATATATTTTTTAATTTCGCTTTATTATATTATGTTTACCCTATTATATTCCTTTCAAAACAAAAAGTCGGCCATTTTTAAGTTATACCAACTGGGCAAAATCCTTTTTTCTTTGTGTAGCATTGGCCTACTAACATCTTCTTTTATCTAGAATTGTCAAGATTTCTATATTTTGTGTAAGAAGAATGAAAGCTCTGATAATATCAAGCGTGTTTCATTGATCTTGCATCTTCATAAAGCAACATGTAATGAAGCTATTCCTTTTTTTTTCAATCACTAAAATTTTAATGGTCATTTAGGTTGGATTTTGAATTGTAAAAATGAAGTCTTTGTACATGCATGATCATATATTATGTTTGTGTTTTGCAAAATAAAGTAACCCTTTATTTTGATGTTTATTGTTTTAACCTTGGGGATCTTGGAAAAAAATACATAATTGATCATATATTATGTATGTGTGACAGTTCTATGCATGAAACTGTTATATTTTTAAAATTTTGCACACTTGTAATCATCGTTTTGGTTGGTTTTGTTATTTTGAAGTGATGGTAATCAAATATTAATTTATAGAAATTGAACAGTAAATTTTTTTATTTGTATGATTATATATTTTAATTAAAAAACAATTTTTGTTCATTAAAAAATATTCTTTAATTGGACGAATTATTTTAATATATTATGGACATTGCAAATTGGAACAAGGCTTGTTTGGCTAAGATGTTATGGAACATAAACAGGAAAACTGATAGCCTTTGGATCAAATGGATCCATAGTTTCTACATAAAACAACAATTCATTCTTATTATGCCAGTGACAAAATCTGCTTCTTGGATATTCAAAGCAATTATGAAAACTAGGCATAATGTAGAAGGAAAGGTCAATTGGAACAAGGTTGTTGAGGATAGGTTCAAAACTAGCAGGTTGTATGAAGAATTGAACTGTTCCAACCAAATTGTTGCTTGGAGAAGCATTTTCCAAATGAATCCAGCTAGACCTAGAGCAAAATTCACCATGTGGCAAGCCTGCCACAAAAGGTTGGCTACTCGAGAAAGACTTAGAAGATTGGGGTTCATTGACATTGTGACCTGCTGCTTTTGCATTGAAAGGGAGAGTCAAGACCACTTATTCTTCCAATGTGAAATAATGAAATCTGTGTGGAGCAAAATTTTATGTTGGTTGAATATAAACCATGTTCTTGGCAGCTGGGATGATGAGCTTAATTGGATGATAAAAAACAGCAAATGCAAAAAACCTTGGAGTAAAGTATTGTTGTGTGCTTTTATGGAAACAACTCATGAGCTTTGGAAGTATAGGAATGACAAAACGTTTGGTAATGAATTCAACATTCATGTTGTTAAGTCCAAAATCAAGGATGTTGTAGTCTTTAGATGTTGGATGAAACATAGTCTTAGAAGCCATATAGGTAGTTTTACTATTGCTCTAAGGGGTTGTTTTAGCTCTTTTTGTCTCTGGGTGTAGCTGAATCCCCTTATGGATTGTTTAGTTGTAACTGTTTTTTAGTGAACAATGTTATTTATTTCAAACTCTAATTACCTACGTATGTGATAATAATAATAATAATAATAATAATAATAATAATAATAATAATAATCTATTTATCTACTTAATCTAAATCAAAGTTGTCATGATGACAACTTTGATCACAATCCTAACCCTAATTGTTTACGTGACAATTTCTCTAACTCTAATTGTCTATTTGTCTATGTGGCATTTCTTAATATATTTAATAATATTTCTAACCCTAATTGCATACTTGTAATAATAATATTCATAATAATATTAATATTAAATAACCAATAATGATAAAAATAATAAAAATAATAAATTATTTCTAATCTTAATTATAATATCAATATTATATTATAAAAGGATTATTCGGTCACCAATATTAATAATCATATAATTAATATATAATATAATAATATTAATATTAATTTAATAATAATATGAATGTTAAATCACCAATATAAATAATAATAAAAATAATAATAACACAAATAATAAATTATTTCTAATCCTATAAATTTGTCAGGAATTACATAGATTAATCTCTCTAATTAAAGAAGATTACAAAGACAAAATCTCTTTAATAGATTTAACATTGTTATATTTGTAGCGCTGGAGTGATACTCATAACTTTGAGTTAATATGAAAAAGTTTAAGCGTTTTTAAATAAACTAATAAAAAATGTATTTGTATCTATGCAAAGAAACAAAACAAAAATCGGTTCTTGTTCAATCTATTCAACCTCAATTGAACAACTTGCTGGATCAACTAGACTATGGTTGAAATGAGATTGAACTAACCAGCAAATTGACATAATCACAATTCAACCGATTTAACCATTTAGTTTGGTTTATAAAACACCTATTGCAACTATGAAGGAAAGTGTTTCATGAAATATATAGCAATGTTGAAATTTCAAGAGACATAAAGCGTTATACATAGTGACATAAAATGATTATGTTGAGCTTTAATATCTCAATCCAAAATTATCACATACTACTATTATTGATGATAAGCATCAAGACAAAACAACTGGTGCAAGTGTCAAACTAGACTCTTAAATATCTAAATATAGCCATGTTTCGAATTCCTCTTTGAGCTGTTGTTGTTTGAGAGATGACCAGAGAGTATTTGATAAATCATTTTCCTCTAATGAAAAATATTTTCAATATTGCAATGACAAGTTCTATCAGAATAGCCAAGTTGCTATGTATGTTTGTCAAGTTGAGTTTTTCTTGTAAAATATTTCAGAATATATTTTCTATTGTGAAAAACAAACAAGTAATTTTAAAATTGTATTTATAATTAAAGGAGACCTCTTTCTTTGACAAATTAATGATTTTATAAAAATACTATTAATAATTTGTCTATTTTATTCTATATGAAATAATATAAAATAATTTATAATAAAAATAGCACATAAATTGTCGATACTGTTCCTTAACTCTCCGATTTTATTTATTTCCAAATTTTATAAGGAGTGGAATGATCCACGTGAGAATATCAAGACACATTTCAATCTATAGTATAGATTGTATAAAGTAATAGACAGATGAGATCTGTAGGGAAAAAGAAGTAAGATATTTTGCATAATAAATATCTTTGTGCAATACACATCTGAGTTTTATTGTAAAAAAGTTGGTTTTGTCAAAAATAAAAAGTATATACATGTCCCAAGACATGACATGTCTTGTTAACTTGATGTTACTGTGTTAATGGCACCAATAAAAATGATACAATTGTTAAAGTTATTTTTAGAAATTTTAACACTGAATATTCTTTTTTTCAAAAATATTTTCCAAATAATCCACATTTTAGAAGAATTCTCAATCTATCTCACTTTTTGACAAATTAGAGAACAGTTTTCAATTAGATTGGCGACCATGTATACTTATTAAGAGGTATCGTCAATTGGTTTGGAGACACCATATAGAGTCTTAATTCCAATTGACGACTATGTGTTACCGTTATGAAGGGACGCCAATTGATTTGTAGACCATGTGTATTTATAAATTTTTCTTTAAAAAAATACATAATTTAAAATAAAATGATATTAATAATAGATGATATTAATAATACATAATTTTCATTAAACAATAATAGATGAAAAATAAAATGATATTAATAATTAATTATAATTAAAAGAACATAATTTAATGTCCACGACCAGGTTGGGCATACTGTCCGCCGGTTCCACATCCCCTAGGTACCCTCACTCGCTGCACTCGCTATCCTTGTTGTTGATTCACTCCAAGTGTTTGTGGAGTTGAGGTCTCCAGAACATCATTAGACTCCCTCAAATATTCTGCGATTTCTACAAAGTCTTGTGTATTGAAGGACGACATGCCGTAACTGAGGTCGTAACCCATGCCATAGTAGTTTGGATGTGATGATGGGGTCATTGGTGTGCGATCTGGACGATTGAAAGGGGACATTGGTGTGAAGGCTTTGTTGGTGAAAGGTTGAAATGATTGTGGTGTTTGAAAGCCGCATGGTGGTTGTGATGGTTGTGTTTGTCGGTTGTGGTGTGATGTTTGTGTGTGTCGGTTATGGTGTGATGTTTGAGCGTCTTGATAAAAGTCATTTTGTTGGACATGGTAAGGGGGGAACTCTTGGTATTGTGGTTGGGTGTCTGACATGTTTGGAAAATGGGTTTGTGTTTGTGTCGCTCGGTAATTTAGTTGGGTAGGAAGTTGTGAGTAACAAGGCTGATAGTTTCCTCGTTGGTTAGACATGGTAGCTTCTTGTGTGTAAGTGGTCTGACGTGGCTCGTGTAGATACCTATCTTTAGATAGAAAACCAATTGCAACCGATCTATACCAAACCATATAAGTATTAGTTGGTATAGACGGGGTTACCATCACTGGTTCACGTAAGACATACTGATAACGATTCCTCCATTTACCACATACTTGCACTGCCTCTAACATTGTCCAGGATCACCGAAAATTAAGTGCTAACTTGATATGTCGAGACATTTTTCCGCTAGTCAACAGGGATTCATCAGTGAAGGTGATCATAATAATCTCTCATATTGTACGTACAAAGAACTATACTCCCTCGTACAAGAAGACGTGGATTGCAAGAACAAAGACCATTGAACAAGTTTATGGCAATTGGGAGGATTCTTACAAAGAATTACCCCGATTTTTGATGGAACTAAAGACGCAAACACCGAGGACTATTGTAATCATGCAGACAGTTCCGGCATGTAGGCCATATGGATCTGTTGTTGATGGAAATGTAATATTTCACCGACTATTCTGGGCATTTCAACCATGCATCCAAGGTTTAGCATTCTACAAACCTATTATTCAGATTGATGAAACATGGTTATACTGGAAATACAAGGGTACATTGCTGATGGCAGTTGCACAAGACGGTAACAATAATGTATTTCCCATTTCCTTTGCTCTAGTTGAAGGTGAAACTGCTTCTGCTTGGAGTTTCTTCCTAAAGAATCTCAGAATACATGTTGCTTCACAAGTCAATCTCTATTTGATTTCAGATAGGTATGCTGCTATTGAGAGTGCTTACAATAACCAAGATAACGGGTGGCATAATACTCCATCTACCCATGTCTATTGCATTAGGAATATCGCACAAAACTTCATGCGTGCAATCAAAGACAGGAAACTTCGCAAAAAACTTGTGAATGTAGTGTATGATTTAACTCAACCATCATTTCAATACTATCGTGACGAAATTAGATTGTCAAATGCAGATGCATGAAGGCGGTTGGAAAATATTCTGGTGGACAAGTGGACAAGGGCATTTTATGGTGGATGTCGTTGGGGCCACATGACAACAAATCTTGTGGAATGCTTGAACGACGTCTTCAAAAGAATTAGAAACCTACCTATAACAGCAGTGGTACGATAAATATATTTTAGGTTGGCATCTCAATTTGCAACAAGAGGAAAAAAAATGGAATGCAATGTTAATGTCTGGTCAAGTTTACAGTCAATGCATAATGAAAGTTATGAAAGATGAAACTATCAAGGCTAGCACACATTTAGTCACAAACTTTGACCGTCATGGGAGAAATTTCAGTGTTAAGGAAACAATTGATCACAATGAAGGAAGGTCATTTTTGGAATATGCTGTCAGACTAGACAGATGCTGGTGTGATTGTGGCAAGTATCAGGCCTTTAGGGTACCTTGCTCCCATGTAATTGCGGCCTACGCGCATGCTCATCAGGATCCGTACAACTATATATCTGATGTTTACAAGACTGTTAACATGATGACTGTCTAAAATGAAAGCTTCGCAGTGTTACCAATGGAGGAATACTGGCCTTCATACCAAGGGGACATAGTTTGACACAACGATCAGATGCGAAGAAAGAAAAAAGGTCGTCCAAACAGCACGTGTATAAGAACAAAAATGGATATGGTTGATAAAATAATAAGATTGTGTACTATATATCATTAGTCTGGACACAACAACAAAGAAAGTCTAAACGTGAGATCCAACTCTGCACAATAATAACTTGTTGTAACCTTATATTTAAATATATTAAGAACTTTTTGTTACAACAATGTTAACAACAAACATCACAATAACCTAAATAAATTTAATCTAAACAACACATACAACAGATAAACACAACATTTCTAACTGATTACAATAATCAACCTAATTTCATTAGGTCCAAACATCATCTTCCTAGCTTCCGCGTCAGTCTTAACTCACACCTATCCACGCATCCTATCATATCTCTCAATACTGCAAATTTTTTCACCTTCACCAATTTCTTCTTCTAGCCACCGATTCAGCTCCCTCTTCAGTTGATTGAGACTTTGGATATTCCAAAACAACATATCGATCAGAGGCTTCTCTCTCTCTCTCTCTCTCGAGAGAGAGAGAGAGAGAGAGAGAGAGAGAGAGAGAGAGAGAGAGATCACTTTCCCATAGTGGCGCATATACATGATATCAATATTACTTGTATATCACAAGAGATGTGAAAATACTTGAGCACATAACCATTATTTATAGCAAACTTCACTTAGAACCTTGTCTCCAATTGAATTGGCGACTCTTCCCATTTTTTACACATTGTCGTCAATTGGATTGGAGACTGCATATGGTGTCTCCAGTCCAATTGGCGACTCCTCTTTAACTTTGTACATGATTGCCAATCCAATTGGAGACTCCTCCTAAATTTGTCAAAAAATGAGGTAGATTGAGATTTTTTTTTTAAATGTGTATTATTTGAAAAATATTTTTTAAAATAGGAATATTTACGTAAAAAAAATTCTCACTTTTCTATGATGAGGGGTGGTGAATCCTTAAAGTCATTTTTATTTAGAGAAATTAAGTTTAGAATCCTAAAATCACTTAAATAGGTAAGTAGGTAGAAAAAGAATGGAGAGTCATGATATTTTGATTTAGCTCTCTTTTTCAAATATTCACATGAATGAAATAAAAAGGTAGATTTGTATTTCTTCAAAGTTATTTGTTAGGAAATAAATAAATTATAATTTTTATGTTTTAACTTGAGAAGAAATTTTTTCAACCATTGTTATTAATAGCAACCGTTTTTTTTAATGTTTATACCTAAGAAGAAATTTTTTCAACCATTGTTATTAATAGCAACCGTTTTTTATGTTTTAACCTAAGAAGAAATTTTTTCAACCATTGTTATTAATAACAACCGGAATGATATCTTATACATGTTAGTATGGTTATGCTTTCTAACTATAGTAAGAGGTGATTGTGATTTATCTATAAAAGCTCAACACACGTGTCATTTTCTTAATAAATCTAACTCATTTTTTCTTCAAATTTCATACTCCATTCTTCAAAAGCTATAGGGTTTAATGAAGGAAATTATTAATGTCAACTCTATATTTTATAGTATTTTTGTTTTTTTTTTTGAAGTGAATTTTTAACGGAAATCTTTGTAGGATATCATGTAGTTTATATGAGTGGAGTAAGTTTCCGTTTTATTTTTTTGTAATTCCTTTCTTAGTAGTTTGTTGTTGGTTTTTGGATTGTCGGCTTTAGCCTCTCTTTTTGTTGCTTGTATTTATTGGGTTTTGAGACCCCCTTAATCTTTCCTTATTGAATTTTTCTTATAAACAAAAAACTATAGGGTTTAGGTTTTGAAGATTCTAATACAGTATATTGAAAAACTTGGTTTGAAGATTAATGTTAAGTTACACTTTATTAAATAAACAATATGCTTGAACCTTGCACATTTATCTTTAATATCAAAAATTTTAAGACTATAAACTGAAGATATTGTACACTAAGCATCCATGAGATTGAAAAAATTAAATCGTCTGTGATGAGATTCAAAGATTGTCCCTGAGATATTGTCTAAAGTGTCATATAACATTGTGAAAATGAACACCACATTTCACTACGGTTGAAAAACATGACCGTGATGAAATGTTAATTAATTTTAATTTTAAAATAGAAATAAAAAAGAAACACCCAACATTTAACCATAATTATGTTTTCCAACCGTGGTGGAATGTGGCGTGTTTCTATTACTACGATTTATGCAATGGCCAAATTTAAAGTTAGTTATGAAATTTACATTTTGAAGTAGTGTTGCAACATTTATACCTTACCATTCAAGAGATGAAATCCCTCTTTGTTTACAATGATATCAGAATAACAATAACGGTTACAAACAATATCTATATAGGAGTCTCTCTTTATCAAGTGTATGAATGTTTAGAGAAGGGATAGAGGAAGAAAATGATATTTTTTTTATAAATATATTTAGTTAATTGGTGTGCTTTTTAGATGATCAAAAGAGTCTTTTATATATTTGAGTTGTCATAACGTTTTGTGTAAAAGAAAATAATGAAAATGGTATGTATTAGGTCCATTATCGATTATTCAAATATTTTTGTAAACATTTTCTTCATATGCACCATAATCTATTGAGTAGCAACCATAATTGATTACTCAATGAGATACACCTTATAATTTATTATGGCACATGAGATGAGATATACTTCGTAGTTGATAACCTGCAAGCCATTATCGATTATCCAAGTTTAAAAACCATAATCTATTATAGTCTTTCGATCTCTTCTTTGATTTTGAACATTATCTATGGGGTGAATCTTTTTGGTAACTACTTAACTGGTTTTTTACCAAGTCGAATTGGCAACTTTGGTTCCACCATATCTTGATTTAACCTTGGTATTTCATTGTAATCCCAAACAAAGAATCTTTGAATTATTTGAGTAACTTGACCGCCTGCTCTTTTATATCTGGATTGACCTTAGCACTAATGTATGTTGGTATCTTAGTTGTTCCATCTCCCAGATCAACTGCCTCTAGAGGATATTGGGCTTGGGTTTTCCTGGTTGAAATTATTAGGTCTTTTTGAAACCCCAGAGGCTTGTCGTCGTAGATACAGTCTAGACTACCGCTTTCTAAATTTGTTGTTTGGCCAAAATGGCCATTTTCACTTATTTCATGATTTTCAACAGTGGTGGCTTCAGTGTTTACTTTTTCTAAAGTGTCGGCCTCCAAGGCCGTCCTTAATCTATATTCATCCATATAGGCCAAAATTCGAGCAACTACACTAGACTCATTCATTGTTATTAACATACATTGTCCACCTAGTTTGTGCAACGTCTCCTTCTTCCACGTCTTAGTCTCCCATTATTTATTTCTCCTAGATGAAACCATGGGTGGGTGTAAGTTTATAAATTAAAGTACATCCTTATCCGGATTGTAGGATGTTTCTGCTGGATACCATGGGGGAATCTTTGCCAAAATCCTGTTGAAGTTCTTTCTTTTGACATGGTTGACATCTTCCATAAAGTAGCTCTAATTTGCCTCAATATTTTCAACTATACCATCAAGGCGCCAAACCAATATCCTTTGGTGGATGGTTTAAGGGACAAAACCAATGCCATGAAGGCAATCTTTCCTTAACAATACGCTATATTTTGCTTTAGACGATATTACCATGAAGAGAGTTGGCCTTGCCAATGTGCCAACCGAAATATCAACTTGAATTACTCCCAAAATATGACTTGTCTTTCCTTCATAATTCGACAACACCATGTTGTGTGGGTGAAGGCATGTGTTATATTTCCCTATCTTCTTCAATTAGGAATGAGGCATCAGATTTATCATTGCTCCGTTGTCGACAAACACTGTGTTGACTTCAATGTTTTCCACTTTCATCCTTATAAATAAGGGCTTACGATGATAGATCATGTTTGCATACAGTTTCTCAAATATGGCATGTTGTTCCTCTACAACACCATTATTCATCATATAGTAACATAACAGCTTCTGATTCACCACTTCTTCTACCATAATATCATCTCCTGCTTCTGAGAATTCTGAGACTCGATCATACTCCCTAGATAAGACTGACTGAATATTGTAAGTAACCTCAATATCATTTCGTCTTCAGGTTGTGTTATGAGAGCAGAGTAATTTTTTTCCCAATGGTGGCGCAACTAGTAACAATCTTTGCTTAATTGTTTTTTTGGCCACTTTGTTGACTATTTCTGCAGACGATTTGTTGTTCATGTTGGATCCAAAGGCATCATATATTGCTTTCTAGTTCCTTTAGTGTCGGCATATTTGTTTTCTTTTCATATGATTCTTCCCCTTATAATTCTGAGGGTCATGAGAATATATTTTTGACACGTGAGAGTTGTCATTGTAGGAAGATCCTACCCCCCATGTCTACTACCTTCTACTTCTGCTGGTTTAAGCCTATCTGGTTCTCGGGTCTAACCCATTCTCCTTTAGGTGCATTGGAAGGAGGCACATAAGTCATTTGATGGTTCCCAAACTTCCTTTGGAAGTTTTGGTTCCTATTTGGAACACATATCTTGTCAAAAATTAATCGAGATGTCGATCCACCTCTACTACCCTTCCTTGGATCTAAGGGTCGGGCAGTTTCAAGACCCTTCATAGCTTTCTTATTAAAGATTGCGCTATATATAAGGGATAACACGACCTTTGAGTTATTCAGTTTACATCGATTTAAAAAAATCAACAAGCTCCTATTCTGCCTAAGGGAAAACCACTTTCATCTTTTCAGCAACATCTTATGAAGTATTCTACGTAACTTGTTTGAACTCCATGTCTAAGCCCTTAGTAGTTTCGACTATCAAGATTTTGACAGGTTCAACAAAATGCGCCTCTTTGACTTGGAGGGGTTCGGAGTTCACTTGCATTGAAGCATTTGGTTTCTCTCCAAACTATAATTTGTCTTCCTTGAGTGCCTTTTGCACTAAGTCCCTAAAAAACACATATTGGGAAATTTTATGACCTAAGAAATTGTGGTACGTACAAAACCTCTTTTTTTCCTTTGCTTAAATGGGGGAGTCTTTAGGTCCTAAGGCACTATAATTTTCCCACCAGTAACAATAAATAGAAAATGTTGTCACATTTAGTTATATCAAATTTATATGTCTTGGTAACTAACTTCTCGTTTTTGTTAGGTTTGACCGGATTTTTCCTGTTCGAAGGTTTTAATAATTTACAAACATATGAAAGCCCTAACTTTAGTTATGCAACATGGATCTTGCTCTCTTCGACGCATTCGTGTAATGAATATGACTCTAAATAACCATTTGCTTCCACATAGGCGAAATTTTCATTCTTTTTATACTTACTTGACCTAGCTTTCTTAGCTTTTAATCGCTCGACTTGGAAGATTCTATCCGCCAATTGGGCCATGTTCCTAAGATACTGAGTGTCTAACTTCTTCCTGATGGAATATTCTAAATCAATTGTGGCCATTTCGACCAACTCACGTTAATAGACTTGCGTAAAGCACATTTCCTTGAGAAATCTTAACTTATTCAAGTAGTCATCAATTAACTCATGCATTTTATTCCTAATGTTGGTAAGTTCTTTAAGGCTAATTTCTTAATGGCTTATGCAAAATTGTTCACGGAACACTCTCTATAGGTTACTCCTAGTATGTATGGAATGAGGAGGGAGTGTGGTGAACCATGTAAATGCATTTTTGTCAGAGAATTTGGAAAGTATGTCATCTTCAAATTCTCATTATTAGCTATGTCCCCTACCTCATTCTGATGTCTGGCGACAAGTTTGACCATAAAATCATTTGTTTCGCCATTAAATTTGGTGAATTTGGGAAATTTTCATCTTGTAGAGAGTTTCGTCTGTCGAACGTACTCCGACATTGGTGACACGAAGTCAAACCTATCGAGGTCGGTGTTAAGGCCATTTTGGGCTAGGATTTGCTCGACCACATTTTTTAAATTTTTTTGCCCCCCAAAGTTATTTTGTTGGACATTTCTAAGTATTTGGTCGGCATCTTGGTTCCTATTTTCCATTAGTGGCCTCAGGTTATTTTGGCCTATGTATTCCTCGTCCTCTCTATGCATGAGATGTTTTGTGTGTTAAAGTCTGCCTTGTTGTATCCATTGGTTCACAAGGGCTTGCCCATTGTCGGGTGTCTATACTGGCCTGACATTTAGGATTTGAGGAGATGGCCTCACTTGGACCTGAGGGGCACCAAATAAGTCGACTATTAGACCAATTTGATTAGATAATAATTCATAACTTTGGTTGATGTTCTGAATCAGGGGATTGAACAAGGTACCAATTTGTTGGGTCAACATGTTAGCCATTTCATGGTTACTTTTGTCCATTTGTTGCATCATAGACATAAGGGTTGTCGTATTCAAAGTCGACGTCATTTGGGGGAATAATTTGATCCTCCTAGTAGTGGCGTCATTTGACTATGGTTATTTGAGTTAGAAGTAGGGTTATCCATAGAAAGACGTGTCATTTTAGGCAAAGCTTTTCCACTTCTTATACGCATACACACACAAATACTAAGAATATTTCGTGCATGAAGAGCAATTAAAATGAGAAAATCACACTAATTGTGAATTTTTTTCACAAATGTCCCACTGGGCGTGCCAATTTTTTTACCCATATTTTTGGTAAATAATCGCTAGTGTTTTTATAAAGTTACTTGTAGGATCAACTAGTGAATCCTATGAGATATGTGCATAAATTCTTAAAAAGAGTGTATGACTATTTTTTTTAATGTAGCATAGATTCTAACTTTGCAAGAAAATAAAGGAAAATTTTAAAAAGAAAAGCTAGTCGAAATCCTCGTTAAAAATGCAAGGTAAGAGAGAATTGAATTGCTGAACAAGAATGTAAAAAGTAAGAAAAAAGACTTTGCTTAAATATGTAAAGAATTGTGTGAAAGATCATACATGTTTTTCTCACTGACTCGTTTCTCACTCTTATTTGGGTTCTTTGAGTTTTTTTATAGTTTTTTTAATGATATTTCCACACTGAATCACTAAAATCGTTATATATAATAATAAATAAATAACTGCCTACAATAGCTATATTCCTAACAATCAACATGTATCTAGTTGAATGGTTTCCATCCTTATAACTTGTCTCCACGTGTCTTTAGTGCATGGATAAGACCAAAAGACAATTACATGATTTGATCTCATCGTTTTGCTTCATACTTAATATAATATAAGAAAACATGTTAAGTCCCCAATTTCAGGTGTAACATAACTGCTTCGATGCCTTGGGCTAAAGATACCTCTTTTCAAAATGGTATCACACATCATCATTTTATTAAATCTTTTCTTAATCCGTTTTCCTCTTGCCAGACTCATAATATCGGAATTTCATGTACCAACACCTTTCTATGTTGTGTAAAGATCAATTCTTCATATAAATCAAAGAGTAACACAAATAACAAAATTTTATTTACAGAAATTTAATAGATACCGAATTCAAACCGTTGTGAATCTTGTTGTGAATTACAACAAAATTCAATATCAATTTGTGGGGCAAATAATAGTTGCAACCAAAATAAATGGTCTACAACAATAATAATTCGTACACAGTTAATATAACAGATTAAGACAAGAAACAAAACGAATGTTTGTTTACCCAGTTCTATCAAAGGATCTACTATAGGGGAGAGAACAACTCTCCAATTCACTATACTCACAAAGTTGTTACAAGAAATTACAAATGAGTTACAAGAAAATAATTTTCGCCTTCAGGTTCCCAAGAACAATCTTATTTTCTACCCAGGTTTTTCTCAACCTCTCCAACTTTCAATATATGAATCACTCAAACCCAATGTGTAATTCAATGTTTTCCTTGTGCTGAAACCTAATACCTTTAAACCATTGCTCTCTCTTGTTGGTGTAAACCCTAAGATTTTCACACACCAAACATATAAAAGATACATATTTATAATAGCAAATACCCAACAAACAAAGCCCAAAATCTGGATCCATGGACCGAACAAAAAAATACCCGAAAAACTAAAAAATTTATTCACCGTACATATATCACTATTCACTGTGATTTTTTTTCCCTTTTCGTCTGACTTTCTAAAACTTTCGATTTTTGTAGTAAATATTATCTCCAAAATATATTTTTCTTATCTTAATCAACCAAGGTTTTAAGACACATTAACAACACAAACTCAAGACTTCTAATTAAAATAAAACATATTTGTATTCTTTTATCCATGTATTCTTTTATAAATGAAAGCGTATTTGAATCTATATAAAAATATTAAAATATTTGCAAGAAAAATAAATAAATTATGCAAGAAAAATATATAAAAATATTTGCAAGAAAAATAAATAAGTTATGTGAATAATAAAAAAAAAAGAATTTAATTGAAATGTACTGACAATATAAAGCAATTTTACACTCTCAGTGAATGGTAATCGTCAGACCCAAAATTATATATTACTTTTATTTTAATTATATTTAAAGTAATGATTATGAATGATTGTGATGAATTGATGATGTAAAATTTTACAGTAACAGTTATAACAATTAATTTCTTAAAAAAATTGGTTGATGTTCAACATATTCCACCGTAATTGAACAACTTGCAAATACAACTAGACTATATATGGTTCAAATGATTTTGACCTAAACAATAAAATAAAGCAAACTAAGTTTGTGGTTAGATTCACCTTAGAAAATCAAGACACGTTGAAAAACCATATCTTAACATAGAAAAAACATTTAAAAATAATAATGAATCAACTATTTAAATACCTTTATTTGATGATATGAATTTTGAACATAATTTTGATCAAATTGATGGACGTCTAAATATAACAAAATCTCAACTCAACCAATTTAACGATTTAGTTTGGAATTTGTTCCACAAAAAATATTGCAATTATGAAGGAAAATGTTGAAATTTGAAGAGACATAAAGCGTTATGCATATTGACTCAACTTTGTTAAAAGATGAGAAAAAATATGAGCTTTAGGAGCAGAGAAAGCTATTCCAAATATCAAACGTGTACATCGATCCAACTTTGGTTGTCTTAAATGATTATGATGAACTTTAATATGCATAAAGACAGAACAATCGTGCAAGTGTCAAATAGTCTCTTAAATATCTAAATATAGATATGTTTCTCTTTGAGCTGTTGTTGTTTGAGATGACAAAAGAGTATTTGTAGACAAGGCAGATATTAATTAGAGCCCTTTTGAGTTGATAAATCATTTTCCTATAATAAATAAATACTTTCAATATTGCAATGACAAGTTCTATCAGAATATCAAAGTTGCTATGTATGTTTGTCAAGTTGAGTTTTTCTTGTCAAATATACTTTCTATTTTGAAAAACAAACTATTAATTTTACAATTGTATGTTTAATTAAAAAATCTAATACATTTCAAACTATATATATATATATATACTCCTTAGTTCTCCAATTATATTAATTTCCAAATTTTATAACTTTGCATTATATATGCATTAGAAGTGGAATAGTCTACGTGGGTATCGTGACACATTTCAATTAGGAGTAGAATCGATTATATAAAGTAGGGTAAAAAAAAGTAAGATTATATAATAAATATCTTTGTGCAATATAGATGATTTTTATTGTAATAAAGTTGGTTTTGTCAAAAACATATATATATATATATATATATATATATATATATATATATATATATATATATATATATATATATATATATATATATATATATATATATATATATATATATATATATATTATTGTGTTAAATTACAATGAGTTTCATTCGAGATTAATATTAGGGGTGGCAAAATGGATGGATTGGATGGATATGGATTGGATTGTTAATGGATGGATCAAAACAATCCATGTCCATTAACAATCCATCAAAGTTTTCTTTAAATTATCCAATCCAATCCATTCATTAAGAAAAAAAATTCATCCAATCCATCCATTAACATATTTTTAGTGGATGGATATCCATCCATCCAAAAAATTATTTTTAATTTTCGAAAAAAGTCGATTTTTTTTTTATTTAAAAAAATAGACTTTTTTGTATTTTCGAAAAAAATCATTTATTTTGTATTTTTCAGAAAAACAATATTTTTATTTTTGAAACAAATCAGTTTTTTTTTTTTTGTATTTTTGAAAATTTTGATTTTCTGTATTTTCAAGATTTTTTTTGTATTTTCGAAAAAAAACTGATTTTTTTTCCGGAAGACTTTTGTATTTTTCAAAAAATCAATATTTCTATTTTTTTTAAAAAAAATCATTTTTTTATTTATATGTACAGTATATGATTAATATATGAAAAATAATAATTATTATTATAATTACGTATTATCATGGGAATTTTTTATATGTACATTTTTTTATTTATATGTACAGTATATGATTAATATGCTTATGTATTTTACTTTTGAATTTTTCTTTTGAATTATTAATACGTAAATATTAGCCAACATATTTTGAACCGGAAATTAGATTTAAGGGCATAAATATCATAGCGTCCGTTTTGAATCTTATTTAAGGGTCATTTATTTTACTTTTAAAATGTAGATTTTTCTTTTGAATTTTAAAAAATGATTTTTATAAAAGTAATTAGAATATTAAAGTTTTTTATTTATTTCTTATAAATAAAAAATATTTTTTAAGCAACTATTTCCAACCGAAAAATAATTAATTTACTGTTTTGTGTCATTGCTTTCAGTTTAATATTAGAACATAGAATTTTATATCTTCACTCATTATAGGTAATGTGTAACCTCACTTTAACATTTCATAATAATTAATTTTTTTTTTGTATTTTTGAAGAAAAAAAATTTCTGAAAAAAACTGAATTTTCGTATTTTCCAAATGTCGAAAAAAAAAATTTCATAAAAAATTTGGATTTATTTTTGTATTTTTGGAAAATTTAATTTTTTGTATTTTTGAAAAACTTATTTTTTTCCGGAAAAAATCGACTTTTTTTGTAATTTTCAAAAACTAATATTTTTCTATATTTTTAAAAAAATCAGTTTTTTTATTTCAGAAATAAAATAATTAAAAAAAAATACATTTTTTAAAAAAATATCTCATGGATATAAATGTAATCCATTGGATCATTAAAATATATTGGATGGATTGGATCAATCCATTAATATAAATGGATGAATTTAATCCAATCCATTAACTTATTGTTATGTGGTGGATGGATTGGATGGATTTTTTAGTGGATGGATTGGATGGATTTTGTGTTAATGGATCCAATTGCCACCCCTAATTAATATACATTTATTAGCTATATTGAATTGTCATGACTTACATACGACAAGGCATTGCAATCACTAGTCTTAAGTTGAATTTCAACTATATTATTGTGTTAAGTGACATTTTTTAAGGTGATTAAAATATTAAATGGTTAGAATTACATCAAATCTATGGAGAATTCTGAACTATTGATGAAAAAGAATTGTTTTTTTAATTGATTGTTTTTTTTTTTTTCGTTACTCTTCATTCAAGTGGAACAACTAACTATTATTGCAAGGAATTGCAGTCTCAACACACCACCTAATCCATTGCGTCTAAGGTATCTATATTCATCATATATCTTACACTACTACGGAAAAAGCATTTAACAACGGTTGAGAAAGATATATAATGACGTCTACGCAAGCGTTGTTATGTAGAGTATTGTTGTATATGTGGTACTTACAATCACGGTCCTAGGATCGTTGGTGTATTCTAGAAATCGCACATCATTTTACAACGGTTTGTTTACACAATCGTTGTGATAGAACTAAAGGTAATTTGGTTTGTTCTCAGCTACAACATTTTGTTATTTATATTATTTTGGTTAACGTTCAACATACAACCACAATTAGGTTTTATAGCCGCTGTCAAAACACCTTCTATTTTAAATATAAAAATTCTCTGCATTTCAAATTCTTCCTGAAATTCTGGTATGACAGACTCAGATGTCGAATATGATGTTGAGACATCTTATCTATTACTTATAAACATGGTAAGACATACGCAACAATACTTAAAAATTCTAATATATCAGATTCAAACATGCTTCAGGATGTTTCAACATCTGATAGGACATTGAGTTCAGGTACTGCATAAAACATAAAACACAAAAGCTGTAAAGAACACAACATAATTGTTAACCCAGTTCGATCAAACTCATCTACTACGGGGGGCTACCAAGCCAGGAAGAAATCCACTATGTAGTATCAATTCAATGACTTCTCAGCAAACACCTACAGTTTACAGTCTTCTCACTTAATCACTACCAATGCAACTTCTACTTAAGAACTCCTAAATATGAGAAACTCATCCTCACTTCCAATCACCTCAGTGATGTATCACAGTTCTCAACTCTCAGTTGCTGATGTTGACAACTCTATATCTATACAATAATTCACAAAATAGAAGTCACACTTCCATGACAATAACTTAGGGTTTTTTTCAAGCTTCCTCCAAGAACAATCCACCTCTTACTTCGCAGCTTCGAGGTTTACAAATAAACAGCCACAACATGGTTTACAAATAAATAGCCACAACATGCAAAAAAATCTGCTACAAAAAGAACTTCAATCTATAACTTTCTAAAATATCTCTATATTTAGAATGTATATATTCTTCAATATTCTGAACCATGATGAGTCACAACCTTCTAAATATAGCTCCTGATAAATCTCAACAAAAACACTTAAAGAATATTTCTGAAAACTCATGCAAACAGAAAATTGGACAGTTATGATTTCAGCACCAGACAGAGATGTCATGACATCAGTCTTGACATCCAGCTAAAATAGCAGCAAACTTAAACTTTCACACCTGCAGTGGTGTTCTATTCTTATGTCAAGACATTCTTCATAACATTTTCCTAAGCTACATATTTTGCAAAAATTGCTGCCAACTCAGAACTTACAATCTCCCCCTTTGGCACACTTTTGGCCAAAACATAATTTGATCATACTCATCATATTAGAGGAAAATGTAGCAGCAGAAAACAGAAGTTAGAACATCTTTATATGCATATATCAATCACAATAAGTTTTACCAAAATGAATGCCAACACCAAAAGCTACAAAACTATCAATCTCCCCCTTTGGCATATTTTGGCTAAAACCATCTTTGAACACCCATCCAACTCCTCCTCAACCAAGGGACACCTGATGTTACTTACTTCTCCCCCTTTTTAGCCATAATATGAGCCATCCAAACAAATGACATGCACAATCTAGAACACCAATAAGAACATTGCTCCCCCTTAACATTACAAATCCAACTGCACAAGCTTGTAACACACTCCCCCTATCAAGGATAACACATGTTTCTCTGTACTTTGATGAAAGGAAAACATAAGATGCATCTTCATGTCTTCAAGAGCTCACCCTCTGTTCAATTCCCAATTGAACACATTCACTTCTTGTACCAAAGCACACTTGATCCCTTCTTGGTTTGTCGCTACCACAAACTCCACAAGCTGAACATCTTCTGCACACAGGTTCTTGACACTAAGCCTTCACACACCAAAGACCATACAATCCAGATAAACATCATTCAATCTAATTCTGAAATTAGAAAGAATGTCAACAAACAAACTTCCAAGCAATCAATACATGATCTACTTCAGTCTCTTCTACATGTTTCTTCCAATACAGATCATCCATTTCATCATTTTCCCATATGCTTAGGTAGGCTAAAAATAAAAACCATGTAGACAAACACCCCTGATAATGTACTAAAACCTAGTTAGAACATTTACCATACATTGAGACCTTATCACCATGATTTTAGATGTGCTCCACCAACTGGACTTACTACAACATAGTAATCCAAGAACTGAAAATCTTCAACTGCATTGTGCCACCAGCTTGAATCAAAAATCCAGAAAGAGAGATAAACTCTCACCCATCTTCAAGAAGAACAAATCTCCTTGAGTCTTCAACTCACCACTCTTCTGCCCAAGAGCAATTTGTTCCAAGATAATCCTCAAGAATAACCAGCTACCACACTCTGATTATCTTGATTCTTCGAATCCAATATAGAGATCAACCAATTTCCACAGTTTGATCGCCTCCTTTATGAATCCTCATATGAAAAATCCAATTTCCACCCTTTGTCTTCTTCACGTTTGTAAGAATTCTCATAAGAATATTCTGATATACTTGATGTAAATCATCATATCTTTAATTGATGCGCCACTTCACCAACGGAGATTATGATGTTGAACTAGATGTTTGAACATTGTTAGTCCACATCCAGTTGTTGAACGCAGCTCCTTCTTCTGCCACTGGAAAGAACCTCCTTCATTTACAGAACATGAGTTCCATGCTCTCATAAACTTGATTCATCAACCAAGCTTGAGTAAACAACCTCCATTCTGTTGGTTTTACAGAAAATCCTACCAATATTATATATTGATGAGAAACTTCCACTGTTTTTCTCCAAAGTCTTCAAACCTGCCACTGTCTGAATCTTCAGAAGGAATAGTTCAGAACTACACCTTATAGCTATACTAAGGGTGCCATTTCTCCTTGAGTGAAGCAATCTTAACAAATTCTTGATGATTTATCAATAATAACTTCATGATAATGAACACATTCCTTGTCAAGGGAAGAACAAAACTCCAGCTGCACCCACCATACAACAATATGCATCCTTGCACCAAAAGACCATATATAATTCTTCTTAACTCCCCCTTTCATGAACAACCAAAGCTCCTTTTGAAGATGAGCATTAGTTACTCATAACACTTTCTAAACTATAAGATTCGGACTGCAGATATGCATACTTCCCAGATAAATACTAAGTCTCCTGTCAAAGTATTCACTTTTATGCATCAAACAATAGACAAACACCAAGTCTCATGTCAAGGTATTTACTATAGGTCAGATAAGATTACCTTCTCACACAAGGTAGGGCATGAGTCTGACTTCTTCTTCTTCTGCAGGCATCTGATACTTTCTGAGATGATGTTCTAACATTCTTTTAGACATCAGTATCAGTCACAACTTCACATAAGCTCAAGTAGGTAAACACAGAGGAATCAACCATCAGTAGTTGATCTGACCAAAACACAAATAAGCAGCAGCTGGAACACTTCAACAGACTTCTCCTTCAGACCCAGTATTCAGATTGTCTGACTTGAGATGTCTTCACACACAATATAGCTACTGATCAACTATATCCACATCAGTCAACTCCACCAGTTGACACAACTTGGCCTTCATGTACAAGGAGTCTCTCTGAAATAATACTCCTTGAAGCTCAGATACATCACTCCTGCAGCAAGGTCCAGAAATAAACTGTCCTCAGGAGAACAAGACATGTTGATCACACCTTGATCAACACATACAACTAAGAGAGGCTCCAGGGCCATAACCTTCTTAGACACACCATACAAATGTCTCATCTTCCAGATCAGGAGTAGGTTCCAAAAATGTGTGAAATAAACACAATAATTTAGCACCCAAGCATCTATATAGTCATTCCTTGGACAACAGAATCACGCCTAATTATTATGCGATGTTCTATCATGGGATAGGACACCATTTCAATGATCACACAGAGATCTACATACAGGAGATAGGTCTGCAAACTTCAAATCTCTTAACAACTACTTCTCTTCACAGTGCCTTGAGTGGACTTGAAAAAGAGTCTTTAAGTGTCATTAGCACAGTTGACAGAAGCAGAAAGATATATATCCCCAACATCATAGATATATTTCCAAAGAAGAGTAACCTTCTCAAACATAAGGAGTTATCAGAAGGATAAGCAGCGGATACAAACTCCTCAGAACCACCAGGTGTCACATCACAACCCTAGCACAATCTCCAAGTGTCATTAACAGCTACATGTTTGAAAATAAATCAAACCTGCCACAATAGCAACACTACCCCATGCTACAACATAAGAACAACCCATCCTCCACTTCTAGGGATCATTCACACATCAAAACAACTTTTCAGTAGAACCCTTCTACCTTGACCATGAACCATAAAGTATCCCCCTTGGATCTCATCCAGAAATAGACTAGGATGTCTGCTTTGATACCAATTGAAATTCTGGTATGACAAACTCAGATGTCAAATATGATTTTGAGATATCTTGTCTGTTACTTATAAACATGATGAGGCATACACAACAGTACTTAAAAATTCCGATATATCAGATTCAAACATGCTTCAGGATGTTTCAACATCTAATAGGACATTGAGTTCAGGTACTGCATAAAACATAAAACAGAAAAGCTGTAAAGAACACAACAGAATTGTTAACCCAGTTCGATCAAACTCATCTACTATGGGGGGCTACCAAGCCAGGAAAGAAATCCATTATGTAGTATCAATTCAAAGACCTTTCAACAAACACCTACAATTTATAGTTTTCTCACTTAATCATTATCAATGCAACTTCTACTTAGTAACTCCTAAATATGAGAAACTCATCCTCACTTCCAATCACCTCAGTGATGTCTCACGGTTCTCAAATCTCAGTTGTTGATATTGACGGCTCTATACCTATACAACAATTCAAAAAATATAAGGCACACTTCCATGATAATAACTTAGAGTTTCTTATAAGCTTCCTCCAAGAATAATCCACCTCTTACTTAGCAACTTCGAGGTTTAAAAATAAACATCCACAACATGGTTCCTTGTTGCGTACGGCTGCACAAGAACATAACCCTAATGATCTAACTTTTACATATTTGGTTGGTTGGTTCTAAACTAGGTCACAAGGTTTCTTTTATAACTTATTCCCAACTGCATTTTGGGCCTAAAAACGCAACATAGCAGCTGCTACAATAATGTAGAAAAATCTGCTACAAAAAGATCTTCAATCTGTAACTTCCTAAAATATCTCTATATTTCGAAAGTATATATTCTTCAATATTCTGAACCATGCTGAGTCACAACCTTCTAAAAATAGTTCTTGATAAATCTCAACAACAACACTTAAAGAATATTTTTGAAAACTCATGCAAACAGAAAACTGGACAATTCTGATTTTAGCACCAGACAGAGATGTCATGACATCAGTCTTGACATCCTACTTAAACAACAACACACTTAAACTTTCACACCTGCAGTGATGTTCTATTCTTATGTCAAGACATTCTTCATAACATTTTCCCGAGCAACATGTTTTGCAAAAATTGCTGCCAACTTAGAAGGCAATTATGGACCAGTTGGTGAAGGATAAGGAAGACATGGATAATTGGTACAAGAAAGAGATTAAGAGGATTCACATGAAGTACCATCCGGGATTCCGAGTTTCTTCAGATGTGATCCTATAGGCCTATTTTACTTTTCTTTCATGTATTAGGGTTATTGAAACTTGTACTTCACTTGTAATCCTTAATTTTATAATAATGAGAATGAATATTTAGTACTTAAAAAAAAGTTTCTTTTATAAGTATTGCAATTTATCTTATAGTCCCTTGAAATCTTTGCATCTGCATACGCATACCATACATCATGCTTGCATTAGTCTTGCTTCTTGAGAGTTCACCAGATCAATACTCGAGCTAATCGAAGAAAGATGTTGGAAGCCTTACAACAAGTAAACCGCGAGCTGCGCGAGGAAGTTTCAACTCTGAAAGATAGCTTGGAAAGGATCACCGCCATGATGGAAAGCTTGGTGGCTGCTCAAAATCAGCCACCCCTCCTTATGATTCTCTGATACATCATACAATGATTTCTAAGATCGTCACTACACTGATCCCTGCTGAAACTGTTATTTCTTCGCGCTACCGCATGCCTTCTAGCACACCGTGGGGTATGCCGGATAAGTTTGTTCATGCTGGGTATCATCCTCCTCCTCCCGAGACTGTTGCATTCATTACTCTTCAGCCAGTGATGACTATTACACCGTCTGTGATGCACACTACTCCACACTTTGATGAGATGATTTACCATGCTGAGCCCAATGAAGGTGCTGGTGTAATGGAAATACTTGATGACTTTCAGGGTCGGTTTATCGAGATGCAGAAAGAGATGCAGGCTTTGAGGCATAAGGATTTGTTTGGCAAAGATGCTTATGATCTCTGCTTGGTTCCTAATGTCAAGGTTCCACACAAGTTCAAGTTGCCTGAGTTTGAGAAGTATAAAGGCAACACTTGTCCTCTGAGTCACCTGACTATGTATGCTAGAAAGATGTCTTCTCATACAAAGAATGATCAGTTGTTGATTTATTATTTCTAGGACAATTTGACTGGTGCAACCATGAGATGGTACATGGGTTTGGATAGCAGCCAAATCAAGACTTTCAATGATTTGGGAGAGACCTTTGTTAGAAATACAAGTATAATGTTGATATGGCACCAGACAGAGATCAACTTTGTGCTATGTCCCAGAAGGACAAAGAAACTTTCAAAGAATACGCACAGAGATGGCATGAACTTGCAGCTCAGATTTTTCCTCCTTTGGAAGAGAAAGAGATGACAAAGATATTTTTGAAGACTTTAGGTTCTTTCTACTATGAGAAGATTATTGCACGTGCTTCATTTGATTTCACTGAAATGGTGAATATGGGGATGCGACTAGAAGAAGGTGTTTGTGAGGGACGTTTGAGTAAAGAAAGTAGTATTGGCTCAAGTTCTAAGAGGTTCAACTTTGGTAAGAAGAAAGAAGGTGAGACTAATGATGTGTCTCGTGAAAGTTACAGAAGAGCTCATGATCTGAGAACCATCACCAGCAACATGTAGCTTCTGTTACTCTGATGATTAATGTAACTCCTATTGTTCCAGTGTCTCCAAAGTATCAGTCTCGTTATCAGCAGCCGTATGCGCAACAAAGTGGTACTTAACAAGGCCGTCCAAAGCCGATTTTTGATCCCAATCCAATGTTGTATGCTGAATTACTTCCATCGCTGATTGAGAAGAATCTTGTGCAAACACGTTCTCCACCTCCAGTTCCAGAGATCCTTCCGTGGTGGTATAAGTCAGAAGCTCATTGTGCTTTTCATCAAGGTTCCCCGGGGCACGATAATGAGAATTGTTTTCCATTGAAGATTGAAGTGCAGAAATTGATAAGGAGCAATGTTTTGTCTTTCAATGATGTTAATCCGAATGTGAAGATAAATCTGCTTCCGTAACACGGTAATCCGTCTGTGAACATGGTTGATGGTTGTACTGGTTTGTTTAAGATTTATGATGCCCGTTGGATTCGAAGGTCTCTGGTTGAAATGCATGCTTTCTTAAGCGAATATCATGATATTGATCATGATTATGATGGTTGTAGTATTTGCTCAGTGAACCATCATGGTTGTGTAATTGCTAAGAGAGATATTTAAAAGATGATGGATGATAAGTTGATTGAAGTAATAGCGAAGAAAGATGAGTACGAAAATGAAGTGAATGTTATTATGCCTCAGTTCAATATTCCTGATAAGGTGGTTATTTCTTTTGATAGTCGCAAATATGATGTTACTCCATTGGTGATCAATTTTCCTGGTCCAATGCCATATGAGTCTGATAAAGTTGTTTCATATCGGTATAATGCTACGATGATAGAAAATGGTAAGAAAGTTCCTATTCTTTCTCCAAAGTCTGTAGTTAGCATTGCTGATGTGACAAGAGTTACTCGAAGTGGTAGAGTTTTTGCTTCGGATCCTCTGAAGAGAATTGAAGATATAAGTGCGAGTAAGCAGATCGAGGATGTTGTTGATCGGTCAGGTCAATTTGATGATAATGAAGATGAGGTGTTGAAGCTGATAAAGAAGAGTGAGTACAACATTAATGAGCATTTGTTGCATACTCTGTCGAAGATATCAGTTTTATCGCACCTGATGTGTTATGAGGCTCATAGGCAGTCTTTGCAGAAGATTTTTGATCAAGATTATGTTGACCATGATGTGACTGTTGATCAATTTGATAATATTGTGGCTAATATCACATCATGCAACAATTTGAGTTTTTGTGATGATGACTTGCTCGAAGAGGGAAGAAACCATAATTTAGCTCTGCATATTTCGGTGAATTGTCAGGAAGATGTTATGTCCAAAGTGCTGGTTGACACTGGATCGTCTCTGAATGTGATGCCGAAGTCGAATTTGTCAAGGCTTGCATACTAAGGTGCTCCCATTAGGCATTATGGGATTATTGTAAAATATTTTGATGGGTCGAAGAAAACAGTGATTGGTGAAGTTGATCTTCCTATTCTGATTGGACCGTTTATATTCCAAATTACTTTTCAAGTGATGGATATACGTCCAGCTTATAGTTGTCTCCTTGGAAGACCCTGGATTCATGAGGCAGGAGCCGTGACTTCTACTCTTCATCAGAAGCTGAAGTTTGTGAAAGATGGGAAATTAATGAATGATGGCGGTGAGCAGGCGATGCTAGTGAGCAATTTGTCATCCTTTTCCTATATTGATGCTAAAGAAGAAGTTGGAACTTCGTCCCAGGCTATTTCTGTTGTTGAAGATGTTGTTAAAAGGAATGTTATTCCTATATCTTCTCTCAAGGATGCTCTGCGTGTGCTTGAAATTGGTCGATCTAACGGTTGGGGATGAGTGATTGATGATGTTGACAATAAAGATGGATTTGGTATTGGTTTAACGCCTGGTGTGGCTCTCACTGGCCCGAAGAGCATTTGGGAAAGATTTTGAAGTGTTGGGTTTATCAACGATCATTCTGCTGCTGACATCATTGAAGATGATGAAGATAAAGAAATGCTTGGCTTTTTTACGCACGGAAAGATTTGCAAGAACCGGATTGTTGTTAATGTTCCTTCTATTGTTCATAATTCAAAGTAATTTGTTTTATTTTCTTTCAAAAATCCTTTCACTCTGCCCAAGGTGGAAGCGATGTTTGTCGGGCTTTGTTTCAAATTTTATCATCATCAATAAAATGTTAATTTGTTATTTCCATATGTTTTTTTTCTTTTTGCTTTATTCTGAAACATGGTAACATAAAAAACCAAAAAATAATAATCACTGTTTATCTGCATAATATTTGCACTTTTGTTCATACTCTAAAATTAAAATTAAATCATTATGCAGATTGATTGATAAAGCCATTGAAAACAATGATCTTATGCTCACTCCCAACTTAGAATTCCCTGTGTTTGAAGCCGAGGAAGGAGATGTTGAAGAGATTCCTGATGAGAATTCCCGGTTTCTTGAGCACGATGAGAGAGTTATTCAGCCTCATGAAAGCTATTCGGGAAATGCCTACTCCAAGAAATGAAAAACAAGTAAGAGGCTTCTTGGGCCGTTTGAATTATATTTCGAGGTTTATCTCTCGCATGAATGCCACATGTGCTCTGATCTTCAAGTTGCTTTGGAAAGACCAAGGTTGTGTCCGGACAGATGATTGCCAAAAGGCGTTTGAAAGTATCAAAGAGTATCTGCTTGAACCTCATATCTTGTCTCCTCCGATGAAAGGTAGACCATTGATTATGTACTTGACTGTGTTTGATGATTCCATGGATTGTGTGCTTGGTCAGCAAGATGAATTTGGAAGAAAATAATATGTGATTTACTACCTAAGTAAGAAGTTCACTGATCGTGAGTCTTGGTACTCTATGCTTGAAAAAACTTGTTGTGCCTTAGTTTGGGCTGCAAAATATCTTCGCCAGTATATGTTGAATCATACCACTTGGTTGATATCCAAAATGGCTCCGATCAAGTATATCTTTGAAAAGTCTGCTTTAACTGAGAGGATTGCTCGTTGGCAAATGTTGTTGTCTGAATATGATATCGAGTACCGAGCTTAAAAAGCTATAAAAGGTAGCGTCTAGGCTGACCATTTGGAACATCAACCCATTGACAATTACCAGTCTATCAAGTTTGATTCCCGGGTGAGGATGTGATGTATTTGAAAATGAAATATCGTGATGAACCTTTAATTGAGGAATGGCCTGAGCCTGGATCTCGACGGGGTTTAGTTTTTGATGGTGCAGTGAATGCACGTGGAAAAGGAATTGGGGAAATGATCATTACTCCCCATGGTTCATATATTCCTTTTGCCGCAAGATTGACTTTCCCTTGTACCAATAATGAAGCTGAGTATGAAGCCTGCATTATGGGTCTTGAAGAAGCTATTGATTTGAGAATTAAACATCTTTATGTGTATGGAGATTCTGCCTTGGTAATTAATCAAATCAAAGGAAAGTGGGTAACTCATCAACTTGATTCCGTATAGAGATTATGCCAGGAGAATATCAACTTTATTCACTAAAGTTAAGTTTCATTATGTGCCTCGCGATGAAAATCCAATGGCAGATGCTTTGGCAATTATAGCTTCTATGATGAAGGTGCACAAATGAAATGATGTTCCCATGATTAGTGTGACACGGCTTGAAAGACCAGCTCATGTGTTTGCAGTTGAAGAGGTCCATGATGACAAGCCTTGGTATCATGATATTAAATGTTTTCTCTAGAGTCAGGAATACCTATTTGGGGCATCCGATGAAGATAAGAGGAATTTGAGGAGATTAGCAGGAAATTTCTTCTTGAATGGGAATGTGCTATACAAGAGGAAGTTTGACATGGTTTTGCTCATATGCATGGATAGACACGAAGAAGACATGTTTATGAAAGAAATTCATGAAGGATCTTTTGGTACTCATGTCAATGGGAATGCAATGGCTAAAATTATGTTGAGAGCAGGTTACTATTGGCTGACAATGGAATATGACTGTTGTAAGTATGTGAAAAAGTGCCATAAGTGCCAAGTGTATGCTGATAAGATTCATGTGCCACCAACTCATCTCAATGTTATCTCGTCCCCATGGCATTTCTCTATGTGGGTAATTGATATGATTGGTATGATTAAACCCAAGGCTTTGAATGGACATCGTTTTATTCTTGTGGCTACTGACTACTTCACCAAGTGGGTGGAAGCGGCATCATTTGCTAATGTGACCAAGCAAGTTGTGGTTCGGTTTATCAAGAATAATATTATCTGCAGATATAGTGTTTCGAATAGAATCATTACTGATAATGGTTCTAACTTGAATAATAAGTTGTTGAAAGAGCTTTGTGAAGAATTCAAGATTCAACACCATAATTGTTCTCCTTATAGACCGAAGATAAATGGGACCGTTGAAGATGCAAATAAGAATATTAAGAAGATCATTCAGAAGATGGTTGTAACATATAAGGACTGGCATGGGATGCTCCCTTTTGCTTTGCATGGGTATCATATATTCGTCCGTACTTCAACAGGGGCAACCCCTTTCTCACTTGTTTATGGTACAGAAGTAGTGTTCCCCGTTGAGGTTGAGATCCCATCAATGAGAGTTCTGGTGGAAGTCAAGTTGACCGATGCTGAATGGTGTTAGTGTAGGTTTGATCAATTGAATTTGATTGAGGGAAAGAGAATAAAAAATTTGTGTCATGGTATTTTATACCAGTAAAGGATGAAGGAAGTTTTTGACAAGAAGTTCAAACCTCGCGTATTCAGAGAATGCGACCTCATGCTCAAGAAGATTCAATCTTACATTACATATTCTCGGGGCAAGTGGACTCCAAACTATGATGGCCCATATGTTGTTAAGAAAGCCTTCTCTGGTGGTTCATTGACTCTTACAACTATGGACCATAAGGAGATCACTCGTCTTGTGAATGCGGATGTAGTCAAGAAATACTTCGCCTAAAAAATAAAAAGAATAGCTTGCTAAGTTGAAAACAGAAAGGGCGGCTTAGGCAAAAAGGATCGTCTCGGTAGATTGAAAACCCGAAAGGGCGGTCTAGGAAAAAATTAGAGACATAAACAAAAATAATTATCCCGGTAGATTGAAAACCTGAAAGGGAAATCTAGGAAAAAGTTAGGGATCATGGCAAGTAACTGCATCGACATAATGGATCACTTGAAACAACCGAGGATTTCAGATTCTTGCCCATAATAAAATTACCCATCAAAATTATTCACTCATCCTTGATTGAAGTTTCAGACACAGTGGAGTTCAAAGTTGATAGGGAGAATAATGATCATTGTATTTCAGTGTAGCCCTTTCCATGTATTTACTATTCTATCAATGAATTTGGGCTTTTATCAAATTGTTTGTAACTCTTTATATTGTTTATGTTTACAAAATTCCATTTATTTGGATGATGATTTTTGAAATAAATTGAATATTTGAAGATTATAAAAACATTTTTCCTTTTGATATATGAATAAAGAAAGAATATCAACGATAATTCCAGGGATCGTAAAGTCTTGATGTGTGTAACTTGTCTCTCCTAGAGCAGGGTTTGATCTGGTTGTATCCATACATAATCATTGAGTAGTACTGGTATTTTGACAGTTTATTCCCCAACGGCAAGAAGGATTGGGATTAGTATGATTGTTCTCATTTTGAGTTCCAGTTTTTTTCCCAGAGGAGTTATTGAGAGTGATACTCCTGTCACTCGAGCATACCCAACTGAGTTTTGATTTCTTCCTCAGCATATTATCTTATAAGTAATGAATGGAATCCTCATCCGAGTTTCTGTTTCTCAGCTTGAGTTTTTTGTATCCCTTAGTAGAAGTATTGATATAGTAGTCAGTTTAGAGGTTTTCTTTTACCTGGTGGTAGGTATTGTTTTAAAATACCTCATAAATGTATCTTGGCTATGATGATAACTTCTGGTATCCCCATAAAGGTCGTTAATTCTGAATTTTCCTGAATATGATTAATCCCCAGTAGGTCTGCATGCGATAATTTCTAGCACATCTCTATGTGATCCTCCGCAAGTCTTTCACCCTTTCCCTGAGCAGAGCAAGAGCATTATGGTGGTTATTCGCCGCAGGAGTTTGATTTTTGACAAGAAATATCTTTGTCCCTAACAAGGATTGTGGAAGCATTTCCCTGTCCCCGGCAGATTGGTACCTTTCCTCGGCATGGTGATATCCCTATGTAGAGCTGATACTTAATGTTCCAGTAAACTATGCTTTATTTGCATCACTCGTAGATATTCACCTTGTATCCTCAAACAGAGTTGTGAGGATATTTATCCTCATCAAATTAGGAATACTACCTTTTTTCCTCCAGAGAGTGGAATATTTTGTTGTTGTATATCCAATATGTTATCTTCTCATAGTGAAATTTCTGATGTTATCCTTTCACGAATTGTTGAAGATTGCTTTGTGAATTGAGTCCCTAGCAGTATTTCCTCAGCATGAGTTGAGCTTTGTAGAAGGATTTTATCCCTTTGATGGCTTTTATTTTTTCCACTGCAGGATTTCAAGTTGACTTTCCAGCATGATTCCCCAGCTTTGTTGCCCTGGGATTAGCCGAGTATCCGATTATTGTGATGTTTATACCGCTTGTTGCTTCCTCCTGTCTGTTTCGTCAGCATATTCATACGCATATTCATACATCCTTCTATGCATGGAATCATGTGATTTCATTTTCATATATCGTTTTTCACCACTCTTTGGTGTGATTTTTCTCCGCATAGAGTGTGTGTTGTCTTCCCTCAAATTTAGAGTGTCGATCTTTAAGCAGAAAGTGTCTATCCTTTCTGAGTTCCCCACTGAGTTTGTTCCTCGTGGATGATTTTGATTCAGTTTCCTCCCCAGTTTATTATTTGGGTGGAATTTTCCCCGGTTGAGATATTTCCTCCTCGAGATGAGTTTTGTTGTCTGTTTCTCTCCAAATTGTTCTTGGATTGAGCTTCGGTCCCTTTTGACCTTTATCCTAACAAATGCACTAGTAGTTGAGTATTTCTTATCAAATACACTGGTAATTGATTCTACTATCCTACCAAATACACTGGTAATTGATTTTATTTCCTACCAAATGCATTGGTAGTTGATTTTATTTCCTACCAAATACACTGGTAGTTGAACCTATTTTCCTACCAATTACACCGGTAGTAGATCTTATTTCTTACCAAATGAGCTGATAATTGTTTCTTTTACCATACCAAGCTCACCGGAAGTTGAGTATATTTCTTACCAAATACACTGGTAATTGATTCTTTTATCCTACCAAATGTACTGGTAGTTGATGACCCTTTACCAATTAAGTATTCCTCCATCTATTGGACTTGAATACTTTGTGTGGTTGATATTTCCCTGGTAGAATTTTTATTCTTTCTTGTTGATTATGTCTCATAATCTTCTCCCCAAGTTGAGTCAACCATCCAGTGTTTTTTTCTCTGGAAAACTCTCTTGTTGTCTTTTGCTTCTCCCCAGTGGGATTTTTCTTCTGTGTCCCCAAGCTTTTACTTTCCTATGGTGGCCTTGTTTTCCCCACATAGATCTTGGGTTTGCATATCATATCATATTCATATCATATCATGGTCTCTTAGGATAAAAATTGGGTTTTCTATATTTAAGTCTCTCCCATCTTGTAGAAACGAAGATGTCAATCTTCATATCTTCAGATTGAAGAAACTTAAATAGGGGCAGC
The DNA here is from genome assembly GCA_963966055.1 of Lathyrus aphaca. Classification (NCBI taxonomy): domain Eukaryota; kingdom Viridiplantae; phylum Streptophyta; class Magnoliopsida; order Fabales; family Fabaceae; genus Lathyrus; species Lathyrus aphaca. The sequence continues at coordinate 185,128,056 of OZ014524.1, forward strand.
TGTAGCACCCTAATTTTTACCCTAAGATTTCTTCGTATTTTTCATCTGTATCTTGCAATACAAACATGATCATATTGGTTTCTCGGTTTTTCTTGGGTGAAGGTTTATGTCTCACAGGGGATCACCATTTGTTTTTATTTCTTTATGTTTACTAACCATTAATTAAAACCAAAAATATTTGTTATTTTATTTTGTTAATCGTTTTTCAGGTCAAAAATGCCAAAAATAGTAGTCTCGTGGCTCAAATGAATTTCACCCAAAAAAATCGTAGTTGATCCGTAAATAATTCAAATTTATCTGATTAAGGATTTCCCGATTTAATGGATTTATTCAAGGAATTCCAAGGTTCAAGTGTTTATTTCCATGCCTTCTTCGACGCTCAAAAGAATCGGGCCGAAACAATCAAGCAATCAAAATTAAACAAATTATCCAAAATTTGATCTGGTTAACCGGTTAACCAAATGTGTTAACCGATTAACCAGTGCGAAATTTGAATTTTATGTTCAAATTTAAGCACATTTTAGCCCTTGATCTCATTAGAATATTCTAGATCCATTTGCCTCTTAATTCTCTACATCACTTTGATCATTTCCCACCATAAACCCTCACTAATCACCACTCTTTTACATTTCCCACCAAATTCGAATTTCCAAAGCTAATTTTGAATTTCCAAAGAAAATTCCATTCCACCAAATTCCCATAACTAAACTCTATAAATAGAGGTCATTTCTTATTTAATTCTCAAGCTTTTGATAGCCAACAAATCTCTTGCAAAATATCCTTCCAAAACCCCAAAATCACCAAAGCTCACTTTTCCCTCTTTCTGAAAGTTATCATGAATTCACCTTGAATTCTTGATCAACTTTGAGCTAAACCTTCATCTTATTCTTTTTGTTCATCAATTTCAGTAGATCAAGCTTGATATTGGATCAATTTGAAAAGTGCTCTTGGTAATTCATCATCTTCCATAGTTCTACCTTCATCATCAACATTCAAGATGTAGATCTTTGGTTACTTTGGTTGTTGATCCTATGGATCATGAATTATTGTTTGATTGCAGTAATTTCACTAGTATTTAACTTTAAAATTCGTGCCAATTCAGTTCATGATCACGTGGTTTTTTGGAAGTGTTTTTGAAAGAGGATCATGCTGAATTTTGGTAATTTTTCTACTACTAGTTCAGTGTTAACCGGTTAACCATTTTCAGTACAAAATGTTTAACCGGTTAACCAATGTTATTTTGCACCAAAATTTGAAAATTTGTTGTGTTAACTGATTAACCATTTAGGTTAACCGGTTAACATTGTTCCAGAAGTTGTTTTTGGCTTGTTTTTTACTTGTTTTTTATTCTTCTTGCTTCTTCTTCTTCCTCCTTCTTATTTTTACCTTGGGACAAAATTATTGGTACTGACTTCTCTTTAATTTCAATGGACTTTGGGTGTAGATTAAAGTGGTTAATATTCATTAGTCCAAATCTACCTTTAAGTCAATTATTTAATTCACTTTAGGTACTTTGCATTAGTGAGATATTTTCAAACTTGAATCCACCAAGATGAGTGATTGAACTTAAAGATGATGAAAGAATACCATAAATGAAACTCAATTTGGTATTCATCTTTAGTTTCGTGCGGTATTGTTTTCGGATGACGATTTACATATCGTTTATCTTGCATGCATTAGCACATACATCGTTCACCTCAATTGGTGTTGGCCGACCTCATTTGTAGGGTAATTACTTCGTAAATTACTCGGCGATTGCTTAACATAGACCTAAATGTGTCCCTAATTCGGAATAAAAATCCAATTGGATACTTTCACTTTCGTGAACCGGACCTAGTGTTGGTCGCGTAATCCCAAAGTGATTGATCTTTTTGCATTAAGATCCAAGACTTATGAAGTTTGATGCATAGTTGCTTTAGGTCTCCCAATCTTCTTTCAAATTTCATTGAATTTAGTTCTAATCGCCTTAATTAATCACTATAGTGTAAGATACTAAGCGGAATTGGTTGCCTTTTCGATCTTTTGGTACTAAGTACCTATGTTACTCTTTTGGTTGTGGATGATTAAGTTTACCATACCACTATTATCTATATTATTATTACTATTACTATACTAACATTTTAATTTCTTGCACTTTTATTGCCTTTATTTTTATTATGCTTTATATTGCTTTATCATTTATTATCATGTTTATATTCTTGTTATTATTGTTGTGTTGATTTTCCTTTTGTCCATTTGGACACAAAAATATTAATAAAGTATTAAACCTCTAAAAAAATTGCTTCTATCTTGGACTATTGGTTACTATCCTTTACATTGAAATTGGAGTTTTGGACTTAGATTCTAGGACACCTTCCCTTTGCTTTGATCTTCATGGAAATGGTAGCTTTGCCTTTATTTGGCCACTTGGTAGCTTATAAGGATGGAACTCTCATGATCATAAATTGGAAGCATTATCAAGTTTGGTTAGATCTTTCCTCCTTTATCTATTTTATTTTCCTTCTTAGGATAGTCTCTTCATCTCCTCCCCTTCTTACATTTTCAAAACTTCTCCCTTTTTCAAAAAAATTCTTTGTTTTCAAACTTAAAACCGCTTTCATAATCAAACCTTGACTTAGGTCAATTAATTTTTTTCCTTTTTCTTTTATTTTCTTAATAAATGTTAAACCATATAAGTATATTAAAACATTTTTCAAAAAGACCATAAAAAATACAAAACTCATCAAATATTTTTGTGCCTTTGTGTACTTTTCATTTTAACCTTTTCTTTACATGTTTAGATATGATTCATTATTTCTAGAGGAATTATTCGCTAAAGAATGACGACTTATCTTTACATTTTAAAATCAATCCAACACACTAATTTTTCACTATTTGTACCACGAACTACGCAGTTTTAATCCCGCATTGCATTTTGTGGGTACATAGGCATGATGTGGTAAACCTCTCCAAACACAGAATTATTAACAATTAATTTTTATTCCATCCCTCCACTCTCTTTTACAAACCTTTTTCAAACCAAAAGCATTAAATTTTTCAAAGGGTTCCCGTGGAGTACCACCGACATTTTGGGTGCGTAAAACCTTCCCATTTTGTAACCTATCCCCTTACCCGGTTCTCTGTTTTTTTCTTTAGATTTTTGCTTTTAGATTCATTAGGATTTATTTTCACTTTTTTCCTTTTCCTCTTGGAATAAACTAAAAGTGCGGTGGCGACTCTGTTTACTTTGAGTTAAGTTAACCAATAGCTTACACTCATGATTTTACCGCTACGCACATTCTGGAGGCAAATCACTTATGTCCTCCGAAAATACATCTGGAAATTCTTGAACAACCGTTAACTCAACACTCGAAGTCTTACCTTCGACATGTAGCGATGCAAACATTGAAAACATCTGAGCTTCGTCTTCTAACATTTCATCTACTTGCTTAGCCATCAAGAACATCAATTCACCATTATCACTAAGTTCAGGAAACTCTACAGTCTTCTCATAGCAATTGATATGCACAAAATTGAACTCTAGCCAATTCATTCCAAGAATAAAATCAATTTTGTGTAAAGGCAAGCACACCGGATCCATCAAGAAGTCCTTCTCAAAAATAGTCAAAAGACACTTCAAACACACATATGTAGTAGTAACATAACCATTAGTTGGAGTTTCTATTACCATACCACCATTCATACTAGATAACGCCAAACCTAACTTAGTAGCACATTCAAGAGAAATAGAGGAATATGTGCACCAGTTTCAATAATTGAAATCAACTCAACACCATTAATAAAACATGTACCTCGAATCAAGTTATCCTTCTTAGGAACTTCAAAACCATTCAAAGCGAACACTCTGTCATTGGTCTGCGCATTAGTAGCAGTCTTCTTAGGCTTCTGATATTGGGTGCTGATATTCCCTTGCTCACCACAGTTAAAACAAGTTGGACCTTCTTTTGGACAATAACCAGCCCGATGACCTCTCTTGTGGCACCTATAACATCTCACCACTGTATTTCTGCACACATCAAACTTGTGACTGGATTCTCCACACTTGTAGCACTTGGGAGGAATGGAACTTGCTCCCCCACTTGGCTTCTTCCCATCTGAAACCTTCTGCTTCCCCTTCTCAGCTAGAGCCACATAAGGTTTTCCTCTAAACTGACCTTTCTCTTTCTTCTCACTCATTTGCTTATAGTGAGAAGATCGAGCTCGACTGTCTTCATCATAAGTCTTGTTTTATCCACCAACTCAGCATACTTATAGATTTGTTGTCATCCAATTCCATGTTTAATATCTGGTCTCAGCTCATTCTCAAACTTGAGACACTTAGAAAGTTCAGCATCATCACGATTGTAGTGAGGCAATACTCTCGAACTTAGCAGCATACTCTGCCACCGTCATGTTTCCTTGCTTCAACTCAAGGAATTCCACCTCCATCTTACCACGAGAATCTTCCGGAAAATACTTCCCCAGAAACTCTATCCTGAACACTGCCCAGGTCACCATAGTACCGATATCCTCCAAACACTGACGGGTATTATCTCACTAGTCTTCATCCTCCTCAGACAACATGTGGGTACCAAACTGTACCTTCTATTCATCCGTACACGTCATCACTCTAAATATCTTATCAATTGCCTTGAGCCACTTCTGTTCACTATACGGGTCATGATCTCCTTCAAAAATTGGCGGACTAATACTCTGAAACTTCCCCAAAGTACGAAACTCATCTTGTTCGTTGTTTCGAGCCGTAGCCTCAGCAAGCACCGCAACAGCTTTAGCAAGAGCACATGTGTTGTTTCCAGCCATTCTTCACAACACTCATAGCATTAGAAAATAATAATCGTTAACAAGCAATGACCGACAACATACCGACAATAACGAAACACGACCGGACATACCGACCAGCTCTGATACCACTAATGTAACACCCTTTTTACCCTACAACATAATTATACTAAATTATTCAATAAAAATCAGCGTTATCAACATAAAAGGTATCACATTTCATCAAAACATCAATTTCATCAGCATTGTGTCTTGTCCCATAACACGGGTTACAACATGCATCATAATTAAAACAACTTTTAAATGCATTAAATCATAAATCAGCAACTCAATTACTCAAATATAAAAATTCAAGTTTTAATTCCAAAACATCCTTGACTCAAAATAAAACAAACAAAAACCAACAATTTCTCAAGTGTTCCTGATGTTACACGACACAAAGCAGGACACCACCCTAGACTCTATAAACGACAAAGAGACGAACACTCCAAGTTATATCCAAGCACCAAGCTATTCTTGAGTATCTGCAGGATGACATAATAGACCATCACCAAAGGCAGGCAGAGTGAGCAAATTCATAATCAATATAAATAATATAAATAAGGAAATTACAAGTCAACATGCATCAATATATCAATCATTTCAAGTCTCACCCATGTATAACAAAATCAACCACATCATCACATAAACTACAAATGTAATCATGTTATGCCACCAAGAATGAAATGCAATCCTCATAATATGCATGGGGTACCGAATCATTATCATGGATGGACACTGGGCCATCAACCCTCCACGAGGGAGCACAACATAAGCAACATATCACTTTAATCCACACAATGGGATTAAAGCTACCAATGAACCGAAGCACCAACATAATTATGCCATGAATGCAATACAATCACACATCATCAAAACCCATTAACTATTGCATTCACATTCATCATAAGTCCTCATACATCATTCACACTTCTAATACTTTGCCTACTCATATCATCAATGATGCATAACATCATAATACAAAATAAATCATCTAATCATCATTTCATCATACATTCCTACACATTTAGCATATTACATCATGGCAAGAATTCACAACAACATCATAGCAACTTAAGACAACAAACCAAGTCATTTCAAACCAGTTGGAGAAAGAAGAAATGTAGATATAACATGACGAGGATGAGGTAAAGTAGAAATGTAGATATAGATGAATTGAAGCAAACATTCCATTCAACCATATATTATGAGTTAAAGAAACATAAAAGGTGCTAAAATGAGATGGAAGCAATTCAGAAAACATTGATCGATTTAGGTTGGTTTTCAAATACATCTTAATTTTCAGATTATAGGGTTCTATGTCAAATTAAATGATTTCACTTTCAATATATATATATATATATATATATATATAATAAACTAAATTTCAAATACAATATCAAAAGGACATCGAAACAAATTTTATATATATATGTACCTGATAAACAAATACTATATGCTTGCTACCACCATCATCAACACCATGTATCATCTTTACTATACAACTTCAGTTATTTCAAATAAAGGAAAATTAGTTAGTATTCAAAACAAAACCAGCAAAAGTTGAAACAAAACCCTGAGTGGGACTTTAACAAAACAAGATACATTGTTAGCATATGTAACAAATAATATGTTCCATAGTCAAAGTATTATCCATTGAATACAAATCTGAAAAATGAGAACAATGAACACAGTTAACACAACCAACATGAAGCAAACAAGATAATGGGAACTATCTAACAAGAAGATTGAAGAAGAAGAATACCTTATTTTTCATAGCATCATCACCATGTTTATTTAGGTTTAGACTCTACAAGAAGAAATAAAAGGAGGAAGAAGCTTAAATCAAAAGGTTCTTCAGACTTCTTATATTTATTTTCGCAGATTCTAAAACCATATGAAGTATATGTTGCCAAAAATATAGAGAAAAAATAGGTGTTAGGGTTTCGCTATGAAGGAATACAGGGATACTCACCATGTTCATTTAGTTTTAGACATTGCAAGAAGGAATACGGGGATGAAGAAGCCTAAATAAAAAGCTTCATACTTCTTGTATTCCTTTTTGCAATGTCCAAAAAGAGATGAAGCCTTGCTGCCGAAAATGGGTGTTAGGGTTTCGTTGTGAAGGAAATGACGATACATGTAAATAAGAGAAACTTAATTCGCTTATATGGTAAATATTTCACAATGCTTAATGAATTTAACCATCATGATAGGTATATATTTATTATAATTATATCACAATAGTTATCCATGTTAACCGTAGTGTTACCCCATTAATTGGTACAAGATTCGAATCCTTGCTACAACATTTTTTCCGTTTTATATAATTATTTAATTATAGTTATAAAAACGCAATCGTTGTGTTGTACCCCAAAATTTGCCCTCACCTAGACCAGACATTGTGTACTAAGGTGTCCTAAGAGGTTCACAAGGTATCTCAAGAGGTTCACAAGGTTCACAAGGTTCACAATTAGTCAGAAAGTTTGACAATCCCCTCAGGCAAAGCATCCTCCTAAGCAATGCATCCTAAACTAGGGTTTTGGATTTCATCAGGCTAAATGGACTTCCAAGGCTTCAAGTGAGCTTTATAGCATCCTATATATCTTCAAAAATCCCTATGTCAAGTTTCAAGACTTTCCCAAAAGGTTTGCTCAGTCAGATGATCAGATAGGCTAAAATCAGTCAAAGTAGTTAAAAAGTCAAATTAAGGTCAACTGTGGTCAAACCAAAGTCAAACTTCATGATCTTTTGCCAAAGTTAAGTATATGAAGTAAACTTCATCATTTGATCAATGGTTGATCATGATTCATCAAGGAGATTTCAGATCATCAAGAATCAGGAGTTTCTAAATTAGGGTTTTCATAGGAAAAGTCAACTGAACTTTGACCAGCCATAACTTTCACATGCTTCATCAAAAATTTCCCATCCTAAGCTTATTTTGAAGGAAATTGAATTCTCTACAACTTTGTGCCTCACAAGCCAAGCCCAAAAATGCTTCATTTGGAAGATATGAGCTAAGACATTATAGGTCATTTTAAAAGTCAACAAAAAGTCAACATCTTCCAAAAGGCATAACTTGAAAATGGTAAAGGATATGGACATGATACCAAAGAGGTTGGTTAGAGGACTCTCTAATCTTTCCAAAATGTCAAAGAACACCTTCATAGCCTTAAAATTGAAGGATTTATGCCTTTGTGAAGATGGGAAATGTTTGAGAGGTTTATTGAGCAAATGGGGTCTTAGAACCAATTCTTTTCACATGGGCTTGCATTTTTATGACCCAATCTCTACCATGACATCATGCACGAATCAAATATTATTTATTCATATTTTTATAGTTTATTTTTTATTTATTTTGATTTTATTCATTAAAAATCAATTTAAATTAAAATAAAATATGAAAACTCAATATTTAAATTTGATTTTTGTTCTAGAAGGTCATAAACATTGTTTAAAGTTGATTGATCACATCCAAATTCGTGCTTGATCAATTTGGCATTGTTAGATTTGATTTTTAGTGATTTTCAAATATTTGATTTCCTCATGATCAAGCTACATCATAAAGCCCACAAATCCATAAGATTATTGACCTAATTCACTCTACTACATAAACACAAGAAGACCATTGCATTAGGGACGATTTTCAGAGCCTCCAAGAACACCATTGAACTTCAAATTTTCACACAAAAAGTCACATTCGGTTTTTGACCTAGAGACACTTTCAGGACAAAATAAAGGTTGCTTTAGCTTCCTTGAGGCTCAATGATCATGTTTCGATCATCCACAACATCAAAATCATTACCATTTGCATAAACCGAATCAATGTTATTGCACTTTTATGATTTTTTCGTTTTCTAATATTCGTGCATGATAAATTGTATTTGATTGTTGTTTTGTGTTTGTAATGAGCTCAGGAACGTTTCTGGATAATCTAATTTGAGTTTCGATGCAGGACCAAGAAGTTGCTATTGTTAGGATTTAGGGTGGCCATTTAGGGTTTCTCTATTAAACCAATATAAATGAATTTTAAAGACGTCATTGAACTGGGTTTGATATGTGGATCATGTTTATATAATTAATTTATTGAAATTTTACATATTATAAGAGATCCAATTTCGCAGGTTCTTGAAAGTAAGAATTCGCAGGAATTTCATAAGTATATTCGCAGGAAATTTTGTAGGTACGATGAAGAAGATGAAGATGCTTGGCGCGCAGCTGGAATTTGAATCTTTGATTTAATATTTTATTGAATTGTTTTAGTATTATATCAGTTAACGTTGCTTGGCCCAGTGGTAATGGTTTGCGCGTGTTGTTGGTTGTGACCTAGGTTCGATCCTTGGTGACAACATCTTTTTGTTGAGTTTTCCATTATTTATGTGACTTAATATATTATGATGTATTGTTGGTGTTTTAGCAGACGCGCCCCATGTGGCTTAGTGGCTGGAGTGTTTGGTTGTTGGCTGATGGGCAGGGGTTCGAATCCAGGTTCCCACATTTTTTTCACAATTATTTTGTTTTGGCAGGTTTATAATATAATGATTTTGATGCATATGGTTATCACCAGAGCATGTTGGCTCAGCTGGTTTTGAGTGTTGTTGTTGAAGTAAGGGACCTGGGTTCAAATCCCAGGTCCTATCTTTTTATGACTTTTCTTCATTTTCTTATTTTTCTAACTATTTTCTTAATTTTAACTTAATTTAATATAATTCAAATAATTTCTAAATAAATATCAATAATATTTTCCTAAAAACTTTATATTTTCTTAAATATAAATTGTTTGTATTTATTTTATAATATGTTTTTATATATAATTATTATGTATTTTTTATAAATAAATTAATAATGTATAATTATAATTAAAAGATCCTAATTTTCTTAAATATGAACCCTAATTTTTTGTCAACCCTAATTATTATCCTAACCCTAAAAATTAACCTAATTTTTTCTAAACCTTAATTATAATCTTTATTTTTATTAATATGTAAATAATTTGTTATTTATTTATTATTATTAAACTTATTTTCTTAATTAATTTCTAAAACTTCTCTAATATTAATTTTTTCTTGCTAAATTCTTATTTCCTTTATTTATTTATTTTTCTAACCCTTATTATTATTATTACTAATATGTGATTATTATTTATTTATTATTCTTATTATTATGTTTATCATTATTATTTTATTATTATGTAATTGCTAAAGCCATGTAATAGGTTTATTTTTGTTTTATTTTTATAATTGTTTTTATTGTATGGTTAGTAACTTTAGGGTGTGTATAACCTATATGTGATTAAAATAGCTTAGAAAATTAACTTAAATAAGATAAATATTTGAACATGAACACTCACACACGTAAGTCGATCTTTGATCGCCATCTTGCACTTCCTAAGTTGCCCCTCTTGGTTGCCTTTATATGGTCAAGTCCCTCGAATAAAGGGGTGTCTTAAGCAAAAGTCCCTTCATAATATCATCTAGTCCCTACAGTTTTAAAGATCAAGTTCCTTCGAGGTTGCCTACAGTAATGATCTTGTCCCTTCGAATAAAAGATGATAAGTCCCTACGAATTGCTAAAGACACCTCAAGTTGCTTTCTATGACCATACAATGACCCTACGCCTGTCCCTTAGCACATCCAAGGTAATGACTACCTATTCCTTAATAATAGGGATAGTCTTACCCTTGAAAGAACATATAAGAACATGAATGACTTAGTCTAGGGTTGGTACCTCATAGTTACTTGCTCACACTTTTCAAACTTACTTTTACACATCACAATTTCTAAACTAGGTTTTGTATACACCCATACGAGGGTTATTACCAAGTACTTAAAGAAATTTTTGCTAATCACACACTACACTCTTTCAAACAAACAAAGTGAGCAAAGTAACTAAGAGCCCATGGATAACCATGGATATAAAGGGTGCTAACACCTTCCCTTTGTATAACCTACCCCCCAAACTCAAGTCTTTTAAAATAGGTCTTTCCTGTTCTTTTATGTCTTTTCCTTTTGGATAAAATAAAAGTCGATGGCGACTCTTGCTATCCGCAACATTTATTGAAAGTCAGTTCTCCCACCGTGTTACAGAACTGGCGACTCTGCTGGGGATTTAATAAAAGAGAGGTACCCTTAGGAATTAGATCACTTTAAATTTGTTTGCTATGTTTGCTTTATATTACTTGTTGGACTTTATGTGTGAAAGATCCTAACCCGGATCTAGTGTACCTTAGGTAAATGGCATAGTTAGTGTGACTTCTTGGTTGGTGCTTATGTTCCTTAAGAAAGTTGAGGATAATATGAGGCTGCCATATGTTGTCAATACACTAACTAACTTTTAGAACCTTAGTTATCCCATCTTTTCCCTTAGAAAGTAGTGAGATAGTCAGCTTCGGTGAAGACTGAAGTTGGTTGATACTCGATACTACGCTCATTGAGATCCTAAACTTGGAGGGTTTTGGTTGGCAAGTAAGTTGCCTACTGAACAACCACCCTTGGGAAGGATCAGTGATATTGAGATCCCTTAGAACTTGGTTACTTTTGTAGGACAGGATGAACCAACTAAACTTCAGGGGAGGGTACTTACCTTTAAATATCAGGCAAGCCTTTAAACCTAGGGCTATGGTGTGACTTGTTTGTGTGTGCCACATGTTTGTGATTGAGCATAACATCATAACATCATCATGCATCATAAGCATAGCATTTTCACTAACTATTTCAAGGACCAGAGGATTTATCTTTGTTCTTTGTTGCAGGTCATGACTTCTGCTCGTAGGAATACTATCCGGATCAACTTTGTAGGGATACCTCCTAAGCTTAAGGAATTGGTCTCTCAAGTTTCTGAAAACTCCCAATTCATCAAGAAGCATGGTCACCTACTGGATCCATTCACTTCAGGGTTCAATGAGGACATGATGAGTGTCCTATTTCAGTTCTTTGATCCTAAACATCATTGTTTCACATTCCCCGATTATCAGCTGGTTCCTACAATGGAAGAGTTCTCCAAGCTACTGGGTATACCTATCCTTGATCAAAGACCCTTCACAGGCTTAGAAAAGGAGCTTAAACCTGAAGTCATTGCTGCAGCCCTGCATCTAAAGAAATCAGACATTGTCCTAGAAACGAGAAGCGGAGTTAAGGGTATCCTTGCCAAGGTATTGATGGAGAAAGCTCAAGTGTTCTTGAAGGCTATGAGTTATGATGCTTTTGAGGAGATCTTGGCCTTACTGATCTATGGCTTAGTATTGTTCCCTAATCCAGACCAGTTCATAGACGTACATGCCATCAACATATTTCTGACTCGCAATCCAGTGCCTACATTACTTGGGGACATCTTACATTCTCTCCATACCCGTACTATGAAGGCACGAGGAACTCTGATGTGTTGTATACCTTTATTATCTAGGTGGTTTATTTCTCACCTTCCTCGATCGGTGATGAAGAATGAACAAGGGTTCAGGTGGTCTAAGAGGATTATGTCACTTTCCCATTCAGATATTCATTGGTGCTCTCGATCTATGGAGAATGTTACTATCATTGACCGTTGTGGGGAGTTCCCTAATGTGCCACTCCTTGGCATAAGAGGGGGAATTACTTACAACCCTTCTTTAGCTCTACGTCAGTTTGGTTATCCTCGGAGTGATGGTCCTCATGACATGCTTATTCAGGGTATTGTGTTCGACTACGACAACGATCTGAAAGGTTACCGACAAAGGTTTATACGAGCTTGGGGTAAAGTGAACATGGTTGACAGCAAGACTCTGGAACCAAAGTACTTCATTCCTATGGAACCCTACCTCAGATGGGTACGAGCACGTGCTCAGACTCTTATGATGCCATATCCTGCTATCCTGCCAGTTACCTTGGAGCCTGTTGCTGAAGGAGATACTCCTTATATCATCCTTCATCCAGACATGCCCACTGACATGGAAGAATTGCAGAGATCCTGGATCCAGTTGAAGGAGCAAAGGGGTACTTTTTAGACTCATTTCAAAGCTAGTCAAGAAAGAATCCTGGAGCTGACAAAACAACTTCACGAGGAGCGGAATCTCAACACATACCTCAACACAAAGAGGAAACGTCCATGGGAGACTTAAAACCCCATCTTTGTATTTATTTCATTTTGTTGTAAGCCCAATGGGTAAACAAGTTTATTGGTTACTAATAAAAGTTTACTTTCTGGTTGTTTAAACAAACTTAAATCCTACGGTCCTTGAAAACATTGCATATACATCTACATACCATATCATTACATCACAGGTTTCTTATGAACATGTATCTTATCTTTTCGCTGTTTATTTCAGCAAAAATGGCTCTTGAACAGACTGTCAAGGATCTCCAGGCTCAAAATGCACAATTCCAAGAGTTGATCCTGAACTTGTCCAAGGGACAAGATGAGTTGAAGACACTGCTGGCTAAGAAGAAGAAGAAGACTAGGAAATCAGGAGGCCTTATCAACCTGGGTAGAAGATTCAGAGGTCCTATCAAGACAAAAGAAGAGGTTGAGGGTTCTGAGTCTGAGAATACTGAGAAAGAGGGAGGTAGTCTCCATGATAGTGTGGAAGATGCTGGTAGACAGAATGAACGCTATGGAACTAAAAAAGTCTTCTGGGCTTGATTTTGAAGATTTGAGTTTGGTTTCTGGATTAGTTATACCTATTGGCTTCAAGGTTCCTGTTTTTGTGGTGTATGATGGTGTTTCATGTCCTAAACTGCACTTGAGGTCCTATGTCCGGAGGATTCAGCCACATACTGCTGACAAGAAGTTGTGGATCCATTTCTTCCAGGAGAGTTTGTCTGGAGCTCAATTGGAATGGTATTATCAACTTGAAAGTGTTAATATTCGTGATTGGAATGATCTTGCTGAGGCCTTCTATAGGAAATACCAATATAATGCTGATTTAGCACTAACTTGCATGCAGCTCCAAAGCATGTCTATGGGGGCTAAAGAGAGTTTCAAAGAGTATGCCCATAAATGGAGAGACCTGGCTGGCAGAGTTCAACCTCCTCTGACTGACAGAGAGCTGGTGGATATGTTTATGAGAACGCTGAATGGTCCTTTTTATAGTTACCTCATTGGAAGCTCATCATCTGGTTTCACTGAGTTGATAATAACTGGAGAACGTGTGGAAAGTGGTATAAGAAGTGGTAAGATACAAGTTGGTGCCTCTTCATCAAGCACTGCTAAGAAGCCCCCTAGTGGAAAGAAGGAGTCTAATACCGTGTATGGTCAACATAGTCGTAACAGGAGTCACCAATCTGTGGGAGCAGTTCACATCTCCAATCATGCCCCTACAGCACCAGAGCAACAACAAAACAATCAACAGAAGCCTAGAAGACAATTCACCAAGATCAACATGTCACTGGCCCAAGCCTTGTAACACATGTTGAAAGGGGAACTAATTACTTTGAGGGATCCTCCTCAGAATCCTAATACATCCTCTCCTCGGTACAATCCTAACGCAAGATGTACATATCATTCTAATAGTCTGGGACATGACGCCAACAACTGCTGGGTGTTGAAAAACAAGATTCAAGACATGATCGAAGCTGGGGAAATTAAATTTGACCCTCCTAGGACCCCAAATGTGATCACTGCTCCTATGCCCAATCATGAGAAGACTGTTAATGCTGTTGATGAGGTTTCCTATGTTTTCTCAGTAGCAGATGTGACTACTCCTCTATCCATTATCAAGAAGAAGCTGGTGCAGGCTGGGCTCTTTCCAAGTTTAAATGAAGACTGTTTTTACTGTGCTTATAAACCTGATAGTTGCTGGAAGTTGAAGGATGGTATTCAACGTCTCATGGACAATTACACTATATTGTTTGAGAGGACCCCTTATGTGGAAAGTATGTGTGAACATCTGACTCGAAACACGAAGCTTGAAGATGTAGCTATGGTTGATAAAGTACCAGTGAAAATTACCTCCAAAGGTCTTATCAGGATTACATCCAAAGGACCAGTAAAGATTACTGCTGAAGGCCCTGTGAAGACTGTTGCTGAAGCTAGAGTGGCTCCCATGATCATTACCACTCCTGGCCCTGTTCCTTATACTTCTGATAAAGCTATACCTTGGAATAATGGTTCTGGTGTTTATATCCATGGTGTCAAACAAGAACCTTTGACTGATGCACCTGTTACTGATGTTAGTCTTGATGTTGACAATATTGCTGGATCTAGTAAGATCACCAGAAGTGGAAGAATCTTCTCCCCTCAAGATACCTCTAAAAGTGCGGTTACTCCAGCTCATACCTCTAATTCTGGGCCAAGTGCTGATGCCCGGGGAAAAGGTCATGTGATTGAACCTGTGCAAGCTGAGGCACCAACTGCTGAAATTTTTTCTAAACAGATGGAAGAAGTACTGAAGATCATTCACAAGAGTGATTATGATATTGTTGACCAGTTGGGGCATACTCCCTCCAAAATCTCCATGTTATCTTTGCTGCTATGTTCTGAGGCCCATGCTAAAGCCTTAATCAAGTTCTTAAAGACTGCTCATGTGCCAAATGAGATTTCTGTGGATCAATTTGAGAATTGTGTTGTACATCTGACTAGTGATAATGGTTTGGGCTTTTCTGATGCCAATCTGACTCCTGCCAAGAGAAATCATAACAGAGCTCTGCATATTTCCATTGAATGTAGGGGCACTACCTTGTCTCATGTACTGGTGGACAATGGTTCTTCATTAAATGTGCTCCCTAAAGAGGTTCTGGACAAGCTCAGTCCTGAAGATGTTGTGTTAAGACCAAGTGATGTGGTGGTGAGAGCCTTCGATGGTTCAAGAAGAGTGGTACATGGAGAAGTAGACCTCCCAATCAAAGTAGGCTCTCAAGTCTTCAACTCTACTTTCTATGTGATGGATATTCATCCTCCATATTCTTGTTTGCTTGGGCGCCCCTGGATCCATGGGGAAGGTGTTGTGACTTCCACCTTACATCAGAAGTTGAAATATCCGGTGAAAAACAAAGTTGTCACTGTCTATGGTGAAGAAGAGTACATGGTTAGCCACGTGAATACTTTCAAATATGTAGAAATGGAGGGTGAAATGGTTGAAACCCTGTGTCAAACATTTGAAGTTGTTCCTTGCTCTACTCCTATTCCTCAGTCTGTCCCTGCTTCTGAAAGAGCTCATGTGGTTACTAGAATACCTCCTGCAATGGCCTCCCTCAAAGATGCTAAGGTTGTGGTTGCAAAAGGTGGTTCTGCTATTTGGGGCCAGCTTCCCAACATCCCTTACAAGTCTGACAAGTTTGGTTTGGGTTTTACTGCAGAATCTCAGAAGACTGTTCGTCGTGCTCGTGCTGTTCGTATCACTAATCAAGGGGTCGTAAGAGATCAAATCAATTTTGTGGGTGACTGTAATGAAGACAACAACCTGGATGATTGGATCTTTCCTACCATGGGTGATGGGCTCAACAATTGGAAGGCTGAAGACGTTATTCCTATCTCCTTTAGTCAGGAGTAAATACTATTACTGTGTTTTTATTTTAAGTTTGTAATTTCGAACAATTAGACTTTTAAGCCTTGTGTCTTGCCCGAGGCACATTGGTATGCTTGTTTCGGGATGTCATTTCATTTTCATACTTCATTCAATAAAATCAATGGACGTTTCGTTTTCGTAAATATTGTGCTCCTTGTCTTTCTTTTCTTTTTATTTCTGTTTTATCAGCTATGTGTTCTTACACACACCCACATCACTAAAATGCAGATCCTCATCCACTCTGGATCCTGTTAATAATTTCTACTATTGCCAATTATGACTTTGAGAATCCGATCTATCAAGCTGAAGATGGAAAGGAGGAATATTGTGAAGTACCTGTAGAGCTTGCCAGGTTGTTACAACAAGAAGAGAAAGCTATACAGCCACATGAAGAGCCAATCGAAGTTGTGAACCTGGGAACTGAAGAAAGCAGGAAAGAGGTCAAGATAGGGGCTGAATTAGAGGATGGTGTTAAGAACAAACTGATCCAGATGTTACGTGACTTCGTAGAGATTTTTGCTTGGTCTTATGAAGATATGCCAGGGTTGGATACCGACATTGTGGTTCACTGTTTACCGGTAAAAGAAGATTGTCGTCCAAAGAAGCAAAAGGTTCGTCGCATGCGTCCTGAAATGTCAGAAAAGATTAAAGCATAGGTGATGACACAATTTGATGCAGGGTTCTTAGCTGTGACTTCTTATCCTCAATGGGTTGCAAACGTGGTACCGGTACCTAAGAAGGATGGTAAGGTGCGCATGTGTATGGATTACAGGGATTTGAACAAGGCCAGTCCTAAGGATGACTTTCCACTTCCACATATTGACGTTTTGGTAGACAACACTGCTCAGCATAAGGTATTCTCTTTCATGGATGGTTTCTCTGGTTACAATCAGATCAAGATGGCACCTGAAGATATGGAAAAGACTACATTTGTTACACAGTGGGGTACTTTTTGTTATAAGGTGATGCCATTTGGTCTGAAGAACGCCGGGGAAACATATCAGCGTGCTATGGTGGCTTTGTTTCACGATATGATTCATCATGAGATAGAGGTCTATGTGGATGATATGATAGCCAGGTCCCAGAATGAGGAACAACACCTTGACCATCTGCATAAGCTGTTTGAAAGGTTGAAGAAATACAAGCTAAGATTGAATCCAAACAAGTGTACTTTTGGAGTTAGGTCCGGTAAACTCCTGGGTTTCATTGTCAGTGAAAAAGGTATTGAAGTGGATCCTGCAAAAGTAAAAGCTATACAAGAGATGCCGACTCCCCGTACTGAAAAGGAAGTTAGAGGTTTCTTGGGACGACTGGATTACATTGCAAGGTTTATTTCCCAGCTAACTGCTACCTGTGAGCCAATCTTCAAGTTGTTGAAGAAAGATCAGGTAATGGAATGGAATGATGAGTGCCAGCTAGCCTTTGATGAAATCAAGAGATATCTCCTAAAACCTCCAATTTTGATGCCACCAGTTTATGGAAGACCCTTGATTATGTACTTAACAGTATTAGATAACTCAATGGGTGTGTGTGTGTTGGGGCAACATGACGAGTCTGGTCGAAAAGAGCAGGCAATATACTACTTTAGCAAAAAGTTTACCGACTGTGAAACAAGATACTCACTGCTCGAGAAAACTTGCTGCACTTTGGCATGGGCTGCTCGCCGACTAAGACAGTATATATTGACTCATACTACCTTGTTGATTTCAAAGATGGATCCAATCAAGTACATATTCGAGAAACCTGCTCTCTCCAGGAGAATAGCGAGATGGCAAATGATTTTAATAGAATATGATATACAGTACACCACTCAAAAGGTCATTAAGGGCAGTGTGGTAGCTGATCATTTAGCTCATCAGGCAGTGGAGGATTATCAGTCTATGAATTTTGAGTTCCCAGATGAAGACATTATGATTATTACCAAAGAACCTAGACAATATGACGGATCTGAACAAGGATCCCGATGGACTATGGTTTTTGATGGAGCTTCTAATGCGCTTAGTAATGGTGTTGGTGTTGTGATCATTTCTCCTGAAGGTTGTCATACCCCAATTATTGCAAGACTTTGTTTCTATTGTACCAATAACATGGCTGAATATGAAGCATGTATCATGGGTATCAAAGCTGCCATTGAGATGAAGATTCAGTTCCTGGACGTATATGGAGATTCAGCCCTGGTAATTAGTCAGATTAAAGGAGATTGGGATACCAAGCATGAAAATCTCATTCCTTATAGAGAGCATGTGTTGTCCTTGATCCCATATTTTAAAGAGATTACCTTTGGACATATTCCACGAGGAGAGAATCAGTTAGCAGATGCATTAGCCACCATGGCATCTATGTTTGAGATTAGCTGGGATGATGAAGCTCCCAAGATCACTATTGATAGAATTGAGAAGCCTGCATATTGTAATGAGATTGATACTGAAGGAGTAGAGGGAAAGCCTTGGTTCTATGAAGTAAAAAGTTATCTTGAAGCTCAGGAGTTCCCTGAAGGGGAATCTGTCAATGATAAAAAGTTTCTGAGGATGTTTTCTGCTAAGTTCTTCTTGAGTAATGGAATTTTGTACAAGCGCAATCATGATTCGACTTTGCTTCGTTGTATGGATAAGAAGGAAGCAAAAAAGATTATGGAAGACATGCATGATGGGATCTTTGGATCTCATTCTAGTGGTCATACCATGGCAAAGAAGATATTGAGAGCAGGTTACTATTGGTCTACCATGGAAGCTGACTGCTATCAACATTCCAAAATATGTCATAAGTGTCAGATTTATGCTGATAAAGTGCATGTACCTCCAGCTCCGTTGAATGTGTTGACTGCTCCTTGGCCTTTTGCCATGTGGGGCATTGATATGATTGGTGAGATCAAGCCTACTGCTTCCAATGGGCATCGTTTCATCCTGGTTGCCATTGATTACTTTACAAAGTGGGTGGAGGCAGCCTCATTTGCATCTGTTACTAAGAATGTCGTGGCTCGATTCATTAAGAATAATCTCATATGTAGGTAAGGCATCCCTGAAAGGATTATCACAGACAATGGCTCTAATCTGAACAACACCATGATTACTGATCTCTGTACGCAGTTCAAGATTAAACATCACAATTCTTCTCCGTATCGTCCAAAGATGAATGGGGCAGTAGAAGCTGCTAATAAGAATATAAAGAAGATTCTACAGAAGATGACTGATACGTATAAGGATTGGCATGAGATGTTGCCATTTGCTCTTCATGGTTATCGTACTACAATACGTACTTCAAAAGGGCAACCCCGTTCTCTTTAGTCTATGGTATGGAAGCAGCTCTACCCATTGAAGTTCAGACCCCCTCTTTGAGAATCATGAAGGATGCAGGCTTGGATGAAGATGAGTGGATTCAGACTCGACTTGACCAGATAAATGTGATTGATGAGAAAAGGTTGGCAGTTGTTTGTCACGATCAGATGTACTAGAAACGGATGGTCAAAGCTTTTAATAAGAAGGTTAAGCGAAAGGTATATCAGACTGGAGACTTGGTAATCAAGCATATCATATTACCACAGGGTGATCCTAGGGGCAAGTGGACTCCTACATATGAAGTACCTTTCGTAGTCAAGAGAATATTTTCAGGAGGTGCCGTGATGCTTACTACTATGGATGGTGAAGACTTCCCACAGCCCGTGAACGCAGACATAGTCAAAAAATACTACGCATAAAAAGAGACCCGCTAGGTTGACTGGCCTAGGCAAAACTAAGGGCATCCTGGCGAACCAAAAAGGTTCGGGAAAAAATTAGGGATATATATATATAAAACAAATGTACACCCGGCAAGTCGAAAACTTGAAAAGGTGGCTTGGGCAAAAAAGGGTATCCCGGTGGATTGAAAACCTGAAAAGGCAATCCAGGCAAAAGTTAGGGATTAAAGCGTATGACTATGTCTCGTTGGATCACTCATGTAACCCCCAACCAGTTCTGTTACTTGAATCAAGATCAATCCAATCATTTCCATCTCAACAGCAAAGGATGAGATACTTGAAGATAATGGCAATAGTAGAATTGGAACTCAATAGGATTATTTTCCACATAGTTGCTTTTCTTTATTTTGTAAAATTTTTACGACGAAGTCCTCTTACTAGGATTTCTGTCTCCTTGTACAAACTTGCCTAGGTCACTTTCTAAAAATAAATAAAGTATCATCTTTGAATTCAAATTTACTTTTACTTAAACGAAAACATCTATTGGTTGCGTTTGAATGTATGTATGCTTTTGAATATGATTGATGTTTACCATAAATGCATAAAATGCAGTAATAGTATTTACTAAGGACGAACAAAGGTAGGAATTCAACGAAGCTTCGCCGGTTCATCCCCACAGAGTAATATTTATAGATATCCATACAAGATACTTCAAGTAACATCTCCTCTCGGATTTATGTCCATCTTTTTTATCCTCAGTCAGGATATTCAGGAAATTATTCCTTCAATAAGAAGCACGACGAACGAAGACGGGAGGTTCTAAGTACCATATTATTAAATAAGACGGGAACGAAGTTCTCATATTCCTCAGCAACCGGGATTTATTTTCCCCAGCCAGCAGTTGTTATATAAAGATATCCAGACGCTTCTAGCTACACGATTCATACATACATCATTTACATCATATCACAACATACGCATCCATAGTGCATAAGACATTTACTTAAGGACATCATGCCCATACATGCATACATCAAATAATCTGGCATAAACTAACCTTTCCTTTACGGGATAATTAAAGACAGATAAACACTATCAACAACTCAACACAGTTCAGAGACGATCTATACGAAGATCTAGTACTGATACTTAATTCAGAGATAATCGCTACGAAGATTCATTTCTGATGATCAATACTCAAGTTTTCTTTGGGATAGTGTGTAAATGATCTATACGAAGATCTAGCACTTAATCCAAAAGATTCTTTCAGAAGAAGTTCAGGGATAATCGCCACGAAGATTTACTCCTGATATTCTTTTTGTCCTTGGCAAGTTTATCTGTGGGAGGGTACATAAATGATCGATACGAAGATCTTGTACTTAGCCCAAGATATTACCAAAAGCAATTTAGAAAAGATCTCCACAAAGATTTGATTCTGATGCTTAGTTTAAAGTATGTTCCTAAAGATGGTTCAGAATCGATCTATACGAAGATCTAAATACTGACACCTAATGAAGAATATTATTTTCCCCCAGAGATAATGCAGAGACGATCTATACGAAGATCTAGTGCTGACATTCAACTCAGATCATGTTACAGGAATGATTCAGAGATGGCCTATACGAAGACCTAGTACTGATATCCAGTGACAACATAAAGATACTATCACCTCCTGATATTATGGATGACATCTATAAGCCCATCTCCGATTCCTCAAAGTGGCATCTTTTAAGCCCACTCCAGCATATACAACCAATCGGCAGTGATACTTTACGCACTGGAGAGTGAAAATGTTTGGGCTTTTGTGTTCAATCCCCTTCAACCTTCCAAGTCACGAATGGCACACAGGCCAATCTAACTCCTCAGGTTTCAGAAAATTGAACAGGGGCAGCTGTTGCACCCCAAAATTTGCCCTCACCTAGACCAGACATTGTGTACTAAGGTGTCCCAAGAGGTTCAAAAGGTTCACAAGGTTCACAAGGGATCTCAAGAGGTTCACCAGGTTCACAATTAGTCAGAAAGTTTGACAATCCCCTCAGGCAAAGCATCCTCCTAAGCAATGAATCTTAAACTAGGGTTTTGGATTTCATCAGGCTAAATGGACTTACAAAGCTTCAATTGAGCTTCATAGCATCCTATATTTCTTCAAGAATCCCTATGTAAAGTTTCAAGACTTTCCCAAAAGGTTTGCTCAGTCAGATGATCAGATAGGCTAAAATCAGTCAAAGTAGTTAAAAAGTCAAATTAAGGTCAACTGTGGTCAAACCAAAGTCAAACTTCATGATTTTTTGCCAAAGTCAATTATATGAAGTAAAATTCATCATTTGATCAATGGTTGATCATGATTCATCAAGGAGATTTCAGATCATCAAGAATCAGGAGTTTCTAAATTAGGGTTTTCATAGGAAAAATCAACTGAACTTTGACCAGCCATAACTTTCACATGCTTCATCAAAAATTTCCCATCCTAAGCTCATTTTGAAGGAAATTTAATTCTCTACAACTTTGTGTCTCACAAGCCAAGCCCAAAAATGCTTCATTTGGAAGATATGAGCTAAGACATTATAGGTCATTTTAAAAGTCAACAAAAAGTCAACATCTTCCAAAAGGTATAACTTGAAAATGGTAAAGGATATGGATATGAGACCAAAGAGGTTGGTTAAAGGACTCTCTAAGCTTTCCAAAATGTCCAAGAACACCTTAATAGCCTTAAAATTGAAGTATTTATGCCTTTGTGAAGTTGGGAAAATTTTGAGAGGTTTATTGAGCAAATGGGGTCTTAGAACCAATTCTTTTCACATGGGCTTGCATTTTTATGACCCAATCTCTACCATGACATCATGCACGAATCAAATATTATTTATTCATATTTTTATAGTTTATTTTTTTTATTTATTTTGATTTTATTCATTAAAAATCAATTTAAATTAAAATAAAATATGAAAACTCAATATTTAAATTTGATTTTTGTTCTAGAAGGTCATAAACATTGTTTAAAGTTGATTGATCACATCCAAATTCGTGCTTGATCAATTTGGCATTGTTAGATTTGATTTTTGGTGATTTTCAAATATTTGATTTCTTCATGATCAAGCTACATCATGAAGCCCACAAATCCACAAGATTATTGACCTAATTCACTCTACTACATAAACACAAGAAGACCATTGCATTAGGGACGATTTTCAGAGCCTCCAAGAACACCATTGAACTTCAAATTTTCACACAAAAAGTCACATTCGGTTTTTGACCTAGAGACACTTTCAGGACAAAATAAAGGTTGCTTTAGCTTCCTTGAGGCTCACTGATCATGTTTCGATCATCCACAACATCAAAATCATTACCATTTGCATAAACTGAATCAATGTTATTGCACTTTTATGATTTTTTTCGTTTTCTAATATTCGTGCATGATAAATTGTATTTGATTGTTGTTTTGTGTTTGTAATGAGCTCAGGAACGTTTCTGGATAATCTAATTTGAGTTTCGATGCAGGACCAAGAAGTTGCCATTGTTAGGGTTTAGGGTGGCCGTTTAGGGTTTCTCTATTAAACCAATATAAATGAATTTTAAAGAAGTCATTGAACTGGATTTGATATGTGGATCATGTTTATATAATCAAATTATTGAAATTTTACATATTATAAGAGATCCAATTTCGCAGGTTCTTGAAAGTAAGAATTCGGAGGAAATTTCATAAGTATATTCGCAGGAAATTTTGCATGTACGATGAAGAAGATAAAGATGCTTGGCGCGCAGCTGGAATTTGAATCTTTGATTTAATATTTTATTGAATTGTTTTAGTATTATATCAGTTAACGTTGCTTGGCCCAGTGGTAATGGTTTGCGTGTGTTGTTGGTTGTGACCTGGGTTCGATCCTTGGTGACAACATCTTTTTGTTGAGTTTTCCATTTTTTATGTGACTTAATATATTATGATTTATTGTTGGTGTTTTAGCAGACGCGCCCCATGTGGCTTAGTGGATGGAGTGTTTGGTTGTTGGCTGATGGGCAGGGGTTCGAATCCAGGTTCCCACATTTTTTCACAATTATTTTGTTTTGGCAGGTTTATAATATAATGATTTTGATGCATATGGTTATCACCAGCGCGTGCTGGCTCAGCTGGTTTTGAGTGTTGTTGTTGAAGTAAGGGACCTGGGTTCAAATCTCAGGTCCTATCTTTTTAGGACTTTTCTTCATTTTCTTATTTTTCTAACTATTTTCTTAATTTTAACTTAATTTAATATAATTCAAATAAATTCTAAATAAATATCAATAATATTTTCCTAAAAACTTTATATTTTCTAAAATCATATTTTATTTTCTTAAATATAAATTGTTTGTATTTATTTTATAATATGTTTATATATATAATTATTATGTATTTTTTGTAAATAAATTATTAATGTATAATTATAATTAAAAGATCCTAATTTTCTTAAATATGAACCCTAATTTTTTGTCAACCCTAATTTTTATCCTAACCCTAAACATTCACCTAATTTTTTCTAAACCTTAATTATAATCTTTATTTTTATTAATAGGTAAATAATTTGTTATTTATTTATTATTATTAAACTTATTTTCTTAATTAATTTCTAAAACTTCTCTAATATTAATTTTTTCTTGCTAAATTCTTATTTCCTTTATTTATTTATTTTGCTAACCCTTATTATTATTATTATTACTAATATGTGATTATTATTTATTTATTATTCTTATTATTATGTTTATCATTATTATTTTATTATTATGTAATTGCTAAAGCCATGTAATAGGTTTATTTTTGTTTTATTTTTATAATTATTTTTATTGTATGGTTAGTAACTTTAAGGTGTGTATAACCTATATGTGATTAAAATAGCTTAGAAAATTAACTTAAATAAGATAAATATTTGAACATGAACACTCACACACGTAAGTCGATCTTTGATCGCCATCTTGCACTTCCTAAGTTGCCCCTCTTGGTTGCCTTTATATGGTCAAGTCCCTCGAATAAAGAGGTGTCTTAAGCAAAAGTCCCTTCATAATATCATCTAGTCCCTACAGTTTTAAAGATCAAGTCCCTTCGAGGTTGCCTACGGTAATGATCTTGTTCCTTCGAATAAAAGATGATAAGTCCCTACGAATTGCTAAAGACACCTCAAGTTGCTTTCTATGACCATACGATGACCCTACGCCTGTCCCTTAGCACATCCAAGGTAATGACTACCTATTCCTTAATAATAGGGATAGTCTTACCCTTGAAAGAACATATAAGAACATGAATGACTTAGTCTAGGGTAGGTACCTCATAGTTACTTGCTCACACTTTTCAAACTTACTTTTACACCTCACAATTTCTAAACTAGGCTTTGTTCACACCCATACGAGGGTTATTACCAAGTACTTAAAGAAATTTTTGCTAATCGCACACTACACTCTTGCAAACAAACAAAGTGAGCTAAGTAACTAAGAGCCCATGGATAACCATGGATATAAAGGGTGATAACACCTTCCCTTTGTATAACCTACCCCCCGAACTCAAGTCTTTTAAAATAGGTCTTTCCTGTTCTTTTATGTCCTTTCCTTTTGGATAAAATAAAAGTCGGTGGCGACTCTTGCTATCCGCAACATTTATAGAAAGTCAGTTCTCCCACCGTGTTACACGTTGTAATACAACAACATTTGCTCTTTCCGGAAGAGGGAAAACACTCATCCCAAGTACTGATTTAAAAATTAGCATTCAGGAATATCAAACATTACACGTTATCATCATTGCAAGCATAAAGTATCAAATTTTTCATCTTCATCCTCATATATAAATACATAGTTTTACATTTTTTCATAATATCTGGTAACAATGAGTTCTACAAATGATCTGAATGCCAACGGAAACATCACATAAATCACAGAGATCACTACAAATGAGCAACGTCAGCAACCAAATGAGGAGGTCCAACAAGCTATCAACGTCATACTGGATGTGTTAAGGGCGAGGAAGAAAAAGAAGAAGAAGAAGAAGACGAAGAAGGCAAAGAAAAAGAAAATGAAGGAGAGGGAGACATATTATTATAACTCTGATGAAGGGAGTGAGAACAGTCCCCTAGACTATGAAGATGCCTTTATAACTATGAGTTATGATCCTCGAAAAATATATGTACTCCTCTTTTTAAAATATTAACAAACTTATCTATTATATATACTATTGTCTTTCATTTTTTAATTTGATTACAATTTTCTCATTAACATAAAAATGCTAAAAAATGGAATAAAATACATGTTTAAAATGGAAAGTAAATTTAAAAAAAATGTAGTTGCTGGGAATCAAATCTATTTACACATTGGTTTGATACTACGGATTCAAAAATATATGTTTAAAATGGAAAAAAAATTTAGTTGTTGGGAATCAAAGTCTGATACATATCACAACGGTTGATATACTACAACTGTCATAATATATTACTTTTGTAATTAAATTTCATAATGAAGCGTCAGAGTTTAATTTAGAATTAAAAAAAATGTCACAACGGTTGAAATAAACAACTGTTGTTATATAGAAATAGTAAATAAAAATAATAGAATAGCGTCTTAGTTTAAAGATTGCACAACAGTGTAGGCATGATCTATGGTGACCATGACGTCATTGTTAACACGTTTTGTAGTAGTATAACTGTGATAAAATCTTATTTTCATGTATATATCACAATGATTGATATAAAACCGTTGTGGTAAGTAGCGCACTCTATCTTACTATCTTTGTCTCCGACTATGATGAAGAGTACCAAACATACAATCACCTTTTTTCGACCGTTATATTATGGCTTTTTTTTAGTAGTGTTTGGGTTTTTCCAAAAGTTTACTCACTAGAGCATAGTCGTCGGAGCACGTTCTTTTGAGGCTATCTTTTCCTGGATGAGTTAATTGCTCCTTTTTGCTTCAATGCTTACGATTAGTAGTGTTGAGTTTTACCTTTATTACAACTTCTATCCTTTTTAAATGTGCAAGGATGATGTCCAATATTATAAACAGAACACTAGTCAAAACAACGTGACCTACAAAATGTAGTCTTTCTCAATTATGAGTCCTCCTACCAGTGCTATAAATATGGAGTATAGATAAAATTTTCAATTATCAAATTCTTTAAAGTTTTGACTTATTATAATCGAAAAAAATGTGATACACTAACTGTATAAATTTTGTTTACATTGTCGATTTATGACGATCATATATCAATAAAATTAGATTGAAAATTTTAAATTAATTATATAATATAATAGAATATTATATTTCTATTGAATATCAGTATAAAACTTATTTACGCTCTTGATATATCATCATTATAAAATACTCTTAATACTTTCGTAGGCTTCATTATACTAAATCACTGTCTGTTGTTATCGAATAGCTAATAGGTTATTTATTTTCAAATATAAATATATTAAATATTAAGTAATATAAATCCACAATTAAGCAGCCACTATAAAACAGTAGAAGAAAAAGAAAACGATCAACCTACAACGAACGTACAAACTTTTTTATTAACCATCATAGTTTTCATAAATTTATTAGTAAGGAAATTATTTTTTAAAAAAAAGTAAGCTTTTAATTTTTAATATAAAAAATGTGAAAGAAAAAAATCATATATATTAACTAAACTACTTAATATTGAATTAATTGGGCATGCAAGATTCTAAAAAGAGGAAGTTAAATTCTGTAAGATATTTTGACACAGTTGAACAAGTTTGAATTGCAACTTGATGGTTATGCTTTGTTGGAAAAGGAATTTTCATGTGTTTGTACTTTGTAAAGCAAATCCAAACAGTGATGGAGAAAACTGCATGGTGTAATTTCCCATCTCAACCACGACAATTTGGCGTAACCAATTTATTGTGGCACGAGCATGATGATAAAAGACATGTAAAAAAACATTACTGATGGGTCCATCTATTTGTTGCACATGGCCTTATAATCCTAATTCAAGTACATATAAACAATGCTAGTATGGTATAGGTCTTGATACCCTTGATGTACACACATGGAGCTTCTCTGTGGGTCTCCACTTTAATTCCTTTAATAGATAAGCCTTTACTACTACGGACATAGGCCTCAGTAGGGTCACATCCGTAACAACACTTTTCTCTTTTCTTTTCGCTCACTTAATCTTTGACATATCATCTTTTCATCCACATCAAAACTTTATATATATATATATATATATATATATATATATATATATATATATATATATATATATATATATATATATATATATATATATATATATATATATATGGTAATGAATGTGGGCTTGAGCCCCCACTACTATTTAGAAAAACTACTTTGATATATATATTTTTTAAAAGCTAAAGCTATATGGAAAAGTAATTTGACTAATTGATTAAATTGCATACACACGTAATCAATATTAGATAATTACTCTAATACATGAATTTGTAAAATATAGTAATTATAGTTTTGTATTAAAATTGCAAATACAAATAATTTATTTTATATTAGTAACTATTGTAGTTGATCTTTTTTTATATTGTCAGTTAAATTATCAAATGTTTTTTTGGTTAATCATTTTAGTGGATAAAATAACTAACAAATGAGACACCAAATTTACTTAAATTTTAATATATTTAAAGACTATCATAATTAGAGCTGTTAAAATGGGTTAGTCCACACGGGTCGGTCCGTCGGACCCAAAAATTATAGAGCTTGAGCTTTAAAATTGAAGTCCATATTTTTCAGGGTTTTTTTAGTCCATCCCTAAAAAGTCACTATTCATTAGGGTTAGCTCATATGGCCCGTGGGTAGCCCATTAAGCTCATATCTGTATAAATTTTAAAATATATATTAATATTTATATTGTCTTACTCTAAAATAACACATTGATTATTCTCACCTTACTAAATTTTATCTCTATTATATTCAATCTTTCTCTTTTAAA
The DNA here is from genome assembly GCA_963966055.1 of Lathyrus aphaca. Taxonomy (NCBI): domain Eukaryota; kingdom Viridiplantae; phylum Streptophyta; class Magnoliopsida; order Fabales; family Fabaceae; genus Lathyrus; species Lathyrus aphaca. The sequence continues at coordinate 185,156,958 of OZ014524.1, forward strand.
TATTATACATTAATATAATCAACATTATTTTCTGATATTCTATTAGTTTCTCTTATGTTAAATATTTGAGTATTATTTTATACAATTTATACATGTATTGTATTTCAAAATACATTATAGTATTTATAAAAGATAATATAGTACTAAAAAATGTATTATGTTTAAAATAATTTAATTTATAATTTAATTTTTAATAAATATTATGACATTTTTATTTTATATTTTATTTAAAAAAAACTCATTTAGGGTCGGATAGTCCGAAGTCCATCTAGGGTCGTGCTCGGGTAGTAATTTTTGAACCCATATTAGAAATGAATTTTTTGACCCAGCCCTAAAAAGCTCGAGCCCATCAGGGCCGGCCCGTTTAGGGCCGGGGTAGCCCATTCGACAGCTCTAATCATGACGGCGTTTCATACATTTAGATTATAAAATAATTGTTATTTTCATAAAAAAAAAGTAATATTTTCTAAATATAAATATTAATGAATAATTATATTGAGAATTTATGCTTTGAGAAATGAAATATATATAATTTTAATTTACAAATTTATTATAGATGTTGCCCCCACTACTCAAGTTTTCTCGTGTGTATATATATATATATATATATATATATATATATATATATATATATATATATATATATATATATATATATATATATATATATATATAAAATAGTCACAAGATTCACAATTGCTCAAAGGAATTCCAGGTTTCATCAAACTAAGCCTTCTCCTAAGCAACGGATCTTAAATTAGGGTTATGAGTTCTCAAAGCAAATTGGACTTCCAAAACCACAAGTGACCTTCATGGTATCCCACATACTTCAAAGGATCCTCATGTCAAGTTTCAAGGCTTTCCCTACAAGCTTGGTCAATCAGATGCTTAGATGATCCAAAAATTAGTTAACTTGGTCAAAATGTCAACTGTGGTCAACGTAAAGTCAAACTTTCAGATTTTTGGTTAACATCAATATTATGAGGTGAAATTCATCATTTTAACAAGGGTTGATCATGATTCATCAAGGAAACCTCATAATCATCAAGAATCAAGAGTTACTAAATTAGGGTTTTGTGAAGGAAAAGTCAATTGTACTTTGACCAACCATAACTTTCACAAACTTCATAAATTTTTTTCCATCTAAAGCTCATTTTGAAGTAAATTCAATTCTATACAACTTTGTGTCTCACAAGCCAAGGCCAAAAATGCTTCATTTGAGAGATATGAGCCAAGACATTACAGGTCCTTTTAAAAGTCAATAAAAAATCAACTTTTTCCAAACCTCAACTTAAAAATGGAAGATCAAATGGACATAAAACCAAAAGGAGTAGTTATAGGAGACTATAAGCTTTCCAAAAAGTCCTAGAACACATACATGGGATAAAAATTGAGGGACTTATGCATTGTTGAAGTTGGGCAATTTCGAGGAGGTATATGAAGCAAAAATGACCAAAACTTAAGTTTCTTCCAAATGGGCCCATATTTTTCCAACTCAAACTCAATTATAAGATCATGCACGATCCATAGATCATAATATCTGATTTTTCATATTTATTTTATATTATATTGGTTTTATTTTATTTAAATTCAATTTTAATTAAGATAAATATTGAAAAAAATAAAATATTTGATCTTAGGTCTATTTTGGGATCAAATATTTGATGTTTATGATGATTGAAAATGTCCAAATTCGTGAAAGACCAAAAGAGTTTGATTTCATCTAATTTTTTGACCAAATTAGAAAGATCTTTTCTTCACCTTCAAGCAATCCAAAATTCATCCACAAAGGCCCAACTTTTTGACCTAATTACATCACTTATAAATACACAACACAACCAAATGTCAAAGACACGAAAATTCTTACATAAAAAAACCCTAAAAAATTCAAAAAATACTTCATAGCAAGTTTTCAACCTCTTTCTTCATCCAATCATCATCAATTAACTTACAGGAGGCCACCCTATGAACACATGTCGCCTCTTACTTTTTCTTGATCTCAAATCTTTTGTTTCATAACATTTTAATACATTTTCTTTTCATAATATTGTTTATAATCATGTATTGATGCTTTTTGATCGTTTGTTTTTTAGTTATGATCCAGGTTTCGAACAACACCATTGTTAGGGCACCATGGAGAACTAAACTATTGGTTAATCTGCTGTAATTTGTTTCCACCGATACTTTGAAGGCAACAATAGTGATAAGAATTTCAGGCTGACAGGTAAGTCAGGTAACTGCTACTGTTTCGATTTACTCCGAATGTTTTCCAGGAGTTCAGAAAAAATTGAAGAACAATACTCTTTTAGAATAAAATTCTAAAAGATTTCGACCCTCAAAATCGCAAATTCTTCCTTTTTTCTATTTTATTTGATTTATTTTCTATTTCCATATTTTCAAAAACATCTAAAAAAATTGTGCGCTCTTTATTTGATTTTGTTAGATTTTTAGCATCGTTTTAATATTTTTTAGATTTTAGTTTAATCGCTTTTCTTATTTTCCATTATTTTAAAATCTGCAGTGATTTTATCTTACTCTGTTTATTATTTTTTTATTCTTCTAATAGCATGATAAAAAAATATATCCTCCTCTCATCTCAAAGACTAAATATTCTTCCGATCTTTTCGTTTCGATTATTTTATGATTTCTAAAAATAATGTAACTGCTAAAGCCTTGTAATAGTTTTTGGTTTTATTTTCCGCACTTTACATTTTCTGCCAGGATTTTTTATAATTATGTATCTCTCCCAAAGCCATGTAATAGATTCAACTAGGGTTTTATTTTCCGCACTTTAATTTCTGCAATCCCCTAAAAGATAAATGTACCCCCTTCCCATGATGTAATAGCCTAGGACCCTTTATTTTCTGCTTTTAATTTCTGCAAAAAATATAAATTGTTTGGTTAGTAAACCTAGGGTGTGAAAAGACTTGCATGCTAAATTAATTGGACTTAGCCCATTAAATTCAAAAGATAAATATCTGAAATTAGTATTCACACACCTAAGTCGATCATTATACGATCGCCATCTGCACCCCTAGGGTTTCTCCTCTTGGTTGCCTTACAAAAATATGGTCAACTCCCTCGAACGTGGTGGTATCTGAAGGGGCGTAAAACACAAGGAAGGGGGGTTGGAATTGGGTTTTCTTAACAACTTAAAACTAACTTCTATGACAAGTTGATTTATCCTGGTTCGTTTGAACTCAAACTACATCCAGTCCACCCGCCAAGGTGATTTTGCCTCTATCACTGAGGTCTTAATCCACTATTCAATATTTGAATACACACACTGACCTACAGTCAATGTCCTCTTGAGTCTTCTGACTGAAACTAGTCACTCAAGGGATTTAACTTATCTTTTACAATAATAATAAAATAATAACTATCTTACTTCTAATAAAGCTATAATCACAATGTGATTTGTTACAAGAATGTATAGCACAAATGAATAAGTTATGTCTCGTAGAAGCTGTACTTTAAATCTTCAATTTGATTCCTTTATATACTGTTTGAATGATATAGCCGTTGGGGACATCTTGAGCTAATTATGGATATTAGTTAATACCATAAAATCCTTCCATAACAAGAGATACTTGTCTTTACCATTAATTGATATATTCTTTAATTAATGCCTTTAATATGAGAATCATCATCTTCTAGACATAAATCAGAGAGAATTAAATTTTGATACGCAGCTAATAAATCATGTCTTTAATGATGGATTCTTCAATAAATGTATCTTCTATATAGGGCGCAATGTTTCTAATAATAAAGCACGTCTTCCTTTCAATAACTTCCTCTTCTACAACTTCTACACATATAACAAAGAAGGTTATTTTCAGTATGTATTAGAACTTCTATTCTTGCATATTAATAATTGCTATCATCAAAACTCTTAGAGGTTTAGAACCATAATTGTTCTAACAATCTCCCCCTTTTTGATGATGACAAAACATTTATTTAGATTTTAAGAATAGAGTTTAATAGGATTAGAAGAACTCCCTTTGGTTAATTTAATTCAGAGATTTCCATTAGAAGTTCCTTCAGAAGTTTTATCCTTCAGAAGTTTTATCAGCTTTAGCTCCCCCTGAGTTAGTTACTTGACATGTTTCTATTTTAGAATCACAACTCAAACAGTTTTATTAGAATATATATATATATGTTAGAGGTTAATCTTGATAACTTCTATAGATCAAAATCTTCTACGTTTCTCCCCCTTTTTGTCATAATCAAAAAGTAAAGATGCAGAAGGAAAAACAAAAATAGTGAAGAAGCAAAATGAACCAAGTTTTCATTAAACAAGGGCATAGCCAAAAAGAAAACAAACAGTAGTAATTAAACAGAAAAGATAATGAGAAGATAAAACAGAAAATCAGGGTAGGGGATTCATCTTAGTAACTAATGCTTCCAGAAGAGACTTGATTTTAGAAGAAGATTCCACTTGCTTGTCAATCATAGTCTTCAGTTCAACATTAGTTTCATTCTGTTTGTCCAATCTTTGCTTGACCATTTCATTTTCCTTTTTCAATTCTTCTAGAGTCTTCAGCACAAGAGATGTTGGTAGTTGTTCTTCAGTTGCTGTAGCAGCTTGATTTCCAGAATATGCTTCAGTGGAAGGTGGTGGAGCAGAGTCAACTTCCTGAGCTTCATCAGAAGGAACTAAAACCATCTGAAGTTCAGAGTATGATTCAAGAGGTTCTGATTCAGTCCAGGGTTTGTTATCCAGAAGGAATGGCTTGTTCTTTTCAATGTTGGAGACAACTGCTTTGAGGTACTCACAGAAGTTCTGATGAGCGATATCATAGCAGATATCCTTCAGCCTTTTGGTCTCAACATTGAACCATTTTCTGAATGTAGCCCAAAGAAAATCAGAAGCTGCTGGATCAGGAAGCTCTGAGCAAGCAACTTTCAGATCCTCTAACTTGATTTTCATTTCTTCTTCAAAGGCAAACAGTAGTGCATCAATGTCTATTTTGGTTGGTTTTGGTTTTGGGGCCGGAATGGCAGTTTTGTTGGAAACAGAAGATAGTTTTTGGAGAGCTGCTATGTTAATGGATGTTCTAAGAGGATTTTCTGGCTCAGATTCTTCTGGAGGTGAGTCTGGTATATTTATGAATGTTGGTGAGTTTGGTGGGGTTGATTCATAAGAGGACAGAGAGCTTTCTCTAATGGGTGAAAGGTTAAAAGCTAGGCCATCAGCATTCAGAGGATGGAAACTGCTAGGTGGGTTTGTTTCAAAAGTTTGAAAAGGTGGAATTTGTTGGGATTCAGGAGGTTGAAATGCATCAATATCAGAAAGAACATTTTAGAGAGCAGTGTTTGTTTCAGCGGATGGGGAACGGTCTATATCAGAGAGTGGTGTTGGATCAATGGGTATATCAAAGTCAGATAGAGTTTGTGGTTGATGAGTTTCATGTACAGGTGGATATAGTGAAGTTAAGATAGAGGAGACAACAGAAGTTGTGGGTATCACAGAGGGAATTGGGTCAGAAGATGGGGTGGGTTCAGAAGGAATTGGGTTAGAAGGAGGTGGGTCAGAAGGAGTTGCTTCAGACATGACCACTTTTACTGCTTCTACCACAGAAATGAAATCAGGAGTAGAGGAAGAAGTGTTACCTGTCTTTTTGATCATTTTAGAAACCTTCTGAGAAGTTCCTTCCCCAGCTTTCCTTTTCTTGCTCCTTGTTGATGCAACTTCTGGAGCTGGTTGATTGAGTTCTTCTGGTTTGAACATGGGATCCACACTATCTTGTTTGCAAGAATCTAAATATCTGACCACAACCTCTGGAGGTGTGTCAGCAGAAAATAATGGGAAGTTCTGTAGAGGAATCTTCCTTGTTGTGATAACCTCCCTGGAGTACAAGATTGGGTCCTTCTTGATAGAGGTGATGAATTTCATCTTCTTAAGATTCTTAGCGTTGAGGGGCTTTCCAACATCAGGTTCTAGAAGTTCTACTTGCTTAGCTTCAATCAGATAATCCACCAATTTGTTTTCATTTAGGATATCAGAAATTAAGCGTCCTAGAGGTATCTAGTCCCTCTTGGTCTTTTCTCCTTCTCTTGTTTCTTTGACACTGTTTTTCAGATGATTGAATAATGAGTGGGCTAGGTTTACCTTCTTCTTCTTGGCAATGAAATAAAGCAAGAACTGCTGATCCATGTTGATGTAGTCAGGGGAGTTGGTTGCTTTTCTATGACAAATGCTGCCAAGGATGATCTTAGCCCATATTCTGAGATGATCCTTCAGATCCTTAATTTTGTTAGAGGGTTGCCCATTTGTGAAAATTTCTTGTGCTATCAGTTTTGTGTCTGATAGTTTATCCATTTCACTGCACTTTATCCCGTTTCCATCAGATTCAATAAGTCTTGCAATATGATCTTCTGAGATGATTATTCTCTTCCCCAGAACATAAGAAGTAACGTGAGAATTTGAAGCGCTTGCAAAAACCCAGAATTCTTTAACCAGCTTGGGGAAGACTGGTCCTATAAGACGATCAAAGTATTTTTCCCAGCCTTGAGCTTTGACGGCGGGAAGCAAATCGAAACCGTTCTCTTTCAAACTATCAAAGTCCACGAACAGTTCACACAAGACTTCAAGCTTTTCAGTGGGTGTGAGAAGAGTTTTCACAGGAGAAACATATAACACATCTGTTGATGAATCCTTTGGTGGTTGAGAGGTGGAAGAAATAGTTACTAAGATGAGGGTTTAGGGTTTCTAAAAAAATTTCAGAGAAGAAGAATAGATGAAGGTAAAAAATTTGACAGTAAAATAACAATGAAGGTAAAAGAGAAAAGTGAGTGTAAAAAAGTGTTTATATAGGGAAAAATTTCATTTAAGACCACGAGTAATTAGTGGAAAATAATTTAAAAAACATAATGATGGAAAGTAATAAATGCAGCTGACAAAAGGGAAGGCGTAAAGATCTTGGAACAATTACCAAAAAGATTTTTGCCTCTATTGTGTCAAGTCAGCCTTTTCAGTTTCCCAGAATTTGAACAGGTGTCCTTCTGTAGAGGACAGTTGTCCAATTGCATGTTCTGTCACTTTTCAGAGTTTGGACACATATTCTGATTCTGATAGGATTCCTTAGAGCTTTGTTGACACGTGTTGATGTAAAGATCTGCATGTTATTCTCTTGAATAGAAGTTCTCAGAGTTAAACAGTTAGAATAAAAGAATTTAAAACTTCTGAAAGAATAAAACAGAGGATTTAATTCAGAACTTCTGAGAGATAAAAACATACAATTAAAGCATTTTCATTCTGGACATAATTTCATACTAAGGTTGGTTAGAATGAAATTAAATCTATCTTCAGGAAGGGGTTTTGTAAAAATGTCAGACCATTGGTGATTTGTGTCTATGAATTTTAACATTAAGATTCCCTTCTGAGTATAGTCCCTAATGAAATGATGTTTAACTTCTATGTGTTTAGCTCTAGAGTGTAAAATTGGATTTTTAGAGAGACAGATAGCAGAAGTATTATCACAGAGAATGGGAATGTTACTCTCATAAATATTGAAGTCCTCAAGCTGATTTTTCATCCAGAGCATATGAGTACTGCATCCAGCTGCTGCAATGTATTCAGCTTCTGCAGTTGATAATGCTATGGTTGACTGCCTTTTGCTAGACCAAGAAATTAGATTATCTCCCAGAAATTGACAACTTCCAGAAGTACTTTTTCTTTCTGTTCTGTCTCCAGCAAAATCAGCATCACAGTATCCTACAAGTTTGTAAGCTTTGGATCTTCTGTAGCATAGACCAAGATTAGTAGTACCTTTCAGATACCTAAAAATTCTCTTAACTGCTGTTAAGTGAGTTTCTCTAGGATCTGATTGGAATCTAGCACATAAACAAACACTATATAGAATATCTGGTCTAGAAGTAGTTAGATAGAGAAGAGAGCCAATCATACCTCTGTAGATTTTCTGATCTACTTTCTTACTTACCTCTTCTTTCTCCAGAATACATGTAGGATGCATAGGAGTTTTAGAGATGGTACTTTCTGATAAATCAAATTTCTTCAGAAGTTCTTTGACATATTTGCTTTGATGAATATATGTTCCTTCTGATGTTTGATTGATTTGGATTCCCAGAAAGAACTTTAATTCTCCCATCATGCTCATTTCAAATTCTGCCTGCATAGACTTAGCAAACTCCTTTCCCATAGCACTTTTAGTATAACCAAATATTATATCGTCTACATAAATTTGGCATATCAGAATGTCATTTTTAATGTTTTTACTGAAGAGTGTTGTATCCACTTTCCCTATGATGAAATCATTTTCCAGAAGAAAATTGCTTAGTCTTTCATACCAAGCTCTGGGAGCTTGCTTCAGACCATATAAAGATTTTTTGAGTTTGAAGACATGTTCTGGAAATTTTGTATTTTCAAAACCAGGGGGTTGGTGTACATACACTTCTTCATCAATATAACCATTTAAAAATACACTCTTGACATCCATTTGATATAGAATGATATTATGGTTTACATCAAATGAAATTAGAAGTCTAATAGATTCTAACCTGGCGACTGGGGCATAGGTTTCTGTGTAGTCAATTCCTTCATGTTGACTATAACCTTGTGCAACCAGTCGTGCTTTGTTTCTGACAACTTCTCCTTGCTCATTTAGCTTGTTTCTGAATACCCACTTGGTGCCAATGATGTTGAATCCTCTGGGCCTAGGAACTAGATCACATACATCATTTCTGGTGAATTGATTAAGTTCATCTTGCATAGCCAGAATCCAATCGTTTTCTGAGAGAGCTTCTTCTACAGACGTTGGTTCAATCAGGGAGACTAGTCCCATTAGAGATTCTTCAGAGTTTCTGAATGATGATCTTGTTCTGATTGGTTCATCCTTCTTTCCCAAGATTTTGTCTTCTGGGTGATTCAGCTTGCTTCTGGATAGTTTCTTCTGAGTGGGTTCTTCAGAGCTTGTTGGAGTGATTGTCTTGTTTTGTTCTATAGGTGATTGTTCTTCAGATGTTCTGTTTATAGAGATTTCAACTTCTATATCTGCAAGAGGTTCATTCTGCTTTGGTTTTTCAGAACCAAGCTTATCATCAAATCTGACATAAATAGACTCTATGACTATACGTGTTTCTGTGTTGTATACTCTGTATCCCTTTGAACGTTCAGAGTATCCTAACATATAACACTTTTGTGCCTTAGAGTCAAACTTATTCAGAGGATCATTAGTATTCAGAATAAAACACTTGCACCCAAAAGGATGAAAATATGAAATGTTGGGCTTTTTGTTCTTCCACAATTCATAAGGAGTCTTTTCAAGAATAGGTCTTATAGAGATTCTATTCTGAATATAGCATGCTGTATTTACTGCTTATGCCCAAAAATGTTTAGCCATGTTAGTCTCATTGATCATGGTTCTGGCCATCTCTTGCAATGTTCTATTCTTACGTTCTACAACCCCATTATGTTGTGGAGTTCTAGGACAAGAAAAGTCATGAGAGATGCCATTTTCATTAAAGAATGATTCTAATTTTTTGTTTTCAAATTCTCCACCATAATCATTTCTGACTTTAACAATTCTAAATTCTTTTTCATTTTGAACTTGTTTGCAGAAGTTAGAGAATACAACAATTGACTCATCCTTGTGTCTAAGGAACTTTATCCATGTCCATCTGCTGAAGTCATCTACGATCACCAATCCATACTTCTTGCCACTGACTGAAGCAGTTTTCACTGGTCCAAACAAGTCAATGTGCAGAAGTTCTAGTGGTCTAGAGGAAGATACAACATTTTTAGCTTTAAAGACAGGTTTTGAAAATTTTCCTTTCTGACATGCTTCACACAGAGCTTCTGAGTTGAACTTCAAGTTTGGAAGTCCTCTGACCAGATTGAGTTTGTTAAGTTGAGATAATCTTCTCATATTAACATGTCCCAATCTTCTATGCCAGACCCATTGCTCAGTTTCCACAAACATTAGACATTTTACATTCTGATTTTTTTATTCAGAAAGTTTTATTTTATATATGTTGTTCTTTCTCTTTCCACTGAAGAGGATTGTTCCATCTTTCTGACTAACAGCTTTACAGAACTTTTGATTAAAGATTATGTCATAGCCATTATCACTTAATTGACTTATGGATAATAGATTATGCATTAATCCTTCTACCAATAGAACATTAGAGATAGAGGGAAGATTTCCATTACCAATAGTTCCAGAGCCAATTATTTTTCCTTTTTGGTTGCCTCCAAAACCTATGTGGCCTCCAGCTTTTAATTCAAGACTTTGGAACATATGCTTTCTTCCCGTCATGTGTCGTGAGCATCCAGGATCCAGGTACCAGGATTGGTGTTTCAGTTTTGCTGTTAAAGACATCTGCAACATACACAATTTTATCTTTGGGTACCCATATTTTTCTGGGTCCTTGTTTGTTAGTTTTCACAATCTTCTGATTTATTTTAGGTTTCAAATCAGAACTTGTGGAACAAGATGACTCACTAGTATATATTAGGTCATGATTATGACCATAGGTAAAATGAGAACTTAGAGGAGTATTAACTTTTATGACAACGTCATCAATCTTTTTAAACTTCAGAGTTTCCTTTTCTTTAGTTTTCACATAGCCTATGCCTCTTCTATCATTTCTGCTAACTCCATAGATCATATATGCAATTTTGCTTCTATCTATGCTTTTAGTTAGAAATTTTTGAAAACTATAGTCATATTGCTTTATGATACTATCAGAATTGAGTAGATCTTCTAATTCAGATTCCTTCTGAGCTTTAAGTTTTTCAAGAGAGTTTTTTCATTCAAAAATATTTTCTTTCAGCTCAGAGTTTTTTGTTTTTAGTTTTCTAACTTCTTCTAATTCAGATACCAGACTTTGTTTCACGTCTTTGTATTTGAATTGAAGCTTCTGATATTTTTCAAGAATTTCTGAGAGGCTAGCTTCTAATTGAGATCTAGAAAGTTTAGAGAATACCTCTTCTGTGTCTGAGTCTGATTCTGATTCTGATGAGTGATTATCTTTTGGTATTTTTGCCATTAGTGCAATGTTAGCATGTTCATCTTCTGAATCCGACTCTGCTTCAGATGATTCAGAATCATCCCATGTTGCCATGAGACTCTTTTTCTTTTCTCTGTTGAATTTATTTTTGGGTTTCTATTTCTGGAGTTTTGGACATTCACTCTTGTAATGTCCTGGTTCTTTGCACTCGTAGCACACTACTTCTCTGCTTCTGGGTTTCCTGTGAGATGTTGCTTCAGAGTGATTGCTTGTTCTTCTGGTATTTCTGAACTTCTTCTGACGATGCTTCCAGAGTTGTTGGACTCTTCTGGATAGAAGAGATAGTTCATCTTCTTATTATGAGCATCCAGAACTTTCTTCTTCTTCTTCCTGTAAAGCTTTAGAATCAAATTTGTTAGATTTAAGAGCTACAGACTTACCTTTCTTCTGGGGTTCATCTTCTTCTAGTTCTATCTCATGACTTCTCAAGGAGATGATCAGTTCTTCTAAAGATATTTCGTTCAGATTTTTTGATAGCTTTAGAGCAGTGACCATGGGCCTCCAAGCCTTTGGAAAGCTTCTGATGATCTTCTTTACATGATCTGCTGTTGAGTAGCCTTTGTCCAGAACTTTCAGTCCAGCTACCAGAATTTGGAACCTTGAGAACATTTTTTCAATTGTCTCATCTTCTTCCATTTTGAATGCTTCATACTTCTGGATGAGGGCCAGAGGTTTTGTCTCCTTGACTTGAGTGTTGCCTTCATGTGTCATCCTCAGGGAATCAAACATGTGTTTGGCTGAGTCTCTGTTTGTAATTTTCTCATATTCTGTATATGAGATAGCACTCAGAAGTATGGTTCTAGCTTTGTGATGATTTCTGAACTCATTCTTCTGTTGAGCTGTCATATTTTTACTTTCAATCTTCTGACCATCTGCTCCAACAGGATGAGTGTATCCATCTGTCACCATGTTCCAAAGATCTCCATCCAGAGCTAGAAAGAAACTTTCCAGAACATCCTTCCAGTAGTCAAAGTTGTCACCATTGAACACCGGAGGTTTTGCATTGATCTTGTCATTTTGGTAGTCATTGTTGTTGTTGCCAGCGTCTGCCATGTGTTTTAACTTATGGATCTTTTACTGACACGGTTAAGTTTATTTCTCAGAACCTAGCACTCTGATGCCAATTGAAGGGGCGTAAAACACAAGGAAGGGGGGTTGGAATTGGGTTTTCTTAACAACTTAGAACTAACTTCTATGACAAGTTGATTTATCCTGGTTCGTTTGAACTCAAACTACATCCAGTTCATCCGCCAAGGTGATTTTGCCTCTATCACTGAGGTCTTAATCCACTATTCAATATTTGAATACACACACTGACCTACAGTCAATGTCCTCTTGAGTCTTCTGACTGAAACTAGTCACTCAAGGGATTTAACTTATCTTTTACAATAATAATAAAATAATAACTATCTTGCTTCTAATAAAGCTATAATCACAATGTGATTTGTTACAAGAATGTATAGCACAAATGAATAAGTTATGTCTCGTAGAAGCTGTACTTTAAATCTTCAATTTGATTCCTTTATATACTGCTTGAATGATATAGCCGTTGGGGACATCTTGAGCTAATTATGGATATTAGTTAATACCATAAAATCCTTCCATAACAAGAGATACTTGTCTTTACCATTAATTGATATATTCTTTAATTAATGCCTTTAATATGAGAATCATCATCTTCTAGACATAAATCAGAGAGAATTAAATCTTGATACGCAGCCAATAAATCATGTCTTTAATGATGGATTCTTCAATAAATGTATCTTCTATATAGGGCTCAATGTTTCTTCTAATAAAGCACGTCTTCCTTTCAATAACTTCCTCTTCTACAACTTCTACACATATAATAAAGAAGGTTATTTTCAGTATGTATTAGAACTTCTATTCTTGCATATTAATAATTGTTATCATCAAAACTCTTAGAGGTTTAGAACCATAATTGTTCTAACAGTATCTTAGTAAAATCTGCCTACGACTAAAAACTTATCATAGTCCCTTCAGATAAAATATCATAGTCCCTTCGAGTTGCCTACGTACAAATGATCTAGTCCCTCGATGACCCTACAAAAAATGATGATCGTCCCTTCGAATTACTAAGAACCCCTATAAGATTGCCTTCTATGACCATACGATGACCCCACGCCCGTCCCCTTAAACATCCAAGGTAAAGACTACTTACTCACTAATAGTAAGGACAATTTTACCCTAAAGGAAATAAATAACAAGAAAGACCTTACAAACTTAAGGTAAGTAGTTCTTAAGTACTTGCTCACTTCTTTTCAAAACACTCTTTTCACACCCCACTTTTAAAAACATTTTCAAACTAAACACTTTATATACATCCGTACGAGGATCATTACAAAGTTAAAGACTTTTGAAATATTTTCTAAATACACACTACACTTTCTTTTCAAACAAAGTAAAGTGAGCTAAGTAGTTAAGAGCCCATGGATAACCATGGATATAAAGGGTGTTAACACCTTCCCTTTATATAACCTACCCCCCGAACTCAAATATTTTAAGAAGGTCTTTCCTGTTCTTTTATTCCTTTTCCTGTTGGATAAAATAAAAGTCGATGGTGACTCTTGCTATCCGCACATGGTTTTTGTTAAACAAAAACACCCAAGTCAGTTCTCCCACCGTGTTACAGAACTGGCGACTCTGCTGGGGAGTACTAATTAAAAGAGGGGTTACCTTAGGATTAGATCACTATACTTGTTTGATTTGTTTGCTTTATCTTTGAGGGCTTGTTGTGGGGTTACTGTGAGAAAGATCCTAACCCAGATCTAGTGTACCTTATGTAAGTAGAAATAGACCAAGGAAATTGTACGGCGTATACCGATATGGTTGATCTGGTGGCTACAGTTAATGTGACTTCTTGGCTGGTTCTTATGTTCCTTAAGTCAGTTGAGGATAACATGAGGCTGTCATATGTCTTCATTAACACTGACTTTCTTTTAGAATCATAATTGACCCATCTTGGCCATTAGAAAGTAGTGAGATAACTGGATTTGGTGAATTCTAAATTTGGTTGATACTCGATGCTACGCTCATTGAGATTCTAATCTTGGGGAGTTTTGGTTGGCAAGTCAGTTGCCATACTGAACAATAATCTTTGAGAAGAATCAATGATATTGAGATCCCTTAGAACCCGGTTACTATTGATAGGACATGATGAACTAACTAAACTTCAGTGGGGAGGGTACTTACCTATGGACTTCATGCAAGCCTTTAAACCTAAGGCTATTGTGTAACTTGTTTGTGTGTGCCACTTGTTTGTGTATGAAAATAACATCATAACATCATGACATCATAATATAGCATTTTCACTAACCATTTCAAGGACCAAAGGATTTATCTTTGTTCTTTGTTGCAGGTTATGGCTTCCGCTCGTAGGAACACTATCCGAGTCAACTTTGTAAGGATACCTTCCAAACTTAAGAAATTGGTCTCAAAAGTTTCTGAAAGCTCTCAGTTCATTAAAAAGCATGGTCATCTACTTGATTTGGGTACTTCAGGGTTTGATGAAGATATGATGAGTGTTTTGTTCCAGTTCTTTGATCGTAAACATCACTGGTTCACATTTCCCGATTATCAGCTGGTGCCCATAATGGAAGAATTCTCCAAATTACCTGGTGTGCCTATCCTTGATTAGAAACCTTTCACAAGCTTAGAGAAAGAGCCTAAACCCGATGTTATTGCAGCAGCCTTGCATATAAAGAAATCAGACACTGTACTAGAAATAAGAAGTGGAACTAAGGGTATTCTTGCTAAAGTATTGATAGAGAAGGCTCAGGTGTTCTTGGATGTTATGAGTTACAATGCTTTTGAGGAGATCATGGCCTTGCTAATTTATGGTTTGGTATTGTTCCCTAATCCAGACCAATTCATAGATGTACACGCAATCAACATATTTATGACTCGTAATCCTGTGCCTACCTTGCTTGGAGATATCTTACACTCTATTCACACTCGTACTACAAAGGCGCGAGGAACTCTGATGTCTTGCATACCTCTACTACCAAGGTGGTTTATTTCACACCTTTCTCGATATGTGATGAAGAATGAACAAGGTTTGAGGTGGTCTAAAAGGATAATGTCACTCTCTCATTCAGATATTCATTGGTGTTCCCCATCTATGGAGAATATTACTATCATTGACCATTGTGGAGAGTTCCCTAATGTGCCACTCTTGTCATAAGAGGGGTCATTACCTACAATCCTTCTTTAGCACTGCATCAGTTTAGTTATGCTCGTAGTAATGGTCCTCATGATATGATTATTCAAGGCATTGTGTTTGATTATGAAATTAATCTTCAAGGTTACCGTCATAGGTTTATACAAGCTTGAAGCGTGGTAAACAAGATCAACAACAATACTTTAGAACCAAAACACTCCATCCCTATGGAACCTTACCTCAAATGGGTGTGATCTCGTGCTCAAACTCTTATGATGTCATATCTTGCTATTCTACCAGTAACTGTTGAGCCAATTGTTGAAGGAGATGTTCCTTATACTATTCTTCATCCTGACATGCCCACCGATTTGGAAGAGCTGCAGAAATCTTGGATTCAAATGAAGGAGGAAAGGGATACTTTTGAAGCTCAATTCCATGCTCACAAAGAGAAAGTGTTGGAACTAACAAGGCAACTTCACGAAGAGCGGAACCTCAATACATATCTCAACACAAAGAGAAAGCGTCCATGGGAGACTTGAGTCTCAGATGTTCTTATTTTCTTTACAACTTTTTGTTTTCTTTCATTGTAAGCCCAATGGGAAATTATATTTTAAACTTACTAATAAAAGTTTTATTTTTGTTTTCCTTTAAAAAATTTAAATCCTACGTGGTCCTTGAAAACATTGCATATGCATCTACATACCATACCATTGCATAACAGGTTTCTACGATAAGTTTCTTATCTTCTCGCTGTTCATTTAAGTGGAAATGGCTCTCGAACAGTATGTTAAAGATCTCCAAACCCATAATACTCAATTTCAAGTTGTGATCCTGGATTTGTCCAAGGGGCAAGAAGAGTTGAAATCCTTCCTCACTAAGGACATGAAAAAGAAGAATCCTGAAGACAACAAGGATAGTCAGTTGGAACAACTGCAAGTTGAGATGGCAGAGATGAGAATCCAGATGAATGGTCAGGTGGCTCTTATCTAAAACTTAGCCCGGGGGCAAGAAGAGCTGAGAGTCTTTGTCAATAAACTTCAAGGTAACGGATTCGAGAATCAAATCATCAGTCAACCTCTGATGAAACAAACTGACTTGGTTGAAAGGAAGATGAGGATAAAAGAAGGAAAGAGACAGGCTACTACTGATAGTTCTTCAATTAAAGAAGAAAGGTCTTGTAGGGTTAATCCGCCTCAACACAAGGAATATAAAAGACAGTTTATCAAAATCAACACGCCAATGTCGCAAACTTTGCAATGCTTGTTGGAGATGAAGGTAATCACTTTGAAAAACTCTCCTTTGAATCCCAATACTTCCTCTCCCGACTATATTCCCAATGCAAGGTGTGCATATCACTCCAACTGTCCTGGACATGACACTAATAACCATTGGACATTGAGGAATAAAATTCAAGACCCGATTGACGAAGGAGTCCTCGAGGTTACGCCAGAAGACCATATTGAATTCTCTTATCATCCATCAAACATTGAAGCTACAAGACAAATCGCCCGAGGTAGCAAGAAAGAAAGCCCACATATCCCTGTTGAAGTTTGGGATACCTTAGGACAACCAAGTGGCATATTTGATTTCATGGTAAAATATACCGCACCTGAAAGTTCACAGATTGCAATCAAAGACATTCAATCAACTGGATGGGACATCATTTGATTTCTTCAGTTGTAATTTCTTTTGTTTGCTCAAACACTTACTATTATGTCAAACTTTGTTTTCACATTAATGCATTACGTATGTTTGTCTTGAATTAATCCATTCGTTTCACTATATTTAAACTATGCTTCTTACTTCTCTTTTGTGATATTCAAATCTTGATAAAGTTGTAAGCCTTTAGAGGGAGGATGACAAAGACGATACCATAATTTCATATAATATGCTTTTGAACAGACTATGGTGACGATGTACAAGCATTGTTTCGATTCCTAAATAGTGGAGATATAAGGAAGTTAATCCCTAGTCAACCCTTTTGAGCCTATGAAGTAGGAGTTTTCATTCTCACGCAAATTAAAACCCTTAATCATAACCTGGGGCAGGGTAGTTCCTCGGTTAACTCAATTATGCCAGTTGTCCTTTTGTACACAACTAATGAAGGTTCCTTATAATCGTTAAGTCCGACAGTCAATATCTAGCAAAATAAAATCTCACTAAGTCAAAACCTATGAAGGAAACTTAGTAAAAATTGAGACGTCTTGCTGACTATAATCTTGAAACAAACAGTTTAGGAAAAAGGAAGGGATAACAAAGTCAAAAGAAAAAGAGGTCACTACAAATCCTCAACAAAAAAAGATGACTGCCTTTTCAAATAAAGTTCTGGTTTCTGAACCATCGCAAATGTCAGTGTTACAATTCCAAACTCCTTTGGAGCCTCAATGCATAAGTTAATCGAACATAGGACTGAAGAACATCACGAAGGATGGGTTGGGTACAAATAAATTTTGAGCCTTTATCCTTTGTTTCTTAAACCATGAAGCATGCCACGTTACAACCCTTTAAAAGTCCTAACTGAAGCATGGTTAGTTTGAAAGCATACTGCTACAAAAAGGTATCCTGACTCCTTTAGGGCTTATTATAAATTTGGAGTTAATATTATAGTTTTTAAAAACATTGTTTTGCAAAAATATTTCTTTTTCAAAACATCAAGACAGACATAAGCATTGCATTTTTAATATCATTGTTTGGATATAACTAAGTGTTTGACAATAGAGAAGCTTACATGATGAACATTTAATAGACCAAAGTCCTCCCGATAGACAAAGTTTCTTCCTAGGCCTGATTTAGTTGGATCAAAGCCAATGTATACAAGGGGCATGGTCACTATCTTCGATTCAAGGGGGCATGCCATTTGGGGAAGGTCTCCTCATCTGAATTCCCAGAAGTAACATTACCAAGTTCACAATGCTAGGGGTATATTATTATGGGGAATTTTGTTTATTTCTCTTGAAGTAGCCCTTTTCAAATACTTCCATTTAGGGAAATATCATCCTCAATCAGGGGCAATGCTCTCTTTTCAAATCTAATCAGATCAAAGTCAGTTGCAAGATCCTTAACCATTACCCAGGGCGTACACGATCCACCACAGTCTGAAAACACATTCCTCTTGTTACATTGCCTTGATACTGGGTTTCAGCAGAAGCCATTGTGGAAATTAATTGTCTGTGCCAATAGAATCAAATGGTGTCAGTATCATGTTTTCGGATTCAGTTATGATAATTCCTAGAAAATTACTCGGGGAAGTCGAGAATATCAGAAGTTCTGAATCCATTGGTTACTTTGAATGAATACATGCTTTCAAATATGATTGGTGTTTACCAAAAATGCATAAAATTACAATAATAGCATTTTCTAAGGACTCTTGGAGGTAAGAATCCCCAACAAAGTTCATATCCAACAGATCTTCAAAAATTCATCCTCGTAGAGTGATCGTTACTGATTTATTTTAGCGAAGTATTCCAAGTAGTCTCTTGTACTTCCAGCTCTACAAAGTCTCATACAAATTTCTCTCCATCCTGATATCCTCCGAAGAATTCACACTTGGCCGGATAAGTCTCTCAGGGGAATGTCCGTCTCTTTTATCCCCAGTCAGGGTATTTAGGAATTTAATCTTTTAATAAAAGGTACGACGAATGGAAATAGGAAGATCCTAAGTACAATATTCTGAAACAAGACGGGAACTATGTCTTCATACTCCTCAGCAACAAATCAGGATTTATTTTCCCCAGCCAGTAGTTGTTACATAAAGATGCTAGTGTGCTCCGACTACATAAGTCATACATACATCATTTACATCATATCATGTTATACACATCCATAATGCATACGACATTCTCACTTATGTTAAGAACATCATGTCATACATGAATACATCAAATAATCTTGCATAAAAACTAAATTTTCCTTTTCAGGATAGTTCGCAGTCAGATAAACATTACCAACTCCTTGAGATAGTTCAAAGACGATCTAAACGAAGATCTAGTGTTGGTGCTTATTGTAGGATGTTTTTCTTTCCAGAGACAATATGAAGACGATCTATACGAAGATTTAGTCCTGGTACTTAGTACTGACATTTTCCTGAGACAGTTCAGAGAAGATCTAAATGAAGATCTAGTGTTGATGCTTAGTACATGATGCTTTTCTTTCCAGAGACAGTACAAAGACAATCTATACGAAGATCTAGTCCTGGTACTTAGTGCTGACATTTTCCTGAGACAGTTCAGAGACGATCTAAACAAAGATCTAGTGCTGATACATAGTGCATGATATTTTCCAGAAGCAATTCAGAGATAATCTAAACGAAGATTTAGTTCTGATGCTTAATTCAAGATATTGTCCTAGAGACAGTTCAGAGACGATCTAAACGAAGATCTAGTGCTGATACTTAGTGAAGGATATTGTCCAGAAGCAATTCATAGATAATCTAAATGAAGATTTAGTTCTGATGCTTAATTCAAGAAATTTTCCTTGAGACAGTTCATAGGCGATCTACATGAAGATCTAGTGCTGATACTTAGTGCAAGATACTTTCTAGAAGCAATTCAGAGATAATCGAAACAAAGATTTAGTTCTGATGCTTAATTCAAGATATTGTCCTAGAGACAGTTCAGACACGATCTAAACAAAGATCTAGTGTTGATACTTAGTGCAAGATATTTTCCAGAAGCAATTCAGAGATAATCCTCACGAAGATTTAGTTCTGATGCTTAATTCAAGATATTGTCCTAGAGACAGTTCAGAGACGATCTAAACGAAGATCTAGTGTTGATACTTAGTGCATGATACTTTCTAGAAGCAGTTCAGAGATAATCAAAACGAAGATTTATTTATGATACCTAACTCAAGATATTTTCCCAGAGACAGTTCAGAGACGATCGAGACGAAAATCTAGTTCTGATACTTAGTTCAGAGTATCTTTCCCCCCCAGAGATAGTTCAGAGACGATCTAAACGAAGATCTAGTGTTGATACTTAGTTCAGATATGTTGCAGAGACAGTTTAGAGATGGTCGAGATGAAGATCTTATTCTGATACTTAGTGCAGTAACAAAATTCAGATAGAGTCAAACGTAGACACATTCTGACACTCCTACCCATAGATACTTGGGAAGGCATCCATAAGCCCATCTCCGGTTACTCCGAATGACATCTTTAAGCCCATTCAAGCAATACAATCAACCAGCAACATTACTTTGCACACCAGCGAGTGCAACCTTTTTGGGCTTAAGTATTCAATCCTCTTCCACCTTCGGGTCACGAATGACGTACATGCCAATCTAACTCCTTAGGTTTCAAAAAATTGAATAGGGGAAACTATTGTACCCCAAAAGTTTCCCTCCCATATTCTAGACAATGTGTCTCAAGAGGTCTCCTAATAGTCACAAGATTCACAATTGCTCAAAAGAATTCCAGGTTTCATCAGACTAAGCCTCCTCCTAAGCAACGAATCTTAAACTAGGGTTATGAGTTCTCAAAGAAAATTGGAATTCCAAAGCCACCAGTGACCTTCATGGTATCCCACATACTTCAAAGGATCCTCATGTCAAGTTTCAAGGCTTTCCCTACAAGTTTGGTCAGTCAGATACTTAGATGATCCAAAAATCAGTTAACTTGGTCAAAAAGTCAATTGTGGTCAACATAAAGTCTAACTTCCAGATTTTGGTCAACATCAAGATTATGAGGTGAAATTCATCATTTGAACAAGGGTTGATCATGATTCTTCAAGGAAACCTCATAATCATCAAGAATCAAGAGTTACTAAATTAGGGTTTTGTGCAGGAAAAGTCAATTGTACTTTGACCAACCATAACTTTCACAGGCTTCATCAAAAATTTCCCATCTAAAGCTCATTTTGAAGTAAATTCAATTCTATACAACTTTTTGTCTCACAAGCCAAGGCCAAAAATGCTTCATTTGAGAGATATGAGCCAAGACATTACAGGTCCTTTTAAAAGTCAAGAAAAAATCAACTTTTTCCAAACCTCATAACTTAAACATGGAAGATCAAATGGACATGGTATCAAAAGGAGTAGTTAGAGGACACAATAAGCTTCCCAAAAAGTCCTAGAACACATACATGAGATAAAACTGAGGGAGTTATGCATGGTTGAAGTTGGGCAATTGTGACGAGGTCTATGAAGCAAAAATGACCAAAACTCAAGTTTCTTCCAAATGAGCCCATATTTTCCAACACACACTCAATTATAAGATCATGCATGAACCATAGATCATAATATCTGATTTTTCATATTTATTTTATATTATATTGGTTTTATTTTATTTAAATTCAATTTTAATTAAGATAAATATTGAAAAAATAAAATATTTGATCTTAGGTCTATTTTGGGATCAAATATTTGATGTTTATGATGATTGAAAATGTACACATTTTTACAAGACCAAAAAGAGTATGATTTCATCTAATTTTTTGACCAAATTAGAAAGATCCTTTCTTCACCTTCAAGAATTCCAAAATCCATCCACAAATGCCCAACTTTTTGACCTAATTCTATCACTTATAAATACACAACACAACCAAATGCCAAAGACACGAAAATTATTACACCAAAAAACCTTTAAAAAAATTCAAAAAATACTTCATAGCAAGTTTTCAGCCTCTTTCTTCATCCAATCATCATCAATAAACTTACAGGAGGCCACCCTATGAACACATGTCGCCTCTTACTTTTTCTTGATCTCAAATCTTTTGTTTCATAACATTTTAATACATTTTCTTTTCATAATAATGTTTATAATCATGTATTGATGCTTTTTGATCGTTTGTTTTTGAGTTATGATGCAGGTTTCGAACAACATCATTGTTAGGCCATCATGGAGAACTAAACTATTGGTTAATTTGTTGTAATCTGTTTTCGCCGATACTTTGAATGATGCAGTAGTGATAAGAATTTCAGCCTGACAGGTAAGTCAGGTAAGTGCTACTGTTTTGATTTACTCCGAATTTTTTTTCCAGAAGTTCAGAAAAAAAAAATCGAAGAACAATACTCTTTTAGAATAAAATTCTAAAAGATTTCGACCTTCAAAATCGCAAATTCCTCTTTTTTTCTATTTTATTTGATTTATTTTCTATTTCCATATTTTCAAAATAAAATCTGAAAAAAATTATGCGCTCTTTATTAGATTTTATTAGATTTTTAGCATCGTTTTAATATTTTTTAGATTTTATTTAAATCGCTTTTCTTATTTTCCATTATTTTAAAATCTGCAGTGATTTTATCTGACTCTGTTTATTATTTTTTTATTCTTCTAATAGCATGATAAAAAAAACATATTCTCCTCTCATCTCAAAGACTCAATATTCTTCCGACATTTTTGTTTCGATTATTTTATGATTTCTAAAAATAATGTAACAGCTAAAGCCTTGTAATAGTAATAAGTTTTATTTTCCGCACTTTACATTTTTTGTCAGGATTTTTTATATTTATGTATCTCTCCCAAAGTCATGTAATAGTTTAAACTAGGGTTTTATTTTCCGCACTTTAATTTCTGCAATCCCCTAAAAGACAAATGTACCCCCTTCCCATGATGTAATAGCCTAGGATCCTTTATTTTCTGCTTTTAATTTCTGCAAAAAATATATAAATTGCAAGGTTAGTATACCTAGGGTGTGAAAAGACTTGCATGCTAAATTAATTGGACTTAGCTCATTAAATTCAAAAGATAAACATCTGAAATTAATATTCACACACGTAAGTCGATCATTATACGATCGCCATCTGCACCCCTAGGGTTTCTCCTATTGGTTGCCTTACAAAATTATGGTCAAGTCCCTCGAACGTAGGGGTATCTTAGTAAAAGCTGCATACGACTAAAAAATTATCATAGTCCCTTCAGATAAAAGATTATAGTCCCTTCGAGTTTCCTACGTACAAATGATCTAGTCCCTCGATGACCCTACGAAAAAATGATGATCGTCCCTTCGAATTACTAAGATACCCCTACAAGGTTGCCTTCTATAACCATACGATGACCTCACGCCCGTCCCCTTAAACATCCAAGGTAAAGACTACTTACTCACTAATAGTAAAGACAGTCTTACCCTAAAGGAAATAAATAACAAGAAAGACCTTACAAACTTAAGGTAAGTAGTTCTTAAGTACTTGCTCATTTCTTTTCAAAACAATCTTTTCACACCGCGCTTTTAAAAACATTTTAAAATTAAACACTTTGTATACATCCATACAAGGATCATTACAAAGTTAAATACTTTTGAAATATTTTCTAAACACACACTGAACCTTTTTTTCAAACAAAGTAAAGTGTGCTAAGTAGTTAAGAGCCCATGGATAACCATGGATATAAAGGGTGGTAACACCTTCCCTTTATATAACCTACCCCCCGAACTCAAATCTTTTAAGAAGGTCTTTCCTGTTCTTTTATTCCTTTTCCTGTTGGATAAAATAAAAGTCGGTGGTGACTCTTTCTTTCCGCACATGGTTTTTGTTAAACAAAAACACCCAAGTCAGTTCTCCCACCGTGTTATAGTTAGCAAACCCCTATATATATATATATATATATATATATATATATATATATATATATATATACATATTGTATTCTTTTTAATTTGCATCGTTCATGTTATGGGCCGACTAAAGGTCCAAAGAGACAATACCCAACTCAATGTCAATTCACTCAAAAAAAGCCAACGTATATAAAAGTCTTGACACATGATCTGTAAGGTACAATATTTTTCTCCGTTTTTACTATACTCATCTAAAATTATAAACTGACTTGAGCATATAAGTGCTAAAGTTGTCAGTCTATCCAACTTAGTTGTATTGAAGATTAATACCACCGATTTAGAATTCCTCAATATCAATGTACTTCTATTATGGTTCCATAATGGAATAGTGTGGTTGTCAGTTGGAATTGACTCCTAACTTTTTCAGAATTCCATAGTGTCGCTCCCCGGACTTACCTCCCGGTGCAAACGCGAACCGTCGGCGAAGGAGAAAGGGTTGAATAGAGTCGCCAGCAAGACATTTTTATCCCAAAGGAAAGGTAATGTTGCATAAACCTAGAAAGAGATGGATAAGACGGTTGCGAACCAGAGAAACTGCGAAATGGGGTTGGTCACGACCTGGGAAGGTATTACCACCCAGATCGTCCGTCGTACTCGACGGGATCCACGCTTATAATATTGTATTTAAAAGGGGTAGTGTATGTGCTATCTGTGTGCAAAATCTAGGGGAAGAAAGTACAGGTGTCAGTGCAAAAGGTGAATTGCTCGGGAACTAAGGCTTAGAAAAGAATGTTGAAGGAGGGGGGTGACAAAGAGACTTTTGTTCGATAACTGTTAAGCTATGCCTACGTATCCTCTCGTGAAATGAGGAAGTCAGAGCATCGTAGTTCGACTCAAAGAGACTAAAAAATGATTGATTGTGAACTGCTTGCTTGTCTATGCTCAAGTGTATGACTCGTCTGGCTCGAGTGCTAACTGTCTTGCATTAGACGGAAGAAGCAAGTTCTCGTTTGAGAATGAGTGTGATGAGAAAAGAATCCCGGAGGATACGATTATTGTTTGTTTTTGTGTTTTCAGTTTTTTATTGCTTTTGGTGTTTTGCATAGGATAATGAGCTTAAGTCTAAATCAAAGGTTGTAAACTCATTATATCCTCCCTGATTAGGGTTAATGAGCCTACTCAAGTGTGAGATAAGCATCTCAACTTAATTACCATGATGATATAGGATTAAGATCATTAACCTACTTGTGATTATTTAGATGTTTTTGGGTTTTTGTTTAGTGTTAAGTAATGAGTTTAATCTCTAATCACAGATTAATGAACTCATTACACCATCCTAATAGAAGGATGATAGATGAGAGCACTTAAGTTAAGGAAGATACCTCAACTTAATCCATGGTTAGGGATTAAATTCATTATATATCAAGCCTTTATTAAATGGGATTTTAGTTAAAGGATGAGATTAAGAAGTGGATTTTATGGTTTGTAAGACAACTTGAGGGGGACTTGTCCATTAAACACTAGGGTTAGTCCCTCTTAACCATATGGAAGAGATAGAACCCAAATGTAAGGCCCAAGTTACAAGATAAAGTCTTAGTGATTATTAGTGTGTTTTTATTAAGAGGTGTAAACAAATTAAAGATTTAACACTAAGGATTAAAGTTATACACTCCATCCTAAGATAAGGATGCAACCATAACCCTAATTCTAAAGTCCTAAAGCTTTAAGAGTTTAGCCTCTGATTAAGAGATGAGAGGAGAGACTCAAGGAGACTCAAAGGTAAAAAGCTAGGGGGGACTATACAACCCTAAAAGTTATCATGCGTGGATATTCTATGGTTTGTGAGGCTTAAGAGAAGAATGTTCAAGAAGGCCACCATGGAAGAAGCAGATGAAAAGAGAAGGAGGAAGAAGAATAAGTTACTTACTTCCCGAAGAAGATAAGTAACTTAGGAGAAAAGAAAGGAGCAAGAGAGACATAAGTGAAGCAAGTTCACTTCAAAGACAAATAATTATGCAAATGAGAGGAAAGAAGAAGTGGGAGGTGAAGGCAAATCCACCTCCACGATAACTTACCAAAAGTTCCTGAAATGTTAGTATGAATGCATAAGACATAAAGCAAAAGGAAATAAGATGAATAAAGATGCAACGATCAAAACCAGAAGTGGTTATGCAATTATAATGTGTTATGAGATGATGCAAAGTCATACAAGATTCATATGAATGGTCATACAAGGATGAGATACAATGGAAGCATGTTTAGAAGCATGAAAACACATGGATGCTCATGAAATGTAATGGATGCAAAGCATGCCAAAATGATGCAACAATGATCAAGAAATGTTTCAAACATGTCCTAAGATGTCTAAGATGACATACAAAAGAATGGAATGGCATGACAAGTTCACAAGTTCATGATATGCAAAGAAGAATGCAAATGAAGATGCAAAATTAGGGTTTTAAGGCAACATGAAATGCATATGAACAAAACAGAAGCAAACACCATAATAAAAAATTGAAATTGATCTCAAACAAACCCTAAAACTATACAAGATCACACCCCAAAGGAGAAAGTCAGAAGCCAATCCTAGTGAAAGTTATGAAACAATGCAAAAAGAACCAAGTTCAAACTCATCATGGTTAGGCAGAAATGAATTTTTCAAGTTAGGGTTAGAAAATGTAAAATTTAAGAACCTTAATTCAAAGAAAATTGTGAAAATGTGATCAAACCTAAAAAGAAATTTGTATGGTGAGTTTGAAAATGTTTCTAAATGTATTGGAATGCTTCATGAATTTTTTGGTGATTTTTAGAAACCTAAATGCATATTTAATTAATTAAAATTAATTAATTAATTAAATAAAAACATTTAAATGTTTTAAAAATACTTTTTTAATGCAAAAATTAAAATAAAAAATGTTTTTAGGTTAAGAAAAATATTTGAAACAGAAATGCAAAGTTTGAGATTTTTTTGATGGTTTTTTCTATTTTAAATAAATTGGACAAAAGAAATGTAATAAAATAAAAATAAAATGAAAATAATGGAAAGTATGATGATCCAGTGGTCCAGATTCAAACCTAGGGGAAAGGGGTTGACTGCGCGCGTGATCTAATGGTCAGGATCTAATCTGAGGAATTTTAATTAATTAAACCTAATTAAAATAATTAAGTTTTAATGAAGCAATCTGAGTCATCCAAACACGTGCTAAACAAGATCCTACGGCCTACATTCAAACTGGGAAGATTAACCCTAATTCTAACCCTAAACATTTTCAGGTGATCGGAGCAAGCTCCGGTCATCTTCTCTAGTGACACCCTCAACCCAACTTCCACCACAGGCCATGAAACTTCACCAAAATCTCCTGAAATGTTCTATGAACATCACTAAACAAGAATCCAACACCAAAAATCATTTATTTTCAGAAACCAGCATGAATCGAAGAAAACTTCTTTTAGGTCAAAAATTTCAGAGATACGATTCATGCTCATTTCTTCACCATTTTCAAAAACAACAAGTGCAGTGTGATCAGGGGAACATGGGGAACATTTCTAGAACATAAAATAATTTCTGGAAAAAAAGTTTGAGATGGCTACATGAGCTGAAGCTTTCACTCCCTGAGATTTCTGGCCTCTTTCTTTGCTCAATCCACCTCCAATGAACTCCCTGATGACGTTGCAATTCTTAGAACAAGTTTGTGGGGCTTGGTTCGAGAGATTCAGTTCCTCTGCAACAGAAATCGTGTTTTTGTTTTGTGAGGTTTCAGGCCATGGCAAGGGGTGGGAAATGATCCTTATGATGTGTGGAGATGATTGGTGGTGAAAGTTTTGAGTTTGAGTGGCTGAGGAGTGAGTTTCGAAGGAATGAAGATTTTGGGGATTTTTGTGAAAACTGAGTTGTGTGAGGATTCAGATTTGTGTGTGTAATGGAATGGCTTGTATAATGTTAGTATAGGCCAATGCGAGTGATCAGAAAGTGGGTGGTGGCATAGTGTGATTGGTATGGGCCAAGTTGCAAAAATGTCAACATTGTGTACTTGAAGTATGGGCATGGTTTAGAGTTGGCTTTAGGGGTGTCTTGGCCTCAGCTGAGTTTGTGGAGAGTCTTTGGATCATTAGAGTGCAGCTGGATGGCCTTGATCAAGTGTTTGCAAGCTTTATGCATTTTGACAACTTTGAAATTTCTTGAGAAATTGGCCATGAAAACTTGTGATGCAAGGCATGATTCTGATCCAAATGTGTTGCACTATGTTGCTATGATGTTTAGAAGTTGATTAGAGGTCATGAAATGGCTTGGCAAGTGAATTTTCAAAATTCCCTCTTTGGTGCATACTTGAAAATTATAGGATTTTTGCCAACTTTGAAAGGCCATATCTTGAGTTCTAGGATGAATCAAGACATGTTCTTGTACTTTTTGAAAATGGGAAGACATAATCTACAACTTTCATGTCCAAGAATTTTTTATTTGAAGCATTTTTGGTCATGAAAGAATAGGTTGAATATCTTTCCCAAAATGGAAAGTTTCCATTACAAGTCATTTCCAAAAATAGCAAGTTTGCATTTGGCTTGAAATTATTCAATCTTGTGAACTTCCTGTAGATGTTTAGAATTGGCAGAATTTTTGACCAACAAGAAGTGTTAAATTTAGTTCAGGATGTCACATCAGATGTTGTGACATTATCAAACAGAGTATAAGTAAATGAACTTAATTCAAGATGTCACACCAGATGTTGTGACATTATATCAGTTAATGAAGCAAGTTCAGTTTACAGGATGTCACACCAGATGTTGTGACATTGTATCAGTAAATGAAGTAAGTTCAGTTTTCAGGATGTCACACCAGATGTTGTGACATCTCAAAACCTGCTACCAGAATTAATTAATGACTAACAGAACTGAGTAAATTCAGGGAAGTTATCTGGAATTAATTATGGATGGATAAAACAGAAGAAGGCGCATCTGTAGGGAGTTTTGTTATATGACTTCAGTATAATCAGAAGAACTGAATCACCTAGAATCTAGGAAGTAACAAACCCTTTTTCAAGGTGATGGCTCCATGCGTATCAGGATTGGATAAACCTACAGAAAGCCCAAAATCCAAACACCTATTTAAGCAACAGAACTCTCAGAATAGAGTACGAAATTAAGAAGACTAAATAGGGTGTTTGTGTTTTAATAGCAGGTTGCTTTTATGTGTACCACTTTATGAGCTTTTAAGCAAAAGTGTATTTGTGTCTTGATTGAAACTGTGAAGTAAGATCAAGCTGTTTTG
Organism: Lathyrus aphaca; assembly: GCA_963966055.1. Taxonomy (NCBI): domain Eukaryota; kingdom Viridiplantae; phylum Streptophyta; class Magnoliopsida; order Fabales; family Fabaceae; genus Lathyrus; species Lathyrus aphaca. The sequence goes on from OZ014524.1 coordinate 185,185,921, forward strand.
TTTGAAGTATGACTTCAATTTTATTAAACTTGTAAACATATCACTGTGTGATTGAGGGGGAGTGAGTTGGTACTCATATCTAAGTTGTGTCTTAGGTGGAAATTGCCTTGGGTAGATATTAAGTGATAGATTAAACTGAGTGGTTTAAGTCTAGAATTAATATTACTTATATTGGATTTCCTTCCTGGCTTGGTAGCCCCCAGATGTAAGTGTGGTTATACACTGAACTGGGTTAACAATTTCCTGTGTTGTTTAACTTTCCTGCACTTTAAGTTTTAGTCAAGTCTTCAAGTGTTTAAACATCTCATTCGACATCACGTACCTGATCACAGAATTTCAATTGGCATCAGAGCAGGCACCCTTCCTGTTTAACTGGGTGAGATCTAGGGACTGCAAATTCTGGAAACATGGACAGAGATGTAGGATCTGTAAACAAACCACCTATATTGGATGGATCTAATTATGATTACTGGAAGCCAAGAATGGTAGCATTCTTAAGATCACTTGACAATAGGGCCTGGAAAGCAGTCAACAATGGATGGGAGCACCCTGTCCAAGACAGCAAAGATGGAGCAAAAGTGTTGAAACCTGAAGAAGAATGGAGTAAGGAGGAAGAAGATTCAGCACTTGGCAATTCCAAGGCCCTAAATGCTTTATTCAATGGCATTGATAGGAACATCTTCAGACTTGTGCATCACTGTGAGCTGGCCAAAGATGTTTGGGACACTCTCAAAACAACTCATGAAGGAACATCAAAGGTGAAGATGTCAAGACTTCAACTTCTCACCACCAAGTTTGAAAACTTGAGAATGAAGGAAGATGAGACAATTCATGAGTTCTACATGAACATCTTAGAAATAACCAATACTTCTGGTGCTTTGGGAGAAAAGATGACTGATGAAAAGCTTGTAAGAAAGATTCTCAGATCTTTGCCAAAAAGATTTGACATGAAGGTCACAGCAATAGAAGAAGCTCAAGACATATGCACAATGAAGGTTGAAGAGCTCATTGGTTCCCTTCAAACATTTGAGATGGGAATGAATGACACAATTGTAAAGAAGAACAAAAGCATAGCCTTGGTGTCAAATACTGATAAAGAAGAAGAAATTAATGAAGCAGAACTTGAAGAAAATTTATCAGAAACCATTGCTATGCTTGGAAGACAATTCAAAAAGATTCTCAGAAAGATGGAAGACAAGTCCAGACCAAGTGGAAGATACACAAACTCTTCTGAGAATAAAAGACCTTATGATGCTAATAGAAGGTCAAATTATGATGAAAAGACCAATCAAGAAAAAGGGATTAAATGTCATGGATGTGAAGGATATGGACACATCAGAAATGAATGCCCTACCTATTTAAAAAGGTAGAAGAAAGGTCTCTCTGTAACCTGGTCTGATGAAGACTCAGGATGTGATTCAGAAGAAGAATTAGCTAAGCATATCATTGCTCTAGCTGGATTATGTGAATCTGAAAGTGAATCCAGTGATGGGGAGCTTACTTTTGAAGAGCTTGAGCAATCATACAGAGAACTGGTTAAAAGGAGCACTGAAATATGCATGGAGAGTATAAAGCAGAAGAAGCAGATTAAGGCACTAAAGGATGAAAAAACAAGTGATCTAGAGATCATTGACACCTTGAAAAGTGAATTAAGCCTTCTCAACTCCAAGTTGGAGCATATGTCCAAATCAGTTAGAATGCTGAATAGTAGCTCAAACACACTGGATGTTATTCTCAACAACAACAAGCATTCAGGGGATAGAAGTGGACTGGGATTTAACAAAGTTCATAAGGTTGAAGCTAGCACCAACACAACTACTTCAAATTCCATAAAGTCAAACAAGATGTCCCAACAGATGCTTCAACATCATGAAAAGAACACAAAGTCAAACATAATGTTCCAACAGATGTCTCAACATCATGAAAAGAACATAATGAAGAAGAAGTATCAAAGATGGAGATGTCATCATTGTGGAAGGTTTGGACACATCAAACCTCATTGCTACAAGTTGCATGGATATCCAAATCAGATGTATCAGCAACCTCCTAAGCAGAAGATAGAGGTTATCAAGAAAGTTCTGCATAGACATCAACATCAAAGATATCAGCAACCCCCTAAGCATAAGACAGAGATCATCAAGAAAGTATGGGTACCTAAAGCTAGTCTTCATGCTGATCAAAGCTACATGCCCAAGAACAAGTTCAACAAACAACCTTGGAGCTCTACTAATGGACACTACACAGGGCAGAGGCATCAAGGGAAACCTCAATACAAATGGTCAAAGAAGGGTGTTGCATATATAACTCATACATCTCTAAGAGTATCAGCTAAAGAAGACTGGTACTTTGACAGTGGATGTTCAAGGCACATGATTGGATTAAAGAATCTGCTAGTAGACTTAAAGTCATATTCATCCAGATATGTAACCTTTGGAGATGGAGCTAAAGGAGAAATCAAGGGAGTTGGGACCTTGGACTGTCCAGATGTACCAAGACTAGATGATGTGCTGCTGGTAAAAGGACTGACTGCTAACTTGATCAGCATAAGTCAATTATGTGATCAAAGTTACAGTGTAAACTTTACCAAAACTGAATGCATAGTGTCTAATAAAGAACAGAAGGTTGTCATGAGAGGAGCCAGATCTAAAGACAACTGTTATATGTGGGAACCTCAAGATTTCAATCTCACTTCAACTTGCTCTTTAGCCAAAGAAGAAGAAATGAAACTATGGCACCAAAGACTGGGTCATCTTCATTTCAGAGGCATAAAGAAAATCATATCTATGGAAGCTGTGAGAGGTATTCCTAAACTGAAGATTGATGATGGCAAAATATGTGGTGAATGTCAAATAGGCAAGCAAACCAAGATGTCCCATCCAAAGCTCCAACATCTGACAACTTCCAAAGTTTTGGAATTATTACATATGGATCTTATGGGACCTATGCAGGTTGAGAGCCTTGGTGGTAAGAGGTATGCCTATGTGGTGGTTGATGACTTTTCAAGGTATACATGGATAAATTTTATCAAAGAAAAGTCTGATGTATTTGATGTATTCAAAGATTTATGCCAAAGAATACAAAGAGAAAAAGCCAGCTGTGTGGTCAGAATAAGAAGTGACCATGGAAAGGAGTTTGAGAACCAAAAATTCTTAGATTTCTGTTCTTCAGAAGGAATCAATCATGAATACTCTTCACCAATCACTCCTCAACAGAATGGGATTGTTGAGAGGAAGAATAGAACTATCCAAGAATCAGCAAGAGCTATGATCCATGCTAAAAAGTTACCATTGTACTTCTGGGCTGAAGCTATGAACACAGCTTGTTACATTCATAATAGAGTCACTCTAAGAAAAGGAACCTTGTCCACAATCTATGAAGTCTGGAAGGGCAGAAAACCCACAGTTAAGTACTTCCATGTGTTTGGAAGTAATTGTTATATTCTGGCTGATAGGGAGCAAAGAAGAAAAATGGATCCTAAAAGTGATGAAGGGATTTTCCTTGGATACTCTATAAACAGCAGAGCCTATAGAGTATTTAACTCTAGAACCAAGGTTATCATGGAGTCCATAAATGTAATAATTGATGATGCCCCTGCAGATGTTACAAAAGATGTTGGAACATCTGCTGACAGTCAAACTGAAGCTGAAGAAAAGAGTGATCATCCTGACTTTACTCAAACTGATGCAAGGACAGAACAATCCAGCAAACCTCCTTCCATCAGAATCCAGAAGGATCATCCCAAAGATTTGATAATTGGGGATCCCAACAGAGGTGTAAGCACTAGATCAAGAGAGGTGATTTCAGGTTCTTGTTTTGTCTCAAAAATAGAACCTAAAAAGATCAAGGAAGCTCTTACTGATGAGTACTGGATTTGTGCTATGCAAGAAGAATTAGGTCAATTCATAAGGAATGAAGTGTGGGATCTTGTTCCTAGACCTGATGACATAAATGTGATTGGCACTAAATGGGTGTATAAGAACAAGTCAAATGAGCAGGGAATTGTTACAAAGAACAAAGCTAGACTTGTAGCTCAAGGATACACACAAATTGAGGGAGTAGACTTTGGTGAAACCTTTGCACCAGTAGCAAGGCTTGAATCAATCAGACTACTTTTAGGAATAGCTTGTATCCTGAAGTTCAAGCTATTTCAAATGGATGTGAAAAGTGCATTTATGAATGGATATCTTAATGAAGAGGTATATGTAGAACAGCCTAAGGGATTTGTTGATCCAAGCTGTCCAAACCATGTGTACAAACTAAGGAAGGCTCTTTATAGACTGAAGCAAGCCCCAAGAGCATGGTATGAAAGGCTGACTACTTTTCTTATCAAGCAAGGGTACATGAAAGGTGGAATAGACAAAACCTTGTTTGTTAAAGATGAAGAAGGAAATGTCATGATTGCTCAAATATATGTAGATGACATTGTTTTTGGTGGGATGTTAGACAGGATGGTTAAACATTTTGTCAATCAAATGGAATCTGAATTTGAGATGAGCCTAGTAGGAGAATTAACCTACTTTCTTGGACTGCAAATAAAGCAAATGGAGGACTCCATGTTCATTTCCCAAAGCAAGTATGCTAAGAACATTGTTAAGAAATTTGGGATGGACAATGCTACTCATAAGAGAACTCCTGCCCCCACACACTTAAAGCTGACTAAAGATGACAAGGGTGAGAATGTAGACCAAAGCCTATACAGAAGTATGATTGGAAGCTTATTATATCTGACTGCTAGCAGACCAGACATAGCCTTTGTAGTAGGTGTATGTGCAAGATATCAAGCTGATCCAAAAGTTAGTCATCTAAACCAAGTCAAGAGAATTCTGAAATATGTCAATGGTACTTGTGACTATGGCATAATGTACTTTCATGGATGCAAACCAATTCTCACTGGCTTCTGTGATGTTGATTGGGCTGGAAGTGCTGATGACAGAAAAAGCACATCAGGAGGATGCTTCTTTCTAGGAACAATTTGATTTCTTGGTTCAGTAAGAAACAAAATTGTGTATCCTTATCTACTACTGAAGCTGAATATATTGCAGCTGGAAGCAGTTGTTCACAGTTGGTTTGGATGAAGCAAATGCTCACAGAGTACAATGTCCCACAAGATGTCATGACATTGTACTGTGACAACTTAAGTGCTATTAACATATCAAAGAATCCTATCCAACATAGCAGGACCAAGCATATTGATATCAGGCATCATTTCATCAGAGATCTTGTGGAAGAGAAAGTGATCTCATTGGAACATGTAGCTACAAATCTGCAATTGGCTGATATATTTACTAAAGCTTTGGATGCTACCCAATTTGAAAACCTAAGGGGTAAATTGGGAATCTGTTTATGTGAAATATAGCAGTTATGGAGATATGCCAACATGTCATATGACATTGTGTGGCATGATCACCAGATGGCAACACTAGTCTGGTCAAAGACTCTGGGTATTCCACTCCTAAAATTTCTCCAAGTAACGGCTACTTATAAAAATATCAGCTTGTTCTCAGCTATTCATCTTCTCATCATCCTCTCAAAACGAATTGCATTCTCTAACTGATTTTCAGAACTCATCAAAATCATTCAAACCTAAACTCTTCATCCACCACTTTCGAAAATGTCTCAACATCAAAACCCTAACCTCTCTAAAGAAATTCTCAACCAAGAAGATGTGGTGCATGCAACCCCCATCTCTGTGGTACCTATGGATTCAACACCAATAGACGAAATCAGAGGAAGTGTTCCTCTTGCTCAAAAGCCAAGAACCCCTACTGTGAGAAGGGCAAAGGAACCTATCTTTAGCAAAGTCAAAGGAATGCCTTCATCCTCAAACACCACTCCAAAAGCCTCTGAATATGTGGATGATTCTATAAAGGAACTGGTGAACAGGATTTTGTCTGAGCAAAGAGTTGTGAGTGGCATATCTATCCCTCTGAACACCATGCCAGCTCCACAAGAAGAACAACAAAATCAGGCTGAAGAGGACACTCCTGCTCAACAGGATGTCCCAATAGATGTTGAAACATCTGAGGACCAGCAAAAGGCCTCCACTGATGGTGATGATGAAACATCTGAGGACCAGCACAAGGCCTCCACTAAAGATCAAGCCTCTGTTGATCAACCTGCTGAAGAGGAGACTGCTCAACCTCCTCCTGTTGTAAACATAGAGCATGATTCTGACACAGAAATCATTGCTTCTGTAAACCCTAGCATAGCCAAAAGGCTTAGGACTAGGAAGGAAAAGAAGACTGCAGGACATGCAACTCCTGAGAAGAAGCAACCTACACCAAAGAAGGATAAAGCTAAAGTTGCTTTTGGTCCTACCAAACAATGGAGCAAGGTGAATACACAGAAGAGGAAAGATGTCACCCCTCCAGATTCAGATGTTGAAGAGGATGTCCCAACATCCCCACCAAAGAAGAAACCAGCACCCTCAAGGTCCTCCTCTGCTGTTCCAGAAGCTCCTCTGGACAACATTTCTTTCCATCATGTGTCAAGTGTGAGCAGATGGAAATTTGTCTATCAAAGAATGGTAGCACTTGAAAGAGAGCTGAGCAGTAATGCACTTGAGTGCACAAAGGTAATTGATCTCATCTCTTCTGCTGGCTTATTCAAAACAGTGTCAAACTTCTCTCCTTGCTATGAGCTGCTAGTCAAGGAATTTATTGTCAACCTTCAAGAAGATTGTGCTGATGGTAAGTCAGCTGACTTCAGAAAGGTGTATGTAAGAGGGAGATGTGTGGAATTCTCTCCTAGGATTATCAACCACTATCTAGGAAGAGAATCTGATGGACCTAATGAGCTGGGAAAGACAGATAACCAGGTGTGCAAGGTCATCACTGCCAATCAGGTCAAGACTTGGCCAGTTAAAGGGAAACTTTTTGTTAGCTTGCTAACAAGAAAGTATGCAATGCTGCATAGGATTGGCACTGCAAACTGGGTCCCTACCAACCATACCTCCTCAATAGCAACTGGTTTGGGCAGGTTCATATATGCTGTGGGCACCCAAACAAAGCTGGATTTTGGGGCCTATATTTTTTATCAGACATTGAAGCATGCTGGAACTTCTGCAACAAAGCTTCCTATTGCCTTCCCTTCTTTGCTGTGTGGAATAATTCTTAGCCAGTATCCAGGTATCCTCACTGAGAAGGATTCAATCTTCAAAAGAGAGAGTCCCCTGGCCTTCCACTACAAGTTGTTCTTAAGTCATCATGCAGCTGATGTTGAAGCTCCCTCTGGGACATCTGCTGGATCTTCAAAGGCAAAGACTCCAATCTCCAAAGCTGCTTTGATTGCTGAGCTGAAGAACACATGCAAAGAACTGGATGCCAGGAAGCAGAAGCTTGAGGAGATTATCCAAAGGCTGGAGATTGAAGAGAGTGCTCAGAAAGCTGCTGCTTCTGATGAAGAAACTGAAGAAGAGGAAGACACTGAATATGAGGATTCTGAGTGAAACATGTATGTGAGGAATATGTAATGTCTGCTTCAGCATTGTATTTTGATTTTGTAATTCTTCTGTAAAATTTGGCCCCAATTTATGTCTAACAATGGGGAGAAGAAAACTGAACAACAACAACAATGTATGATGCAGCTTACTGATTAATGAAAAATGAATTTTGTTTGCTTCTGAACTAAAGATGTGGTTTTAATGAAAATTTTCTGTTTGCAACAAGTCTGAACACATGTAGGTTTGAGGGGGAGTAAACTCACACATGACTCAACAGAAAATATCTGCTGCACTCTGATAAACCAGAAAAGTATGTTAGCCAAAAATTAGTCAAAGGGGGAGTTTGTAGATGTTTAGAATTGGCAGAATTTTTGACCAACAAGAAGTGTTAAATTTAGTTCAGGATGTCACATCAGATGTTGTGACATTATCAAACAGAGTATAAGTAAATGAACTTAATTCAGGATGTCACACCAGATGTTGTGACATTGTATCAGTTAATGAAGCAAGTTCAGTTTACAGGATGTCACACCAGATGTTGTGACATTGTATCAGTAAATGAAGTAAGTTCAGTTTTCAGGATGTCACACCAGATGTTGTGACATCTCAAAACCTGCTACCAGAATTAATTAATGACTAACAGAACTGAGTAAATTCAGGGAAGTTATCTGGAATTAATTATGGATGGATAAAACAGAAGAAGGCGCATCTGTAGGGAGTTTTGTTATATGACTTCAGTATAATCAGAAGAACTGAATCACCTAGAATCTAGGAAGTAACAAACCCTAATTCAAGGTGATGGCTGCATGCGTATCAGGATTGGATAAACCTACAGAAAGCCCAAAATCCAAACACCTATTTAAGCAACAGAAACTCTCAGAATAGAGTACGAAATTAAGAAGACTAAATAGGGTGTTTGTGTTTTAATAGCAGGTTGTTTTTATGTGTACCACTTTATGAGCTTTTAAGCAAAAGTGTATTTGTGTCTTGATTGAAACTGTGAAGTAAGATCAAGCTGTTTTGTTTGAAGTATGACTTCAATTTTATTAAACTTGTAAACATATCACTGTGTGATTGAGGGGGAGTGAGTTGGTACTCATATCTAAGTTGTGTCTTAGGTAGAAATTGCTTTGGGTAGATATTAAGTGATAGATTAAACTGAGTGGTTTAAGTCTAGAATTAATATTACTTATATTGGATTTCCTTCCTGGCTTGGTAGCCCCCAGATGTAAGTGTGGTTATACACTGAACTGGGTTAACAATTTCCTGTGTTGTTTAATTTTCCTGCACTTTAAGTTTTAGTCAAGTCTTCAAGTGTTTAAACATCTCATTCGACATCATGTACCTGATCACAGAATTTCACTTCCAACCACTTCAATGATCAAATAAAGATCATAGAGACTCAAAATGATGATGATGACCCTTTGGCACCCCTGATGGAGGCCTCAGATGCCCTGATTTTGACTTTACTTGCTCAAGAAGTTACCCAATGATCAGATGACTTCCACAGTGAATTTCTTCATCAAATTTGCTACACATGATCCTTATAGCATATTAAGACCATTAGAAACAAGAATGACCAAAATATTTGGGATTAAGGCCTCTGAAACCAAAACCCTAAGTTTAGGTCATCTGTGCAGGAAATCTTCAGTCTGCCTCTATGTCGTTGCCATGCTTTGTGATCGCTTGACTTTCATGAACTTTGGGAGCATATTATGATCATGGAACACACATGGACCCCCTTGGAAAGCTTCAAGACATTGGGATGGCTCAGATCACTTCTTGGATTGCTCAGATCACAAACCGTAGATGCAGATGAAATGAACTATGCAGTGGGATATGATATGCTTATGCTTATGCAAAAATGAAAGATCACAAGCCATGGTGTGAGAAAAGGTGAGGGAAAATTTAGGGTGTGTATAGCTGCCCCTATTCAAGCATGAGTTAGTGTAACACCCCGAATTTGCCCTCTTCTTTTTTAAGCATCATCATCATATCATAATCATCATAAGCACATCATATGCTTGGCATCTTTACATGGAAAAGTAAAGCATAACATTCTCATGTTCTAGCATTAGACATATGATCAACTATTGGTGGAGTTGAGGCATTACAAGCTATAGCAAGAGGCCCAGTGGACTTGTCCAAGTCCCATGAAGAGTCTACATGACATTCACAAGCCCAAGATACTTCACAAAAGCCCAGGAGGTTGAGAGATCATCAGTGAATTCAGGCTATGGCAAGCTCCTACACAATGATCCTAAATTAGGGTTTCACTTTCAATCAGGATTTCTTTGTGACTTTGGCCATTTCATGTGGGCAAAGTATTTCATATGATAAGAGGATCCTAGGGATGAAATTTGGTGCGAAAATTCCTTGTGGAAGTCAGTTATTTCATCAGTTGCTTGCATAAGAAGAAAGTGGTCAACTGTGCATTTTAAAAGTCAACTGTGAGGATTCAAGGGGTCCAACCCAATTTTTCAAGTCAAGGGATGTACTTAAGACCTTAGAAGAGGTTTGGCAAAGTCAAAGATCAAGAATCAAGGGGTTTTGAAGAAGTTTCCATTTTTGGCATATGGTTTGTCATGAAACTTTCCATTTTTGGCAACTTTTGCCCTAATTTTCAAAGGCTTATTCCATGGTGAAAAAGACTTCAAATGAACTTCCAATAAACATTAAAGTTGTAGGGTAGGTTCTCCCATTTTCAGAAAGTATAAGTACATTTTCATAGCCTTCATGGATCATGAGATATGGCCTTCGAAAGTTCACTTGATTTTTAGGGTTTACCCTAAATTTCAAGTTTCCACCAAGTGCAAAAACTCATGCAAGTCATTTCCAAGTTGTTTTATGGACAAGATGAGGTCACAACATTACAAGGCATTACATAAGAGGCATTTTGCTCCAAAGAGATCACTAAATTCGTGCATGGGAAGTGAATATTTTCATAAGGTGCAAAAAATGCAAGATCACATGAAAAGCATGATGCATTCATCCAAGGGCCAGGATTGTTCCATTTTTGAATTAGTGAATCACAAGGGATCAACATGTAAAAAGGATGGGAAGAGATCACGAGCAAATCACCTCATCACACTCTTCATTCCAATTTTGCAAATCCTTTCTCCCACTCATTCGTCCAGGTTCAGATCACAGGGGCAAGTGGACCCCAAACTACGAAGGCCCGTTCATAGTGAAGAATGTTTTCTCGGGAGGAGCACTGATGCTCACTACTATGGATGGAGAAGATTTCCAATCCCCTGTTAACTCGGACGCAGTTAAAAAATACTTCGCATAAAAAGACCCGCTGGACATAAAAACTGAATTAAAGTCCAGGCAAGAAAAGGGCATCCTGACGAGCTAAAAACAGAATAAAAAGCTCGGGAAAAAGTTAGGGAAAATAAAAAAATGTACACCTGCTGAGTTGAAAAGCCACATTGGACAGCTCAGGCAAAAAAGGGTATCCCGATGGATTGAAAACCCGAAAGGGTGATCCACGCAAAACAAGGGAATAAGCGAACAACTGCGATCCGGGTAATCTGAACCAAATCATCGTTTTGTACAACCGGACAATTTCAGAAGGATAGGATTCAATCTCCTCATCCTTTCAGAAAGCAAAAGCAAGAATGGGATGTTTTGAAGACCTGCTGGTCATAGCAAGAAGGAAACTCATTGGGATGTCGTGCCCATTGCCATTAGGATAGTTTATTTTCTCAATTTTCTGGTAGCTACCTCTTTCCAGGTGGTTGCTTCCTGATGTAAAAACTTCGCCTATTTAGAGGCCTTTCAATAAAAGAATATTCAGTCAAAAAGTTGTGTTGTGTTTACTTTTGTTTGAAAAAATGTCCTGAATTTTTAGCAAAAATGACATTGCATTTAAAACATGGTGTTTGTTTTTGAAAGGAAAATGACATTGCATGGAAACATTTAGAACCCTCTTTGAGTGTCGGGTGACGATGGATGAACAGATCATACCACACAATTCCCCGGGGCACATATGTGTTTTCTGTTGTTGCAGGTTTTGCAGGATGGTGTCACATTCTCCCAAACAGATTTTCCCCAGCTGAGTTAGAGCAGGTGGAATCCCCAAGCAGATTATTTTTCCACAAGTGGAGTATGCCCAGCAAGCAGCTGGATGCCCAAATTCCCCACAGAGTCAGAATTGTCAAAACTCTTTTCCTAGCAAAGGATATCTGACCAAGCATTTCCCCAGCCGTGTTGGAAGATCGTCATTCCCTGCAGAGTTTCAGGATTGGTATACAACCGTCATTGAAATATCCCCAGTCAGAATTAGGCATTGTCAAAGCCTCTTGATTTGGTTCTCTCCTACAGAGTTGTGATTCTTGTTTCCCATCAGGCATTTGTTTGATGCTCGTATGCATCTCCCAACACTCGTCTGTGTTTGATAATTGCTTTTGCTCGTCTGCACGCCCCATCACTCGTCTGTGTTTGCTATCTGTTTGTTGCTCGTCTGCATTCCCCAACACTCGTCTGTTTTCACACTTTATTATTGCTCGTTTGCTGTCCCCAGCAGTCGCCCATGGTTGGTAGATGTTGTTGCTCGTCTGCACTTCCCAACTCTCATTTGCGTTTGACTTTTGCTTGTCTGCATTCTCCAACGCTCGTCTGTTTTTGTTATCTGTTTGAAGCCCGTTTGCATTGTTTGGATACTCGTCTGTATCATCCTTCACACTCGTCTGTGTTAGCTTATATCCTTATGTGTTGATTTGATAATCACTCTGGTACTCGTCTGTATTGCTACTCCAATTGCTCGTCTGTGTTGGATTTCTGGTATTCGTCTGTGCCAATGGTTGATATTCGTCTGTATCATCGCCTGAAGCGCTCATCTTTGTTTCTTAGATCATTGTCTGATATTCGTTTGTATCATTGACTTATGGCACATGTTTGTGTTCTCTTGATGATCATCCAATACTCGTCTGTGTTGAAGAGGTTTGAAGTCCTGACGGTGGGATTAAGCATCAAAATGGTTACCGGTTCTGGCGTAACAGGTTATCCAGAAGGCTCGTCTGTCTTAGACCATATATCCACGGATAATATATGAGGAGGGTTCATCTATCCTGATTATGCATGTCTATCCCACAGACTTAAGTGCATTACCGGTCCTGGCGTAAAGGTTTATCCGAAGGAGGTTCGTATGTCTCAGGTTATAGGTTGCTAAATGTATGAGGGCTCGTATGTCCGGAACCCAGCGTAACATGTTTTCTTGAAGAGGGCTCGTATGTCTAGCATCTGGCGTAACAAGTTTGTTCAAAGAAGACTCGTTTGTCTAAGTTCTTCTATCCAAAGTAACAGTTCAACTTTGAAGGAGCTCGTCTGCCTTTTCTCCCCATTTCAGTCACCAAAGCGTCATTTGGCTGGGTTTATTTCCCATTGCTTGCATTCTCCATCAGAGTGCAAATTTCAGGTTTTCTTGGTATTCAACCACAGTTCATCTTGAACGGTCGATAGCCCGTGCTACCGTCCTTTTCAGATTAACAATTGTTTGAATAGGGGCAGCTGTAACACCCTAAATTTTCCCTCTTCTTTTTTAAGCATCATCATCATATCATAATCATCATAAGCACATCATATCCTTGGAATCTTTGCATGGAAAAGTAAAGCATAACATTCTCATGTTCTAGCATTAGGCATATGATCAACTATTGGTGGAGTTGAGGCATTACAAGTTATAGCAAGAGGCCCAGTGGACTTGTCCAAGTCCCATGAAGAGTCTGCATGACATTCACAAGCCTAAGATCCTTCACAAAAGCCCAGGAGGTTGAGAGATCATCAGTGAATTCAGGCTAGGGCAAGCTCCTATACAATGATCCTAAATTAGGGTTTCACTTTCAAGCAGGATTTCTTTGTGACTTTGGCCATTTCATGTGGGCAAAGTCTTTCATATGATAAGAGGATCCTAGGGATAAAATTTGGTGAGAAAATTCCTTGTGGAAGTCAGTTATTTCATCAGTTGCTTGCATAAGAAGAAAGTGGTCAACTGTGCATTTTAAAAGTCAACTGTGAGGATTCAAGGGGTCCAACCCCATTTTTCAAGTCAAGGGATGTCCTTAAGACCTTAGAAGAGGTTTGGAAAAGTCAAAGATCAAGAATCAAGGGGTTTTGAAGAAGTTTCCATTTTTGGCATATGGTTTGTCATGAAACTTTCCATTTTGGCAACTTTTGCCCTAATTTTCAAAGGCTTATTCCATGGTGAAAAAGACTTCAAATGAACTTCCAATAAACATGAAATTTGTAGGGTAGTTTCTCCCATTTTCAGAAAGTACAAGTACATTTTCATAGCCTTCATGGATCATGAGATATGGCCTTCGAAATTTCACTTGATTTTTAGGGTTTACCCTAAATTTCAAGTTTCCACCAAGTGCAAAACCTCATGCAAGTCATTTCCAAGCTGTTTTATGGACAAGATGAGGTCACAACATTACAAGGCATTGCATAAGAGGCATTTTTCTCCAAAGAGATCACTAAATTCGTGCATGGGAAGTGAATATTTTCATAAGGTGCAAAAAATGCAAGATCACATGAAAAGCATGATGCATTCATCCAAGGGTCGGGATTGTTCCATTTTTGAATTAGTGAATCACAAGGGATCAGCGTGTACAAAGGATGGGAAGAGAGCACGAGCAAATCACCTCATCACACTCTTCATGCCAATTTTGCAAATCCTTTCTCCCACTCATTCCTCACGTGCATTCCCTCCCATTTTGCATCAGTGTTCATTTAACATCATATATAAGCAGCTAGGGTTTCTATTTGCTCAGATTGGATCATATTTTCATCACCCTCAAGTTCTTGCATCTCTTGCATTTCTCTTTGAATCCTCTGATTCTCCCACTCATTCACCAAACAAACTTCATATTCTTCTTCCTTGAACCCTAAGGATCATTAATTCACCATCAATTCGAGCTGAAACTCCAGATTTCATAAGGCGCCATTCAAGTGCAGTTGCTTTCGAATCTCAAGATCTAGGAGAATTCAAGGTTTCTTTTGCATTTATTTTGCAATAAGAAGTTAAAAGGAGCAGATCTGCAGCTGAAGGGATCTTATCTTGGTGTTTTGAAGGATCTTCGAGTTCAGGTATGCTCTGAAATTTTGAGATCTGGATTTGGAATTAAATGTATGCATTGTGATCTGCTTGTTTCACTGATGATTCTGTGATGATTAGATTGAAAATTGAATGAATATTGAGTGTTTTATGTGGATCTGAAGTTTGATATGTAAAACTGTTTGTCTTCGATTTGATCTGCTCTTTGATCTATGGCGATTTTTAATGTCATATTTGGATTCAGCATGATTTAATTAGTTGATCTGGAGTGTTTGGTTGATTTTGGTGATGGTTTGTTCTTGCTGTTGAACTTTCCGGTGACCGGAACTAGGGCTCCGTCACAGGATTCTGGAATGTGATAAATGAAGAAGATGATGCGTGAGCCATTAGATTTTTGATCTGGACGGATGTGAGCTTGCCAGCGCATTAAATAGATACCCTCTCCCTCACGTGATTTTATGTTTTGAAATTGAATCTGAATAATACATGTTGTTTCGCACCTCACTGTAATTACCATGCACTCACGCGCTGATTAACTGGATTGGTTGACTGGTTTTAATGATTGACTTGATCTCATGCGTTCACTTGATCCACTGGCTGTTGTTTTTCCCTGATTATTTGAATTTCCATTGTAATTGTTGTGTCCTGCACTGAGAATTTCATGGGCCTCCCTTGCTATTCCCACCCCCCTGTGTTGTAAGCCCAACCAAATTGAACTGGAGTCATCACTAATTGCACCCCTGGCCTCATTTGTTTCTTTTATTATTTCATTTTATTTTCAGTTTGGTTTTTAATTTTTAAAAATAGAAATAAGTTCATAAAAATTCCAAAAAAATTCATGAGTGATACTTTGAGTTTTCTTTAATTTTTGATATTTTCATTTTTCATTTATTTTCATTTTCCACGCTGGAATTAATTTCCTCTTTTATTAATTGCTTTTATTTCACTTTTAATGCATGTTGTCTTGTACAATTTCTATCTTGATCACTAATATGAATTTTTAATTGATTATTTTTGCTATGGATTCACATTGAGATGTAGTTTATTGATGATTTTTCCTCTGATTTTTAGAAGTTTACTTAATTGGTTTTGGTCTTTAACTTGTGCATGAGGTCTCCTAACCCTAATCCATGTTTAAGCACATACTTGACTTGTTTAGATTCTGATTTTGATTCTTTCCTTTTGGCATGTTAACATTGTATGTTTGAAGAGTCTTTGTGCAAGGTTGTGGAATTTTTGAATGTATGTTTGATTTGATTTGAATTTTGTTCCTTACTTGACTTCTTTTGCATCCTTTTTGGTCATATGTTTAATCCTTAGGCTGGGAGGGCACTTGTGCCAACTCCCTTAGGTTGTTTAGAGCCCATTTAGGATGTGGATCCATCTCTGGTCTTGAGTTGATGTTTGTACCTTGAGAAATTTTATGATTGTTTGCTTTTGAAGTTCATTCACTTTTGTATATGTTCACCTCACTTCTTTTGCTTCTTTGCTTCTCATGATGTTAATACTTGAGTTTGTATGCTTCTTTTCTTCATCTCTTATGATCCTTAGGCACATTTTTAACATGTTAGGGTTCTGTTCTTGAAGTTTGTGATGTTGGTTTACTTGGTTTGCCTTGTGTTACCTCATGTTTGTTTTGCTTTGTCATGATAATCCATAATGCTTAATGTTGAGTTGTATAGTCTCTTTCTCATTCTTATGTTGTGTATTTGCATTTGACATTTGTAATTGAGATTCCACTTCTGATTGTGTTGCTTTGGTTTGATTTTATGCCCATTTTGGATTGCATTTATTCTTATGTTGCTAACCATTTCAGGGGCTTTGGTAAGTGAGAGGTGTGGATGTGATTCCCACATCTCCAAGTCTTATCTATTCTCTTTTCCTTATTGATATTATCTTACTTGTGATTGTTGGGGCTTAGGCCTTACTTCCTCCTTCTTCTCTTATTCATCCTTCTCTTTATTTTCTTATCTTCTCCTCCTTTAGGGTAGTAAACCTCACTAACCTAGGCTTTGCTTTGCATGATAACAATTAGGATTTGTTAGTCCCCCATTAGACTTTTACCTTTAAGATCCTTGGTTCTCTTCTCTTCTCATCTCAAAACAAAAACCCTAAAAAACACTTAATAAAGATTGAAGTGGTCCCCTGTGCAATAGCCTTATCCCATGAAACATTTGTAGTCTTCCCATCTTGGGATAGTACAAGCTTGTCATCATGATGCACAAGTCTGATCAGGATGCCATCTTCACCAAAGAAAATCATAAAAAACACTTCTTCACAAAAAAATACAAAAACACTTAATAAATTCAATGAGTTAGTGAGCTTAGGCCCTAATCTCTGGAGTCAAGTTTTGGGGATCTTCTCCTTACTTGAGTGTGCTTGTTCTATTATTCCATCTTGGAATATAGTGACAATTACACATTCCATGGAAAAGAGCTTGAGTTCACTTCCTTGTGACACACTCATAAAAGCTTATAAAAAACACAAATAAACAATAAGCATCTCTCCTTCGGGAGTTCTTTTCTCATCTCAATCGCTTCGTCTGTGAACTTGCTCCTACTTGTCATTTTGCAAGACGGTAACGCACTCATCGTTCGAACCTGCAACACCTGAGCATTGACATAGGCAGTTCAAGCCTTAAGACACAAGCAATCCTTTCCACCCCTAGTTAGGGGAACTACGGCGACTCTGATCCTCATTGTCCAGATGAGGTACGTAGGCAGCGGGGTTGGGCCCGTTCGAGCACAATCTTTATTTTCCCTACATTTTTCCTCTTCGTTTTCTTTCTCAGTTCCTTTTCCAGTTCAGTTCATTTTCTTTGCAACAACTTTCATTTCTTCACCCTTTGAAACAGATTTCTTTGCAAGCGTGGATCCCGTCGGGTACGGTAGACGATCTGGGGTGCTAATATCTTCCCAGGTTGTAACCGACTCCCGAACTCAGTCTCATTGGTTCGCAGGACCCGTGTCCTTCCTTTTCTTTTCTTCTGGTTTGTGCAGCATTACCATTCCCATTCCTTCGGGATAAAAATGCCTGGCTGGCGATTCTACCTTCTTCCGTGCCACTTTCACGTTTGTACCAGGATGGAAATCCGGGGAGCGACAACTGGCGACTCTGCTGGGGAAAATTCCCAGAATCTCTGGTTCCCTTGAGAGTCTCTCCTAGCGCTTGCGAGTTTCTGTTTCTTTGGGTGTTGATTGCTTGCTGTTGCTTGTGTATTTTACCGTTGTTTATTTACAGTTTATTTACAGCTTTATTTATAATTTTTCAGTATTTATTTTCTGCATCATATTATATACTGGACTGTCTGGACTGGATTTTTCTATTTGGTGGGCTTGGGTGATACTGTTTCTGAGAGATGAGCTCATTGCCAAGGCTTGAGTGCACCTTAGGACTTAGAGTGGTTCCACTTTGGCCTCATGAGATCTTGTCATAGGGGTAGTAGTGAGTTCCACGCCCAGATTTGCGACCGTCTTGGAAATGTCTTGATTTAGGGATCTTCCTCTCTCATTTCATAACCTTGATAGTTATGTGCAACTGGGGACCGATCATTGAGAACCTTGTGGAAACATCCCTCTTTAGTGGTGACAGTGGCATACCACATTCTGTGGCAAACCCATTCACACCCGAGGGCCCACCTGGAACTCACATAGGATGACCTTGTTTTCCCGGACTCAGCTGAGGCCTCCCTGCGTAGTATATAATGCCGAACCGATTCCCTGATTTGGTCATGAGCCATTTCTCGGAAATGGTGAAAGTATTATTGCTATTCGGCTTTGAGAGTTCGTGATGTTTGACCCGGAGCATACCAGTGAGATTGGGAGGGGTTTACAGGTTTGCAGGAACCCTTGACCTCCACATACCCTCATTATCAGTATGGTTTATGTTATGATTTGGTCCTTATGGTTCTGGATTTCTTGGTCTCTTGGTTCTGAGGGTTTCTATCAGATGGTTATGGCTCAGAGAATCTTGTTTTTCAGTTATCAGATGGTCCTAATATCCAGTATCCAGATGGTCCCAGATTGATCATATGCCTGCATTGCATTTGCATCGCATCATACTCGCATTAACTATTTGTGTTTCCATTTTTCAGGTTGTTGTTCACAGTTTAGCACCCAGTTCTAGTAATTGTAAGCTTTCCAGATGGCAGAAGTTAAGAAAATTACAATAAAGAAGAATGTCCATTACACTTTTCTCCAGCCAGAAGTCAAAAGTGTTCAGAGATTAGCAGGGCTGATGAATGACCAAGTTTCAGGGAATTTCAAAAAGAGGTATGGTCAGATTTTGAAGTACAAGGATAAACCTACTGCAGACCAAAAGGATAGCCTGCACACTTTGCTTCATTTCTATGATCCCTTGCTGCGGTGTTTTGTATTTCCGGATTATATCTTGGCTCCTACCTTGGAGGAGATTTCTAGCATTTTGGGTGTTCCTGTCAGAGATACTTTGCCTTACTATGGGTCAAAGGTGGTTCTCAAGGAAGAAGACATAGCCAGAGTCTGTCGTATACCAGTTTCTAAGGTCAAGAAAGCTTTGAAGGACAGTGAGGGCAGAGGACTTCCTTGGGATGTGCTTATACCAGAGGCTGAAGAGTATGCCAAAGAGAGTAAGTGAGGAAACTTTGGTGTTATGGTGGCCTTGATGGTTTATGGATCTAGTCTTTTCCCGGGAGAAAAGGAGTTTGTAAGCTTGGAGGTGATTTCCATTTTTGCTAAAGGTAATCTCGTACCAACCTTGTTGGGAGATTTCTACTAAAATGTTCATTACCGGAATGAGAAAGGCAGAGGTGGACCAGTGGGTTGTTATGCTCTGTTATTTGCTGATTGGTTTGCTAGGCAATTGCCAAAGTCAGGCCCTTTCAAAGAGATGAGAGATGAATTGAGGTGGTCCAGGAGGCTAATGGGACTAACTTCTGAGGATATAGCTTGGGGTTATGACAGAGATTTGTTGGGGAAGGAATTACTGGTTAGTTATGGAAGATTTGATAATGTGCCTTTGCTAGGAAGAAAGGGTGTGATCATTTACCATCCAGTCTTAGCCAGGAAGCAATTTGGTTATCCTCTAAGGGATCCACCCAGTATGGAAGAATTTGATGAGTCTTTGTACTTTCCTGTGGAGGGAAATAAAGAATTGGTCATACAAGCATCTCAGGCTTGGGTTCACAGGGTGAAGAAAGGAAAGAAGGATTTTGGAAGGGTAGATCCCAATACACATCCTCCTTTTGCTACATGGTTGCAGAAACATGTAGAGGAAGTGCTCATGCCGTTTTCAGTGGAAGCTCCATTGTATCCCAAAGAGGTGCCATGTCAGAATACTGTTTCTCTGGAAGAATATAAGAAATTGGAAGCTCAGTTGCAAGAGGTCCGGGTAGAGAATGCTGAAATGGTTAACTTGTACCACCTTGCCAATCGTGCTAAGAGTGAAGCAGAGGAAAAGCTGCAGAAGATGCAGGTTACCTTAGGAGCTAAGGAAAAGGAGTTTGCTGGGAGAGAATCTCATTTCCAGAGATTGGGTCTAATGGAATCAAAAAGAGAAGCGAAGCGTAAGAAGACTTTGCAGACTCTTAAAGAAGCTCGCCAGTCCATTGTTTGGTTGCAAGGCCAAAGGGAACAGGAACAAAAGAGGTATAAAGAAAAGGAAGAGTTTTTCGAGGTACAGATGGCCTTCAAGAAAGAAGTAGTAGAACAAGTTCACAAGATACGAAGGGAAAAGACTCAACAGTTGGCACAGAGCCAGATGGCCTTGGAGGAGGCATTGAAAGAGATTGAAGAGCTTAAGATGAGAGCGGGTGTGAAGAAGAACTGGACAGAGGTGATAGCTGCAGAAGAAGAACCTGAGTTTTTAGTTTAGATTTTAGTTATTGTTGTTAAGATTACCTACAGGCTTGTTGTAGGAGTCTTGCTTTATCTTTTTGTCCATGTATTGACTTGTAACCCTCTAGGGAATTTGTTTGTGCTCTAACTCTTTGGCCATCAGTGGGTTATCCATGTTATGCAATGTTAAAGATCCAATTACCATTTCTGAGTATGCAAAGATTGTTTGTCTGAGACTGCTAAGATCTGAACACTCTTCAAGAGGGAGGGTTTGAAAATTAATGCTCAAAGTGGCTATCTGGAGCAAATACCAGAACTGGGGCATATAAATGCCTAAAACTTGGAAACATGAATAGTTACATTGCATGCATATAACGTGTTTGTTGTTTTGCAGGTAGTTCATCAGTTTTCTAATGTTTATGTCCTTTCAGGCACTATAGCTCCCAGGAAGGTCCAAGAACAGCCAACCATACACAGATATCCCACAAGAGTAAACAGAGAAAGGGTGATGGATCAAATGCATGCAGATTTGGCTGACTTGAGAACAAGAATGGATAATTTCATGACCCTTATGGCAGGGATGGGTCAGACTCAGGAGCGCTTGCGTGAGATGGTGGAAAACAATCAGGCCAGAAACAATGGGGCCGCAGATGGAGGTAATCGCAATGAGGCTGGCGCCCGCCACGTAGAGGTCCTTGTGGCACAACCAGGGGTCACTATTATCAATGATGGAATGAACAATGTACAGATGGATGGTCAAGATGAGAAGTTTACTTTGCTGGATGAGGCAGAAGGCCAAGGGGCTGAAATGAACAGAAATTTTGAAGAGATGGCTGAGCAGATCCGTGCCATTCAATCTCAGAGCTCCCTGGGGTTTGATATTACTGACTTGGGCTTGGTGCCAGGGGTTAGAATCCCCTACAAGTTCAAGGTCCCTACTTTCGATAAGTACAACGGCACGGCTTGCCCGAAGACTCACCTCCAGTCCTTTGTAGGAAGAATTGTTGCCCATACTGATGACGAGAAGCTATAGATGTATTACTTCCAGGATAGCCTGGTGGGGGCTTCCTTGGAGTGGTATATGAAGCTGAGCAGGGTTAACATTAGAAGCTGGAAGGATTTAGTAGAGGCATTCGTGAAGCAGTACCAGTACAATTTGGATATGGCTCCAAATCGTACTCAGCTGCAGACCATGTCTCAAAATGCTAAAGAAGGGTTTAAGGAGTACGCTCAAAGGTGGCGTCAACTGGCTGCCAGAGTACAACCTCCCTTGCTGGAAAATGAGATGGTTGATATGTTCATGGGAACATTACAAGGGGTGTTTATCGAGAAGTTGGCGTCTTGTTCAGCAACAAAGTTCAATGATATAGTGATAGCAGGAGAGAGGGTCGAAACTCTGTTGAAGATGGGGAAGATTCAGGACACTGGTGCGGGTAGCTCGAGCAGTGTAAGAAAAGCTTTTAATGGACCTCCGAGAAGGAGAGAAGGGGAAACTAATGATGTGTACGGCCGTGAACGGAGCCGGGGATACAGAAGATCATATGAGCAAGTGGCAGCTGTCACTATTCCTTCAAGTCCTGTGCAACAAACTCAACAGCAACAACAACAACAGCCACAACGTAACAATTATCAGCAAAGGCCTTATCAACCAAGACAAGCTCGTCCGGCTAATAGGGTGCTTGAGGCCATTCCGATGACATATACGACACTGCTGCAAAGGTTGTTAGACTTGAACTTGGTTCAATTGAGGACATTAGCACCACCTCCACCTGGAGAGCTTCCGGTGGGGTACGATGCTAACGCGAGATGCGTGTTCCATTCAGGAGCACCCGGGCACTCAACTAGAAGTGCAGGGCGCTACAACATAAAGTTCAAGACTTGATCGATTCAAAGGCGATTAACTTTGCACCACCACCTAATGTTACATCAAACCCTATTCCAAACCATGGAGGGGTGAGGATAAATGCTGTTGACGGTGGTGATAAGTTAAGCTTGATTCTGAACATAGAAGAGGTGAAGAATCCATTGTTGGTGGTGAAAGATAGACTGTTGAAAGGACAAGTTTTCCCGGGGTGTGAGTATGCTTGTGAAGAGTGTTTGAGTTCAGTGAATGGCTGTGAAGACTTGAAGGTTGGGTTGCAACATCTGATTGACGAGGGGTCGCTGCAATTTGATAAGGTTGATGATAGAAGTGATTGTGTGTCTACCATAACAATTTACTTTGATCCAGATGAAGTACCTGCCCGAAGGGAGCCAGTAACTATCTATGCTCCAGAGGTTAGTCCTGTTACTATTACTGTTCCATGGCCTATTCCTTATACTGTTGATAAAGCCATCCCGTGGCATTATGGCTCAGATGTGTATGTGGAAGGTCAGAAGGTGGAGAGTAAGGCAGTAACAATTGACCCGACTGTGGTGAATGTCGGATGAGTTGGTGGTTTTACGAGAAGTGGGCGTCTTTTTGCTCCTCAAGCTCTGAGAGGAGATCCTGAAGCCGAAGCTGTTGCAATGGCTAAAGGTAAACAGATAGCGACCGAAGAAATGATAACTCCAGTTGCCGGGCAAGGTACTTTTGAAAAAGAAGTTGAGGAGTTTATGAGGATAATAAAGAAGAGTGACTATAAAGTAGTTGAGCAGTTGAATCAGACTCCGTCCAAGATATCTATCCTGTCCTTGTTGATGTGTTCTCCGGCTCACAGGGAAGCTCTACTGAAAGTGTTGCAGATGGCGTATGTTCCACAAGAGATAACTATTAATCAATTGGAGGCTGTAGTAGGCAGTGTGAATGCCAGCCATGGGTTGGGCTTCACGGATAGAGATCTTACTTCTGAAGGCCGCAATCACAACAAGGCCCTACACATCACCATGGAGTGTAAGGGTGCTGTTCTATCACATGTCTTGGTTGATACAGGCTCGTCTCTCAATGTACTCCCTAAGAAGGCCTTGATGAAGTTGAATTTTGATGGCATCGTTTTGCGACCCAGTGATTTAATTGTGAAAGCCTTTGATGGGTCCCGGAGGTCTGTGTTCGGGGAAGTTGAGTTACCTGTGAAAATAGGATCTCAAGTGTTCAAGAGCACGTTCTATGTCATGGATATTCAACTTGCGTACAGTTGCTTGTTGGGACCTCCCTAGATCTATGCTGTAGGCGCAGTGACATCCACGTTGCATCAGAAGCTGAAGTACGTAGTAGATGGTCAGGTGATCACTGTGTGTGGAGAAGAAGATATCTTTGTGAGTCATCTGTCAACTTTCAAGTACGTGGAGATGGACGGAGAGATCCATGAAACGTTGTGTCAAGCCTTTGAAGCAGTCAATGTCAACATTTTGGCTCCGGCAGAGAGGAACAACGAGAAGGAAGGAACCTCCATCTACTCCTATAAGCAGGCCAAAGAAGTAGTCCAATCTGGGAGCGCCCAGGGCTGGGGCAAGTTGCTGGAATTAGAGAAGAAGGATGACAAGTTTGGTCTTGGTTACCAGCCTGGTGGGTCTAGTTGGCCACAGGGTGGTAAAGCCATAAATTTCACAAGCGCCGGGATGCTCGATCGCAACAACATCTATGCAACAAGTGAAGAAGGGGACAATGACTGCGACTGGGATAACTGGATTCACCCATGTACACCTGGGGAGGAGCTCCGGAACTGGTCTGCCGAGGATTTCGTTCAAGTTACCTGGCAATCAAAGTAATTTACTTGTTTCCTTTTTTATCATGCTGCATGTCAATCCTGCACTCTGCCCAAGGTGCACGGATCCATTTGTAGGGCCACCATGCTTTCAATGCATTTATATTTTTCCATGAAATAAAGGACATTTTTCAAGCAAATTTTGTTCTCTTTCTTTCGTTTTAAATTTTTCACACAAAAATAAAATGGCAATGTGTTTTTCTTGTGCTTGTGTGTTTGTGTCTCTTTTGAAAAAAAGGACAGATTCTGAAATAAGCACATCATTTGTGCAGTGTTGATCATCCGGATTCTAGTGATAACGTTCCTGCTATGACCACGCATGACTTCGACAACCCTATCTACCAAGCTGATGAAGGGGTTGAGGAAGACTATGAACTCCCCGAAGAATTGGTCAGGTTGTTGAAACAAGAGGAAAGGGTCATTCAACCTCATCAGGAAGAGATAGAGATCATCAACATCGGGACTGAAGAATTAAAGTAAGAGATAAAGATTAGGGTCAGTCTGCAGGCCGAGGTAAAGAAAGAATTGATTGGTATGCTACGTGAATATGTGGATATCTTCGCCTGGTCGTATCAAGATATGCCAGGGCTAGATACTGACATTGTTGTGCATAAGTTGCCACTAAGAGAAGACTGTCCTCCGGTGAAGCAAAAGCTGAGAAGAACTCGTCCTGATATGGCGATGAAGATCAAGGAGGAGGTTCAGAAGCAGTGGGATGCCGGATTCCTTGCCGTAACTAGTTATCCACCTTGGGTAGCTAATATTGTGCCTGTACTAAAGAAAGATGGCAAAGTTCAGATGTGTGTTGATTATCGGGATCTAAACAGAGCAAGTCCAAAGGATGACTTTCCATTTCCTAAAATTGATGTGCTGGTAGATAACACCGCTCAATTCTCGGTATTTTCTTTCATGGATGGCTTCTCCGGGTATAATCAGATTAAGATGGCACCGGAAGACATGGAGAAAACAACGTTTATTACCCCGTGGGGTACATTCTGCTACAAGGTTATGCCCTTTGGGTTGAAGAACGCCGGGGCAACGTATTAGTGGGCTATGGTCACATTGTTCCACGACATGATACACAAGGAGATTGAATGCTATGTGGACGATATGATTGCCAAGTCCCGAGACGAAGAAGAGCATTTGGTCAACCTCAAAAAGCTGTTTGATAGACTGATAAAGTATAAGCTGAGGTTGAATCCAAACAAGTGTACTTTCGGAGTGCGGTCCGGAAAATTGCTGGGTTTTATTGTTAGCCAGAAAGGAATCGAGGTGGACCCTGCAAAAGTAAAAGCAATACAAGATATGCCTGCACCGAAAACAGAAAAAGAAGTGCGTGGGTTTTTAGGGAGATTGAACTACATTTCACGGTTTATATCTCATCTAACTGCCACGTGTGAGCCAATATTCAAATTACTAAGAAAAGAACAAACGGTCAGGTGGAACGAGGACTGTCAAAGAGCCTTTGAAAAGATAAAAGAATATTTGCAGACACCTCCGATTCTAATGCCTCCAGTTCCAGGACGACCACTTATCATGTATTTGACTGTGCTAGAAGGATCGATGGGGTGTGTTCTAGGCCAACATGACGAGTCTGGTCGAAAAGAGTATGCTATTTACTACCTTAGCAAAAAGTTTACCGACTGTGAATCTCGTTACTCACTGCTCGAGAAAACTTGCTGCGCTTTGGTATGGGCTGCTTGCCGACTGAGACAGTATATGTTGACCCATACCACACTGCTAATCTCAAAAATGGATCCTATCAAGTATATTTTCGAGAAACCAGCATTAACCAGAAGGGTTGCAAGGTGGCAAATGATTTTAACAGAGTATGACATACAATATACTTCCTAGAAAGCCATCAAAGGAAGTGTATTGTCAGATTATCTTGCACAGCAACCCCTTGAAGATGACTATCAACCAATGAAATTTGATTTCCCTGATGAGGACATCATGTACCTCAAAGCAAAAGATTGCAAGGAACCACTTCCGGAGGAGGGGCCAGACCCTGAATCCAAATGGAAGTTGATGTTTGATGGGGCAGTCAATATCAACGGACGTGGAGTTGGTGTTGTTCTTATCACTCCTGAAGGTGTTCATTTTCCCTTCGCTGCCAGAATTACTTTTGGCTGCACCAACAATGAAGCGGAATACGAGGCGTGCATAATGGGAATAGAGGAGGCTATTAATCTTCAGATTAAAACCCTCGATATATTCGAAGATTCAACCCTCGTTATCAATCAGATTACCGGCAAGTGGTATTGTTGCACCCTAAAATTTGCCCTCTATTTTTAACTCTAACCAATTTTTTGTTTCACATTCATTTGCATCATCTTCATAGCATAACATTTTTTTTCTGTCTTAATATTAGCTGGAATAATTTCTCGGAATTTACAAACAGACTGGTCAAATTAACTTTTTAACTGTGCCTAAAATTAGTCAACGAAAAAATGTCAAGTTTAAGTTTGCAAATGTCGGTAACATTAATCTGCGGTTCACGTGGTTTAAATTGACATGCTAAAAATATTTTTACGACTATTTTTGGTCATATGTTGATCAGTCTGAGCAGTTTAAATGGTCATAATTTTTATTTCAAAATCCTACCAAACGCTGTATTTTTCCGAGTCATTTATTTCGCGCTGATTATTTTGACGTGTTCATTCTATTTTTTCGAGCATTTTGGTGCCCGACTTTTATTTTTTTGAGTCTATTTATTTTTATATTGGGTCTAGAATAAATAAATAGGTTAATTAATTTTTATTTTAGTTTTAACTATTTTAATTATTTAACTTTATTCAGTTTTTAATTTAATATTGGGTTTCAAAATAAACTTAGGCCCATTATCATTAACCTAATTTGTTCCTATATATATTTACTAGCATGACTGATAGGGACAACCGGGAAAAAAATATAGAAAAAGAAAAAACCATCGTGCGGTGGATCTAAACTATACGCTTTATTCTGGTTGGTACATGCTTATTCCTCACTTATTATTATTCATCTCAATATATCACATAACATGTTTCTATACCACATTACTTGTTAATATGTGTGTTGGAAATTTGATATAGTACTAACATGTTGTTTTGCTGTACGTAACATAAAGTTGGAAGAAATTTTTCGAAATATTTTATTATGTATGAAAAAAAATTGTTAAAACAAAAATTGTTAATTATTTCTAATTTAATTTGGCTTTGCACTGTATGTAGGAAAGCATAATAGTAACATGATATTGTTCTATATATATATATATATATATATATAATATAATATAATTTTTGTTAAATAAATTTTCTTGTTTTGTTTTAACTATTTAGATTATTCGGATCGGATCGTGTCGATACGCTGTTCGCACATTTGTGTATATGAGGCGTGACACTTATGTTGATCTGATCCAGTTGCGATGATCGCATTTCTTGCGTTAGCAACATCGTTGTTTTTTATTATTTCTTTTATTCAATTAATTAGATAACTAACTACTATGATTTTTTTCTAAATTTTAAATTTTTCATATAAACCTTAATTGTTTCTCTAAAACTGGTTATATATTTTCTTTATGAATTTTAACGTGTTCAACCTTAACTTTTTCACTAACCCAAATATATATATATATATATATATATATATATATATATATATATATATATATATATATATATATATATATATATATATATATATATATATATATATTTTACCCTAATAATTTTCTCTATAAACCTTGAACTCTAATTTTCACTCTAACTCTAACTCATCTTTATGTTATTCATTTGCCATTCATTTTGTTGTGTAAATTTGTAATATTCTATATTTTTATTTTTTCACCTTATAATGTAACTGTCTCCTTAATGTAATAAGTTAGTGTTATTTTCCGCCTAATTATTATGTAATTGCCTCCTTAATGTAATAATTTAGTGTTATTTTCCGCCTAATTATTATGTAATTGTCCTGAAGCGTTGTAATAGTTTAGGAATTTCTTGTATTTTCCTTTAATTTTCGTAAATATAACTGTGTGGTTAGTAATATAGGGAGTGATAACCTATTTGTTTTAAAATTAATTTAGATCACTAATCATAAAGATAAATATTTGAACATATACACGCACACACGTAAGTCGATCCTTGATCGCCATCTCACTTCCTAAGGGTTATCCCTCATGTTGCCTAAATCAAAAGGTCAAGTAAGGTGTCTAAAAGCAAGGTCCCTTTTCCTAAAACATCATCTAGTCCCTTTACGATTATAAGATCAAGTCCTTTCGAGGTTGCCTTCGTAAATGATCTTGTCCCTTTCGAATAAAAGATGATAAGTCCCTTCGTATTGCTAAGACACCTTACAGTTGCCTAAACACAGATGACCCTTCACATGTCCCTTACAACATCCAAGGTAATGACTACCTATTCCTTAATAATAGGGATAGTCTTACCATTGAAAGAACATTTAAGAACAGTAAAGATCTAAACATAGGGTAGGTTCCTCTTAAGTACTTGCTCACTTTTCATCAAATTACTTCATTACACTTTACATTTTAAACAATTTTCAAAACAAAGTCTTTATATATATCCGTACAAGGGTCATTATAAAGTACTTAAGAAAATTTTTTAATCACACACTACACTTCTCAAAACAGTTTAAAGTGAGCTAAGTAACTAAGAGCCCATGGATAACCATGGATGTAAAGGGTGCTAACACCTTCCCTTTACATAACCTACCCCCCGAACTCAAAATCTTTTTAAGGTCTTTCCTGTTGTTTTATGCCCTTTCCTTTTGGATAAAATAAAAGTCGGTGGCGACTCTTGCTATCCGCAACATTTAACTAAAGTTAGTTCTCCCACCGTGTTACAGAACTGGCGACTCTGCTGGGGATTTAATAAAAGAGGGGTACCCTTAGGAATTAGATCACTTTAAATTTTTTTGCTTTGTTTGCTTTACTTTACTTGTTGGGTGCTCTTATGTGTGAAAGATCCTAACCCGGATCTAGTGTATCTTAGGTAAATGGCAATAGACCAAGGAAACTGTACGGCGTATACCGATATGGTTGATCTGGTGGCCATAGTTAGTGTGACTTCTTGGTTGGTGCTTATGTTCCTTAAGCAAGTTGAGGATAATATGAGGCTGCCATATGTTGTCAATACACTAACTAACTTTTAGAACCCTAGTCATCCCATCTTGGCCTTTAGAAAGTAGTGAGATAGCCGGCTTTGGTGAAGACTAAAGTTGGTTGATACTCGATGCTACACTCATTGAGATCCTAAACTTGGAGGGTTTTGGTTGGCAAGTAAGTTGCCTACTGAACAACCACCCTTGTGAAGGATCAATGATATTGAGATCCCTTAGAACCTGGTTACTTTTGTAGGACAGGATGAACCAACTAAACTTCAGGGGAGGGTACTTACCTTTAAACCTCATGCAAGCCTTCAAACCTAGGGTTATTGTGTGACTTGTTTGTGTGTGCGACATGTTTGTGATTGAACATAACATCATAGCATCATCATGCATCATAAGCATAGAATTTTCACTAACCATTTCAAAGACCAAAGGATTTATCTTTGTTCTTTGTTGCAGGTCATGGCTTCTGCTCGTAGGAATACTATTCGGATCAACTTTGTAGGAATACCTCCTAAGCTTAAGGAATTGGTCTCTCAAGTTTCTGAAAACTCCCAGTTCATCAAGAGACACGGTCACCTACTGGATCTAGTCACTTCAGGGTTCAATGAAGACATGATGAGTGTCCTGTTTCAGTTCTTTGATCTTAAACATCATTGCTTCACATTCCCCGACTATCAGCTGGTTCCTACAATGGAAGAGTTCTCCAAGCTTCTGGGTATACCTATCCTTGATCAGAAACCCTTCACAGGCTTGGAAAAAGAGCCTAAACCTGAAGTCATTGTTGCAGCCCTACATCTGAAGAAATCAGACATTGTCCTAGAAACGAGGAGTGGAGTTAAGGGTATTCTTGCTAAGGTATTAATGGAGAAAGCTCAAGTGCTCCTGAAAGCTATGAGTTATGATGCTTTTGAGGAGATCTTAGCCCTATTGATCTATGGCTTAGTATTGTTCCCCAATCCAGACCAGTTCATAGACATACACGTCATCAACCTATTTCTGACTCATAACCCAGTGCCTACATTACTTGGAGACATCTTACACTCTCTTCATACCCGTACTACAAAGGCACGAGGAACTCTGATGTGTTGTATACCTCTATTGTCTAGGTGGTTTATTTCTCACCTTCCTCGATCAGTGATGAAGAATGAACAAGGGTTTAGGTGGTCCAAGAGGATTATGTCACTCTCTCATTCAGATATTCATTGGTGCTCTCGATCTATGGAGAATGTTACTATCATTGACCGTTGTGGGGAGTTCCCTAATGTGCCACTTTTAGGCATAAGAGGGGGCATTACTTACAACCCTTCCTTAGCTTTACGTCAATTTGGTTATGCTCGGATTGATGGTCCTCATGACATGTTGATTCAGGGTATTGTGTTTGACTACGACAACGATCTTCAAGGTTACCGTCAAAGGTTCATACGAGCATGGGGGAAAGTGAACAAGGTTGACAGCAAGACTCTGGAGCCTAAGTACACTATTCCTATGGAAGCTTATCTCAGATGGGTGCGATCTCGTGCTCAGACTCTTATGATGCCATATCCTGTCATCCTGCCAGTTACTATGGAGCCTGTTGCTGAAGGAGATACTTCTTATACCATCCTTCACCCAGACATGCCCACTGACATGGAAGACTTACAGAGGTCCTGGATCCAGTTGAAGGAGCAAAGGGATACTTTTGAGACTCATTACAAAGCAAGTCAAGAAAGAATCCTGGAGCTAACAAAGCAACTTCACGAGGAGCGGAATCTCAACTCATACCTCAACACAAAGAGGAAACGTCCATGGGAGACTTAAAACCCCATCTGTTGTATTCATTTCATTTTTATTGTAAGCCCAAGGGGCAAACAAATTTATTACTAATAAAAGTTTACTTTTTTGGTTGTTTAAACAAATTTAAATCCTGTGGTCCTTGAAAACATTGCATACGCATTTATACACCATATCATTGCATCACAGGTTCTTATGTACAGGTATCTTATCTTCTCGCTGTTTATTTCAGCAGAAATAGCTCTTGAACAAACAGTCAAAGATCTTCAGGCACAGAACGCACAATTTCAAGAGCTGATCCTGAACTTGTCCAAGGGGCAGGATGAATTGAAGACATTGCTGGCCAAGAAGACTAAGAAGACCAGAAGGTCAGGAGGCCTTATCAATATGGGAAGAAGGTTCAGAGGTCCTGTCAAGACCAAGGAATAGGTTGAAGATTATGAGTCTGAAGAGTCTGAGAAAGTGGGAGGCAGTCTCCACAATACAATGGGGGACTCTGATTCTGAAGTAAATTACTATCATGATCCTAATGAAGATAAGTTCAAGATGCTGGTGGATAGAATGGATGCTATGGAATTGCAAAAGTCTTCTGGGCTGGATTTTGAAGATCTGAGTTGATATCTGGAGTGGTTATACCCCTTGGTTTCAAGGTCCCTGCTTTTGTAGTATATGATGGTGTTTCGTGTCCCAAGCTGCATCTGAGGTCCTATGTACGGAGGATCCAACCCCATACTGCTGATAAGAAGTTATGGATCCATTTCTTCCAAGAGAGCTTGTCTGGAGCTCAATTGGAATGGTACTATCAATTGGAGAGTGTCAACATCCGTGACTGGAATGATCTTGCTGAGGCCTTCTATAGGCAATATCAATACAATGCTGATCTAGCCCCTACTCGCATCCAACTCCAAAGCATGTCTATGGGTGCTAAAGAGAATTTCAAGGAGTATGCCCAGAAGTGGAGAGACTTGGCTGGTAGAGTACAACCTCCTCTAACTGACAGGGAGTTAGTGGATATGTTCATGTGTACGTTGAATGGTACTTTCTATAGTCATCTCATTGGAAGCTCATCATCTGGCTTCACTGAGTTGATAATGACGGGAGAGCGTGTAGAAAGTGGCATAAGAAGTAGCAAAATACAGGTGGGTGCTTCTTTATCAAGTACTGCAAAGAAGCCCCCTAGTGGGAAGAAAGAATCAAATGTTGTTTATGGTCAACCTGGTCGTAATAGGAGTCACCAATATGTGAGTGCAGTTCACATCTCCAATCCTATTCCTGCAGCACCAGAGCCACCACAGGGCAATCAGCAGAGGCCTAGAAGACAGTTCACCAAGATCAACATGTCACTGGCCCAAGCCTTGCAACACTTGTTGAAGGGTGAACTCATTACTTTGAAGGACCCTCCTCAGAATCCTAATGTTACCTCTCCTAGGTATAATCCTAATGCACGGTGTGCATATCATTCTAATTGTCAGGGACATGATACCAATAATTGCTGGATATTGAAGAATAAGATTCAGGATATGATTGATGCTGGAGAGATTGAGTTTGACCCTCCGGGTACTCCAAATGTGATTACTGCTCCCATGCCAAATCATGAAAAGACTGTTAATGCCATTGATGAAGTTTCACATATTTCCTCAGTTGCAGATGTGACTACACCATTGTCTGTTATTAAGAAGAAGTTGGTACAAGCTGGGTTCTTTCCAGGTTGTAATGAAGATTGTTTCTATTGTGCTTATAAACCGGATAGTTGCTGGAAGTTGAAAGACGGTATTCAACGCCTCATGGACAATTACACCATATTGTTTGAGAGGACACCTTCTGTGGAGAGTATGGTTGAACATATAACTCAAGGTGCGAAGGTTGAAGAGGTGGATATGGTTGATAAAGTGCCCGTAAGAATTACTTCCAAGGGCCTTATCAAGATTACTCATAAGGGTCCAATTAAGATTACTGCTGAAGGCCCTGTGAGGACTGTTGCTGAAGCTAGAGTGGCTCCTATGATTATTACCACTCCTGGTCCTATTCCGTATACTTCTGATAAAGCTGTGCCTTGGCATTACGGTTCCGATGTTTATATCCATGGTGTTAAACAGGAACCCTTAGCTGATACACCTGTTGCTGATGAAAACCTTGATGTTGACAATATTGCTGGATATAGTAAGATTACAAGATGTGGAAGAATTTTCTCTCCTCTGGCTACCTCCAAGAATACAGTTACTCCAACTACTACCTCCACTGCTGATGCTCGGGGCAAAGGTCCTGTTATTGAACCTGTGCAAGCTGAGACACCAACTGCTGATGATCTTTCTAAGCAGATGGAAGAAGTACTAAAGATCATTCGCAAGAGTGATTATGATATTATTGATCAATTGGGGCATACTCCCTCCAAGATTTCCATGTTGTCTTTATTGTTGTGTTCTGAGGCTCATGCTAAAGCCTTGATTAAATTTTTGAAGACTGCTCACGTACCAAATGAGATTTATGTAGATCAGTCTAAAAGTTGTGTTGCACACTTGACCTATGATAATGGGTTAGGTTTCTCCGATGCTGATTTGACTCCTGCCAAGAGAGATCATAACAGGGCTTTACATATATCTATTGAGTGTAAGGGCACTACCCTGTCTCATGTGTTGATAGACAATGGTTCTTCGCTGAATGTGTTGCCCAAATAGGTTCTAAACAAGCTTAGTCCTGAAGATGCTGTGTTGAGACCCAGTAATATAGTGGTGAAGGCCTTTGATGGCTCAAGAAGAGTGGTGCATGGAGAAATAGATCTCCCAATCAAAGTAGGTTTTCAGGTCTTCAATTCAACCTTCTATGTAATGGATATTCGTCCTTCGTACTCTTGTTTGCTTGGGCGCCCCTGGATCCACGGGGCAGGTGCTGTGACCTCCACTTTACATCAGAAGTTGAGATATCCAGTGAAGGGAAAGGTTGTTACTGTTTACAGAGAGGAAGAATATATAGTCAGTCATGTGAACACATTTAAATATCTTGAAGTGGAAGTAGAATATGTTGAGACTCCGTGCCAGACATTCGAAGTAGTTCCTTGGGTTGTTCCTAATGTTGAAGCTCCTCCTGTTGTCAAGAGAGTTCCTGTGGTCACCAGAGTGCCTCCTACAATGGCCTCCCTCAAAGATGCTAGAGCTGTGGTGGATGAAGGTGGTTGTACTATTTGGGGTCAGCTTCCTGACATTCCTTACAAGTCTGACAAGTTCGGTTTGGGTTTCACTGCAGAGTCCCAGAAGGCCGTTCATCGTGCTCGTGCTGTTCGTATCACCAATCAAGGGATCATGAAAGATCAAATCATTGTTGTGGGTGAATATGATGAAGACTACAACTTGGATGCTTGGATTTTTCCTACTGTGGGTGATGGGCTCAATAATTGGAAAGCTGAAGATGTTATTCCTATCTCCTTTAGTCAGGAGTAAATACTATTACTGTATCATTATTTCTTAAGTTTGTAATTTTTGAACAATTAAACTCTTAAGCCTTGTGCCTTACCCGGGGCACAATGGTATGCTTGTTTCGGGATGTCATTTCATTTGCATACTTCATTCAATAAAAATCAGTGGACGTTTCGTTTTCGTAAATATTGTGTTCATTATCTTTCTTTTATTTTATTTTTCTTTTATCAGCTATGTGTTCTTACACACACCCACATCACTAAAATGCAGATCCTCATCCACTCTGGATCCTGTTGATAACAGTTTTACTATTGCCAATTATAACTTCGAGAATCCGATCTATCAAGCTGAAGATGGAAAGGAGGAAGATTGTGAAGTACCTGTAGAGCTTGCTAGGTTGTTACAACAAGAAGAGAAAGCTATACAGCCACATGAAGAGCCAGTCGAAGTTGTGAATCTGGGAACTGAAGAAAACAGGAAAGAGGTCAAGATAGGGGCTGAACTAGAGGATGGTGTTAAGAGCAGATTAATTCAGATGTTACATGATTATGTGGAGATCTTTGCTTGGTCCTATGAAGATATGCCAGGGTTGGATACAAACATTGTGGTTCACCGTTTACCAGTAAAAGAAGACTGTCGTCCAAAGAAGCAGAAGGTTCGTCGCATGCGTCCTGAAATGTCAGAGAAGATTAAGGCAGAGGTGATGAAACAGTTTAATGCAGGGTTCTTAGCTGTGACTTCTTATCCTCAATGGGTTGCAAATGTAGTACCGGTACCTAAGAAGGATGGTAAGGTACGTATGTGTGTAGATTACAGGGATTTGAACAAGGCCAGCCCCAAAGATGACTTTCCACTTCCTCATATTGATGTTCTAGTAGACAACACTGCTCAGCATAAGGTATTCTCTTTCATGGATGGTTTCTCTGGTTACAATCAAATCAAGATGGCACCTGAAGATATGGAGAAGACAACATTTGTTACACAGTGGGGAACTTTTTGTTATAAAGTGATGCCATTTGGTTTAAAGAATGCAGGGGCAACATATCAGCATGCTATGGTGGCTTTGTTTCACGATATGATTCATCATGAGATAGAGGTATACGTGGATGATATGATAGCCAGGTCCCAGAATGAAGAGCAACATCTTGATCATCTGCATAAGTTGTTTGAAAGGTTGAAGAAATACAAGTTGAGGTTGAACCCAAACAAGTGTACTTTTGGAGTTAGGTCTGGTAAACTCCTGGGTTTCATTATCAGTGGAAAAGGTATTGAAGTAGACCCTGCAAAAGTGAAAGCTATACAAGAGATGCCAGCTCCCCGTACTGAGAAGGAGGTTAGAGGTTTCTTGGGACGATTGAATTACATTGCAAGATTTATTTCCCAATTAACTGCTACCTGTGAGCCAATCCTCAAGTTGTTAAAGAAAGATCAGGTGATGGAATGGAATGATGAGTGCCAGACTGCCTTTGATGAAATCAAGAAATATCTCCTAGAACCTCCAATTTTGATGCCACCAGTTGATGGAAGACCCTTGATTATGTACTTAACAGTGTTAGACAACTCAATGGGGTTTGTGTTGGGGCAACATGACGAGTCTGGTCGAAAAGAGCAGGCAATATACTACCTTAGCAAAAAGTTTACCGACTGTGAAACAAGATACTCACTGCTCGAGAAAACTTGCTGCGCTTTGGCATGGGCTGCTCGCCGACTAAGACAGTATATGTTGACTCATACTACCTTATTGATTTCGTAGATGGATCCAATCAAGTACATATTCGAGAAACCTGCTCTCTCCGGACGAATAGCAAGATGGCAAATGATCTTGACAGAATATGATATACAGTATAGTACTCAGAAGGCCATTAAAGGAAGTGTAGTAGCTGATCATTTGGCTCATTAAGCAGTGGATGATTACCATTCAATGAGTTTTGAGTTCCTTGATGAAGACATTATGATTATTACCAAAAAACCTGGACAATATGACGGACCTGAACAGGGATCCCGATGGACTATGGTTTTTGATGGAGCTTCTAATGCACTTGGTAATGGTGTAGGTGTTGTGATCAGTTCCCATGAAGGTTGTCATACCCTGATTACTGCAAGACTTTGTTTCTATTGTTCCAATAACATGGCTGAGTATTAGGCATGTATCCTGGGTATCAAAGCTGCCATCGATATGAAGATTCAGTTCCTAGACGTATATGGAGATTCAACCTTGGTAGTAAGTCAGATCAAAGGAGATTGGGATACCAAGCATGATAATCTCATTCCTTACAGAGAGTATGTTTTGTCTTTGATCCCATATTTTGAAGAGATTACCTTTGGACATATTCCACGAAGAGAAAATCAGTTGGCAGATGCATTAGCCACCATGGCATCCATGTTTGAGATTAGCTGGAATGATGAAGCTCCCAAGATTACTATTGATAGATTTGAGAAGCCTGCATACTGCAATGAGATTGACACTGAAGAAGCAGAGGATAAGCCTTGGTTCTATGAAGTGAAAAGGTATCTTGAAGCTCAGGAGTTCCCTGAAGGGGCATCTGTCAAAGATAAGAAGTTTCTGAGGAGGTTTTCTGCTAAGTTTTTCTTAAGTAATGGAATTTTGTACAAGCGCAATCATGATTCAACTTTGCTTCGTTGTGTGGATAAGAAGGAAGCAACTGAGATTATGGAAGACATGCATGATGGGATCTTTGGCACTCACTCTAGTGGTCATATTATGGCAAAGAAGATATTGAGAGCAGGTTACTATTGGTCTACCATGGAAGCTGACTGCTATCAACATTCCAGAACATGTCACAAGTGTCAAATTTATGCTGATAAAGTACATATACCTCCATCACCATTGAATGTGTTGACTGCTCCTTGGCCTTTTGCCATGTGGGGCATTGATATGATTGGTGAGATCAAGCCTACTGCTTCTAATGGACATCGTTTCATCCTGGTTGCTATTGATTACTTCACAAAGTGGGTGGAGGCAGCTTCATTTGCATCTGTTACTAAGAATGTGGTGGCTCGATTCATTAAGAATAATCTCATCTGTAGGTATGGCATCCCTGAAAGGATTATCACCGATAATGGCTCTAATCTGAACAACACTATGATTACTGATCTCTGCACGCAGTTCAAGATTAAGCATCACAACTCTTCTCCGTATCGTCCAAAGATGAATGGGGCAGTAGAAGCTGCTAATAAGAACATTAAGAAGATTCTACAGAAGATGAATGTCACTTATAAGGATTGGCATGAGATGTTACCATTTGCTCTTCATGGTTATCGTACTACAATACGTACTTCAACATGGGCAACCCCATTCTCCCTAGTCTATGGTATGGAAGCAGTTTTGCCCATTGAAGTTCAGATCCCTTCCTTAAGAATCATGAAGGATGCAGGCTTGGATGAAGTTGAATGGATTCAGACTCGGCTGGACCAAATAAATTTGATTGATGAGAAGAGGTTAGAAGCTGTCTGTCATGGTCAGATGTACCAGAAACGAATGATCAAGGCTTTTAATAAGAAGGTTAAGCCAAAGGTATATCAGGCTGGTGACTTGGTAATCAAGCGTATCATATTACCACAGGGTGATCTTAGGGGCAAGTGGACTCCTACATATGAAGGACCATTTGTAGTCAAAACAGTATTCTCAGGAGGTGCCATGATGCTTACTACTATGGATGGTGAAGACTTCCCACAGCCTGTAAACGCAGACATAGTTAAAAAATACTACGCATAAAAAAGAGACCCGCTAGGTTGACTAGCCTAGGCAAAAATAAGGGCATCCCGGCGAACCAAAAGGGTTCGGGCAAAAATTAGGGATATATATAAAAAATGTACACCCAGCAAGTCGAAAACCTGAAAGGGCGGCTTGGGCAAAAAAGGGTATCCCGGTGGATTGAAAACCTGAAAAGGGCAATCCAGGAAAAAGTTAGGGATTAAAGCGTATGACTATGTCTCGTTTGGATCACCCATGTAAACTCCAACCAGTTGTGCTACTTAATGCAAGCTCGAACAGATAAAGCTCAATCCAATCGTTTCCGTCTCAACAGTAGAAGATGAGATACTTGAAGATAATGGCAATAGTAGAATTGAAACTCAATAGGATTATTTCCCACATAGCTGATTTTCTTTGTTTTAATTTTATGACAAATTTCTCTTACTAGGATTTTTGTCTCCTTGTACAAACTTGCCTATGTATAGGTCATTTTGTGATATAAATAAAATTTCATCTTTGAATCCAGATTTACTTTGACCCTATTTACATAAGCGAAACGTCCATTGGTTGTGTTTGAATGCATGTATGCTTTTGAATATGATTGATGTTTACCAGAAATGCATAAAATGCTTGAATATGATTGATGTTTACCAGAAATGCATAAAAATGCAGTAATAGTATTTACTAAGGACGAACGAGGGAAGAAATTCAACGAAGCTTCGCCGGTTCATCCCCACAAGACAACTACAAATCCCCAGTAGGGCAAATCTATCTTCATAAGTACTTCGAGTTACATCTCCCCTTGAATTTATGTCCATCTCTTTTATCCTCAGTCGGGATACTCAGGAACTTATTCCTTCAATAGAGGTACGACGAACAAAGACGGGAGGTTATAAATACTATACTATCAAACAAGACGGGAACAAGTTCCTCATATTCTTCAGCAACGAATCAGGATTTATTTTCCCTAGCCAGTAGTTGTTATACGAAGATATCCAGACGCTTCAGGCTGCATGATTCATACATACATCATTTACATCATACCATAACATACATATCCATAAATGCATAATACATTTACTTAGGTGCATCATACTATGCATACATACATATTGCATAAACTAACATTCTCCTTGCAGGAAAGTTATATGCAGATAAATCAGCATCAACTATTCACAACAGATCAGAAATGATCCATACATTACTCAAGATGTCCTCGGAGAGTAGGCAAACGATCTGTAAAAAGATCTATTCCCTAATCCAGGATACTTCCAGAAGTTTTCATCTATCTGGCCTTGAATAGTAGGCAAACGGTCTATACAAAGATCCATTCCTTGGTTCAAGATATTTTTCAGAAGAACTAATCCTGACGTTCTTTTGGCCCTTGAATAGCAGGCAAACGGTCTATACAAAGATCCATTCCCTGGTTCAAGATATTTTTCAGAAGAAATAATCCTGACGTTCTTTTGGCCCTTGAATAACAGGCAAACGATCTGTACAAAGATCCATTCCCTGGTTCAAGATATTTTTCAGAAGAACTAATCCTGACGTTCTTTTGACCTTGGAGAGTAGGCAAACGGTCTGTACAAAGATCCATTCCCTAATCCAAGATATTTCCAGAAGAGATAATCGTCACGAAGATTTATTTCTACTGGTCTATTCAACAATTCAAACTATGTTGCATAAACGATTCAGAGACGGCCTATACGAAGACCTAGTACTGATATCCAGTATCAACATAAAGCTATCTTCACATCCTGATATTTTAGATGGCATCTATAAGCCTATCTCCAGTTCCTCCAAGTGACATCTTCAAGCCCACTCAAGCATATACAACTAATCATCAGTGTTACTTTACGCACCGGCGAGCGCAAATTTTTGGTCTTTTGTGTTCAATCCCCTTCAACCTTCCAGGTCACGAATGGCACATATACCAATCTAACCCCTCAAGTTTCAGAAAATTGAACAGGGGCAGTTGTTGCACCCCAAAATTTTCCCTCTATTTTTAACTCTAACCAAATTTTTGTTTCACATTCATTTGCATCATCTTCATAGCATAAAATTTTTTTTCTCTTAATATTAGCCGAAATAATTTCTCGGAATTTACAAACAGACTGGTCAAATTAACTTTTTAACTGTGCCTAAAATTAGTCAACGAAAAAATGTCAAGTTTAAGTTTGCAAATGTCGGTAACATTAATCTGCGGTTCACGTGGTTTAAATTGACATGCTAAAAATATTTTTACGACTATTTTTGGTCATATGTTGATCAGTCTGAGCAGTTTAAACGGTCATAATTTTTATTTCAAAATCCGACCAAACGCTGTATTTTTCCGAGTCATTTATTTCGCGCTGATTATTTTGACGTGTTCATTCTATTTTTTCGAGCATTTTGGTGCCCGACTTTTATTTTTTTGAGTCTATTTATTTTTATATTGGGTCTAGAATAAATAAATAGGTTAATTAGTTTTTATTTTAGTTTTAACTATTTAAATTATTTAACTTTATTCAGTTTTTAATTTAATATTGGGTTTCAAAATAAACTTAGGCCCATTATCATTAACCTAATTTGTTCCTATATATATTTACTAGCATGACTGATAGGGGCAACCGGGGAAAAAATATAGAAAAAGAAAAAACCATCGTGCGGCGGATCTAAACTATACGCTTTATTCTGGTTGGTACATGCTTATTCCTCACTTGTTATTATTCATCTCAATATATCACATAACATGTTTCTATACCACATTACTTGTTAATATGTGTGTTGGAAATTTGATATAGTACTAACATGTTGTTTTGCTGTACGTAACATAAAGTTGGAAGAAATTTTTCGAAATATTTTATTATGTATGAAAAAAAATTGTTAAAACAAAAATTGTTAATTATTTCTAATTTAATTTGGCTTTGCACTGTATGTAGGAAAGCATAATAGTAACATGATATTGTTCTATACGTTTTATATATATATATATATATATATATATATATATATATATATATATATATATATATATATATATATATATATATATATATATATATATATATATATATATATAATATAATTTTTGTTAAATAAATTTTCTTGTTTTGTTTTAACTATTTAGATTATTCGGATCGGATTGTGTCGATACGCTGTTCGCACATTTGTGTGTATGAGGCGTGACACTTATGTTGATCCGATCCAGTTGCGATGATCGCATTTCTTGCGTTAGCAACATCGTTGTTTTTTATTATTTCTTTTATTCAATTAATTAGATAACTAACTACTATGATTTTTTCCTAAATTTTAAATTTTTCATATAAACCTTAATTGTTTCTCTAAAACTGGTTATATATTTTCTTTATGAATTTTAACGTGTTCAACCTTAACTTTTTCACTAACCCAAATATATATATATATTTTACCCTAATAATTTTCTCTATAAACCTTGAACTATAATTTTCACTCTAACTCTAACTCATCTTTATGTTATTCATTTGCCATTCATTTTGTTGTGTAAATTTGTAATATTCTATATTTTTATTTTTTCGCCTTATAATGTAACTGTCTCCTTAATGTAATAATTTAGTGTTATTTTCCGCCTAATTATTATGTAATTGCCTCCTTAATGTAATAATTTAGTGTTATTTTCCGCCTAATTATTATGTAATTGTCCCGAAGCGTTGTAATAGTTTAGGAATTTCTTGTATTTGCCTTTAATTTTCGTAAATATAACTGCGTGGTTAGTAATATAGGGAGTGATAACCTATTTGTTTTAAAATTAATTTAGATCACTAATCATAAAGATAAATATTTGAACATATACACGCACACACGTAAGTCGATCCTTGATCGCCATCTCACTTCCTAAGGGTTATCCCTCATGTTGCCTAAATCAAAAGGTCAAGTAAGGTGTCTAAAAGCAAGGTCCCTTTTCCTAAAACATCATCTAGCCCCTTTACGATTATAAGATCAAGTCCCTTCGAGGTTGCCTTCGTAAATGATCTTGTCCCTTTCGAATAAAAGATGATAAGTCCCTTCGTATTGCTAAGACAACTTACAGTTGCCTAAACACAGGTGACCCTTCACATGTCCCTTACAACATCCAAGGTAATGACTACCTATTTCTTAATAATAGGGATAGTCTTACCATTGAAAGAACATTTAAGAACAGTAAAGATCTAAACATAGGGTAGGTTCCTCTTAAGTACTTGCTCACTTTTCATCAAATTACTTCATTACACTTTACATTTTAAACAATTTTCAAAACAAAGTCTTTATATATATATCCGTACAAGGGTCATTATAAAGTACTTAAGAAATTGTTTTAATCACACACTACACTTCTCAAAACAGTTTAAAGTGAGCTAAGTAACTAAGAGCCCATGGATAACCATGGATGTAAAGGGTGCTAACACCTTCCCTTTACATAACCTACCCCCCGAACTCAAAATCTTTTTAAGGTCTTTCCTGTTCTTTTATGCCATTTCCTTTTGGATAAAATAAAAGTCGGTGGCGACTCTTGCTATCCGCAACATTTAACTAAAGTCAGTTCTCCCACCGTGTTACAGGTATACACATCAAGAACACTTAATTCCTTATAGGAATTATGCCAGAAGACTGTTGACGTTCTTCACAACGGTTAAGCTTCAGTATATACCACAAGATGAGAACCAATTTGCTGATGCATTGGCTACTCTTTCTTCGTCCATCAAAGTCTTGTGTTGGAATTACGTGCCCAGGATTGACATTTCCAGGCTTGACGCACCAACTTATGCTTTCTCTGTAGACGCAGTGTCTGACGAGAAACCTTGGTACTATGATATCAAGCTCTTCCTAGAAAAACAAGAATACCCAGCTGGAGTATCATCCAACGACAAGAAGACCTTAAGACGACTTGCTGCTAGCTTCTTCTTGAATACAGACGGGGTTTTGTATAAGAGGAACTTTGACATGGTCTTGCTCAGATGCGTGGATAGACACGAAGCAAGCCTGTTAATGCAGGAAGTCCACGAGGGATCTTTCGGTACTCATGCAGGAGGACATGCAATGGCTAAAAAGTTGTTGAGATCGGGGTATTATTGGATAACAATGGATGCAGACTGTTGTTCGTACGCCCGTAAGTGCCACAAGTGCCAGATTTATGCAGACAATGTGCATGTTCCTCCTAGCCCGCTCAACGTCATGTCATCTCCTTGGCCCTTTTCCATGTGGGGCATTGACATGATCGGGAAAATAGAGCCTACTACTTCAAACGGTCATCGTTTCATTTTGGTTGCGATTGATTACTTCACTAAGTGGGTTGAAGCAGCATCTTATGCCAATGTCACTCGTCAAGTGGTAGCTAGATTTTTGAAAAGAGACATTATTTGCAGATACGGAGTGCCCGAGCGAATCATTACTGACAATGGTTCTAATTTGAACAACAAGATGATGGCAGAATTGTGTCGGGACTTCCAGATTCAGTATCACAATTCTTCTCCTTACCGACCAAATATGAATGGTGCGGTAGAGGCGGCAAATAAGAATATCAAGAAGATTGTGCAAAAGATGGTGGTCACTTACAAAGATTGGCATGAGATGTTACCGTTTGTGTTGCATGG
Organism: Lathyrus aphaca; assembly: GCA_963966055.1. Lineage (NCBI taxonomy): Eukaryota > Viridiplantae > Streptophyta > Magnoliopsida > Fabales > Fabaceae > Lathyrus > Lathyrus aphaca. The sequence continues at coordinate 185,229,504 of OZ014524.1, forward strand.
GTACCGAACGTCAGTCAGGACGTCAACCGGGGCAACTCCTTTCTCATTGGTATATGGTATGGAGGCAGTCTTGCCTGTTGAGGTAGAAATTCCTTCATTGCGTATGATGATGGATGTAAAGCTTGATGAGGCTGAGTGGGTGCGTGCTCGATACAATCAGTTATGTCTAATTGAGGAAAAGAGATTAGCGGCTATCTGTCATGGTCAGCTTTATCATAGGAGAATGAAGCAAGCATTCGACCAATGAGTACATACTCGGGAGTATCAAGTGGGAGAGCTTGTGCTCAAGAGGATTGTTCCTCCAGGTTCATATCACAGGGGCAAGTGGACCCCAAACTACGAAGGCCCGTTCATAGTGAAGAAAGTTTTCTCGGGAGGAGCACTGATGCTCACTACTATGGATGGAGAAGATTTCCAATCCCCTGTTAACTCGGACGCAGTTAAAAAATACTTCGCATAAAAAGACCCGCTGGACATAAAAACAGAATTAAAGTCCAGGCAAGAAAAAGGCATCCCGGCGAGCTAAAAACAGAATAAAAAGCTCGGGCAAAAGTTAGGGAAAATAAAAAAAATGTACACCCGCTGAGTTGAAAAGCCACATTGGATAGCTCAGGCAAAAAAGGATATCCCGGTGGATTGAAAACTCGAAAGGGCGATCCACGCAAAACAAGGGAATAAGAGAACAACTGCGATCTGGGTAATCTGAACCAAATCATCGTTTAGTACAACCGGACAATATCAGAAGGATAGGAATCAATCCCCTCATCCTTTCAGAAAGCAAAATCAAGAATGGGATGTTTTGAAGACCTGCTGGTCATAGCAAGAAGGAAACTCATTGGGATGTCGTGCCCATTGCCATTAGGATAGTTTATTTTCTCAATTTTCTGGTAGCTACCTCTTTCCAGGTGGTTGCTTCCTGATGTAAAAACTTCGCCTATTCATAGGCCTTTCAATAAAAGAATATTCAGTCAAAAAGTTGTGTTATGTTTACTTTTGTTTGCAAAAATGTCCTGAATTTTTGGCAAAAATGACATAGAATTTAAAACATGGTGTTTGTTTTTAAAAGGTAAATGACATTGCAGGGAAACATTTAGAACCCTCTTTGAGTATCGGGTGACGATGGATGAACAGATCATACCACACAATTCCCCGGGGCACATATGTGTTTTCTGTTGTTGCAGGTTTTGCAAGATGGTGTCACATTCTCCCAAACAGATTTTCCCCAGCTGAGTTAGAGCAGGTGGAATCCCCAAGCAGATTATTTTTCAACAAGTGGAGTATGCCCAGCAAGCAGCTGGATGCCCAAATTCCCCACAGAGTCAGAATTGTCAAAACTCTTTTCCTAGCAAAGAATATCTGACCAAGCATTTCCCCAGCCGTGTTGGAAGATCGTCATTTCCCAGCAGAGTTTCAGGATTGGTATACAACCGTCATTGAAATATTCCCAGTCAGAATTAGGCATTGTCAAAGCCTCTTGATTTGGTTCTCTCCTACAGAGTTGTGATTCTTGTTGCCCATCAGGCATTTGTTTGATGCTCGTATGCATCTCCCAGCACTCGTCTGTGTTTGATAATTGCTTTTGCTCGTCTGCATGCCCCATCACTCGTCTGTGTTTGCTATCTGTTTGTTGCTCGTCTGCATTCCCCAACACTCGTCTGTGTTCGCACTTTGTTATTGCTCGTTTGCTGTCCCCAGCAGTCGCCCATGGTTGGTAGATGTTGTTGCTCGTCTGCACTTCCCAACACTCGTTTGTGTTTGACTTTTGCTCGTTTGCATTCTCCAACGCTCGTCTGATTTTGTTATCTGTTTGAAGCCCGTTTGCATTGTTTGGATACTCGTCTGTATCATCCTTCACACTCGTCTGTGTTAGCTTATATCCTTATGTGTTGATTTGATAATCACTCTGGTACTCGTCTGTATTGCTACTCCAATTGCTCGTCTGTGTTGGATTTTTGGTATTCGTCTGTGCCAGTGGTTGATATTCGTCTGAATCATCGCCTGAAGCACTCGTCTGTGTTTCTTAGATCATTGTCTGATATTCGTTTGTATCATTGACTTATGGCACATGTTTGTGTTCTCTTGATGATCATCCAATACTCGTCTGTGTTAAAGAGGTTTGAAGTCCTGACGGTGGGATTAAGCATCAAAATGGTTACCGGTCCTGGCGTAACAGGTTATCCAGAAGGCTCGTCTGTCTTAGACCATATATCCACGGATAATATATGAGGAGGGTTCATCTATCCTGATTATGCATGTCTATCCCATAGACTTAAGTGCATTACCGGTCCTGGCGTAAAGGTTTATCTGAAGGAGGTTCGTCTGTCTCAGGTTATAGGTTGCTAAACATATGAGGGCTCGTATGTCCGGCACCCAGCGTAACAGGTTTGCTTGAAGAGAGCTCGTATTTCCAGCATCTGGCGTAACAGTTTTGTTCAAAGAAGACTCGTCTGTCTAAGTTCTTCTATCCAAAGTAATAGTTCAACTTGGAAGGAGCTCGTCTGCCTTTTCTCCCCATTTCAGTCACCAAAGCGTCATTTGGTTGGGTTTATTTCCCATTGCTTGCATTCTCCATCAGAGTGCAAATTTCAGGTTTTCTTGGTATTCAACCATAGTTCATCTTGAACGGTCGATAGCCCATGCTACCGTCCTTTTCAGATTAACAGTTGTTTGAATAGGGGCAGCTGTAACACCCCAAATTTTCCCTCTTCTTTTTTAAGCATCATCATCATATTATAATCATCATAAGCACATCATATCCTTGGAATCTTTGCATGGAAAAGTAAAGCATAACATTCTCATGTTCTAGCATTAGGCATATGATAAACTATTGGTGGAGTTGAGGCATTACAAGTTATAACAAGAGGCCCAGTGGACTTGTCCAAGTCCTATGAAGAGTCTGCATGACATTCACAAGCCTAAGATCCTTCACAAAAGCCCAAGAGGTTGAGAGATCATCAGTGAATTCAGGCTAGGGCAAGCTCCTACACAATGATCCTAAATTAGGGTTTCACTTTCAAGCAGGATTTCTTTGTGACTTTGGCCATTTCATGTGGGAAAAGTCTTTCATATGATAAGAGGATCCTAGGGATGAAATTTGGTGAGAAAATTCCTTGTGGAAGTCAGTTATTTCATCAGTTGCTTGCATAAGAAGAAAGTGGTCAACTGTGCATTTTAAAAGTCAACTATGAGGATTCAAGGGGTCCAACCCCATTTTTCAAGTCAAGGGATGTCCTTAAGACCTTAGAAGAGGTTTGGCAAAGTCAAAGATCAAGAATCAAGGGGTTTTGAAGAAGTTTCCATTTTTGGCATATGGTTTGTCATGAAACTTTCCATTTTTGGCAACTTTTGCCCTAATTTTCAAAGGCTTATTCCATGGTGAAAAAGACTTCAAATGAACTTCCAATAAACATGAAAGTTGTAGGGTAGGTTCTCCCATTTTCAGAAAGTACAAGTACATTTTCATAGCCTTCATGGATCATGAGATATGGCCTTCGAAAGTTCACTTGATTTTTAGGGTTTACCCTAAATTTCAAGTTTCCACCAAGTGCAAAAACTCATGCAAGTCATTTCCAAGTTGTTTTATGGACAAGATGAGGTCACAACATTACAAGGCATTGCATAAGAGGCATTTTGCTCCAAAGAGATCACTAAATTCGTGCATGGGAAGTGAATATTTTCATAAGGTGCAAAGAATGCAAGATCACATGAAAAGCATGATGCATTCATCCAAGGGCCAGGATTGTTCCATTTTTGAATTAGTGAATCACAAGGGATCAACATGTACAAAGGATGGGAAGAGAGTACGAGCAAATCACCTCATCACACTCTTCATGCCAATTTTGCAAATCCTTTCTCCCACTCATTCCACCACGTGCATTCCCTCCCATTTTGCATCAGTGTTCATTTAACATCATATATAAGCAGCTAGGGTTTCTATTTTCTCAGATTGGATCATATTTTCATCACCCTCAAGTTCTTGCATCTCTTGCATTTCTCTTCGAATCCTCTGATTCTCTCACTCATTCACCAAACAAACTTCATATTCTTCTTCCTTGAACCCTAAGGATCATTAATTCACCATCAATTCAAGCTGAAACTCCAGATTTCATAAGGTGCCATTCAAGTGCAGTTGCTTTCGAATCTCAAGATCTAGGATAATTCACGGTTTCTTTTGCATTTATTTTGCAATAAGAAGTTAAAAGGAGCAGATCTGCAGCTGGAGGGATCTTATCTTTGTGTTTTGAAGGATCTTCGAGTTCAGGTATGCTCTGAAATTTTGAGATCTGGATTTGGAATTAAATGTACGCATTGTGATCTGCTTGTTTCACTGATGATTCTGTGATGATTAGATTAAAAAATGAATTAATATTGAGTGTTTTATGTGGATCTGAAGTTTGATATGTAAAACTGTTTGTCTTCGATTTGATCTGCTCTTTGATCTATGGTGACTTTTAATGTCATATTTGGATTCAGCATGATTTAATTAGTTGATCTGGAGTGTTTGATTGATTTTGGTGATGGTTTGTTCTTGCTGTTGAACTTTCCGGTGACCGGAGCTAGGGCTCCGTCACCGGATTTTGGAATGTGATAAATGAAGAAGATGATGTGTGAGCCATTAGATTTTTGATCTGGACGGATGTGAGCTTGCCAGCGCATTAAATGGATACCATCTCCCTCTCCCTCTCCCTCACGTGATTTTATGTTTTGAAATTGAATCTGAATAATACATGTTGTTTCGCACCTCACTGTAATTACCATGCACTCACGCGCTGATTAACTGGATTGGTTGACTGGTTTTAATGATTGACTTGATCTCATTCGTTCACTTGATCCACTGGCTGTTGTTTTTCCCAGATTATTTGAATTTCCATTGTAATTTTTGTGTCCTGCACTGAGAATTTCATGGGCGTCCCTTGCTATTCCCACCCCCCTATGTTGTAAGCCCAACCAAATTGAACTGGAGTCATCACTAATTGCACCCCTGGCCTCATTTGTTTCTTTTATTATTTCATTTTATTTTCAGTTTAGTTTTTAATTTTTAAAAATAGAAATAAGTTCATAAAAATTCCAAAAAAATTCATGAGTGATACTTTGAGTTTTCTTTAATTTTTGATATTTTCATTTTTCATTTATTTTCATTTTCCATGCTGGAATTAATTTCCTCTTTTATTAATTGCTTTTATTTCACTTTTAATGCATGCTGTCTTGTACAATTTCTATCTTGATCACTAATATGAATTTTTAATTGATTATTTTTGCTCTGGATTCACATTGAGATGTAGTTTATTGATGATTTTTCCTCTGATTTTTAGAAGTTTGCTTAATTGGTTTTGGTCTTTAACTTGTGCATGAAGTCTCCTAACCCTAATCCATGTTTAAGCCCATACTTGACTTGTTTAGTTTCTGATTTTGATTCTTTTCTTTTGGCATGTTAACATTGTATGTTTGAAGAGTCTTTGTGCAAGGTTGTGGAATTTTTGAATGTATGTTTGATTTGATTTGAATTTTGTTCCTTACTTGACTTCTTTTGCATCCTTTTTGGTCATATGTTTAATCCTTAGGCTGGGAGGGCACTTGTGCCAACTCCCTTAGGTTGTTTAGAGCCCATTTAGGATGTGGATCCATCTCTGGTCTTGAGTTGATGTTTGTACCTTGAGAAATTTTATGATTGTTTGCTTTTGAAGTTCATTCACTTTTGTATATGTTCACCTCACTTCTTTTGCTTCTTTGCTTCTCATGATGTTAATACTTGAGTTTGTATGCTTCTTTTCTTCATGTCTTATGATCCTTAGGCACATTTTTGACATGTTAGGGTTCTGTTCTTGAAGTTTTTGATGTTGGTTTACTTGGTTTGCCTTGTGTTACCTCATGTTTGTTTTGCTTTGTCATGATAATCCATAATGCTTCATGTTGAGTTGTATAGTCCCTTTCTCATTCTTATGTTGTGTATTTGCATTTGACATTTGTAATTGAGATTCCACTTCTGATTGTGTTGCTTTGGTTTGATCTTATACCCATTTTGGATTGCATTTATTCTTATGTTGCTAACCATTTCGGGGGCTTTGGTAAGTGAGAGGTGTGGATGTGATTCCCACATCTCCAAGTCTTATCTCTTATCTTTTCCTTATTGATATTATCTTACTTGTGATTGTTGGGGCTTAGGCCTTACTTCCTCCTTCTTCTCTTCTTCATCCTTCTCTTTCTTTTCTTATCTTCTCCTCCTTTAGGGTAGTAAACCTCACTAACCTAGGCTTTCCTTTGCATGATAACAATTAGGATTTGTTAGTCCCCCATTAGACTTTTACCTTTAAGATCCTTGGTTCTCTTCTCTTCTCATCTCAAAACAAAAACCCTAAAAAACACTTAATAAAGATTGAAGTGGTCCCCTGTGCAATAGCCTTATCCCATGAAACACTTGTAGTCTTCCCATCTTGGGATAGTACAAGCTTGTCATCATGATGCACAAGTCTGATCAGGATGCCATCTTCACCAAAGAAAATCATAAAAAACACTTCTTCGCAAAAAAATACAAAAACACTTAATAAATTCAATGAGTTAGTGAGCTTAGGCCCTAGTCTCTGGAGTCAAGTTTTGGGGATCTTCTCTTTACTTGAGTGTGCTTGTTCTATTATTCCATCCATGGAAACGAGCTTGAGTTCACTTCCTTGTGACACACTCATAAAAGCTTATAAAACAACACAAATAAACAATAAACGTCTCTCCTTCGGGAATTCTTTTCTCATCTCCTTCGCTCCGTCCGCGAACTTGCTCCTACTTGTCATTTTGCAAGAAGGTAACACACTCGTCGTCCGAGCCTGCAACACCTGAGCATTGACATAGGCAGTTCAAGCCTTAAGACAAAAGCAATCCTTTCCACCCCTAGTTAGGGGAACTACGACGACTCTGATCCTCATTGTCCAGATGAGGTACATAGGCAGCGGGGTAGGGCCCGTTCGAGCACAATATTTATTTTCCCTACATTTTTCCTCTTCGTTTTCTTTCTCAGTTCCTTTTCCAGTTCAGTTCATTTTCTTTGCAGCAACTTTCATTTCTTCACCCTTTGAAACAGATTTCTTTGCAAGCGTGGATCCCGTCGGGTACGACGTACGATATGGGGTGCTAATACCTTCCCAGGTCATAACCGACTCCCGAACTCAGTCTCTTTGGTTCACATGACCCGTGTAACACCCCAAATTTTCCCTCTTCATTTTAAGCATCATATCACATCATATTCATCATGAACATATCATTTTCTTAGCATCCTAGCATGGAAAGATGAGGCATAACATTCTTCATGTCCTAGCATTAGGCATATGATCATCTGTGGAGGTTGTTGAAGCATCACAAGCCATGACAAGGGTCCCAATGGTTTTTTACAAGTCCTATTAGGGGTCTACACTCCATTTACAAGATCAAGTTCATTTGCAAAAGCTCAGAAGGTTGCATGATCATCAGAGATTTCAGGATAAGGCAAAGCTCCTACACAAGGCACCTAAACTAGGGTTTGAGATTCAAGCATCAAAACCTCACAACTTTGGCCATTTCATTTGGGCAAAATCTTTTATATGTCAAGAGTATCCTAGGTACCAATTTTCATGAGAAAATTCCATGTGGAAGTCAGAGAATTCTTCAGTTGCTTGCAGATGAAGTAATTGGTCAATTGTGCCCTTAAAAAGTCAACTGTGTGATTTCAAGGGGTCCAACCAACTTTTTCTTGCCAAGGGGTGTCCTTACAATGTTATAAGAGGTTTGGGATGCTTAGAGATCAAGAATCATGAAGATTTGAGGGTTTTTGCAAAATTGGTGAAAACTTGGTTTTAAGGATTTTCCATTTTTGGCAAATTTTGCCCTAATTTTCAAGTGAGCTTAACATGATAAAAAATTCTGCAAATGGACCAAAGTCAAACATGAAAGTTGGAAAGGGCTCCCATTTTCAAAAATTACAAGTACTTTTTCATGGGATTCATAGTTTGTCCTCTAGGCTCTTCGAAAGTTTGATGCAAATTAGGGCAAATTCAAAAGTTTCATGCATGCACAAAAGCAAAAAGTTTCAAAACTTATTTTCAAGACTTGGTATGGATCAATTATGTGTCCAATGTTAAAATACATTGCATTTGGATCATTTTTCTCCAAGTAAAGTCACACTTTCGTGCACAATAAGAATGGCATTACATAAGTGGATATTTTGCAAAATCATGAGGAATGTGTGATAACTTTGATCTAAGGGCCAGAATTGGTTGGATTATAATCAAGGGTAGGATTTGAATTGCACATGGGCTGAGAGGCCAAGCAAAGCATGAGCATTGCATGCTCTCACACCAAAATTGCAAGTTTTGCAAATTCACAATTTCTCATCATCCACATGTGCAAATCACACAATTCTTTCAGCATTGGATTAGGAGGTCATATTTAACAAGCTAGGGTTTCAGAAAGCCCCATCTCTCTCTCATTCTCTCATTTCCAAGTTTATGCACAACAAGCATTTTCTCTCATTTCTCATCACACACTAGCTCAATCTCAAAACAAATTGTGGATTCTTGATCAGTGCAAGCTAAGGATCATTAATCACACCATCATTCAAGCTCTCTCTCAAGATCAACAACCTTGCCATTTCAGGGCAGGTGTTGGTAAAGCTTCAGATCCAGCCTCATTCAAGGCTTTAGATGCATTTATTTTGCATCTAGAGTGAAGGTAGAGTGATTTGCATCCACTATCTGGTTTTCTAACACCTTGTATCAAGATCTGCAACTCAGGTATGCTTCAAAATCTTTGGATCTGAAAATGAAATTGGTTATGTGTTTAATCCTTGATGTACACTGAGCATTCTGCAAGTTGTAGTTTCGAAAAGGGTGCATTGTAGCATGAGATATTTGAATTTCAGTTTTCATGGTCATACTTGTTTTTGTTCGATCCGGTTGTTTCATGGATCCATTGCTCATTTCAATCTCATTTTCGAACTCAGAGCCTATCAATTAGTGAATCTGGAGTGTTTTATTAGTTTTCATGAGGTTTTGTTCTTCTAGTTTGAATTCCGGGGCCGGAGCCCTAGCTCCGGTCACCGGAAACTGCAAATATGAGCTAGGGTTTATGTCAGGTTGAAGATGAACCTCAACCATTAGATCTGTCCACCAACGCCCTGGATTGTGCCACGTCTCAAGTCAGCACCTCCTCCTTCTCACGTGAATATCTGTTTTATTTTTAATTCCAAGTGTGACGCATCCCACCATAATAACCTTGTGTCCTCACCTCACCACCAATTAACCTGCCATGTCATTTAATGAAAGCGTTTCAGTGTGCGTTGGATGCATCCTATGGTCTTGTTATTTCCCAGCTTATTTCCTGAATTTCCACAATATCTAATATACACATGCGCAACTTAATGGGCTCAGTCTAGCTATTCGCACCCCCTCAGCTTCTAAGCCCAGTTCATTTACACGCAAACCTCATGCTATTTCCACCCCCAGTCATTACTTCATATTTTAATTTCTTTTTCTTTTCATTTTTTTATTCCATTTTGATTTCTAATTATTTAAAATACTTCCAATTATTAAAAAATTCCAGAAATATTCATGAGTCTTCATTTGAGTTTTTCCTAATTTTCCACATTTTTATTTTCCATTATTCTTAATTTCCACGTGTCATATTAATTTCCTCTTCCATTTAATTCTTTTTAATCCTTTTGTGCGTACACTGCCTTGTTCATTTTACATAGGTTTCATTATTTGGAGTTTTGTGTTCATTCTTTTTGCTCTGGATTCCTAAGATGATGTAGTTCTTGTGTGATTTTCCCCCTGATTTTTAGAATTTTATTCCTTGGGTCTTGGTCCTTTGACTTGTGTTGGAAGTTATTAACCCTAGTTGGTGTTCTTGTCTCCATTTGACCTAGTTTGCTCCTGAATTTTTCTCAATCCTTTTGGTGTCTTGTTATATCATGTTTGAGGATCATTTGACTTAAGTTGTGGAATTTTTAGATGCTTGGTTGATTTAATTTGAATTTTTGTTCTCACTTTGTCCCACTTTGTTTCTTTGTGATCTTTAGCTCTCTTATAAGCTTAGAAGGGCACTTGTGCCAACTTCTTCTTCTCATTTGGGGTCCTTTTGGGGTATGGGTTCCATTCTGGTCTTGACTTAGGGTTTGTGTCTTAGAAACTTTTATGTTTGCTTACCTTTTGTGTTCTTTCTTTCTTAAGTGTATTCATCTCATCTCTTTGCTTCTTTCACCTCATATTGTGATTGTTTGGTCTTGAGCCTCTCTTCTCTTCATCTTGTTAGCTTCTTAAGGTCTTCTTTGACTTTTTTTGGTTCTGGTTGTGTGCATTGAGTCCATGTTTGTGCATCTTTGCCTTGCATCTTTCTTAAGTTTGCATGTGTTTGTCATTTGTTTCATCTTGTCTCATAATTTGCTTGCATGCTTCATTCCTCATTCTTGTGATTTGAATTTGCATTGAGCATTTGTACACATCATTTCACTTCTGTTTGTATGATGTTGTCATGTTATCTTGTTCATTTCATTTCACTTGTATGCATGTTGTAACACGGTGGGAGAACTGACTTTAGTTATGTTGCGGATAGCAAGAGTCGCCACCGACTTTTATTTTATCCAAAGGAAAGGCATAAAAGAACAGGAAAGACCTTTTAAAAGATTTTTGGGTCCGGGGGGTAGGTTATGTAAAGAGAAGGTGTTACCACCCTTTACATCCATGGTTATCCATGGGCTCTTAGTTACTTAGCTCACTTTAAAATGTTTTTGAAATGTGAAGTGTGTGAATAGAAATTTTCTTAATAGTTTGATAATGATCCATGTACGGATGCGTAAAAAACCTTTGTTTTGAAAATTGTTTAAAAAGTGTGAAGTGTTTGAAATATTTTTGAAGAGTGAGCAAGTATCTAAAAGGAACCTACCCTAAGTTTAAGTCTTTTCTGTTCTTGAATCCTTTAAATGGTAAGACTATCCCTATTATTAAGGAATAGGTAGTCATTACCTTGGATGTAAGGGACAAGTGAAGGGACATATGTTCATTTAGGCAACTGTGGGGTGTATAAGCAATTTTGAAGGGACTTATCATCTTTATTCGAAAGGGACAAGATCATTACGAAGGCAACATTCGAAAGGGACTTGATCTTTTATCTGTTAAGGGACTAGATGATGTGAAATTGAGGGACTTTGCTTTATACAACCTATTTGACCTTTCTTGTAATAGGCAACATGAGAGGTACCCCTAAGGAAGTGAGATGGCGATCAAAGATCGACTTACGTGTGTGAGTGTACAATTTTAATATTTATCTTTAAATTTATGATCTAAATTTATTTTACATTACAAGTATGTTTACACTCCCTATTTACTAACCATAGCATAAAATATAAATAATAAACATTATTACTAAATATTACACCAAGGAACAATTACATAATAATAATAAAAGCAAATTAAATAAATAAGCAAAATAAATAAATAATTATAATTGGGTTATAGAAAAAAATAATAATAATAAAAATAATATAAAGTTAAAAGTGGTTAGTAATAATAAAATATCATATAAACATAATTAATAATAATAATGAAATAAACAAGAATATTATAATAATTAAAAGGTCAAATTTTTATATAAACAATTATTTAAGATTAATAAGAAAATATGAACAATTACATTAATTATTATAAAATTTTAAGTTATATGTAAATTATAAAATTAAATTAATTATGAACATATTATGAAGATAGAATTATAATTATAAAATTAATCTAGCAATTTTCAACTATTTCTAAACATATATTAAAATTTATGCAAAATTAAAAAAATATAAACAATTTAAAGAATATTTACAAATTATAAGAATAGGGTTAATTATAATTATATTTACAAAAATTTAATTATATTACATGATTAAATAAAATATGATCATACTATTATATTTACAAATTTAAGAATTATAATAAAATTATATTTTTAATGGAAGCAAATTATGGTTTGATTTAAAAAATATTAAGATTTATTAAAATATATGCAAGAATTAGAATAAATAAATAAATTATATTTACAATTAGGGTTTTAGAAAAGAAAATATTTTTAGGGTTTTTTAGAAAATATTACTAAAATTAATCTTAATAATAATTATAAACAAATAAATAAAACAAGAAAAATAATTGAAAGAAAGGAAAAAGGGGAGGCCTGGTTTTGAACCCAGGACCTCCCAATACCTGGAAAAGTTTCCATCCACTAGGCTAGCCTGCGCGCAGGTGACAAGGGAGAGGGTCCAATTGCTTTTGTTGTGTAATCCTGGAAAATCAAAGAAAAAGAAACAAAACAAAAGGCCTGAGGGGATCGAACCCAGGACCTTCAAACATCACACAAACGTATTAACCATTCCAGCCGGGAGGGCGCATCTGTCCATATAACAGCTATAATACATAATATATTATGTCTAATGAATATCATAAAAAACAATAAAAAGATGACGCCTCCAGGATTCGAACTCAGGACACTGCCTTCACGCACGCATACGCTTACCACTGGGACACACGCTTATGTGTGATAAATAAACAGAAACAATAACATAATATTTTAAAACAAATTTTTAAATTGTTTTTCGCGCGCAGCCAACTTCATCTTCTTCCTTGATTCCTACAAAATTTCCTGCGAAATTACCTACAAACTTTCCTGCGAAATACAATCTGCAGCAAAACCTACGAATCATAACTATCATCAAAACAGTGAAATTACATCAAATTAAAAGCACAGACAAGGTCTAGAGACTGATTTGAATCGATCTATGGTTTTAGAATTCATTTATACTGGATGAATTAGAAAACCCTAAAGCTCAACCGAAACCCTAAGAATGGTGGATTTCGTTCTAGGTGATAGAACCTCACGAAACCTGCCTAGAAACAATCTATAACACATCACAAACAAAAAGCATTAATCAAAATTCATTAAGAACCAGTCAATGTTTAGAATCAAAAATCAAAAAATTCATGAATATGGTGAATCGGATTATGCATATGAGGGTGATTTTGATGCTGTTGATGGCTGGGATTGGTTTAAGGATGTCCAAGGAATCATTCCATGTCTTAAAAATACCTTAAAAGCTCTTGTATAGTGGAAACCGAATTTGAATTTTTTGTGAGGTTTTTTGAAAATATGAACTTACTCTTGAGGCCAGAATTTCGTGTCTAGTGAGTAGGGTTGTGTTATGTACTTATAGTGTGATGATTCTAGGTCAAAAAACTTGAACATTGTGTGAAAGATTTGATTAGAAAAGATTCAAAAAGATCAAGCTTTAAAATTCAAATATCCTTGCATAAACCCTTTCTATTTCAAGCCAATCACCATTATTTTTGTATCATTCTGATCCATATTGAATTCATGACCTTCTAGAACCAAAAATAATTTTAAATCTTCACACTTGATATTTTATTTAAATTTAAAATGATTTTTAGTATAAAAAATCATAATAAATTAATTAAATAAAATAAAAATTATGAAAATATCAAATAATTTTCGTGCATGATGTCATGGATCACCTTGGGTCATCAAAAGTTCAGCCCATTTAGCAAAATTTGGTTTTAAACCTCCATTTACTTCATAAACTTCCCTAAAATTTCCCAACTTTGCAAGGGCACAAATCCTTCAATTTTAATGCTATGAGGGTGTTCTTGGACATTTTGGAAATCTTGAAGAGTCCTCTAACCAACCCCACTGGTTTCATGTCCATATCATTTACCATTCTCAAGTTATGCCCTTTTGAAGTTGTTGACTTTTTGTTGACTTTCAAAAGGACCTATAATGTCTTAGCTCATACCTTCCAAATGAAGCATTTTTGGGCTTGGCTTGTGAGACACAAAGTTGTAGAGAATTCAATTTCCTTCAAAATGAGCTTTGGATGGAAAATTGGTGATGAAGCATGTGAAAGTTATGGCTGGTCAAAGTTCAGTTGACTTTTCCTGAGGAAACCCTAATTTAGAAACTCCTGATTCTTGATGATCTGAAACTTCCTTGATGAATCATGATCAACCCTTGATCAAATGATGAATTTTACTTCATATACTTGATGTTGGCAAAAAATCATGAAGTTTGACTTTGGTTTGACCACAGTTGAGCACAGTTGACCTCATTTTGACTTTTTAACTACTTTGACTGATTTTGACTTATCTGATCATCTGACTGAGCAAACTTTTGAGAACAGTCTTGAAACTTGTCATGGGGGTTCTTACACACATATAAGATGTTATGAAGCTCACTTGAAGTCTTGGAAGTCTATTTAGCCTGATTAAAGTCAAAACCCTAGTTTTGGATGCACTGCTTAGGAAGTGCATTGTCTGAGGGAATTGTCAAATCTTCTGACCAATTGTGAACTTTGTGAACCTTGTGAACCTCATAAGATGTCTTGTGAACCTCATGGGAGGTCTTGTGAACCTCATGGGAGGTCTTGTGAACCTTGTGAACCTCATAAAGTGTCTTGTAAACTTCATGAACCTCATGAAAGGTCTTGTAAGTATTGTGAACCTTGTGAATCTCATAAAGTGTTTTGTAAACTTCATGAACCTCATGAAAGGTCTTGTGAACCTTGTGAACCTTCTTAGCACACAAAGTCTTGTATTGTGAGGGCAAATTTTGGGGTGCAACAGCTGCCCCTGTTCAATTTTCTGAAACCTGAGGGGTTAGATTGATATATTTGCCAGTCGTGACCTGGAAGGTTGAAGGGGATTGAACACAATAGCCCAAAAATTTGCACTCACCGGTGCGTAGAGTAGTATTGATGACTGGTTGTATATGCTTGAGTGGGCTTAAAGATGCCACTTGGAGACAAGTTCTTCAAATACATTTCTTGGAGGATAAAGCAGTTCCAAAATATGAAGATATAATGATATCTTTCAGGAGGATAAACAACGTCCTGAGGTAACGGTGATGGCTTTCAGGAAGATAAACAACGTCCCGAGGTAGTGGTATGCTCTTCAGAAGGATAAACAACATTCTGAGGAAATGATATGCTTTCAGGAGGATAAACAACGTCCTGAGGTAATGATATGCTTTCAGAAGGATGAAAAACGTTCTGAGGTATAAGTATAAATTTTGGGAAGATAAACAACGGCCCAATAGTCATGATATGCTTTCAGGAAGATAGACAACGTCCTGAGGAAATGGTAACCTTTGGAAAGATAAACAACAACCCAAGGCAATAATATGCTTTCAGGAGGATAAACAACGTCCCGAGGTAATAGTATGCTTTCAGGAAGATAAACAACATCCTGAGGTAGTGATGTAACCTTCGGGAAGATAAACAACGACCCAAGGTAATAATATGCTTTCAGGAGGATAAACAACATCCTGAGGAAGTGATGCCTTCAGAAGGATAAATAACGTTCTGAGGAAATGATATGCTTTCAGGAGGATAAACAACGTCCTGAGGGATTGATAGCTTTCAGGAGGATAACAACGTCCTGAGGAAGTGATGCCTTCAGAAGGATAAATAACGTTCTGAGGAAATGATATGCTTTCAGGAGGATAAACAACGTCCTGAGGGATTGATAGCTTTCAGGAGGATAACAACGTCCCGAGGAAATGATAACTTTTGGGAAGATAAACGACGGCCCAATAGTCACAATTTTGTTGATGAAATTTGTCTACTGGAGAATTAACCTGAAAACAAGGTAGCATTCTGTATGATAATATTAGTTTATGCATTATGTATGCATGATGCACTTAAGTAATGTATTATGCATTTTATGGATATGTATGTTATGGTATGATGTAAATGATGTATGTATGCATCATGCAGCTGAAGCGTCTGGATATCTTCGTATAGCAACTGCTGGCCAGGGAAAATAAATCCCGATTCGTTGCTGAAGAATATGAGGAACTCGTTCCCGTCTTGTTTGATAATATATTATACATAACCTCCCGTCTTCGTTTGATGGTAGGGTATACATAACCTTCCGTCTGCTGGGGATAGCAAGGTATACATAACCTCCCGTTTTCGTTCGATAGTAGGGTATACATAACCTTCCGTCTGCTGGGGATAGCAAGGTATACATAACCTCCCGTTTTCGTTCGATAGTAGGGTATACATAACCTTCCGTCTGCTGGGGATAGCAAGGTATACATAACCTCCCGTTTTCGTTCGATGTACTCCTATTGGAAAGTAAATTCCCGAATATCCGTATGAGGATAAAAGAGATGGATATAAATTCCAGGGGAGATGTGACTTGAAGTACTTATGAAGATGGATTTGCCCTACTGGGGATTTGTAACTGTCTTGTAGAGATGAACCGGCGAAGCTTCGTTGAAATCCTTCCCTCGTTCGTCCTTAGTAAATACTATTACTGCATTTTCATGCATTTCTGGTAAACATCAATCATATTAAGCATACATGCATTTCTGGTAAACATCAATCATATTCAAAAACATACATACATTCAAACACAACCAATGGACGTTTCGCTTATGTAAATAGGGTAAAAGTAAATCTGGATTCAAAAATGGACTTTTTATTTATATCAAAAAGTGACCCATACATGGGTAAGTTTGTACAAGGAGACATAAACCCTAGTAAGAGGATTTTGTCATAAATTTTTACAAAACAAGGAGAATCAGCTATGTGGGAAATAATCCTATTGAGTTTCAATTCTACTATTGCCATTATCTTCAAGTATCTCATCTTCTGCTGTTGAGACGGAAACGATTGGATTGAGCTTTATCTGTTCAAACTTGAGTAAGTAACACAACTGGTCGCAGTTTCATGGGTGATCCAAACGAGACATAGTCATACGCTTTAATCCCTAACTTTTGCCTGGATTGCCCTTTCAGGTTTTCAATCCATCGGGATACCCTTTTTTGCCCAAGCCGCCTTTTCAGGTTTTCGACTTGCCGGGTGTACATCTTTTTATATATATCCCTAATTTTTGCCCAAACCCTTTTGGTTTGCCGGGATGCCCTTATTTTTGCCTAGGCCAGTCAACCTAGCGGGTCTCTTTTCATGCGTAGTATTTTTTAACTATGTCTGTGTTTACAGGCTGCGGGAAGTCTTCACCATCCATAGTAGTAAGTATCATGGCACCTCCTGAGAATATTGTCTTGACTACAAATGGTCATTCGTATGTAGGAGTCCATTTGCCCCTAGGATCACCCTGTGGTAATATGATACGCTTAATTACCAAGTCACCAGCCTGATATACCTTTGGCTTAACCTTCTTATTAAAAGCTTTGATCATTTGTTTCTGGTACATCTGGCCATGACAAACTGCTGCTAGCCTCTTCTCATCAATCAAATTTATCTGGTCAAGTCGAGTCTGAATCCACTCATCTTCATCCAAGCCTGCATCCTTCATAATTCTTAAGGAGGGAATCTGAACTTCAATGGGCAGAACTGCTTCCATACCATAGACTAAGGAGAATGGGGTTGCCCCTGTTGAAGTGCGTATTGTAGTACGATAACCATGAAGAGCAAATGGTAACATCTCATGCCAATCCTTGTAAGTAACAGTCATCTTTTGTACAATCTTCTTAATGTTCTTATTAGCAGCTTCAACTGCCCCATTCATCTTTGGACGATACGGAGAAGAGTTGTGATGCTTAATCTTGAACTGCGTGCAGAGATCAGTAATCATAGTGTTATTCAGATTAGAGCCATTGTCAGTAATAATCCTTTCAGGGATGCCATACCTACATATAAGATTATTCTTAATGAATCGAGCCACAACATTCTTGGTAACAGATGCAAATGAAGCTGCCTCCACCCACTTTGTGAAGTAATCAATAGCAACCAGGATGAAGCGATGCCCATTAGAAGCAGTAGGTTTTATCTCACCAATCATATCAATGCCCCACATGGCAAAAGGCCAAGGAGCAGTCAACACACTCAATGGTGATGGAGGTATATGCACTTTATCAGCATAGATTTGACACTTATGACATGTTCTGGAATGTTGATAGCAATCAGCTTCCATGGTAGACCAATAGTAACCTGCTCTCAGTATCTTCTTTGTCATAGTATGACCACTAGAATGGGTGCCAAAGATCCCATCATGCATGTCTTCCATAATCTCTGTTGCTTCCTTCTTATCCACACAACGAAGCAAAGTAGAATCATGATTGCGCTTGTACAAAATCCCATTACTCAAAAAGAACTTGGCAGAAAACCTTCTCAGAAACTTCCTATCTTTGACAGATGCCCCTTCAGGGAACTCCTAAGCTTCAAGATATCTTTTTACTTCATAGAACCAAGGCTTTGAGAGTCCGTGATGTCTGACCCGGAGCCTACCAGTGAGATTGGGAGGGGTTTACAGGTTTGCAGGAAACCTTGTCCTCAACATACACTCATTATCAGTGGTCCTTATCATGATTTCTGATCCTATGTTCCTAGAGTTCTGGTATTCTGGTTTTCTTGGTACTCTAGTTCTGAGATCTTCTATTAGAGAGTTGTGATTCAGAGGACTTGTGATTTGTCAGTGATCAGAGGGTCCTTGTGTTCAGTGATCCAGTATCTAGATGGTCCCGGTTGATCATATGCCTGCATTGCATTGCATTTGCATCATTCTTGCATTAACTATTTATGTTTCCATTTTTCAGGTCATTGTTCATACTCAGCTCCCATTTCTGGTAAATCTTATCTCCATGTCAGAAATCAGAAGAGTTCCAAGGAAAAAGAATGTTCACTATACTTTTCTTCAGCCTGAAGTCAGAAGTGTTCAGAAGTTAGCAGGTCTGATGAATGACCAAGTCTTGGGCAATTTCAAGAAAAGATATGGCTAGATACTGAAGTTTGTGGACAAGCCCACTGCAGACTAGAAGGACAGCTTGCATACCTTGTTGCAGTTTTATGATCCTCTGCTGCGTTGCTTTGTTTTTCCAGGTTACATCTTAGCTCCTACATTGGAAGAGATCTCCAGCATGCTGAATGTTCCAGTCAGAGAGACCTTGCCTTTCTATGGGTATGAGGTTGTGCTTAAAGATGAAGACATAGCCAAAGTTTGTCGTCTGCCAGCTGCTACAGTCAAGAAGGCTCTGAAGGATAGTGAAGGTAAAGGACTCCCTTGGAGTGTGCTCATCCCAGAGGCAGAGAGATATGCTACATAGGCTAATTGGAATGACTTTGGTGCTTTGCTAGCTTTGATGGTGCATGGGTCCAGCTTGTTCCCAGGAGAGAAAGAATTTGTAAGCTTGGAGGTGATCTCAATCTTTGCCAAAGGCAATCCAGTGCCTACTCTTTTGGGTGACTTCTACTACAGTGTGCATTACAGAAATGAGAAAGGTAGGGGTGGACCAGTAGTCTGCTGTGCTTCTTTGTTTGCTGAGTGGTTTGCCAGACAACTGCCAAAAGGAGGTGCCTTCAAGGAGATGAGGATGAATGGAGATGGTCAAGAAGATTGATGGGGTTAACTACTGAAGATATTTCCTGGGGATATGACAGAGATCTGCTAGGTAAAGAATTGATGGTCAGTTGTGGAAGGTTTGCTGGAGTGCCTTTGCTAGGAAGGAAGGGTGTAATCAGTTATTATCCAACACTAGCCAGGAAACAGTTTGGCTACCCTTTGAGAGATCCTCCATAGATGGAAGAGTTTGTTGAGTCCATGTATTTTCCTGTGGAAGGAAACAAGGAGATGGTATTGCAAGTAGTCCAAGCTTGGGCTCATAGGATAAGGAAGGATAAGAAAGACTTTGGTATAGTTGATCCCAAGACGTATCCACCATTTGCTGCATGGTTTCAAAGACATGTAGAAGAGGTTCTCATGCCTTTCTCACTTGAAGCTCCTCTTTATCCCAGAGAAGTTCCAAGTCAGAGTAGTACTGTTTCTCTTGAAGAGTACAAGAAATTGGAAGCTCAGCTGCATGAAGTTCGAGTTGAGAATGCTGAAATGGTAAGCCTGTACCATCATGCCAACAGGGCTAAGAATGAAGCAGAAGGTAAGTTGCAGAAGATCCAAGCCTCCTTGGAGGCCAAAGAAAAAGACTTTTCTGGAAGGGAAGCTCACTTTCACAGGTTGGGTTTAATGGAGGCTAAAAGAGAAGCTGAACGCAAAAAGACTTTGAAGACTCTCAAGGATGCTCGTCAATCCATTGTTTGGTTGCAAGACCAAAGGGAGGAAGAGCAGAAGAAGTTCAAAGAGAAATAAGAGTTCTTTGAAGTGCAAATGGCCTTCAAGAAGGAAGAGGTGGAGCAAGTCCACACCATCCGGAGGGAAAAGACTCAGCAGCTAGCACACAGCCAGTTAGCCTTGGAGGAAGCAAGGAAAGAGATTGAAGAGCTCAAGCTGAGAGCAGGTGTCAAGAAGAGCAGAGCAGAGGTGGCAGAGCCTGGGTCCTTAGTTTAGTTTATTTTTCAGACTACCTACAGACTTGTTGTAGGAGTCTTTCTTATTTTGTATTTTGTCTTTTTATTC
Organism: Lathyrus aphaca; assembly: GCA_963966055.1. NCBI lineage: Eukaryota > Viridiplantae > Streptophyta > Magnoliopsida > Fabales > Fabaceae > Lathyrus > Lathyrus aphaca. The sequence continues at coordinate 185,249,882 of OZ014524.1, forward strand.
ATGTAATGGTTTGTAACCCTTCGGGGAATATTTCTGTTTGTACTCTGACTTTTGGGTCGGCAGTGGTTTGTCCATGATATAGTGTTAATATGCAAATTATCATTTCTGAATATGCAAGAATTGTTTGTCTGATACTGCTAATATCTGAACACTCATCAAAGAGAAAGCTTGAAAGTTAATACTCAAAGAGCCTGTCTGGAGTAGATGCCAGAATTGGGGCATGCAAATGCTTAAAACTTGGGAACATGAGCAGTTACATTGCATTGCATATAACCGGTTTGTTTTTTTTTGCAAGTAGTGCTTCAGTTGCTAATGTTTCTTGTGTTTCAGGCACTATAGCTCCCAGAAAAGTTCGGGAACAACCAGTCGCACATAGATATCCAACAAAGGTCAACAAAGAGAGAATCATGGACCAGATGCAAGCTGACTTAGCTGACCTGAGGCTAAGGATGGATAATTTCATGACTTTAATGGAAGGCATGGGTCAAAATCAAGAGCGTCTGCGGGAATTGGTTGAGAATCAAGCCAGGAATAACACTGCTGCTGCTGATAATCGTAACGGTGTGCGCGCACGTCAAGTGGAAATCCCTGTAACACAGCCAGGGGTGACTATAATCAATGATGGTTTGAATAATGTGCAAATGGATAATCAGGACGAACAGTTCACTCTGCTAGACGAAGCTGAGGGTCAGGGGGCTGAGATGAACAGGAAGTTTGAGGAAATGGCAGAACAAATCAAAGCTATTCAATCCCAGAGCTCCTTGGGATTTGACATTACAGATTTGGGCTTGGTTCCAGGGGTTAGAATCCCTTACAAGTTCAAAGTTCCAACTTTTGAGAAATACAATGGCACTGCATGCCCGAAGACACATCTTCAGTCCTTCGTGGGATGGATCGCTGCTCACACCGATGATGAGAAACTCTGGATGTACTATTTCCAAGACAGTTTGGTCGGGGCCTCTCTGGAATGGTATATGAAGCTTAACAGAGTCAACATAAAGAGCTGGAAAGACCTGGCAGAAGCTTTTGTGAGACAATATCAATATAATTTGGACATGGCTCCAAATCGAACTCAATTGCAGCACATGTCTCAGACTGCTAAGGAGGGTTTCAAAGAATATGCTCAGAGGTGGCGTCAGCTCGCTGCCAGAGTGCAACCACCCCTACTTGAGAATGAGATGGCTGAAATGTTTATGGGGACTTTGCAGGGTGTGTTTCTTGAAAGATTGGCGTCCAGTTCTGCCACCAAATTCAATGATATTGTAATTGTCGGAGAGAGAGTTGAGACCTTGTTGAGTATGGGAAAGATCCAAGATACAAGTGCTAGCAGCTCAAATGGAGCAAGAAAAGCTTTCAGTGGACCTCCTAGAAGAAGAGAGGGGGAGATAAATGTTGTATTTGGCCGAGGCCGGGGCCGAGGGTATAGAAGACCTTATGAGCATGTGGCAGCAGTCACAATTCCTTCTAGTCCAGTGCAACAGATGCAACCTCAGCAACAACAACAACAGCAGCCACAGCGTACCAACTACCAACAGAGACCTTATCAGCCAAGGCAGACTCGCCCAGCTAATAGGGTGCTTGAGGCCATCCCCATGACGTATGTTGCTTTGCTACCACCATTGCTGGACCTAAATCTGATTCAACTGAGGACTTTGGCACCATCACCTCCTGGAGAGCTTCTAGTGGGGTACAATGTCAATGCGAGATGCGCTTTCCACTCAGGAGCACCCGGGCACTCGACTGAGAAGTGCAGGGCACTACATCACAAGGTTCAAGACCTGATAGACTCCAAAGCAATTAACTTTGCACCACCGCCGAATGTTAATTCGAACCCTATTCTGAATCACGGAGGGGCTAGAATCCATGCTATTGAGGGTGGTGAGAAGTTGAGTATGATGATGAGTATTGAAGAAGTGAAGACCCCTTTATTGATAGTGAAAGATAGGCTGCTGAAGGGTCAAGTGTTTCCTGGTTGTAGTGCTGATTGTGAAGAATGTTTGAGTTCTGAGAATGGGTGTGAGAATCTGAAGATGGGGTTGCAGGGTTTGATTGATGATGGATACTTGCAGTTTAACAAGGTTGGTAATGAAGCTGATGATGTGTCAACCATAACCATATTCTATGATGAAGCAGAGATGCCTGCCAGAAGAGAGCCTGTTACCATTTATGCTCCTGATATTAGTCCTGTGACTATCACCGTGCCTGGGCCTGTTCCTTACACAGACGATAAAGCCATTCCATGGCATTACGGCTCAGACGTGTACGTGGCTGGACAGAAGATTGAGAGCAAGTCTGTTGTTGTTGACCCGACTGTAGAGAATGTCGGAGGAGTTGGAGGCTTTACCAGAAGTGGTCGTTTATTCGCTCCCCAAGTTCTGAGAGGGGATCCTAAGGCTGAAGCTTCGTCAAAGGCCAAAGGAAAGCAAGCTGTGGTTGATGAGACAACTACTCCTGTTGTTGGGCAGGGTACATTTGAAAAAGAGGTCGAGGAATTTATGCGGATCATCAAAAAGAGTGATTATAAGGTGGTCGAGCAGTTGAACCAGACACCTTCCAAGATATCCATTCTCTCACTGCTGATGTGTTCTCCTGCACATAGAGAGGCCTTATTGAAAGTGTTGCATATGGCCTATGTTCCTCAAGAGATCACTGTCAATCAACTTGAAGCTGTTGTGGGCAGTGTTAATGCGAGCCACGGGTTGGGCTTTATAGACAGAGACCTCACGTCAGAGGGCCGAAACCATAATAAAGCACTACATATCACTATGGAGTGCAAGGGTGTTGTGTTGTCACATGTTCTTGTTGATACAGGCTCTTCCCTTAATGTGCTTCCGAAGAAGGCATTAATGAAGCTCAACGTTGATGGTATAGTCCTGAGGCCCAGTGATTTGATTGTCAAATCTTTTGACGGGTCGAGAAGATCAGTTTTTGGGGAAGTTGAGTTGCCGGTGAAGATAGGTTCCCAAGTCATCAAAATTATCTTCTACGTCATGGACATCCAGCCCGCGTACAGCTGCTTGTTGGGACGCCCATGGATACATGTTGTTGGAGCTGTAACTTCAACCCTGCATCAGAAGCTCAAATATGTGGTTGATGGCCAGGTAATCATAGTGTGCAGAGAGGAAGACATCTTCGTAAGCCACTTGTCAACTTTCAAGTATGTAGAGATGGATGGAGAGATCCATGAGACCCTATGTCAAGCCTTTGAAGCAGTTAACGTCGGCATCTTAACTCCTGTAGAGAAGAGCAGTGAGAAAGAAGGTACCTCCATCGATTCCTACAAGCAAGCAAAGGAGGTTGTTCAGTCAGAAAGTGCCCAAGGCTTGGGCAAATTGCTGGAGCTAGAAAAGAAAGACGACAAGTTTGGTTTGGGGTATCAGCCTGGTGGATCTACTCCAAGTGGTAAAGCCATTACCTTTACAAGCGCAGGGATGCTCGACCTCAACCAGATTTGTGTGACAAGCCAAGATAGGGACAGTGACGGTGACTGGGACAACTGGATTCACCCGTGTGTGCCCGGAGAGGAGCTGAAAAACTGGTCTGCCGAGGACATTGTCCAAGTTACCTGGCACTCAGAGTAATTCATTTGTTTCCTTTTATTATCATACTGCATTGTTTAACACCCCAAATTTTCCCTCTTCATTTTAAGCATCATATCATATCATATTCATCATACTCATATCATTTCCTCAGCATCATATCATGGAAAGATGAAGCATAACATCCATCATGTCCTAGTATCAAGCATATGGTCATCTGTGGAGGTTCTTGAAGCACTTCAAGCCATGACAAGGGTCCCAATGAGTTTGTACAAGTCTTATGGTGGGTCTACAATCCATTTACAAGTTCAAGTCCATTGGCAAAAGCTCAGAAGATTGCATGATCATCAGAAGTCTCAGGACAAGGCAAAACTCCTATACAAGACACCCAAATTAGGGTTTGTGATTCAAGCACCAAGATCTCAAAACTTTGGCCATTTCTTTTGGGCAAGGTCTTCTATATGATAAGAGGATCCTATGTGTCAAATTTCATGAGAAAATTCCATGTGGAAGTCAGTCAATGCCTCAGTTGCTTGCAGATGAAGGAAAAAGTCAACAGTGCCCTTAAAAAGTCAACTGTGCAATTTCAAGGGGTCTAACCCAAATTTTTTGGCCAAGAGGGGTCCTTACAATGTTATAAGAGGTTTGGAATGCCTAAAGTTCAATAATCATGGAGATTTGAGGGGTTTTGCAAAAAATGGTACAAAGTTGGTTTATGGAATTTTCCAAATTTGGCAACTTTTGCCCTAATTTTCAAATGGCCTTAACATGATCAAAAATTCTTCAAATGGACCAAAGTCGAACATGAAATTTGAAGAGTAAGGGCTCCCATTTTCAAAAAGTACAAGTACATTTTCACAGGATTCCTATAACTCCCTATGGCTTCTTCGAAAATTTCACCATTCTAGGGCAAATTTTGACTTTTCCAAAAGCCACCAAATGCAAAAGGCCTCAAACTTGAATTGTGTGACTTGGTACTGGCCCAATTTTGTTTCAAACTTAATATGCATTGTATTATGGCCAATTTTCTCCAAAGAATTAGTCATTTTCGTGTCAAACAAGAAAATCCCTCCAAAAGTGCGGCAAAAGTCATGAAACAAGTGTGATACTTGAATCTAAAGGCCAGGAATGACTGGATTTGAATCAAGGGTGGAAAATGAAAGTCACATATGCTGAGAGGCCCAAGAGAGAATTAGCATAGCATGCTTATCTCACCAAGTGCAAATTATGCAAAATCATTCAAAACTTATGACTCATTCGTGCATTCTTTTGCACACTTTCAGCATTGCTTTGTGAGGTCACAACAAGCACAATTAGGGTTTAGCAAATCTCAAATCTCCCTCATTCTCTCATTCTCAACTTTCTTGCAACTTTGCATTTTCCTCCATATCTCTTCACACAAGCAAGTAAACTCAAAACCAATTGTGGATCTGTGATCTAGACAAGCTCAGGATCCTTAAGCATACACTCATTGAAGTTTATTCTCAAGTTTGGCCAACTTACCATTTCAAGGCAACTTGCTTTGAAACCTCAGATCCAGTTTGTTTCAAGACCTTAGATGCATTTATTTTGCATCTAAGGAGTAAGAGGAGTGATTTGCACGCATTGGTTGGTTTTCTAGCTCACTATATCAAGATCTCCATCTCAGGTATGACTTGAAATCTCATGTTCTAAAAATTAAATTGATATGGTGTTTTGCAATCCTTGATGTTTGCTGATCATGCTGCACTTTGTAGAATTGAATTTGGTGCATTGTAGTGAAAGATATATGCATTTCAAGTTTGATGGTGACACTTTATTTCCTTCGATCCGTCCATTTCTTTGAGATTTAGTTGTTTTTAAGGTCATATTTGGATTCATTGATGTTGAATTAGTTGATCTGGGTTAATCATTTTCTTTTTTTGGTTGATTTTCGGGACTGTCATGGATTCCGGTGCCGAAGCCCTAGCTCCGGTCTCCGGAAAATTGTTGTGTTCAATTAGGGTTTGCAATTGTAGAAGATGAAGTCTAGGCCCTTGGATCTTGCCATCTAACGCTCATCACGCTGCCACGTAGCCCTAAGGGCGTCTCCGTCTCATGTGCATTTTCTTATTTTCATTTAATTCAATGTGTGATACATTCTATGGTACTTACCGTGCGCCAGCCAACTACTGCGTAGCTTGATGCCACCTCATTTAATGAGGTTCTCCCTCACAGCCACTTGATGAATCCAGCGTTCCTCACTTTTCCAGCCTTTTTCCATTTTAATTCCACTAATTTCCACTCTAAAACCAAACCTGCGCCAAACTGGGCCTTCCAATGTGCTCTTCGCACCCCCCTGAACCTTGGCCCATTCATTTTCCAGTACAAACACCTACTATTAACACCTCCTTCCTTATGCATTTTATTTTCTTTTTTTCTTTTGTTTCTTTTTTAATTCAGTTCCATTTCAATTTTTATAAAATAGTTTTCTTCACATAAAAAATCCCAAACAAATCATGAACCTTATTTTGAGTCTCTATTATTTTGTCATATTTTTATTTTATTTTTTTCCCATTGCCACGTGTCTGAATTAATTCACCATTTCACATAGCTTCTTTTGAATCCTTTCTTGACCACACTGCCTTATATAATTTCCATAGACTTCAATATTTTGAATTTTTATCCCATTCTTTTTGATTTGGATTCTTAAGACCTTGCACTTTTCATGTGATTTTTCTCTGGATTTTTAGAATCTTATTTCTTGAGTCTTGGTCTTATGACTTGTGATGTAAGTTTGTAACCCTAACTTGTGTTCTTGCCTCCATTTGACCTAGTTCACTTCTGAATCTTTTCAAATACTTTTGGCTAGTTGATATAACATGTTTGAAGATCATTTGGTTTCAATTGTGGAATTTTTAGGTGGTTGGTTGATTTGTTTTGAATTTTGGTTTGAACCTTGTCCCATTTTGCTTCCTTTGAACCTTTAGGTCTCTTTTAAGCTTAGAAGGGCACTTGTGCCAATTTCTTCTTCTCATTTGGTGTTCCTTTGGGGTGTGGGTACCTTCCTGGTCTTAGGATAGGGTTTGTGTCTTCTGAATTTTTGTGTTTGCTTCTTCTTTAAGTCATTTGTTTCCTTAAGTGCTTTCACTTCATCTTATTGTTTCTGTTGCTTCCATTTGGCAATTGTTTGGTCTTGTACCTTTCTTCTCTTCATCTTGTTGGCTTCTTAAGCCATTCTTCATCTTGTTTTGGTTCTGGTTGTGAGCTTTGTGTTCATATTTTGTGCATTTTGCTTTACATATTTCATAAGTGTGCATTTGTTCTCAAAAGTGTTTCATGTTGCATCTTTAGCTTGCATACTTCTTCTCCTCATTCCTTTGAGTTGCATTTGCATTGTGCATTTGTTCATACCATTTCACTTCTGATTGTGTGAGGTTATCATGTTATCTTGCTCATTTTTTTTCATTTGTATGCATACTAACCTTGCAGGGGCTTGGTAAGTGTGAAATGTGGGAATTGAGTTCCACATCTCCAATTCTCATCTTCTCTTCTTGTGTTTATCTTGTACTAACCATTTTTTGTTGGGCTTAGGCCTTTCTCATCTCTTCTTCTATCTTCTTCTCTTCTTCTTTCCTTCTTCATTAGGATAGAAACCTCACTAACCCTTAGGACATCCATGCATGTTAACACTTAGGATTATTTTAGTCCCCCTTATAAATTTGCCTTTGTGATCCTTTTGGTTCTTCTTCTCTTCTCATCTCATAACTCTTAATAAACACTTTAATAAGTTTGAAGTGATGTCTTGATCCATAGCCTTATCCCATGAGGTATGCTTGTATTCTTCCCATCTTGGGATAATACAAGTTTACCTTGTGATGCACAAGTCTGATCAATGTATCTTCTTCATAAAAGAAAATCATAAAAAAACACTTCTTCATTGTAAATACCAAAAACACTTAATAAGTAAACAAGTTAGTGAGCTTAGGCCCTAATCTTTGGGTTCAAGTTTTGGGGATCTTCTCCTTACTTGAGTGTGCTTGTTCTATTATTCCATCTTGGAATGTAGTGACAAGTGCACATTCCATGGAAAAAAGCTTGAGTTCACTTCCTTGTGACACACTCATTAAAAGCCTCATAAAAAACACAAACAAACAATAAGCGTCTTTCCTTCGGGAATTCTTTTCTCATCTCATTCGCTCTGTACGCGAACTTGCTCCTACATGTCACTTTGCAAGACGGTTACGCACTCGTCGTCCGAGTCTGCAACACCTGAGAAATGACATAGGCAGTTCAAGCCTTAATTCACAAGCAATTTCCTTTTAGTACCCCTAGTTAGGGGAACTACGGCGTCTCTGATCCTCATTATCCTGATGAGGTACGTAGGCAGCGGGGTAGGGCCCGTTCGAGCGCAATCTTTATTTTCCCTACATTTTTCTCTTTGTTTTCTTATTCAGTTCTTTTCTTAGTTTCTTTTCCAGTTCATTTCTTTTCTTTTGCAGCAACTTTCATACCCTCACCCTTTGAAACAGTTTTCTTTGCAAGCGTGGATCTCGTCGGGTACGGAGGACGATATGGGTGCTAATACCTTCCCAAGCCGTAACCAACTCCCGAATTCAGTCTCTCTAGTTCGTAGGACCTGTGTCCTTCCTCTTCTTTCTTCTGGTTTGTGCAACATTACCATTCCCTTTCTTCAGAGATAAAAATGCCTGGCTGGCGACTCTATTCTTTTTCCGCGCCACTTTCGCGTTTTTACCAGGATGGAAATCCGGGGAGCGACAGCTGGCGACTCTGATGGGGACGGCATACCAGAGATCTCTGGTTTCCCTGTGAGTCTCTCCTAGCGCTTGTTTGTTATTGTTTCTTTGGGTGATGTTTGTTTGTTGTGGCTTGTTGTATGTTATTGTTGTTTATTTACAGCTTTATTTACTGCTTTATTTACAGTTTTCAGTCTTTATTTTATGCATCATGTATATATATTGGACTGTCTGGACTGGTTTTCTGTTTGGTGGGATGGGTGTTACTTGTTCTTGAGAGATGAGCCAAGTACCCGGCTCGAGTGCACCATAGGACTTAGAGTGGTTCCACTTTGGCCTCATGAGATCTTGTCATGGGGGTAGTAGTGAGTTCCACACCCAGGTTGCGATTGTCTTGGAAATGTCTTGATTTGGGGATCTTCCTCTCTCATTACATAACCCTGACAGTTATGTGCAGCTGGGGACCGATCATTGAGAACCTTGTGGAAACATCCCTCTTTAGTGATGACAGTGGCAGCCCACATTTTGTGGCAAACCCATTCGCATCCGAGGGCCCACCTGGGGATCACATGGGATGACCTTGTGTCCTGGACTCAGTTGAGGCCTCCCTGCGTAGTATATAATGCCATACCGATTCCCTGATTTGGTCATGAGCCATTTCTCGGAGATGGTGACAGTATTATTATTATTCGGCTTTGAGAGTCCGTGATGTCTGATCCGGAGCCTATTACCAGTGAGATTGGGAGGGGTTTACAGGTGTGCAGGAACCCATGGCCTCAACCTATACTCATCTATTCAGTGGTCCTGTGATTATGATCTTTGGTCCTATGGTTCTATTGTTCTGGAGTTCTGGTTTTCTGGAGTTCTGGTTTTCTTGTTCTGGTATTCTTGATACTGTGGTCCTGAGATCTTCTTCAGAGAGTTGTGATTATCAGAGAGTGTGACTCAGTGGACTTTTGGTTTGCCAGTGTTCAGAGGGGCCCTTGTCAGTGTCCAGTTTAGATGGTCCTAGTTGATCATATGCTTGCATTGCATTGCATTTGCATCATTCTTTGCATTAACTGTTTATGTTTCCCATTTTTCAGGTCATTGCTCTTAATCTGTTCCCAGTTCTGGTAATCTTATTTCCACGGCAGAAATCAGAAGAGTTCCAAGGAAAAAGAATGTTCATTATACCTTTCTTCAGCCTGAAGTTAGAAGTGTTCAGAAGTTAGCAGGTCTGATGAATGACCAAGTCTTGGGCAATTTCAAGAAAAGATATGGCCAGATACTGAAGTTTGTAGACAAGCCCACTGCAGACCAGAAAGATAGTTTGCATACCCTGTTGCAATTTTATGATCCTCTGCTGCGTTGCTTTGTTTTTCCAGGTTACATCCTAGCTCCGACATTGGAAGAGATCTCCAGCATGCTGAATGTTCCGGTCAGAGAGACCTTGCCATTCTATGGGTCTGAGGTTGTGCTTAAAGATGAAGACATAGCCAAGGTTTGTAGGTTTCCAGTTGTTGCTGTCAGGAAGGCTCTGCAAGAGAGTGAAGGTAAAGGACTCCCCTGGAGTGTGATCATCCCAGAGGCAGAGAGATATGCTACAGAGTTTGTTCCCTGGAGAGAAGGAATTTGTCAGCTTAGAGGTGATCTCAATCTTTGCTAAAGGCAATCCAGTGCCTACTTTATTGGGTGACTTCTACTACAGTGTTCATTAAAGAAATGAGAAGGGTAGGGGTGGTCCAGTAGTTTGCTGTGCTCCTTTGTTTGCTGAGTGGTTTGCTAGACAGTTGCCTAAGTCAGGTGCCTTCAAGGAGATGAGGGATGAATGGAGATGGTCCAGAAGACTGATGGGTCTAACTGTTGAAGACATTGCCTGGGGATATGACATGGATCTTCTAGGTAAAGAGTTGCTGGTCAGTTGCGGAAGATTTGCTGGAGTACCTTTGCTGGGAAGGAAAGGTGTCATCAGTTACTATCCATCATTAGCCAGAAAGCAGTTTGGCTACCCTTTGAAAGATCCTCCTCAGATGGAAGAGTTGGCTGAATCTTTGTACTTTCCTGTTGAAGGGAACAAAGAGTTAGTTCAACAAGCAGTCCAAGCCTGGGCTCACAGGATCAGAAAGGGTAAGAAAGACTTCGGCCGAGTTGATCCCAAGACATATCCACCATATGCTGCATGGTTGCAAAGACATGAAGAAGCAATTCTCATGCCTTTCTCAGTTGAGGCTCCACTTTATCCCAGAGAAGTGCCTAGTCAGAGCAGTAATGTCTCCCTTGAAGAGTACAAGAAGTTGGAAGCTCAGTTACATGAAGTAAGAGTTGAGAATGCTGAGATGGTAAGCCCGTACCATCATGCCAACAGGGTCAAGAATGAAGCTGAAGACAAGCTGCAGAAGCTCCAAGCCTCTCTAGAAGCCAAAGACAAGGACTTTGCTGGTAGAGAAGCACATTTCCACAGGTTGGGTATGATGGAAGCCCAAAGAGAAGCTGAGCACAAGAAGACTCTAAAGACTCTCAAAGATGCTCGTCAATCCATTGTTTGGTTGCAAGGACAAAGGGAGGAAGAGCAGAAGAAGTTCAGAGAGAAGGAAGAGTTCTTTGAAGTTCAGATGGCCTTCAAGAAGGAGGAAGTGGAGCAAGTCTATACCATCTGGAGGGAAAAGACCCAACAACTAGCACAAAGTCAGTTAGCTCTGGAGGAAGCAAGGAAAGAGATTGAGGAGCTCAAGCTGAGAGCGGGTGTCAAGAAGAGCAGGGCAGAGGTGGCAGAGCCTAGGTCTTTAGCTTAGTTTATTTTTCAGACTACCTACAGGCTTGTTGTAGGAGTCTTGCTTTTATTTCTTTTGTCTTTATTTTATGTACTGGCTTGTAACCCTTCGGGGACTATTTCTGGTTGTATTCTGACTTTTAGCCGGCAGTGGTTTGTTCATATACAGTATTAACATGCAAGTTATCATTTTGAATGTGCAAGACTCGTTTGTCTGATACTGCTAATGTCTGAACACTCATCAAAGAGAAAGCTTGAAAGTTAAACACTGAAAGTGACTGTCTGAGAATAGATGCCAGAACTGGGGCATGCAAATGCTTTAAAATTGGGAACATGAAAAGTTACATTGCATTGCATATAACCTGTTTGTTTGTTTTGCAGGTGTTGTCTCAGTTACTAACGTGTTTTGTGTTTCAGGAACTATAGCTCCCCGGAAAGTTCGGAAACAACCAGTTGCACATAGATATCCAACCAAGATTAACAGAGAGCGAGTCATGGACCAGATGCAAGCAGACCTGGAAGATCTGATATTGAGAATGGATAACTTTATGACATTGATGGCAGGCATGGGTCAGAACCAAGAGCGTCTGCGGGAGATGATAGAGAACAGTCAACCCAGGAACAACACGGCTGCTGCTGATAATCGTACCGGTGCGGGCGCACGTCAGGTTGAAGCTCCTGTAACACAGCCAGGGGTGACTATAATCAATGATGGGTTGAATAATATTCAGATGGATAATCAGGACGAGCAGTTCACTCTACTTGACGAAGCTGAAGGTCAAGGAGCTGAGATGAACAAGAGGTTTGAAGAAATGGCAGAACAAATCAAAGCTATTCAATCCCAGAGTTCTTTGGGATTTGACATAACAGATTTGGGCTTGGTTCCTGGGGTCAGGATCCCATACAAGTTCAAAGTACCAACCTTTGAGAAGTATAATGGCACTGCATGCCCAAAGACCCATCTTCAATCCTTCGTAGGGAGGATCGCTGCTCACACGGATGATGAGAAACTCTGGATGTATTATTTTCAAGACAGCTTGGTTGGAGCTTCGCTGGAATGGTACATGAAGCTTAGCAGAGTCAATATCAAGAGTTGGAAAGATCTAGTAGAAGCCTTTGTGAGACAATATCAATATAATATCAACATGGCTCCAAACCGCACGCAATTGCAGCACATGGCTCAGACTGCTAAGGAAGGTTTCATAGAGTATGCACAGAGGTGGCGTCAGCTCGCTGCCAGAGTGCAACCACCGCTGCTTGAGAACGAAATGGCTGACATGTTTATGGGTACTTTGCAGGGTGTGTTTCTTGAAAGACTGGTGTCCAGTTCTGCCACCAAATTCAATGATATTGTTATTGCTGGTGAGAGGGTTGAGACATTGTTGAAGATGGGGAGATCCAAGATTCAAGTGCTAGAAGCTTGAATGGAGCGAGGAAAGCTTTCAGTGGACCTCCTAGAAGAAGAGAAGGGGAGACAAATGCTGTATTTGGCCGAGGTCGGGGCCGTGGTTATAGAAGACCCTATAAGCATGTGGCAGCTGTCACAATTCCTGCTGCTCCAGTGCAACAGATGCAACCTCCTCCTCCACAACAACAACATCAGCAACAACAACAACCCCGTACCAACTATCAGCAGAGACCGTATCATCCAAGGCAAACTCGCCCGGCTAATAGGGTAATTGAGGCTATCCCTATGACTTATGCTGCTTTGCTTCCAAGACTGCTAGATTTGAACCTGATTCAACTGAGAACTTTGGCACCATCACCTCCTGGAGAGCTTCCAATGGGTTATGATGTCAACGTACGATGCGCTTTCCACTCTGGAGCACCCGGGCACTCGACTGAGAAGTGCAGGGCTTTGCATCACAAGGTTCAAGATCTTATAGATTCCAAAGCAATCAACTTTGCGCCACCGCTGAATGTTAATTCGAACCCTATGCCGAATCATGGAGGGGCAAGAGTCAATGCTGTTGAGGGTGGTGACAAGTTGAGTCTCGTGCTGAATATTGAAAAAGTGAAGACTCCTTTGAGGGTAGTGAAAGAGAGACTACTGAATGGTCAAGTGTTTCCTGGTTTCTGTTTTGATTGTGAAGACTGTATGAATGGATGTGAGAAGCTGAAGATGGGTTTGTAGGGTTTGATTGATGATGGATCCTTGCAGTTCAGCAAAGTTGGTAATGATGAAGTTGATGATGTGTCAACCATTACCATATTCTATGATGAAGCTGACATGCCTGTCAGAAGAGAGCCGGTAACAATCTACGCTCCAGAGATTAGTCCCGTGACTATCACCGTACCTGGGCCTGTTCCGTACACAGATGATAAAGCCATTCCCTGGCATTATGGCTCGGATGTATATGTAGCTGGACAGAAGATTGAGAGCAAGGCTGATGTTGTGGACCCGACTGTAGAGAATGTCGGAGGAGTTAGGGGTTTCACCAGAAGTGGTCGTTTATTCGCTCCCCCTGTGCTGAGAGGGGATCCTGAGGCTAAGGCTTCGTCCAAAGCCAAAGGAAAGCAAGTTGTGAATGATGAATCAACTACTCCTGTGGCTGGGCAGGGTACATTTGAAAAAGAGGTCGAGGAATTCATGCGGATTATCAAAAAGAGTGACTACAAGGTGGTCGATCAACTGAACCAGACACCTTCCAAGATTTCCATCTTGTCACTGCTGATGTGTTCTCCCGCACACAGAGAGGCCTTACTGAAAGTCCTGCAAATGGCTTATGTGCCTCAGGAAATCACTGTCAACCAACTTGAAGTTGTGGTATGAAGTGTCAATGCAAGCCATGGCCTAGGCTTTACAGACAGAGACCTTACGTCAGAGGGAAGAAACAACAACAAAGCACTACATATCACTATGGAGTGCAAGGGTGTTGTGTTGTCGCATGTTCTTGTAGACACAGGCTCTTCCCTGAATGTGCTTCCGAAGAAGGCACTGATGAAGCTTAATGTTGATGGAATTGTCCTGAGACCAAGTGATCTGATTGTCAAGGCTTTTGATGGTTCGAGAAGATCAGTTTTTGGAGAGGTTGAGTTTCCCGTCAAGATAGGCTCTCAAGTCTTCAAAAGTGTTTTCTACGCCATGGACATCCAGCCTGCGTATAGTTGCCTGTTGGGACGCCCGTAGATACATGTTGTTGGAGTTGTTACTTCAACCCTACATCAGAAGCTTAAATATGTGGTTGACGGCCAGGTCATCACAATTTATGGACAGAAGGACATATTCGTAAGCCACTTGTCGACATTCAAGTATGTAGAGATGGATGGAGAAATCCATGAGACTTTATGCCAAGCCTTTGAAGCAGTCAACGTCAGCATCTTGACTCCTGTGGAGAAGAAAAGTGAAAAAGAGGGTACATCCATCCATTCCTACAGAGAAGCAAAAGAGGTTATTCAGTCCGGAAGTGCCCAAGGCTGGGGCAAGCTGTTAGAGCTAGAAAATAAAGATGACAAGTTTGGCTTAGGGTATCAGCCTGGTGGAGCTACTCCAAGTGGTAAGGCCATTTCGTTTACAAGCGCTGGGTTGCTCGACCGCAACCAGATCTGTACAGCAAGCCAAGACGGGGACATTGACGGCGACTAGGACAACTGGATCCACCCGTGTGCGCCCGGCGAGGGGCTAACAAATTGGTCTGCTGAAGACATTGTTCAAGTCACCTGGCTCTCAGAGTAATTATTTTGTTTCCTTTTATTAGCATACTGCATTGTAAAATCCAGCATTCTGCCCAAGATGCTAGGATCCATTGTATTGGGCCACCATGTTTTGTATTACATCTTATTTTGCTATGAAATAAAAGGACATTTTCAGACAACTGTGTTCCCTTTCTTTGTTTTTTTAAAAAACTTTTTCACAAAAATATAAAAATGGCAATGTGTTTTTCCTTTTTGCTTTGTGTTAGCGTCTCTTTTTCAAAATAAGCAGATTCTGAATAAGCACATCATATGTGCAGTGTTGATCATCCGGATTCCACTAATAATGTTCCTGCTATGACTATGCATGCCTTTGACAATCCAGTCTACCAAGCTGATGAAGGGGTTGAGGAAGACTGTGACCTCCCTGAAGAATTGGTCAGATTGTTGAAACAAGAGGAACGGGTTATTCAGCCTCATCAAAAAGAAATTGAGATCATCAACATTGGCAGTGAAGATGCAAAGAAAGAGATCAAGATTGGGGCCAATCTGCAGGCCGACGTCAAGAAAGAGCTGATCAGTATGCTGAAAGAGTATGTGGATATCTTTGCTTGGTCATATCAAGATATGCCAGGGTTGGATACCGACATCGTTGTGCATAAGCTACCTCTGAGAGATGACTGTCCTCCTGTGAAACAGAAATAGAGAAGAACTCGTCCTGAGATGGCGATGAAGATCAAAGAGGAGGTTCAGAAGCAATGGGATGCCGGGTTCCTTGCTGTAACTAGTTACCCACCTTGGGTAGCTAACATTGTACCTATACCAAAGAAGGACGGCAAGGTCCGGATGTGCGTTGACTACTGGGATTTGAATAGGGCAAGCCCAAAAGATGACTTTCCGTTGCCACACATTGACGTGTTAGTGGACAATACTGCTCAATTCTCGGTGTTTTCTTTCATGGATGGCTTCTCCGGATATAACCAGATTAAGATGGCGCCGGAAGACATGGAGAAGACAACGTTCATTACCCCGTTGGGTACATTTTGCTATAAGGTCATGCCCTTTGGTTTGAAGAACGTCGGGGCAACTTATCAGCGGGCGATGGTCACATTGTTCCATGACATGATACACAAGGAGATTGAGTGTTATGTGGACGATATGATTGCTAAGTCCCGAGACGAAGAAGAGCATTTGGTCAACCTGAAGAAGCTATTTGATAGACTGATCAAGTACAAGCTGAGGTTGAATGCAAACAAGTGCACTTTCGGAGTGCGTTCCGGGAAGCTGCTGGGTTTCATTGTTAGTCAAAGAGGAATTGAGGAAGATCCTGTTAAAGTATAAGCTATTCAAGATATGCCTGCACCGAAGACAGAAAAAGAAGTGCGCGGGTTTTTAGGGAGGTTGAACTACATTTCTCAGTTCATATCTCATCTAACGGCCACGTGCGAACCAATATTCAAATTGCTAAGAAAAGAGCAAACGGTCAGGTGGAACGATGACTGCCAAAGAGCTTTCGACAAAATAAAAGAATATTTGTAGGAGCCTCCAATTCTAATGCCTCCAGTGGAAGGAAGACCATTAATCATGTACTTGATCGTGCTAGAAGGGTCAATGGGGTGTGTTCTAGGCCAACATGACGAGTCTGGTCGAAAAGAGTATGCTATTTATTACCTTAGCAAAAAGTTTAGCGACTGTGAATCCCGATACTCACTGCTCGAGGAAACTTGATGCGCTTTGGTATAGGTTGCTCGCCGACTCAGGCAGTACATGTTGACTCATACCACACTGCTCATTTCCAAAATGGATCCTGTCAAGTACATCTTTGAGAAACCAGCGTTGACCGGAAGGGTTGCTAGGTGGCAGATGATTTTAACTAAATACGACATCCAGTATACTTCTCAGAAAGCCATCAAGGGAAGTGTATTGTCGGTTACCTTACACAGCAACCTCTTGAAGATGATTATCAGCCAATGAAGTTTGATTTCCCTGATGAGGACATCATGTACCTCAAAGCAAACGATTATGAGGAACCACTTCCGGAGGAGGGGCCAGACCCTGAATCCAAATGGAAGTTGATGTTTGATGGGGCAGTCAATATCAATGGTCGTGGAGTTGGTGCCGTACTCATTACTCCCGAAGGTGTTCATTTACCCTTCACTGCCAGAATTACTTTTGGCTTCACCAACAATGAAGCGGAATACGAGGCATGCATAATGGGAATAGAGGAGGCAATTAATCTTCGGATTAAGAACCTCGATATATTCGGAGATTCAGCCCTCGTCATCAACCAAGTTACCGGCAAGTGGTATACGCATCAAGAGCATCTAATTCCATACAGGGATTATGCTAGAAAACTGTTGACGTTCTTCACAATAGTTAAACTTCAATACATACCACGTGATGAAAATCAGTTTGCCGACGCATTGGCCACTCTCTCTTCGTCAATCAAGGTCTTGTGTTGGAATTATGTGCCCAGAATTGATATATCCAGGCTTGACGCTCCAGCTCATGCCTTCTCTGTAGACGCCGTGTCTGACGAGAAACCTTGGTATTGTGATATCAAGCTATTCCTGGAAAAGCAAGAATACCCAACTGGGGCATCTTCCAATGACAAGAAGACCTTGAGGCGACTTGCTGCTAGCTTCTTCTTGAACACAGACGGGGTTCTGTACAAGAGAAACTTCGACATGGTCTTGCTCAGATGCGTGGATAGACACGAAGCAAGCCTGTTGATGCAGGAAGTCCACGAAGGATCTTTCGGTACCCATGCAGGAGGGCATGCTATGGCAAAGAAATTGTTGAGATCGGGGTATTACTGGATGACAATGGATGCAGACTGTTGTTCATTCGCTCGTAAGTGCCACAAGTGCCAAATATATGTAGACAAAGTGCATGTTCCTCCAAGCCCGCTCAACGTCATGTCATCTCCTTGGCCCTTTTCTATGTGGGGCATTGACATGATCGGGAAGATCGAGCCTACTGCTTCAAATGGTCATCGCTTCATCTTGGTCGCGATTGATTACTTCACCAAATGGGTGGAAGCAGCATCTTATGCCAACGTCACTCGTCAAGTGGTGGCAAGATTTCTGAAAAGAGATATCATATGCAGATACGGAGTTCCCGAAAGGATCATTACTGATAATGGTTCCAATCTCAATAACAAGATGATGGCAGACTTGTGTCGGGACTTCAAGATTCAGCATCACAATTCTTATCCTTACCGACCAAAGATGAATGGTGTGGTAGATGCAGCAAACAAGAATATCAAGAAGATTGTGCAAAAAATGGTTGTCACCTACAAATATTGGCATGAGATGTTACCATTTGCTTTACATGGGTACCGAACGTCAGTCAGGACGTCAACAGGGGCAACTCCCTTCTCTCTGGTGTATGGCATGGAAGCAGTCCTGCCTGTTGAAGTAGATATTCCTTCATTGCGTGTGATGATGGATGTGAAGCTGGATGAGGCTGAATGGGTACGTGCTCGTTACAATCAGCTATGTCTAATTGAGGAAAAGATATTAGCGGCTATCTGTCATGGTCAGCTTTATCAGAGGAGAATGAAGCGTGCATTTGACCAACGAGTACGTACTCGAGAGTATCAAGTGGGAGAGCTTGTGTTGAAGAGGATCGTTCCTCCAGGTTCAGATCACAGGGGCAAGTGGACCCCAAACTACGAAGGACCATTCATAGTGAAGAAAGTCTTCTCAGGAGGAGCACTGATGCTTACCACTATGGATGGAGATAACTTCCAATCCCCTATTAACTCGGACGCAGTTAAAAAATACTTCGCATAAAGAGACCCGCTGGACAAAAAAACAGAATTATAGTCCAGGCAAAAAAAAGGGCATCCCGGCGAGCTAAAAACAGAATAAAAAGCTCGGGCAAAAGTTAGGGAAATAAATAAAAAATGTACACCCGCTGAGTTGAAAAGCCGCATTGGACAGCTCAGGCAAAAAAGGGTATCCCGGTGGATTGAAAACCCGAAAGGGCGATCCATGCAAAACAAGGGAATAAGCGAACAACTGCGATCCGAGTTATCTGAACCACGTCATCGTTTCGTACAACTTGACAATATCAGAAGGATAGGAAACAGTCCCCTCATCCTCTCAGAAAGCCAAAGCAGAATGGAGAGTCTCGAAGACATGCAGGTCATAGCAGAAATGGAACTCCTTGGAATGTCGTGTACATTGCCATTAGGATAGTTTCTTTTCTCAATTTTTATAGTGGCTATCTCTTTCCAGGTGTTTGCTTCCTGATGTAAATCTTTGCCTATTCAGAGGCCATTCAATAAAAAGAATATTCAGTCAAAAAGCTGTGTGTGTTTATTTTTGTCTGCAAAATGTCCTGAATTTTTGGCAAAAATTGCATTGCATCTAAGCATGGTGATAATTTTGAAAGAAAACTGACATGCAGGGAAACGGTAAACCTTCTTTGAGCGTCGGGTGACGATGGATGAACAGATCATTCCATGCAAATCCCCGGGGCACACTTGTGTTTTCTGTTGTTGCAGGTTGCAGGATGGCGTCACATTCTCCCAAGCATGTACTCTTCCCTAGTAGAGTGTCTCCCCAAGCAGAGATTTCTTCCCCAGCAGGTATCTGAAAGCCTGGCATCTCCAGCAGAGATTTCCTCCAACTAGGCCTTGGCAGCAGCCCAAGAAATTCCTTCTTCCCCAGTGAAGTAGCAGTTTATTCTTCCCCAGTGGAGTATGCCCAGCAGGTATCTGAAAGCCTGACATCACCAGAGTTGGAATTATCAGAATTCTATCCTCAGCAAGAGTCTTTCCCAGCCAGGGCTTTGAATCAGCAGATGCTCTCCCCAGCTAGAGTATGATTAAAGCATCTTCTCAGCCAAGTCTGAAGATGATCATGTCCCCACAGAGTTCATATTTGATTTTTCACCTCTGTCAGTGAAATATTCCCCGGCAAGGTTGCCATACTTTTGGGTAATTTGATGATACAGTCAGGTATTCATCACCTCAGTCAGAGTTAGGTATTCAGACCTCTTGACTTGTCTTCTCCTGCAGAGTTGTAACTCTTGTGACCAATCCGGCATTTGTCTATCGCTCGTCTGCGTTTTTCAACACGCGTCTGTGTTATCCCTAAGCAGAATTCTCCCCAGCAGTGATATATCATATTATTGATGCTCATCTGCATCGTTCAACACTTGTCTGTGTTGGTCCTTTGGTATTACTCGTTTGCTTTCCCCAACAGTGGTTTATGATTACCTTGATACTGCTCGTCTGCAATTGCCAACACTCGTTTGTGTTTGGTGTGTACTCTCTGTTATTGCTCGTCTGTAATTTCCAACAATCATCTGTAGTATCTGCTGTTTCCTCGTCTGCAATTTCAGGCACTCGTATGTGCTTTGGGATGTAATAGCTTTGTTGTTGCTCGTCTGCAATTTTCCAACACTCGTCTGTGTTTGATATATAATCTTTGTTGTTGCTCGTCTGCAACTCCTCAACACTCGTCTGTGTTCTGATATGATATTTTTTGTTGCTCGTCTGCAAGTTCCAACACTCGTCTGTGTTGTGATATCTCATATGTTGTTGCTCGTCTGCAATTTCTAGCACTTGTCTGTGCCTTGATATGTATTTTCAGTTGTTGCTCGTCTGCAACTTTCCAGCACTCGTCTGTGTTTGATATGCCTGATATTTATGGATACTCGTCTGTATCATCCCTGGCACTCGTCTGTGTTGTTTATCTGTTTGAAGCTCGTCTGCTTTGTTTGGATACTCGTCTGTATCATTCCCAGCACTCGTCTGTGTTATTTACCTGTTGAAGCTCGTCTGCTTTGCTTGGATACTAGTCTGTATCAATCCCTAGCACTCGTCTGTGCTAACTTATATCTGTATGTGAGGATTTGCTGTTTATCCTGGTATTTCTGTGACTACTTCAAATGCTCGTCTGTGTTTGAATTTCTGGTATTCGTCCATACTAGTGGCTGATACTCGTCTATATCATTGCCTGAAGCACTCGTCTATGTTTCTCAGATCATCGTCTGATACTCGTCTGTATCATTGACTTATGGCACTCGTCTGTGTTATCGTGATGATCATCCGATACTCGTCTGTATTGAA
Source organism: Lathyrus aphaca (assembly GCA_963966055.1). Taxonomy (NCBI): domain Eukaryota; kingdom Viridiplantae; phylum Streptophyta; class Magnoliopsida; order Fabales; family Fabaceae; genus Lathyrus; species Lathyrus aphaca. The sequence continues at coordinate 185,270,606 of OZ014524.1, forward strand.
GAGGTTTCAAATCCTGATAGTGGGAATTAATGTCAAAATGGTTACCGGTCCTGGCGTAACAGGTAAATCCGAAGAAGCCTCGTCTGTCTCAGGCACCAATTATTGTTGATGCACCTGGCGTCACAGGTTTTCTCAAAGAAGACTCGTCTGTCTTATACCATATATCCACGGATAATATATGGAGAAGGTTCGTCTACCTTGATTGCATGTCTATCCCACAGACTTAAGTGCATTGCCGGTCCTGGCGTAACAGGCAAATCCGAAGGAGACTCGTCTGTCTCAAGTCATATGTTCTTGCAGTGTTTGAGGACTCGTGTGTCCAGCCCCTGGCGTCACAGGATTGTTTGAAGACTCGTCTGTCAACATGTTCTTATTCCAGATATCAGTTTTAACTTGGAAGAAGCTCGTCTGCTTTTTTCTCTCCTTCTTATCCCCAGAGCGTCATCTGGTTGGGTTTATTTCCCAGTGTTGCATTCTTCGTCAGAGTGCAAATTTCTGGTCTTCTTGGTATTCAACCACAGTTTATCTTGAATGGTCGATAGCCCGTACTATCGTCCTTTTCAGATTAACTGATGATTGAATAGGGGAAGCTGTAACACCCCAAATTTTCCCTCTTCATTTTAAGCATCATATCATATCATATTCATCATACTCATATCATTTCCTCAGCATCATATCATGGAAAGATGAAGCATAACATCCCTCATGTCCTAGCATCATGCATATGGTCATCTGTGGAGGTTCTTGAAGCACTTCAAGCCATAACAAGGGCCCCAATGAGTTTTTACAAGTCTTATGGTGGGTCTACACTCCATTTACAAGTTCAAGTCCATTGGCAAAATCTCATAAGATTGCATGATCATCAGAAGTCTCTGGACAAGGCAAAGCTCCTATACAAGACACCCAAATTAGGGTTTGTGATTCAAGCACCAAGATCTCACAACTTTGGCCATTTATTTTGGGAAAGGTCTTCTATATTATAAGAGTATCCTATGTGTCAAATTTCATGAGAAAATTCCATGTGGAAGTCAGTCAATGCCTCAGTTGCTTGCAGATGAAGGAAAAAGTCAACAGTGCCCTTAAAAAGTCAACTGTGCAATTTCAAGGGGTCTAACCCAATTTTTTTGGCCAATAGGGGTCCTTACAATGTTATAAGAGGTTTGGAATGCCTAAAGTTCAAGAATCATGGAGATTTGAGGGGTTTTGCAAAAAATGGTACAAAGTTGGTTTATGGAATTTTCCAAATTTGGCAACTTTTGCCCTAATTTTCAAATGGCCTTAACATGATCAAAAATTATTCAAATGGACCAAAGTCAAACATGAAAGTTGAAGAGTAAGGGCTCCCATTTTCAAAAAGTACAAGTACATTTTCACAGGATTCCTAGAACTCCCTATGGCTTCTTCGAAAATTTCACCATTCTAGGGCAAATTTTGACTTTTCCAAAAGCCACCAAATGCAAAAGGCCTCAAACTTGAATTGTGTGACTTGGTACTGGCCCAATTTTGTTTCAAACTTAATATGCATTGTATTATGGCCAATTTGCTCCAAATAATTAGTCATTTTCGTGCCAAACAAGAAAATCCCTCCAAAAGTGCAAATTTGGCAAAAGTCATGAAACAAGTGTGATACTTGAATCTAAAGGCCAGGAATGACTGGATTTGAATCAAGGGTGGAAAATGAAAGTAACATGTGCTGAGAGGCCCAAGAGAGCATGAGCATAGCATGCTTATCTCACCAAGTGCAAATTATGCAAAATCATTCAAAACTCATGACTCATTCGTGAATTCTTTTGCACACTTTCAGCATTACTTTGTGAGGTCACAACAAGCACAATTAGGGTTTAGCAAATCTCAGATCTCCCTCATTCTCTCATTCTCATCTTTCTTGCAACTTTGCATTTTCCTCCATATCTCTTCACACAAGCAAGTAAACTCAAAACCAATTGTGGATCTGTGATCTAGACAAGCTCAGGATCCTTAAGCATACACTCATTGAAGTTTATTCTCAAGTTTGGCCAGCTTACCATTTCAAGGCAACTTGCTTTGAAACCTCGGATCCAGTTTGTTTCAAGACCTTAGATGCATTTATTTTGCATCTAAGGAGTAAGATGAGTGATTTGCACGCATTGGTTGGTTTTCTAGCTCACTATATCAAGATCTCCATCTCAGGTATGGCTTGAAATCTCATGTTCTAAAAATGAAATTGATATGGTGTTTTGCAATCCTTGATGTTTGCTGATCATGCTGCACTTTGTAGAATTGAATTTGGTGCATTGTAGTGAAAGATATATGCATTTCAAGTTTGATGGTGACACTTTATTTCCTTCGATTCGTCCATTTCTTTGAGATTTAGTTGTTTTTAAGGTCATATTTGGATTCATTGATGTTGAATTAGTTGATCTGGGTTATTCATTTTCTTTTTTTGGTTGATTTTCGGGACTGTCATGGATTCCGGTGCCGGAGCCCTAGCTCCGGTCACCGGAAAATTGTTGTGTTCAATTAGGGTTTGCAATTGTAGAAGATGAAGTCTAAGCCCTTGGATCTTGCCATCTAACGCTCATCACGCTGCCACGTAGCTCTAAGGGCGTCTCCGTCTCATGTGCATTTTCTTATTTTTATTTAATTCAATGTGTGATACAGTCTATGGTACTTACCGTGCGCCAGCCAACCACTGCGTAGCTTGATGCCACCTCATTTAATGAGGTTCTCCCTCACAGCCATTTGATGAATCCAGCGTTCCTCACTTTTCCAGCCTTTTTCCATTTTAATTCCACTAATTTCCACTCTAAAACCAAACCTGCGCCAAACTGGGCCTTCCAATGTGCTCTTCGCACCCCCCTGAACCTTGGCCCATTCATTTTCCAGTACAAACACCTACTATTAACACCTCCTTCCTTATGCATTTTATTTTCTTTTTTTCTTTTGTTTCTTTTTTAATTCAGTTCCATTTCAATTTTTATAAAATAGTTTTCTTTACATATTAAATCCCAAACAAATCATGAACCTTATTATGAGTCTCTATTATTTTGTCATATTTTTATTTTATTTTTTTCCCATTGCCACGTGTCTGAATTAATTCACCATTTCACATAGCTTCTTTTGAATCCTTTCTTGACCACACTGCCTTGTATAATTTCCATAGACTTCAATATTTTGAATTTTTATCCCATTCTTTTTGGTTTGGATTCTTAAGACCTTTCACATTTCATGTGATTTTTCTCTGGATTTTTAGAATCTTATTTCTTGAGTCTTGGTCTTATGACTTGTGATGTAAGTTTGTAACCCTAACTTGTGTTCTTGCCTCAATTTGACCTAGTTCCCTTCTGAATATTTTCAAATCCTTTTGGCTAGTTGATATAACATGTTTGAATATCATTTGGTTTCAATTGTGGAATTTTTAGGTGGTTGGTTGATTTGTTTTGAATTTTGGTTTGAACCTTGTCCCATTTTGCTTCCTTTGAACCTTTAGGTCTCTTTTAAGCTTAGAAGGGCACTTGTGCCAATTTCTTCTTCTCATTTGGGGTTCCTTTGGGGTGTGGGTACCTTCCTGGTCTTAGGATAGGGTTTGTGTCTTCTGAATTTTTGTGTTTGCTTCTTCTTTAAGTCATTTGTTTCCTTAAGTGCTTTCACTTCATCTTATTGTTTCTTTTGCTTCCATTTGGAAATTGTTTGGTCTTGTACCTTTCTTCTCTTCATCTTGTTGGCTTCTTAAGCCATTATTCATCTTGTTTTGGTTCTGGTTGTGAGCTTTGTGTTCATATTTTGTGCATTTTGCTTTACATATTTCATAAGTGTGCATTTGTTCTCATAAGTGTTTCATGTTGCATCTTTAGCTTACATACTTCTTCTCCTCATTCCTTTGAGTTGCATTTGCATTGTGCATTTGTTCATACCATTTCACTTCTGATTGTGTGAGGTTAGCATGTTATCTTGCTCATTTTGTTTCATTTGTATGCATACTAACCTTGCAGGGGCTTGGTAAGTGTGAGATATGGGAATTGAGTTCCACATCTCCAATTCTCATCTTCTCTTCTTGTGTTTATCTTGTACTAACCATTTGCTGTTGGGCTTAGGCCTTTCTCATCTCTTCTTCTATCTTCTTATCTTCTTCTTTCCTTCTTCATTAGGATAGAAACCTCACTAACCCTTAGGACATCCATGCATGTTAACACTTAGGATTATTTTAGTCCCCCTTAGAATTTTGCCTTTGTGATCCTTTTGGTTCTTCTTCTCTTCTCATCTCATAACTCTTAAAAACACTTTAATAAGTTTGAAGTGATGTCTTGATCCATAGCCTTATCCCATGAGGTATGCTTGTAGTCTTCCCATCTTGGGATAATACAAGTTTACCTTGTGATGCACAAGTCTGATCAATGTATCTTCTTTATAAAAGAAAAGCATAAAAAAACACTTCTTCATTGTAAATACCAAAAACACTTAATAAGTAAACAAGTTAGTGAGCTTAGGCCCTAATCTTTGGATTCAAGTTTTGGGGATCTTCTCCTTACTTGAGTGTGCTTGTTCTATTATTCCATCTTGGAATGTAGTGACAAGTGCACATTCCATGGAAAAAAGCTTGAGTTCACTTCCTTGTGACACACTCATTAAAAGCCTCATAAAAAACACAAACAAATAATAAGCGTCTTTCCTTCGGGAATTCTTTTCTCATCTCATTCGCTCCGTACGCGAACTTGCTCCTACATGTCACTTTGCAAGACGGTTACGCACTCGTCGCCCGAGTCTGCAACACCTGAGCAAAGGCATGGGCAGTTCAAGCCTTAATTCACAAGCAATTTCCTTTTAGTACCCCTAGTTAGGGGAACTACGGCGTCTCTGATCCTCATTATCCTGATGAGGTACGTAGGCAGCGGGGTAGGGCCCGTTCGAGCGCAATCTTTATTTTCCCTACATTGTTCTCTTTGTTTTCTTACTCAGTTCTTTTCTTAGTTTCTTTTCCAGTTCATTTCTTTTCTTTTGCAGCAGCTTTCATACCCTCACCCTTTGAAACAGTTTTCTTTGCAAGCGTGGATCCCGTCGGGTACGGCGGACGATCTGGGTGCTAATACCTTCCTAGGTCGTAACCAACTCCCGAACTCAGTCTCTCTGGTTCGTAGGACCCGTGTCCTTCCTCTTCTTTCTTCTGGTTTGTGCAGCATTACCATTCCCTTTCTTCAGAGATAAAAATGTCTGGCTGGCGACTCTATTATTTTTCCGCGCCACTTTCGCGTTTGTACCAGGATGGAAATCCGGGGAGTGACACATTGTCAAATCCAGCATTCTGCCCAAGATGCTAGGATCCATTGTATTGGGCCACCATGTTTTGTATGCATTTTATTTTACCATGAAATAAAAGGACATTTTTAGACAAAATTGTTTTCTCTTTCTTTGTTTTTAAACTTTTCACAAAAATATAAAAATGGCAATGTGTTTTTCCTTTTTGTTTTTGTGTTAGCGTCTCTTTTTCAAAATAAGCAGATTCTGAATAAGCACATCATCTGTGCAGTGTTGATCATCCGGATTCCATTGATAACGTTCCTTCTATGGCCACGCATGACTTTGACAATCCAGTCTACCAAGCTGATGAAGGGGTTGAGGAAGACTGTGACCTCCCTAAAGAATTGGTCAGATTGTTGAAACAAGAGGAACAAGTTATTCAGCCTCATCAAGAAGAAATTGAGATCATCAACATTGGTAGTGAAGATGTGAAGAAAGAGATCAAGATTGGGGTCAGTCTGCAGGCCGACGTCAAGAAAGAGTTGATCAGTATGCTGAGAGAGTATGTGGATATCTTTACTTGGTCATATCAAGATATGCCAGGGTTGGATACCGACATCGTTGTGCATAAGCTACCTTTGAGAGAGGACTGTCCTCCTGTGAAATAGAAATTGAGAAGAACTCGTCCTGACATGGCGATGAAGATTAAAGAGGAGGTTCAGAAGAAATGGGATGTCGGGTTCCTTGCTGTAACTAGTTACCCACCTTGGGTAGCTAACATTGTACCTGTACCAAAGAAGGACGGCAAGGTCCGGATGTGCGTTGACTACCGGGATTTGAATAGAGCGAGCCCAAAAGATGACTTTCCGTTGCCACACATTGATGTGTTGGTAGACAATACTGCTCAATTCTCGGTATTTTCCTTCATGGATGGCTTCTCCGGATATAATCAGATTAAGATGGCGCCGGAAGACATGGAGAAGACAACGTTCATTACCCCGTAGGGTATATTCTGATATAAGGTCATGCCCTTTGGTTTGAAGAACGCCGGGGCAACTTATCAACGGGCGATGGTCACATTGTTCCACGACATGATACACAAGGAGATTGAGTGTTATGTGGACGATATGATTGCTAAGTCCCGAGACGAAGAAAATCATCTGGTCAACCTTAAGAAGCTGTTTAATAGACTGATCAAGTACAAGCTGAGGTTGAATCCAAACAAGTGCACTTTCGGAGTGCGTTCCGGGAAACTGTTGGGTTTCATTGTTAGTCAGAAAGGAATTGAGGTAGATCCTGCTAAAGTAAAAGCTATTCAAGATATGCCTGCACCGAAAACAGAAAAATAAGTGCGCGAGTTTTTAGGGAGGTTGAACTACATTTCTCGGTTCATATCTCATCTAACTACTACGTGCGAACCAATATTCAAGTTGCTAAGAAAAGAGCAAACGGTCAGGTGGAACGATGACTGCCAAAGAGCTTTCGACAAGATAAAAGAATATTTGCAGGAGCCTCCAATTCTAATGCCTCCAGTTGAAGGAAGACCTTTAATCATGTACTTGACCGTGCTAGAAGGGTCAATGGGGTGTGTTCTAGGCCAACATGACGAGTCTGGTCGAAAAGAGTACGCTATTTATTACCTTAGCAAAAAGTTTACCGACTGTGAATCCCGCCTGAGGCAGTACATGTTGACTCATACCACACTGCTAATTTCCAAAATGGATCCTGTCAAGTACATCTTTGAGAAACCAGCGTTAGCCGGAAGGGTTGCTAGGTGGTAGATGATTTTAACTAAATATGACATCCAATACACTTCTCAGAAAGCCATCAAGGGAAATGTATTATCGGATTACCTTGCACAGCAACCTCTTGAAGATGATTATCAGCCAATGAAGTTTGACTTCCCTGATGAGGACATCATGTACCTCAAAGCAAACGATTGCGAGGAACCACTTCCGGAGGAGGGGCCAGACCCCGAATCCAAATGGAAGTTGATGTTTGATGGGGCAGTCAATATCAATGGACGTGGAGTTGGTGCCGTTCTTTATCACTCCCGAAGGTGTTCACTTTCCCTTCGCTGCCAGAATTACTTTTGGTTGCACCAACAATGAAGCGGAATACGAGGCGTGTATAATGGGAATGGAGGAGGCAATTAATCTTCGGATTAAGAACCTCGATATATTCGGAGATTCAGCCCTCGTCATTAATCAAGTTACCGGCAAGTGGTATACGCATCAAGAGCATCTAATTCCATACACGGATTATGCTAGAAAACTGTTGACGTTCTTCACAATAGTCAAGCTTCAATACATACCACGTGATGAAAATCAGTTTGCCAATGCATTGACCACTCTTTCTTCGTCTATCAAAGTCTTGTGTTGGAATTATGTGCCCAAAATTGACATTTCCAGGCTTGACGCTCCAGCTCATGCCTTCTTTGTAGACGCCGTGTCTGATGAGAAACCTTGGTATTTTGATATCAAGATATTCCTGGAAAAGCAAGAATACCCAACTGGGGCATCTTCCAATGACAAGAAGACATTGAGGCAACTTGCTGCTAGCTTCTTCTTGAACACAAATGGGGTTTTATACAAGAGAAAATTTGACATGGTCTTGCTCAGATGCGTGGATAGACACGAAGCAAGCCTGTTAATGCAGGAAGTCCACGAGGGATCTTTCGGTACCCATGCAGGAGGGCATGCTATGGCTAAGAAATGGCTGAGATCAGGGTATTATTGGATGACAATGGATGCAGACTGCTGTTCATTTGCTCGTAAATGCCACAAGTGCCAGATATATGCAGACAAGGTGCATGTTCCTCCAAGCCCGCTCAACTTCATGTCATCTCCTTGGCCCTTTTCTATGTGGGACATTGACATGATCGGGAGGATAGAGCCAACTGCTTCAAATGGTCATCGTTTCATCTTGGTCGCGATTGATTACTTCACCAAATGGGTGGAAGCAGCATCTTATGCCAACGTCACTCGTCAAGTGGTGGCAAGATTTCTGAAAAGAGATATCATATGCAGATACGGAGTGCCCGAAAGGATCATTACTGACAATGGTTCTAATCTCAACAATAAGATGATGGCAGACTTGTGTCGGGACTTCAAGATTCAGCATCACAATTCTTCTCCTTACCGACCAAAGATGAATGGTGCGGTAGAGGCAGCAAACAAGAATATCAAGAAGATTGTGCGGAAAATGGTTTTCACTTACAAAGATTGGCATGAGATGTTACCATTTGCTTTGCATAGGTACCAAACGTCAGTCAGGACGTCAACTGGGGCAACTCCCTTCTCTCTAGTATATGGTATGGAAGCAGTCCTGCCTGTTGAAGTAGAGATTCCTTCATTGCGTGTGATGATGGATGTAAAGCTTGATGAGGCTGAATGGGTGCGTGCTCGTTACAATCAGCTATGTCTAATTGAGGAAAAGAGATTAGCGGCTATCTGTCATGGTCAGCTTTATCAGAGGAGAATGAAGCGAGCATTCAACCAACGAGTACGTACTCGGGAGTACCAAGTAGGAGAGCTTGTGTTGAAAAGGATCATTCCTCCAGGTTCAGATCACAGGGGCAAGTGGACCCCAAACTACGAAGGACCATTCATAGTGAAGAAAGTCTTCTCAGGAGGAGCACTGATGCTCACCACTATGAATGGAGATGACTTCCAGTCCCCTGTTAACTCAGACGCAGTTAAAAAATACTTCGCATAAAGAGACCCGCTGGACACAAAAACAGAATTAAAGTCCAGGCAAAAAAAAGGGCATCCCGGCGAGCTAAAAACAGAATAAAAAGCTCGGGCAAAAGTTAGGGAAAAAAATAAAAAAAAATGTACATCCGCTGAGTTGAAAATCCACATTGGACAGCTCAGGCAAAAAAGGGTATCCCGGTGGATTGAAAACCCGAAAGGGCGATCCACGCAAAATAAGGGAATAAGCGAACAACTGCGATCCGAGTAATCTGAATCACGTCATCGTTTCGTACAACTTGACAATATCAGATGGATAGGAAACAATCCCCTCATCCTCTCAGAAAGCAAAAGCAGAATGGAGAGTCTTGAAGACATGCTGGTCATAGCAGAAAGGGAACTCATTCGGATGTCGTGTCCATTGCCATTAGGATAGTTTATTTTCTCAATTTTATGGTGGCTACCTCTTTCTAGGTGGTTGCTTCCTGATGTAAAACATTTGCCTATTCAGAGGCCTTTCAATAAAAAGAATATTCAATCAAAAAGTTGTGTGTGTTTATTTTTGTTTGCAAAATGTCCTGAATTTTTGGCAAAAATAGCATTGCATTTAAACATGGTGATAATTGGAAAGAAAATGACATTGCAGGGAAACATTTGAAACCCTCTTTGAGTGTCGGGTGACGATGGATGAACGACTCATACCATGCAAGTCCCCGGGGCACGCTTGTGTTTTCTGTTGTTGCAGGTTGCGGGATGGCGTCACATTCTCCCCGAGCAGAATTCTTCCCCAGCTAAGCCTTGGCAGGTGGCCCAAGCAGTTTATTCTTCCCCAGTGGAATGCCAACCAGGAAGCTGAATGACTGATGTCCCCACAGGGCTTTGAATCAACAAATGTTCTCTCCAGCCAGAGCATTGTTGAGGCATCTTTTCCAGCCAAGTCTGAAGATGATCTTTCCCCACAGAGTTCTAATTTGATTTTCACTTCCGTCAGTGAAATATTCCCCAGCGGAGTTGCCATTCTTTTGGTCAATTTGATGATACATGCAGGCATTTGTTTGTTGCTCGTCTGCAATTCACAACACGCGTCTGTGTGTTCGTATTTTATTATTGCTCGTCTGCATCTTCCAACGCTCGTCTGTGTCATCATTTTGGTATTGCTCGTTTGCTTTCCCCAGCAGTGGTCCATGATTACCTTGACTTTGCTTGTATGCAATTTCCAACATTCGTCTGTGCTTGATATCTATGTCTGTTTGCTCGTCTGCAATTTCCAACACTCGTCTGTGTTTGATGATTTGAGATTATTGCTCGTCTGAAATTTCCAACACTCGTCTGTGCTTTGAGATATAATCTTGGTTGTTGCTCGTCTGCATTTCTCAACACTCATCTGTGTTTATTATCTGTTTGAAGCTCGTCTGCTTTGTTTGGATACTCGTCTGTATCATCCCCAACACTCGTTTGTGTTTTGATGTTTTGATATCTGTGATCTTTGTTGTTGCTCGTCTGCGCTTCCCAACACTCGTCTGTGTTTGGTACCCATTATTTGTGGTTGCTTGTCTGTATCATCCCCGACACTCGTCTGTGCTAGCTTATATCTGAATATGGTGACTTGCTGATTATCCTGGTATTCTTTTGTTGCTATTCCAAATGCTCTTCTGTGTTTGAATTTCTGGTATTCGTCTATACCAGTGGCTGATACTCGTCTGTATCATTTCCTAAAGCGCTCGTCTGTGTTTCTTAGATCATCGTCTGATACTCGTTTGTATCATTTACTGTTGACACTCGTCTGTGTTATCTTGATGATCATCCAATACTCGACTGTATTGAAGAGGTTTAAAATCCTGACTGTGGGAATAAATATCAAAATGGTTACCGGTCCTGGCGTAACAGGTATATCTGAAGGAGGCTCGTCTGTCTCAGGCACCCATAATTATTGTTGTACCTGGCGTAACAGGTTTGCTCAAAGAAGACTCGCCTGTCTTGTACCATATATCCACGGATAATATATGAAGAAGGTTCGTCTACCTTAATTATGCATGTCTATCCCACAGATTTTAATGCATCCTGGTCCTGGCGTAACAGGTATATCCGAAGGAGGTTCGTCTGTCTCAAGTCATATGTTTGCAAAGTGTTTGAGGACTCGTATGTTCAGCTCCTGGCGTAACATGATTGTTTGAAGAAGACTCGTTTGTCTTAGTATTCTTATTCCAGATAACAGTTTAAACTTGGAAGAAGCTCGTCTGCTTTTTCTCCCCTTCAGTCACCAAAGCGTCATTTGGTTGGGTTTATTTCCCAGTGTTGCATTCTTCGTCAGAGTGCAAATTTCTGGTCTTCTTGGTATTCAACCACAATTTATCTTGAACGGTCGATAGCCCGTGCTACCGTCCTTTTCAGATTAACAGTTGTTTGAATAGGGGCAGCTGTAACACCTTAAATTTGCCCTCTTCATTTTAAGCATCATATCACATCATATTCATCATGAACATATCATTTTCTTAGCATCCTAGCATGGAAAGATGAGGCATAACATTCTTCATGTCCTAACATTAGGCATATGATCATCTGTGGAGGTTCTTGAAGCATCACAAGCCATGAAAAGGGTCCCAATGGTTTTTTAAAAGTCTTATGAGGGGTCTACACTCCATTTACAAGATCAAGTTCATTTGCAAAAGCTCAGAAGGTTGCATGATCATCAGAGATTTCAGGATAAGGCAAAGCTCCTACACAAGGCACCTAAACTAGGGTTTGAGATTCAAGCATCAAAACCTCACAAATTTGGCCATTTCATTTGGGAAAAATATTTTATATGTCAAGAGGATCCTAGGTACCAATTTTCATGAGAAAATTCAATGTGGAAGTCAGAGAATTCTTCAGTTGCTTGCAGATGAAGTAATTGGTCAACTGTGCCCTTAAAACGTCAACTGTGTGATTTCAAGGGGTCCAACCAACTTTTTCTTGCCAAGGGGTGTCCTTACAATGCTATAATAGGTTTGGGATGCTTAGAGATCAAGAATCATGAAGATTTGAGGGTTTTTGCAAAATTGGTGAAAACTTGGTTTTAAGGATTTTCCATTTTTGGCAACTTTTGCCCTAATTTTTCAAGTGAGCTTAACATGATCAAAAATTCTTCAAATGGACCAAAGTCAAACATGAAAGTTGGAGATTAAGGGCTCCCATTTTCAAAAAGTACAAGTACTTTTTCATGGGATTCATATTTTGTCCTCTAGGCTCTTCGAAAGTTTGCTGCAAATTAGGGCAAATTCAAAAGTTTCATGCATGCACAAAAGCAAAAAGTTTCAAAACTTATTTTCAAGACTTGGTATGGATCAATTATGTGTCCAATGTTAAAATACATTGCATTTGGATCATTTTTCTCCAAGGAAATTCACAATTTCGTGCACAATAAGAATGGCATTACATAAGTGGATATTTTGCAAAATCATGAGGAATGTGTGATAACTTTGATCTAAGGGCCAGAATTGGTTGGATTATAATCAAGGGTAGGATTTGAATTGCATATAGGCTGAGAGGCCAAGCAAAGCATGAGCATTGCATGCTCTCACACCAAAATTGCAAGTTTTGCAAATTCACAATTTCTCATCATCCACACGTGCAAATCACACAATTCTTTCAGCATTGGATTAGGAGGTCATATTTAACAAGCTAGGGTTTCAGAAAGCTCCATCTCTCTCTCATTCTCTCATTTCCAAGTTTATGCACAATTTGCATTTTCTCTCATTTCTCATCACACACTAGCTCAATCTCAAAACAAATTGTGGATTCTTGATCAGTGCAAGCTAAGGATCATTAATCACACCATCATTCAAGCTCTCTCTCAAGATCAACAACCTTGCCATTTCAGGGCAGGTGTTGGCAAAGCTTCAGATCCAGCCTCATTCAAGGCTTTAGATGCATTTATTTTGCATCTAGAGTGAAGGTAGAGTGATTTTCATCCACTATCTGGTTTTCTAACACCTTGTATCAAGATCTGCAACTCAGGTATGCTTCAAAATATTTGGATCTGAAAATGAAATTGGTTATGTGTTTTGTAATCCTTGATGTACACTGAGCATTCTGCAAGTTGTAGTTTCGAAAATGGTGCATTGTAGCATGAGATATTTGAATTTCAGTTTTCATGGTCATACTTGTTTTTGTTCGATCTGGTTGTTTCATGGATCCATTGCTCATTTCAATCTCATTTTCGAACTCAGAGCCTATCAATTAGTGAATCTGGAGTGTTTTATTAGTTTTCATGAGGTTTTGTTCTTCTGGTTTGAATTCCGGTGCCGAGCCCTAGCTCCGGTCACCGGAAACTGCAAATATGAGCTAGGGTTTATGTGAGGTTGAAGATGAACCTCAACCATTAGATCTGTCCACCAACGCCCTGGATTGTGCCACGTCTCAAGTCAGCACCTCCTCCTTCTCACGTGAATATCTGTTTTATTTTTAATTCCAAGTGTGACGCATCCCACTAATAACCTTGTGTCCTCACCTCACCACCAATTAACCTGCCATGTCATTTAATGAAAGCATTTTAGTGTGCGTTGGATGCATCCTATGGTCTTGTTATTTCCCAGCTTATTTCCTGAATTTCCACAATATCTAATATACACATGTGCAGCTTAATGGGCTCAGTCTGGCTATTCGCACCCCCTCAGCTTCTAAGCCCAGTTCATTTACACGCAAACCTCATGCTATTTCCACCCCCAGTCATTGCTTCATATTTTAATTTCTTTTTCTTTTCATTTTTTTATTCCATTTTGATTTCTAATTATTTAAAATACTTCCAATTATTAAAAAATTCCAGAAATATTTATGAGTCTTCATTTGAGTTTTTCCTTCTTTTGTGAGTACATTGCCTTGTTCATTTTCCATAGGTTTCATTATTTGGAGTTTTGTGTTCATTCTTTTTGCTCTGGATTTCTAAGATGATGTAGTTCTTGTGTGATTGTTCCCCTGATTTTTAGAATTTTATTCATTGGGTATTGGTCCTTTGACTTGTGTTGGAAGTTATTAACCCTAGTTGGTGTTCTTGTCTCCATTTGACCTAGTTTGCTCCTGAATTTTTCCCAATCCTTTTGGTGTCTTGTTATATCATGTTTGAGGATCATTTGAATTAAGTTGTGGAATTTTTAGATGCTTGGTTGATTTAATTTGAATTTTTGTTCTCACCTTGTCCCACTTTGCTTCTTTGTGATCTTTAGCTCTCTTATAAGCTTAGAAGGGCACTTGTGCCAACTTCTTCTTCTCATTTGGGGTCCTTTTGGGGTACGGGTTCCATTCTGGTCTTGACTTAGGGTTTGTGTCTTAGAAACTTTTATGTTTGCTTACCTTTTGTGTTCTTTCTTTCTTAAGTGTATTCATCACATCTCTTTGCTTCTTTCACCTCATATTGTGATTGTTTGGTCTTGAGCCTCTCTTCTCTTCATCTTGTTAGCTTCTTAAGCTCTTCTTTGACTTGTTTTGGTTCTGGTTGTGTGCATTGAGTCCATGTTTGTGCATCTTTGCCTTGCATATTTCTTAAGTTTGCATGTGTTTGTCATTTGTTTCATCTTGTCTCATAATTTGCTTGCATGTTTCATTCCTCATTCTTGTGAGTTGCATTTGCATTGAGCATTTGTACACATCATTTCACTTCTGTTTGTATGATGTTGGCATGTTATCTTTTTCATTTCATTTCACTTGTATGCATGTTACTAACCTTGCAGGGGCTATGGTAAGTGTGAGGTGTGGAAGTTGAGTTCCACATCTCCAAATCTCATCTCTTCTTCTTATTTCTTTATTGTACTAACTCTTTGCTTGTTGGGCTTAGGCCTTTCTCACCTCATCCCTCTTCTTCTTCTTCTTCTTTTCTTCTTCTTATTTCTTCTTTAGGATAGGAAACCACACTAACCTTAGGATATCCATGCATGACAACACTTAGGAATCTTTAGTCCCCCATTAGACTTTTACCTTTGTGATCCTTTTGGTTCTTCTTATCTTCTCATCTCATAACCATAAAAAACATCTTAATAAAGTTTGAAGTAATACCTTGAGCAATAGCCTTATCCCATGAGGTGTGCTTGAAGTCTTCCCATCTTGGGATAGTACAAGTTTACCTTGTAATGCACAAGTCTGATCAAGGTATCTTCTTCACAAAGAAAAGCATAAAAAACACTTCTTCATTGTAAATAACCAAAAAACACTTAATAATTTAACCAGTTAGTGAGCTTAGGCCCTAATCTTTGGGTTCAAGTTTTGGGGATCTTCTCCTTACTTGAGTGTGCTTGTTCTATTATTCCATCTTGGAATGTAGTGACAAGTGCACATTCCATGGAAAAGAGCTTGAGTTCATTTCCTTGTGACACACTCCTAAAAAGCTTCTAAAAAACAAAAACAAACAATAAGCGTCTTTCCTTCGGGAATTATTTTCTCATCTCATTCGCTCCGTACGCGAACTTGCTCCTACTTGTCATTTTGCAAGACGGTTACGCACTCGTCGTCCGAGTCTGCAACACCTGAGCAATGGCATGGGCAGTTCAAGCCTTAATTCACAATCAATTTCCTTGCCACCCCTAGTTAGGGGAACTACAGCGTCTCTGATCCTCATTGTCCTGATGAGGTACGTAGGCAGCGGGGTAGGGCCCGTTCGAGCACAATCTTTATTTTCCCTACATTTTTTCTCAGTTTCTTTTCCAGTTCATTTTCTTTTCTTTTGCAGCAGCTTTCATACCCTCACCCTTTGAAACAGTTTTCTTTGTAAGCGTGGATCCCGTCGGGTACGGTGTACAATCTGGGTGCTAATACCTTCCCAGGTTGTAACCGACTCCCGAACTCAGTCTCTTTGGTTCGCAGGACCTGTGTCCTTCCTCTTCTTTCTTCTGGTTTGTGCAGCATTACCATTCCCTTTCTTTTGGGATAAAAATGTCTGGCTGGCGACTCTTTTCTTTTCTGCGCCACTTTCACGTTTGTACCAGGATGGAAATCCGGGGAGCGACAACCCGTGTCCTTCCTTTTCTTTTCTTCTGGTTTGTGCAGCATTACCATTCTCGTTCCTTCGGGATAAAAATGCCTGGCTGGCAACTCTACCTTCTTCCGCGCCACTTTCGCGTTTGTACTAGGATGGAGATCCGGGGAGCGACAACTAGCTGTGCAGGATGTAAGCGCCTGGCTTAACAGACAAACAAGATAACTTATGGTTGAATACCAAAGACAGTCCGAAATTTGCACTCACTGGGGATAAGAAGAAAAGGGATATAAATTGTAAAAGATAGTATAGTATGCTTATCAAATGAAAGTGATGGTGGACGACCATCGAGCAGAGGACGAATGTTAGGGGTAAAACAGTAAGCAAAGCAGTGACGGGGACGGCCATCATGCTAGGAAATAAAGAAACCGCGACGGGGACGGCCATCGGGTAAGGAAAATAAAATTCTCTGGGGATTGAGGAAAGCATTGATGGGGACGGCCATCAGGCTGGAAAGTAAAGTAAATAATGATGGGGACGGCCATCGGATAAGCATGATGAAGGACGGTCATCAGGAAAAGGAAAAGGGACCACGACGGAGACGGCCATCGGGTTAAAGAATAATAAAATATTTGATGAGGGACGGTCATCAAAGGTGAACGACGATCACCTAGCAGGGGACGGCTGCCGAAAATATCACAACATAGGACGAATGTCAGATAGAAAAGATGAACGATGGGGACGGCCATCGGATAAGCATGATGAATGACGGTTATCAGGAAAAGGAAAAGGGGCCACGACGGGGACGACCATCGGGTTAAAGAATAAATAAAATATTTGATGAGGGACAGTCATCAAAGGTGAAAGACGATCACCTAGCAGGGGACGACTACCGAAAATATCACGACATAGGACGAATGCCGGATAGAAAAGATCAACAATGGGGAAGGCCATCGAATAAGCATGATGAAGGACGATCAACAAGAGATGAAGGACGATCACCTAGCAGGGTACGACTTCTCTTGGGGATTATCGCGACATAGGACGAATGCCGGATAACAAGATCAACGATGGGGACGGTCATCGGATAAATGATGAGGGACGATCATCATAAGGTGAAGGACGATCACCTAGCAGGGGACGGCTGCTGAAAATATCACGACATAGGACGAATGCCGGATATAAAGTTCCAACAATGGGGATTCCACTGGGGAAGGGATGAGGGACGGTCATCCAAAGGTGAAGGACGATCACCTGGCAGGGGACGGCTGCCGAAAGATATCACGACATAGGACGAATGTCGGATAGAAAAAGTTGTTTTTGTTTCTGTGGGGATGTAAACACGGACGAGTGCTTACGCTCTTTTTTTATAAAAAAATAGAAGGTATAAGTGTTTGACAGTGTGTATAGACTGTCGCTCCCACCAAATGACACCCAGGTCAGAAGGGGTACAGACGCGAACGGTCGGCGAAAAGAGAGATGAAATAGAGTCGCCAGCTAGGCATTTTTATCCCGGAGGAAGGGCAATGCTGCATAGACCTAGAAAGATATATGGATAAGACGGTCGCGAACCAAAGAGACTGAGAAAGGGGGTTGGTTACAACCTGGGAAGGTATTAGCACCCAGATTGTCCGTCGTACTCGACGGGATCCACGCTTAAAAGATTTGTGTTTTAAAGGGGTAGTGTCAGTGCAATCTGTGTATCAAAGCTGGAAAGAATACAAGTGTCAGTGTAAAAGAAAAGTGAAGTGTATAGGAGAAGTGTCAGTGTAAGAACAGAAGTGAAATGCTCAAGATCATGAGGCTTAAAGAATGATGTTGGAAGGAGGGGGAATATACAGAGACTTTTGTTCGATAACTGTTAAGTTATGCCTACGTATCCTCTCGTGCAATGAGGAAGTCAGAACACCGTAGTTCGACCCAAAGAGACTGAAAGATAAATTGACTTGTGAACTGCTTACTTGTCTATGCTCAAGTGTATGACCTGTCTGGCTCAGGTGCAAACTGTCTTGCATTAGACGGAAGAAGCAAGTTCTCGTTTATGAGTGAGTATGATGAGAAAAGAATCCCGAAGGAGACGATTATTGTTTGTTTTTGTGTTTTCAATCTTTTATTGCTTTTGGAAATTTGTCATAAGAAAATGAGCTTAAGCCTAAACCAATGGATTAGTAAACTCATCACATCCTCCCTCTGATTAGGGGTAATGAGAATACCTTAAATGTGAAGTCAGCATCTCACACTTAATCACCATGGTATAGGATTAAGATCATTAACCTACTTGTGATTATTTAGATGTTTTTGTTGCTTTTGTTTAGTGTTAAGTAATGAGATTAAGCCATAATCAAGGATTTAATGGACTCATTACACCATCCTAATAGAAGGATAATAGATGAGAATATTTAAGCTGAGGAAGACTCCTCAACTTAATCCATGATTAGGGATTAACCTCATGTCAAAACAAAGCCTTTATTAAAGTGGATTTTAGTTAATGATAAGATGAAGAAGTGATTTTTATGGTTTGTAAGACAACTTGAGGGGGACTTGTCCATTAACACTAGGGTTAGTCCTTCTTAACCAATTAAGGAAGAATTAGAACCCTAATGCAAGGCCCAAGTTACAAGTTTGATGTCTTGATGATTATTAGGTGGATTGATTAAAGGAATTAAACACATTAAGGGTTTAACACTTAGGATTAAAGTTATACACTCCATCCTAATAGAAGGATGCAGGCATAAGCTTAATCACAAAGCCTTAAAACCTTTAGGGTTTAGTCCTTGATTATGAGACGAGAAGAGAAGACTCAAAGATGACACAAAGGTAAAAACTAAATGGGGGACTAATCAAACCCTAGTTGTTATCATGCTTGGTTGTTCTTAGGGTTTGTGAGGTTTGCAAGAAGATCTTCAGAGAAACCACCAGGAAGGAAGCAGATGAAAGGAGCAAGAGGCAAAGAGAAGCAAAACAACTTGCTTCACTTAAGAAGACAAGTTGCTTGAAGAAAGAAAGTAAGAGATGAACATGAATGAGCAAGCCCACTCTAAAACACATACAAAATGCAGCAAAGATGCAAGAGAGATGAGAAGAGATTATGAGAAGTGAAGGCAAATTCACTTCTCAAACAACTTACCACCTGAAATGTTAGCATAAGAAAATGAAATGCAATGCAAATGAGGTGCAATGTCATGATGAAAACCAAAACCAGAAGCATAAGTATGATGTTAATGATGCTAAGAGTTGATACAAACATGAGGCAAGGCATGAGAATGATCAAATAAACATAAGGATGCAAATGAGACATGCTTTGAACCATGAACATACATGAAAAGTTATGAAATGCAATGAACATACAACATGGCAAATGAAAGATGCAATGATCAAACATGATTCTAATATGTCCTAAGATGTATTATGAATCATGTGGATGCACAAAATGTCATGACAAGTCATTGGATGCAAGCAAATGAGAAATGGATGCAAAGGAAAGCACAAATTAGGGTTACATGCATCATGCAAAGCAAAAATCCAAAACCAGAAGCAAATGACATGATAAATATTTGAAAATGCAATCAAAGATACCCTAAACCTTATACAAACTCACTGCCCAAGGGAGAGGATCCAACTCCTAACCTAATGAAAGTTATGAATTTTCTAAGATTGTTAGGGTTTTAGGGTACTTCATCAAGAAAAATGCTAAACAAATTGAAAATGCAAGATCAATTCAAATCAAATTTATCCTATAAACTACATGCTATAAGAGTACAATGCAAAAAGAATCATCATCCAACTCTCAATGGTTAGGCAGAAAGGAATTTTTGAAGTTTGAAACAAAATATTGCCTAAAAATGAAATTAATTCCAATGAGAAGAATCAAAAGGCATCAAGAACAAAAAAGAAATTTGGTTTGAGAGTTGGACAATGTTTCTAAATGTTATGTGAATTTTTTTTGTGATTTTTAAATACCTAAATGTATTTTTAATTAATTAATTTCCATTAATTAATTAAAAATAAACATTTAAATGATTTTAAAATAATTTTTAATGCAAAAAAATAAAAATAAAAATATTTTTGGGTCTTAAAAATTAATGAAAACTTTGACAAAAATTTTCATAATTTTTAAATGATTTTTGCTATTTTTAATAATTCGTGTAAATAAAATGAAAAGAAAATGAATTAAAAATGAAAATAATGGAAAGTATGCAAATCTGAAGGCTGACATTCAAATGGAAAAGGAGGGAATTGACTGGCGCGTCATCCAACGGCTGTCATTCAAACTGACCAGATTAATTTATAAACTTAATTAATTAGATTAATGACGTGGATTAGGGCTTAAGTGATGAATCTGGACCACTTGTTTGCGCGCGGGTCAATGCCAGTCAACTGAATCTACGGCCTACATTCAAACTGAACCCTAAACCTAATTAAGACACTTAATCACTTTCAGGTCACCGGAGAAGAGCTCCGGTCGTCTTCTCCGGTGACACCCTCCCTGAGAAATCTCAAACTCACTCTCCTGGTCATTTTAAAAGCTGTAAAGCTCCAGATCAAACCTTTCCTTCTCCCTAAACATGAATCTAAACTCAAAATCCATTTCTTTCTACTCAAAACCATGATTCGAATCAAAAACATGAAAATGGCCAAACTTTCAAAGATGCAGTACATGCTCAATACTCAATCATTTTCAAAAATACAAAGTGCAAAACAATCAGGGGAACATGTAGATCATTTTAGTAACTTAAAACAAGGTTTCTGGAAAAAATAATTTTTGAAGCTACCTGAAGTGAAGCTTTCAGTTTGGAGCTTTTAGCCTGCTTCCTTGCTTCCAATCAACTCTAATGACCTCCCTCAGATGTTTGCAAAGCTTGTTTGGAGTTTATTTGGGCTGATTTGTGAGATTGATGGAGTTCTGTTCAGAGAGGGGAGGAAATCGTGTTTTGATTTCAAGGAGTTTCAGGGCAAGGTGAAGGGTCAGGGATGATCAGTGAGGCATGCTGAGATGTTCTATGGAGTTTGTTTTTATGTTTGATGCTTGTGTGATGTGTTTCGAATGAAAATGCATAAGAGGGCAAAGCTTGGAGCTATGGCTTGGAGAGTGTTTCAGGCTTGTGTGTCTGTTGTGTTATGTCTCTCTTGGTCCACTTATCACTCTTGGATAGGTCAGAGGAGTTGGTGTGGCCTAGCTTGATTGGTATGGGTCTTTTTGCAAAAAGTCCAAGTTAGGTGTACTTGAGGTATGGGCAAGTGTGAGGCTGTGATAGGGGCATGGTTTGGCTCAGCTGAGTTTAGGGAGAGCCATGGAAATGAATTAGAAGCAATGCAGCAAGTGGATTAGGGTTTGCCATAGGTTTTTGCAACTTTGTGACTTTTTGGCCCTTTTGTGATTACTTGAAGTACAAGTCATGAAAATGGACAAACTCTTGGTGCATTCTGACTTTTAGGCATTGGTTTATGTTTGTACAAAGATTAGAAGTCACTTTGAGGTCACAAATTGCCTTGGCAAGAGGTTTTGCAACTTTGCCTCTTTGGTGCAAAACTTGAAATTATGTGATTTTTCCCAACTTTGACAAGCCATAACTTTTGATCTAAAATGAATTAGAATGATTTCTTGTACTTTTTGAAAAGGGAATGATCCATTCTACAACTTTCATGACCAAAGTTTTCCCATTTGAAGCATTTTTGAATCAAAAAGAAAGGGTTGAAAAAGTTTCCCAAAATGGCAAGTTTCCATTACAAGTCATTTTCCCAAAAAGGCAACTTTGCAAATGGCTTGAAATTCTTCAATCTTGTGAACTTCTAACATCTTATATGATCAAATAAAGATCATACACATTCAAAATGATGAAGAACACCCTTTGGTTGGGTCCTTGGGGGCCTCAGATGCCCTGATTTTACACTGACTTGCTTAAGAAGTCAACTCTTGATTAGATGCCTTCCCCATGGAATTTCTTCATGAAAATTGATATGCATGATCCCTATAACATATAGAGACCAATAGAAACAAGAATGACCAAAAAATTGGAGCTATGGCCTTTGAAACCAAAACCCTAATTCTAGGTCATCTGTGTAGTTAAACCTGGCTCTACTTCCATGCTAATCTCAGTTCTTGTGATTCTTTGACTTTCTTAACCTTGTGGGGATATGATATGATGTTTGGACATACATGGACCCCTTTGGAGTGATTGATGACCTTTGGATTGGCTCAAATGGCTCTTGGATAGCTCAAACCACAAACCCTAGATGCAGATGACTTAGGAGCAATGCAGTGAATCAAAAATGTGGTATGAGATGCTATGATTGAACTTATGCATATGAAAAGATCACAAGCCATGGGGTGAATGGGTGAGGGCAAATTTGGGGTGTTTACAGCTGCCCCTATTCAAACATGAGTTAGCTGTGCAGGATGTAAGCAACGGCTTAACAGGCAAACAAGATAACTTGTGGTTGAATACCAAAAGACAGTCCAAAATTTGCACTCACAGAATGAAGAAGAAAAGGGATATAGATTGTAAGAGAAAATAAAGCATGATTATAAGGTGCGGGCGACGAAGGACGACCATCGAGCAGAGGACGACTGCTGGGGAAAGAGCAATGACGGGGACGGCCGACATGCTGGGGATATGAGAGATTGTGATGGGGACGGCCATTACGTAAAGCTATAAGACTCTCTGGGGATTATAGGTAAATGAAATAAATGATGAGGTACGGTCATCTAAGGTGAAGGACGATCACCGGGCAGGGTACGGCTGCCGGAAGTATCACGACATAGGATGCATGTAGGATAACAAGTTCGACGATGGGGACGGCCATCGGATAAGCATGATGAAGGACGATCATCAAGAGGTGAAGGACGATCACCTAGCAGGGTACGGCTGCTGAAAATATCACGACATAGGACGAATGTCGGATAAGAAGGGGTTCTAATGAATAGAGACTCCACTGGGGGTTGATGAAGGACGATCATCAGAGAGGTGAAGGACGATCACCTAGCAGGGGACGGCTGCTGCAAATATCACGACATAGGACGAATGTCGGATAAGAAGGAAATAGTTTAACAATGTCTTGTTGGGGACTTCGCTGGGGAAAGTAAACACGGACGAGTGTCTACATCCAGGAAATGAGAGGTATAAGTGTTTGACACGGTGTATAGATTGAAGATGCGGACGAGCATCCTTAAGATCATGATACAGACGGGTATCAGGTAGAAACAAAAACTGACACATGTTCAGAGATGATGATACGGACGAGTATTAACTGGTTAAACAAGAACACAGACGAGTGTCGGATCCAAGGGGACTCTTCTGGGGAATAATAGACACAGACGGGTGTCTAAATTCTAAAAAAAGAGGTAAAAGTATCTGACATTGTGTATGGATTAAATATGCGAACGAGCATCCTTAAGATTATGGTACGGACGAGTATCAGTAGAAACAAACGCTGACGCGTGTTCAGAGATGATGATACGGACGAGTACCAACTAGTTAACAAAGAACACGGACGAGTGTCGAATCTGAGGAGATATAAGTGGTGTACACAAGATACGGACGAGTACCTGTATGAGTAAAAAGTATGAAAGGTGTACAGACAAGTGTTTAACTTGTTGGGGAGAGTGACACGGACGAGTGTCAAAAGTATGATATAAACAAGTGTCCGATTTACAAAGTGTTCAGGTAACTACGTTGGGGAAGGTGACACGGACGGGTGTCAAGAAAGTTGTGTATATATATGTATTTGTGAGTGCAAAAGGGACGCTTTGGCTTTCCACTGGGGATATGACACGGAAGGGTGTCAGGATGTATCTGTATCCTTTAGGGAAAATGCCTTGGCTCTCTGCCGGGGAATCTGGGGAGTTTTCCGTATATCGTCGATGGATTGTCAGTATTTATAAGTGTTTGATTCAGAACATGGCTTATGATTATGCAATATGTTTGATTTTTGCCGTAATGCTCCGTATTAGACGGAATGCTACGCTCTGTGGGGAGAATATGATGTGAATGCCATGATTATGCAAAGATACCGATTCGGGATTCGGATCCCGTTGCTGCGAAGATCTCTGGCTGATCTGCCTGAAGTGGACATCCCAGCTGGGGATAAGATCATTGGTAGATCTGATAAGATGTATGACTCTGCATGGGGAAATGGATCACTGATAGACCTATCTCGGTAACGAGGGACCCAGCTGGGGTTTGTAGAAGCTTTCTTCACTCTGTTGTGAGATCCTCAGGCGTTGCTCTTCTGGATAGAGGCTGAAACTCTGTGGGGAGATGGTTCCTTGGCTTTCGTACTTGGCTGAGGAGGAATAATGGATGGCAACTCAGCTGGGGAGAAAGCACCTC
Source organism: Lathyrus aphaca (assembly GCA_963966055.1). NCBI lineage: Eukaryota > Viridiplantae > Streptophyta > Magnoliopsida > Fabales > Fabaceae > Lathyrus > Lathyrus aphaca. Next base: position 185,294,785 of record OZ014524.1, read on the forward strand.
CGATGCTATCTGTGAGATAGTCTGAGTAGATAATGATTTGCCAGCTTGCTGGGGTGAAGTTTTCATGCCCCATGTTGTGCTTTGAATACCTGCAATCCTGAAAAGACAAAGAAACGCACAAGTAATCCCGAGGTATCTCTTACCGGATTCCATCCTAAGAGTTTAGACACTCCCGGGAGTAAGTATATTTCCTGCAAGCACGTATTTTTTAGAAGAGAAACATCTGTATTTATGCAATCAGTATCTTAAAGACACCGGAAATTTTCGCAAATGAAAATAAAATGTACGAGACGAAACATGACTGAAAATCTGATCTTATTAATTCGAGTGCCCTGAATTGGAAAGGTACAGTTAAAGAAACATATCCCCTGAAATGAGGGAATTGTTACAAATTGAGAAACAAAAAGATGCTGGCAATGCTGATGACGCTTCAAGGAACTTCCCCTTTGCTATGACTCGTATGACATTTGACGTTCTTCTCGTCTTGCTTTCTGAAGAAGGCTGATTCTGAAAGAAGCTTAATCCTTTCGAAGCTTACCAAGTTGTAAGTGATACAGATGAATTCAGAGTACAGTTGTTCGCTTATTCCCTTATTTTGCATGGATCTCCCTTTCGGGTTTTCAATCCATCGGGATACCCTTTTTTGCCTGAGTTGTCCAATGCGGCTTTTCAACTCAGCGGGTGTACATTTTTTTGTTTATTTTCCCTTATTTTGCCCGAGTCTTTTATTCTGTTTTTGACTCGCCGGGAAGCCCTATTTTTGCCTGGACTTACATTCTGTTTTTATGTCCAGCGGGTCATTTTATGCGAAGTATTTTTTAACTGCATCTGAATTCACAGGGGACAGGAAGTCTTCACCATCCATAGTACTGAGCATCAGTGCTCCAACAGAGAAAACTTTCTTTACTACGAATGGCCCTTCATAGTTTGGGGTCCACTTGCCCCTGTGGTCTGTATGAGGAGGGAGGAGTCTTTTCAGCACAAGATCTCCTACTTGGTACTCTCGGAGCCTGACTTTCTGGTCAAAGGCTTTCTTCATTCGTTTCTGATAAAGCTGCCCATGACAGATCGCAGCCAATCTCTTCTCTTCAATCAGATTCAGTTGTTCGTACCGGGATCGGACCCACTCTTCTTCGTTCAGCTTAACATCCATTAGCACTCGCAGGGAGGGTAATTCAACTTCAACAGGTAGGACTGCCTCCATACCATACACAAGCTGATACGGTGTTGCCCCAGTGGATGTTCTGATTGACGTACGGTACCCATGCAAGGCAAATGGTAACATTTCATGCCAGTCTTTATAGGTAACCACCATCTTCTGCACAATCTTCTTGATATTCTTATTAGCTGCCTCAACAGCGCCATTCATCTTTGGCCTGTAGGGAGAAGAATTGTGGTGTTGGATCTTGAAGTCCCGGCATAGTTCTGTCATCATTTTATTGTTCAAGTTGGAACCATTATCAGTAATGATTCGCTCGGACACTCCATACCGGCAGATGATGTCTCTCTTTAGAAATCGGGCTACCACTTTCCTGGTAACATTTGCATATGAGGCTGCTTCAACCCACTTGGTAAAATAGTCAATGGCTACCAAGATGAATCTGTGGCCATTCGAAGCAGTCGGTTCAATCTTGCCAATCATATCAATGCCCCACATAGAAAAGGGCCAGGGTGAAGACATCACACTCAGAGGATTGGGAGGCACATGCACCTTATCTGCATAAATCTGGCATTTATGGCATTTTCTGGCATAGGCACAACAGTCAGCATCCATTGTGATCCAGTAATAGCCTGATCTTAACAGCTTTTTAGCCATAGCATGCCCTCCTGCATGGGTACCAAAGGATCCTTCGTGCACCTCGTGCATCAACAAATCTGCTTCTGTCCTATCAACGCATCTGAGGAGTACCATATCAAAGTTTCTTTTGTACAAGGAACCGTCAGCATTCAGAAAGAAACTACCAGCAAGCCTTCTTAAAGTCTTCTTATCATTGGAAGATGCCCCAGGTGGGTATGTTTGATCCTCCAAGAAGCATTTGATATCATGGAACCAAGGCTTATCATCTTTGACAGCATCTGCTGAGAACACATATGCTGGTCTGTCAAGTCTGGATACTGAGATCCGAGGTACGAAGTTGGCAGCTTGAACTTTGATCATGGATGAAATGGTAGCCAGAGCATCTGCAAATTGATTCTCGTCCCGAGGGATATACTCAAGCTTGACCGTTGTGAAGAAAGTCAATAACCTCCTTGTATAATCCCTGTAAGGTACCAGATGATCCTGGTGTGTGTACCATTTGTCGTTGGTTTGATTAACTACCAGAGTTGAATCTCCGAACACAGTCAAAGTCTTGATCCTTAGGTCAATGGCTTCCTCGAGACCCATAATGCAAGCTTCGTATTCAGCTTCGTTGTTAGTGCAGTTAAAGGTGAGCTTTGCCGAGAAAGGCATGTGAACCCCCTTAGGTGTAATGAGTACTGCACCAACACCACGATCATTCATGTTAACAGCCCCATCAAACATCATAGTCCATTCTTCTTCTGGGTCAGGCCCTTCAGTGTGAACAGGCTCTTCATGATCTTTTGTTTTATGAACATGATGTCTTCATCAGGGAAGTCAAATCTCATAGGCTGGTAATCATCAATAGGTTGCTCAGCAAGATAATCAGATAGTACACTGCCCTTGATGGCTTTCTGAGATGTGTACTGAATATCATACTCTGTTAGGATCATTTGCCATCTTGCAACCCGTCCGGTAAGTGCTGGCTTCTCAAAGATATACTTAACTGGGTCCATCTTTGATATCAACAAAGTAGTGTGGGTCAACATATACTGCCTTAGTCGGCGAGCAGCCCACGCTAAAGCACAGCAAGTTTTCTCGAGCAGTGAATAACGTTGTTCACAGTCGGTAAACTTTTTGCTTAGGTAGTATATTGCATACTCTTTTCGACCAGACTCGTCATGCTGGCCCAGCACACACCCCATTGACTCTTCTAATACTGCCAAGTACATTATCAGAGGTCTTCCTACAACTAGAGGCATAAGGATTGGAGGCTCTTGTAAGTATTCCTTGATTTTGTCAAATGCCCTCTGACAGTCTTCGTTCCACCTGACCGTTTGTTCCTTTCTCAACAGCTTGAACAAAGGCTCGTAGGTTGCTGTAAGGTGAGATATGAACCGTGAAATGTAGTTCAATCTACCTAGAAACCCCCGAACTTCTTTTTCAGTCTTCGGAGCAGGCATTTCTCGAATGGCTTTGACTTTGTCAGGGTCAACCTCAATCCCTTTCTCACTCACAATAAATCCCAGCAACTTACCGGATCGTACCCCGAACGTGCACTTGTTGGGGTTTAACTTCAATTGGTACTTCCTCAGACGCTTGAATAGCTTCAACAAATTTACCAGGTGGTCTTCTTCTGTAAGGGACTTGGCAATCATGTCATCCACATAACATTCAATTTCTTTGTGGATCATGTCGTGGAATAATGTTACCATAGCCCGCTGATATGTGGCACCCGCATTCTTCAGTCCGAATGGCATCACCTTATAACAGAACGTGCCCCAGGGTGTGATGAAAGTTGTCTTCTCCATGTCTTCAGGTGACATCTTGATCTGATTATATCCTGAAAATCCGTCCATGAAGGAGAACACCGAGAACTGAGCCGTATTATCAACCAATACATCAATGTGAGGTAATGGGAAGTCATCTTTCGGGCTGGCTCTGTTCAGATCCCGGTAGTCCACACACATCCTCACCTTGCCATCTTTCTTAGGCACAGGTACGATATTAGTAACCCACGGCGGATAGCTAGTCACAGCGAGGAAACCGGCATCCCACTGCTTTTGTACCTCTTCTTTAATCTTCATCGCCATATCTGGGCGAGTACGGCGTAGTTTCTGTTTTACTGGCGGGCAGTCTTCTTTTAAAGGCAGCTTGTGCATGACAATATCGGTGTCCAACCCGGGAATATCCTGATAAGACCAAGCAAACACATCCACATACTCTCGAAGCATGTCAATCAATTGCTCTTTCACTGAATCTTGTAGGCAGGCCCCGATCTTAACTTCTTTTACGTCTTCTTCCGTACTAAGATTAACCGTTTCAATCTCCTCCTGATGAGGAGTGATAACCTTCTCCTCTTGCCTTAACAACCTGGCTAGCTCTTCAGGAAGCTCATAATCTTCTTCAACCCCTTCATCAACTTGATTGATTGGATTGTCAAAGTCATACGAAGCCATAGTGTTGTTGTCGGTGCAATCTGAAAGGCACTCTCTGCAAGGGTTTAGATTGTTCATTTTAGTGATCAATTTTAATCTTGTTTAGAAAAAGTGAAATGAAGTTTATCATTTTGGAAAACATTGCCATTTTATTTTTGTACAAAAAGAAAAAAAATGGAAAACAGTGAGCGAAAAAGAAAAAGACTCATTTGCAAAAGATGTCCGATATTCATTGATTGATCTGTTTGCACAAAACTACAAGATGGCCCGATTACAAAATGAGTCTTGTCATCTTGGGCAAGATGCAAGACTTGATGCATGCTTAAAAATACAGGAAATAATAATTACTCTGCAGGAGTAACCCTTATAATTTCCTGGGAAGACCAGTTAAGGACTTGGCTCCCCGGGATCCTTGGACGTATCCAGCTCTCCAGGTTGCGGTCGCTTTCTTCCTCGTCTTCCAAGTTGTTCACAGCATCCGGGGTGAGCATTCCCCCGCTGACAAAATTGGGCTCCTTGGCAGCCTCTGATTGATCTTGTTGAGTTGGTTTGTAACCCAACCCAAATCTGTCCTCCTTCTTCTCCACGGGCAGCAGCTTGCCCCAGCCTTGGGCAGTACCCTCTTCAACAACCTTCCTGGCTTGCTGATAAGATGTCATGGAGGTTCCTAGTACAGCAGATGCTTCATTAATGTTCAGGGCCTCAAACCCTTGGCTCATAGTTTCATGGATCTCTCCATCCATTTCAATGTACTTATACGTAGCCAGATGGCTAACAAAGATGTCCTCTTCACCACAGATGGTGATGATCTGGCCTTCCCACTCGAATTTCAGCTTCTGGTGAAGGGTAGACGTAACAGCGCCAGCGGCATGGATCCAAGGTCTACCCAACAAACAGCTGTAGGCCGGCTGAATGTCCATCACATAGAAGGTAATTTTAAAAGTCTACGGGCCAATCATCACAGGCAGATCAATCTCTCCAAGCACTGATCTTTTAGAGCCATCAAATGCTCTCACCACCAAATTACTCGGACGCAGTGCCAAGCCATCATACTCCAGCTTCACCAAGGCTTTCTTTGGTAGAACATTGAGTGAAGACCCAGTGTCCACCAGTACATGGGATAGAACAACACCCTTGCATTCTAGAGTGATATGTAAAGCCTTGTTGTGGTTACGTCCCTCAGTTGTTAGGTCAGCATTGGTGAAGCCCAGTCCATGACTGGTGTTGACATTTGCCACCACGGTTTCTAGCTGATTAACAGTGATCTCCTCTGGCACGTATGCTGCGTGCAGGACTTTTAGTAATGCATTCATGTGAGCTTCAGAACACATCAACAGGGATAATATGGAGATTTTTGAGGGAGTTTGGTGAAGCTGATCCACCACTTTGTAATCACTTCTCTTTATAATCCTCATAAACTCGTCTACATCTTGCTCAAAAGATGTCTTCTGAGTTTCCTTGATAGCTGCTTCTTCAGATATCACACTTTTTCCCTTTGCTTTGGCAGCAGCTTCTGCTTCGGCATTAGGCCTTTGCAGTTGTGAGGCAAAAAGGCGTCCGCTTCTGGTGAAGCCTCCGCCTCCCCCAACATTATCAATCTGTGGAGAAGAGGTTGAAGAATCCAAAGTGATTTTCTCCCCGTTGCAGTAGAGGTCAGAGCCATAATGCCAGGGTATAGCATTACTGCTTTCATATGGAACTGGTCCAGGCACCGTGATGGTAACTGGACTGACTGCTGCAGAGGAAGGTACTGAAATGGTGTGCGGATCGTAGTAAATGGTGACCGGTAATCTGGCAGGAGGTGCCACTGTTTGTTGTTGAAAGTTGTTGTTTGGAGGAACATCTGACGGATCATAGTAAATGGTGACTGCTGAGATATCTTCATTAATTTTTGTTGGCGTTGTAGAAGATTCTGCTGAATAAATGGATGTTGATGTTGTAGAAGAAATGGTTGTTGATATCTGGTTTGTTTAAGTGATAGATGAAGCCATTGTTGATGATATTGATGAATTGGTTGGAATGATCGTTGTTGTAGTTGTAGAAGCATCAGGAATTGTTGTCAAAGGGATTGCTGGATTTGTAGGCACCGTTGTTGAGATCTGAAGTATACCACTTTTGATAAGACCATCTATGTCGCTTCTCAAATTATCACACCCGTTGACCGAAATGTTACAATACCCACAACCGAGCTCACACCCGGGGAACATCTAGCACTCTAGAAGCTGAGCTTTAATTTCGACCAGAGGTGTCCGAATCTGTCCAACACTGGTGATTAAGAAAGATGGCTTGTCTTCCTCAATGGCATTAATTCTCGGTCCTCCATGATTGGGAATGGGATTTTTGGTGACACTTGGAGGGGGTGAAAAGTTGAGGGCTTTAGAATCCACTAGGTCCTGGACTTTCATTTGCAAAGCCCTGCATTTCTCCGTATTGTGGCCAGGTGCATTGGAATGGAAAGCACATCTGGCGTTGACATCATAATTTCTTGGAAGATTAGAGGGATCTGGTGGTGCCAATGTCCTTAATTCAACCAAGTTGAGTTTCAGGAGTTGTGGCAATAAGGCAGCATAAGGCATAGGGATAAGGTCAATCACCCTATTTGCCTGTGACGGTCTTTGCTGAAAGGGTCTTTATTGATTGTTGTTATTGTTGCTGTTGTTGTTATAGGCTCTCTGTGGCGGATACTGAACTTGCTGTTGGTAATGTGGTTGTGGTTGTTGATATGCTGGTTGCTGAGGAATCGGAGCTGGAATAGTGACAGCTGCTACTGACCTGTGGACATACTGAGGTCTGCCCCTGTTGGCATGAATGGCATTTGTCTCACTGGTTCTTCTAGGTCCCACAAAAGGTTTCCTGGGGTTATTGGACGAACTTGCACCATTATCAGAAATCTTACCCATTTTCAACAGGCTTTCAATTCTTTCTCCAGCTATAACTACGTCAGCGAAACTGGTGGAAGAAAAGGTAGCTAGCCTATCAATATATGTTCCTTGCAAAGTATTCATAAACATGTCGGCCATTTCTCTTTCCGACATGGGTGGCTGGACAGCAGCAGCAAGCTGTCTCCACCTCTGGGCATATTCCCTGAAGCTTTCTCTGGAGGAATGAGACATTCCCATCAAGAGGGTCCTGTTAGGGACCATGTCCAGATTGTATTGGTACTGCCTGATGAAGGCCTCAGCTAGGTCCTTCCAGCATCTAATAGTAGCTCTGGTCAAGTGTGAATACCACTCCCTTGAAGCCCCAGTCAAACTATCTTCAAAATAGAACATCCACAGCTTTTCATCCATGGTGTATGCTTTAAGTCTCCCCAGAAAGGACTGTAAGTGAGTTCGTGGACAGGAAGTGCCATTGTATTTCTCGAAGTACGGGGGTTTAAACTTGTGGGGAATCCTTACCCCATCCACTAACCCCATATGCATGACATCAAAACCCAGGGAATTTTGAGACTCCAGAGATCTCAACTTCTCAGCAATTTCATCAAACCTCCTATCATAGACTTCCTCGCCAGCTCCCATGACAGTAAACTGTTCTTCTTGGGGATCCTCTTGCAGGATTCTCCCCCCAGTAGCATTTCCTTGCACATTTCCTGGGATGTTGACTTCCGGATGTAGGTGTGGCCCATATACTGGTGGGTTAACATGAGGCTGACCCCTTTCATTGTTACTTGTCCCTCCAGTTCCCAGATGGGGTTCTTCCGGGGTTTGTCTTTCTACTAATGCCCTCAACCTTTCTTGACTCTGGGCCAAGCCATTCATTACTTCCATGAATTGGGTCATTTGGTTTCTCATCTCCAGCCTTTCATTAGCCATTTGAGTTCTGACCTCTGTCAGATCTTGATGTACTTGATCCATTTGGATACCAGGAAGATTGTTGCGAGTAGGATACCGGTGCGGACGGTTGAGAGGGAACACCCGGCGGCGAGCAATAATTCCTGAACCACAACAGAGTTAGTAACAAACAAAACAAAAACCTACAAAACAAAACAAAAGTCAGTATGTAATGTAGTATGCTTATTTGTTTTCCAAGGTATCCGGCTTGGCTCTTGGTTTTGACCTTTCCAGACCCTGAGGAAGAATGCTTGATGCTGCTTGAGAAAAGAAACTCAATGAAACAAACTATCACATACATTACAAATGGTGGATCATACATAGTTTGTTTTTACAACACATGCCCCTGAAGGGTCAAAATACAACATAAAAAGAAAAGTACATCAAATGGAAATAACAACAAGCAAAGAAGTCAAACATCTAATCCAAACTCATCCTCCTTAACCTCCTTCAAAAGTGATTCAGTTACAGGACCAGCCGGATGCTCTGTAATGTTTCTGATAAGAAGGTTTCTGGTGGCAATAGCAGTGGTCAGCTTCTTGTGCCTTTCCTGGTCCTTTGACCTCTTCAGACCAGCCCTAAGCTTCAATTCTGAAATCTCCTTCTGGGCTGCCAACAGAGCTTCTTGTTGTTTCTTTTCATTGGCCTCCAACTGCTCAATCCTGGCTTGAGTTCTCTTATCTTCTTGAGTACGAGCTTCAGTGATCCTGACCCACCTAGCTTGACTTTCTTGTAGATAGAGATCAATCCTAGCCTTCTGAAACTGGGCCTCTTTACAAGCATTCTTCAAAATTTTCTCCCCAGCTCTTGATTTCTTGATGTAGTCCTCTGCTTTCTCAATCTTGGCTAGATGCTCCACTTGAAGCTTTTCCAACCTCTCAATGTCTAGACGACCATCACTCCTCTCCCAGAGGGTCTTCTTCAGAGCTTGAGACAGATTCTCATTCCTTTCCTTCAGCTTCTCAAATTCTTCCAGACTGACAGTGGCTGCAGGTGGTATTGTGGATGGTCCAGGTGCATCCTCAATGGTGAAAGGCATCCCAGCAATCTGAGCTCTAGCATGAGACTATTCATAATACTGAGCTGAGGCCACATTGTTGCACCTCCCAAGAATGGCCATCCCTTTGGTCTGGATGTTGTCCCAAGCCCAGGATGCTTGCCTGACAACAGATAGATTAGGTTTTATCTCACAATACAGGGTTTCAGCCAAATCTTGCACTCTAGGAGGGTGAACCAAAGCATATCCTAATTGCCTCTTAAACAGCAAAGGATTGTAGTTGATGCAACCCTTCATTCCTACTAGAGGTACATTGGGGTACTGTCCATAGCTAGTAATTATGTCCCTGCCTTTGGTGCTCTGGGTACACCATCTGATGTCATCTGAAGTCAAAGCAATAAGTCTCTTAGCCCAATTCTTTTGTTGGTGAGGATTCAGGAAGGCATCAGTCTTGGGTAAGTGTTTAAGCAACCAGGTATGAAACAGGGGAGCACAGCATCTCACCAACTTCCCTCTTTGCTTCTCATTTCTTTGATGAACAGAATAATAGAAATCTCCCAGCAACGTGGGCACTGGGTTCCTCAGAATGAAAAGATGAATGGCATTCTTGCTGATAAATTTGGGCTCATCTGCAAATAGTATAACCCCATTTATACTGAGGGCTAACAATGCACAAACTGCCCTCCATTCTCCCAGAGAGGCTTTCAGGATGGCCTGAGAAGTCAGAAAGTCCAGGTTCAAACCAGGGATCCCAGCCTTTGTTGTCATGTTCTGCTCAATCAAAATAGGTTCCAGGTACAGTGCTTTTGCCACTTCTCCATTGCTGGGAGAAGTCATCTCTGGGTTGAAGGGGATATCACCCCTGACAGGTACTCCAATCAATGATGAGAACTCCTCCAGCAGAGGTCCTAGCTGAAAGTTCTGGAAAGTGAAGCATCTCAAAGGAGGGTCATAGAACTGTAGGAAAGTGTGGATCAGACTTCTCTGAGAAGGGTCTAGGTCCATGACCATATCAAGGATGCCTCCATAATGCTCTCTGAATAATGGGATGTGGTCTGGAGTGATGAGTGCCTGGACCTGCCTGATGCCAGTCAGCACAGGCTCAAAGAAATGGTATGAAATGTTGCTCTTCTTGGGTGCCATGACTGCTGATAAAGAGTTGAAACAAGTGCTGATGATGAAGACTGATACTGGAGATGAGCCACTGATAGGCTGAGGCTGGTGATGAAAGTAGCTGAAGCAGGCAACTGATGAGGATAGCTGAGGCAGATAACTGATGAACAAGGGTCTATGCAGATGAAGGGGTCAAAACCAAGCCAGATACAATATGGATACCCTGAAAAACAAATAAACAAATGTCAAATGATGCAATGATGAGTATGCAAATGACAATGCAAGGGTTTGTGATCAAGCTGGATCTGATTACTGCCTTGATATAAGTCCATGTATGTTTAAGAAGTCCAGATGGAGGTTCAGAAATACAGTAACCAAGGGGGGGACTCAAATAAAGAGTCACATATCCAGGGTTAAATCACAAGAACTGTCCAAAGTGAGGTACTCTTAATCAAACAAGTAACAGGGTATGATGTGGCCAAAGGTACCTGCAAACCTGTAAACAGCCCAACCCCCTCACAGGTAGTGTTCTAAAACAAGGATCCTCAGACTTGGATCAGTTATGAGAAGTGTAAACACTTCTAACCCGGAGGTACAGTGTTTACAATAACCATAAAAGATCCTCCTCTAATTCACCTCAGTTTCTGAAGGTCATAATAAAGGTCATCCAGACTTAGCAGGCTTCCCAGATAGCCCTAGCACTACAGGAAATCTGTAGCACAGAGTTCTCAAGAAGAAACCCACATCTGAACCGTGTTTCATATTCCCGCACCAGACCGAAATGGAATGGGAAAGAATATGAACCACTCTAGCCTAGGTGTCACTCAGGTCCCAGGTATAGGGCCTTAAACTCTCAGTAGAACCCCACCCACCAAAACAACAAAACCAGATCCAGCAAGATGACAATATGACAGTATGATACATAAAGCTGTAAAGAAAGCAATAAATAACTGTACATAAAGCAGTAAATAAAACAAATATATAAACATTATTAACACATAACACCCTAGTAAGCACAAATCAAACAAGCGCTAGGAGGAACCCACAAAAAGAACCAGAAGCCCTGGTTACAGTATAAGGGTCCCCAGCAGAGTCGCCAAGCTGTCGCTCCCACTAAATGACACCCAGGTCAGAAGGGGTACAGACGCGAACGGTCGGCGAAAAGAGAGATGAAATAGAGACGCCAGCTAGGCATTTTTATCCCGGAGGAAGGGCAATGCTGCATAGACCTAGAAAGATATATGGATAAGACGGTCGCGAACCAAAGAGACTGAGAAAGGGGGTTGGTTACAACCTGGGAAGGTATTAGCACCCAGATTGTCCGTCGTACTCGACGGGATCCACGCTTAAAAGATTTGTGTTTTAAAGGGGTAGTGTCAGTGCAATATGTGTATCAAAGCTGGAAAGAATACAAGTGTCAGTGTAAAAGAAAAGTGAAGTGTATAGGAGAAGTGTCAGTGTAAGAACAGAAGTGAAATGCTCAAGATCATGAGGCTTAAAGAATGATGTTGGAAGGAGGGGGAATATACAGAGACTTTTGTTCGATAACTGTTAAGTTATGCCTACGTATCCTCTCGTGCAATGAGGAAGTCAGAACACCGTAGTTCGACCCAAAGAGACTGAAAGATAAATTGACTTGTGAACTGCTTACTTGTCTATGCTCAAGTGTATGACCTGTCTGGCTCAGGTGCAAACTGTCTTGCATTAGACGGAAGAAGCAAGTTCTCGTTTATGAGTGAGTATGATGAGAAAAGAATTCCGAAGGAGACGATTATTGTTTGTTTTTGTGTTTTCAATCTTTTATTGCTTTTGGAAATTTGTCATAAGAAAATGAGCTTAAGCCTAAACCAATGGATTAGTAAACTCATCACATCCTCCCTCTGATTAGGGGTAATGAGAATACCTTAAATGTGAAGTCAGCATCTCACACTTAATCACCATGGTATAGGATTAAGATCATTAACCTACTTGTGATTACTTAGATGTTTTTGTTGCTTTTGTTTAGTGTTAAGTAATGAGATTAAGCCATAATCAAGGATTTAATGGACTCATTACACCATCCTAATAGAAGGATAATAGATGAGAATATTTAAGCTGAGGAAGACTCCTCAACTTAATCCATGATTAGGGATTAACCTCATGTCAAAACAAAGCCTTTATTAAAGTGGATTTTAGTTAATGATAAGATGAAGAAGTGATTTTTATGGTTTGTAAGACAACTTGAGGGGGACTTGTCCATTAACACTAGGGTTAGTCCTTCTTAACCAATTAAGGAAGAATTAGAACCCTAATGCAAGGCCCAAGTTACAAGTTTGATGTCTTGATGATTATTAGGTGGATTGATTAAAGGAATTAAACACATTAAGGGTTTAACACTTAGGATTAAAGTTATACACTCCATCCTAATAGAAGGATGCAGGCATAAGCTTAATCACAAAGCCTTAAAACCTTTAGGGTTTAGTCCTTGATTATGAGACGAGAAGAGAAGACTCAAAGATGACACAAAGGTAAAAACTAAATGGGGGAATAATCAAACCCTAGTTGTTATCATGCTTGGTTGTTCTTAGGGTTTGTGAGGTTTGCAAGAAGATCTTCAGAGAAACCACCAGGAAGGAAGCAGATGAAAGGAGCAAGAGGCAAAGAGAAGCAAAACAACTTGCTTCACTTAAGAAGACAAGTTGCTTGAAGAAAGAAAGTAAGAGATGAACATGAATGAGCAAGCCCACTCTAAAACACATACAAAATGCAGCAAAGATGCAAGAGAGATGAGAAGAGATTATGAGAAGTGAAGGCAAATTCACTTCTCAAACAACTTACCACCTGAAATGTTAGCATAAGAAAATGAAATGCAATGCAAATGAGGTGCAATGTCATGATGAAAACCAAAACCAGAAGCATAAGTATGATGTTAATGATGCTAAGAGTTGATAAAAACATGAGGCAAGGCATGAGAATGATCAAATAAACATAAGGATGCAAATGAGACATGCTTTGAACCATGAACATACATGAAAAGTTATGAAATGCAATGAACATACAACATGGCAAATGAAAGATGCAATGATCAAACATGATTCTAATATGTCATAAGATGTATTATGAATCATGTGGATGCACAAAATGTCATGACAAGTCATTGGATGCAAGCAAATGAGAAATGGATGCAAAGGAAAGCACAAATTAGGGTTACATGCATCATGCAAAGCAAAAATCCAAAACCAGAAGCAAATGACATGATAAATATTTGAAAATGCAATCAAAGATACCCTAAACCTTATACAAACTCACTGCCCAAGGGAGAGGATCCAACTCCTAACCTAATGAAAGTTATGAATTTTCTAAGATTGCTAGGGTTTTAGCGTACTTCATCAAGAAAAATGCTAAACAAATTGAAAATGCAAGATCAATTCAAATCAAATTTATCCTATAAACTACATGCTATTAAGAGTACAATGCAAAAAGAATCATCATCCAACTCTCAATGGTTAGGCAGAAAGGAATTTTTGAAGTTTGAAACAAAATATTGCCTAAAAATGAAATTAATTCCAATGAAAAGAATCAAAAGGCATCAAGAACAAAAAATAAATTTGGTTTGAGAGTTGGACAATGTTTCTAAATGTTTCTAAATGTTATGTGAATTTTTTTTGTGATTTTTAAATACCTAAATGTATTTTAAATTAATTAATTTCCATTAATTAATTAAAAATAAACATTTAAATGATTTAAAAATAATTTTTAATGCAAAAAAATAAAAATAAAAATATTTTTGGGTCTTAAAAATTAATGAAAACTTTGACAAAAATTTTCATAATTTTTAAATGATTTTTGCTATTTTTAATAATTCGTGTAAATAAAATGAAAAGAAAATGAATTAAAAATGAAAATAATGGAAAGTATGCAAATCTGAAGGCTGACATTCAAATGGAAAAGGAGGGAATTGACTGGCGCGTCATCCAACGGCTGTCATTCAAATTGACCAGATTAATTTATAAACTTAATTAATTAGATTAATGACGTGGATTAGGGCTTAAGTGATGAATCTGGACCACTTGTTTGCGCGCGGGTCAATGCCAGTCAACTGAATCTACGACCTACATTCAAACTGAAACCTAAACCTAATTAAGACACTTAATCACTTTCAGGTCACCGGAGAAGAGCTCCGGTCGTCTTCTCCGGTGACACCCTCCCTGAGAAATCTCAAACTCACTCTCCTGGTCATTTTAAAAGCTGTAAAGCTCCAGATCAAACCTTTCCTTCTCCCTAAACATGAATCTAAACTCAAAATCCATTTCTTTCTACTCAAAACCATGATTCGAATCAAAAACATGAAAATGGCCAAACTTTCAGAGATGCAGTACATGCTCAATACTCAATCATTTTCAAAAATACAAAGTGCAAAACAATCAGGGGAACATGTAGATCATTTTAGTAACTTAAAACAAGGTTTCTGGAAAAAATAATTTTTGAAGCTACCTGAAGTGAAGCTTTCAGTTTGGAGCTTTTAGCCTGCTTCCTTGCTTCCAATCAACTCTAATGACCTCCCTCAGATGTTTGCAAAGCTTGTTTGGAGTTTATTTGGGCTGATTTGTGAGATTGATGGAGTTCTGTTCAGAGAGGGGAGGAAATCGTGTTTTGATTTCAAGGAGTTTCAGGGCAAGGTGAATGGTCAGGGATGATCAGTGAGGCATGCTGAGATGTTCTATGGAGTTTGTTTTTATGTTTGATGCTTGTGTGATGTGTTTCGAATGAAAATGCATAAGAGGTCAAAGCTTGGAGCTATGGCTTGGAGAGTGTTTCAGGCTTGTGTGTCTGTTGTGTTATGTCTCTCTTGGTCCACTTATCACTCTTGGATAGGTCAGAGGAGTTGGTGTGGCCTAGCTTGATTGGTATGGGTCTTTTTGCAAAAAGTCCAAGTTAGGTGTACTTGAGGTATGGGCAAGTGTGAGGCTATGATAGGGGCATGGTTTGGCTCAGCTGAGTTTAGGGAGAGCCATGGAAATGAATTAGAAGCAATGCAGCAAGTGGATTAGGGTTTGCCATAGGTTTTTGCAACTTTGTGACTTTTTGGCCCTTTTGTGATTACTTGAAGTACAAGTCATGAAAATGGACAAACTCTTGGTGCATTCTGACTTTTAGGCATTGGTTTATGTTTGTACAAAGATTAGAAGTCACTTTGAGGTCACAAATTGCCTTGGCAAGAGGTTTTGCAACTTTGCCTCTTTGGTGCAAAACTTGAAATTATGTGATTTTTCCCAACTTTGACAAGCCATAAATTTTGATCCAAAATGAATTAGAATGAGTTCTTGTACTTTTTGAAAAGGGAATGATCCATTCTACAACTTTCATGACCAAAGTTTTCCCATTTGAAGCATTTTTGAATCAAAAAGAAAGGGTTGAAAAAGTTTCCCAAAATGGCAAGTTTCCATTACAAGTCATTTTCCCAAAAAGGCAACTTTGCAAATGGCTTGAAATTATTCAATCTTGTGAACTTATAACATCTTCTATGATAAAATAAAGATCATACACATTCAAAATGATGAAGAACACCCTTTGGTTGGGTCCTTGGGGGCCTCAGATGCCCTGATTTTACACTGACTTGCTTAAGAAGTCAACTCTTGATTAGATGCCTTCCCCATGGAATTTCTTCATGAAAATTGATATGCATGATCCCTATAACATATAGAGACCAATAGAAACAATAATGACCAAAAAAATTGGAGCTATGGCCTTTGAAACCAAAACCCTAATTCTAGGTCATCTGTGCAGTTAAACCTGGCTCTGCTTCCATGCTAATCTCAGTTCTTGTGATTCTTTGACTTTCTTAACCTTGTGGGGATATGATATGATGTTTGGACATACATGGACCCCTTTGGAGTGATTGATGACCTTTGGATTGGCTCAAATGGCTCTTGGATAGCTCAAACCACAAACCCTAGATGCAGATGACTTAGGAGCAATACAGTGAATCAAAAATGTGGTATGAGATGCTATGATTGAACTTATGCATATGAAAAGATCACAAGCCATGGTGTGAATGGGTGAGGGCAAATTTGGGGTGTTTACATAGACCAAAGACGCGGACGAGCATCCTTAGAACCATGATACAGACGAGTATCGGTAGAAAAAAATGCTGACACGTGTTTAAGGGTGATGATACGGACGAGTATCAATCGGTTAAGAAAGGAACACGGACGAGTGTCGAATCTGCTGAGGGGTGATATATACAAGATATTGACGAGTATCGAAGATGTTTGTATAAGTATGTACAAGTATTGATCTGCTGAGGAGATATGTGCAAGACACGGATGAGTGTAAAAAGATTGAGCAAGGGACACGGACGAGTGTTTTAACTTGCTGGGGAAATATGACACGGGCGAGTGTCAACAAAGAATATGTACAAGTATGAACAAATATATGTATTGAGAATGCTGAAGGTATTCTGGCGACTTTACTGGGGAAAGATGACACGGACGAGTGTCGAAAAGAGCATGTATAAATATGAACATACATCTGTGTTTGAGAGTGCAAAAGGGATTTCTTGTCTTTCATCTGCAGGGGACAAGTTTTATATATTGTTGGTGAAGTGATGATGGTATTTTCAGGTGACTGGCTCGAACCTGGCTCATGATCATGCAAATGTTTGATTTTTGCCATAATGCTCCGTTTTAGACGGAATGCTATGCTTATTTTGGTGAATATGATGTGAATGCTATGATTATGCAAATGAGAAACCCGATCCGAGATCCGGATCCTGTGGGGAGAGAGATCTCTGGTTTATCTTTCCGGAGGGAGAACTCCGCTGGGGATGAGGAAGTTTCAGCAACTCCGCTGGGGACGAGGAAGATTCAGCAACTCCATTGGGGATGTATTTCAGGCATTGCTCTACTGGGGAGAGAATGTCAACTCTATGGGGAAGCAAATCCACCAACTCTGCTGAGGATGAGAAAATCCTGGCAACTCTGATGGGGAATAGAAAGTTCCTGACCACTTTGCTGGGGAAAAAGCCGCCATGCATTGCTCGGGAGATCCCGCTTGGGGAGGAGATAACTTCTGGTAAGTAATACGCTGGGGATTGATGAATTCCTCAAGGGATCCCCTGGGGGGATAAAAACTTCGCAAGGAAATACTTCTTGTCAAAGAGTCCTGCTGATGATGTGATTGCTGGCTTGGCTGGGGAACAATACTTGATATGCCCCGTGCTGTGAAAGATTGTCTTCCTTGAGTACCTGCAACCTGTTAAGACAAAGGAAACGCACAAGTGTCCCGCGGTATCCTCAACCGAATTCTGTCATAGGAGTCAGATTTGCTTAAGAATTCATATTTCCTGCAAGCATTTGTTAAAATGACTCATATGTTTTATGCAAGTGTTGTACCATGAACTTTGGACATTTTGCAAACAAAAAACAAGAGGTAAAAGACAAAGTGTGACTGAATATTCTGATTTTATTGATGTGTGTGCCCTGAATAGGCAAGTACAGTCAAAGAAGAAAATCCCCTGAAAGGAGGAGATTGCTATAAATTGAGAAAATAAGAGTGTTGGCAATGTTGAAGATGACGCTCCAGTGAGTTTCTTTAGCTATGACCTGTATGACCTTGACGTTCTTCTTATCTTGCTTTCTGAAGAAGGTTGATTCTGACCGACACTTTATCCTTTCGAAGCTTGTCATGTTGTGAGTGATACAGACGAATTCAGAATGCAATTGTTCGCTTATTCCCTGATTTTGCGTGGATCGCCCTTTCAGGTTTTCGATCCACCGGGATACCCATTTTTGCCTGAGCTGTTAGATGTGGCTCTTCAACTCAGCGGGTGTACATTTTTTCAATTATCCCTTATTTTTTCCCGAGTCTTTTATTTTGTTTTTTTGACTCGCCGGGATGCCCTATTTTTTCCTGGACTTACATTCTGTTTTTATGTCCAGCGGGTCTTTTATGAGAAGTATTTTTTAACTGCATATGAATTCACATGGGATAAGAAATTCTCGCCATCCATAGTAGTGAGCATCAGTGCTCCACCAGAGGCCTTCGTAGTTTGGCGTCCATTTGCCCCTGTGGTCTGTATGAGGAGGAAGAAGTCTTTTCAGACCAAGCTCTCCTACTTGGTATTCCCGAGGTCTGACTTTCTAATCGAAGGCTTTCTTCATTCGTTTCTAATACAACTGCCCATGACAAATAGCTTCTAATCTTTTCTCTTCAATCAGATTCAATTAATTGTATCGAGACCGGACCCATTCTTCTTCATCCAGTTTCACATCCATCATTACCCGTAAGGAGAGTAGTTCAACTTCAACAAGTAGGACAACTTCCATACCATACACAAGCTGATAAGGTTTTGCCCCAGTAGATGTTCTAATAGAGGTTTGGTACCCATGCAAGGCAAATGGTAGCATTTCGTGCCAGTCTTTGTAGGTGACTACCATCTTCTGCACAATCTTCTTGATATTCTAGTTGGCTGCCTCAACAGCGCCATTCATCTTTGGCCTGTAAGGAGAAGAGTTGTGATGTTGAATTTTGAAGTCCCGACAAAGTTCTGCCATCATCTTGTTATTCAAATTGGAACCATTATCAGTAATGATTCGCTCGGGAACTCTATATCGACAAATGATATCCCTTTTCAGAAATCTAGCTACCACTTATCTGGTGACGTTTGCGTACGAAGCCACTTCAACCCATTTGGTGAAGTAATCAATGGCCACCAGGATGAATCTGTACCCATTTGAAGCATTCGGTTCAATCTTTCCAATCATATCAATGCCCCACATGGCGAAGGGCCAAGCTGAAGACATTACATTCAAAGGATTCGGAGGCACATGCACTTTATCTGCGTAGATCTGGCACTTGTGGCATTTTCTGGCATAAGCACAACAGTCTGCATCCATTGTGATCCAGTAGTAACCTGATCTTAATAACTTCTTTTCCATTACATGTCCTCCGGCATGGGTACCGAAAGAACCTTCATGTACTTCGTGCATTAGGAGGTCTGCTTCCTTCTTGTCAACACATCTGAGCAAGACCATGTCGAAGTTCCGCTTGTACAAAGAACCATCAGTATTGAGGAAGAAACTGCCGGCCAACCTTTTTAATGTCTTCTTATCATTTGACGATGCCCCAGGTGGGTATGTTTGAGTTTCCAAGAAGCATTTGATGTCATGGTACCAAGGCTTGTCATCAGTGACAGTGTCCACAGAGAATACATATGTCGGTCTGTCTAGTCTGGATACCAGAATCCGAGGTACATAATTAGAAGCTTGTACCTTGATCATGGATGAAATGGTAGCCAAAGCGTATGCAAACTGATTCTCATCTCGAGGGATGTATTCAAGCTTGACTGTTGTGAAGAAGGTCAATAATCTCCTCGTATAGTCATGGTAGGGAATCAGATGCTCCTGATGAGTGTACCATTTGTCGTTGGTCTGATTGATTACCAAAGCTGAATCTCCGAATACATACAAGGTTTTGATCCTGAGGTCAATGGCTTCCTCAAGACCCATGATACAAGCTTCGTATTCTGCTTCGTTGTTAGTGCAGGAAAAGGTGAGTTTTGCTGAGAAAGGAAAATGAACTCCTTTAGGTGTGATAAGCACTGCACCAACTCCACGACTGTTGCAATTAACTGCCCCATCAAACATCATAGTCCATGTTTCTTCTGGGTCAGGCCCTTCCGTGTGAACTGGCTCTTCACAATCTTTTGCTTTCAAGGACATGATGTCTTCATCAGGGAAGTCAAATCTCATAGGCTGGTAATCATCAATGGGTTGCTCAGCCAGATAGTCAGACAATACACTGCCTTTGATGGCCTTTTGAGAGGTGTACTGAATGTCATATTCTGTTAGAATCATTTTCCATCTTGCAACCCTTCCGGTAAAGGTTGGCTTCTCAAATATGTACTTGACTGGATCCATCTTTGAGATCAACAAGGTAGTATGAGTCAACATATACTGTCTTAGTCGGCGAGCAGCCCACGCTAAAGCACAACAAGTTTTCTCGAGCAGTGAATAACGTTGTTCACAGTCCGTAAACGTTTTGCTTAGGTAGTATATTGCATACTATTTTCGACCAGACTCGTCATGCTGACCCAACACACACCCCATTGACTCTTCTAATACTATCAGGTACATGATTAGAGGTCTTCCTTCGATTGGATGCATGAGAATTGGAGGTTCTTGCAGATATTCTTTGATCTGTCAAAAGCTCTCTGACAGTCATCGTTACACCTGACTGTTTGTTCCTTTCTTAACAGTTTAAACAAAGGTTCGCAGGTTGCAATGAGATGAGATATGAACCTTGAGATCTAGTTCAATCTAACTAGGAACCCTCAAACTTCTTTCTCAGTCTTAGGTGCAGGCATATCCTGAATGGCTTTAACTTTGTCGGGATCAACCTCAATTCCTTTTTCACTTACAATAAAACCCAACAACTTACCAGAACGTACCCCGAATGTGCACTTGTTGGGGTTCAACTTCAACTGATACTTCCTCAGACGCTTAAACAATTTCAGCAGATTCACCAGATGATCTTCTTCTGTAAGGGACTTGGCAATCATATCATCCACATAACATTAAATTTCCTTGTGGATCATATCGTGGAATAATGTTACCATAGCCCGTTGATATGTTGCACCGGCGTTCTTCAGACCGAACGACATTACTTTGTAGCAGAACGTTCCCCAAGGTGTGATGAAAGTTATCTTCTCCATGTCTTCAGGTGACATCTTAATCTGATTGTATCCAAAAAATCCATCCATGAAAGAAAATATCGAGAACTGAGCTGTGTTATCCACCAATACGTCAATGTGAGGTAATGGGAAATCATCCTTCGGGCTAGCTCTGTTTAGGTCCCAGTAATCCACACACATACGCACCTTTCCATCCTTCTTAGGTACGGGTACAATGTTAGCAACCCACGGTGGGTAACTAGTTACAGCAAGAAAACCGGTGTCCCACTGCTTTTGTACTTTTTCCTTGATCTTCATGGCCATATCTGGGCGAGTACGGCGTAACTTTTGTTTAACTGGCGGGCAATCTTCTTTCAATGGCAACCTGTGCATGACGATATATGTATCTAGACCTGGCATATCTTGATAGGACCAAGCAAAGACGTCAACATATTCCCAAAGCATACCGATGAGTTATTCTTTCACTGGAGCTTGCAGGCTGGCCCCAATCTTCACCTCTTTCACATCTTCCTCGGTACCAAGATTGACAGTTTCAACCTCCTCCTGATGAGGAGCAATCACTTTTTCCTCTTATCTTAACAACCTTGCCAACTCTTCAGGAAAATCATAGTCTTCATCAACCCCTTCATCTGCTTGATTAATCGGATTGTCAAAGTCATACAAGGTCATAACAATGTCTTTGTCAGTGCAATCTGGAGGATTATCTCTGCAAGGGTTGAGATTTGTTTGTTTTAGTGATTGATTTTATCTTGTTTAGAAAAAGTGTGAATGGAGTTATTATTGAAAAACATTGCCATTTATTGTTTTGTGCGAAAATAACAAAAAGGAAAGACAGTGAGTGACAAAAAAAGATTGTTTGCAAAAGATGTCCATTTGTTCATTAATCATTCATTTGCACAAAATACAAATATGGCCCTATTAAAAAGTGAGTCCTGACACCTTGGGCAAGATGTAGGACTTGATGCATGCTTAAATAGGAAATAATAATTACTCTGCAGAAGTAATCCTTATAATTTCCTAGGAAGACCAGTTGAGGACTTGTTGGCCTGGGACTCTTGGACGAATCCAGCTTTCCAGGTTGAAGTCACTTTCAGCCTCGTCTTCCACATTGTTGATTGCATCCGAGGTCAGCATACCCCCGGTGATAAATTTGGGAGCTTCAGCAGCCTCCTCTTGGACCTGTCGGGATGGTTTGTAACCCAACCCGAACTTGTCTTCCTTGACCTGAACTTGCAGCAGCTTGCCCCAGCCCTGGGCATTCCCGTCTTTAACAACCTTTCGAGCTTGCTTATAAGAAGAGATTAAATTACCAGACACTTCAGCTGTTGCTTCATTGACATTGAGGGCCTCAAACCCTTGGCTCATTGTCTCATGGATCTCTCCGTCCATCTCAATATACTTGTAAGTAGCTAGATGACAAACAAATATATCCTCCTCCCCACAGATTGTGATGATTTGGCCTTCCCATTCATATTTTAACTTCTGGTGAAAGGTCGACGTTACAGCGCCAACAGCATGAATCCATGGCTGACCCAACAAACAACTATAGGCAGGCTGAATGTCCATCACGTAGAAGATGGTTTTGAAGATCTGTGGGCCAATCACCACAGGCAACTCAATTTCCCCAAGAACCGATCTTTTAGAACCGTCAAAGGCTCTCACCACCAGGTTACTTAGACGCAGTGCAAGACCATCATATTCCATCTTGACCAAGGTTTTCTTTGGAAGAACATTGAGTGAGGACCCAGTGTCAACCAAGACATGAGAAAGAACAACACCTTTACACTCCATGGTGATATGCAAAGCCTTATTATGGTTACGACCCTCCGTAGTTAGATCAGCATCGGTGAACCCTAGTCCATGACTAGTATTGACATTAGAAACCACCATTTCAAGCTGATTAACTGTAATCTCTTCTGGCACATAAGCTGCGTGCAGGACTTTGAGAAGTGCATTCCTATGAGCTTCGGAAACATTAGCAGTGATAGAATAGAGATTTTGGAAGGTGTCTGATGGAGCTGGTCCACAACCTTATAGTCACTCTTCTTGATTATTCTCATGAACTCGTCTACATCCTGGTCAAAGGATGTCTTCTGATCTTCCTTGGCAATAGGTTCTTCAGGTACCACACTATTGCCCTTGGCCTTGGCAGCAGCTTCTACTTCAGCATTAGTTCTTGGGAATTGTGAGGCAAAGAGACGTCCGCTTCGAGTGAAGCCTCCGCCTCCCCCCAAATTATCAATTTATGGTGTAGAAGTGTCAAGGGTGACTTTCTTTTCGTCGCAATATAAATCTGAGCCATAGTGCAAAGGCACGACACTGCTGCTGTCATATGGAACTGGTCCTGGTACCGTGATAGTAACCGAACTGATTGCTGCAGAAGAAGGAATTGAGACAGTCTGAGGTTCATAATAAATTATGACAGGAGGTCTGACCAGAGATGGTGCAGGTGATGAATGTTGCTGTTGTTGATGAAGATGTTGATGTGGGTTGTTGAAAGAATCTGGAACGTGGATCGTTGTTGGATCATAGTAAATGGTAATTATGTAAACGTCTTCATTGATGGTTGTTGTTGTTGTAGAAGGATGTGTTGAACTGATATCTGTTGAAGTTGAAGAAGGGATGGTTGTTGATGTTGTAGAAGAATCCGTTGGAATGATTGTTGTTGAAGTTGAAGAAGGGATGGTTGCTGATGTTGTAGAAGAATCTGTTGGACTGATTGTTGCTGGAGTTGTAGGAGGAATGGTTTTTGATGTTGTAGGAGGAATGGTTGTTGATGTTGTAGGAGTAATGGTTGTTGATGTTGTAGGAGTTGGGACTGTTGAAGTGATCTGTAAAATGCCTTCCTTGATAAGATTGTTGATACCAGTCTTCAAATTTTCACAACCGTTGATAGAAATCTTGCAAGGTTCACAATGGGCCTCACAACCCGGGAACACTTGGCATTTCAAAAGTTGGGCTTTAACCTCGGCCAGAGGTGTCTGAATACTTGCAGCACTGTCAATTAGGTTCATTGGTTGATCCTCCTCAATGGCATTTATCCTAGGCCCACCATGGCTAGGCATAGGATTCTTGGTAACACTTGGAGGGGGTGCAAAGTTGACTGCCTTAGAATCAATTAAATCTTGAACCTTCATGTGTAAGGCTCTGCACTTTTCTGTTGTATGGCCAGGTGCATTGGAATGGAAAGCACATCGGGCGTTGACATCATAGTTTCTTGGAAGATTCTGAGGATCTGGTGGAGCCAGAGTCCTCAATTCAATCAGATTGAGCTTTAATAACTGTGGAAGTAGGGCAACATTGGGCATCGGTATGGGATCGATAACCCTGTTGATTTGTGAAGTCCTTTGTTGAAACGGGCGTTGTTGTTGATTGTTATTGTTGTAAGATCTTTGTTGAAGAAATTGTTGTTGTTGTGGGAAGTGTTGTGGTTGTGGAGGATACTGTTGTTGAAGTGTTGGAGCTGGAATGGTGACAGTAGCCACTGATCTTGGCATGTATTGAGGCCTACCTCTGCCCATGTGTACTGAGTTGGTCTCACCTGTCCTTCGAGGTCCTGCGAAAGGTTTTCTTGCATTGCTGGAACTAGCACCGTTGTCTGAAATTTTGCCCATCTTCAAAAGACTCTCAATTCTCTCACCAGCTATAACTACATCCGCAAAGCTGGTGGACAAGAAAGTAGCAAGTCTGTCAATGTATGTCCCCTGTAGGGTGTTCATAAACATGTCAGCCATTTCCCTCTCAGACATCGGAGGCTGGACAGCAGTAGCAAACTGTCTCCACCTTTGGGCATATTCCCTGAAGCTTTCTCTTGAAGATTGAGACATACCCATCAGGAGGGTCCGGTTGGGAGCCATGTCCAAGTTATATTGATACTGGCATATAAAAGCTTCGGCCAAATCATTCCAGTTTCTAACAGTTGCTCTGGACATGTGAGAATACCATTCACGGGATGCCCCGGTCAGACTGTCTTCGAAGTAGAACATCCACAACTTTTCGTCCATGGTATAACCTTTCAGTTTCCCCAGAAAGGACTGCAAGTGAGTACGTGGACAAGAGGTACCATTATATCTCTCAAAGCATGGGGGCTTGAATTTGTGAGGCATCCTGAATCCCTCAACTAGACCCATGTCCATTACATCAAATCCCAAAGAGTTTTGGGACTCCAAAGATCTCAACTTCTCCGCCATTTCGTCCAGACGACGATCATAGGCTTCATCCCCAGCACCAATTACTGTAAAATGTTCCTCTTGAGGGTCCTCTTGCAAGGCACGGCCTCCAGTGTTTCCTTGGGTATTTTTGATAGCATTGACTTCAGGATTGAGGTGAGGTCCAAACTCTGGCGGATCTGTTCGTGGCTTCCCGTGATCATTCTTACTAGTACCTCCTGTACCTGGATGATTATTTTCCGGAGTTTTCCGCTCGACTAACTCTCTTAATCTTTCTTGGCTTTAGGAAAACCCAGTCATTACTACCATGAACTGGTTCATTTGAGCCCTAATCTCAGTTCTCTCATTAGCCATCTGAGTCCTTACGTCTGTCAAATCTTGTTGAACTTGGTCCATCTGTAAGCTCGGAAGGTTGTTTCTGGTTGGATACCGGTGAACTCTGTTGATGGGGAAAATCCTCCTACGAGCAATGTTTCCTGAAACAACAGCAAAGTGAGAAAACAACAACAAAAATACCTACAAAACAAAGAAAAAGGTTATCATGCAATGCAGTATGTCTATTTGTCTTCCAAGGGTATCCGGTTCGGTTCTTTGGTTTTGACCTTCCAGACCTCTGGGAATGAAGATGTTGAAGAGAAATGCAGTCTAAGAAGAAAATCCAGGTAATACATATACCATATATTACAAATGCAAAAGGTACATAGTTTATGATTGCAACAAGTTCCCATGGTGGGTCAAAATACAATCAAGTCGGGAAATACAACAAAATCATCATGAGAGATAAATTACAACCAAAATAAAATACAAGTACAAGGAAATCAAACATCCAGCCCAAAGTTATCCTCCTTGACTTCCTTCAGGAGAGCATCAGTCACTAGTCCAACTAGATGCTTTGTGATGGTCCTGATAAGAAGGTTCCTGGTGGCAATGGCACTTGTCAACTTCTGGTACTTGTCTTGGTCTTTTGATCTCTTCAACCCCGCCCGGAGCATCAGTCACTGGTCCAACTAGATGCTCTGTGATGGTCCTGATAAGAAGGCTTCCTGACTCTTCTTCTCATTAGCTTCCAATTGCTCAATCTTAGTCTGTGTCTTCTGATCTTCTTGTAGACGAGCCTCAGTGATCCTGATCCACCTAGCCTGACTCTCCTCTAGGTAATGCTCAGCTCTGGCTTTCTGAATCTTAGCTTCTTTGCAAGCATTCTTCAATACCAATTCCCCTGCTCGGGCTTTTCTGATGTAATCGTCAGTCTTCTCAATCTTAGTCATATGCTCGATCCGGAGCCTTTCTAACCTCTCAATATCCAAACGACCATAATTCCTTTCCCAAAGGGTCTTCTTCAGAGCTTCAAAAAGCTGGGTATTCCTCTCTTTCAACTTCTCAAACTCCTCTAAACTGACTGTAGCTACAGGCTCTACTGCTGATGGCCCTGGCACATCTTCCAGGGTGAATGACATACAGGTGATCTGTCCTCTGACGCGAGACCAATCAATGTACTTAAATGAAGCTATGTTGTTGCACTTGCCAAGAATAGCAGTCCCTTTTGTCTGTATGTTGTCCCAAGCCCAGGCTGCTTGTCGGATGATGGCATGATTATTCTGAACATCATAGTAAAGGGTCTCTGCTAAATCCTGCTCTCTTGGTGGATGTACTAAGGCATACCCTAGCTGCCTTTTGAAAAGCAAAGGATTGTAGTTGATGCAACCCTTCACTCCAATAAGAGGTACATTGGGATACTGCCCACAACTTGTAATTATGTCCCTGCCCTTGGTGCTCTGAGTACACCACCTGATGTCTTCTGAAGTGAGAGCAATCATTCTCTTAGTCCAATTTCTTGACTGATGAGGATTCAGGAAAGCTTTTGTCTTTGGCAGGTGTATCAATAACCAACAGTAGAAGAGAGGTGCACAACATCTGACTAGTCTTCCCCTCTGCTTCTCATTTATTTGATGCACTGAGTAGTAAAAATCCCATAGCAAGGTAGGAACTAGATTCTTCAGCAGGAAGATATGAATAGCATTCTTGCTTACAAACTTAGGCTCGTCTACAAACAAGATGATTCCATATGCACTAAGAGCCAGGAGAGCACAAACAGTTTCCCACTTTCGTGCTGCAGCATGACTGGTGCCCTGAGTGATCAAGAAGTCCAAATGGAGGCCTGGGATTCCAGCCTTGGTGGTCATATGTTGATCAATGATGGTGGCTTCCAAGTACAAAGCCTTAGCTATGTTTTCATTCCTAAGAGGAGTCATCTTAGGGTTGAAAGGGATCCCCCTTCTGATGGGGACACCCAACAACATGGAAAACTCTTCCAACAAAGGACCCATCTGGAAGTCTGGGAAAGTGAAACATCTGAGAGGAGGGTCATAAAATTGAAGGCAAGTGTGAATCATGCTCCTCTATGATGCATCCAAATCCATGATCATGTCCATAATGCCACCATAATGCTCTCTGAATAAAGGGACATGATCAGGAGTGATAAGTGCCTGAATCTGCCTGATGCCTGCTAGGGAGGGCTCAAAGAAATGATAAGTGATGTTGCTCTTCCTGCATGAATCCATACTGATAATGGGTGCTGATGAAGATAACTGAGGAGAAATACTGATGAAGACAACTGGAGAAGATATCAGCTAAAGAAGATCTCTGAGGAAGATAATTGATGAAGATGGCTGAGCAGAAGAACATTCAAAACCAAACCGAAGAAGATGTGGATACCCTGCAAAACAAATAGACAAATGTTAAAATGATGCAAAATGATGTATGCAGAATGATATGCAAGGGTTTGTGATCAGGTGCTGGATTTTTCATTTGCTTTGATAGGGTCCATGAGTGTTCAGAAATCCAGGTGAAGGCTAGAGAACCAATAACCAGGTGGGGGACTCAAATAAAGAGTCACAAGTCCAGGGTTTCATAAGATCAGTCCAAAGTAGTGTAACCTTAAAACAATATCAGTAACAGGGTATGTTGAGGCCAAGGGTTCCTGAAACCTGTAAACATCCCAACCCACTCACAGGTATTGTTCTAGAACAAGGATCCTCAGACTTGGATCTATTATGAGAAGTGTAAACACTTCTAACCCGGAGGTACAATGTTTACATTAATCATAAAGGACCCTTCTATAATTCACCTCAGATGCTGAAGGTCATCTAAAAAGGTCATCCAGACTTAGCAGACTTCCTAGATAGCCCTAGCACTACAGGAAATTCGTAGCACAGAGTTCTCAAGAAGAAACCCACGTCTGAACCGTGTTTTCATATTCCCGCACCATACCAAAATGGAATGGGAAAGAATATGAAGCCACTCTAATCCTATGTGTCACTCAGTCTCTCGGGTGGAACCTTACTCACTGAGATACCCCTCCCACCAAGGTAAACCAACAAATCTGGTACATGATATGATGACAATAATATGAAATACATAAACAGTAAATGAAAAGCGATAAATAAAGCTGTACAAAAAGCAATAAATAGAGCAATAAACAAAAAGCACACATAACACCCCCATAAACACAAATCAAACAAGTGCTAGGAGAAACCCACAAAAAGAACTAGAAGCCCTGGTTGCAAGAGACTTCCCCAGCAGAGTGGCCAAGCTGTCGCTCCCCGGACTTACGTCTCGGTACAAACGCGAACCATCGACGAAGGAGAAAGGGTTGAATAGAGTCTCCAGCTAGGCATTTTTATCCCGAAGGAAAGGTAATGCTGCATAAACCTGGAAAGAGATGGATAAGACGGTTGTGAACCAGAGAAATTGAGAAAGGGGGTTGGTTACGACCTGGGAAGGTATTAGCACCCAGATCGTCCGTCGTACTCGACGGGATCCACGCTTACAAAATTGTATTTAAAAGGGGTAGTGTATGTGCTATCTGTGTGCAAAAGCTAGGGGAAGAAAGTACAGGTGTCAGTGCAAAAGGTGAATTGCTTAGGAACTAAGGCTTAGAAAAGAATGCTGAAGGAGGGAGATGACAAAGAGACTTTTGTTCGATAACTGTTAAGTTATGCCTATGTATCCTCTCGTGCAATGAGGAAATCAAAACACCGTAGTTCGACTCAAAGAGACTGAAAAATGATTGACTGTGAATTGCTTGCTTGTCTATGCTCAAGTGTATAACTCATCTGGCTCGAGTGCTAACTGTCTTGCATTAGATGGAAGAAGCAAGTTCTCGTTTGTGAATGAGTGTGATGAGAAAAGAATCCCGGAGGAGACGATTATTGTTTGTTTTTGTGTTTTCAGTTTTTTATTGCTTTTGGTGTTTTGCACAGGATAATGAGCTTAAGCCTAAATCAAGGGTTGTAAACTCATTATATCCTCCCTGATTAGGAATAATGAGCCTACTCAAGTGTGAGATAAGCATATCAATTTAATTACCATGATGATTAAGAAGTGGATTTTATGGTTTGTAAGACAACTTGAGGGGGACTTGTCCATTAAACATTAGGGTTAGTCCCTCTTAACCATATGGAAGAGATATAACCCTAATGTAAGGCCCAAGTTACAAGATAAAGTCTTAGTGATTATTAGTGTGTTTTGATTAAGAGCTGTAAGCAAATTATAGGTTTAACACTAAGGATTAAAGTTACACACTCCATCCTAAGATAAGGATGCAGGCATAACCCTAATTCCAAAGTCCTAAAGCTTTAAGAGTTTAGCCTCTGATTAAGAGATGAGAGGAGAGACTCAAGGAGACTCAAAGGTAAAAATCTAGGGGGGAATATACAACCCTAAAAGTTACCATGCTTGGATATCCTATGGTTTGTGAGGCTTAAGAGAAGAATCTTCAAGAAGGCCACCATGGAAGAAGCAGATGAAAAGAGAAGGAGGAAGAAGAATAAGTTACTTACTTCCTGAAGAAGATAAGTAATTAGGAGAAAATAAAGGAGCAAGAGAGACATAAGTGAAGCAAGTTCATTTCAAAGACAAATAATTATGCAAATGAGAGGAAAGAAAAAGTGGGAGGTGAAGGCAAATCCACCTCCCAGATAACTTACCAAAAGTTCCTGAAATGTTAGTATGAATGCATAAGACATAAAGCAAAAGGAAATGAGATGAATAAAGATGCAAAGATCAAAACCAGAAGTGGTTGTGTAATGCTAATGTGTTATGAGATGATTCAAAGTCATATAAGATGCATATGAATGGTCATACAAGGATGAAATGCAATGGAAGCATGTTTAGAAGCATGAAAACACATGGATGCTCATGAAATGTAATGGATGCAAAGCATGCCAAAATGATGCAACAATGATCAAGCAATGTTTCAAACATGTCCTAAGATGTCTAATATGACATACAAAAGAATTGAATGGCATGACAAGTTTACAAGTTCATGATATGCAAAGAAGAATGCAAATGAAGATGCAAAATTAGGGTTTTAAGGCAACATGAAATGCATATGAACAAAACAGAAGCAAAAACCATAATAAAAAATTGAAAATTGAGCTTAAACAAACCCTAAAACTATACAAGATCACACCCTAAAGGATAAAGTCAGAAGCCAATCCTAGTGAAAGTTATGAAATTTCTAAGTTAACTAGGGTTTTTGGGTGCTAGTAAAGGGAAAATGCAAATCAAATTGAAAATGCAAGATAAAAATATGAGATAAATAACCTAGAAACTATATGCAATATGTGAAAAAATGCAAAAAGAACCAAGTTCGAACTCATCATGGTTAGGCAGAAATGAAGTTTTCAAGTTAGGGTTAGAAAATGTGAAATTTAAGAACCCTAATTCAAATAAAATTTTGAAAATGTGATCAAACCTAAAAATAAATTTGTATGGTGCGTTTGAAAATGTTTCTAAATGTATTAGAATGCTTCATGAATTTTTTGGTAGAAACCTAAATGCATATTTAATTAATTAAAATCAATTAATTAATTAAATAAAAACATTTAAATGTTTTAAAAATACTTTCTTAATGCAAAAATTAAAATAAAAAATGTTTTTAGGTTAAGAAAAATATTTGAAACAGAAATGCAAAGTTTGAGATTTTTTTGATGGTTTTTGCTATTTTAAATAAATTGGACAAAAGAAATGTAATAAAATGAAAATAAAATGAAAATAATTGAAAGTATGATGATCCAGTGGTCCAGATTCAAACCTATGGGAAAGGGGTTGACTGCGCGCGTGATCTAATGGTCAGGATCTAATATGAGGAATTTTAATTAATTAAACCTAATTAAACTAATTAAGTTTTAATGAAGCAATCTGAGCCATCCAAACACGCGCTAAACAAGATCCTACGACCTACATTCAAACTGGGAAGATTAACCCTAATCCTAACCCTAAACATTTTCAGGTGACCGGAGTAAGCTCCGGTCATCTTCTCAGGTGACACCCTCAACCCAACTTCCACCACAGGCCATGAAACTTCACCAAAATCTCCAGAAATGATCTATGAACATCACTAAACAAGAATCCAACACCAAAAATCATTTATTTTCAGAAACCAACATGAATCGAAGAAAACTTCTTTTAGGTCAAAAATTTCAGAGATACGATTCATGCTCATTTCTTCACCATTTTCAAAAACAACAAGTGCAGTGTGATCAGGAGAACATGGGGAACATTTCTAGAACATAAAATAAAGCTTCTGGAAAAAAGTTTGAGATGGCTACCTGAGCTAAAGCTTTCACTCCCTGAGCTTTCTGGCCTCTTTCTTTGCTCAATCCACCTCCAATGAACTCCCTGATGATGTTGTGATGCTTAGAACAAGTTTGTGGGACTTGGTTTGAGAGATTCAGTTCCTCTGCACCAGAAATCGTGTTTTTGTTTTGTGAGGTTTCAGGCCATGGCAAGGGGTGGGAAATGATCCTTATGATGTGTGGAGATGATTGGTGGTGAAAGTTTTGAGTTTGAGTGGCTGAGGAGTGAGTTTCGAAGGAATGCAGATTTTGGGGATATTTGTGAAAATTGAGTTGTGTGAGGATTCAGGCTTGTGTGTATTATGGAATGGCTTGCATAATGTTAGTATAGGCCAATGAGAGTGATCAGAAAGTGGGTGGTGGCACAGTGTGATTGGTATGGGCCAAGTTGCAAAAATATCAACATTGTGTACTTGAGGTATGTGCATGGTTCAGAGCTGGCTTTATGGGTGTCTTGGCCTCAATTGAGTTTGTGGAGAGCTTTTGGATCATTAGAGTTCAGCTGGATGGCCTTGATCAAGTGTTTGCAAGCTTTATGCATTTTGACAACTTTGAAATTTCTTGAGAAATTGGCCATGAAAACTTGTTATGCAAGGCATGATTCTGATCCAAATGTGTTGCACTATGTTGGTATGATGTTTAGAAGTTGATTAGAGGTCATGAAATGGCTTGGCAAGGGAATTTTCAAAATTCCCTCTTTGGTGCATACTTGAAAATTATAGGATTTTTGCCAACTTTGAAAGGCCATATCTTGAGTTCTAGGATAAATCAAGACATGTTCTTGTACTTTTTGAAAATGGGAAAACATAATCTACAAATTTCATGTCCAAGAATTTTTCATTTGAAGCATTTTTGGTCATGAAAGAATAGGTTGAATATCTTTCCCAAAATGGAAAGTTTCCATTACAAGTCATTTCCAAAAATAGCAAGTTTGCATTTGGCTTGAAATTCTTCAATCTCGTGAACTTCCAACCACTTCAATGATCAAATAAAGATCATAGAGACTCAAAATGATGATGATGACCCTTTGGTACCCCTGATGGAGGCCTTAGATGCCCTGATTTTGACTTTACTTGCTCAAGAAGTTACCCAATGATCAGATGACTTCCACAGTGAATTTCTTCATCAAATTTGGTACACATGATCCTTATAACATATTAAGACCATTAGAAACAAGAATTACCAAAAAAAATTGGATTAAGGCCTCTGAAACCAAAACCCTAATTTTAGGTCATATGTGTAGGAAATCTTCAGTTTGCCTCTAAGCCTTTGCCATGCTTTGTGATCCCTTGACTTTTATGAACTTTGGGGAGCATATTATGATCATGGAACACACATGGACCCTCTTGGAAAGCTTCAAGACCATTGGGATGGCTCAGATCACTTCTTGGATTGCTCAGATCACAAACCCTAGATGCAGATGAAATGAACTATGCAGTGGGATATGATATGCTTATGCTTATGCAAAAATGAAAGATCACAAGCCATGGTGTGATAAAAGGTGAGGGCAAATTTGGGGTGTGTACACATAGAAATATTATTATCAATCCAAAGTCAGATCCCTATGAGAATCATTGAAAATGGAGACAATCATCACGAACGTCACACCAGAGATCCTCGATGAACCTTCTAATTTTGTATTGTCTCAACTATTCATCATTGATGAGATGCATACCATGACTACTTACAGCATAAATCCATTGTTTGAGTACTCATTCCATCTAACAAACAATATCGGATTGATAAGCAAAGATCATAGGGCATCAGGATTACTGGATCCCGATAAGATAAATGAAATTTTGAATGTAGAATTATTGTTGGTTATAACATTTATCATCATTGATCACGCTAAACATTGTTATGACACAAATTGTTAGGTATTTCTATTCTCTCTAACTGTATTTGATTATCACCATTGAGAACCACAACACCGCGAAATCAGCCAGCATTTTATCATCATAGCACCTCTTCCAAACAAGAAAGTGATATTATACTGAGAAACAAAGATCGAGGTGCACTAAGATACTCGAGGGACGAGAAAACATGAAGTATATCAATTGCAAAGCTACCATTGGTTTTTGTAATCTCCACCACTGGTGAAACGCATACGAGATACCTTATAGACTGTGGGTTTTCTGTAACCACTTCCGATCCAATGCAGTTGAGCAATCAAACCTCTAGAAATCAGATTTGAATACGTATGATGGAGAATATCCATTGACCTTAGATAATTTGATAGCTTGCTCTTGTAGAATACTAGATCATGCACCCTTAATTAGAAAGAGCCGGAAGGAGGAAGGTGCCCCTAATTTTCTGGTAATTTCATGTGGAAATACCGCCCAAATCGACTTTAGTCGTTTGTCTTAGCAAGTTAACTGTCTGGATTTTCCAATTCTCTTGAAGGTAGTACAATAGACAAGACACTTGACTCGATCCATGGCTACTAAAGGCAAGTTGAAAGGAGAATTTCTCAAGAAATATAATTCATTATTTAACAGTGACTTCAGAGTAATTCAAATCCAATTGAATCCTAGAGGGTCATTCTCTACACATCCCTTCTGATCACACTATTAACTGAACTTCTCAGGATCGTGGGAGACCAATGTCAAAACCCAAAATAAAGAAAAAAATGCCTGAGATACACATCCACAATGCCTGAGATACATATCCTGGTAATGTGAATCCAATCACTCAAAATTCTCTAGCTACGCAGTCAGCCGAAGAGAAAGTAAAAAAAAATAAGTATAGCATATTCTTGTTGTCTCTTTCTCGATTAGCTAAGTATTTCATAATGTTTTATGCAATTTTAAAAATTATTTTTCTAACTGTGAGACATTGTGAAAACAAAGTTTCATTTAACCCAATGCAATATAATGTGAGTTTCTATTTTGAAGTAGATTCCATAGTTGGTGAACACGCTTCAAGTGTAGCTGGTGTACACCCCGCTCTTTTAGGAGCTAGCCACTATAAGGGCATATGTGGTGGTTCTTGGAGACGTCCATGTTGAACGAGGTCAACCCTAACGATATGGAAAAATGACATTCTCTTCCCAGTCAGAGCTAGTAACAATGAAACTCTAGTTAGGAATATAGAGTTTGATGGACACGTCGGTCTCCAACAACACACATAAGGAGAACAAACTCAAAGCTGTAGGAACAAGGAGAAAATCCTAACACAATAAAAACTCACTATTTGATCCCGGTCTAAGCTAGTAATAATGAAACTCTGGTTGGGACTACAGAGTGTGTTGACTAGGTAGTTTGATGTTTGGTTGACTCGGAAGGCCGAGGCCTTAGCTAGTGAGAGGTTTGACCTTTGTTGTGTATGTATGACCTTGGTAGCTAAGTTGGGATAGATCAGATTGCTTGGGCTCAGGCCTGCTTCTTCGATGCATCCGGGATGCTTGTTTTTCCTGACGCTGATGGGAACCTGATTGACATTTTTTGAGGTCAGAAACTCTTCTGATGTACTTCTAGCCTCATAGCGTGCATAATCTTTCAGGCCGTTGTTCCCTAGCATGATATGTCGGATGTGGGTCACCTTTCTTCTCTCTTAACACCTTGGTAGCCCACCTATCCCCTCTTTTGGATTAAGGTTGCAGTATTATGAGGTTCTCCTATCGACGGAGAGAAATGTGTCTCTTACTTACTCCATTGACATGAGTCTTGATTGGTCGATTGATCCATTGTGTTACCTCAAGTCTAGGTATGTCTGTCATCTTGTAACTCCCTTATCATTTCGGTGTCCCAGAGCCTTGTTGATTGTTCGGGACCATGCTCCTATTTTACAATGATGAGATACCCTGCGTAAAACCTTTATGATAATAAGATACCCAACTCGAGCCGATCTTAGTGGCTCCTGTAGAGGTAGTGTAACACCCCGGTTTATTTATTTAATTATTTAATTTAAATAATTGTAAATTTTTGTGTGTTGTGTGAATTGTGAAGTTGGTGGTATGTTGAGGGAAGGATTATGTTATTTTAATTTATATGATTTTAAATAATTTGTATTATATTGAATAAATATTGGAATATGAAGGGACAAGGTAAGTTGGTAATTAGATGAGGGAATAATGAGGGCAAGATGGATATTATTTATTAGGGGTCTAAGGGTTATGTTGGGAATTTGGAGAAAAGAGAAGTCAGTTCATAGAAACTGATCGTGAATTGAGAAAAGCTTGAGCATAGGGAGAAAAAAGGAGCTAGGGCAAGAACTAGAAGAGGAGAATTCCGGCAAGGGAGAGAAATCGTCTGTCGAATTAAGGTAAGGGTGGGATTTGTTTCATCTCCTAAGGGTATTATAATACGAGTATTAAGCATAGAATTGTTAAGTGTGAATCCATGAAGAGGGAGGAAAATTTGATTAAAAGTATGATAGAACGATTAGGAATAGTTGAATTCGTTGAAACTATTTGAATTAGATGATTAATTGTACGAGGAATGGATCGTATAAATGATTTTCTGTGTTTTCCTGGAATTAAGAAGGATTTTGGAAAAGAAAAATCGCAGCAGAATTGGGTTGAATTCGTAGAGGAATTATGCGGAATTCGCAGTTCTCGCTTAGCTAGATGTAGCTCGCTTATCGAGCATTTGAGAATTTTGACCCTTCCAGGCAGAAGCTTGCACGCTTAGTAAGCTGAGAGGTCGCTTAGCGATATCTGGAGTGAAAATAAATTATTTTATTCTTAAAAATTCCATAAAACCCTTTATTTCATACACTAGTGGATTGGGAGTGATGTAGTGACGTTAGGGCATGTTTGAGGGGTTACATGCTTGTTTTGCAGGCTGTTGAAATAACATTGTAGAAACATGAGTTAACATGTATATATGTACATTGATGTTGTTATATGTTGTTCTTGTCATTGTTGTTACATGATATAATTGTTCTTATGCGTTGTTGGAGTTGTTGTTACATGTTGTTGATGTAGTTATTTGTTGTTGTAGTTTTTTTATATGTTGTTGTTGATGTTGTTGCATGAGGTCGTTATTATAGACATTGCATATTGTCATTAATGGTGCATGACATGTGAATAGTTGTGGATAGTGTACCAATGCAGGGTAACAAAAATCCATCCGAATTCCAAAGGGAATCGTTGTTGGTGCGATCATGAAATAGGGATCGTGCGTGACCATGAAACAATGGTCGTAGGTGTGATCATGAAAGAGGGATCATACTGGACCATGAAATAGGGGTTGAGAGTTCCGAAGAGAAATGAATCATGAAATAGGGATTGTTAAATGGTACCACATGCATGGAGTCTGGTGGAGTCTAATTTGCATTGATTGTTGTTTGTGTGCATAGTATTGTTAGGTATTTTGGTGTGAGTGTTTAATTTGTTGATGGATGAGAAATGGTGAACACTTGATGATACTTAGATTTTATTTGTATTATTTTTCTCTTTTGTTGGTGTAAATATCTCACCCTTTTTGTTTGAATGTTACCCTATGTTGGTAACGTGCAAGTGATCAGGAATAGTAGAGTCCATTGTCGGCGAAGTCAGTGCACTTCACGTTAGAGGAGCCAGCTCTGATACGTATTGTGCGGTGTCGGGAACGATGATTGACATTTTTTTATTTATTTTTTTTAAGAAAAAATATGTTGTTATTGAACCTTTATTTTTATGTTTTCCTTTGAGATTACCATTGCAAGCATACTATTTGTGTTACGTATCAGTTGAGTCGTATTTTGGAAGTGAATCTAACACTCGAATTTCGTTTTATATTTTAACTACTCTAATTTTAAACTGGAATTTTGTGGAGAAATTATTTGGGTGTTAAAGATAGCCCTCAGGGGGGATACCTGCATGCTTAGCACTCTAACACCCAAGTCAATTTATGATTTAAGATAATGGAAGTGAAAGTGGATATTAGATTTTGTGTACCAGTGAACCTTTTACGAAGTTATTTTTACCTTAGGTCTTGTGTTGTTGGATCTTTGGGCGGTTTGGAGCAGTGGATCTTGAATCTTTGACCGACACGGAACAAATACCATCATACATTTCTTCATAATGATGAAGTTAAAACTAATTGTATATGATACAATGGTGACTTGTATAGAAAATTACAAATCTCTTTGTACATAACATTGCAATAACTTATGCAGTTAGTTATTGGTTTAGCAAATATTAATAATAATATTGATATTTATCGTTTTAAATATTAAACATGATTAAATAATAGTTATATTTTGAAAATTTTAGTATAATAATTTATAATTAAAATCCATATTTTTATGTATTTAAAATAATATAGATAGTTTTAAAATATTAAATTTTATTTGGCTTTAGACTGTAAAATTAAAATCTACGGATTTTAATTTTAAAGATTAAAATAAAAAAGAATTTCACAGTCAGGAATTATTGATTAAAAAAATACAAAGAAGAAAATTAAAAACATGTCAACTTATAGGAATAAAATAATTATTTAAACCTAGTATATATTATAACAATCAATTTGTCGTAGAAATTCGAACCATCATATTTCATCTTTGTTTAGACAGTTAGATTATTCTTTAGTTGATTAATATAATTTAACAAAAATTGGTATTACTTACACTACTTTCTTACACCTATAATGTATTTTATTGTTTACCAGTAAACAGTTAAATATTATAATTTTATTTTATATTTATTTATTAAAGGATATCGATATAAAATTGTGTGATTAATCAACTTCATTAACCAACTTTTATATAATATTAACTAACTTTGATAATTGCTCAAACTAAAATTGTTTTTAATATCTGGACGCGATTAACCAACTTCATCATTTTAGTAACCAATTTTTTTACACTATATTAACCAATTTTGGTGATTGCTAAAAATTAGTTTTAAAATACCTAATGTTTATTAACTAATTTCATTATTTTATTAACCAACTTTTTACCTTATATTAACCAACTTTGGTGATTGCTAAAAAATATTTTTAATACCTGAATGTTTATTAACCTATTTTTTACACTGCATTAATCAACTTTGTTTCACTACTTTAAAATCATTGTTTATGGATATTGTTCATGTGCACTGTTCATATGCATGGATCTATTCACATGGTTTATTCATGTACGATTTACTATTCATTAATATTATTCAAGATTTTTTATATATTTAAAATATAATATTCACAATATAATTACGATGAATAATATATACAATCTAATGTAAGTATTGGTATAAAATTTGGACGTAAGAATTGCATATCTGATAATTCAAACTCGATCAAAACAATGATACCCAATCTTATGCGTACAATTTTTTTGAGCAATGTGTACAATTATTCTACCAAAATAATGTACTAATTCTTATCTTTAGTTAAATAATTTGAGCTTTGTTATATACTTGCTGTATAAAATATTTGTTAAAGTTTGTGATTAAAAATTAAAGAAAAATCAATAAATATTTAAATATAATTATTTGAGAAAAAGATATATGTATTAGTAATATAAAATATTTTTACATGATAATTATTGAGAAGTATCAACAAATTAAAGACGTATGTCCCGTCAAATCAAATTTTTATTTTTAAAATACTGACACGACATGCCATGTTAAAACTCTCTTAATCGATAATTTAAAACTAATTTATTCATTCGGTGCATTACCTTTAATATCTAACTATTTATAATATATGTAATAATAGAATGCTATATAATTTTTTTAACTACTCCATCCATCCCAAATTATAAAACGTTTTGAACATTTCACACGAATTAAGAAACTTAATTATTATTTTATAGAAAAGACAAATTATATATAACTTTACAGTAATGTCCCTTGTTATTACAATTGAGAGAGGAATTAAAAGAGTTGAAAGAATAAATAATAATAAATACTTGAGGGTATATTGGGAAAAATGTCATTAATATTGTATTGGAAATGTAAAGTGACTTATAATTTGGGACAATTTTTTTGGCAAAGTGACTTATAATTTGAGACAGATGGAGTAATTAATAATCAATCTAATTATTTTAGTTGTAATCAATATTTATATAAAATAGTCTCGTTAAAACATATCAATTGTTAGTTGTATAGGGACAGTGGCACGAGTTCGAATCCGCGACATCTCATATGTTCATTTTTAATAAGGTGGAGTTCGAATCCACCTTATTAAAGATGAACAAATGATATATATATATATATATATATATATATATATATATATATATATATATATATATATATATATATATATATATATATATATATATATATATATATATATATATATATATATATATATATATTTATGAATAATTGATTGTTCTTCTCCAAATAATCTCATTCCTTATTTATAATAAATTATATTTATTATATTTTCTATATGATGTTCTATAAATATGATCAATCTCATTGTAGAAAATTACACCAATTAAATAATATAGACAAATTATTTTCATCTTTCTCTCTTCTCTTTTATCTTCTCCCTCCTTATTTCATAACACATTATCAGCACCAATGTCTAACTATCAAAAGTAATATTGGTTCCTTGTTTTATGATTAATGTTTTCCATTGCAAGTTTCGAATTATGATATTATATTACATCTTTAGTATAATCAAATATCTTTGAAAGATTACAAAATATCTTTAATAAAATAATTTTATATAGTTTCTGATGAATTTATCAAGTATCCCTGAAGGATGACAAAATACCATTATATAGTTCTTGAAGAATTCATCAAACATCCTTAAATGATAGTAAAATAATATTATATAGTTTTTGAAGAACTTATCAAACATCTCTAAAGGATAGTAAAATAATATTATATAGTTTTCGAAGAATTTATAAAGTATCCACGAAAGGATTGAAAAATAATATTATATAGTTCCTGAACAACTTATAAAATATTTTCGAAGGATTGTATAATGAATAACTTTACGTTTTCTTTATCAAGGATTATAAAAATGGGTGTGAGGTGGAAGAGGAGGATGATTGACATGTTTTTTTAGGTGTTTTTCTACTTCTCAGAGTTGGCGGGCAGTAGGTTTGTCCTCTATTATTGACATACGTTTGCACTCTTTTTTTGATGTATATATGTAATAAAGAGGACCGTAAGGTTGTAGGCAGATTTACTGTTATGCTGGATGTGATTTTGAGGAGTAGAAATGATGTGGTTTGGAATGAGACTCGAGTAGATGCCAACAAGATGAGATTGCATGCTTATTATAATTGGTATGATTGGTTCTTAGCAAGAGAAACTACTAGTTCGAGCAATGCTAATATAGATCGTGAGAACTGGTGTCCGCCTATGGATGGATATGTTAAATGTAATATGGATGCCGATTTTAATTCCTTACTTGGAACAAACAATCGTGGTTGGTGTGGAAGGAATCATTTGGGTAGCTTTATCACTGCATGGATGGACTGGGATTATGGCCTCATGTCCCCCATGGAAGTCGAAGTCATAGCCTTGAAGGAAGCAATCCGTAATGTTATCTCACTACATATTTTCCATGTTACATTAGAAAGTGACTTCCCATGTTACGTTCGAAAGTGTATCAATTTGTTGTCCAAGCATTGTATTCCAAGCGCTTATGATACTCTGAATTTAATTTTGTTATTAATTCTATTAAGAATCTTTGAAATTTGTTTCCGAACTTTGAGGTTAAGTTCATTAAGCACCAAGCGAATTCAGTCGCTCATATGTTAGCCAAGGCGGTCAATTCTTTGACTATGCGTTGTACCCTTAGTATGATACCTCCTTGTATTGAATATTGTTTGATTAATGATAATCGTTGAATTTCCTCTTGTCAAAAAAATGGATATGTTATAGTTCTCGAAGAAATATAAATATTGGTATTCTTGTAGATTTTTTCTTTCTAAACTTTAATTTTTATAAATTGTTATTAAAAATAATTTGTGTATGTTAAAATATTTGAGTAGCTATTAGCAATTTGATATGCTTCTATCAATTTGAGTAGAAATCTTAAGGAGTTAAAATATTTTTCTAAGATCAAATGTTGCTTGTTTCAAAAATTAGAAACTTTTTAATATGAATTGTTGCTCTTTTGAATAATTATATATTATTTAGTAATAATTTTTTTAGATTGTTATCTTTTTTTTAGTAATGTTTTTTAATGAATATTATATGTTATATTTATGAAAAATAAATACTCAATTTGTGTATTCCAAAATGACAAGAAAAGTGGAAGAGAAGAATACTTCGTGAATTGTTATTGCATAATGAAAATAGATAATGGTTGAAAACATGATAAATTTTGGTAAAAATGTGTTGTTTCATCAAGGATCGCAACCTTGTGAAACAACACATGCATGACCTATAAATTAGTCATTCCGGAATTCAGAAAACACATTACAAACTGAAATCCTCTTGCATAAAATTCCAAACACTTTTCGATATATAATCGAGTTTTCGTCGATCTTGCGTAAATTCAAAATAAGGTTGAATTATCCTGGGTATTCTTGTGTTCCAACTCTAAGATACACAAGAGAGTGCTCGAAATACTTATAAGGAAATTAACATTATTCACGATTCAGTCCTGGATCCATTCAACTTTACTGGTGTTTCTAACAATCTTATAAGTATTCAAATGGCTTCCGACACTGCGATTTTAAGCATCAAAGTTATGAACCATGACTTTGTCAAATTAGATCGCTTTGATGGAGCCAACTACGCCCGATGGCAAGGTAAGATGACATTCCTACTAACCACTCTTAAAGTTCATTTTGTTATAGTTCTCGAAGAAATATAAATATTGGTATTCTTGTAAAGATTTCTT
Organism: Lathyrus aphaca; assembly: GCA_963966055.1. Classification (NCBI taxonomy): domain Eukaryota; kingdom Viridiplantae; phylum Streptophyta; class Magnoliopsida; order Fabales; family Fabaceae; genus Lathyrus; species Lathyrus aphaca. The sequence continues at coordinate 185,337,161 of OZ014524.1, forward strand.
CTTTCTAAACTTAAAATTTAATAAATTGTTATTAAAAACAATTTGTGTATGTTAATATTTGAGTAGCTATTAGCAATTTAATATGCATCTATCAATTTGTGTAGCAATCTTAAGGAGTCAAAATATTTTTCTAAGATCAGATGTTGCTTATTTCGAAAATTAGAAACTTTTTAATATCAATTGTTGCTCTTTTTGAATAATTATATATTATTCAATAAATAAAAAATTAGATTGTTATCTTTTTTTAGTAAAGTTTTTTTAATGATTATTATATGTTATAATTTATGAAAAATAAATATCCAATTGGTATATTCCAAAATGACAAGAAAAATGGAAGAGAATAACATTTCGTGAAGTGTTATTGCGGAATGAAAATAAATAATGGTTGAAAACATGATAACTTTTGGTTAAAATGTGTAGTTTCATCAAGGGTCGCAACCTTGTGAAACAAAACATGCATGATATATAAATTATTCATTTTGGAATTCAAAAAACACATTATAATGTGAAATCCTCTTGCATAAAATTTCAAACACTCTTCGATATATAACCGAGTTTTCTTCGATCTTGCGCAAATTCGAAATAAGATTGAGTTATCATGGGTATTCTCGTGTTCCAACTCTAAGATATACAATAGAGTGCTCGAAATACTTATAAGGAAATTGACATCATTCACGATTCAGTCCTGGATCCATTCAACTTTACTGATATTTCTAACAATCTTATAAGTATTCAAATGACTTCCGACGCTACGGTTTTAAGCATCAAAGTTATGAACCAGGACCTTGTCAAATTAGATCGCTTTGATGGAGCCAACTACGCCCGATGGCAAGATAAGATGACATTCATATTGACCACTCTTAAAATTCATTTTGTTATAGTTCTCGAAGAAATATAAATAATGGTATTATTGTAAAGATTTCTTCTTTCTAAACTTAAAAGTTTATAAATTTTTATTAAAAACAATTTGTGTATGTTAAAATATTTGAGTAGTTACTAGGAATTTGATATGCTTCTATCAATTTGAGTAGCAATCTTAAGGAGTTAAAATATTTTTTTAAGATCAGATCTTGCTTGTTTCAAAAATTAGAAATTTTTTAATATCAATTGTTGCTCTTTTTGAATAATTATATATTATTTAGTAATAATTTTTTTAGATTGTTATCTTTTTTTAGTAAAGTTTTTTTAATGATTATTATATGTTATAATTTATGAAAAATAAATGTTCAATTGATGTATTCCAAAATGACAAGAAAAGTGGAAAAGAAGAACACTTCATGAAGTGTTGTTGCGGAATGAAAATAGATAATGGTTGAAAACATGATAACTTTTGGTTAAAAGGCGTTGTTTCATCAAGGGTCGCAACCTTGTGAAACAACACATGCATGTTCTATAAATTAGTCATTCTAGAATTCAGAAAACACATTAAAAACTGAAATCCTCTTGCATAAAATTTCAAACACTCTTTGATATATAATCGATTTTTCGTTGATCTTGCGCAAATTCGAAATAAGGTTGAATTATCCTGGGTATTCTTGCATTCCAACTCTAAGACATACAAGAGAGTGCTCAAAATACTTATAAGGAAATTGACATCATTCATGATTCAGTCTTGGATCCATTCAACTTTACCAGTATTTCTAACAATCTTATAAGTATTAAAATGGCTTCCGACGCTGCGATTTTAAGCATCAAAGTTATGAACCAGGACCTTGTCAAATTAAATCGCTTTGATGGAGCCAACTACGCACGATGGCAAGATAAGATGACATTCCTACTTACCACTCTTAAAGTTCATTATGTTTTAGATCCTGACTTACCACTAATTCCCGAACCAACGGGGGATGACACTGATGAACTCAAGCAAGAACGTAAGAAACATAAAGAGGAGGAATTACTATGTCGTGGACATATCCTAAATACACTATTTGGATCGTCTCTACGACCTCTATACAAATACACAATCTGCAACAGAAATCTGGAAAGCACTCGAATTTAAACTCAAGGTCGAAGAGGAAGGTACGGAGAAGTTTTTAATTTCTAAATACTTTGATTTTAAATTCATAGATTCCAAGCCTATTCTTCCCTAAGTGCACGAGTTATAGGTTCTCGTGAATAAAATATAAGTTGTGAAAATAGATATTCCTGAAACCTTTCAAGTTGGTGTAATCATTGCAAAATTGCCACCTTCATGGAAAGGCTATAGAAAGAGATTGTTCCATAGTTCTGAGAACTTCTCTCTAGAGAAATCCATAAACATCTTCGAATCGAGGAGGAATCGAAGGAAAGGGAGAAATCAGAATTTGCTGGACTTTCTAAAGCCAATGTTGTGACTTCCAAATGAAAGAAGAAACATGATGGAATAAAGAGTCATATTAAACCTAAAAAGGAACATAACAAATTCAAAACATTTGGTGGTCTGAAAGGTCCAAAAAGTGGTTGTTTTGTATATGGAAAACCCAGATACTATGCTCGATATTGCATGCACAACAAGTCAAAAAAATGAGATTAATATAGTTCATACAAATGATGATATAATCGCTACGGTGAGCAAAATAATGGAAATCAAAGGCAGAATGCAAGGATGGTGGTATGACACATGTGATACATTGCAAGTCTCTTATGGCAATGCCACTTTTAAAACCTATTCTGAGGTAGTTGATGGACAGGAAGTACAAATGGGAAATGAAGTACGATATAAAGTTGTTGGAACTAGATCCGTCGAACTCAACTTCACTTCTGGAAAGAAAGTCACTCTAGTCAATGTGTTTCATGTCCCCGACATGACTATGAATCTTGTTAGTGGGGATTTATTGGGTAAAGCAAGAATTAAATATGTATATGAATCGGGTAAACTTATATTGACTCGTAATGGTGTATTTATAGGAAAAGGATATTCCGCTGAGGGAATGATCAATCTTTGTAATATTGATAATATTATTAATGAAATTTCTAATTCTACGTATGTGCTTGAACTACTTATTCATGACATTCGAGATTAGCATATATTGATATTAGTACTATGAAGAGACTAATTAAATCTGGATTGATCTCATACAATACTCATGATTTTGAAAAATGTGAAATATGTGTCAAATCAAAAATGATCAAGAAACCTTTCAAAAGTGTTGAAAGAAAATCAAATTTACTTGATCTTGTGCACTCTGATTTGTGTGAATTTAATGGCATGTTAACTCGTGGGGGAAACCGATATTGCATAACCTTTATTGATGATTGCTCTAGGCTCACACAAGTATACCTCTTAAAGAATAAAGATGATGCTTTTAATGCCTTTAAAATTTACAAAGCGGAAGTAGAAAATAAATTAGGTAGAAGTATTAAAGTCCTTAGAAGTGATAATGGTGGTGAATACTTCTCTGCATAATTTGATGCATATTGTGAAGAATATGACATTTTACATGAATGTTCTACACCTCGTACACCACAGTAAAATGGTCTAGCCGAGAGAAAGAATTGAACATATCAAGAAATGATAAATGCTATGTTAATGCACTCTGAATGGCTATTTAATTTGCAGGGTGAAACATTATTATCCACATGTAATATAATGAATCAGATTCCTTTAAAATTAAGAGGTATTTCTCCAAATGAAACATGCAAAGGTAGATCACCAAATATCGGTTATTTTAGAGTGTGGGGTGTAACGCCCCGAAAATCTAAATTTAATTATTTAATCATTTATTTAATTAATTTATAAAAATTGGAGAGTTTGGATTATTTTGAAAATTTTGGAGAAAATGAGTATTTTTATATAATAAGAATAAATAGTGTTTTATTATGCTATTTTATTATTATTATTAAAAATATATTAGAGAAAAGGGTAAGGTGGTCCTTTTGTGAAATTATGAGGGTAAGATGGGAAAAGGCTAAACTGGGATAATATATCCAAAGAAGAGAATACGATCAGTTTTCTCACTTTTTGTTTTCTATCGTGTTTGGAGAAGTGCTCTGAAGAAAGGAGAAGCTCAGAGTCAGGAGGCTGTGGAGAACCCCCAGAGAAGAGTGTAAAGCGACAAAATTCTCTAAGGTATGGGGAGTTTTTATAATCTATGATAAATGTGTAGGAATTGGAATATGAATGGATTAGGATGGTATGCGTTTTTGGGGTTTTTGGGGTTTTGAGTTAGGTTGAGTTTTATGAGAAATCTTGATGAATTAGAGCGATTAGAATGAGTTATAATCGTATATTTGTTTGTATAATTGTTGTCTGGATGTTGTTGAGGTTTAATTGATGTTTTTGAATGGATTTATGAGTGTTATGATGTGAAACCCGTAATGGGGTTTGAGGGTTTTTGGTGTTGGGACAGTCTGCAATTGTATAGCAGAGAACTGTTGGAAAACGTGCGTTAACCGGTTAACGCTATGGGTTAACCGGTTAACCATTGTAATTTTTGGAAAATTCTGGAAATTCGTCGGCGTTAACCAGTTAACGCTATGGGTTAACCGGTTAACACTGTTGGGATGGCAAATTTTAATTCTTTGAAAATTCATATCTTTCAAACCGTAAGTCCGATTCGCATTCCGTTTGAAGCGTCGGAAAGAGCACAAACTAAACTTTATTTTGATGAATAGAAACGAGAAAAAATGCAATAGTTTTTGATAAATGAATTTGTGAAATAACCTTATAATTACCTTATAAATTACCGGGTACAGGTTAATTCTTGATGTGTCAGAGTGGTTAGAGAACCAGTGTTCAGGGTGTAATGTCATGATGATATATATGATTATTTGATGGTTGTTCTGCTGATTGAAATGAATGATGCGAATTGTTTTAATGAATTTTTCGATGTAGCGCATCATTGCATTTCATAACATTCACGATGGGGTTTCGGCCTATTTATTTGCTTCAATCCCATTGTGTGGATTGAAGTGTCTCGATGATTTACGATGTGCTCCTTTGTGGAGGGTTGATGGTCATGTATCCATCTCACGATGAAAATGGCACCACATGCATATTGCATATCAGGATGTTAGGATTGCATATTCTGGATGAATTTCATGACTGTGTTGGTGTTGATTGATTTCATGATAGTGTTGTGGTTGTTGCTGAATTTTGTAGTTGACGATGTCATGATATGTGTACTAATTTATTTATGATTCTATATTCTTGTACGTTTATGATATATTATGATTACTCACCCTGCCTGCTTGGAAATGTTGCCTCTTTCGTGGGTAACTTGTAGATGTCGAAGAATAGTCCTGCAGTGCAATAGGAGTAATTCATGAGTCTCGGAGCATGCTTTAGTGTTCCTTAGGAGTGGTTCTGGTTTATGTGTCCTGCTCTGTGTCATGTAACACTGGGATGGGTTTCTTTTGTTAAACTGTTTTCAGTATGTTGTTATCTGGATAATGTTTTCCATTTTATGATGTTAAATTCAGGATGGTGAAAATGATGTTTATGAAGTTTTGAATTATGAAGTTAAATTCCGCTGTGAAATGATTTATGATATTTTTGATGTTGATTAACCCATAGGACATTATTGTGTTGATTTATGATGATATGTAATACCATTTTAGATGATTACTCTGATATTATTTAAATATTATGTTTTGGGGTAGAAGGGTGTTACATTAGTGGTATCAGAGCAGGTCGGTCTGTCCGGCCAAGTCTTGTTGTTGTCAGTCAGTTGTCAAGTCGTTATTTATTTAACGATTATTCTCTTCTGATGTGGTAAGTGTTGTGCAGAATGGCTGGAAACAACTCGCGTGCTCTCGCTAATGCTATTGCAGCTCTTGCTCAGACTGCTGCTCGAAACAATGCGCATGATGAGTTTCGTGCATTGGAGAAATTCCAGAGGAATAATCCACCTGTGTTTGAAGGAACTCATGACCCAGCGAGCGCACATAAGTGGCTCAAGGCAATTAAGAAGATTTTTCAGAGTGATGGCGTGTGCTGACGCGCAGAAAGTTCAATTCGGAACTCATATGTTGTCTGAGGAAGCTGAAGACTGGTGGGATAATACTCGTCAGCGTCTCGAGGATGAGGTTGTTATGGTGACTTGGACTGTATTTAAGGCGGAGTTCCTTAAGAAGTATTTTCCATAAGATGCTCGTGGTAAGTTGGAGATAGAATTCCTTGAGCTGAAACAAGGAAACATGACAGTGGCAGAGTATGCTGCCAAATTTGAAAGGCTGGTGAAGTTTTGTCCTCACTACAACAGGGCAGATGCGGAACTTTCCAAGTGCCTTAAATTAAGCAGGGAATTGGATGCCAACAAATTCGCAAGTATGCAGAGTTGGTGGATAAGAGTCGTATTTATGATGAGGACAGCCGAGCTCGGTCAGCTCACTATAAACAGCTGAGCGAGAAGAAAGACAAGAGTCAATATAGAGGAAAACCTTATGTGACTACTGGTGATAGAGGGAAGCAGAAGGCATCTGATGAGAAGAAGCAAAGTAGGGGAGCTGCCAATGTACCTGTTAAGTGTTACAAGTGTGGAGAGGCAGGTCATAAGGCCGATGTGTGTACCACCAGAGTTATGAAATGTTACCATTGTGGCAAGCTTGGGCATAAGATGAGTGATTGTCCTAATGAGGGCCCAACCTGTTACAATTGTGGTGAACAGGGGCATATCAACGCCCAATGCCAGAAACCAAAGAAGAATGCTGCTACTGCTCAGAATGCTGGAAGAGTTTTTGCATTAGCTGGTTCAGAAGCTCCAAAGAAAGACAACTTGATCAGAGGTACCTATTTTATTAATAATATTGAGTTGATTGCTATTATTGACACTGGAGCTACACATTCATTTATTTCTCTCGAGTGTGCTAATAGATTGGGTTTAAATTTGTCTAATATGAACGGTAATATGATAATAGAGACTCCTGCTAATGGTTCTGTGACTACCATGCTTGTCTGTTTGAAATGTCCTTTGACAATTTTCGAGAATAATTTTGTGATGGATTTGGTGTGCCTACCATTACACCAAATCGATGTTATCCTTGGTATGAACTGGTTGGAATTCAATTATGTTCATATTAATTGTTATAGTAAGACGGTGCAGTTCCCTGATTTGAGCGGGAATGGTGAGTTGATGTTTTTATCTGCTAAACAAGTGGATGAACTTGTTTTAGATGAAGCTTTGATGTTTGCAGTGTCTACCTCATTGCAAGTTGATGATAAGACTGTCAGTGCAGAGTTGCCTGTGGTTTGTGAATTTCAAGATGTGTTTCCTGGTGATATAAGTGATTTACCACCGGAACGTGAGATTGATTTTTCTGTGGACTTAGTACCGGGTACGAGTCCTGTCTCGATGGCTCCTTATAGAATGTCGGCTACAGAGTTGAATGAGTTAAAGAAACAATTAGAAGAATTGTTAGAGAAGAGGTTCATTAGACCCAGTGTTTCTCCTTGGGGTGCTCCGGTGTTGCTTGTTAAGAAGAAGGATGGTAGTATGAGATTGTGTGTCGATTACCGACAGTTGAATAAAGTGACTATCAAGAATAAGTACCCACTTCCGAGGATCGATGATTTGATGGATCAGCTAGTAGGTGCTTGTGTCTTTAGTAAAATTGATCTGAGGTCTGGTTATCATCAGATTCGAGTTAAAGCTGATGATATTCCGAAGACAGCTTTCAGGACGAGATATGGGCATTATGAGTATACGGTGATGCACTTTGGGGTTTCTAATGCGCCTGGTGTGTTTATGGAATATATGAATAGAATCTTTCATGAGTATCTGGATAAGTTCGTGGTGGTTTTCATAGATGATATCTTGGTATATTCTAAATCAGAAGAAGAACATGCCGAGCATTTGAGAGTTGTGTTGCAAGTGTTGAGAGAAAAGAAATTGTTTGCTAAATTATCTAAGTGTGAATTTTGGATAAGGGAAGTGAGTTTCCTCGGTCATGTAATTTCAAGTGGTGGAATTTCGGTGGATCCTTCAAAGATTGATGCGGTATTGCAGTGGGAGACTCCGAAGTCAGCTTCAGAAATTCGTAGTTTTCTTGGGTTGGCTGGTTACTATCGTAAGTTCATTGAAGGTTTTTCTAAGATAACTTTACCGTTGACGCAATTGACTAGGAAGGGTCAAGCGTATGTGTGGGATGTTGCTTGTGAAGAGAGTTTCATAGAACTGAAGAAAAGATTAACGACCGCGCCAGTGTTGGTCTTACCGAATCCAGATGAGTCCTTTGTAGTTTATTGTGATGCTTCCAAGATGGGTCTTGGTGGAGTTTTGATGCAGGATAATAAGGTGGTTGCTTACGCTTCTAGACAGTTAAGAGTTCATGAGAGGAACTATCCTACTCACGACTTAGAGTTAGCAGCTGTGGTGTTTGTGCTTAAGATTTGGAGGCACTACTTGTTTGGTTCGAAATTTGAAGTATTCAGTGATCACAAAAGTTTAAGATACTTGTTTGATCAGAAAGAGTTAAATATGAGACAGAGGCGGTGGCTTGAATTATTGAAAGATTTTGATTTTGATTTGAATTACCATCCGGGTAAGGCAAATATTGTGGCTGATGCTTTGAGTAGGAAGTCGTTACATATTTCAATGCTTATGGTGAAAGAATTAGAAATGATCGAGCAATTCAGAGACATGAGCTTGTTGTGTGAAACTACTACTGATAGTGTGAAATTGGGAATGTTAAAGCTGACCAGTGAGATTTTGGAAGAGATTCGTAAGGGTCAGAAATCTGATTTGAAATTAGTTGATCAATTGATGTTGGTTGATCAAGGTAATGCAGTTGACTTTCGAGTTGATGAAGATGGAGTTTTAAGGTTCCGAGATAGAGTATGTGTTCCGGATATTGCAGGAATTAAAAAGAGTATTTTAGAAGAGGGGCACAAGAGTCGACTGAGTATTCATCCTGGTGCTATGAAGATGTATCAGGATTTACGCAGGTTGTTTTGGTGGCCGGGTTTGAAAAGAGACATTGCTGAATTTGTATATGCTTGCTTGACATGTCAGAAGTCAAAGATAGAACATCAGAGACCTTCAGGTATGATGCAACCATTGAATGTTCCTGAGTGGAAATGGGATAGTATTTCCATGGATTTCGTGACTGGGTTACCTAAGACTGTTAGAGGTAATGATTCGATTTGGGTAATTGTTGACCGGTTAACTAAGTCGGCACATTTCTTGCTGATGAGGATTAACCATTCCATGCAAAGGTTAGCTGAGATTTATATTGAGGAAATTGTAAAGTTGCATGGTGTACCTTCAAGTATTGTATCAGATAGAGATCTGCGGTTTACGTCGAGGTTTTGGAAGAGTTTGCAGGATGCCTTGGGTACTAAGTTGAGGATGAGTTTTGCTTATCACCCTCAAACGGATGGTCAGACGGAAAGAACAATCCAATCTTTAGAAGATTTGCTGAGAGCTTGTGTATTAGATCAAGGAGGATCTTGGGATAGTCATTTGCCGTTGGTCGAGTTTACATACAATAACAGTTTTCATGCTAGTATCGGGATGGCTCCATATGAGGCGTTGTATGGTAGACGTTGTCGTACTCCATTATGTTGGTATGAGTCAGGAGAATTTAGTACTTGGGCCTGAGATTGTCCAAGAAACAACTGAAAAGATAAAAATGATTCAGGAAAGGATGAAAACGTCGCAGAGTCGTCAAAAGAGTTATCACGATAAGAGAAGGAAAGCACTTGAGTTCCAAGAGGGAGATCACGTGTTCTTAAGAGTTACTTCTATGACTGGTGTGGGAAGAGCTTTGAAGTCTAGAAAGCTCACTCCACGTTTCGTCGGTCCGTATCAGATTATGCAGAGGATATGGGAAGTAGCCTATCGGGTGGCTTTACCTCCCTCTCTTGCGAATTTACATGATGTATTCCATGTATCACAGTTGAGGAAGTACATTCCGGACCCGTCGCATGTAATTCAATTAGATGATGTTCAGGTGAGAGATAATCTGACGATTGAAGCTTTACTAGTAAGGATTGATGGTAGGGAATTGAAGCAACTTCGAGGCAAGGAAATTGCTTTAGTAAAGGTTTTGTGGGGAGGACCAGCTGGAGAAAGTTGGACTTGGGAGCGGGAAGATCAGATGAGGGAGTCGTATCCGACTCTATTTACTTCAGGTAATTTTCGAGGACGAAAATTCTTTAAGTAGGGGAGAGTTGTAACGCCCCGAAAATCTAAATTTAATTATTTAATCATTTATTTAATTAATTTATAAAAATTGGAGAGTTTGGATTATTTTGAAAATTTTGGAGAAAATGAGTATTTTTATATAATAAGAATAAATAGTGTTTTATTATGCTATTTTATTATTATTATTAAAAATATATTAGAGAAAAGGGTAAGGTGGTCCTTTTGTGAAATTATGAGGGTAAGATGGGAAAAGGCTAAACTGGGATAATATATCCAAAGAAGAGAATACGATCAGTTTTCTCACTTTTTGTTTTCTATCGTGTTTGGAGAAGTGCTCTGAAGAAAGGAGAAGCTCAGAGTCAGGAGGCTGTGGAGAACCCCCAGAGAAGAGTGTAAAGCGACAAAATTCTCTAAGGTATGGGGAGTTTTTATAATCTATGATAAATGTGTAGGAATTGGAATATGAATGGATTAGGATGGTATGCGTTTTTGGGGTTTTTGGGGTTTTGAGTTAGGTTGAGTTTTATGAGAAATCTTGATGAATTAGAGCGATTAGAATGAGTTATAATCGTATATTTGTTTGTATAATTGTTGTCTGGATGTTGTTGAGGTTTAATTGATGTTTTTGAATGGATTTATGAGTGTTATGATGTGAAACCCGTAATGGGGTTTGAGGGTTTTTGGTGTTGGGACAGTCTGCAATTGTATAGCAGAGAACTGTTGGAAAACGTGCGTTAACCGGTTAACGCTATGGGTTAACCGGTTAACCATTGTAATTTTTGGAAAATTCTGGAAATTCGTCGGCGTTAACCGGTTAACGCTATGGGTTAACCGGTTAACACTGTTGGGATGGCAAATTTTAATTCTTTGAAAATTCATATCTTTCAAACCGTAAGTCCGATTCGCATTCCGTTTGAAGCGTCGGAAAGAGCACAAACTAAACTTTATTTTGATGAATAGAAACGAGAAAAAATGCAATAGTTTTTGATAAATGAATTTGTGAAATAACCTTATAATTACCTTATAAATTACCGGGTATGGGTTAATTCTTGATGTGTCAGAGTGGTTAGAGAATCAGTGTTCAGGGTGTAATGTCATGATGATATATATGATTATTTGATGGTTGTTCTGCTGATTGAAATGAATGATGCGAATTGTTTTAATGAATTTTTCGATGTAGCGCATCATTGCATTTCATAACATTCACGATGGGGTTTCGGCCTATTTATTTGCTTCAATCCCATTGTGTGGATTGAAGTGTATCGATGATTTACGATGTGCTCCTTTGTGGAGGGTTGATGGTCATGTATCCATCTCACGATGAAAATGGCACCACATGCATATTGCATATCAGGATGTTAGGATTGCATATTCTGGATGAATTTCATGACTGTGTTGGTGTTGATTGATTTCATGATAGTGTTGTGGTTGTTGCTGAATTTTGTAGTTGACGATGTCATGATATGTGTACTAATTTATTTATGATTCTATATTCTTGTACGTTTATGATATATTATGATTACTCACCCTGCCTGCTTGGAAATGTTGCCTCTTTCGTGGGTAACTTGCAGATGTCGAAGAATAGTCCTGCAGTGCAATAGGAGTAATTCATGAGTCTCGGAGGATGCTTTAGTGTTCCTTAGGAGTGGTTCTGGTCTATGTGTCATGCTCTGTGTCATGTAACACTGGGATGGGTTTCTTTTGTTAAACTGTTTTCAGTATGTTGTTATCTGGATAATGTTTTCCATTTTATGATGTTAAATTCAGGATGGTGAAAATGATGTTTATGATGTTTTGAATTATGAAGTTAAATTCCGCTGTGAAATGATTTATGATATTTTTGATGTTGATTAACCTGTGTTATGGGACAGGACACTATTGTGTTGATTTATGATGATATGTAATACCCTTTTAGATTATTACTCTGATATTATTTAAATATTATGTTTTGGGGTAGAAGGGTGTTACATGGGGTGTGTAGCATATTATAAGAATATGGATCCTAAAAGAACTAAAATGGGTCCTCGAGGAATCAAATGTGCTTTCATAGGATATGCGTCTAACAATAAAGCATATAGACTTTTAAATCTGGAGTGGAACATAATTGTTAAATCCCGATATGTGGAATTTTTTGAAAATATTATCACAGAGGATAAAGAATATGAGGTTCCCACGAGTGAAGAATCTCATGATGAAAACTCTCCATGAATTGTTGAAGTGCAACCCGAAAGTATCTCGTGGATTATTAAAACACAACCTGGGCCTAGAGTAAGCAAAAGAACCTAAAAAGCTAAAGTTAGGTCCATATGAAATCGATTCTTAACTCATTTCCTTTTATCTAGTTGAAGGAAATTGCAATAATGATGTTCATAATATTCCTATTATTCTCCAATTAGAAGATGATCCAAAAACCTATAAAGAAGCAATGGCTTCAAGGGACTCTTATTTTTGGAAAGATGATATCCAAGACGAAATGGATTTGATTATTTCAAACCACACATGGGAAATTGTCGGCCATCCAAAGGGTTCAAGGCCCATTGAATGTAAATGGGTGTTTAAAAAGAAGTATCATAGTGATGGGTGTTTCAAAACACATATAAGGAAAGATTAGTAGCAAAAGGATTTAGACAAAAAAAGGGTGTTGATTACTTTGACACATATGCATCAGTGGCAAGAACAACAATAATTAGAGTATTGTTCGCCTTAGCATCTTTGAATGGTCTTATAGTTTATCAAATGGATGTTATAACATCTTTCTTAAATGGAGATCTCAATGAGTAAATTGACATGGAACAACCAGAAGGTTATGTGCTTCCTGGAAATGAACAAAAAGTATGCAAACTTGTCAAATCCTTATATGGTTTAAAACAGGGACTAAAACAATGACATCAAAAGTTTGACTCTGTCATACTTTCAAATGGATTTATTTCAAATTCATGTGACAAATGCTTGTATAATAAGTGTGTGGAAATATTGTAATATTTTTGTGCCTATATGTTGATGATATGTTGATCATTAGCAATGAGATGAATAGAATTTTAGAAACAAAGAAATTTCTAACTTCCACATTCAAGATGAAAGATCTTAGACAAGTTGACCCTATTTTAGGGATCAAAGTAAAATGAAATAGTGGGGGTCCTGAACTTAATCAAACACATTATATTGAGAAAATGTTGGATAATTTCAAACAACTGCACTTTAAGGTAGAAAATACTCCATTTGATCCTAGTGTCAAACTTCCAAAGAATAATGGGAGAACAATAGCCCAATTGGAATATGCAAGTGCAATTAGATATTTAATTTAATGCAATGTACCAGAACAGACATAACATTTGCAGTTAGTAAAATGAGTAGATTTACTAGTAATCCAAATGGTGAACATTGGAAGTCCATAACCAATTTTTTTGTTATCTCTTAAAGACAAAAGATATTGGCCTTCATTATGGTAGGTTTCCTGCTATACTAGAAGGATATACTGATGCAAGTTGGATATCGAGTGTTGGAGATCATAAATCTACAACTGGGTGGATATATACATTAGTTGGAGGGTGATTTCTTGGAAGAGAAAGAAACAAACATGCATTAATCATTCGACCATGTAATTGGGATTTGTGGCTCTTGCTTCCACTAGTCAAGAAGAAGAATGGTTGAGAGACCTTCTGTTGGAAGTCCCATTAGCTAAAGAGAATGTTTCAAAAGTGTTGATACATTGTGATAGTCAAGCCACCCTAGAAAGAGCATTCAATGAAGTATACAATGGAAAGTCTGGGCATATTGGTCTTAGAGATACTTTTGTAAGGAAATTGATTAAATATGGAATCATTTCACTCACTTATATACGAATAAACTATAATTTGGCTAATCCATTTACTAAGCCACTGGCCAGAGACTTAGTAAAAACAAACTTGAGAGGTATGGAGTTGAAACTCCTTGAGTAAGAGTTCCGACAACGGTGACAACCCAATCTTAAGTTGATAGAATATTAACCTCAAGATTCAATGGGTAACAATAAGTCATTGATTTGGATGTTTGTCAATCATTTCGTGATAATGTTGAACTTTAAAATGAGGGTTGATTTTTTTATTTAAACTCTTAATGAGGTTCAATACCGAGAGTATGTGTCTCGTGGAAAAGGATACAATATGAACTTCACCTATGTGAATTTTGATATTGTGTCGTCTCAAAGTGAGAGTTGGAGTTTCTCTCATAAAAAATTCATGAAAACAGGAAAAGCACATGGGCATAAATAGTGCTAGGTGAGAGATGTAGGTGAAGAACCATTAAAGAGTGTGTGTAAGGTAACGTCAGTATAATCACAGAGGATAATGGTTCAAAGCATAGCTACCTAACATTCCGATTAAACATTGTGTTATCCTTACCAAGGTTAAGTTCAAATCGAAAGATACCTAACTATATTAACATTCTTTATTTCTCTATTTTGGAATTGGTCTTGTCATTATTAGAACAAGTTGGGGATTGTTATAATTTATGAAAAATAAATGTTCAATTGGTGTGTTCCAAAATGACAAGAAAAATGGAAGAGAAGTAACACTTCGTGAAGTGTAGTTGCGGAATGAAAATAGATAATGGTTGGAAACATGACAAATTTTGGTTAAAAGGTGTTGTTTCATCAATGGTCGCAACCTTGTGAAACAACACATGCATGACCTATAAATTAATTAGTCATTCCAGAGTTCAGAATACACATTACAAATTGAAATCCTCTTGCATAAAATTCCAAACACTCTTCGCTACATAATCGAGTTTTCGTCGGTCTTGCGCAAATTCAATATAAGGCTGAATTATTCTGGGTATTCTTGTGTTCCAACTCTAAGACATACAAGAGAGTGCTCGAAATACTTATAAGGAAAGTGACATCATTCAATATTCAGTCCTGGATCCATTCAACTTTACCAATATTTCAAACAATCATAAGTATTCAAATGGCTTCCGACGCTGCGGTTTTAAGTATCAAAGTTATGAACTAGGACCTTATCAAATTAGATCGCTTTGATGTAGCCAACTACGCCCGATGGCAAGATAAGATGACATTCCTTAGTTTGTGAAAAGTTTTTAAAAAATTCCTTAGTTTTTAAACCTTGTGAAACAACACATGCATGACCTATAAATTAGTCATTCTAGAATTCAAAAAACTAAAGAATGTTTTTGTGCCATCGGGCCATTTAAAGCTAAGGAATGCTTTGATGGAGCCAAAAAATAGTTTTAAAACAATGTGGGTTTAATTGTTTTTAGTTTGTGAATTTTTTTTAATAAAGTGCATAAGGGCACAAAAATGGTTTGATGGGTTACATTACTTTTAAATTGATTTGATCTTATGTGTATTGGATGTATACCCACTTCTGTATTTGCAAAAATATTATTTTATATAATTTATAAAATAAATTGATGAAGGACACTAAATATGAATTATTTATACATTTGAGAAAAAAATCATTATCGTGACTTATCCTAATTTAAATGTAAAGGACAGAGATTTTTATATAAGGAAAATACTTATTAATAAGAAAATATAAAAACAAAAAATATAAAAATATATCTCAATTATTTATTATCACCACTACCTCATGATCCCTATTAAAAATATAGTTAAATTTTAAATCAATTTAAAATTCACCTTTAAAATAATGACATATATGTATTCTTACATATTTTCTTCAAATTGTTTCTTACTAAATAACATTACTCTTTATATAATGTACTTGGAAAAGAAATTAACTTAAGAAAAAGTATTATTAATTATTTTCTTACTTTATTAATAAAATAACTAAATTTAATGTCCTAAACCTTTAATTTAAATCAAACGGTTATTATTTTTTCCTTTCACTCTTATGTAAGATTATCCTTTTTCAAAATATATATATATATATATATATATATATATATATATATATATATATATATATATATATATATATATATATATATATATATATATATATATATATATATATATATATATATATAACTTACTTGAAATGAAAAAAAAACACTCTATTTTAAAAGAGGTGAGTTATTAAATAGATAACTAAGTTAACTAGATTACCCACCCGTGCTCCGTACGGTTATAGTAGAAATAAAATTCAAAAAATAAAAATTTATTTCTAAAAGAAAGCATAAGTAGTATCATTTTAGAATTAAACATCAATACAAAAAAAATTTTTTTAACATAAATATATATATTAGAGTTTCTAGAACTTAGATGCTCCAGATAATTGCAAGAGCAAAAAATATTCAATATTATTTTCAATCCTTATGTGCTTACATGTAATAATAATAACAATATTAAAATAATAATATTGGTAATATAATAATATGATATATTTTTTTGTAATTATAACTTTAAATATGGTAAGATATAATATGACAGTATAATATATTTTTGAGTGAAGACCCATTTTAGTCCCTCACAAAAATTGGAGAGTCCGAGTTAATCCCTAAGAAGAAAAAAAAGTCTCCATTAAGTCTCTTACAAAATTTAACTGAGTCATGTTAGTCCTTCTACTAATATTTTTTTCAAACAGGTTATTTTTCTTAATTTTGAACCGTGATTGGACTGTTCCATGTGTATTATTTTTTTCCAGATTTTTATAACTAGTTAAAATTAAATTTAAAAATAATTGAAAATAAAAATAAAAAGTCTACGTAAGAAAAAATAATACACATGTGATAGTCCAGTCACAATTCAAAATTAGGAAAAAGAATCTGTTTGAAAAAAATATTAATAGAGAGACTAATATGACTCGGTTAAATTTTGTAAGGGAATTAATATGGACTTTTATTTTTTTAAGGATTAATTTGGACTCTCCAATTTTTGTGAGGGACTAAAATGAATCTTTACTCTATATTTTTTTTTTAATAATTGTGATATTGAATTGGAATCGGTATGTTGCCACATAAACATTAATAGGATTCTAATATGATGTCATATAAGAATTAGAGTTAGGATAGTGCCTAAGGTTGCCATCATGACAACCTTGGATTTAGATTAAATAAATAGATAGATAAATATAATTTATACTATAGAAGAAAATAATAATTTATTTCTAAAAGAAAGCATAAGTAGTACCATTTTAAAATTGTGAAGAAGGAGAAGGAAATTAAATCCAAAAAATTAAAAATCAATACAAAAATATATTTTTTTAACATAATCACATGTATTACAATTTTAAGAATTTAGATGCTTCAGATAATTGCAAGAGCTGTATATTTTAATCTCCATTCTAAGATTGTTGTTTGTAGGAGCTTGTCCTGATTAAACTCTCATTCAAATTGCAATAAAAATTATACGGAAAAATATGATGCTAGATCTGCAAAATAATAATTAAAAATTATTACATGAATATGAATATGAAATAAATTTAAATATTATCAAAATAATATTTATGAAATAAATTTTGAAAATGATCAAAATAATAAAATAAAATTTATATGGAAAAATATGGATATAAAATAGATTTGAAAAAATATATTAAAAAAAGAAGAAAAAGACGGACCCTTTCAAGAGTATTTTTGAATTAGATAAAGATAAAAAAAAATTCTCTTTTTGAGTCGGCGTTGCATAGTTCACCCATTCATATTATTCATATCATGCTCTGTCAGACTATGCATACAATTTTAAAATATACGTGTGACGGAGAAAGTGAGACATTTATCCATTTAAGGAAGAAAGTGACACAAATTGATCAGTTTAAAAAATAATAAAATGATATTATGGTACAAAATCAAACATTTCATTGATAATTTAAAATTTCATTGAATTTACCGTTTCATAAAACTCTTTGTTTTTTAAACATTAATTTTTAAAATCATTACAAAAATAATATAATTAAAACATTATAACTGAGTTTTGTTAAAAAAAAAATTGTAACTAAAATTGAATATAACGATGATAACATTAAAAGCTAAAAAACAAAATACATTCATAATTATAATTGAAACACATTTTTCAATAAAATTAATCGAGTAAACATAAAAATATTTGTTACTTTATATAAATTTATATTACTTTATTTTTCAAAAATATTTGTAAAATGGTTATTAAAAACCTTTTTAATAATAATCAAAAAGTATATTATTTGTAGGTTTTAAGAATAAAATAATATAATAACAACGTAAATAAAATTAAAATTTGTAATAAAAAAGTAAGTAATTTTTAAAATCACAATCTATCTTCTTAACATTCTTTCTTTTATTTTATCACTACAAAATTCGAACTCTCTAATTTATTTACTAATAACACCTATATTTAAATATAATAATTCTTAAAACCTTTATTGATATAGTATCCAAAATATATAATTTGTAATTTTAAGAATAAATTAATATAATTTCATTGTAAATAAAATTGAAATTTGTAGTAAAAAAATTAATTAATTAGTTAGAACAAAATCTAACTTTTAATATTCTTTCTTTTATTTTATCACTTCAAAATTAAAAAAAAAATAACAATAAAAAATTAATACAAAATATTTATATTTTATAACTTTGAGAAAATATCACTATGTAATTATTATTAATATTTTATTTAATTAGAAATCAAACAGTCATATTTATTTTGAGAAAAAATATTAATATGATTAAACTCTCATTCAAATTACAAAATCTGCAAAATAACATTTAGAAATTATATTACACAATATGAATATGAATATGAAACAAATTTGAATAGGATCAAAATAATAAAATAAATATTATACGGGAAAATATGGTTCTAAATATGCAAAATAATAATTAAAAATTAAATTACATGAATATGAAATAAATTTAAATATTATTAAAATAATATTTATGAAATACATTTTGAATATGATCAAAATAATAAAATAAAATTTATACGAAAAAATATGGACATAAAATAGATTTAAAAAAATTTAAAAATAAAAAATAAAATAAAAAAGACAGACTCTTCCAAAAGTGTTTTGGATTAGATAAAGAAAAAAAAAAAGAAATCAATTCTCTTTTGGAATCGGCGTTGAATAGTTCACTCATTCATTACATTCATACCATATTTTGTTAGGTTATGCATACAATTTTAAAATATACGTGTGACGGAGAAAGTGAGAGAAATTTGTCTATTTAAGAATGAAAGTGGGACAAATTGATTGATTTCAAAATAATAAAATGATATTATGGTAAAAAATCAAACATTCAATTCAATTTATAATTTAAATTTCCATTGAATTTATCGTTTCATAAAACTCTTCATTTTTTAAACATAAATTTTTGTAATAATTACAAAAATAATATAATTAAAACATTGTAACTGAAATAAAAAATTCCATTAAATTTATAATTTAAATTTTCATTGAATTTACCGTTTCATAAAACTCTTCATTTTTTAAACATTAATTTTTTCAATAATTATAAAAATAGTATAATTAAAATATTGTAACTGATTTTTGTTCCCAAAATAAATTGTAACTAAAATTCAATATTATTATTATTAACTATTATTATTATCTAGATATTATATTATTATTATTAATAGTAGTGGTTTAATATTATTATTATTATATTATTATTATCTAGATATACACTATGCCATAAAAGACATTAGACAACGTTTTTTTTGTCCTTAGACAGCGCTTTCTAAACCTGCGCTGCTAAAGGTTTAGACAGTGTTTTGGTTAATGTTAAAAATGTTGTCTAAAGGTGTTTTATACAACGCTTTTATTGTCAAAAGCTTTTTCTAAACCCTCACCTTAGACAACGCTTTTTGCCTTTTTTCTTAATATATATACCTTAGACATCGTTTTTATTTTTTATTTTTATGGTATACCTTAGACAGCAGCGCTTTCACTAAAAGCGTTTTCTAAACTCCACCTTAGACAACGCTTTTAATGAAAACGCTTTCTAAACCCCACCTTAGACAGTGCTTTTGGTTGAAAGCGTTGTCTAAGGTATACAAAATTTTAAAAATAATTTCCTTTAAAAACCGTTGTCTGGATTTGACAAATTATAGGCACCTGTTTTGTATCCACATTTTTCACCTGGTTTTTAAACCAGAATTTGTACCTGTTCATTCCAACCAGAATTTGCACCAAATTTGTCTATTTAAACGTACCAATTTCGACACCGATTTAATATACAAAACAATTGAATTTTAAAACCAATATCTACGAAACAATTTATACAAACGTACCAATTTATACACCAATTTAAATATACAACATAATTTTTACAAATCATTTCATCCAACTATACATTTTGCTTCAAATGAAATCTACATAAACAAAAATGTGATAACACCCCGAGCTATACATTTTCATCCAACTATATTATAACCTGAAACAACACAAAAATAATGTAATTGATCAATTAAAACAAGTCATAATCAATATGTCTATAGTTACATACACATACTCAAAATTTTCATCAATTAAAGTAAGAGTGCAATATACCTTATAACACTCTGAGCTCCATAATGAATTGACACTAATCCTCTTTAATTTCTTCCAAATGATCTCTTGAATAATACGCACACTTGAATTCATCAAAGTACTACATAATAATATAACATAGTTTGATTTAGTTTCAACTATTTAATTATATGAGAAATATGTGTTAAATACTAAAATAACTCATAAGTTAGAAATACATACATCAATTGGAATATCTAATCGGTCCAAAATAAGAGTTTCTTTCATAAACCTCAACATGAAATATCCGCAATCTATACCACTACGTTGCCTAGGACACTACATATGAAAATAAAATATGGATAAATCCTAAGTTTTATCAAGTATCATCACTAATAAATAAAAAATGAGATAATTAATATACCGCCACTTTTATCCATGTAATGTTGTTGGCTCTCCTCTTTGATACTTGGATATCTCGTTGAGCTCGAAAAGTTTGTATAATGCTAATAAAATATAAATGAAAATTTAGAACAATTCACATAAATAAATAAATACACACATGAATATTTAGAACAATCTCACTTACGGGTCAATCATGTTCTTCATATCCGGGTATGTTGTCCAATCATTTCCTAACGAGTCAAGATAATAAACAAATTCTCTGATAGGATTAATTGCGACCAACAACCAATGTCCACTGTAAGATTAAACAAATGTTAGATAAAAATTTTCTACACGACGTCAAAATACAAAAAAATTACTATAGATGAATTTAGAAAAAATCTAATCTGATATTAAACGGTAAAAAGAACAACTTTTCCACTACTTTTAGAATGAAAATCTAACCTGGAATTTAGAATGAAAATCTAACCTGAAAATCTGACGTCGTGTAGAAAATTTTCATCTAACATTTGTTTTCCACTGTTTTTAGAATGAAATTCCAGATTAGATTTCCTTCCACTGCTTTTTACACACCCTTGTTTTGTATGAATAGTATGGAGTGTGGAATTGTTGTCGAGTTATAAAACAAGGGTGTGTAAAAAATAGTGGAAGGAAGATTTTATGGGTTTTTGATTAAATCTTAAAAAAAAAGATTTTGCATCAACTTTGTGACAACAAATTAAAAAACATAAACTCTGAGATTTTAATTAATTAAAAACAAATTTTTCTTTCTTTATATTAATTAAAATATAACATTTCAAAACAAATAAAAGACAAGAATGATCTTAAAAATACAAAACAAAAACAACAAGCAAAAGTCTATTAATCATAAATCCTAAAATAAAATAAATCACCATAACCAAAATTAAAATTCTTGAAAATTCAAAACACATAATTGAACCCAACACATAATAGATTTGTAACTCGAATTGTTTGTTCCACCCATCTTATAATTGTTTGTTCCAACCAGAAAACGATATAAAAATTATCCTAAAAGACCAAATTATTAAAAAAAAAAAAAAAACTTAAAAAACTAATTTATTACAAATCTCTGGCGTAATACATATTTTGTTAAAATAAATATGAAGTGTTAAGGTTGAAAAATGAAATTGTAGAACACACATTTCAACAAACCCTATTCTATTAGAGTGATAATGACCGGGGGAAGGTCCACGCACCGAACACAACATAACCAGAAGGTGTTAATTTAGATGCAAATGCAATAAATAAATAAAGTTAAAAATGTCTCATATTTGGAATGGTGTTGGACACATATTCCACTCATATGCTACTTATTTGACACCTATGAGCATTGTGGTTATGACTATGTAATTATGTATGAAGAAATCAAGGCAAACGGTTATCTTTATTGTACTTAATTGCAATACAGACACCCTTATATACAAAAGGAAAATAATAAATTGTAGGAAAATGTAGGGTATTAGATCCCTTTGCGGATGATAGTATAAAGTTTACTTTAAATATAGACAATAGAGAGAAGAAAAGCATATTTAAATAAGCGGGGTACGATAACATTGTTATATTTTCTCACATTTCTTCAACACCATGGATTCAAGTTATCTATGAGGACCACTTTATAGTTTTCAACTTTTTTCTTGCTAATTTCTTCACACAATTGATAGATGGGATCATTGTGTTAGTATTTATAAAACAAAATAATTTGGAACACTTTAAAGTTTTGAATGTTTTAAAAAGTTTTGAATGTTTTTTTTCTTTCAATTATTGATCTTAGATTTAGTTGGTTTATTGTTATACCAACCTCATCACTTGCCACCTTACTCTACTAGTGAACACACTTCAGAGCGATTTTAGGTACTCTATTTGTAACGATTTATTAAGTATTTTTTTTTTGTATATTTAACAATTAATGTATTCAGACCATATATAGATTAGATACATTAATTGTCAAATATATCAAAAAAAATCAAATTTGTTTATGAATCGTTACGGAGGGAGTATGTAACAATGAGATTATGGTCAAAAAAGTTAATAAGTGAGACATTTTTAGGTGTACTTGGTTCAAATGATCAGGAGGTGAGAAGATGAATTTTAATGGAAGGAGAGGAATGGAGGGTAGGTGAGATATTTTTATTATTATTATTATTATGTATATGTTTGGTTCAAAAGATGAGGAGAGGAAAGGAGATAAATTTTAATTAAAAATATGTTTGGTTCACGAGGAGGAAGAAAATGATTTTATTAATAATTTATAGTTTTATCCTTATAATATAATTATATGATAATCCACAACATAATCATCACCAATGTCTACCTCAATCGTTTTAATTTATGGAACCATTTTTGTGATATTTGTGGTAATCAATCAGATACTATTTTGCATGCTTTACGAGATTGTTCTACCCCCAAAAATATATGATCTCACTTGGTTAGTAATGATAAAAAAAGATCATTTCTTCTCTGCTCCCTATCCAGATTGGTTAATTCTTAATATGTCTAAGCACCTTCATCACTTTGTCCCTGGTTGGGCAACTTTATAGGCCACTAGCTATCATCTCATTTGGATCTGGAGAAATAAAAAGCTCCATGACCCTTTTTTTTTGTTTTTCCTCACAATTAGATGAGTGAAGATCAAAAGCAAGACTCGTTCTACAGAATCAGAAGGAGTGTTATTCATCGAACTCATCCTGCAATTAAGCATCCAATTTCTACTCAGTGGTGCCCCCTCCTTTGGGATGAATTTATCTCAATTCAGATGGCGTGTGTAATGATAATCTTGGTATTAGTTGTGGGGGCCTTTCCTGGGATAGCTTTGGGAGGTGGCTTGGTGGTTTTCAAAAATTCCTTGATAAGTGTAATAGTCTCTCTACTGAATACTGGAGAATTTTTTCTGATTTGGATTTTGCTTGGCAGAATAATTTCAAGAAGATTATTGTCCAAGTGGATAAGAAGATTGTTATTGATACCCTAGTTGGGCTTGGTCCGGTTCTCGGGCATGATTTATCTTTAGTTAGGCGTATTCTTCTTCTCTCTCAAAAGTTTAAGGCTATTATTTCCAAGCATGTTCTTAGAGAAACCAATAAGTGCACCGACTTTTTGGTCAAGCATGATCTGCCCAAATTAGATGTTAGGATTTTGTTGGATGTTTGTCCAACTGATCTTAGTCAATTGTTGGTGAATGACTGTGTTGTTTCCTTTGTTATGCTTGTTGCCTAGTTGTTCTTATTTTGTGTCTTTCGCCCTCTATTTCTACTAAAAAAAGATAAATAATTCATAAATAATTATTAGTAATAAACTCTATAATATTGAGTGATTAAAAAAGTCATAATTTATCACATAAAATTTAAAAAAAAATGAATATATTTTATTTGTATTATAACTCTTTGACACAAATTTTAAACTATGTATTTATAAATCTTCTTATACATAAAATCACTAATGATATATATATATATATATATATATATATATATATATATATATATATATATATATATATATATATATATATATATATATATATATATATATATATATATATATATATATATATATATATATATATATATATATATATATATATATATATATATATATATATATATATATATATATATATGTATATATAAGATTTAAAATTTGATATAAAAGACAATATAATAATATACATAAAAAAATTTAAAAATATAAAATATAAAAGAAAAATATTATAATGATTGCAATTTATATTAAATAAAAAATAAAAATAAAAATAATTTGAAAATAAACAATAATTATAATAAATTAATACAAGAAATTCACATATAAGAGAAGTAAAAATAAAATAAAAATTAATATACCAAAATAAAACCGAGTATATTTTAAAAAATATAATAATTTATTTAATATTAAAATTCATATTTTCTATTCTCTCCTTCAAATCCCTCATATTTGAAGAGATAAAAAAAAAAAGTGATTTTAAGAAATTTTATTTCTCTTATCTCCTAAAATTTGAATCAAATATAATTCATTAGATACATCTTATTCTCTTTCTTTCCCTTTCCATCAATCTATCTCGAACCAAATATATCCTTAACAAGGAGAGAAAAAAAAATGAAGAATAAATATTAAGTGATTATTATTAAAATGTAAAATTGAATAAAAAAATGAAGAATAAATATTAAGTGATTATTATTAAAATGTAAAATTGAATTATATATAAATTATATATATACTAATCCTAGCAAACACTAATTAACTAACTTGAATATGGACAACAATTCAGTAAACAAAAATAAATAAATGAACATTAAAAGCCCTCATCCTGAGAAGAGATACCTAAGTTCCATTGAGAAAATGACATTCTTTTTTCCAGGAAAAAAAACAAAGTTACAAAGTCATAGCCACAAAGCTTTAGATTCACAACATATAAGTAAAAGTGGCTTCCACGTCACACAGAGTAAATTTAGTAATGGTGACAAAATCACACAGGCTCTTCCCCTCCCTCACAAATTTTCCCACAAACTCTACAAGTTTAAAGTTACTTCATTCCATCACCACCTTTCCTCTCAAAACAAAAACATTGCATTAAGCATCTCACCACACTTACGTGTTATTTGGGAACCTACCTCGTTATAGTATAATATTATTTGCTACTAATATAAAGAATCAAGACAAATCATAAACACATTCACACACTTTTATTTATTAAGGCCTTTTTTACAATAAAAAACAAAATCACATTTCTTTAGGTTAAGGTTAGAACATTGGAGTCTTATGAGATAATTGAACCTCTAAGTAAGATTGAGTCTTATGAGATAATTGAAGGTCTTAGCAAGACACAGCACAAAAACATTTTTTAATCTTTATTAATTTTAATTAAATTACAATTTTAAAATGGATGTCTAGATACTTTTGGAGAACATGTTGTAGAGGTTTGTCCCGTTTATGGTAAGGGTTAGAATAATATAATATTCTTTGGGAGCATGTTGTTCATTGTAGAGACTTCTATATTTTAAATATTAGCATAATTTTGTTAGAGGAGATACTTTTGATATATTTAAAGGGATGAGAGTATTAGCTATCTCATTCAACTTTAAAAGTTAGAAGTTAGTTACAGATATAGTTATTAATATTTAAAATATTATTATATACATCTGATTATTGTTAATTCTGTACGTGGTTAATAACTAGATGTTAATTAATTGGTAATTTGATCATATATAAATATATAAATGATGTAACACATATTTGTAGTACACTCAATTTTATTCAAATAATATATATATATATATATATATATATATATATATATATATATATATATATATATATATATATATATATATATATATATATATATATATATATATATATATATTTCCCTCCATCCCTTTCTCTTAATTACTCTTTATTTTTACTATTTTCTTCAATTTCCAAATAACCTGTAATTAAAGTTATCCAACAAATTGATATATAAACCACCTGTTCGATAAAAAAAATCTCCATCCATGACAAATGAAAATATAACCTCCAATTAGTTTACAGCCAATCTACCAATTTTCAACGGTGAAAACTATGATATATGATGTGCGCTGATGAAAGTAATTTTCAAATTTCAAGATGTGCTTGAAATCATGAATAATGGTTTCTTGGCATTAGAGGCAAATGTTAGTAAGACACAAATAACTATTCATCGTGAAATGAGCAAGAAGGATGAGAAATGCTTGTTCTTGATCCATCAACGTGTGGATTCAAATGTCTCTAAGAAGATCATTGCAAGAACCGACTACAGATGTGTGGGATACTCTCAAGAAGTTGTATAATGGGGATAAGAAATTAAGGAAATTAAAGTCGCATTCTTTGAGGAAATAATATGAGAATCTACACATGAATGATCGTGAAGGTGTTGCTGAGTTATTCTCAAAGTTTGTGGTTTTGACAAACCAAATGAAGTCGTGTGGATAAAAGATATTTGAACTTTAGAAAATGGAGAAGGTTGTAAGAGCTCTTCCTGCCAAGTTTGATCGCATTGTTGTTTCCATTGAGCAGTCCTGAGAATTTCCAAAGATGAAGCTTGAAGAACTATAATCTTTTCTTAAAGCTCGAGAGTTGAGGCTGAAATAGAGAAATTCGAAGAATGTGTCTGAACAAGCTTTGTAGACCAAATTATTCAAGAAAATGAATGAAGATTCCTTAAAGAACAACAAAGACAGAAAAACGAAATGAAGATGATGTCGCTGACAAGAACTCTAGAAGTCAGGGTGAGACAAGAAAAAATGGTGCTCCTTACAATCAAAAACTCGAGAAGAATGTAGAGATGAAGGAAGTTCAATGTTTTTGTTGCCAAAAGGTTTGACATTATGTTAGGGATTATTACTTCAACAAAGAACCGAAGGAACATGACAAGGGTATGGCACAAGCTGATCATGTTGGAAGTAATGACTCAAAATAAGTCATTTTGTTCATCAAGCTTGATGAATTAGTGAAAAGGTCCATTATATTTGTAGACAATAGCATGGTCACATCAGAAGGAATGGGGAACATTCTTGTGAAGAATAAGAAAATTGAGTTATCAAATGTGGTTTGTTGTATGTTCCTTATATGGAAAATAACTTGATCAACTTGGGTCAATTGCTTGATAAAGACTACATGATAAAGCTAGAAGATAACTTATGATATATATATATATATATATATATATATATATATATATATATATATATATATATATATATATATATATATATATATATATATATATATATATATATAAAGGCTAATGAAACAAAGAGGCTATCAAATTTTTTAAAAATAATTGAATAACATGTCGACTTAATCAAACCTCAATCCAATTCACTATTTTCCTTCCTTTTTCTTTTCTTTTATTTTCTTTTCTTTTCATGGTTCCCTCTCACATATGATTCACAAAGCTTCATCCAACTTTTGCGACTAATCTTTTCGCGAACTCAACATAGTTTTTTCCAAAATCCTCTTAATCTCATGATTAGACACCTCGGATTGACTGTTCGTCTATAGGTGGTAAGGCGTCTCCATTTTGTGCATCACACCATAATGTTTTAAGACATTTTTAAGGGGTGTGTTGCAAAAGTGCGACCCTACATCACTAATAAGAACCTTCAGAGTGCCAAAACGGGAGAAAATATTTTTCTTCAGAAATTTGATCACTGTTTTGCCATCAGCCTTAGGTGAAGCAATCACTTCAACCCACTTTGAAACATAGTCAACCGTGTAAACCACCATTTTAGAACCAATCAGGTAAGAACGAAACTTTTCAAGCGCATACACTATAGCAAGCTGTTCATTTTCAGTTGTGGTGTAATTCACTTGGACCTGATTTAACACTTTGCTAGGATAATGTATGGTATGAAAGGTTTTGTCCTTCCTTTGCCCCAATACCGCTCCAACGGCATAATCACTAGCATCACACATAAGTTCAAAATTCAAAGTCCAGTTTGGTGCGATGATTATAGGAGCGGTAATGAGTTTTTCCTTTAAAACTTGGAAAGCACTCAGAAAATTATCATAAAAGAAGAATACCTTATCTTTGTTAAGCAAATTGCTCAACAGCCTTGCAACCTTCGCGGAATCCTTGATGAATCGCCTATAGAACCCCTCGTGACCCAAAAAGTTACAAATTCCCTTAACGTTGGTTGGAGAAGGCAACTTTTCAATGACCTCTATCTTTGATTTATCAACTTCAAAGCCTTTTGAAGAAACCTTGTGGCCGAGCACAATTCCCTCTGTTACCATGAAGTGACACTTCTCCCAATTTAAAACCAAGTTGGTCTTCACACACTGTTCAAGCACTGTTTCCAAGTTTTTCAAGCATAATTCAAATGACCCTCCAAACACGGAAAAGTCATCCATGAACACCTCCATCATTTTCTCTATAAGGTCAGAGAAGATAGCTTGCACGCACCTTTGAAAGGTTGCAGGAGCATTACAAAGGCCAAAAGGCATATTTCAATAAGCAAAAATACCAAAGGGACAAGTGAATATTGTCTTCTCATAATCGGTCAGGTCAAACGCCATTTGGTTGTACCTCGAATAACCCTCCAAGAAATAATAGAATTGTTGACCAGACAATCTCTCAAGCATTTGATCCATGAAGGGGAGTGGAAAATGGCCTTTTCTCGTAACTATATTCAACCATCTATAATCTATGCACATTCTCAATCCCGTAACAATCTTTGTCGGGATGAGCTCATACTTTTCATTGCGGATCACATTCATTCCACCCTTCTTTGGAACAACGTGCACGGGGCTTACCCATGGACTATCTGAGATCGGATAGATCATTCATGCATCCAAAAGCTTAACCATGTCTTTACGAACAACTTCCTTCATCGTAGGATTCAAGTGGTGTTGTGGTTGAGCTACTGTTTTTAAATCCTCTTCCATAAGAATCTTGTGCATGCAATAGGATGGACTAATTCCTTTGAGATTGGAAAGCACTCACCCTAAAGCTTTGTGATTTTTTTAGCACTCGAATCAAACGGGTTTCTTCATTGATTAACAACACATTACTAATAATCACCGGTTTCTTGCAACTTTCATCAAGAAATGCATACTTCAAGTTATAAGGTAGAACCTTAAATTCAAGTTGCACTTTCTCATCAATCTCATCTTTCTTTAACTCATCTTTCTCAAATTCCCATGGTTGCAGTTCTTTAAGCGAATCTAGCTCTTTCAAACATTCATCAAATTCCCTCTCTTCCACACTAATAAGAATGTCAAAAGACTCACCAAGTGTTCTTTCTAAGGTAGACTCCACATGAACTTGTTTTGCCATTTCAAAAATTGCCTTGTCTGATGCATCAATGCGGAAACAATCATTCTTGTCCTTTGAATACATCACTTCAAATAGATTAAAGGACACTTATTCATTCAAAACCCTCACTTTCATAATGCCATCATCCACATCTATCATCATGCGTGCGAGGTCTTCATAAAAGGACGACCAAGAATTAGAGAAGCATCATCATCCTCCTCCATATCAATCACGATAAAGTCCATCGGGAAGAAAAATTTATCAACTTTTACCAACACATCTCTCGCCACTCCAATTGGGTGAATGGTAGATTTGTCAGCAAGTTACAATGTCATCTGGATGCCCTTAATTTTAATGTTTTCAAGCCTTTTCACAATTGACAAAGGAATAAGATTAATGCTCGAGCCCAAATCAATAAGGCCATTTCCAACAAAGACATTACCAATGGTAACGGGTAAGGTAACTCGGCCCGAATCGGCTTCTTTCTTCGGAAGATTTCTTTGAATAATTTCACTACAATTTGCCGCAAGAATTACGGTTCCAGGCTCTGTATATTCTGCCTCTTTGTAATAATATCCTTCAATAATTTGGCATACTTTGGCATTTGCTCTAAAACTTCAGAAAATGGGATGTTGATTTTTAATTGCTTAAAGATATCCATCAATCTTGAGTATTGCCGAGCATTATCTTTCTTCGTCGGCACATGAGGGTAAGGCATATTTTGAGTCGGGATCGAATTCATCTTCTCCTTCCCCTTATTAACTCTCACATGTTTCTCTTTTTTCTTCATTTCCTCCTCACTATCATTTTCAACTTCAACAACAATTTCATTTTTCATTTCAACTACAACAATATTTTCATCATTCTTTTCAACTACTTCTTCATCACTATCCTCCTCAACAATTCCATCAATCTTTTCTTCATCCACAACTTTGTCATTTTCTTTAACTAACTCCTTCCCCCTCCTAGTAACAATTGCTTTACAATGCTCCTTAGGATTTAGTTGAGTATTTGCGGAGAATGAAGGACCTAATTGTTATTCGGATATTTGTTTCGCAAGTTGCCTAACTTGATTCTCTAGATTCTTTATCACCGCATCACTACACTTTTGGTTAGCCATACACATTTGAATGAATTGGCTAAGAGTATCTTCCAACTTTGAAGTGGCAACCGGAGGTGGTGGAGGTTGATACGGATTTTGTTGGTTAGAAGATCCAACATCCAGCCTCCACCCTTGATTGTAATTTTGATAGTTACCTTGTTGTTGATACCCTTGATTTTGATATGGTTGAGAATTTTGGTGATATTGTGTTATCTTTTTTGATATCCTTGTTGTTGATTTTGGTTTCCCATGAAATTCACTTCTTCACTAACGGGAGGACAAAAGCCAGTATGGTGATCGCCTTTACAAAGCTCGCAACTAGTAACTTGATGAGAATTACTCGGAATACCTTGCAATTCTTTGATTTGTTGTGGAAGCTTTGACATTTGTTGCTTCAAAAGCTCCACTTTTATGAAAGCAATTTATTATGAGCTAAGATCGCATCATTTGTTCCTAATTTAATTAACCCCTTTTTTTTGTGTTGTTTCACTATTATGTTTCCCTTGCAAATCATTTTGAGCCATCCGGTTAATGATTTCAACCGCTTCCTCTGAGCTTTTTGATAATAAAGAACTGCTCTAAGTAGCAATTAGAAGAGTTTTGTGTGTCGGTTGGAGTTTATTTCGAAAAATGTGGACTTTAGTCAATTCATCGAAACCATGGCCTTTGCACTTCCATATCATAGATTTGTATCACTCCCAAGCCTCGTTAAGATACTCATTAGCACCTTGTGAAAATACGGAAATAGATGGTTTAGCATCCATGTAATAATAATGTGGGAAAATATCTCTAAGAACTTTTCTTCCAACACATTCCAATTTGTCTCACGGTAGTGGGTTGATCGAGATACCATTCTTTTGCTTTGCTTATTAAAGAATGTGGGAACAATATTTTGAATATTTTCTCTTCTTGGATCTCGTCCACTCCGGCCGCACCGACTATCTCATAAAACTTCATAATGTGCCCAAATGGATCTTCATGGTCCATCCATGTGAAAGTATTACCATACAAGAGCTGGAGAATCCTAGTCTTCATGGTCCATCCCCGTAAATATGCATGCTGTCAATATGTTTAGTCATACTATGTTGAATAGGATTTTTGGAAATATTGATGGCACTCAAGTTGTCACAGAATAATGTCGTGTCATCTTGTGTGACATTATACTCAATCAATATTTGCTTCATCCATATTAGTTGAGAACAATTGTTACATGTAGCTATGTACTCAACTTCAGTAGTAGATAGGTATACACAATTAAGTTTCTTGTT
Organism: Lathyrus aphaca; assembly: GCA_963966055.1. NCBI lineage: Eukaryota > Viridiplantae > Streptophyta > Magnoliopsida > Fabales > Fabaceae > Lathyrus > Lathyrus aphaca. Next base: position 185,369,170 of record OZ014524.1, read on the forward strand.
GAACCATGAAATTAAATTGTTTTGGAATACAAATAGAGTAAGGTTTTTGTTATCGTTCCACATAGACTGTTTCTAGATATTACTTCCGTTCTACAGTCGTAATCGTTTCAAGCTTATCGTAACAAAAGAGTTTGTTTTAGGGTAAAGTTTCATTTGCATAAGCTCTAAAATGTAACGGTAAAAATATCAATTTTGAAAGGTTTAATAAAACATGCCAAGATTAGGGTTCGACAAACATATTCCTACGGATAGAAACGATAAAACGTATGAACTTATTTAGATGATAAATACAATCACATATCCTCTGAATATGTTTATCTCTAACACATATTGTGAGATTTACCATTTTGATCCTTTGATGATTTCTCACTCAAACTATCAAAATGATAACATTTAAGTTTAATACTTGTGCACATCAAATCTTATAACTATCTCTAGCCTATTTATATTGATGGATGCAAAACCAAGGTAAAGAGTTGGAACACATTTCTCAATCACGATCAACACAAATAATATATCATAAAAGCAAGGTTTTTCACCATATATTCATCATCCATAAGTTCAAGAGTTTACATCAACAACTATACATAAAAAAGAAGGAAAATCTACCTTCTGATCTTGACACACGATGTATTTAGCTATCCATTGACATAATAAATTCACAAACAAGAAATGAGAAAAGAAAACAAAGCATCAATGATGATATTCTGACTATTGATGCGTCGAATCTTTGAAAACTAGATGCTATAGTGATTACAAGGTTTTTGGTCTAAGAAAATACCAAGGATCCAAGCAAAATTGTTGAAATGAACTATTTAAAGGGGGTTGAGAATCACAGAGCGCGCTAAGAGCACAATCATTTATTGCTAAACCGCCTTTGGAGCGTGCTTAGCGGGCTCATGATCGCGCTAAGCGGGCAACTCCCTGGAATTTGTTCTTGTCTCGGGCTAGTAGTGGGCTCGTAACATGCTTCCAAAAATTGAGTTTCTTCAAAAATCTTCCCAAGATCCTTCCATGCTTCAAGATTCTCTTTCCAATGGAAAAACCTATAATTAAAAACACAAAATTTAAATAACTAAGTCTACAAATGCATTAAAACTACATTATGAATAATTACCGGAAACAATGGGAAAAAGCATTGATTATCACATAAAGCCTTCGAAAGGTGCCAAAAAGTAAACTATATATTAACACATTCTAGCACCTAATAATTGTTTCCCAAAAAGAAACAACCTCCAGAGGTACTCTTTCTATCATCAACACTACCAGTCCAATCAACATCAGAATACCCCATCAACATGGAATTTGAATTATGAGAGTATAATTGTCCATAATCACATGTACCATTCACATACTTCAGATTTCTTTTGACTTGATTGATGTGGCTCACCTTTGGTTCAACTTGATATCTAGCACAAACTCCAACATCAAAATTTATATATGGTCTACTTATTGTAAGATATAGAAGACTACCAATCATGCTTCTATATAAACTCTTATCAACACTAATGCCCTTATCATCCTTAGATAACTTTAGGTGTGTAGGAGCAGGAGTTATTTTGTGAGTAACATTCTCTAAACAAAATTTCTTCATAATACTCTTTGCATATTTTCCTTGACAAAGAAATATGGATTCTTCCATCTGCTTGACTTGGAGACCTAGAAAGTAAGTTAATTCACCTACCAAAGTCATATCAAACTCATATTGCATTTGCTGCACAAAATGTTGAACCATCTCATCTGATATCCCTTCAAATACAATATCATCCACATAAATTTAAGATATCATTAGTTTTATGTCCTTCTCTTTGACAAATAGAGTTTTATCAATGCCACCCTTCATGTATCCATGATTGATTAGGAACTCAATTAGCCTTTCATACCAAGCTCTTGGAGCTTGTTTTAATCCATACAAGGCCTTCTTTAATTTGAACACATGATTAGGAATGGTAGGGTCAACAAATCCTTTTGGTTGTTCAACATATACCTCTTCATTTAAGTAACCATTTAGAAAGACACTTTTAACATCCATTTGGAGCGGATTGAACTTCAGCAGACATGCCACTCCAAGTAACAATCTGACAAATTCCAATCTAGCTACAAGAGCAAATGCTTCATCAAAATCTAACCCTTCAATTTGAGTGTATCCTTGAGTCATAAGTCTAGATTTTTTTTTGGTAACTACACCTTGTTCATATGACTTGTTCTTATCACTAGTACAAAATGTGCAAACAATAATGTCAGGTTTACAACGAATCCATATACACCATTGTAATAGGTTAAAATTTCCGCGCCCAGTGAATAACTGGATTTATAAATAGTATTTTAGTGATGGTTGACTTAAAACAATGTAGTAATAAATGATATGTAGCAAGCATTGATTCCTCGAAACTATATTTTTTCCATTTTTTAGAGTTTATTAAGCGTGTGTCACTTAAGTCCGTTATTTAAAAAATAAATTGGAAATGATTTAACAACAGTTAATTTAACCAACCGTTGTTAGAGGACTTACAATTCCACTACAGTTGGTTTCTCCAACTGATATTAAAAGGTTTATTAATAAATTAAAACAAAACTTATTATGTATTTCTTTCATAAGACGCCCTAGGCGAACAACCGATCCAGAGATGGTACTTTTTACCCATTTCGTATCCATTCAGTTAGAGCTCAAATATTCACCCTCTTCGTTAATTTGATTCTTCAGTTTCGAAGTATAATACTCTTCAACATCTTCATTCATTTTTCTTGGTTTATGTTGTATATGCTCAAATATTCACCATCTTTGTTCATTTGATTCTTTAGCTTCGAAGTACGGTACTCTTCAACATCTTCATTCCTTATGTTCATTTGATTCTTCAGCTTCGGAGTATGGTATTCTTCAACATCTTCATTCCTTTTTTATTTGTTTATGTTGTATATGCGCAATTCAATATGAGAGTATATGTTTCATATGCTTTAGGTTTAGTATGAGAGTACATCTTCATTCCTTTTTTCTTTGTTCATCTTTTATATGCATATGCTTAAGTTTTTGGATTAGATTTTGGTGTGTCATTCACATTATTATATGTGTATAAATTTCAGAAGTTGTAATGGATCATAGTTGGATGAAAGCCAATAGATTAGGTTCGATTTATGAGAACAGATTTTGTGAATTCCTTGAATACACTGATAAACTTCTTCCTCAAAATAATGGTATTTTTTATTGTCCTTGTGTTGTTTGCACGAATATCAAAAAGTGTTCAAAGAAAGAAATATACCATCACCTTTGTTGTGATGGTATATGTCAAAATTATATAATATGGATGGGGCATGGTGAGGTGCATAAAGAGGAAAGTCGGACGTCACAAAGTCAAAGAGGGGATGAAGATGAATATATGGAACATCAACTAGAGGATATGTTCCATGGTATTGGGGAATCTTCTTTTAAGAATGTTCATATTTATGATACTTTATGTAGTGATAAAACACCCTTTTATATAAGGGATGCACATATTTCACACGATTTTCTGTGGTGTTAAAGTTGTTTAATATGAAGGCATAAAATGGATGGTCGGATAAAAGTTTCACGAAATTACTTGAATTTCTAAAGCAAATGTTACCAAAAGATAACAAATTGTCGGATCGTTGTTATGAGACTAAAAATATATTGTGTCCAATGGGTCTGGAGTATATCAAAATACGTGTTTTCCCTAATGATTGCATATTATACCAAAAAAATTATAAAGACTTGTAGAAATGTCTGAAATGTAGTGTGTCGTGTTACAAGCTGAAGGCCAACAATGGTGATGACAATGATTATGACAATGTTAGTAGGAACCATCCTTCTTCTAAAATGTTATGGTACTTGCCAAAAAATTTACTATTTAAGAGACATTTGGCTAATTCAAATGACGCAAAGAATCTTAGATGACATGCAGATGAAAGGACTCGTGATGGAAACATACACCATGTAGCTGATTTGTTGCAATGGAAGAAAATTGATTCGTTGTTTCCGGATTTTGGAGTTGAGCCAAGAAACCTTAGGCTTGGGCTTGCCATCGATGGAATGAACCCCTTTGGTAATCTTCGCACTAATCATACTTTGTGGCTTGTTCTTCTCACTATTTACAACCTATCTCCTTGATTGTGCATGAAACACAAATATATAATGTTAAGTATGATGATTTATGGACCACAATAACTTGGTAACGACATATATGCTTATCCAAGTCCATTAATTGGTGATTTACGACTCTTGAGGGATGGAGACGTTGAAGTTAATAATGCATATTCTGGGGAAAATTTTAAGATGTGTGCAATGTTAGTTTGCACAATCAACGACTTTCTAGCTTACGGTAACTTGGTTGGATATAGTGACAAAGGACATAGAGTGTGTCCTATATGTGAAGATGATACTTTTTATCACCAACTTGATTTTGGAAAAAAGACCATTACCTTGGGCATCGAAAATTTCTAAAACATGGTCATCCTTATCGTAGATTGCAGAAGGCTTTTAATGGAGAGCAAGAGTTTATCAACGACAGGAACACATTAATGTTGTCTTTGGGAAGAGAGAAAAAGAAAAAGGGACCGTTGCAAAAATATATATGGAAAAGAGGTTCATCTTCTTTGATATTCTATATTGGTCAAGTCTTGATGTTAAACATTATCTTGATGTGATACACGTGGAGAAAAATGTATGTGATTGTTTAATTGGAACACTTCTAAACATTACAGGAAAGACTATAGATAGTAAGACTTCTCGTCTTAATATGGAGAAGATTGTTATACAGAAACAGTTGGCTCTAATAGAGAAAGGAAAAAGAACTTATCTGCCCCTAGCATGTCACATTCTATCTAAAAAGGAAAATAAGATTTTTTGCGAGTGTTTGCAAGGTATTAAATTTCCGCAAGGTTACTCATCAAACATCAAGAAACTTGTATGAATGAAAGATATCAAGTTAATTGGTTTAAAATCTCATGATTATCATATATTGATGCTACAACTCTTACCAGTGGTTATCCGTAGGATCCTACCAAAACATGTGAGAGTAACTATAATGAAGTTGTGCTTATTCTTCAATGCCATATGTAATCAAGTTTTTTATTTCAAAAAATTAGATGAATAAGAAGATGAAGCTGCCATAATCTTGTGTTAATTGGAGATGTATCTTCCTCCATCATTTTTTGACATTATGGTTCACTTACTTGTTCATCTAGTCAGAGAAATCATAATTTGTTGTCCAATTTATTTAAGGTGAATGTATCCAATAGATCAATATATGAAGATCTTTAAAGGATATACGAAGAATCATCACCGATCGGAAGCTTTGATTGTTGAAAGGTACATCATAAAAGAAGTTGTTGCGTTTTATACAAACTATTTGTCGAACACAGATTCTATAGGAATTTCAAAGTCTCGCTATGCTGACACAGACAGAAGAGGTATTCAAGGTCTGAATGTTAAGTGAATGGCTTAGGATGTAGTTATTCAAGCACATTTCTATATATTGGATAATGTAGAAGAAGTTCAACCTTTCATAGATACTCACAAAACATCTTTGAAGAAAAATATCCCCGAATGAGTGAAAAGTTATTATTGATAGAGCATAACAATATATTCATATATTGGTTTAATAAAAGTGTATCTAATGATCATAGTGCATCCAAGATACTTAAACGACTGTCGTACGAGCCAAAATTTAGTGTCATTACTTGGACTGCATACGACATTGGTCATTATACCTTTTATACAAATCAAAAGATGGTCATAGTATAATGCAAAATAATGGGGATATGGTTGAAGCTGAATCGATATATTTCTCTAGTTCGAGAGATAAGAATCCAATATTGGCAACTACCACGTTTTATGGTGTCATTGGTGAGATTTGGGAGATTGATTATGTTATTTTCAAAGTGGATTTATTTAAATGCAAGTGGGTTCCCAATAATAGTAATGGTGTACACATTGATGACTTATGATTCACCCAGGTCGACCTAGGCAAGGCATCTTTTATGACCGAACCGTTCATGATGACTTCTCAAGCAAAACAAGTTTTCTATGTTACCGAACCATCAGACATATCGAGGAAATGGTCAATCGTTCTCCAGGGAAAACACATTCCTCTTAGTGATGAAAGTATTGATATTTTATTCACACCTTCTTACACAACACAAGTTCCTATCTTATATGATTAAATTGATGGAGATGTCGTGTATGATATTTGACTCGATCATGAAGAAGGTATATGGGAAAATTAACAAGTCTGTAATTTATTCGTTATTCATAATATATTAATTGTATGTTATAGTTTATAAGTATTTTTACTAACAAGTATAACATTTAAAATTATAGGTATTTAGAGTCAAGACACCAAGGGACAAGACACCAAGAGACAAGAAACCAAAACACCAAGTTACAATTATATGAAGTATTGTAATGTGTGTAAACTGTAGGTTGTTTGTTTTGATAAATTGTAGAATGTTTGTTCAGATATAATTGAATATGATACAATTATGCGATATTATGAATAAGAAACAATTAATATTATTATGATAACTTTATCACAAAATTTGAGTTGTATTTTCTGTTGTGATATGGTGAACAATAATACAAGTTAAAAAATAGAATTAATTATAAAAGTAGGATAATATTTTTTAATTTTCCAGAAAATTTAACAACAGTTATATATTATAACCGTTATAATATCTTGTGTGTTGTCTAGAAAAAAATAAATATCAAAACGGCGCAATAGGGAGTCGAACCTAGGACCAATTTTTTTAATCACAACAATATTTCGAAAAACCCGTTGTGATAGGGCGTGCACTTTCTAATTTACTACAATGATTGCAGGGCTGTGATTGTAAGTATCATATATACAACGACAATCTACATAACAATGTATGCACCCACATCATTATATATCTTTCCCAACCGTTGTTAAATGGGTTTTCTGTACTAGTGTATACACCCATCTTGTATCAATAACATTTACCCCTTCAGGTTTTGGCACCAGATCCTATATTCATTCCTTTTGAATTGTACCAGCTCATCTTGATAACATTAATCCAAAACTCATCAGTCAAGGCTTCCTTGATATTCTTTAGTTCAAATTTTGAGACAAAACAAGCATTTGACTCAACTTCCTTTGATCTAGTAACTACTCCATCATTTAGATCTTCTATTATAAGCTTCGTAGGATGATATTTTTGAATTTTGACGGAAGGTCCTTTGTCAACTGGATTAGTCTTTATAGGTTCAGGTTCAATATTAACACCTGAGTCAGCAAGATCTTCAGGAACATCATTTATGGGAATAAATGTTCCAACGTTCTCTCTGACATCAGCTTCTGTAAATGAGTAATCAATAACTACATTTATAGATTCCATCATAACTTTAGTCCTGGAGCTGAACACTTTATAGGCTCAACTATTTGTAGAGTATCCCAGAAAAATTCTTTCATCACTTTTAGGATCCATTTTTCTCCTTTGCTCTCAATCTACCAAAATATAGCATTTACTTCCAAAAACATGAAACTACTTCTCAATTGGCTTTCTCCTTTTCTATAGTTCATACAAAGTAACAGATATGCCAGATCTGATGGTTACTCTATTAAGAATATAACAAGCAGTGTTTATGACTTCAACCTAAAAATGATATGGGAGTCTTTTGGGATGAAGAATGATCTTGGCACATTCTTGAATAGTCCTATTTTTGCGCACGACCATACCATTATGTTGAGGAGTTATGGGTGAGAAAAACGCATGACTAATTCCTTCAGAAGAATAGAAATCATCAAACTTACTGTTTTCAAATTCCTATCCATGGTCACTTCTAATTATGACAATAACACAATCCTTTTCTCTTTGAATCTTCTGACATAGATCTTTGAACACTTCAAACACCTCAGATTTTTCTTTTATGAAATTCACCCAGGGGAATCTTGAGAAGTCATCAACAACAATGTAGGCATACCTCTTTCGTCCAAGACTTTCAATGTAACACCCCATTTCTACCCTTTAAATATAATTAAAATTAAAAACTTCCGCATAAACGGGATATCACATTTCAACTTTAAACAAATTTCAACTTAAAATTATAACCTGCTTAATACATAGCACTTTGCATAAATAAACATAAAACAACTTCATTTTGATTAAATAATTCGACTTCATAAAAATATTACGCAGCGGATTCATAAAACAACTTGCAACATCTTTATCCAACATAAAAACAACTTCAAATAACCAATAAACATTTTGAGTTCTTCAATTAAATTAAAATTCAGCATTGTAACAAATCACAAAACAGACACGCTTCATTCCCCCTGTGTGCTACGTATCAGAGCGATTGACCACCGACTCGACTAAAGGTAACCGGCTACTCCTCTAGATTACCTGCATGATGACAACATTCAAACAGAAGGGATGAGTTACGATAATTATAAGCAGTATATGAAACACAATACACAAAAAAGGATTTGGTAAAGCCAAAACCAGCGCCGACGCCAATTTCTTCTTCAATTCGGTATAACTCTCTTCGCACTAAACATCCCACACAAAAGCTTTACTTTTACAAGTTAATATAGTTAACGGAAATGCCAACTTAGAAAATCCTTCAATAAACCTTCTATAATATCCAGCTAACCCCAAAAAGCTTCTAATCTCAGTAGCCGACCTTGGAGTTTCCCACTGCAACACAACTTCTACCTTTGAAGGATCCACAATAATACCATTTCCTGAAATTACATGGCCAAGAAAACTGACCTCTTTCAGCCAAAACTCGCACTTGGACAACTTCGTATACAATTTCTTATCTCTCAAAACTTCCAACACTGATTTCAAATGTTCCTTATGCTCCTCTTTTGACTTAGAGTAAATCGGAATATCATCCATAAATGCAACTACAAAATGGTCCAGGTAAGTATGAAAAATACGGTTCATGTATTCCATAAATACTCCCAACGCATTAGTCACACCGAAAGGCATCACAGAATACTCATAATGCCCATACCGTGTTTTGAACGCCGTCTTCTGAATATCCTTATCTTTCACTTTGATCTGATGATAACTCGATCTCAAATCAATCTTACTAAACACACAAGCACCCACCAACTGGTCCATCAAATGATCTATTCTCGGAAGCAGATACTTATTCTTGATCGTCACTTTATTCAGCTGTCTATAATCAACACAAAGTCGCATACTACCATCTTTCTTCTTCACTAGAAATACTGGAGCTCCCCACAGTGATACACTTGGTTTTACAAACTTTTTCTCAAGTAAATCTTCCAACTGATTCTTTAATTCAGACAATTCGGATGCCGACATTCTGTACGGTGCCATTGAAACAGGTCTAGTACCAGGTACTAGATCAATAGAAAATTCAACTTCTCTCTCTGGCGGCACGCTAGGAATCTCATCAGGGAAAACTTCAGGAAATTCCTTCATTATCATCAGTTCATCAATCTTAGCTTTACTCTCAATAGACAATGTTGCCATCAAAGAAAACATCTGAGCTTCTTCTTTCATCAATTGTTGTAACTCTCTGAAAGATAACAAACCAACTCCCTCCTCTTTAGGAGTAGAAAACCTTACAGACTTGCGATAACAATTTATATAAACGTAGTTATACTCTAACCAGTTCATACTAAGAATTACATCCATTCCAGTCAATGGTAAACACACTAAATAAACATAGAAATCTTTATCAGAGATCGACAAAGGACACTTTAAACACACAAGAGAAGTAGATATTGATCCCTTAGCTGAAATCTCAACAATCAATTCACCATTCATAGTAGACAAATTTAAACCCAATATTTGAACACAGTCAACAATAATAAAACAGTGCATAGCACCAGTATCAATAATAGTAATTAAAGGAGTACTATTAATGAATCATGTACCTCTGATAAGTCTGTCCTTGTTAACTGTCTGAGTTTCGGTCAATGCGAACACTTTTCCAGTATGAGCTTTCTTTGGCTTCTGACACTGGCTCCCCATATGCCCTTCTTCGCCAAAATTAAAACAGATCATTTCCTTGTGCTTGCAATAAGCTATTGCATGCCCAGTCTTACCACAACGAAAACATCTTTTTACCTCAGCAGTGCATACATTACTTTTATGACCAACCTGACTACACTTGAAGCAAACTATACCAGCAGGAGCACCTCCCCCACTAGTTCTTTGAGCCGAAGCAGCTTTCTGTTCCCCCTTTCTAGTTGGAGCATCATATGGTTTTCCACGGTTCTGGTGTTGCTTGCCTCTTCGATCATTGTCAACCTTGTAATGGGCATTATTGTCCTCCTCAAATATCAGCTATCAACCAACTCGGAAAAGACTCTTATCTTCTGATACCCAACATCCTTCTTGATTTCAGAGCGCAACCCATTTTCAAACTTGATGCACTTTAAAAATTCAGCACCAACACCAGTATAGTGAGGATAAAACTTGGACAGTTCAACAAATTTTGCAGCATAGTCTGTGACAGACATGTTCCCTTGCTTAAGCTCAAGGAACTCAATTTCCTTATTGCCATGGACATCATCAGGATAATACTTTCTCATGAATTCCCAATGGAATACATCCCAAGTAATTACTTCACCTGCAGTACCCAACCTCTCACGAGTTGCGTCTAGATCATGCTTTCCTTCAAACACCGGCGGATTCTCCCTTTAAAAAGTCGCCAAGCTACGTGATCCAACATCTTCACCAGCATTTGGCAAGTTCTGCACAACATGTGTCATCGCTTGCATTGCAGCAACCATCACAACGTCGTTTCTTCCAGCCATTTCAACTTATCACTACAACACAACCAAAAGTTAGAACAATAACAATACACGATTGTTAGACAACTAAGACTCGACACTTGGCCGGACAGACCGACCTGCTCTGATACCACTAATGTAACACCCCATTTCTACCCTTTAAATATAATTAACATCAGAGTTTACAAAAACTTCTGCATAAACGGGATATCACATTTCAACTTTAAACAAATTTCAACTTAAAATTATAACCTGCTTAATACATAACACTTTGCATAAATAAACATAAAACAACTTCATTTTGATTAAAAATTCGACTTCATAAAAACAATACGCAGCGGATTCATAAACAACTTGCAGCATCTTTATCCAACATAAAAACAAATTCAAATAACCAATAAACATTCTAAGTTATTCAATTAAATTAAAATTCAGCATTGTAACAAATCACAAAACAGACATGCGTCATTCCCCCCGAGTGCTACGTATCAGAGCGACTGACCACCGACTCGACTAAAGGTAACCGACTACTCCTCTAGATTACCTGCACATTGCCAACATAAGGACAACATTCAAATAGAAGGGGTGAGTTACGATAATTATAAGTAGTATATGAAACACAATACACATAAAAGGATTTCACATAAATTACCACTTCGCAACATCAACTAGCACAATAACACAACAATAACTCAAAATAATGCGAATTTTATGCGACTCTACTATATATGCATATGGTACCATTTCAGAGTAAAACTCCCAACTTAATTCATTGCCAGGTTATCGAGGCATCAAGGCATAAGCCTTCAACTTTCAACTTAAATTGCCAATCCAGGCCAACATGGAGTGAGCAACAGCTTCGACAAAATGCATATGCTCTACATGACAAACACGACTTTACAACGCAACAACATAACATCATGAGCAATACAACGACTTTTTATGACATAATCAACTTATATTCAACCTTGGCATAAAAGCCTCCAACATAACGACTTTAGAACCATTCCGTAAACTAGAACGTACAACAACTTAATTGTACCTGTAAATCGACTATACAACACATTTTCGAAAAAACAACGTAATAAAAACCAACTTTTAATTTACCCGACTTACCCCGATTAATCTCGTTAAATTCCGGGCAACTTCGTTTTTCGCCTAATTCAGCTAAACCGACTAAACCGACATTGTTTCTGACTTTTTAGGACTTATTACGAATTTATTACGATCATCGAAATTATGCATTTTGCTAATTGTTGTATGTCATAGACCCACCTGTTGCTACTGATTCTGCTAAAGTTTTATCAGTTTCTGTCAAAATTCTATCACAATGAAAGTCACTTAGTTCAGCTCACCTGCACTGGTTCTATTACACCTGTGTTTCTGATTTTTTTTATACGACTAGAATCCTGAAATCATATTAATTTTTCCTAAATCTACTAAACTTAATTAACACAATTAATTAGTTCATACTTTATGAAATGCATACTAATTCACACTACTCCATTAAGTAATTCATGCCAAATTCATTAAGTAATTCATGACCAAAAATATATTTAATCCATAGTTCCCAAATGGCTCCTGCCACTTTCATAAGTGGCTTGTGCCACATCCCTATTCCATTCCTCAACAATTGGTTCATTTCATAATGTATACTATAAAACATGATTAAATGATCCATTGACTTAATAAAATAATTAATAACATAAGTGATTAAAACTCAAAGTGGCTCCTTCCATATGAATGAGTGGCGTGTGCCACTTCATTACTTTCCTCACCCTAATTAATTCATCATGCTACTAATTATAATTAACATGTTTTAATCTACCTAATTACATAATCATCTTAAGGCATTATTCAATTAACAAAGTGGCTCCTGCCACAAGTAGAAGTGGCTTGCGCCACTTGATACTTCTTTTCCCCCACATAATGTGGTACCCGCCACTTGGCCTTTTGGCCAATGGGTGTTCCACCCCCACACTATCAGTCTGTATTCGTCGTTCCCAATTCGCCATTTTTCCAGAAATAATTTCAACGTAATTTTTTTCCAGCAACAAAACAACATAATTAAAACAGTTTATAATCAGCAAAATTCTGTAATCGGACAATCGATTTTCACACGAGCATTCACAACAACAACAATAAACAAATTATTCATAACAGTACATATTCAACAAACCTAAACTACCCAAATCAAACTCAATCATAATATTGAATTTCATACCCGATTATAAAAATCGAACCCACCCTTACCTTAGATTTTGGATCGAAGGTAGCCCTAGAATCGAATTTCAATTGTCGTTCCTCTTTCTCTCACGATCGTGCTGCAACTCAGTTTTCCAGTTTTTTTCCACTTCTACTGTTATGTTCTTATGTTCTGTTTCTACTACTTTTTATGTTCTTTTTATTAAATTAACTAAATATTATAATTATTAATGAGCTTAATCATAACACCCCCTATTTTACTAATTCAGACACGATTTTAAGCCCACCAACCCAACTATCACAACAACTATATTATTAAATCTAATAATAATTCTACGGCTTCCGGCTTATCGACTTAATCAACCACAAATAAAAATATAACGACTAAACACAAATAATTAATTAAATATTTAATAAAATAATTAATTAAATATTTGGGCATTACATTCAACCTACATAGGTCCCATCAAGTCCATATGAAGTAGCTCCAATTTTTTTGAAGTAGTCAGATGTTGAAGCTTCTTGTGTGACATCTTTGTTTGCTTCCCAATTTGAAATTCACCACAGACTCTTCCTTCATTAATTTTCAGATTGGGAACACCTTTGACTACTTCATTTGACAAGACTTTCTTCATCCCTTTCAGGTGTAAATGGCCAAACTTTTGATGTCAGAGCTTCACTTCATCTTCTTTTGACATCAAGCATTTGGAAATTGTTTCTTGAGGAGTCCATAATTTACAATTATCTTTAGATCTGACTCCCTTCATGATAATTTCATTCTTCTCATTTGTTACCAGACATTCAGATTTAGTAAAGTTAACTTTGAGACCTTGGTCACATAGTTGACTAATACTTATCAGATTTGCAATCGGCCCTTTAACCAATAACACATCATCCAGACTAGGCAATCCAACATAGTCCAGCTTCCCAACACCCTTTATTTCACCTTTTGATCCATCTCCAAAAGTGATATAGCTGGTGGAATGAGATTTAATATCCACCAAAAATTTCATGACACCAGTCATGTGTCTACAACATCCATTATCAAAGTATCAGTCCTCTCTAGCAGAAGCTCTTAGAGAGGTGTAAGTTATGAGTGCAACAATGCTATTTTTGGGAATCCACATCTTTTTTTTCCTAAACAACATCCTTTTTTTCTTCTAGGTTGTGTTGCATGTTTGGGATAACCATGTAATTTGTAGCAGTAAGGTTTTATGTGACCAAACTTACCATAATGATGACACTTCCAGCCTTGGATCTTGCTTCCTGAATAACTCTTCAGATGTCATTTTTTATATTGGGACATTTGACTCGACATCCTTTGTTCCTGTCTTCTTTTAGGTTAAGCAAAATTCATTGCATGCCCTTTTCCTTTCTTCCTCACAGCTTGATTATCATAACCAATACCTGTAACATCTCCAACATTCTTCCCAATTTGAATAATTTCATCTAGAACATTTGAACTACTATTGAGCATTCTTACAGATTTATTCATAGTGTCAAGTTTTGATTTGAGCATAACAACTTCATACTTCAGATTAGTGATGACATCCAGATGCTTCACTCTTTCAGCCTGAAGTTGGGTAATGAAATTTTGTTGATCTTCTTCCAATTGACATAGTTCTGCATTTCTGAGGCACAATATTTTGTATGAATGAGCAAGTTCATCAAAAGTAAGCTCTTCAACATCTGATTCTTCATCAGAATCACAGACTCTAGTGAAAGCATAAACCTGTTTGGCAGATTCTCCTTCACTCCAAGAGTCATCTTCTAACCATGATGCAAATAAACTTTTCTTCTTCTTCTTCTTCTTGAGATAAGTGGGAGACTCAGCTCTTATATGTTCAAACCATTCACACTCATGACATTGGATTCCTTTTCCTTGGTTGGTTTTCTCTTCAGTTTTGGGTATTCTTTCAAAATCATGCCTTTTGTTGATGTCAGATGACTTATTCTTGACATTTTATCTTGACTTCCAGTTCTTCATCACCTGGTTGCACTTTTTTTCCAAGTAACACAACAATTTTAGATAAACATTCATTTTTATCCATATCACATTCATCTTTATTAGACACAATGCTATGTATTTCTTCCTTTCATACTTTTCACCTCTGATTCATACTTCAAATGGCTGAAGAGATCCCATGAGTTCATCACCTTTCATGTTATTTATGTCTTGTGTTTCTTCAATGGCAATCACCTTCATGTCAAATCTCTTTGGAAAAGACCTTAGAATTTTTCTGACCAACTTAGCATCTGACATCTTCTCCCCCAAGGCACTTGAGGCATTGACTATCTCTATAATATTCATGTGATAATCATGAATGCTCTCATCCCCCTTCATCTTCAAGCTCTCAAACTTGGTGGTAAGAAGTTAAGTCTTGACATCATCACCCTAGAGGTTCCTTTATGTGTAGTCTTTAGAATCTCCCAAGCATCTTTAGCAACAATACAATTGTTTATCATTCTGAAGATGCTCCTGTCAACTCCATTGAATAAGAGATTCAATGTTTTGGAATTTCCCTGAGCTAGCTTGTCATCTTCATCATCCTAGTCTTCCTCAATTTTCACCACATCAATAATCTTACCATCCTTATCTCTAACCATTGGTGGATCACATTCCTTGACCACAGACTTCCTAGCCTTACCATCCATGGATTTAATAAAGGCCACCATATGAGCTTTATACTAGTCATAATTAGTTACATCAATAATAGGTGGTCTGTTCACCATTCCTCCTTTCTTGTCCATTGTACCAGAAAATATCTTCCCTGAAACTCACCCAGATACAAAGCAGGATGCATGCTCTGATACCAATTGAAATTCTGGTATACATATCTCAGTTGTCCTAAGAGTTTTCTAGACACTGATCTCTGCACTAATCACAATGACAAGATATAAACACAAAAGAATTGCAGAAAGTAAAGAACACACAATCAATTGTTAACCCAGTTCGGTGTACAATAACACCTACGTCTGGAGGCTACCAATCCACGAAGTAAATCCACTAAATAGTATTAGTTTGAAGTAAACAACCTTTAGTTTAATCTTCGCACCTGATCACTACTCGTTCTTAATTTCCACCTAACACTCACCTAGGTATGAGACCTTTCTCACTTACCTTACAATCATCACGTGATACACACTCACTTAGTGCTTAAAAGTTTAAGAGTGATCAACAACTTACAACTCAATAAAACACTCCATCTCTAGTATCAACATGATACAAGAGAAGCTCACGATTAATACAACCCTAAAATCTCATTAAATAACAATATATGTTCTACTTTACAATTGGGGTTGATCCATCCTATATATAACTATAGTCTGGATTGGATCTTGGGCTTAAAAAAATATAGTAAGACAGTTGCACAAAATCTACAACTTATTCTCAAACTAGGTCTTCAATCCAAGGTTTCCTAAAATGTCTCCATATTTAGAAAACATTATATCTTCAATCCTAAACAGAATCTCTTCAATCTTGGATGCCACATAGGATCACATAATATTCATAGAATATTTTGTAATCTGTATTTAGATCTGTTGTATCAAAACTATCACAATGTAACAGACAAGACGTTGAATGTTAAAGTTAGAACATCTTATCCAACATCTTGTTAAACATGTTATTCAACATGTTGTTGTCAAGTTAGTTTTACCAAAATTATTGACAATTACAAATAAATAGACTTAACAGTTACTAAACATAGAATATGTGTACCCCGTTTCCCATGTGTTGCAGGCAACCTCTCAAGAGAACGTCACACTAACAACCCAAATCAATATAAATGTTGGTTACATCTCACTTCGCTCTACACACGTGTAGTTATCAATCATTCCCCTATTTAAAGAGGAAAGTGTGTCACTTCACTAGTATTTAAATTATTTATCATTCAAACTCCATTTTTTACTCTTTTACTTACTTATGTGTTAGAGTGTTAAACTTGCAAATCAGTCTCTTATGCATTATACTGAAAGTTTTAAACCACCACAACAAAGTGTGACTCTATTGTATTTCAGTAGGAAACAAATTTAAAACTTAAGATCAATGATTAAAGTTAACTTCAAAAAACTTAGTGGATATTTTGCATTTCACGATATGTATTTTTGCTATTACTTGAGTTCCTCTATGGGTAGTAACTATAGATACTAATTTCTTAAGTAGGAAAAGTCACTTCATACGAAAAAAATCCGCCCTCAAAAAATTTGAAAATGTTTGCATTCTCAAAATTGGATTAAAACTCAAGCCCAATTATTAAGAAAGAAAAAGATATCATTATCTCATACAAGGCATTTCATTTTGACCACATTAACAAAGTTACCAAAATAAAAACACATAATTTATAAAATATCTATAGATACAAAATAGAGATTAAACATAAGATATAAAAGAATAAAAAAAGCAAAATGGTGGGCCTTGATAGATGAAGTAAGGCCCAGTTGAAACAGACAGAGTGCCTCACAGACCCCATTGATCCCAATCCCACCATCCTTTATAAATATTGACCTCTGTTTTTCATCCAACATTATTAATTCTCTTCCCTCACAGTGATTCAGTCTCAGTTAAACTTCTCCAACAACTAATTTCAGTTTTCCAAAAAAAACACACACTGTCAACTGTCAACTCTCTCTTTCTCTTTCCAACAACATGTCTTCTGAATCCACATGCAATCAAACTGCCCCACCTTTCTACTTAGATGAGAAGTGGAAGTTATCATCAAAGAAACAACTATCTTCCTCAAATTCTTCACTCATGAAGAACAACAATCATCAAAGAAAGTGCGCTTTTGCTAGAAAGTGTGTTAGGCTTGTTAAACAACAACGAGCTCGTTTCTACATCATGAGAAGATGTGTTATAATGCTCATTTGTTGGAATGATCAGTACTCTGATTCATAAGATCCTGTTCTTTTTTTTTTGTACATACGATGTTTATGTTCATGTTCATGTTTGTGTTTTAATTTTGTTTTGTACTATGTTAGAATTTGCAAAAAATATATAAATGTTACTTATATAGTTTTTTTTTTCCGTTATCTAAAGTTAATTTTGTTTGAATTGAATTCTATTTATGTTTGGGATTGAAGAAATTAGAAGAAGTTGTTGAGATGGTGTTTGAGATCTGAACATTGAAAGAGATTCCATTGAAATTCAACCATTGGAGATGGAAGTGATGAGATGAGGTAAGCTATGCTATGCTCAAATAAATGTGCTTAGGGTGACGCAAAATTTATTTAGTTTTATTAATTACTTTATTAGTGTAAATGAATGGGTTCATTTATGGAAATTGAAGTTTGGTTAATTTTTTTTCTTAATATTTTAGTGAAAGGGAGAGAGGGAATATAATAATAAAATAAACATCTTTGGAACGACCAAAGGGGCAAGCAACAAAGATGCCTTTGTCTGCGTCAAATATTGCACTTTGGTGCTAACTACAAGGATAACATTTATGTCGTGAAAAAAAGTGGAAAACATTTTATGATACTTTTTCAGCAAATATTTATATTATATTTTTTGAATTTGAAACTTTACATTATATGTATTAGTTTATACTTGTTTATAGCTATATATCTCAGCCCAAAGATGAAATAGGCTATACAGAAATGTGAAGTTCAATGAGGCGAAAATATTTGTATTGATATTACTTAATAACATTAGGTTATTAATGTTAAAAGACAAAATATCATTTATGTAATTGTTATTTCAAGAATGTTCTAGGACCAAAGGAATAAGTATGGCCCCTCTCTAGAAAAACACTTGATTGAAACGGGACCTCAGATAATAACAGTTTATATTTTGACATTTCTCTGTTTGGATAATAGTTAATGGGTCTAAGGGTTATAAGTATCCAGAAACCCTAGTAAACCTCTTATATTTAGGGGTCCATATATGTAAAATTAAGTTACACACAAAATTCTTTAAAGGTATTTTTGGATAGTGCATTTTAATTAGGGAAAGTAATTTATTTTAAGGAATTTGAAATGATTTGATCAAAATTCATTTTTTGGATAAAAAAAAGAGAATTGTTAAAATGATATAAATTTAAAAAATATTTTATTCAGAATAAATTTAAGGAATTTAAAATGACATCAAAAAATAAAGAATTTGTTTCACTCTATATAATATGAATGTTAAATTGTTTATTATTAAATTTTCAAATTTTGCAAGATGGCCCACTTCATATTTTATGAAATTTTCAAATTCACACCCAAAATTTTCCAAAAAATTGCAAATAAGTCCCTAATAATTTTCAAATTTTAAAAATTGATCCTTCAAATTTTCAAAAATTACAAATTGGTCTCTATTTTTCATATTTTAGATTTGACTCAAAATTTTAAATCAACGCCACATATGATTGCATAATATCTCCAGAATATTTTGCATATGTTAAAATATAACAACACCAATCACACCAGCTCAGCACAGACACGATGTCGTAGGACATCTTCTTCGTCATGTTCCAGAACAAAAAAAGACACCTCCAAGATATTCTCCTCAAAGTTAGGACTTCTATCATTTTCTCCAGAATATCTTCACAATTAGAACCTAAGGATTCTCCTTGAAAATACCTTGAAGAACAACTCCACCTTGAATCTCTTAGTCCTTTAAAACAACTCCACATGTGATAGCATAATATTCTGTAGAATATTCTGCATAATTCAGATCAAAAACCCATCACTCCAGCTCCACAGACCAAGACGTCATGACATCTGTCTGTAACACATGACAGTAATACTGTCATGACAGTTGTAGATATTTCAACATCTGGCCCAGTATCTGTCAGTTATTATAACCTCATTTGTACTGATGTATGTGCCACCAAGTCAGGACATCTTGTTTAACATGTTCTTCCAGAATCTAGACCATGTTAATTTAACATATGAAACTTCTTATTCAACATGTTCCAGTCATATTAGTTTTACCAAACATAATGCCAATCATAAAATCATAGAATTAACATAATGCTTAATTTGTATCAATCAAGGATCTCAATCATTCTAATAAATATTTGATTGATCATGTGTTTTTCGAAGGATGTGATCTGAATCAAATGTTGCAAGAATAATCAATAGATTCAGATTTATTCAAGGTGATCAATAAAGATTGGAAATCATCATTATTGAATATTGATCTCCTATGCTTTTTAGAATTCCAACCGAATTCATGATCATGATGACCTAAACCCTTATAGACTTATGGAGTTAGACTTTTGTGGCTATATAAGGACTTCATCTCCTTTGTGAAGACTCAGACCTCGCGAGAAAATATCTACTCATTAAATAACTTTTGTTTTTGTTGAGTCTTTGTTTTTGTTTGTATTTTGTACACTTTATTCATGTGCTTCAAATCTAAATTAGTCGATACTTTTGTAAGCCCTAGAGGCCAATACTTTTGGTACTTGTATTGAATTACTTATTAATAATAAAAGACATTTCTTTATTATGTTTGTTTTTCCAAAATAATAAAGTTCCTAGAATAGCTAGTATGTTTAATAAAATATTATGTGTGACTTAATCATGAGATACCATTAAACATAAGGACGTTATTCTTAAAGTATTTGTAGTCAAACTTTACTGTATAGTGAGATAGCCTTAAAACATTAAGATTATTATGTAGATAGACTGATGATCACATCTTATTGATCATGGATAAAGAGTTATCAAGTCTTAACATATGTATGAATATTTGGAGTAATATTTATACTGGACTGGCCCGATATAAGAGTACTACATAAAATGTTATGCAAAGTGTTAAAAGTTACTATCATGGTGATAGTGGTGTATATCATCATTCGACCTGAAACCACTATGGGCCCTATATGTAGAGTCAAGTACTTTACTGCTAATCAAACATTGTCTGTAACTGGATGGCCATAAAGACAGTTGATGGATACTTCACAAAGAATGTTGAGGGACATGAATGACCTAGATGATATTTGTCCATCCTGCAAAACAAGATAAATTTCTAAGGGTCTAATATTCAACTAGACAAGGATGACACGTTATATGTCTTGTGTTCAATATAGACATAAATGCTAAATGGTAATTGTACACATGTATTATTACAAAAGGTTTTGTCATATCACATGATATTTTCGTGACTTTGGTAGTATTGATGTGTTGCTAGATACCATTCACTATTTATTATGTTAAATGTGTGATTTAATATAATTTTCAACGTCACAAAAACCTACAAGGCCACACACATAAGGATAGATTGATAAGAGATAGAGTAAATAAGGAACATTGTAAGGTACGATGCACTTAAGTAAATATAGAACTCTTTAAGTTACGATGCACTTAAGAAGAATACATAATGTGGTAAGGTACAACATGCTAAAGTGTTATACAGTACACCATAAGATATGGTACACGTGCACTTAAGTGTGTTTTTTAGCTTGTAGCCCACACAAGTGGTTCTATTAGTAGAACCTTTCTACGGAAGCATTCACTTGATGAAAATTTGGTTTGTGAAACCCTGGTTGTATTTCTCATACTCTCTCTCACTCAAAGACTTCAATTGTAACAACTAGCATTGAGATTGAAGAAATTTGTTTGTGTGGACTGATTAGAGGCATTGTTGTTCATCGTTAAATGCTTGTGATCACTCCTTCGATTTAGAATCAAAGGTTTCATCACCGCAAGAGGTAACTGATTCTATCATTGATCATGCCCATTCGTAAGGATCACTAAAGGGAAATTCTTATTTCCGCTGCATTTTAGATCGCGATTTCCCTTCAGTTATAACATTCACCTTATTATTGTACTTGTCTAAATACCAGGAGAGTGTTTGAGTGAAAGTGAGAGGGGTCTCATATTTAGGGGGAGCCTGAATGAATCTTCATATGTAGTATAAAGAAAGTGACCTTGAACTGAGAGAGTTCAGAGTAAGCTCATTTGTCCTTCTAACTATTAGGAGTGAAGTCATTCTACAGAGAGCCTCAAATATAAATTTACCGGTAGTATTATAAAGAGAGGCAATGAACAAGGTTTGTTCATCTAATACTATTTGTACTTTTACTATTGTGAGTGGATTTCTTTTCTTGGGTTGAATGCCTCCCAGACATAGATGATATTGTTATCATCCCGATTTTAAATTAATATTTTATTTAATTATTGGAGTGTTTATGTGTGTATTGTTTGATTTATTAAAATTATTCTGAATAATTTATGTTATTTTGGTGTGTTGGGGATTTATGGGTATTTTAGTAACTTAATAATTACTGGGAATATAAAGCTTGAGAGCGGAGAAATAAAATATGATTTTTTTTCTTATAAATTATTAGAGCTAATTAGATAGTTTTAAGTATTTTGTAATAATTGGGGTAATTAGAACTATTATTTGTCATTCATATTATTATGGATTTTCATTAAATTTTTATTAAGTGTACTTTTTTTTAAATCAAAGAAAAGTGTTACATTTATTTGGAAAATATAATTTCATAGAATGTAAGAAAAATTGAGAAATTATTAGAGTTAGAAGGGGTGTGAGTGAGGGGTGTGTGGAGTTCAATTGGGATATTTTATGTTAATATAAATTCTAATGTGAGGGGCTGAGTTAGAGGACGAGATAAAAATAGAAAATTGGGAAGCGAACGATTGTGAGAATTTGGAATACGTTGAGCTTTGGGAAGCGATCGTAGGAAAGTGAAAGCTTATATTTCGAGGTAAGGGGGTTGCTTTATCTATGAGTGATGATTCGGCATCCAGGATGGGGATGGGTGATTTCCTATAATTTTGTAATATGTTTGGCCAAATGAGGTTTGAGCAAAACTCCATTAGCATTGATCAAATAATTTTTTTTTTGTTTATATATCTTACTGTGGTGACCAAATGGGATTTGGGATGAATCTCATATGGTCATTATAGCTCGATTTTTATGGTCTTTAATCACTATTACATTTTTGCTACTTTCTGATTTCTATATTTTTCCTGATGAAGCTGGTTATGAAAGGGAACAAATATCTTAAATTAACCCTGCTTTGCATACTGTTGATTGACAGATGCCTACATGATTTTGGATTTTTTCCTAGATTATTTCCCCTAGGTATAAGGAATATTTGTTCTTCTTGATATTGGGGAGGTATCTTTAGTTTGGGTATGGGAATGAGATGAGTGTTGGTAAGATAGGGTGATGTTAATGTTTTTGGTATTTGTATATTTCTGATGTTTTTGATTTAGATCCAGGGACCTAATTGTGTTTTTTTGTTTGACGTGCTCGCAAAGATCCTACGACCTTTTGCCTACGTACCCCCAAAAAGAGAATTGAGGGATCAAAGCATCTCAGTTCCTCCTAAAAGGCTAGAGCTAGAAGGAGAGGTTGATTTTGTATCCAGGTTAAAGCACGAGATATTGATCCTCAAATGGTTTGTATTTGTGTCTTGATCAAAGCCTAAGATTGAAGCTGAAAAGTTTGTTGTAACTGATAAGGGTGCTTGAATTGCGTAGCTTAAGGCATAAGTTGAATATGGTATCTTGATTTGCGTAGCTCAAGAAAGGTTGAATGGGTACCTAAATTGCATAGCTCAGGAAAACTGAACTGGGGGTGGAGATATGACTGGTGAAAAGTGATCTTAGTTATAGTACAAGTGTATGACTGAAATATTAGCTTAGTTAAATTCTAAGAATATGATTGTAATGAATTAGCTTAGTTAAAGTCCAAGACTATGACTGAATTATTTAGCTTAGTTAGAGTCCAAGACTATGACTGTATTGTTTTAGCTTAGTTAGAGTCCAAGACTATGACTGTAATGAATTAGCTTAGTTAAAGTCCAAGACTGTGACTTAATTGATTTAGCTTAGTTAGAGTCCAAGACTATGATTGTATTGTTTTAGATTAGTTAGAGTCCAAGACTATGACTATATTGTTTTATTGGCTGTAAATATTATGAATTTTGTGCCTTGATTAAATCCCAAGGTTGAAGCTAAAAGATACTCAGTAAAGAGAATTTGTCATCTCTAAAAAGGGAAGATTGAGTTATGTGTGCCATGATTGAAGCCCAAGGTTGAATCTAAACAAAGAAACTGACTCTATGAGGAATGTTTTATCTGTGTCCTGATTTGGAACCTCATGTGTGAAGCTTATTTGGTGAGAGACTGACTTTTGATTTATCTGTATCTTGTATGAAACCCAGGATGGTAGGTTGACTTTTGATGGGAGACTGACTCTGTATGAAGATTGTTTTGTCTGTTTGTTTGATAAAAGGTTTGAGGTCATCAGACATTCCTTTGTCTGGGGAGGTTCAATTATACAAAGCCAAAGAGGAGGCTATCTTGTTCATCTATCGGGGAGAAGGAGACTACTATATGTGTTAGATTTTAAAGATTTGTTCATATGCTTTTAGGAAGCCTTTGAGGGTCATTGTGTTTAAGCCCAAGAGGAGGCTAAGTTACCTTTAAGAGGCCCATGGATCCTTGAACAAAGCCCAAGAGGAGGTTGGGGATGGTGTATAAAGAAGAACTTCACCAGAAAACTTCTTATCTCTGTAAACCCCTAATAAGTTGTAAATAAAAATCCTAAGTTGAGTTTGAATGGTGTATCTGTTTGGATGAAGATAACCTAACTTCTTAGAGATTCTAGAAGAAGCAAATATATACTGATGAAATGCATGCAGACAAAATAAAATGTGTCAGTGAATGTGTCGAACATCTTTTTAGTATGTCATTGCTATGGTTTACATATTGTGTTTTTTAAGAATAATGTTGGGAGTTACACTGGGAGACAGAGGCCCAAAATCCCGAGGGAGAGATATTACAGATATATTTTATATTGTATCCTATTTGATGATTAAGAAGTGTTTTATTATCTTTTCTTTAGTATGAGATAAAGAAAGATAAACTTAAACATAAACCCTAATCTAACAAGCAAACAACAGTTTAAGAAAACAGTGAGAAGTTAGGGGGAGAAGAGATGTCCCAAAAGCCAATAATAGGGCTTATACATAAGGATGCCTGTGGAATTTGTTTTGTATTTTATTATCTTGTGATTTCATACACAGGGTGGGGATTGGGTGATGAAAAGCTGCCTACCTCCTAGAAAGCAGTTCACCGGACTGAAGCTCAGTCTAATAACGAGTGTATTATATCTTTAATTTGAAAGAGATGGGACTTGTAAACAAGTAGCCCAACATTTTTGTTTAGGATATTGAGAAACTGTTTAAGAAAACAGTTTGAGGGATCATGACTTATACGGAATCCTGTCGGAGTTTTAAAATAGACCCGAGAAAGTTTAAAACAAAAAATGGTTCCTAAACATAAAGGATTCCCCATGACACATTTTCATAATTCATTTTGATTAAAAGAATGTTATGTGTAAAGAAATTCACAGAAAGATATTCACAGATACAAATTCAATGCAGTGAAAAATGCGATTGCGCCATTTTTTTAAAATGGATCAGATGAACCCTAATGGTTCATTTTTCATAAAGGGATGGGTTTACACTCTAATAGAGGCCCAAAAGTGTGATAAAAATCAATTTGAGGGTGATAAAAATCAAAACCCTAAATTTTATATTTTAATCATTTATTTTTGAATAAAATGATTAAAATATTTTATAAATTTCAAACATAAAATTATGGTGAGAGAAATCAGTGATGAATACTAAAGAACCCTAATTTGACCTAAGCCTCATGAAATTCTACATGATGATGATTTTATGAAATTGATTGAGGGGAAACACTTATAATATAATTACACACACATGGTAAAAAGATAGTATGAGAAAATATCCATGAATTGAGAGATGACCAAGTTTGAGGCTTACCTGCACTTGGAACTGCACCATCTGAGGTGATTTTGATCTAGAGATGTTACATAAGACTTGTGATGATCTGAACAGCTTCCTTGGATGATATAAAGTGTGTTTGAATACTTAGACTTGATTGCAAATGGTTGGATCAAGTTATGACCTTCAAGTTGCAGAAACAAGGTTTCTTTGAGGTTTTGAAGGGTGATTTTGGGTTGGAGGTGTTTTTGGGTTGGTTCAAGTGTTTGAACACCTCAGATACATCATATGTGATATATTTGGGCAATTATATTGAGTTAATAGTGGCTACAACTCAAAACCCGATAGTGTTTGCTCAAAATGTCTAGTTTTGAGTCTTTGAGAGTGAAGAAGAGAAAGCTTGGGATTCAGAGGCTTTGGTGTGATTTTTATGATCAAATAAGGTCTCTATTTATAGGAAAATATGTTGAGATTTATTATCCTCTTAGTCTTGAAGAGATGGGATCATAAATTGTTGATCATTGTTTGTGAAATATCTTCTTACACAAGGCATGATGAGATGCTTTCATAGAGTAGCCAGCTGCAGCTTAATTCACATTATTCAGATACTTTGATCTTGGATTGTGGACACATGTAGCTGGTTGATCAGGAGATCCAAGCTTATGCCATTTTGGAGCATGGTGACCATTGGATCAAAATGTATATGTGTTGAAACTCATAAATTCCATAAATGGGAATTCCTTGGTGCAATCATGAATTTGCAGGTTTGATCAGGGTTGTAATGATTTTTTTGATGCTTAAGACTTGATTTTCTTATCCCTTGACTCACCAAAATCAAAATCTCAAGTTCTATGAAAATCTGTTTTTAGAAAACAGTTGTGTCATGGTGTGTTTGATAAGAGATTTCTTCATGCTCATGCAAGATCTTTTCATGCCAATTGGTTCTTTGAATTGTTGGTAACATTTGTGATAACAATGGTGTTTTCACAAGGATCTAAATTAGCTTGGAACTATGTGAAAAAAGCCTCCAAGTTTTGATGTTTTGACTGATTTTGTACTTAGGCAGATTTTGGCTAAGTGTAGAAATTTCCAATTTTTTCTTGATTTTGATTAATATCCAACTTAAAACCCATGATGTATTGGAGTTTTGTTTAGTTGAATCATTTGTAGTCTGTGGAAAGATATTTCATTTGAGCTTTGGTTCACAAAAATCTGTTGTTTGGATCACAAGTTATGATGCTTGGAAGTAGGGTACTTGCACACTTTTTCCTTATAACTTAGAAAATTATCTAGGTTTCAAAGATTGCCCCTTTTTCAAGTCATCTCAAAATTCTTGACATTTTATGATCAAATGCATCAATGGACCATATATTCTTGTAATATAGGTCATGAAGGTCATTTTGGGTGAAAAATTCAAACTTTAACTTTTTGGTCTAGATGGAAATTACACTAGATACCCATGAGTTTCTGATTTTTGACTAGACATCCCCTGAGGTATTTTGAACTTATGAATGGACTTCCATGATGTATATGAGCTATTTAAACCATTCACTATGGTATTGATTCATGTCCTAATTTAAACCCTAGTCTTGTGATTGATGATCAGTGCATCTTTTGAACTTGTAGATGGCTTGTCAAATTCATGTCAACCTTTCTTGATGAAATATGGAGGCCTAGGATCCTTTTACTCTGAAAAATTTCATCTAGAGGGCTCAATTGACCGAAACCCTAATTGGTGATACTGATGACTCGGGGCCCATATCAATGAAGTTTCTTTACAGTCTTTGAATGATTCTTCATCATTTGAGATTCCTTGATCCTTTGAGAAGGATTGAAAGGTTGAAAATCTTAGGTGTCAATGAGTGGTCCTTTTCCTGAATCCTCTGAGGGACTCAGGAATCCTGATTCATTGCAGGGATTATGTCTAGACCAGTCTGACATAGTCCTTAGGTTAGTGGATTTCCTCTGATGAGACATATATCTTAGGGTCAAAATTTAAGGTATGACAGATGCCCCTATTTAATCTTCGTGGACCCAAATATTCGAATGTTGAAAGCATTGGGAGATTCGAGGTACAAGAGGATTAAATACCTTAGACCGGAATTTCGATCCTAAGATGCCCAGTTGTTCGTCATGTTGGCAATCTTATGGTTATAAAGGCTTGGTTAGAGCGTTGAGGTAGAGGTTCAGGTTATCAAAACTTGAGAACTGACATCTATCCAGGAAAGAAATGAAGAGAAAACTCTTTATCACGTGGGATAAATGCAAGCATAATTATGAATGTATGAATGAATGTGTATGCTGATAAAACAGACACGACACACAAATTGACAAGACAGAGAATACTAGGCTGATTCAGAGATGGAATATCACTGTGGCTTATATGGATTTCTCATTAAAGAGGGGAGTTCCTAATGCTGTTGATTTTTAGAGACATGGCTCTACAGGGAGACATAAGTTCATCTTCGTGAGATATTCCATAAGTTTGGTTGTTTTTGGAGCAACTGAAGGATTTTCTTTTACGTTCACAGACCAAGGAAAATTGCAAGTTTGATTTTGAAAAATAAAAGTGAAGTAAAATTCATTTTAATTTCAAGATAAAAGACAATTCAGATTTGAAAATGTCATTTATAGGGAAAAAGGCTACATTGAAACATAAAGATCCTCATCCTTCTACCAATTCTGAGTTCGGAGCCTTCAGAGCTTCCATTGATGATGACTTCGATGAATGACTTCCTTTTGATGACCCAATCTGGTTGGATGCAGTTACTTGCCATGAATCCCTAACATTTTTCCTAGATCACTCTAGCGGGATATGTCTCTAATTTTTTCCTGGATCGCCCTTTCGGATTTTTAATCCACCGAGACTGTTATTTATCTCTAATTTTTTCCTGGATCTCCCTTTCAAGATTTCAATCCACCGAGATTGTTATTTTGTTTTTGTTTTTAGGCAATGTATTTCTTGACTGCATCAATGTTTGTAGGATAAGTGAATTCCCCACCGTCCATTGTTGCGAGTATCAGAGCGCTGCCTGAGAAGGCTTTCTTAACCACATAAGGACCATCATAATTCAGAAACCATTTTCCCCGAGAGTCGGTGATAAAATATTGGATTTTCTTTAACACATGATCTCCTTCTTTGAAGACACGAGTTCGAACCCTTTTGTCGAATGTTTTCTTCACCTGTTACTGAAATAACTGGCCATGATAGAGGGCAGTTATTCTCTTTTCTTTTATCAGATTGAGCTCATCGAATCTTCTTTGGCACCACTCGGTTTTAGTGAGTTTGGCCTTCATTAATATCCTTAACGATGGGATTTCAACTTCTATGGGAAGCACTGCATACATGCCATATACTAGTGAGAAAGGAGTTGCCCCTATTGAAGTGTGAATAGAAGTTTGATATCCATGAAGCGCGAAAAGGAGCATCTCATGCCAGTCCTTGTATGTCACGACCATCTTCTGGACAATTTTCTTGATATTTATGTTGGCATTTTCCACTGCTTCGTTCATCTATGGCCGATAAAGAAAAGAGTTATGGTGTTTAATCTTGAACTTTGTACATAATTCCATCATCATTTTTTATTCAATTTAGACCCATTGTCAGTAATGAGCTGACTCAGAATACTGTAATGGTAGATGATATTGTTTTTTATAAATTGGATGACTACTTTCTGGGTTACATTGGCATATGATGCTACTTCGACCCATTTGGTGAAGTAATCAATATCTACCAGGATGAACTGATGTCTGTTTAAAGCTTTAGGTTCGATCATTCCAATCATGTTGATTCCTCATATTGAACATGGCCATGGTTCCGAGAGAGCCTTGAGAAGTGTCGAAGGCATATGAATTTTATCGGGATAAATTTGGCATTTATGGCACCTATTTGCATGCTTGCAACAATCTGCCTCCATTGTGAGCCAGTAGTATCCTGCTCGGAGTATTTTTCTTGCCATCTTATGTTTGTTGGTATGAGCACCAAAGGATCCTACATGAATTTCTCTCATGAGTATTTCTACTTCTTGCTAGTCTACACATCTGAGTAGAACCATGCCGAAGTTTCTCTTGTAGAGTACATCTTGGTTGAGGAAGAAGTTACCCACTAGTCTTCGAAGGGTCTTCGTGTGTTTTCTTGACGATCCAAATGGGTATTCCCCTTTCTATAGTGAAGGTTCTTAGTTTGGATGCATTTATAGTAAAACATTATGCTGACTCCTGGTGTCATGTAGGATGTCTTTGACATGTTTGAAGAACATCTATACAGGTTTATTTGTGATGTCAGATCAAATGTCTTAACATCCGTCTATCAGTTATGGGACATCTTTATGTAGAAAGATATGATTTGATTTTTGCATATTTTCTACAGGTGTTTGTTTCTGTGATTGATTCAATAGGTTGAGAAAATCAAGGAAGAATTATTTGACTAACATATGTTATTCCGTTTTAAATATTTGAAGATATTTTTATATCCTTGAGTTGTTATTTTTGGAAACAATCATGGAAGCATATCTTTTCAAATATTTGAACTGATCCAAGCCCATTCAGAACATTTCTATTTATAGGATACAAAACCTAATTGTAAAGAGTACAAAGAATAGTGTATTGTCTAGCATTGCGCTTTTGAGAGTTAGGGTTTGTGTTTGTGTTAATTGTGAGCCATTCTTTTATCATTCTTATATTAGGATTGGAATATTTTTGAGTTGTATTATGTTAATCCTCCATAAGCTTTGAAGTAGTGATGGTTATATGTTCTTAAAGTGTGTCTTCTATTCTTTGTACTTTGTGAGATTATCAATGTGTGTGATTGAGGGGAATTGAGAGGTGTCTCTTATCTAAGAGTTCTTAAATAGAAGTTTCATTGAGTTGTGATTAAGTGAGGAGTGTAAACTGAGTGGTTTAACTCTGAATTTATACTACTAATAATGGATTTCCTTCCTGGCTTCGTAGCCCCCAGAGTAGGCGCGATTGCACGTAATTGGGTTAATAATTCCTTGTGTTATTGTTCTTTTGTTTTATGTTTATTAACCATGTTAATGTTCAGATATTAATGTCGTGACATCTCTTTCGACATCTCATATCTGATACCATAATTTTAATTGGTATCAGAGCAGGAATCCTGCTCTATATCTGGGTGAGATCTAGGGAAGTTACTTTCTGTTATGATGGACAAGGAGGGAGGAATTATGAACAAACCACCCATTCTAGATAGAACTAATTATGATTGCTGGAAGCCAAGAATGGTTGCCTTCTTGAAATATTTGGATAACAAAGCTTGGAAAGTTGTTCTGAAAGGATGGAAACACCTTATTGTGAAGGACAAAGATGTCAAATTCAATGGAATTGAAAAAAATATTTTCAGATTAGTTAACACATGTGTTGTGGCTAAATATGCTTGGGACATTCTCAAAACTACTCATGAAGGTACCTCTAAGGTGAAAATGTCAAGACTTTAGTTGCTCACTACCAAATTTGAAAACTTGAGGATGAAAGATGATGAAAGCATTCATGAGTTTCATATGAACATCCTTGAGATAGCCAATGCATCCAGTGCCCTAGGAGAAACATTGTCTGAAGAGAAGTTAGTAAGAAAGACTCTCAGATCTCTTCCTAAGAGATTTGACATGAAAGTCACTGCCATAGAAGAAGCTCATGACATTTGCAAGATGAGAGTGGATGAACTTATTGGATCTCTTCAAAATTTTGAAATAGGCATGAGTGACAGACCTGAACAGAAGAATAAAAACATAGCCTTTTTCTCCAACACTGAAGATGGAGTAGAAGAATGTGATATGGATACTGATGAAGGCTTATCAAATGCTTTAGTACTTCTTGGGAGGCAGTTTAATAAGGCGATGAGAAGGATGGACAAGATGTCAAGACCAAATGTCAAGAACAACTCATCTAACATCAGCAGATCAAATGAGTCTAGAAGAAAGACAAGAGCTGAAGAGAACTCTCCTCAAGGAAAAGAGATTCAATGTCATGGATGTGAAGGTTTTGGACACATTAGATGTGAACGCCCCACTCATCTCAAGAAACAAAATAAGAGGCTTATTGTGGCTTGGTCTGATGAAGATTATGAAAGTGAAATTGAAGAAGAATCTGCTAAGGATGTTACTACTCTAATTAGAAGATATTGATCTGATTATAGTGATGATGAAGTTACCATTGATGAGTTAGTTGCTTCCTATGGAGAAATGTGCATTAGAAGTGAGGAGGTGTGCCAACAAGTGGAGAAACAAAATCATAACCCAACTAGAGGATGAGAAGGAAAAGCATCTGGAAACTATCTCCAAGTTGGAGAATTAAATGACATTTTTGAACTCTAAACTTGATCAAATGACCAAGTCTGTCAGGATGTTGAACAGTGGATTAGACACCCTAGATAAGATTATGCAAGTTGGAAAGAAGGTTGGAGATATGAATGAACTAGGGTTTAATATAGGAAAAGAATCTTTCTCAAATCTTGTTCATTATGAGCATAAACCAAAGATGTTGAATCAAATGTCTCAACATCTTGATAGAAGACAAGGAAATTACAAAAGAGAAAAATTCCAGAGATGGAGATGTCATTATTGTGGGAAGTTTGGTCACTTAAAGCCTTACTGTTTTAAACTTTATGGATATCCTAAGCCATCACCTCAGCCTAAATCTAATCAGAACATTCCTAAATTCAAGAAGCAATGGACTCCCAAGGTTGCTACCAACAATTTGATAGCGCATATCTCTCTCATAGTTTTAGACAAAGAAGATTGGTATTTTGACAGTGGTTGTTCAAGACATATGACAAGTGTTAAGAATATGTTGGTGAATTGAAACCCCATGCTGCTAGTTATGTAACTTTTGGTGATGGAGCTAAAGGTGAAATCAATGGGGTTAGAAAGTTGGACTGCTCAGGAGTCCCAAAGCTTGATGATATGTTATTTGTTAAGGGGTTAACTGCCAATTTAATAAGCATCAGTCAACTGTGTGATCAGAAACTTGGACACTTGTAATCTGAAAGGAATGAAGAGAACCATATATGTTGAAGTTGTCAGAGGAATTCCAAAGCTCAAAATTGAATAAGGAAGAGTATGTGGAGAATATCAAGTTAGAAAGCAGACTAAGATGTCACATCAGAAGATCCAACATCTTACCACTTCAAAAATTTTAGAACTTTTTCACATGGATTTAATGGGACCTATGCAGGTGGAAAGTCTTGGTGGAAAGAAATATGCCTAAGTTGTTGTGGATGACTATTAAAGACACGTAGATAAATTTCATCAGAGAGAAATCAGAAGTTTTTGAGGTTTTTAAAGAAATTTGTCAAAGGCTTCAAAGAGAAAAAGAAAGCAATGTTATTAGAATCAGAAGTGATCATGGGAAGGAATCAAAGAACATCAAATTTGCTGGTTTTTACTCCTCTGAAGGAATTTATCATGAATTATCTTGTCCCATTACACTTCAGAAAAATGGAATTGTAGAATGCAAAAATAGGACTCTACATGAATCTACTAGAGCCATGATACATGCAAAATAATTACCATATCATTTTTGGACTGAAGCCATGAACACTGCCTGCTACATTCATAACAAAGTTACTTTGAGGAAAGGCACTTCATCTACTCTTTGTGAAATATGGAAAGTGTAAATTCTATGATTTTATGATTGGTATTATGTTAGGCAAAACAAATATGGATGGAACATGTTGAATAAGAAGTTCCATATGTTAAATTAACATGGTCTAGATTCTAGAAGAACATGTCAAACAAGATGTCCTGACATGGTGGCACAGACAGATGGGGTTATAATAATTGGCAGACACTGAAGAAGATGTTGAAACATCTGCAACTATCATGACAAAATTATTGTCATGTGTTACAAACAAATGTCAAAGAAAATGTTGAAACATCTGTGTAACACGGTGGGAGAACTGACTTTAGTTAAATGTTGCGGATAGCAAGAGTCGCCACCGACTTTTATTTTATCCAAAAGGAAAGGGCATAAAAGAACAGGAAAGACCTTAAAAAGATTTTGAGTTCAGGGGGTAGGTTATACAAAGGGAAGGTGTTAGCACCCTTTATATCCATGGTTATCCATGGGCTCTTAGTTACTTAGCTCACTTTAAACTGTTTTGAGAAAGATGTAGTGTGTGATAAAAATTTTCTAAGTAGTTATAATGATCCTCGTATGGATGTATATAAAGACTTTGTTTTGAAAATTTGTTTGAAATGTGAAATGTAATGAAGTATTTTGAAAAAGTGAGCAAGTACTTAAGAGGAACCTACCTTATAATAAGTCTTTACTGTTCTTATATGTTCTTTCAATGGTAAGACTATCCCTATTATTAAGGAATAGGTAGTCATTACCTAGGATGTGTAAGGGACATGTGAAGGGACATCTGAATTTAGGCAACTGTAAGGTGTCTTTAGCAATTTGTAGGGACTTATCATCTTTTGTTCGAAGGGACAAGATCATTTACCGTAGGCAACATCGAAGGGACTTGATCTTATAATTTTAAAGGGACTTGATGATATTAATGAAGGGACTTTGCTTTAAGACACCTTACTTGACCTTATAATTAGGCAACATGAGGAGTAACCTTAGAAAGTGTGAGATGGCGATCAAAGATCGACTTACGTGTGTGAGTGTTCA
Organism: Lathyrus aphaca; assembly: GCA_963966055.1. NCBI lineage: Eukaryota > Viridiplantae > Streptophyta > Magnoliopsida > Fabales > Fabaceae > Lathyrus > Lathyrus aphaca. Next base: position 185,403,479 of record OZ014524.1, read on the forward strand.
TGTTCAAGTATTTATCTTATTTAATTAATTTTCTAAATTAATTTTAATCACAAACATGTTATGCACACCCTATAGTTACTAACCACACAGTTAATATATTTACAATAAAATAAAGCAAAAATATGAACCTAAACTATTACAAAGCTTTGGGATAGTTACAATATAATCGAGAAATATAAACAATGATAAATAATAATAATAAATAAGCAATAATTTAAATGGTTAGTAATAATGAAATAATAATAATAATAAAAGGGTTAGCAAAATTATAAAGAAAAATTACAATCTAAGAGAAAATATTATTTTTTAAGTTAAATAAATGATTTAGAAAATTTTTAGAAGAAAATTATAACAATTATAATAATAAACAAATAATAATTACTTATAATAAAAAATTATTAATTATTTAATTAAGTTAAATATTAAAGTTAATAAAAATTAGGGTTTAGGGAAAAAATTAAGGTTTATGAAAAAAAATTAAGATTTATAATAAAAATGTAAGTTTTAAAAATAAAATAAAAAAAGGATTATGTTTTATCTTTTAGAAATTAGTTTACTAATTATAATAAAGAAATTCAAAGAAAATAAATAATTTGATGAAAAAGGGAAAAATAAAGTTAGAGATACCCAAAATATTGGGGGTTTGCCCTTTTTGCTTCATTGAGTTCTTTGCCACTGGGACACCCATGTTTCTTCATCAAAATGCTCCAAACCTCAGTTCCTTGCCACTAGGTTGTGGGCTTGCATATGAATAAGTGTAACAAATACCTATTATATAATAAAAATGAAAAAAAACATGTTAGTAAAACAAAATTTTCCAAGGTTGAGTTTTACAAAAGAAAATATATAAACGGTTTATATTAAAATAGCCTAATAATTAAATAAATCTAAGAAAAATGAATTATGAGAATTAATTAAATTAAAAAACATTTAAATATTGATTAAGGTTTTTATAAAAAAAAAAGTTTGAGGTTTTAATAAACCTAAATATAAAAGTAATAATACTAATAAAAAAATGCTAACCTAAATTTAATAAAAAAAAGATTTGTTAAAAAAAAGTTAATTAAAAATAATAGGTTAACCATGTTTAAAAGATAAATTAAGGAAAAGAAAGAAAATGATGAAGAACCCATGTTTCTTTGCCAAAATGTTATGTCCAGGGTTTGAACCCAAGCCCTTTTAATTCCAACCTCTGGAGAACCTTTATGATAACGAGAAAAAGTATCGGTTATATTGCTATGTTTCAATGTCGTTTTATCGCATATTTGTCGTTTTAACACCCGATTCCTCGAGTTTTCTTTGCCATTTTGCAGGTACATCATATACAGAGCTAAATCATGAGCCACGAGTGAAATGAGCAAAATCAACCATTAAAAGATGAAGAAAGGAGGAATTCTGCATAATCTGCATTTTTTGTAACAGTCACGATCGTCACCTAGGAGTCACGACCGTGACACGCTAAAAGGAGCAGTCACGGTCGTCACAAGTCCCTCACGACCGTGACCGCATCAAACACGGAAGACGAACATGACACCCTTGTCACGAGCGTGACAAGGGGAAATTAGGGTATTATGCTGAGATTTGGTCATGAACGTGTACGCACTTACCTATCTTCCCGCAGACCAAGTATACCAACGTTTCCCTGGATTCTCTCAACACCTACGAGGCCCATGCACCAATTCCAACTGCCAAGCCCAAATAGCTTTCTATAAATAGATTAGCTTCAATGAACAATTTACAGAGTATTGATTTTAATTTTCTTGCGGAAGCTCTGCCGTTTTTATTTGCACCATTTATTTTTCCAGCATTAATTTTCTTGCTTTAATTTTCTGTATCCCAACCAACCATATAACAATTTCCAACATTAGGAAATTGTTATAATTTAATTTGTTTCAAAGCCTTCAGAATTCTTTTAGAAAATTTATTTCCGATTCCAGTCAGTACTCCGAGCTTTCCAAGCCTGTGGAAGAAGGAGTCTACTATTTTTATTGTTATCCAGGTTTTTTATTTAAATTGCATTTATATTAATGTTCAGTATTTATTTTTCTGCCATGCATATTTTATTTTATATTTCTCTGCCTCTGTCTGGTTCAACAATAATGAGTAGCTAAACACCTTAGGGCGGTATGTAATTAAAACAAACTAAATCGGTAAAATCAACTCTAGGCTTAAAATAATTAAGAGCTTAAAATTCTGGCTGAGACTTTTTATTATAAAATCAACCTTTTTGTTACGAGAGTAAGGAAAGTTTAATAGGTTAGGTCAAGACCACGAGAGTGTGAGATTTTAACCAGATAGCTAAAGTTAGGCATTTAATTTAAACACAACGAGAGCGCTTTAAAATGAATTAGAATTACTAAGTTTCCAAAAATTATTTCTAAACACTTATGGGCTAGCGAGAGCAGGCATAGGGCTTTAGGGGTAAGATCTGAGATAAGACCACGAGAGTGTGAGTTAAAGATATTCAAACTGGTAACCTCTACAGAATAGATTAAGTGAACCATCTTTATAAGCCTAGGTTAGATTGGCCCGCCTAAGTTAACATAATTACATACCGACCGCCTTAGAATTATTTTATTAAAACTTAAATTTACTTCCCGCCTTTAATCTTTAAAAACAACCAAAAATCGTGATAACCCTTCACCTTAGCTAAACTAGTAAATTCTCTAGCACTAAGTAATCATAAAGTCCCTGTGGATCGATAATCTTAAATATTACTTCGATAGGCTGTGCACTTGCAGTTAAGATACCGCTAGACACATATTAAAGTACGTCTTTAGCCCATCAAGTTTTTGGCGCCGTTGCCGGGGACCTTAATTTAGTTACTAGTGCACTTTAGGGTAGCATTGTCTAGACTAAGGTAACAACTATTTTCTGTTTACTTTCTAAATTCCCGAGTGTATGCCAAGTACTCGCTCTAAAGGCGAAGACTTGCAACCTCTAATCCCAGAATCGGAACGCTTCTTACACGTAAGAAGACGGATATTCGATTACGAACAAAATTACAACATTCCAGATCTTCAAATAGATCCACCTAAACCAGTCGTAACATCAAAGGACGCAGAGATGGCTGAAGAACAGAATCACCCACTCAAATATTACGCTAGTCCTTCGCAAGCTGAACCGCATTCCAGCATTGCCGCACCGGCTATCAACCGAAACGATTTCGAACTAAAACCTTCACTGATATCAGCCGTGCAACAAAATCAATTCGCCGGAAATCCTACCGAGGATCCAAATCTTCATCTTTCGATCTTTGTGCAATACGCAGATACCGTAAAAGCCAATGGAGTTACCCAAGAAGCTATTAGACTACGTCTGTTTCCTTTTTCACTTCGAGACAGAGCAAGAGCCTGGCTTCAATCTCTGCCTTCGAATTCTGTAACTACGTGGGAGGAACTAAAAAGAGTTTTCTTGACCAGATATTTCCCACCTAGCAAGACAGCTATGCTGAGAGCTCAGATCAACGAATTTAAGCAAAAGCAAAACGAATCACTTTTCGAAGCTTGGGAACGCTATAAGGATATGCTGAGACTTTGTCCACATCACGGATTAGTAGAATGGATGGTCATCCATACCTTCTACAATGGACTCTTGTACAATACAAGAATGACAATTGACGTTGCCGCAGGCGGTGCACTGATGGACAAAGAATATAACGATGCTTATGCACTTATCGAGAGTATGGCTCAAAACCATTACCAATGGGGAAGCGAGAGAGTCGCAACTGAGAAACCAACAAAAGGAGGTATGTACGAAGTGAGTAGTATGGACCAAGTCAATGCAAATTTTGACCAATTAAACCAAAAGATCGACAACTTGGCCATAACACCAACAGCCACCGTGGCTGCAGTAACACCTAACTGTGAGTTATGTGGAGTTCCAGGACATGAAGTTCCTGATTGTCAACTATTAACAGGAATTCCCACAGATCAAGTGAATTATGCTCAAGGAAACCCATACTCAAACACATACAACCCAGGTTGGAAGAATCATCCGAACTTCTCCTATAAGAATAACAATGCTTTATACGCACCAGGTCAAGCACCAGCTACACCACCAGGGTATCAAAAGACTGCTCCAAATCCACCTAGAAAATCGAACCTTGAATTGATGATGGAGAACTTCATAGCTAACCAATCTCAAACAAACAAGGACTTCTTAAACCAAAACATACACACTAGTGAGCAGATTAAGCAATTAGTGAGCAAAGTAGATGCATTAGCTACGCATAACAAAATGCTTGAAACTCAGATTTCATAAGTAGCTCAACAACAAGCACCTACCGCTGCACCAGCTGGAGTATTTCCTGGACAACCTCAACCTAATCCGAAAGGACAGGCCAATGCTGTGATATTAAGAAGTGACAAGGAACTTGACGGACCTACCGATCCAAGAATTGACAATCCAGCCATGTACCAAAAACCGGATAAACCGACTGAAATGGTGAATGATCCAGAAGAAAAGGAAGATGATAATCAAGAGGCAGTGGAGAAAGAAAAGCCTTATGTGCCTCCACCACCCTATAAACCACCAATTCCGTACCCTCAGAGATTAACCAATTCCAAGACGATGGGCCAGTTTAAGAAATTTGTCAAACTTCTGAAACAGTTGAATATTACTATTCCATTTACAGAAGTTATCACTCAAATGCCCTCGTATGCTAAGTTTTTAAAAGAAATCTTATCTAATAAGAAAAAGATAGAGGATAACGGAACCGTTACACTTACTGCTGAGTGTAGCGCTATAACTCAGAATAATATGCCTCCTAAGCTAAAAGATCCTGGAAGTTTCTCTATACCCTGTGTAATAGGAAAATTCGTCATTGACAAAGCTCTATGCGATTTAGGAGCCAGTATCAGTGTTATGCCCTTAACGATTTGCAAAAGGCTAGACATGGGAGACCTAAGACCAACTAAAATGTCTGTTCAACTAGCCGATCGCTCTATTAAATATCCTGTAGGCATACTAGAAAACGTCCCAGTACGTATAGGACAATTCTACATCCCTACTGATTTCATAATCATGGACATCTCTGAAGACTCCACTACACCTATCATACTAGGAAGACCATTCTTAGCTACTGCCGGAGCTATAATAGACGTAAAGAAAGGAAAGCTAACCTTTGAAGTAGGTGAAGAGAAAGTTGAATTTATTTTAACACAATTCTTATAATCACCAGCTATAGAGGATACATGCTATCTATTGGACGTAATTGACGAATGCGTAAGAGAAATGGAAATGAAAGAAACTACCTATTCTGAGATTATGAAAATTCAAATCCCTCCGATTTTCGAAGATGATAATTGGCGTGAACCATATCAGGATGATAGTCTAAGCAAAAGTTTAGCACTTACACCGAATCCCATGCCAAGTAAGGATAAACCTACATTAGGGTTAAAAACTTTACCTAAGAACCTAAGATACGAATTCTTAGACATTGAATGTACAAGACCAGTTATAATAAATTCTAGTTTAGGAACAATCGAAACAAAGAAACTTTTAGATGTCTTAAAGAAATATCCAACTGCATTAGGATATAACATATCTGATCTCAAAGGAATATGCCCTTCAATCTGTATGCATCGTATTCTGCTAGAAGAAGATTGCAAAACCTCCAGAGAAACTCAAAGAAGAATTAACCCAATCCTCAGCACTGTAGTAAAGGAAGAAGTTAAGAAACTACTAGATGCCGGAATAATATATCCAATCTCTGATAGTAAATGGGTTAGTCCAGTACATGTAGTACCAAAGAAAGGAGGTATCACTGTTGTGAAAAACGCTAAAGGCGAATCGATATCACAAAGAGTAGTGACATGACATAAAGTGTGCATCGATTATCGTAAACTAAACAAAGCCACTCGAAAAGATCATTTCCCACTACCTTTTATAGATCAAATGTTAGAACGATTAGCCAAGCATTCATATTTCTGTTATCTTGATGGTTACTCAGGATTTTTCCAAATCCCTATCCACCCAGATAATCAAGAGAAGACTACATTCACATGCCCTTATGGAACGTTCGCTTATAGACGAATGCCCTTTGGATTATGCAACGCTCCTGCAACCTTTCAAAGATGTATGATGTCAATCTTCGCAGATTTTATAGACAACATCATGGAAGTGTTCATGGACGACTTCTCTGTATGCGGGCAAAGTTTTGAAGGATGCCTATCAAATTTAGAAATGGTATTAGAAAGATGTGTAAAAGTAAACCTCGTGCTTAACTGGGAGAAATGTCATTTTATGGTCAGAGAAGGAATCGTATTAGGACACGTTATATCCGACAAGGGAATTGAAGTTGATAAAGCTAAGATAGAAGTCATAAAAGATCTTCAACCCCCTAAAACCGTTCGAGAAATACGAAGCTTCTTAGGACACGCCGGTTTCTACCGACGATTCATCAAAGATTTCTCGAAAATCACTAAACCTCTTACCGGTTTATTAATGAAAGACGCTGAGTTCATATTCAATGAAGATTGTCTAAAAGCATTCGAAACTCTAAAAACATCCCTCATCACCGCACCAATCATGCAACCCCTTGACTGGAGATTACCTTTCGAAATCATGTGCGATGCGAGTGACTATGCTGTAGGCGTAGTTCTAGGCCAGAGGAAGGAAAAGAAACTTCATGCGATTTACTATGCCAGTAGAACCTTAGATTCTGCTCAGATGAACTACGCCACTACTGAAAAAGAATTGTTAGCAGTTGTCTTTGCGCTTGACAAATTCCGTTCTTACCTAGTAGGAGCGAAAATAATCGTTTACACAGACCACGCTGCTATCAGATATCTATTGACTAAGAAAGATGCTAAACCGAGACTCTTGAGATGGATTTTACTCTTACAAGAGTTTGATCTCGAAATAAAAGATAAGAAAGGTACTGAAAACGTCGTAGCGGACCATTTATCTAGAATAGAAGGTATTAAACCCGAACAAGTGCCGATTAACTATGATTTTCCGTATGAACAGCTGATAGCACAAATAGGAAGCGATCCAGTTCAGTTAGACATAGATGAACCAGAACCTGTGGAAACAATCCAAACAACTGTAGGACTGCCATGGTACGCTGACATTGTCAACTACCTAGCTGCAGGAGCTCTTCCACCTGATTTAACCTATCAGCAGAAAAAGAAATTCTTTCACAATCTCAAACATTACTATTGGGATGAACCATTATTGTTCAAAAGAGGACCCGATGGAATCTTTCGTCGATGTATTACCGAAGAAGAAATAGAAGATGTCATTGCTCACTACCATTCATCTCCTTATGGTGGACATGCAAGCACTTCCAAGACTTGTGCAAAAATCTTACAAGCTGGCCTATTCTGGCCTAATCTATGGAAAGATGTCCACATCGCTGTTATAAATTGCGATCGGTGTCAACGCACCGGCAATATTTCAAGAAGAGATGAAATGCCTCAAAAAGGAATATTAGAAGTAGAAGTCTTTGACGTTTGGGGAATAGATTTCATGGGACCATTCCCATCATCTTTCGGTAATAATTACATACTCGTAGCTGTTGATTATGTTTCTAAGTGGATTGAGGCTATAGCTTCTCCTACAAATGACACACGAGTAGTAATAAAGCTTTTCAAAAATATAATCTTTCCCAGATTTGGTGTGCCTAGACTCGTCATAAGTGACGGTGGCTCACACTTCATTTCAAAAATCTTTGACAAATTACTATCTAAGTATGGAGTAAGACACCGTGTGGCAACACCATATCATCCACAAACAAGTGGACAAGTCGAAGTCTCGAACAGAGAAATCAAACAAATCTTAGAAAAGACTGTCGCCATATCTCGGAAAGATTGGTCATCTAAACTTAATGAAGCTTTATGGGCTTATAGGACAGCTTACAAGACACCCAAAGGAACTACACCTTTCAAATTAGTTTATGGAAAATCTTGTCATCTCCCGGTAGAACTAGAACACAAAGATTATTGGGCGATCAAAACTCTCAATATAAACTATAATGCTGCAGGAGAAAAGCGAATCCTAGATATTAACGAGTTAGAAGAGTTAAGGTTAGATGCTTATGAGAATGCTAAGATATATAAAGAAAGAACTAAGCGATGGCATGATAAACGCCTATCTAGGAAAGAATTTAGTGTGGGAGACGTTGTACTCCTCTTTAATTCAAGACTTAGGCTCTTTCTTGGAAAACTAAAATCTAGATGGTCAGGACCCTTTGAAATAACTAGAGTGTTCCCGAGCGGAGCGATAGAAATTAAGGGTAGGAATAGCGAACCATTCACAGTAAACGGACAACGTTTAAAACATTATCATAAAGTTGAAAATAGAGATTATGCAAATAGTCTAAGGCTTTTAGAGTTGTCCACTAATTCCCCTGATTAATCTAACCTAAGAATTACGTCAGGCTTTTGACGATAAAAACAACGCTTAGTGGGAGGCAACCCATTTAATCATTTAAATCATTTTGATCATTTTATTATTTTGTCATTTATCATTTTATTATTAGTTTATTTGTTTTGTCATTTTATTATAGTTTTATTTCATTATTACTATTATTGCTTTTATTTATGCATTTTATTTTCTTATTTGTCCTTATTTTAATTTTAAATCACTTTTACAGATTTTCTAAAGTCTTTTCCAATTTCCTTCTCCCCCTGATTTGTTTCCTCCGTATTTACACTAACTATGGCTAACCAACTGATAAACCTTATGGAAACCAAATTTAGAGGTAGAAACCAAAGAATGAAATTTGAAGAGTTATCACAGAGACCAATGGATTTGACTCTGTACCCGGATGATCTGACTATGGAAACCTTAGGTATACATGATAGCATCCTATACTTGTTTAACCGACTTGGATGGGAGAATGCACTGATTCAAGAAAAGTTTGTGACTTACCGCGAGCTCACCCTTGAGTTCCTTAGCTCCTTAGTTTACTTACCCGAGCGCGGTTTTGGATTCAGGAAAGGATTTATCAGTTTCCGCCTATTTGGAATAGAATATGACTTTAACCATAGAGAACTAGCTGACTTATTAGGATTCCCTAGTGGACCCTTTGCTTTTACTACCACACAGGTAGAATTGATGGACATTGAGCTGGATTTCTTTTGGGGAACCTTAACCGGAAATTACCATCCTGAACCAAATAACATGAACAATGATGAGATACATAACCCTGCTATCCGTTACTTCCATAAGATCCTTGCCCACACCTTCTTTGGAAAAGAAGAAAACCTTACTGGAGTATCTAAAGATGAAATATTCATTATGTCATGTGTGACTAATGGACAGCCAGTCAATGGTGTGCCTTTCATGATGCAAACCTTCACCCGAATCCAAGAAGAACCTGATCTACCCATATTAGTAGGAGGTCTTGTCACCATGATTGCTGATGCCTTAGGACTTAGATACCAATTACACAGGTGTAACCGTTTAGGTACCATCTGTCCTATGAATCTTAACTTTTGCTTTAACCGCCATATCATAAGGAATTTAGGACAACCACCTTTCGAGTACCTAATCAGGAATGAAGTAGTAACCCTGTTCACACTACCAAACCATGCTAGAGTCAGTGTTCACAATAAGGATAATTGGCTTTATGAGCTTACCCCTCCTGACTATCCATCTACTCCTGAAACAACTCAATCTTACAAGATAAAGGATGATATAATGACCGATGTAGAAAGTGACCCTGAGACACCTCCTGGTTACCATGACATTGACCACACTGACGAAGTGATTGAATCCCCTGAAGTGAATCAAGTAGAATATGCTGACAACTTAAAGAAAATCATGAACACTCTTGAAGCTTACCAAGCCGATATAAATAATGTTAAGGATGAGATTAAGAGCATGAGATTGGACATTATAGGTTTAACTGACATAACATGTGAGCAATTCTACCACCTGAACTCTGCAATCGAAGATTTGAAGAAGCACTTTTGAAAATGCTGTAGTGATCTAACTTATTTTACTTATTGTTTTCGTTTCTAGTTAGTTTAACATTTCGCAAACAATTTCGTACCGTATTTTTATTAATGTAATTTCCCTTCAATTATCAAAAGCAAAGCACTTCTAGTTTTACAAATTTTTCCAATTTAATCAATTTCTATGCTTTCAATTCATTTACTGTTATGTTTAAATTGTTTAAATTGATTAATGTTTGATATAATCTCTCGTGTGATGAAAATTACAAATTTATGTTGATATTATATATTATATATTGTTTGTGTTTAAAATAGAATGAGAAGTGATCATAAAAAATATTATATAAATTATATTGAACGTGAGAGAGATAATGCATTCTGGAAAATATTCTAAGTTTTAAACCCTCACGGTCGTCATCATCCTCTAACGATCGTGACAAGCTAATTAGCGCGTCACGACCGTCATCCCCCCATCACGACCGTGACGACCCCAGTTATAGGAATTCTGAGAAACATAATTGTTCTTCTTCGAAGCCTCTCCCTTTTTCAACTTCCATAACATTCAAAAACCCCCATTATCTCTTCCAACTCCTGTAACCTCCCATTACCCAAATTAAACTCCATTAACCTCTCCATTTACTCCACACCTATCACATTCTCACCTTGCATTATAATCCGAACCAATTTCCTCTCATTTTACACTTTTCTCACAAAACCTCAAAAACCTCTCATCTCCCACTCTTGTTCTTACATGCAATGGAAGCAATTCAGTTTAGAGATGGTGAGCATGGAGATAATCAGAGAGAGAGGTTCATCAGATTCCAGAACCGTGGTGTTCAACCCACGCGATATGTCGACACTGAATGTTTGAGAGAGTTGGGAATGCTCAACAGTGTCAAGAACCTGCTTCAGAAGGTTGGTTTGTGGGATCTATGCAGTCAGCCCCATCCCATATTCGAGCTTCTGACATTGGAATTTCTAAGCTCATTTCATTACATCACTCCCACCGGTTCACAAAGTCAACTCACCGGCGTTGCTAAGTTCAGATTGCTCGGCCGGGAGTTCGAAATTACACAAACAAGGATCGTCGAGCTGCTAGGCTTCAATCACGGCAATGATGCTCACCTCCGCGTGCCGGACAACTTCAGTGAAACCGCTTTCACATTATGGCACGACATCACTAACACCCGTGCCTCAGCCTTTCAGAGCCTGAATGCTACGCATATCCATAACCCGGCGATCAGATACTTTCATCGCATCATCTGCAACACCATCTTTGCAAGAGAGAGCAACCACAAGCTTAACTCCAAGGAGCTCTTGTTCTTGCACTGCGCCTTAAATGACGAGCCCATCAATGCTGCCCCATTCATGCTGTCCCATATCCAGTCCATAGCGCAAAGAGGCGCAACCCCCTTCTACATAGGCGGAATTGTCACTACCCTCGCCATTCAGCTGGAGCTTGGTGACTTGGTCATCAACTTGCCTCGCAGAGCCGCAGAGTTCCTAACGAAGAATTATTGCAGGTCCGCCCACTTGATTGCTCAGAGAGAGGATGACAGGTTCAGCCCTGTTATCCAAGGCACTGTTTATCACCACATCATCTTGCCGTGCCGTGACCGCATCGATCCGTCTAGCCGAGCCAACTGGCTATTTGCTTTACCGGATGCTGTCGGCCACACCCCCATTATTGATGAGCAGGCCGATCCACCAGTGGACGAGATGCAAGACACCATGGATGCAGCTGATCCTGTCCAGGACATTCATGCATCATCCACCCGACAGCCACCTGCACAAGAATTCACACTTGAAGACGTCCTCCGTGCGATTCATCAGCAGAACCAGATGAGTGCCGCATTGGAGCGAAGGCAAAAAGAGCAACATGATGCATTACTTTCCGCGGTTGCCACTAACCAGGGGACTACTGATGAGAAGCTCGGAGAGATCTTTAGCGAGCTAGAGGCTTTGCGCATTGATATCACTGCCATCACCGGTACCGGTTCTGATCCTGAAGCGACTCCGACCAGACGCTCCCGCACCAGAAGCCGAGGTCGTGGTCATCAGCAACCTTAGTTTTAGTTTTTGTTTATGTTTTTCCATTTCCGTTGTTTGTATTGTACTTTAACCGCTATTATATCACAACATTGAGGACAATGTCTGATATAGTGTGGGAGAGGTACCTTTCATTTTCCGCATTTTCCCTTTCCGCACTTTCCATTCCGTTGTATTTCCTTTTCGTATATTAATGAAACAGAGCAATATTTATGCTATTTTCTTTAGTTTCGAACTTTCCCCGTTTATTTAGCCATACCGAAAAAAAATCTTTAATTTATTCTTCGCATTACCCGACTTACCTACGAAATCATAATCAGGAAGCTGAGAACGATTCAACAAGATCAATACAGTCTTGACACCTTAGACTTCCCACTTAAGCAATTCCGTTCCGATAATTGTTACGACTACACCTTAAGTTTCAGTTCAAAAGTAACCCCTAGTAGTTTATACTAGCAGTCAGCACCGTCTGAACACAAACCACGTGGGGAGCCAATGAATATAAGTGTTTGATGCCTAATCTATAATGATCCTTCATATCTCGATGCAAATGAAAAGAAATTGCACCAAAGTACACGGTCACATACCAGAAACGAGAAATATGAGAAGGAGTCCATTGCGGGTTGGTTCAGAGGTACTGGTTCTGAACTTGGTAGGGCGTGCTACGGCTCGATCCCCCACAACCTCCAAATCGGATAATGTATGTAGGGTTACCACATTCGTGTACCAGACCCCGTACTTATAAAGGATCAAAGTCACTAACCGGCTACTCCACTACGTGCGTGCTAAGGAAAAGGGCTTAATGTGATTGCGCTAGAATGAAACCGGGCGAAATAAGATCGAAAGACTCTAGGTGGAATCGTAACGCAATTACCGAATGTTTCGTTTAACGGGAAGTCGACGACTTAGCTTGTTGCTTGTGTCATTAGTGTATCGTTAGTGTTTCATCAAAGTACCGGTTTATCTGACAAAACGATCCTTCGTACGGTTTTGTTATGTGTGTGCGTCGATGAAAACTTGTCCGACAATTTTCAACCGACTATTTGCTTGAGGACAAGCAAAGGTTTAAGTTTGGGGAAGTTTGATAACGAGAAAAAGTATCGGTTATATTGCTATGTTTCAATGTCGTTTTATCGCATATTTGTCGTTTTAACACCCGATTCCTCGAGTTTTCTTTGCCATTTTGCAGGTACATCATATACAGAGCTAAATCATGAGTCACAAGTGAAATGAGCAAAATCAACCATTAAAAGATGAAGAAAGGAGGAATTCTGCATAATCTGCATTTTTTGTAACAGTCACGATCGTCACCTAGGAGTCACGACCGTGACACGCTAAAAGGAGCAGTCACGATCGTCACAAGTCCCTCACGACCATGACCGCATCAAACACGGAAGACGAACGTGACACCCTTGTCACGAGCGTGACAAGGGGAAATTAGGGTATTATGCTGCGATTTGGTCATGAACGTGTACGCACTTACCTATCTTCCCGCAGACCAAGTATACCAACGTTTCCCTGGATTCTCTCACTTAGAAGAACTGGAGATGGGCTTAGAGATGCCATCTAAAGTATCAGGATGTGATGATGTCTTTATGTTGATACTGGATATCAGTACTAGGTCTTCGTATAGGCCGTCTCTGAATCGTTTATGCAACATGATTTGAATTGTTGAATAGACCAGTAGAAATAAATCTTCGTGACGACTATCTCTTCTGGAAATATCATGGATTAGGGAATGGGTCTTTGTACAGACCGTTTGCCTACTCTCCAAGGACAAAAGAATATCAGGATTAATTCTTCTGCAAAATATCTTGAACTAGGGAATGGATCTTTGTACATATCGTTTGCCTACTATTCAAGAGCCAATAGATTAAATCTTCTGAAAATATCTTGAACTAGGGAATGGATCTTTGTACAGACCGTTTGCCTATTATTCAAGACCAGATGGATGAAATCTTCTGGAAATATCCTGGATTAGGGAATGGATCTTCTTACAGACCGTTTGCCTACTCTCCGAGGACAAAAAGTGTCAGGATTAACTCCTGAAAATATCCTGGATTAGGGAATGGATCTTTGTACAGACCGTTTGCCTACTCTCCAAGGAAATAGATTAAATCTTCTGAAAATATCTTGAACCAGGGAATGGATCTTTGTAGAGACTGTTTGCCTGCTATTCAAGACCAGATAGATGAAATCTTCTAGAAATATCCTGGATTAGGGAATGGATCTTCTTACAGACCGTTTGCCTACTCTCCGAGGACAAAAAGTGTCAGGATCAAGTCTCCAGAAAATATCCTGGATTAGGGAATGGATCTTTGTACAGACCGTTTGCCTACTCTCCGAGGAAATAGATTAAATCTTCTGAAAATATCTTGAACCAGGGAATGGATCTTTGTACAGACCGTTTGTCTGCTATTCAAGACCAGATAGATGAAATCTTCTAGAAATATCCTGGATTAGGGAATGGATCTTCTTACAGACTGTTTGCCTACTCTCCGAGGACAAAAAAGTGTCAGGATCAAGTCTCCTGAAAATATCCTAGATTAGGGAATGGATCTTTGTACAGACCGTTTGCCTATTCTCTGAGGACATCTTGAGTAATGTATAGATCATTTCTGACCTGTTGTGAATTGTTGATGATATTTTATCTGCATATAACTATCCTGCAAGGAGAATGTTAGTTTATGTAATATGTATGCATGCATAGTATGATGCACCTAAGTAAATGTATTATGCAATGATGTATGTATGAATCATGCAGCCTGAAGCGTCTGGATATCTTTGTATAACAACTGCTGGCTAGGGAAAATAAATCCCGATTCGTTGCTAAAGAATATGAGAAACTCGTTCCCGTCTTGTTTGATAGTATTGTATTTATAACTTCCCGTCTTCATTCGTCGTACTTCTATTGAAGGAATAAGTTCCTGAGTATCCCGACTGAGGATAAAAGAGATGGACATAAATTCAAGGGGAGATGTAACTTGAAGCATGGATTTGTTGTACTGGGGATTTGTAATTTTCTTGTGAGAATGAACCGGCGAAGCTTCGTTGAATTCCTACCTTCGTTCATCCTTAGTAAATAATATTACTGCATTTTATGCATTTCTGGTAAACATCAATCATATTCAAAAGCATACATACATTCAAACACAACCAATGGACGTTTTTCGCTTTAGTAAAAGAGGAAAAGTAATCCTGAATAAAGAGGGAAAAGTAAAGCTGAACTCGAAAATAGAATCGTTTCAACTTTGAGAGTGTATAAACAACTTGGATTTAGAGCTCCTGAGATTCTTAACTTTCCTGAATACCTTCCCAGAAATCCTGATAGCTGGATCTGAAGACATGATACTGACACCATCTGATACTACTGGCGTAGACAATTAATTTCCACAATGGCTTCTGCTGAGAATCCAATATCAAGGTAATACAATGAGAGGGACGTGTCTTCAAATTGTGATGGACCATATACGCTCCGGATATTAGATTTGAAAGAGAGCATTGCCCCTTGGTTGAGGATGAATTGTCCCATAATGGAAGTATCTGAATGTAGTTACCTCAAGCGAAATAAGCAGAATGCCCCACAATAATATGCCCCTGACATCATGAACTTTGTAATGTTACCCTTGGTAATTCAAATATATGAGGAGAGCTGCCCCTGGCTATTAAGCATTGTTGAATCTGGACATGATTGCCCCGAATGAATTGAACAGTAAATTGGTATGCCCCCTTGATTGGGAAACAGTGACTATGCCCTGGCATTATGAACTCTGTAATGTTACCCTTGGTAACTTAGATAGATGAAGAGATCTTCCCCTGGCTACTTAAACATAGTTGAATCCTGTCCTGATTGCCCCAAATGAGTTAGGCAGTATCATGGCCTGCCCCCTTGATTGGGAGATAATGACTATGCCCCTTTGTATACATGGACTTTGATCCAGGAAGGGACTTTGTTTATCGGAAGGACTTTGGTTTTTTGAACATTCATCCTGTAAGTTTCTCTGTTTATCAAACATTCAGGTATATGCAAACAAATATATTCAAAAATGCAATGCTTATGTCTGTCTTGAAGTTTTGAAAAAGAGTTATTTTAGAAAAACAATTTTTGTGAAAACTGTGATATTAACTCAAGTTTTATAATAAGCCCTAAAGGAGTCAGGATACCTTTTTGTAGCAGTACACTTTCGAACTAACCATGCTTCAGTTAGGACTTTTAAAGGGTTGTAACGGGGCCTGGTTCATGGTTTAAGAAACAAAGGATAAAGGCTCAAATTTATTTGTACCCAACCCATTCTTCGTGATGTTCTTCAGTCCTATGCTCAGTTAACTTATGCATTGAGGATCAAAGGAGTTTGGAATTGTAACACTGACATTTGTGATGGTTCAAAAACCAAAAATTTATTTGAACATTCAGTCATCTTTCTTTGTTGATGATCTATAGTGACCTCCTTTTTTCTTTTGACTTTGTTATATCTTCTTTTTGCCTTAACTATTTGTTTCAAAATTACAGTCAGCGGAATTTCTCAAATTTTTTTTTTACTCAGTCTCCTTCATAGGTTTTGACTTAGTGGGGTTTTGCTTTTGCTGGATATTGACTGTCAGGTTTAATGATTACAGAAAACCATCATTAGTTGTGTACAACACAGATAATTGGCATATTTGAGTTAACCGAGTAACTACCCTGCCCCAGGTTATGAATAAGGGTTTTAATTTGTGCGAGAATAAAAACTCCTACTTCATAGGCTCAAAAGGGTTGACTAGGGATTAACTTCCTTATATCTCCACTGTTTAGGAATTGAAACAATGCCTGTACATCGTCAGCATAGTCTGTTCAAAAGCATACTGCCTAATATTATGGTATTGTTTTCGTCATCCTCCCTCTACAGGCTTATAGCTTTATCAGGAGTTAAATATCACAAAATAGAAATATGAAGTATAGTTCAAAATATAGTGAAACGAATGGATTAATTCAAGACAAACATATGCAATGCATCAATGAAAATAAAAGTTTAACATAATAGTAAGTGTTTAGGCAAACAAAAGAAATTACAAACAAAAATTCAAATGTTCTCAAAGCCTCTTCCTCTAAACCCGTCACTCTAGTTATCTGGAAACTTTGATGCTTGATAGACGATAGAAGAACTCAACCTGGCCTTCTGGAGTAACCTCGAGTATTCCTTCGTCAATTAGGTCTTGAATCTTATTCTTCAATGCCCAACAGTTATTTGTGTCGTGTCCGGGACTGTCGGAGTGGTACATACACCTTGCTTTGGGATTATAGCGAAGAGAAGAGGTATTAGAATTTTTAGGAGAATTTTCCAAGGAAATTAGCTTCATTTCCAACAAGCACTGCAACATTTGTGGCATTGGCGTGTTGAATTTGATGAACTGTCTTTTATATTCCTTGTGTCGAAGTGGATTAATCTTACAGGGTCTTCCTTCTTCCATTGAAGAACAATCAGTGGTAGCCTGCTCTTTCCTTCTCTTATCCTTACTTTCCTTTCAGCCAAGTCGGCTTGTTTCAATGGAGGTTGACTGATGATTAGATTCCCAACCCCATTATGTCGAAGCTTATTGACAAAGCTTCTCAGCTCTTCTTGCCCCTGGGCCAAACTCTGGATAAGAGCCATTTGGCCATTCATCTGAATCCTCATCTCTGCTATCTCAGCTTGTAGTAGTTTCAGCTGATCATCTTTGTTGTCCTCAGGATTCTTCTTCTTCATGTCCTTAGAGAGGAGTGCTTTCAACTCTTCTTGCCCCTTGGACAAATTCAGAATCACTTCTTGAAACTGAGCATTCTGAGCTTGAAGATCTTTGACAGATTGTTCGAGAGTCATTTATGAATGAAGGGAAATAAGTACGAAAATGGGGTTTTAAGTCTCCCATGGACGTTTCCTCTTTGTATGGAGGTATGTGTTGAGGTTCCGCTCCTCGTGAAGTTGCTTGGTCAGCTCCAACACTTTTTCTTGGCTAATCCTGAATTGAGCTTCGAAGGTATTTCTTTGTTCCTTCAGTTGGATCCAGGATTTCTGCAATTCTTCCAGGTTAGTGGGCATGTCTGAATGAAGGATGGTATAAGGAGTATCTCCTTCTGCAACAGGTTCCATAGTAACCGGCAGGATAACAGGATATGGCATCATAAGAGTCTGAGCACGAGATCGTACCCATCTGAGATAAGCTTCCATAGGAATAGTGTACTTGGGTTCCAGAGTCTTGCTGTCAACCTTGTTCACTTTACCCCATGCTCGTATGAACCTTTGACGGTAACCTTGCAGATCGTTGTCGTAGTCAAACACAATACCCTGAATCAACATGTCATGAGGACCATCACTCCGAGCATAACCAAACTGACGTAGAGTTAAATAATGATTGTAGGTAATGCCCCCTCTTATGCAAAGGAGTGGCACATTGGGGAATTCCCCACAACGGTCAATGATAGTAACATTCTCCATAGATCTAGAACACCAATGAATGTCTGACTGAGAAAGTGACATGATCCTTTTAGACCACCTTAACCCTTGTTCATTCTTCATCACTGATCGAGGAAGGTGAGAAATAAACCACCTAGACAATAGAGGTATACAACACATCAGAGTTCCTTGTGCCTTCGTAGTACGGGTATGAAGAGAATGTAGGATGTCTCCAAGCAATGTAGGCACTGGATTATGAGTCAGAAATATGTTGATGGCATGTACATCTATGAACTGGTCTGGATTGGGGAACAACACTAAGCCATAGATCAATAGGGCTAAGATCTCCTCAAAAGCATCATAAATCATAGCCTTCAGGAACACTTGAGCTTTTTCCATCAATACCTTAGCAAGAATACCCTTAACTCCACTCCTTGTTTCTAGGACAATGTCTGATTTCTTCAAGTGTAGGGCTGCAACAATAACATCAGGTTTAGGCTCTTTTTCCAAACCCGTGAAGGGTTTCTGATCAAGAATAGGTATACCCAGAAGCTTGGAGAACTCTTCCATTGTAGGAACCAACTGATAGTCGGGGAATGTGAAACAGTGATATTTAGGATCAAAGAACTGAAACAGGACACTCATCATGTCTTCATTGAACCCTGAGGTGACTAGATCCAGTAGGTGACCATGCCTTTTGATGAATTGGGAATTTTCAGAAACTTGAGAGACCAATTCCTTAAGCTTGGGAGGTATTCCTACAAAGTTGATCCAGATAGTGTTCCTACGAGCCGAAGCCATGACCTGCAACAAAGAACAAAGATAAATCCTTTGGTCCTTGAAATGGTTAGTGAAAATGCTATGCTTATGATGCATGATGATGCTATGATGTTATGCTCAATCACAAACATGTGGCACACACAAACAAGTCACACAATAGCCCTAGGTTTGAAGGCTTGCATGAGGTTTAAAGGTAACTACCCTCCCCTGAAGTTTAGTTGGTTCATACTGTCCTATAAAGTAACCAGGTTCTAAGGTATCTCAATATCATCGATCCTTCCCAAGGGTGGTTGTTCAGTAGGCAACTTACTTGCCAACCAAAACCCTCCAAGTTTAGGATCTCAATGAGCGTAACATCGAGTATCAACCAACTTCAGTCTTCACCAAAGCCGGTTATCTCACTACTTTTCTAAAGGCCAAGATGGGATGACTAAGGTTCTAAAAGTTAGTTAGTGTATTTACAACATATGGCAGCCTCATATTATCCTCAACTTTACTTAAGGAACATAAGCACCAACCAAGAAGTCACACTAACTATGGCCACCAGATCAACCATATCGGTATATGCCGTACAGTTTCCTTGGTCTATTGCCATTTACCTAAGGTACACTAGATCCAGGTTAGGATCTTTCACACATAAGAGCACCCAACAGATAAGTATAAAGCAAACAAGGCAAACAATTTTAAAGTGATCTAATTCCTAAGGGTACCCCTCTTTTATTAAATCCCCAGCAGAGTCGCCAGTTCTGTAACACGGTGGGAGAACTGACTTTAGTTAAATGTTGCGGATAGCAAGAGTCGCCACCGACTTTTATTTTATCCAAAAGGAAAGGGCATAAAAGAACAGGAAAGACCTTAAAAAGATTTTGAGTTCAGGGGGTAGGTTATACAAAGGGAAGGTGTTAGCACCCTTTATATCCATGGTTATCCATGGGCTCTTAGTTACTTAACTCACTTTAAACTGTTTTGAGAAAGGTGTAGTGTGTGATAAAATTTTCTAAGTACTTTATAATGATCCTCGTATGGATGTATATAAAGACTTTGTTTTGAAAATTTGTTTGAAATGTGAAATGTAATGAAGTATTTTGAAAAAGTGAGCAAGTACTTAAGAGGAACCTACCTTATAATAAGTCTTTATTGTTCTTATATGTTCTTTCAATGGTAAGATTATCCCTATTATTAAGGAATAGGTAGTCATTACCTTGGATGTGTAAGGGACATGTGAAGGGACATCTGAATTTAGGCAACTGTAAGGTGTCTTTAACAATTTGTAGGGACTTATCATCTTTTGTTCGAAGGAACAAGATCATTTACCGTAGGCAACATCGAAGGGACTTGATCTTATAATTTTAAAGGGACTTGATGATATTAATGAAGGGACTTTGCTTTAAGACACCTTACTTGACCTTATAATTAGGCAACATGAGGAGTAACCTTAGAAAGTGTGAGATGGCGATCAAAGATCGACTTACGTGTGTGAGTGTTCATGTTCAAGTATTTATCTTATTTAATTAATTTTCTAAATTAATTTTAATCACAAACATGTTATGCACACCCTATAGTTACTAACCACACAGTTAATATATTTACAATAAAATAAAGCAAAAATATGAACCTAAACTATTACAAAGCTTTGGGATAGTTACAATATAATCGAGAAATATAAACAATGATAAATAATAATAATAAATAAGCAATAATTTAAATGGTTAGTAATAATGAAATAATAATAATAATAAAAGGGTTAGCAAAATTATAAAGAAAAATAACAATCTAAGAGAAAATATTATTTTTTAAGTTAAATAAATGATTTAGAAAATTTTTAGAAGAAAATTATAACAATTATAATAATAAACAAATAATAATTACTTATAATAAAAAATGATTAATTATTTAATTAAGTTAAATATTAAAGTTAATAAAAATTAGGGTTTAGGGAAAAAATTAAGGTTTATGAAAAAAAATTAAGGTTTATAATAAAAATGTAAGTTTTAAAAATAAAATAAAAAAGGATTATGTTTTATCTTTTAGAAATTAGTTTACTAATTATAATAAAGAAATTCAAAGAAAATAAATAATTTGATGAAAAAGGGAAAAATAAAGTTAGAGATACCCAAAATATTGGGGGTTTGCCCTTTTTGCTTCATTGAGTTCTTTGCCACTGGGACACCCATGTTTCTTCATCAAAATGCTCCAAACCTCAGTTCCTTGCCACTAGGTTGTGGGCCTGCATATGAATAAGTGTAACAAATACCTATTATATAATAAAAATGAAAAAAAACATGTTAGTAAAACAAAATTTTCCAAGGTTGAGTTTTACAAAAGAAAATATATAAACAGTTTATATTAAAATAGTCTAATAATTAAATAAATCTAAGAAAAATGAATTATGAGAATTAATTAAATTAAAAAACATTTAAATGTTGATTAAGGTTTTTATAAAAAAAAAGTTTGAGGTTTTAATAAACCTAAATATAAAAGTAATAATACTAATAAAAAATGCTAACCTAAATTTAATAAAAAAAAGATTTGTTAAAATGCTAACCTAAATTTAATAAAAAAAAGATTTGTTAAAAAAAAGTTAATTAAAAATAATAGGTTAACCATGTTTAAAAGAGGGTTTGAACCCAAGCCCTTTTAATTCCAACCTCTGGAGAACCTTTACCATTGGGTCATGCGTGCCTGTGTTACTAAACATGGAAAACATATATTATATGATAAGGCGAATAAAGAATAACATAAAAACGAGTGAAAATAGGAAAATATTTACTTTAGAGAAATTTTTGAGGTTAATCATGGTTAAAAGGATAAATCAATTAGAAAATGTGTTAATTAGAGAAATTAAAGGAAAAATGAAAGAAAAGCAGGTTTTCTCCCAAAATGTTGTGAGTGGGAATTGAACTCACGCCCTTGACCTTCCAGTTTCCAACCTTAGCCACTAGGCTATACGCAGTCCTCATGAATAAACCTCTTGACCTCTGAAATTTCCTGCGAAATTTGTAAAAACCCCAAATTTGAGCTTGAAACCCTAACTATGGTAGGATTCGATTTTGGTCATGAAGCTTCGAATAATCAACCCAGAAAGCTTCTATAACATGAGACAAACAACGTTAGATAAACAAAATTGATTAAAATATCAAGAATAAATGAAATTAAAAAAAACTAAAGAAAGCTTCAAAATTTCAATTCAGTTCATGCATTTTTGTATGAACTTGATAATGATGATGATGGGGATAGCTTTTTTTCTGAATTTCTTGAAATTTGGTTCTTGCTCTTGGAGACTCATTTTTTTCTTTGTGTTTGTATGAGTTGTATATATGTAGTAGAACAAAATTAGGTTAAAAAAAACCACATCATATTTTGGACTTTTGGATAGTTAGAGATTGAAAAATATATGCCTTTAAAATATTGAAAATTTGGATATATCCTTGCTATTTTTGTATGATCTGAATTTGTATAATCTCAATCACTTCTAAATAGCCTTTAAGACTTTCTAGAACCAAAATGAAATCAAATATTCTTATTTTTATATTTTATTTAGATTTAAAATGATTTTTAATGTAAAAAATCATAATAAATAAAATAAAATGAATAAAAATATAAATAAATAATTTTTAATTCGTGCATGATGTCATGAAAATGTTTGGATCATAAAAAAGAAAGCCCATTTGGTGAATTATGGTTTTAAGACCCCATTTGCTTCATAAACCTCTCAAAAATTTCCCAACTTTGCAAGGGCACAAATCCTTCAATTTTAATGCTATGAAGGTGTTGTTGGACATTTTGGAAAGCTTAAAGAGTCCTCTAACCAACCTCTTTGGTCTCATGTCCATATCTTTTACCATTCTCAAGTTATGCTCTTTTGAAGTTGTTGACTTTTTGTTGACTTTTAAAAGGACCTATAATGTCTTAGCTCATACCTTCCAAATGAAGCATTTTTGTGCTTGTCTTGTGAGACACAAAGTTGTAGAGAATTAAATTTCATTCAAAATGAGCTTTGGATGGAAATTTTTTGATGAAGCATGTGAAATTTATGGCTGGTCAAAGTTCAGTTGACTTTTCTTGTGAAAACCCTAATTTAGAAACTCCTGATTCTTGATGATCTGAAATCTCCTTGATAAATCATGACCAACACTTGATCAAATGATGAATTTTACTTCATATACTTGATGGTGGCAAAAAATAATAAAGTTTGACTTTGGTTTGACCCCAGTTGACCTCAGTTTGACTTTTTGACTGCCTTGACTGATTTTAGCCTATCTGATCATCTGACTGAGCAAATCTTTTGGGAAAGTCTTGAAACATGACATGGGGATTATTGAACTCATATAGGATGCTATGAAGCTCACTTGAAGCCTTGTAAGTCCATTTAGCCTGATGAAAGTCAAAACCCTAGCTTAGGATGTATTACTTAGGAGGATGCATTGTCTGAGGGAATTGTCAAACTTTCTAACTAATTGTGAACCCTGTGAACCTTGTGAACCTCATGAGATGTCTGTAAACACCCCAAATTTGCCCTCACCCATTCATACCATGGCTTGTGATCATTTCATATGCATAAACACAATCATATCATCTCATATTGCATTTTTGATTCATTGCATTGGTTCAAAGTCATCTGCATCTAGGGTTTGTGATCTGAGCAATCCAAGAGCTTCTTGAGCCACTCCAAAGGTAATCAATCACTTCAAAGGGGTCCATGTATGTTCAAGCATCATATTATATCCCCTCAAAGTCGAGAATGTCAAAAATCACAAGAACTGAGAATGGCATGGAAGCAGAGCCAGGTTTAACTGCACAGATGACCTAGAATTAGGGTTTCGGTTTCAGAGGCCATAACTCCAGATTTTTTGGTCATTCTTGTTTCTATTGGTCTCTATATGTTATGAGGATCATGCATATCAAGTTTCATGAAGAAATTCCATGGGGAAGTCATCTGATTAAGAGTTGACTTCTTGTGCAAGTCAGTGCAAAATCAGGGCATCTGAGGCCCCCAATGACCCAACCAAAGGGTGTTCTTCATCATTTTGATTGTGTGTGATCTTTATTTGATCATAGAAGATGTTATAAGTTCACAAAATTGAAGAATCTCAAGTCATTTGCAAAGTTGACATTTTGGGAAAGTTGACTTTTGATGGAAATTGCCATTTTGGGAAACTTTTTCAACCTTTACTTTTTGATTCAAAAATGCCTCAAATGAGAAAACTTTGGTCATGAAAGTTGTAGATTGGATCATTCCCTTTTCAAAAAGTACAAGAATTCTTTCTAATTCATTTTGGATCAAAGGTTATGGCTTTGCAAAGTTGGGAAAAATCATTGAAATTTCACTTTTGCACAAAGAGGGAAACTTGCAATTTCACATGCCAAGCATTCTATTGACTTCAAAATAACTTCTAATCTTCATACAAATGCAATACATGACCTAAAATCAGAATTGGCCCAAGGGATTTCTCATTTATTTGCCTTGATTTTCACATAGCCATAAGTCATTTTTCATGAAAGTGCAAAGAGGGATTTTTGGCAAAATCATTCTCAAAAGAATTGTATGATCCCTAGCTGGTTTTAATACATTGTCATGACCTAATGAGGCATCCCACATCAGAAATTCAGCAAGACTTCTCACACATACATAGCCAAAAACCATGAGATTTAACAAGTTGTCAAGTTGCAAAAACCTTTCTAGCTCATGATCCAAGTGTTGCAGTCCTGCACAAACCATCCAAGGGTCCTCCTTAAAGCTGGCTGAGGCAATCTAAACACAGAGATCTCCTCTGCCATGGCCCAGACCCCCAAGTACAACTTGACTTGACATTTTGGTAGCTTGAGCCATACCAATCACAGCAGTCCACATCAACTGCCCTGACCTCTCTAGTTGTAATAAGTGGACCAAAGCCAACATAACACACCACACACACAAGCCTGCAAGACATCACAAGCCATAGTTATCAAAAAATTGCTCCAACTTGCAAAACCATTTCAAAAACACTCAGCACAAGCCTAAAACAGAATCCAACTTGCACAACATCTGTCCCAAACTTCTTCTCTGAAAATTTCTTCATACAGCCACCAAACTTCACTTTTTCTTTCACCAATAAGTCACAAATCACCCTTAGAACAAAAACCATCCTTTGAAACAGCTGGAAACATTCACACCAAGGCCTCCATTGCTGCTACACCAGAGCAAAACAGTCATAACCAACCATTCTCAAAAGTTTTCTAAGCTTCATTCCATCCTCATGAGGATCATTGGAGCTTGTTTGAAGCAAAAGACTGGCTGGAAAGCTCCAAAGTTCAAAGCTCCAGTTCAGGTATCATCAAGAACATTTTTTTTAGAAATGCAATCTCTTGTTATAGGATGATAGAGTTTTCTTCACTGATCATGTTAAGCTTTGAAGCACTGAAAATGGTTGAGAAATGAGTATGTATGCATGTTTTGAAGTTTTTTGCAGTTTTCTTGATTTTGCTCAAATCTTGTTGTTGATGCATTGTAAATGTGATCTTGTGATTGATTCATGTTTGGGGTGGGTAGAGGATGAAATATGGAGACTTAGAGCACTTAACACAACCTAAGGAATGAGTTTGATTCTGCATTTTTGGAAAAAACAGCATAATGAATCGATTCATTCTGTTGAAAAGTTCCTGGATTTCGCATAATGAATCGATTCATCCCATTATGAATCGATTCATCCTGTTGAAAAGTTCCTGGATTTTGCATAATGAATCGATTCATCCCATTATGAATCGATTCATGCTGTTTAACTAGTTCTGTTTTCTCATTATGAATCGATTCATCCAAGCATGAATCGATTCATTCTCCTGTTAACCAAAATTAATTCATTTTGTTTGTATTTTATTTGCATGAATTTTAAAAAATAGCAAAACACTTTAAAAAATTCTGAAATTTTTTGTCAAACATTTCATTAATTTTCAGAACCCAAAAATATTTTTATTTTTATTTTTTGCATTAAAAATTATTTTTAAATTATTTAAATGTTTATTTTTAATTAGTTAATGAAAATTAATTAATTAAAAATACATTTAGGTATTTAAAAATTCCAAAAAAAACTCACATTGCATTTTAAAACATTTAGGAACATTATCAAACTCTCAAAACAAATTTCTTTTTGGTTCTTGACCTATTTTGACAATTTTCATTGGAATTAAATTTGTTTAAAATCAATATTTTGGTCCTTACTTTGAAAAATTCATTCTACCTAACCCTTGAGTGTTTGATGATGGTTCTTCTTGCATTGCATCCTCCATAGCATGTAGTTTATAGGATAAAATTGGTTTGATTTGATCTTGCATTTTCAATTTGTTTGGTATTTTTCTTTGTGAGGCACCCCAAAACCCTAGTAATCTTAGGAAATTCACAACTCTCACTAGGTTAAGAGTTAGATCCCCTCCTTTGGGCAGTGAACTTATATAGGTTTAGGGTACCTTTGATCCCATTTTAAATTTTTTTTACCTCATGTTTTGCTTCTGATTTTGAATTTTGCATCTCATGTTGTACATAAACCCTAATTTGCATCTTCATTTGCATTCATCTTGCATAAGCTTGCATACATGAACTTGCCATAGCATTTTGTGCACCCATTTGATTCATTAGACATCTTAAGACATATTAGAAGCATGTTTTATCATTGCATCTTTCATTTGCCATTTTTGTATGTCATTTGCATTTCATAACTTTTCATGTTTGTTCATAGTTCTAAGCATGCTTCTCTTGCACCCATATGTTTGTATGATCATCCCCATGCCTTGTTTCATGTTTGCATCATCTCATAGCATCATTATCATCACAATCATGCTTCTGGTTTTGGTTTGCATCATGCCATTCCATCTCATTTTTGCATTGCATTGCATTCCTTTCACTAACTTTTCAGGTGGTAAGTTGTTTTGAGAAGTGGATTTGCCTTCACTTCTCACAATTTCTTTTCATCTCCTCTTATGCATCATTGCTGCATTTTATCTTGTGTTTGAGTTTGAGCTTGCTCTTTCTTCTTCTCCTTACTTTCTTTCCTCAAGTAACTTGTCTTCTTAAATGAAGCAAGTTACTTTGCTTCTCTTTGCTCCTTTCATCTGCTTCCTGGTGGTTCCTCTGAAGATTTCTCCTCTTAAGCCTCACAAACCCTAGGACTTCCAAGCATGATAACATTTTAGGATTGTTTAGTCCCCCTTAGACTCTTTCCTTTGAGTTTTCTTTGAGTCTTCTCTTCTCACCTCATAATCAGGGACTAAACCCTAAAGGCTTTAAGGCTTCGTGATTAAGCTTATGCCTGCATCCTTCTATTAGGATGGAGTGTATAACTTTAATCCTAAGTGTTAAACCCTTAATGTGTTTAAATCCTTTAATCAATTCACTTAATAATCACTAAGACATCCAACTTGTAACTTGGGCCTTGCATTAGGGTTCTAATTCTTCCTTAACTGGTTAAGAAGGACTAACCCTAGTGTTAATGGACAAGTCCTCCTCAAGTTGTCTTGCAAACCATAAAAATCACTTCTTCATCTTATCATTAACTAAAATCCATCTAATAAAGGCTTTGTTTTGTCATAAGGTTAATCCTTAATCATGGATTAAGTTGAGGAGTCTTTCTCAGCTTAAATGTTCTCATCTATTATCCTTCTATTAGGATGGTGTAATGAGTCCATTAAATCCTTGATTATGGCTTAAACTCATTACTCAACACCAAACAAAAGCACCAAAAACATCTAAATAATCACAAGTAGGTTAATGATCTTAATCCTACATCAGGGTGATTAAGTGTGAGAAGCTGACTTCACACTTAAGGTATTCTCATTACCCCTAATCAGAGGGAAGATGTGATGAGTTTACTAATCCATTGGTTTAGGCTTAAGCTCATTAACTTATGACAAATCTTCCAAAAGCAATAAAAGACTGAAAACTCAAAAACAAACAATAATCGTCTCCTCCGGGATTCTTTTCTCACCTCATTCACTCACAAACGAGAACTTGCTTCTTCCGTCTAATGCAAGATAGTTTGCACCTGAGCCAGACAGGTCATACACTTGAGCATAGACAAGCAAGCAGTTCACAAGTCAATTCATCCTTTCAGTCTCTTTGGGTCGAACTACGGTGTTCTGACTTCCTCATTGCACGAGAGGATACGTAGGCATAACTTAACAGTTATCGAACAAAAGTCTCTGTATATTCCCCTCTTTCCAACATTATTCTTTAAGCCTCATTATCTTGAGCATTTCACTCCTGTTCTTACACTGACACTTCTCTTATATACTTCACACTTCTCTTGCACTGACACTTGCTTTCTTTTCCAGCTTTGATACACAAATTGCACTGACACTACCCCTTTAAAACACAAATCTCTTAAGCGTGGATCCCGTCGAGTACGGCGGACAATCTGGGTGCTAATACCTTCCCAGGTTGTAACCAACCCCCTTTCTCAGCCTCTCTGGTTCGCGACCGTCTTATCCATATCTTTCTAGCTTTATGCAGCATTACCTTTCCTTCGGGATAAAAATGCCTAGCTGGCGACTCTATTCATTTCATCCTTTCGCCGACCGTTCGCGTCTGTACCCCTTCTGACTAGGTGTCATTTATCGGGAGCGACAACTTGGCGACTCTGCTGGGGACCCTTATACTGTAACCAGGGCTTCTGGTTCTTTTTGTGGGTTCCTCCTAGCGCTTGTTTGATTTGTGTTTACTGGGGTGTTATGTGCTAATTGTGTTTATATAGTTGCTTTATTTATTGCTTTATGTACAGCTTTATTTATTGCTTACTTTACAGTTTTTCATATTTCATACTGTCATTACCATTGCTGGATCTGTTCTTCTGTCTTGGTGGGTGGGGTTTCATTGAGAGTTTAAGGTCCTATACCTGGGACCTGAGTGACACCTAGGCTAGAGTGGTTCATGTTCTTTCCCATTCCATTTCGGTCTGGTGCGGGAATATGAAACACGGTTCAGATATGGGTTTCTTCTTGAGAACTCTGTGCTACAGATTTCCTGTAGTGCTAGGGTTATCTGGGAAGCCTGCTAAGTCTGGATGACCTTTATTATGACCTTCAGAAACTGAGGTGAATTAGAGGAGGGTCTTTTATGGTTATTGTAAACACTGTACCTCCGGGTTAGAAGTGTTTACACTTCTCATAACTGATCCAAGTCTGAGGATCCTTGTTTTAGAACACCACCTGTGAGGGGGTTGGGTTGTTTACAGATTTGCAGGTACCCTTGACCTCAGCATACCCTGATACTTTGTTTTGAATAAGAATACTCCACTTTGGGACAATTCTTGTGATTTTAACCCTGGATATATGGCTCTTTATTTGAGTCCCCCACCTTGGTTACTGGACTTATGAACCTCCATCTGGATTTCTTGAACATACATGGACTTATATCAAGGCAGTAGTCAGATCCAGCTTGATCACAAACCCTTGCATATCATTTGCATACATCATCATTGCATCATTTAACATGTGTTTATTTGTTTTTCAGGGTATCCATATTACATTTGGCTTGGTTTTGACCCCTTCATCTGCATAGACCTATCTTCACCAGTATCTGCTTCAGCTATTCCTCATCAGCTACTTGCTTCAGTCACCTGCATCACCAGTCTCAGCCTGTCAGTGGCCCATCTTCTAGTATCAGTCATCACCATCAGCATCAGTTTCAGCTTTTCTTCAGCAACATGGCACCCAAGAAGAGCAACATCTCCTATCATTTCTTTGAGCCTGAGCTAGCTGGCATCAGGAAGGTCCAGACCCTGATTACTCCAGACCATATACCACTATTCAGAGAACATTATGGAGGAATCCTTGATGTGGTTATGGATTTGGACCCTTCACAGAGGAGCTTGATTCATACTTGCCTGCAGTTCTATGATCCCCCTCTGAGGTGCTTCACCTTCCAGAATTTTCAGTTGGGACCCTTGTTGGAAGAGTATTCATCACTGATTGGTGTACCTATCAGGGGTGGAGTCCCCTTCAACCCTGAGATGGCTTTCCCTAGTAATGAAGAGGTGGCAAAGGCATTGTATCTAGAACCAGTTCTGATTGGGCAGAACATGACAGCAAAGGCTGGAATCTCTGGTCTACACTTGGATTTCTTGACCTCTCAGGCTATTCTAAAGGCTTCCTTGGGGGAGTGGAAGGCAGTCTGTGTATTATTAGCCCTTAGCATATATGGGGTTATATTATTTGCAGATGAGCCTAAGTTTATTAGCAAGAATGCAATCCATCTTTTCATTCTGAGGAACCCAGTACCCACCTTACTGGGAGATTTCTACTACTCTGTCCACCAAAGGAATGAAAAGCAAAGGGGAAGATTAGTGAGATGCTGTGCTCCCCTATTCCATACCTGGCTGCTCAAACACCTGCCCAAGACTGATGCATTCTTGAATCCCCACCAACAAAATAATTGGGCTAGGAGGCTTGTTGCTTTAACCTCAGATGATATCAGGTGGTGCACTCAGAGCACTAAGGGCAGAGACATCATTACTAGTTGTGGGCAATTTCCCAATGTACCTCTGATAGGGGTGAAGGGTTGCATCAACTACAACCCTCTGCTATTCAAAAGACAACTGGACTATGCATTAGTCCACCCTCCTAGAGTACAGGATCTAGCTGAGACCCTTTATTGTGAGAGCAAGCCTAATCTGGCTATTGTCAGGCAAGCATCCTGGGCTTGGGACAATGTCCAGACTAAAGGAGTAACCATTCTTGGGAAATGCAACAATGTGGCCTCAGCTCAGTACTATGAGTGGTCTCATGCCAGGGCTCAAATTTCTGGGATGCCCTTCATCATTGAAGATGTGCCTGGACCATCCACAGCACCACCTCCAGCAACTGTCATCCTGGAGGAGTTTGAAAAGCTCAAAGAAAGGAATGAGAATTTGTCTGAAGCCTTGAAGAGAACCCTCTGGGAGAGGAGTGATGGTCGTCTGGACATTGAAAGGTTAGAAAAGCTTAAGGTGGAGCATCTAGCCAGGATTGAAAAGTCAGAGGACTATATCAAGAAGTCAAGGGCTGGAGAACAGATTTTGAAGAATGCCTGCAAAGAGGCCCAGTTCCAGAGAGCTAGGACTGATCTTTATCTGAAGGAGAGCCAAGCTAGGTGGGTCAGGATCACTGAAGCTCGCACTCAGGAGGATAAGAGAACCCAGGACAAGATTGAGCAGTTGGAGGCTAATGCAAAGGAGCAACAGGAAGCCCTGGTAGCAGCCCAGAAGGAGATCTCAGAATTAAAGCTCAGGGCTGGTGTGAAGAGGTCAAAGGACCAGGGCAGACACAAGAAGCTAACTGCAGCTATTGCCACCAGGAATCTTCTCATCAGGAACCTCACAGAGCATCCGGCTGACCCTGTGACTGAAGCACTCTTGAAGGAGGTCCAGGAGGATGAGTTTGGTCTTGGTGTTTGACTTTTGCTTGTTGTTGCTTTCATCTCATGTACTTTTCTTTTTTATGTTGTATTTTTGACCCCTCAGAGGGCATGTATTGTGAAAAACAAACTATGTATCATTCACTTTTATTAATATATTCATTAGTTTGTTTCATTTGGATCTCTCTCTTCTAAGCAACAACAAACAGCATCTTCCTCGGGGTCTGGAAAGGTCAAAACCATATGCCAAGCCGGATGCCTCGAAAACAAATAAGCATACTGCATTGCATACTAACCCTTTGTTTTGTTTTGTAGGTTTTGTTTTGTTTTTGTTACTAACTCTGTTGTGATTCAGGAACTATTGCTCGACGTCGGGTGTTCCCACTCAACCGTCCACACAGATATCCCACCCGCAACAACCTTCCGGGTATACAGATGGACCAGGTACAACAGGATCTTACAGAGGTCAGGACTCAAATGGCCAATGAGAGACTGGAAATGAGAAATCACATGACTCAGTTTATGGAGGTGATGAATGGATTGGCACAGAGCCAAGAAAGATTAAGAGCATTGGTAGAGAGGCAGACTCAGGAAGACCCCCATCTAGGGACTGGTGGAACAAGCAACAATGAGAGGGTTCAGCCTCATGTCAACCCACCTGTGTATGGCCCTCATCTTCACCCAGAGATCAACATCCCTGCTAATGTGCAAGGGAATGCTACTACAGGAAGGGTACTGCAAGAAGACCCCTAGGAAGATCAGTTCACTGTGATGGGAGCTGGGGATGAAGCCTATGACAGAAGGCTAGATGAAATTGCTGAAAAATTAAGGTCCTTGGAGTCTCAAAACTCCTTGGGTTTTGATGTCATGGACATGGGCTTAGTGGACGGGGTCAGGATTCCCCACAAATTTAAACCTCCGTGCTTCGAGAAGTACAACGGAACTTCCTGTCCACGAACCCATTTACAATCCTTTCTGGGGAGGCTGAAGGCATATACCATGGATGAAAAGCTATGGATGTTTTATTTTGAAGATAGTTTAACAGGAGCTTCAAGGGAATGGTACTCTCACTTGACTAGAGCAACCATCAGATGCTGGAAGGACCTAGCTGAGGCCTTTATCAGACAATACCAGTATAACTTGGATATGGCTCCTAACAGGACTCTCCTGATGGGAATGTCCCAGTCATCCAGGGAAAGCTTCCGGGAGTACGCCCAGAGGTGGAGACAGCTTGTTGCTGCTGTCCAGCCACCCATGTCGGAAAGGGAGATGGCCGACATGTTTATGAACACCCTCCAAGGGACATACATTGACAGGCTAGCTGTTTTTTCTTCCACCAGCTTCGCTGACGTTGTCATAGCTGGAGAAAGAATTGAGAGCCTATTAAAGATGGGCAAAATCTCCGACAATGGTGCAAGCTCGTCCAGCAACCCAAGAAAGCCTTTTGTAGGTCCAAGAAGAACTGGTGAGACTAATGCTATCCATACCAGCAGGGGAAGACCCCAGTACGTTCATAGGTCAGTGGCAGTAGTCACCATTCCCTCTCCACTTCCTCAGCAACCAGCATATCAACCACAACAACAAAATTACCAGCAACAAACTCAGTATCCCCCTCAGAGAAACTACAACAACAACAACAACAACAATCAGCAAAGACCATTTCAACAGAGACCTTCTCAGGCCAATAGGGTGATTGATCCGATCCCTATGCCTTATGCCGCATTATTGCCACAACTCCTGAAACTCAACCTGGTTGAGCTAAGGACATTGGCACCTCCAGATCCTGCCAGTCTGCCCAGAAATTATGACGCCAGCGCCAGATGTGCTTTTCACTCAAATGCACCTGGCCACAGTACAGAGGAGTGCAGAGCTTTGCACATGAAAGTACAGGATCTAGTGGATTCCAAAGCTCTAAACTTTGCACCCCCGCCAAATGTCAACAAGAACCCTATGCCCAACCACGGTGGACCCAGAATCAATGCTATTGAAGAAGATAAGCCGTCTTACTTGATAACCAGTGTGGGGCAGATTCGGACACCCTTGGTAGAGATTAAAGCTCAACTTCTTGAATGTCAGATGTTCCCTGGATGTGAGCTAGGATGTGCTTATTGCAACATTTCAGTAAATGGGTGTGATAACTTGAGAAGTGGCATAGATGGTCTTATCCAGAGTGGTCTGCTTCAAATCACAACATCAATACCTACCAATCCAACAATCTCCTTAACAACAGTTCCAGAATCTCCTACAACTGCAACAATAATAGTTCCAAACAACTCTTAGATCTCATCAACAAATGCTTCGTCTGTCACTTCAACGGACCAAATATCAACAAACATCTCTTCTACAACTTCAGCACCCCTTCATTCAGAATCTCCTACAACAGCAACACTCATCCAGTCAACAGTGTCTCCTACAACATCAACAGCAAATAATGAAAGTGTCTCAACGGTTACAATATATTATGATCCTGCAAATGATTCTGCCTACAACTCACAGAATGCCGCTCCTGTCAGAGCACCAGTTACAATATACTATGATCCACATACTATCATGGTCCCTTCTGCAGCTGCTATCAGTCCAGTCACTATCACAGTGCCTGGGCCAGTCCCTTATGAAAGCAGTAATGCCATCCCTTGGCATTACGGCTCCGATCTATACTGCGAAGGACAAAAAATCACTTTGGAATCATCAACTTCTTCACCACAAATAGACAATGTGGGGGGAGGCGGAGGCTTCACTCGAAGCGGACGTCTCTTTGCCCCGCAGATTCCTAGACCCATTGCTGAAGCAGAAGCTGTTGCCAAAGCAAAAGGAAAGAGCATGGTGCAAGAAGAACAAGCTGCTAAAGAAGTTTTAAAGATGCCTTTTGATCAAGAGGTTGATGAATTCATGAGAATCATCAAGAAAAGTGATTACAAGATAGTGGACCAGCTTCACCAGACACCTTCCAAGATCTCCATTTTATCATTGCTAATGTGCTCCGAGGCTCATCGGAACGCACTATTAAAAGTCTTGCACGCAGCTTATGTGCCAGAGGAGATTACCGTCAATCAGTTGGAAGCTGTGGTTGGAAATGTTAACGCTAGTCATGGACTAGGATTTACCAACACTGATTTGACAACGGAAAGCCGCAATCACAACAAGGCTTTGCACATTACCTTGGAGTGTAAGGGTGCAGTTCTTTCTCATGTATTAGTGGACACAGGGTCATCCCTCAATGTCCTACCTAAGAAAGCCCTTGTGAAGCTGGAGTATGAAGGATTGGCATTACGCCCCAGCAACTTGGTAGTAAGAGCCTTTGACGGTTCTAAGAGATCAGTTCTGGGAGAAATTGAGTTGCCTATAACGATTGGCCCACAGACTTTCAAAACGACCTTCTTCGTGATGGATATACAGCCTGCCTACAGCTGTCTATTGGGTAGACCATGGATACACGCCGCTGGCGCCGTGACCTCAACCCTTCACCAGAAGTTAAAATTCGAGTGGGAGGGCCAAGTCGTTACTATTTGTGGAGAGGAAGATATTTTTGTTAGCCATCTGGCTACATACAAATATATCGAGATGGATGGGGAGATCCATGAAACCACGAGCCAGGGATTTGAGGCCCTGAACATTAACGAAGCATCCGCTGTACTTGGAACCTCAATGACATCTTATCAGCAAGCCCGGAAGGTTGTTGAAGAAGGGACCGCTCAAGGCTGGGGCAAGCTGTGGCCTGTAGAAAAGAAGGAGGACAGATTTGGGTTAGGTTACAAACCAACTCAGCAAGATCAACCAGAGGCTGCTAAGAAGCCCAATTTTGTCAGTGGGAGGATGCTCACCCCCGATGCAGTAAACAACTTGGAAGATGAGTCGGAAGATGAGCGCAACCTGGAGAGCTGGATACGTCCAAGGATCCCGGGGAGCCGTATCTCAAACTGGTCTTCCCAGGAAATTATAAGGGTTACTCCTGCAGAGTAATTATTATTTCCTGTATATTTTAAGCATGCATCAAGTCTTGCATCTTGCCCAAGATGACAAGACTCATTTTGTAATCGGGCCATCTGTAATTTTGTGCAAACAAATCAATCAATGATATCGGACATCTTTTGCAAATGAGTCTTTTTTCTTTTCCGCTCACTGTTTTTCCATTTTTCTTTTTGTACAAAAATAAATGGCAATGTTTTCAAAATGATAAACTTCATTTCACTTTTTCTAAACAAGATTAAAATCAATCACTAAAATGAACAAACTGAACCCTTGCAGAGAGTGCCTTTCAGACTGCACCGACAACAGCACAGCTATGGCTTCGTATGACTTTGACAATCCAATCAATCAAGCTGATGAAGGGGTTGAAGAAGATTATGAGCTTCCTGAAGAGCTAGCCAGGTTGTTAAGGCAAGAGGAGAAGGTTATCACTCCTCATCAGGAGGAGATTGAAACAGTTAATCTTGGTACGGATGAAGACGTAAAAGAAGTTAAGATCGGGGCCTGCCTACAAAACTCAGTGAAAGAACAACTGATTGATCTGCTTCGGGAGTATGCGGATGTGTTTGCTTGGTCTTACCAGGATATGCCAGGGTTGGACACCGATATCGTCATGCACAAGCTGCCATTAAAAGAAGACTGCCCACCAGTTAAACAGAAACTGCGCCGTACTCGCCCAGATATGGCAATGAAGATAAAGGAAGAGGTACAAAAGCAGTGGGACGCCGGGTTCCTTGCTATGACTAGCTATCCGCCGTGGGTTGCTAATATTGTACCTGTACCAAAGAAAGAAGGCAAGGTAAGAATGTGTGTTGACTACCGGGACCTAAACAAAGCCAGCCCGAAAGATGATTTCCCATTACCTCACATTGATGTATTTGTTGATAATACGGCTCAGTTCTCGGTGTTCTCCTTCATGGACGGATTTTCAGGATACAATCAGATCAAGATGTCACCTGAAGACATGGAGAAGACAACCTTCATCACACCCTGGGGCACTTTCTGTTATAAGGTGATGCCATTCGGATTAAATAACGCTGGTGCAACATATCAACGGGCTATGGTAACATTATTCCACGATATGATCCATAAAGAAATCGAGTGCTATGTGGATGACATGATTGCCAAGTCCCTCACAGAAGAAGACCACCTGGTAAATCTGCTGAAACTATTCAAGCGTCTGAGGAAGTACAAACTGAAATTGAACCCCAACAAGTGCACATTCGGGGTGCGATCTGGTAAGCTGCTAGGTTTTATCGTAAGCGAGAAAGGGATTGAGGTTGACCCTGATAAAGTCAAAGCCATTCAAGAAATGCCTGCACCAAAGTCTGAAAAAGAAGTTCGAGGGTTTCTAGGAAGATTGAACTACATTTCCAGATTCATATCTCACCTTACTGCAACCTGTGAACCCTTGTTCAAGCTGTTAAGAAAAGAACAGACGGTCAGGTGGAACGAAGACTGCCAGAGGGCTTTTGAAAAGATTAAAGAATACTTGCAAGAACCACCAATCCTTATGCCTCCAGTTGAAGGAAGACCTCTGATAATGTACTTGACAGTATTAGAAGAGTCAATGGGGTGTGTGCTGGGCCAGCATGACGAGTCGGGTCGAAAAGAGTATGCAATATACTACCTGAGCAAAAAGTTTACCGACTGTGAACAACGTTATTCACTGCTCGAGAAAACTTGCTGTGCTTTAGCGTGGGCTGCTCGCCGACTGAGACAGTATATGCTGACCCACACTACTCTATTGATCTCAAAAATGGACCCAGTCAAGTACATCTTCGAGAAGCCAGCTCTTACCGGACGGGTTGCAAGATGGCAAATGATCCTCACAGAATATGACATCCAGTACACATCCCAGAAAGCCATCAAGGGCAGTGTATTGTCTGAATATCTTGCTGAGCAACCTATTGATGATTACCAGCCTATGAGATTTGACTTCCCTGATGAAGACATCATGTTCATAAAAGCAAAAGATCATGAAGAGCCTATTCACACTGAAGGGCCTGACCCAGAGGAAGAATGGACTATGATGTTTGATGGGGCTGTTAATATGAATGGTCGTGGTGTTGGTGCAGTACTCATTACACCTAAGGGAGTTCACATGCCTTTCTCTGCAAAACTCACCTTTAACTGCACTAACAACGAAGCTGAATACGAAGCTTGCATTATGGGTCTTGAGGAAGCCATTGACCTCAGGATCAAGACATTGACTGTATTCGGAGATTCAGCTCTGGTAGTTAATCAAACCAACGGCAAATGGTACACCCACCAGGATCATCTGATACCTTACAGGGATTATACAAGAAGGTTACTGACTTTCTTCACAACGGTCAAGCTTGAGTATATCCCTCGGGACGAGAATCAGTTTGCAGATGCTCTGGCTACCATTTCATCCATGATCAAAGTTCAAGCTGCCAACTTTGTGCCTCGGATTTCAGTATCTAGACTTGATAGACCAACATATGTATTCTCAGCAGACCTTGCCAAAGATGATAAGTCTTGGTTCCATGACATTACGTGTTTCTTGGAGGATCAAACATACCCACCTGGGGCATCTTCCAATGACAAGAAGACTTTAAGAAGGCTTGCTGGTAGTTTCTTTCTGAACACTGATGGTTCCCTGTACAAGAGAAACTTTGATATGGTACTCCTCAGATGCGTTGATAGAACAGAAGCAAACTTGTTGATGCATGAAGTGCACGAAGGATCCTTTGGTACCCACGCAGGAGGGCATGCAATGGCCAAGAAATTGCTAAGATCAGGTTATTACTGGATCACAATGGATGCCGACTGTTGTGCCTATGCCAGAAAATGCCATAAATGCCAGATCTATGCGGATAAGGTGCATGTGCCTCCCAATCCTCTGAACGTGATGTCTTCACCCTGGCCCTTTGCTATGTGGGGCATTGACATGATTGGCAAGATTGAGCCGACTGCTTCAAACGGCCACAGATTCATCCTGGTTGCCATTGACTATTTTACCAAGTGGGTTGAAGCAGCTTCCTATGCCAATGTTACAAGGCAAGTGGTAGCCCGATTTCTGAAAAGAGACATCATCTGTCGATACGGAGTTCCCGAGCGAATCATTACTGATAATGGTTCCAACTTGAACAACAAAATGATGGCAGAGCTGTGCCGGGACTTCAAAATCCAACATCATAATTCTTCTCCTTACAGGCCAAAGATGAATGGCGCTGTTGAGGCGGCTAATAAGAATATCAAGAAGATTGTGCAGAAGATGGTAGTCACCTACAAATACTGGCATGAAATGCTACCGTTTGCCTTGCATGGGTACCGCACGTCAATCAGAACATCCACTGGGGCAACACCGTATCAGCTTGTGTATTGTATGGAAGCAGTCCTACCGGTTGAAGTTGAACTACCCTCCCTACGGGTACTGATGGATGTTAAGCTAAGCGAAGCAGAATGGGTCCGATCCCGATACGAACAACTGAGTCTGATTGAAGAGAAAAGATTGGCTGCAATCTGTCATGGGCAGTTGTATCAGACAAGAATGAAGAAAGCCTTCGATCAGAAAGTCAAACTCCGAGAGTACCAAGTAGGAGATCTTGTGCTGAAAAGAATCCTCCCTCCTCATACAGACCACAGGGGCAAGTGGACCCCAAACTGTGAAGGACCATTCGTGGTAAAGAAAGTTTTCTCTGGTGGAGCACTGATGCTCAGCACCATGGATGGTGAAGACTTCCCGTCCCCTGTGAATTCAGATGCAGTTAAAAAATACTTCGCAGAAAAATGACCCGCTGGACATAAAAACAGAATGTAAGTGTTGCACCCCAAAATTTGCCCTCCTTTCGTTGTTTCGGTCTTCTGCATTCATACATTTGCATTTCGCATTTATTAAGTAAATAGCCATAGCTTCACTCTTTGTTTTTTCAAAGTTTGGGATCAGGGACTCCTTTTGGTTAAGGCTCCACTGTATTTCAAAGATCTTATTCCACTCAAGTTTGGAGGTGGACCTTAAAGCC
This sequence comes from Lathyrus aphaca, assembly GCA_963966055.1. Taxonomy (NCBI): domain Eukaryota; kingdom Viridiplantae; phylum Streptophyta; class Magnoliopsida; order Fabales; family Fabaceae; genus Lathyrus; species Lathyrus aphaca. The sequence continues at coordinate 185,442,936 of OZ014524.1, forward strand.
TCATCATAGATATTTGTACCATGCTTCATCAAATGTTCGGGATGGTCACTACTTTTCAAACATCGAGACATAGTTCACCAAGTCATCAGGTTGAGGTTTTGTGATTTGGAATTACGGGAAGATTGATCTGTAATGTGAAATATGGTTTGAAGACGCATTGTGACCGAGACTATCACTCCTCTGGCTACTTAATATGCGAGCTTATGTTCAGACCAAGAAGAATGAATGGTGGTTAGGGTATTTTGAATTGATAAATTATTTTTAAGGTCTTAAGAAACCAAATTTCGTCTCCTCATTTAAGTATTTCAAGACATGAGGATAATGTTATTTCAAGTTGGCATGAGGTTGAATTTAACGGTTCAATTCGTGAATTCACTTTTTTTGGGAACGCTATGGACGAAGTTGTCACCAAGTTTTGCATTGGTCATTGTCAAGGTTGATGTGTTTTGCCCTCAAGACACATTCTTTTAGGGATATGGTTTTGGAATAAACAAGACTATTCAAGTCTAGAATGTTTATTTTTCAAGTTCAAGCGGTTGGCAAGTGACGACTTCGTATCAATTCGTCCGTCCGAGCCTTCACCAACCCCAATCTCCGGCTCCAAACGTGGTAAACATGAAAAAAAGAAACAAAGAATCATAAGTCTGAAATCGGTCCACAACAAGCGTCCTTTTCCAAGTAAATTCTCATTTAAACAGAATAAAAAAACGTTCATCTCATGTAGCAAGAAGATTTCTCTTGCTGTCTCAATTTAAATGGACTCTACGGCATGTTTCAACGTAGTTTTATTCATGGCATTAACATATCAAACACAACCATATATCATTTCTAAAGCACCAGCAGGATTTTTGTACAATAAGGAGGAATCAGAAGGAGAAATAACATTTGGCCTCATTAAGCTTGAATAAAAGGACAGAGGGAAATACCTTGAAAGCAAAAGTCAGTACGCAAAAGGTACAATATCTTGGAATCGGGAATGCACGGGAAAGACCATACAGCTGCATCTACCTGCTTGCAGCATACACAAACGCCCAAAGATCAGCTACTAGGCTCACATCACAATGTGCCAGGGCCTGCAAGATCACAATACCAAGAATACATCAAAAAGGATAAAAGGTGTTTCTGCAGAAAGTTTATTCAGTTCATTTCAAACCAAATTAAACCAGATTGTCACAACAACAAGGACAAAGGGTTTGACATAAAGCAGAAGGTACCTGCTGTTCTCTCACAAGCAGTTGAAAGAGTTGAAAAAAGATAAGCAGACCTACTACCTGCTGAATCTGACCCGACTGCACCCTGCTACCCTCAACAATACCCTGCAGGCTGATGCGATTGTTCACTCTAAACCTGCACAAGCATGGGAAGATAATCTAAGAAAACAGGTTTTGAGTATAAAAAAGTAGAGAGTTTCGAGAATGCAAAAAGGCTATCAGAAAATGCAGACAGAATTTATAGCCTAGAGAAAGCCTCACAAAAGTTCAATCCAGGACAAACGATTTCAGTCAAGACTCAACTAGTTCAATTCGTTTTAAAAAAGAGATCACAAGCCATAGTTATCAAAAGTGGCTCCAACTTGCAAAACCATTTCAAAAAACACTCAGCACAAGCCAGAAACAACACACAATCCAACTTGCACCAAAATCTGTCCCAAACTTCTTCTCTGAATTTTTCTTCACACAGCCATCAAACTTCACCTTTTCTTTCACCAACAAGTCACAAATCACCCCTTGAACAAGAACCACCCCCTGAAACAACTTGAAACATCTCACAAAAGGCCCTCCATTTCTGCTACACCAGAGCAAAACAGCCATAACCAGCCATTCTCAAAGCTCTCCAAGCTTCATTTCATCATCAGGGTGTTCAAAGGAGAGGGATTGCACCAAGTTTGAGGCCAGAAAGCTCCAAAGTTCAAAGCTCCGGTTCAGGTATCATCAAGAACATTTTTTCTAGAAATGTAATCTCTTGTTATAGGATGATAGAGTTTGTTTCACTGATCATGTTAAGCTTTGAAACACTGAAAACGGTTGAGAAATGAGTGTGTATGCATGTTCTGAAGTTTTTTTTGCAGTTTTCTTGATTTTGCTCTAATCTTGTTGTTGATACATTGTAAATGTGATCTTGTGATTGATTCATGTTTGGGGTGGGTAGAGGATGAAATCTGGAGAGTTAGAGCACTTAACACAGCCTAAGGATTGAGTTTGATTATGAATTTTTGAAAAAAAGTCGAAAATAACACATAACTTCCACCATTGGAAGTTAAGTGCAAAAAATGACATTTTTGAAAAAAGTCGAAAATAACACATAACTTCCACCATTGGAAGTTAAGTGCAAAAAATGACATTTTTGAAAAAGGTCAAAAATAACACATAACTTCCACCATTGGAAGTTAAGTGCAAAAAATGACATTTTTGAAAAAGGTCAAAAATAACACATAACTTCCACCATTGGAAGTTAAATGCAAAAAGTGACATTTTTTTAAAAAAATTAAGAATTGGATCCCCTCCTTTGGGCAGTGAGTTTGTATAGGTTTAGGGTTCCTTTGAATGCATTTTTCAATTTTTTTATCTTGATGTTTGCTTCTGGTTTTGATTTTTGTTTTGTGCATTGATCATAAACCCTAATTTGGGCTTCCTTTTGCTTTCATCTTGCATTTGCTTGCATACCATGACTTGCCATGACATCTTGTGCATCCACTTGACTCATAACACATCTTAAGACATATTAGAAGCATGTTTGATCATTGCATCTTTCATTTGCCATGTTGTATGTCATTTGCATTCCATAACTTTTCATGTATGTTCATGGTTCTAAGCATGTTTCTCTTGCATCCATATGTTTGTATGATCATCCCCATGCCTTGTTTCATGTTTGCATCATCTCATAGCATCATTATCATCACACACATGCTTCTGGTTTTGGTTTGCATCATGCCATTTCATTTCATTTTGCATTGCATTTCATTCCTTTCACCAACTTTTCAGGTGGTAAGTTATCTTGAGAAGTGAATTTGCCTTCACTTCTCACAATTTCTTTTCATCTCTCTTATGCATCATTACTGCATTTTGTCTTGTTTGAGATTGAGCTTGCTCATTCTTGTTCTTCTTACTTTCTTTCCTCAAGTGACTTGTCTTCTTAAATGAAGCAATTGACTATGCTTCTCTTTGATCCTTTCATCTGCTTCCTGGTGGTTCCTCTGAAGATCTTTCTTGTAAACCTCACAAACCTTAGGAACAACCAAGCATGACAATGATTAGGGTTTTGATTAGTCCCCCATTTAGCTTTTACCTTTGTGTCTCATTGAGTCTTCTCTTCTCATCTCATAATCAGGGACTAAACCCTAAAGGCTTTAAGGCTTTGTGATTAAGCTTATGCCTGCATCCTTCTATTAGGATGGAGTGTATAACTTTAATCCTAAGTGTTAAACCCTTAATGAGTTTAAGTCCTTTAATCAATTCACTTAATAATCATCAATACACCAAGCTTGTAACTTGGGCCTTGCATTAGGGTTCTAATTCTTCCTTAATTGGTTAAGAAGGACTAACCCTAGTGTTAATGGACAAGTCCTCCTCAAGTTGTCTTACAAATCATAAAATCCACTTCTTCATCTTATCATTAACTAAAATCCATCTAATAAAGGCTTTGTTTTGTCATGAGTTTAATCCCTAATCATGGATTAAGATGAGGAGCTTTCCTCAGCTTAAACATCCTCATCTATTATCCTTCTATTAGGATAGTGTAATGAGTCTGTTTAATCCTTGATTGTGGCTTAATCTCATTACTTAACACTAAACAAAAAACACCAAAAACATCTAAATAATCACAAGTAGGTTAATGATCTTAATCCCACATCATGGTAATTAAGTGTGAGATGTTGACTTCACACTTAAGGTATTCTCATTACCCCTAATCAGAGGGAAGATGTGATGAGTTTACTAATCCATTGATTTAGGCTTATGCTCATTAACTTATGACAAACTTCAAAAAGCAATAAAAGACTGAAAACTCAAAAACAAACAATAATCGTCTCCTCCGGGATTCTTTTCTCATCATCTTCACTCACAAACGAGAACTTGCTTCTTCCGTCTAATGCAAGACAGTTTGCACCTGAGCCAGACAGGTCATACACTTGAGCATAGGCAAGTAAGCAGTTCACAAGTCATTTCACCTTTCAGTCTCTTTGGGTCGAACTACGGTGTTCTGACTTCCTCATTGCACGAGAGGATACGTAGTCATAACTTAACAGTTATCGAACAAAAGTCTCTGTTTGTTCCCCCTCTTTCCAGCATTATTCTTTTAGCCTCATATCTTGAGCATTTTACTCCTGTTCTTACACTGACACTTCACTTATACACTTCACTCCTCTTACACTGACACCTGTACATCCTTTTCCAGCTCTTTTATACACAAATTGCACTGACACTACCCCTTTAAAACACAAATCTTTTAAGCGTGGATCCCGTCGAGTACGACGGACAATCTGGGTGCTAATACCTTCCCAGGTTGTAACCAACCCCCTTTCTCAGTCTCTCTGGTTCGCAACCGTCTTATCCATATCTTTTCTTAGGTTTATTCAGCATTACCTTTCCTTCGGGATAAAAATGCCTAGCTGGCGACTCTTTTCTTTCTCTTGAGTTCACTCCTGTGTGTTCTCATTTCTCCTTTCGCCGACCGTTCGCGTCTGTACCTCATTTGAGCCCAGTCTCATCTTTTGGGAGTGACAGCTTGGCGACTCTGCTGGGGATCCTTTATACTGTAACCAGGGCTTCTGGTTCTTTTGTGGGTTCCTCCTAGCGCTTGTTTGATTTGTGTTTACTGGGGTGTTATATGCTGTTTGTGTTTGTATATCTGTTTTATTTATTGCTTTATGTACAGTTTGTTTACTGCTTTCTTTACAGCTTTATATACATCATACTGTCATATTATTCTGGCTGGATCTGGTTTTGTTGCTTTGGCGGGTGGGTGTTCTATTGAGAGTTTAAGGTCCTATACCTGGGACCTGAGTGACACCTAGGCTAGAGTGGTTCATGTTCTTTCCCATTCCATTTCGGTCTGGTGCGGGAATATGAAACACGGTTCAGATATGGGTTTCTTCTTGAGAACTCTGTGCTATAGATTTCCTGTAGTGCTAGGGCTATCTGGGAAGCCTGCTAAGTCTGGATGACCTTTACTATTGACCTTCAGAAACTGAGGTGAATTAGAGGAGGATCCTTTATGGTTATTGTAAACACTGTACCTCCGGGTTGGAAGTGTTTACACTTCTCATAATTGATCCAAGTCTGAGGATCCTTGTTTTAGAACACCACCTGTGAGGGGGTTGGGATGTTTACAGGTTTGCAGGTACCCTTGACCTCAGCATACCCTGTTACTTTGTTTGATTAAGAGTACTCCACTTTGGACAGTTCTTGTGATTTAACCCTGGACATGTGACTCTTTATTTGAGTCCCCCACCTTGGTTACTGGACTTCTGAACCTCCATCTAGATTTCTTGAACATACATGGACTTATACCAAGGCAGTAATCAGATCCAGCTTGATCACAAACCCTTGCATATCATTTGCATACATCATCATTGCATCATTTTAACATGTGTTTATTTGTTTTTCAGGGTATCCATATTACATTTGGTTTGGTTTTGACCCCTTCATCTGCATAGGCCTTTATTCATCAGCTGTTTGCTTCAGTTGTCTTCATCAGCTACCCTGTTTCAGTCACCTGCATCATCAGTATCAGCCTGTCAGTAGCCCATCTTCCAGTATCAGTCATCATCATCAGCATCTGCTTCAGCTTTTCTTCAGCAACATGGCACCCAAGAAGAGCAACATCTCCTACCATTTCTTTGAGCCTGAGCTAGCTGGCATCAGTAAGGTCCAGGCCCTGATTACTCCAGACCATATACCACTTTTCAGAGAACATTATGGAGGCATCCTTGATGTGGTTATGGATTTGGACCCTTCCCAGAGGAGTTTGGTTCATACTTGCCTGCAGTTCTATGATCCCCCTCTGAGGTGCTTCACCTTCCAGAATTTTCAGTTGGGACCCTTGTTGGAAGAGTATTCATCACTGATTGGTGTACCTATCAGGGGTGGAGTCCCCTTCAACCCTGAGATGGCTTTTCCTAGTAATGAAGAGGTGGCAAAGGCATTGCATCTGGAACCAGTTCTAATTGGGCAGAACATGACAGCAAAGGCTGGAATCTCTGGTCTACACTTGGATTTCTTGACCTCACAGGCTACCCTGAAGGCCTCCTTGGGAGAGTGGAAGGCAGTCTGTGCATTATTAGCCCTCAGCATATATGGGGTTATATTATTTGCAGATGAGCCTAAGTTTATTAGCAAGAATGCAATCCATCTTTTCATTCTGAGGAACCCAGTGCCCACCTTACTGGGAGATCTCTACTACTCTGTCCACCAAAGGAATGAAAAGCAAAGGGGAAGATTGGTGAGATGCTGTGCTCCTTTGTTCCATACCTGGTTACTCAAACACCTGCCCAGGACTGATGCATTCTTGAATCCTCACCAACAAAAGAATTGGGCTAGGAGACTTGTTGCTTTAACCTCAGATGACATCAGGTGGTGCACCCAGAGCACCAAGGGCAGGGATATCATTACTAGTTGTGGGCAGTTCCCCAATGTACCTCTGATAGGAGTGAAGGGTTGCATTAACTACAACCCTTTGCTATTCAAAAGACAACTGGGCTATGCATTGGTCCACCCTCCTAGAATACAAGATCTAGCTGAGACCCTTTATTGTGAGATCAAGCCTAATCTGGCTATTGTCAGGCAAGCATCCTGGGCTTGGGACAATGTCCAGACTAAAGGGGTAACCATTCTTGGGAGATGCAACAATGTGGCCTCAGCTCAGTATTATGAGTGGTCTCATGCCAGGGCTCAAATTTCTGGGATGCCCTTCACCATTGAATATGTACCCGGACCCTCCACAGCACCACCTCCAGCCACTGTCAGCCTGGAGGAGTTTGAGAAGCTCAAAGAGAGGAACGAGAATTTGTCTGAAGCCTTGAAGAGAACCCTTTGGGAGAGGAGTGATGGTCGTCTGGACATTGAAAGGTTAGAAAAGCTTAAGGTGGAGCATCTAGCCAGGATTGAAAAGTCAGAGGACTACATCAAGAAGTCAAGGGCCGGAGAACAGATTTTGAAGAATGCCTGTAAAGAGGCCCAATTCCAGAAAGCTAGGACTGATCTTTATCTGAAGGAGAGCCAAGCTAGGTGGGTCAGGATCACTGAAGCTCGCACTCAAGAGGATAAAAGAACTCAGGACAAGATTGAGCAGTTGGAGGCTAATGCAAAAGAGCAACAGGAAGCCCTATTAGCAGCCCAGAGGGAGATCTCAGAATTGAAAATTAGGGCTGGTGTGAAGAGGTCAAAGGACCAGGGCAGACACAAGAAGCTAACTGCAGCTATTGCCACCAGGAATCTTCTCATCAGGAACCTCACAGAGCATCCAGCTAATCCTGTGACTCAAGCACTTTTGAAGGAAGTTCAGGAGGATGAGTTTGGCCTTGATGTCTGACTTTTGCTTGTTGTTGCTTTCATTTCATGTACTTTTTCTTATGTTGTATTTTTGCCCCCTCAGAGGGCATATATTGTAAAAAACAAGCTATGTATGTTTTTCCATTTGTAATATATTCATTAGTTTGTTTTATCTGAGTTCTTTTTCTCTCAAGCAACATCAAAGCAACTTCCTCAGGGGTCTGGAAAGGTCAAAACCAAATGCCAAGCCGGATACCTTGAAAACAAATAAGCATACTGCATTGCATACTAACTTTTGTTTTGTTTTGTAGGTTTTTGTTTTGTTGTTACTAACTCTGTTGTGATTCAGGAACTATTGCTCGACGTCGGGTGTTCCCACTCAACCGTCCACACAGATATCCCACCCGCAACAACCTTCCGAGCATACAAATGGACCAAGTACAGCAGGACTTTACAGAGGTCAGGACTCAAATGGCCAATGAGAGACTGGAAATGAGAAATCAGATGACCCAGTTTATGGAGGTGATGAATGGATTGGCACAGAGCCAAGAGAGATTAAGGGCACTAGTAGAGAGGCAGACCCAGGAGGAACCCCACCTAGGGACTGGGGTAACGAGCAACAATGAGAGGGTTCAGCCTCACGTTAATCCTCCAGTGTATGGGCCTCACCTTCATCCAGAGATCAACATCCCCGCTAATGTGCAAGGGAATGCCACTGCAGGCAGAGTATTACAAGAAGACCCCCAAGAAGATCAGTTCACTGTGATGGGAGCTGGGGATGAAGCCTATGACAGAAGGCTAGATGAAATTGTTGAGAAATTAAGGTCCTTAGAGTCTCAAAACTCCTTGGGTTTTGATGTCATGGACATGGGCTTAGTGGACGGGGTAAGGATTCCCCACAAGTTTAAACCTCCGTGTTTTGAGAAGTACAACGGAACCTCCTGTCCACGAACCCACTTACAATCCTTTCTGGGGAGGCTGAAGGCATACACCATGGATGAAAAACTGTGGATGTTTTATTTCGAAGACAGTTTAACAGGAGCTTCAAGGGAATGATACTCTCACTTGACTAGAACAACCATCAGATGCTGGAAGGACCTAGCTGAGGCCTTTATCAGACAATACCAGTACAACTTGGATATGGCTCCTAACAGGACCCTCCTGATGGGAATGTCTCAATCATCCAGGGAAAGCTTCCGGGAATACGCCCAGAGGTGGAGACAGCTTGCTGCTGCTGTCCAACCACCCATGTCAGAAAGGGAAATGGCTGACATGTTTATGAACACCCTCCAGGGGACATACATTGACAGGCTGGCTGCCTTTTCTTCCACTAGCTTCGCTGACGTAGTCATAGCTGGGGAAAGAATTGAGAGCCTATTAAAGATGGGCAAAATTTCTGACAATGGTGCGAGCTCGTCCAGCAACCCCAGAAAACCTTTTGTAGGTCCAAGAAGAACCGGTGAGACTAATGCTATTCAGGCCAGCAGGGGCAGACCACAATATGTTCATAGGTCAGTGGCAGCAGTCACCATTCCCACTCCAATTCCTCAGCAACCAGCATATCAACCACAGCAACAACACCATTACCAGCAACAAACTCAGTATCCTCCTCAGAGAAACTACAACAACAGCAACAACAATCAGCAAAGACCGTTTCAACAGAGACCATCTCAGGCCAATAGGGTGATTGATCCGATCCCTATGCCTTATGCCGCTTTGTTGCCACAACTCCTGAAACTCAACCTGGTTGAGCTAAGGACATTGGCACCTCCAGATCCTTCCAGTTTGCCAAGAAATTACGACGCCAATGCCAGATGTGCTTTTCACTCTAATGCACCTGGCCACAGTACAGAGAAGTGCAGAGCTCTGCAGATGAAGGTGCAAGACCTGGTAGATTCCAAAGCTTTAAACTTTGCACCCCCGCCAAATGTCAACAAAAACCCCATGCCCAACCATGGAGGGCCCAGAATCAATGCTATTGAGTAAGATAAGCCGTCTTACTTGATAACCAGTGTTGGGCAGATCCGGACACCCCTGGTAGAGATTAAAGCTCAACTCCTTGAATGCCAGTTTTTCCCTGGGTGTGAGCTCGGGTGCGGTTATTGCAACATTTCGGTAAATGGGTGTGATAATCTGAGAAGCGGCATAGACAGTCTTATCCAGAATGGTCTACTTCAAATTACAACATCAAATTCGGCAATCCCTCCGACAACCGTTCCAGAGTCTCCTACAACTGCAACGACAATTATTCCAAACAATTCTTCAGTTTCATCAACAAATGCTTCAAATATCACTTCAACAAACCAGATATCAACAAACGTTCCTTCTACAACATCAGCACCCCTCTATTCAGAATCTTCTTCTACAACATCAGCAAATATCTCAGCGGTCACTATTTATTATGATCCGTCAAGTATTCCTCAGAACAACAATTTTCAACAACAAACAGTGGCATCTCCTGCCAGATCACCGGTCACTATCTACTATGATCCATATACTATTCCAACACCCTCCTCTGCTGCAGTCAGCCCGGTTACCATCACGGTACCTGGGCCAGTTCCATATGAAAGCAGTAATGCCATCCCTTGGCATTATGGCTCTGACCTTTACTGCAATGGGGAGAAAATCACTCTTGACTCTTCAACCTCTTCTCCACAGATTGATAATGTCGGGGGAGGCGGAGGCTTCACCAGAAGCGGACGCCTTTTTGCCTCACAATCACAAAGGCCTAATGCCGAAGCAGAAGCTGCTGCCAAAGCAAAGGGAAAAAGTGTAATAGCTGAAGAGCCCATTCTCAAAGAAACACATAAGACATCTTTTGAACAAGATGTAGACGAGTTTATGAGAATCATCAAGAGGAGTGACTACAAAGTGGTGGATCAGCTTCACCAAACTCCCTCAAAAATCTCCATTTTATCCCTGCTGATGTGTTCCGAAGCTCACCGGAATGCATTACTAAAAGTCTTGCACGCAGCATATGTGCCGGAGGAGATCACCGTTAATCAGCTAGAGACCGTGGTAGCAAATGTCAATACCAGCCATGGATTGGGTTTTACCAATGCTGATTTAACGACTGAGGGTTGTAATCACAATAAGGCTTTACACATCACCCTGGAATGCAAGGGTGCTGTCCTATCACATGTACTGGTAGACACTGGGTCTTCACTCAATGTCCTACCAAAGAAGGCCTTGGTGAAGCTGGAGTATGATGGCTTGGCATTGCGTCCAAGTAATTTGGTAGTGAGGGCATTTGACGGCTCTAAAAGATCAGTGCTAGGAGAGATTGATCTGCCAGTGATGATTGGCCCACGGACTTTTAAAATAACCTTCTATGTGATGGACATTCAGCCGGCCTACAGCTGTTTGTTGGGTAGACCTTGGATTCATGCCGCTGGCGCAGTTACGTCTACCCTTCACCAGAAGTTAAAATTCGAGTGGGAGGGCCAGATCATCACCATTTGTGGTGAAGAGGATATTTTTGTTAGCCATCTGGCTACATACAAATACATTGAGATGGATGGGGAGATCCACGAAACTATGAGTCAAGGGTTTGAGGCCTTGAACATAAATGAAGCATCCGCTGTACCTGGAACCTCAATGACATCTTATCAACAAGCCCGGAAGGTTGTTGAAGAGGGGACTGCCCAAGGCTGGGGCAAGTTGCTGCCCGTGGAGAAGAAGGAGGATAGATTTGGGTTGGGTTACAAACCAACTCAACAAGATCAAGCAGAGGCTGCTAAGAAGCCCAGTTTTGTCAGTGGGGGGATGCTCACCCCCGATGCAGTAAACAACTTGAAAGACGAGGATGAAAGCGACCGCAACATGGAGAGCTGGATACGTCCAAGGATCCCGGGGAGCAGTATCTCAAACTGGTCTTCCCAGGAAATTATAAGAGTTACTCCTGCAGAGTAATTATTATTTCCTGTATTTTTAAGCATGCATCAAGTCTTGCATCTTGCCCAAGATGACAAGACTCATTTTGTAATCGGGCCATCTGTAATTTTGTGCAACAAGATTAATCAATGAAATATCAGACATCTTTTGCAAATGAGTATTTTTTCTTTTCCGCTCACTGTTTTTCCATTTTTCTTTTTGTACAAAAATAAATGGCAATGTTTTCAAAATGACAACTTTATTTCACTTTTCTAAACAAGAGTAAAATCAATCACTAAAAATGAACAAACTGAACCCTTGCAGAGAGTGCCTTCCAGACCGCACTGACAACAGCACGGCTATGGCTTCGTATGACTTTGACAATCCAATCAATCAAGCTGATGAAGGGGTTGAAGAAGAGTTTGAGCTTCCTGAAGAGCTAGCCAGGTTGTTGAAACAAGAGGAGAAGGTTATCACTCCTCACCAGGAGGAGGTTGAAACTATTAATCTTGGTTCGGAAGAAGACGTGAAAGAGGTTAAGATCGGGGCCTGCCTACAAGACCCAGTGAAAGAACAACTGATTGATATGCTTCGGGAGTATGTGGATGTTTTCGCTTGGTCTTATCAGGATATGCCAGGGTTGGACACCGATATTGTCATGCACAAGCTGCCTTTAAAAGAAGACTGCCCACCAGTAAAGCAGAAACTGCGCCGTACTCGCCCAGATATGGCAATGAAGATTAAAGAAGAGGTACAAAAGCAGTGGGACGCCGGTTTCCTTGCTGTGACTAGCTATCCGCCGTGGGTTGCTAATATTGTACCTGTGCCTAAGAAAGATGGCAAAGTGAGAATGTGTGTTGACTACCGGGATCTGAACAGAGCCAGTCCGAAAGATGATTTCCCATTACCTCACATTGATGTATTGGTTGATAATACGGCTCAGTTCTCGGTGTTCTCCTTCATGGATGGATTTTCAGGATACAATCAGATCAAAATGTCGCCTGAAGACATGGAGAAGACAACTTTCATCACACCCTGGGGCACGTTCTGTTATAAGGTGATGCCATTCGGACTGAAGAATGCTGGTGCAACCTATCAACGGGCTATGGTAACATTATTCCACGACATGATCCATAAAGAAATCGAATGTTATGTGGATGACATGATTGCCAAGTCCCTCACAGAAGAAGACCACCTGGTAAACCTGCTGAAACTATTCAAGCGTCTGAGGAAGTACCAACTGAGGTTGAACCCCAACAAATGCACATTCGGGGTGCGATCTGGTAAGCTGCTGGGATTTATTGTAAGCGAGAAAAGGATTGAAGTTGACCCTGATAAAGTCAAAGCCATTCAAGAAATGCCTGCGCCAAAGTCAGAAAAAGAAGTTCGAGGGTTTCTAGGTAAATTGAACTACATTTCAAGGTTCATATCTCACCTTACTGCGACCTGTGAACCCTTGTTCAAACTGTTAAGAAAGGAACAGACAGTCAGGTGGAACGAAGACTGCCAGAGGGCTTTTGACAAGATCAAAGAATACCTGCAAGAACCTCCAATCCTTATGCCTCCAGTTGAAGGAAAACCTCTGATAATGTACTTGACAGTATTAGAAGAGTCGATGGGGTGTGTGCTGGGCCAGCATGACGAGTCTGGTCGAAAAGAGTATGCAATATACTACCTAAGCAAAAAGTTTACCGACTGTGAACAACGTTATTCACTGCTCGAGAAAACTTGCTGTGCTTTAGCGTGGGCTGCTCGCCGGCTGAGGCAGTATATGTTGGCCCACACCACTTTATTGATATCAAAGATGGACCCAGTTAAGTACATTTTCGAGAAGCCAGCACTTACCGGACGGGTTGCAAGATGGCAAATGATCCTTACGGAATATGACATCCAATACACGTCTCAGAAAGCCATCAAGGGCAGTGTAGTGTCTAAATATCTTGCTGAGCAACCTATTGATGATTACCAGCCTATGAGATTTGACTTCCCTGATGAAGACATCATGTTCATAAAAGCAAAAGATCATGAAGAGCCTGTTCACACTGAAGGGCCTGACCCGGAAGAAGAATGGACTATGATGTTTGATGGGGCTGTTAACATGAATGGTCGTGGTGTTGGTGCAATACTCATTACACCTAAAGGAGTTCACATGCCTTTCTCGGCAAAACTCACTTTCAACTGCACTAACAACGAAGCTGAATACGAAGCTTGCATTATGGGTCTTGAGGAAGCCATTGACCTCAGGATCAAGACTTTAACGGTATTCGGAGATTCAGCTCTGGTAGTCAATTAAACCAACGGCAAATAGTATACGCACCAGGATCATCTGATACCTTACAGGGATTATACAAGGAGGTTATTGACTTTCTTTACAACAGTCAAGCTTGAGTATATCCCTCGGGACGAGAATCAGTTTGCAGATGCTCTGGCTACTATTTCATCCATGATCAAAGTTCAAGCTGCCAACTTTGTACCTCAGATTTCAGTCTCCAAGCTTGACAGACCAGCATATGTGTTCACAGCAGATGTTGTTAAAGATGATAAGCCTTGGTTCCATGACATTAAGTGCTTCTTGGAGGATCAAACATACCCACCTGGGGCATCTTCCAATGATAAGAAGACTTTGAGAAGGCTTGCTGGTAGTTTCTTTCTGAACGCTGATGGTTCCCTGTACAAGAGAAACTTTGATATGGTACTCCTCAGATGCGTGGATAAAACAGAAGCAGACTTGTTAATACATGAAGTGCACGAAGGATCCTTTGGTACCCATGCAGGAGGGCATGCAATGGCCAAGAAATTGTTAAGATCAGGTTATTACTGGATCACAATGGATGCCGACTGTTGTGCTTACGCCAGAAAATGCCATAAATGCCAGATCTATGCAGATAAGGTGCATGTGCCTCCCAATCCTTTGAATGTGATGTCTTCACCTTGGCCCTTTGCTATGTGGGGCATTGACATGATTGGCAAGATTGAGCCAACTGCTTCGAATGGCCATAGATTCATCTTGGTTGCCATTGACTATTTCACCAAGTGGGTCGAAGCAGCTTCATATGAAAACGTTACAAGGCAAGTGGTAGCCCGATTTCTGAAGAGAGATATCATCTGTCGATATGGAGTTCCCGAGCGACTCATTACTGATAATGGTTCCAACTTGAACAATAAAATGATGGCAGAGTTATGCCGGGACTTCAAGATCCAACACCACAATTCTTCTCCTTATAGGCCAAAGATGAACGGCGCTGTTGAGGCAGCCAATAAGAATATCAAGAAGATTGTGCAGAAGATGGTAGTTACCTACAAAGACTGGCATGAGATGCTACCATTTGCCTTGCATGGGTACCGCACGTCAATCAGAACATCCACTGGGGCAACACCGTATCAGCTTGTGTATGGTATGGAAGCAGTCCTACCAGTTGAAGTTGAATTACCCTCCTTACGAGTACTGATGGATGTTAAGCTGAACGAAGCAGAATGGGTCCGATCCCGATACGAACAACTAAGTCTGATCGAAGAGAAAAGATTGGCTGCAATCTGTCATGGGCAGTTGTATCAGAAAAGGATGAAAAGAGCCTTCGATCAGAAAGTCAGGCACCGAGAGTACCAAGTAGGAGATCTTGTGCTGAAAAGAATCCTCCCTCCTCATACAGACCACAGGGGCAAATGGACTCCAAATTATGAAGGACCATTCGTAGTAAAGAAAGTTTTCTCCGGCGGAGCACTGATGCTCAGCACTATGGATGGTGAAGACTTTCCGTCCCCTGTGAATTCAGATGCAGTTAAAAAATACTTCGCATAAAATGACCCACTGGACATAAAAACAGAATGTAAGTCCAGGCAAAAATAGGGCATCCCGGCGAGTCAAAAACAGAATAAAAGACTCGGGCAAAAATAAGGGAAAATAAAGAAAAATGTACAGCCGCTAAGTTGAAAAGCCGCATTGGACAACTCAGGCAAAAATGGGTATCCTGATGGATTGAAAACCCGAAAGGGTGATCCATGCAAAACAAGAGAATAAGCGAACAACTGCATTCTGAATTCATATGTATCACTTACAACTTGGTAAGCTTCAAAAGGATCAAGCGCCGGTCAGAACCAACCTTCTTCAGAAAGCTAGACGAGAAGAACGTCAAAAGTCATACGAGTCATAGCAAAGGGAAGCTCCTTGAAGCGTCGTCAACATTGCCAGCATTTTGTTTCTCAATTTGTAACAATTTCCTCATTTTAGGAGATTTGTTTCTTTGACTGTATCTTGCCAATTCAGGGCACATGAATTAATAAAATCAGATTTTCAGTCTTGTCTCGTACATTTTATTTTCATTTGCAAAATGTCTGATGTCTTTAGAGATACTGATTGCATAAACACAGATGTTTCCTTCCTAAAGAATGCGTGCTTGCAGGAAATATACTTACTCCCGGGAGTGTCTGAACTCTCATGATGGGATCCAGTAAAGGATACCTCGGGATTACTTGTACGTTTCTATCTTTGCAGGATTGCAGGTATTCAAAGCGCAACATGGGGCATGAAAACTTCACCCCAGCAAGCTGGCAAATCAACACTCACACAGCTTTAGCACCCAAAGTGCTTTCTCCCCTGCTGAGTTGCCACTTGTTATTTCTCCCCAGCCGAGTTGCCATTTACTATTCCTCCGCAGCCAAGTGCAAAAGTCAGGGAACCATCTCCCCACAGAGTTTCAGCCTCTATCCAGAAGAGCAACGCATGAAGGAATCACAACAGAGTGACGAAAGCTTCTACAAACCCCAGCTGGGTCCCTTATTACCAGGATGGGTCTATCAGTGACCTATATCCCCAAGCAGATACATCTTGTCAGATCTACCAACGATCTCATCCCTAGCTGGGATGTTCATTTCAAGCAGATTGACCGGAGATCTTCGTGGCAACGGGATCCAAATCCCAGATTGGTATCCCTGCATATTCATGGCATTCACATCATATTCGCCCCGCAAAACGTAGCATTCCGTCTAAAACGGAGCATTACGGCAAAAATCAAACATGTCGCATAATCATAAGTCATGGTCTGAACCAAACACTTGTGAATATTGACAATCCATCAACAGTATACAGAAAACCCCCCAGATTCCCCAACAGAGATCTAAAGCTAAAGCAGTTGCCTGGCATACCCAAACATCAGTATATACTCCTGGTGGCACCCGTCCGTGTCATATCCCCAGCATAAAGCCAAAGCATCCTCTTTGCGCTCACAGATACATTTCCTTGACACCCGTCCGTGTCACCTTCCCCAGCACAGTAACATAAACACTTCATATATCAGATATTTGTTTATACTATACTTTTCTCCTTTTGGCACTCGTCCGTGTCACCCCTCCCCAACAGTTTAAATACCTGTCTATACACCACACATACTTATTACCTCTCAGATTCGACACTCGTTCGTGTTCTTTGTTAACCAGTTGGTACTCGTCCGTACCATCATCTCAGAACATGCGTCAAGCGTTTGTTTCTACCTGATACTCGTCCTTATCATAGTCATAAAGGTGCTAGTCCGCATTTTTAATCCATACACATGTCAAACACTCATGTCTTCTTGAGTTTAGACACTCGTCTGTGTCTACTATTCCCCAGAAGAGTCCCCTCAGATTCAACACTCATCCGTGTTCCTTGTTAACCAGTTGATACTCGTCCGTATCATCATCTCTGAACATGTGTCAGTATTTGTTTCTACCCGATACTCGTCCGTATCGTAGTCTTAAGGATGCTCGTCCGCATCTTTAAATCTATACTCAAACATCCAAACACTTATACCTTTATTTCTGGAATATAAACACTCGTCCGTGTTTATTATTCCCCAGCAGATCGCCAGCAAAGCAAAATTTCTTTTCTATCTGACATTCGTCCTATGTCATGATAAACCCTGAGAGCAGCCGTACCCTGCTAGGTGATCGTCCTTCACCTCTTGATGATCTTCCTTCATCATGCTCATCCGATGGCCGTCCCTATCGTTGATCTTTTCTATCCGACATTCGTCCTATGTCGTGATATTTAGCAGCCGTCCCCTGCTAGGTGATCGTCCTTCACCTTTTGATGATCGTCCTTCATCATTTTATCCGATGGCCGTCCCCATCGTTGATCTTGTTATCTGACGTTCGTCCTACGTCATGATAAACCTTGAGAGCAGCCGTCCCCTGCTAGGTGATCGTCCTTCACCTCTTGATGATCGTCCTTCATCATGCTCGTCCGATGGCTATCCCCTTCGTTGACCTTTTTATCCGGCATTCGTCCTATGTCGCGATACTTTCGGCAGCCGTACCCTGCCAGGTGATCGTCCTTCACCATAGATGACCGCCCCTCATCATTATTTCATTTATTCTTTAACCCGATGGCCGTCCCCGTCGTGGTCCCTTTTTCTTTTTCAGTTTAGCCCGATGGCCGTCCCCATCGGTGGTGACCTTACTTTATGAACTTGATGGCCGTCCCCATCATTTTTCATTAATCCCCATAGAATCTTATAGCTTTACTTGATGGCCGTCCCCATCATAATCTCCGGTATCCCCAGCATATCGGTCGTCCCCCGTCATTGCTTTATTTCACACATTCTCCCCAGCATGTCGGCCGTCCCCGTCATTGCCTTCTCCCCAGCAGTCGTCCTCTGCTCGACGGTCGTCCTCCGTCGCCCACACTTTATAATATACTTTATTTTCCTTTACAATCTATATCCCTTTTCTTCTTCATTCTGTGAGTGCAAATTTCGGACTGTCTTTGGTATTCAACCACAAGTTATCTTGTTTGCCTGTTAAGCCGTCGCTTACATCCTGCACAGCTAACTCATGTTTGAATAGGGGCAGCTGTTGCACCCCAAAATTTGCCCTCCTTTCGTTGTTTCGGTCTTCTGCATTCATACATTTGCATTTCGCATTTATTAAGTCAATAGCCATAGCTTCACTCTTTGGTTTTTCAAAGTTTGGGATCAGGGACTCCTTTTGGTTAAGGCTCCACTGTATTTCAGAGATCTTATTCCACTCAAGTTTGGAGGTGGACCTTAAAGCCTCATCATAGATATTTGTACCATGCTTCATCAAATGTTCGGGATGGTCTCTACTTTTCAAACATCGAGACATAGTTCACCAAGTCATCAGGTTGAGGTTTTGTGATTTGGAATTACGGGAAGATTGATCTGTAATGTGAAATATGGTTTGAAGACGCATTGTGACCGAGACTATCACTCCTCTGGCTACTTAATATGCGAGCTTATGTTCAGACCAAGAAGAATGAATGGTGGTTAGGGTATTTTGAATTGATAAATTATTTTTAAGGTCTTAAGAAACCAAATTTCGTCTCCTCATTTAAGTATTTCAAGACATGAGGATAATGTTATTTCAAGTTGGCATGAGGTTGAATTTAACGGTTCAATTCGTGAATTCACTTTTTTTGGGAACGCTATGGACAAAGTTGTCACCAAGTTTTGCATTGGTCATTGTCAAGGTTGATGTGTTTTGCCCTCAAGACACATTCTTTTAGGGATATGGTTTTGGAATAAACAAGACTATTCAAGTCTAGAATGTTTATTTTTCAAGTTCAAGCGGTTGGCAAGTGACGACTTCGTATCAATTCGTCCGTCCGAGCCTTCACCAACCCCAATCTCCGGCTCCAAACGTGGTAAACATGAAAAAAAGAAACAAAGAATCATAAGTCTGAAATCGGTCCACAACAAGCGTCCTTTTCCAAGTAAATTCTCATTTAAACAGAATAAAAAAACGTTCATCTCATGTAGCAAGAAGATTTCTCTTGCTGTCTCAATTTAAATGGACTCTACGGCATGTTTCAACGTAGTTTTATTCATGGAATTAACATATCAAACACAACCGTATATCATTTCTAAAGCACCAGCAGGATTTTTGTACAATAAGGAGGAATCAGAAGGAGAAATAACATTTGGCCTCATTAAGCTTGAATAAAAGGACAGAGGGAAATACCTTGAAAGCAAAAGTCAGTACGCAAAAGGTACAATATCTTGGAATCGGGAATGCACGGGAAAGACCATACAGCTGCATCTACCTGCTTGCAGCATACACAAACGCCCAAAGATCAGCTTTTAGGCTCACATCACAATGTTCCAGGGCCTGCAAGATCACAATACCAAGAATACATCAAAAAGGATAAAAGGTGTTTCTGCAGAAAGTTTATTCAGTTCATTTCAAACCAAATTAAACCAGATTGTCACAACAACAAGGACAAAGGGTTTGACATAAAGCAGAAGGTACCTGCTGTTCTCTCACAAGCAGTTGAAAGAGTTGAAAAAAGATAAGCAGACCTACTACCTGCTGAATCTGACCCGACTGCACCCTGCTACCCTCAACAATACCCTGCAGGCTGATGCGATTGTTCACTCTAAACCTGCACAAGCATGGGAAGATAATCTAAGCAAACAGGTTTTGAGTATAAAAAAGTAGAGAGTTTCGAGAATGCAAAAAGGCTATCAAAAAATGCAGACATAAATTATAGCCTAGAGAAAGCCTCACAAAAGTTCAATCCAGGACAAACGATTTCAGTCAAGACTCAACTAGTTCAATTCGTTTTAAAAAAGAGATCACAAGCCATAGTTATCAAAAGTGGCTCCAACTTGCAAAACCATTTCAAAAAACACTCAGCACAAGCCAGAAACAACACACAATCCAACTTGCACCAAAATCTATCCCAAACTTCATCTCTGAATTTTTCTTCACACAGCCATCAAACTTCACCTTTTCTTTCACCAACAAGTCACAAATCACCCCTTGAACAAGAACCACCCCCTGAAACAACTTGAAACATCTCACAAAAGGCCCTCCATTTCTGCTACACCAGAGCAAAACAGCCATAACCATCCATTCTCAAAGCTCTCCAAGCTTCATTTCATCATCAGGGTGTTCAAAGGAGAGGGATTGCACCAAGTTTGAGGCCAGAAAGCTCCAAAGTTCAAAGCTCCGGTTCAGGTATCATCAAGAACATTTTTTCTAGAAATGTAATCTCTTGTTATAGGATGATAGAGTTTGTTTCACTGATCATGTTAAGCTTTGAAACACTGAAAACGGTTGAGAAATGAGTGTGTATGCATGTTCTGAAGTTTTTTTTGCAGTTTTCTTGATTTTGCTCTAATCTTGTTGTTGATACATTGTAAATGTGATCTTGTGATTGATTCATGTTTGGGGTGGGTAGAGGATGAAATCTGGAGAGTTAGAGCACTTAACACAGCCTAAGGATTGAGTTTGATTATGAATTTTTGAAAAAAAGTCGAAAATAACACATAACTTCCACCATTGGAAGTTAAGTGCAAAAAATGACATTTTTGAAAAAAGTCGAAAATAACACATAACTTCCACCATTGGAAGTTAAGTGCAAAAAATGACATTTTTGAAAAAGGTCAAAAATAACACATAACTTCCACCATTGGAAGTTAAGTGCAAAAAATGACATTTTTGAAAAAGGTCAAAAATAACACATAACTTCCACCATTGGAAGTTAAATGCAAAAAGTGACATTTTTTTAAAAAAATTAAGAATTGGATCCCCTCCTTTGGGCAGTGAGTTTGTATAGGTTTAGGGTTCCTTTGAATGCATTTTTCAATTTTTTTATCTTGATGTTTGCTTCTGGTTTTGATTTTTGTTTTGTGCATTGATCATAAACCCTAATTTGGGCTTCCTTTTGCTTTCATCTTGCATTTGCTTGCATACCATGACTTGCCATGACATCTTGTGCATCCACTTGACTCATAACACATCTTAAGACATATTAGAAGCATGTTTGATCATTGCATCTTTCATTTGCCATGTTGTATGTCATTTGCATTCCATAACTTTTCATGTATGTTCATGGTTCTAAGCATGTTTCTCTTGCATCCATATGTTTGTATGATCATCCCCATGCCTTGTTTCATGTTTGCATCATCTCATAGCATCATTATCATCACACACATGCTTCTGGTTTTGGTTTGCATCATGCCATTTCATTTCATTTTGCATTGCATTTCATTCCTTTCACCAACTTTTCAGGTGGTAAGTTATCTTGAGAAGTGAATTTGCCTTCACTTCTCACAATTTCTTTTCATCTCTCTTATGCATCATTACTGCATTTTGTCTTGTTTGAGATTGAGCTTGCTCATTCTTGTTCTTCTTACTTTCTTTCCTCAAGTGACTTGTCTTCTTAAATGAAGCAATTGACTATGCTTCTCTTTGATCCTTTCATCTGCTTCCTGGTGGTTCCTCTGAAGATCTTTCTTGTAAACCTCACAAACCTTAGGAACAACCAAGCATGACAATGATTAGGGTTTTGATTAGTCCCCCATTTAGCTTTTACCTTTGTGTCTCATTGAGTCTTCTCTTCTCATCTCATAATCAGGGACTAAACCCTAAAGGCTTTAAGGCTTTGTGATTAAGCTTATGCCTGCATCCTTCTATTAGGATGGAGTGTATAACTTTAATCCTAAGTGTTAAACCCTTAATGAGTTTAAGTCCTTTAATCAATTCACTTAATAATCATCAATACACCAAGCTTGTAACTTGGGCCTTGCATTAGGGTTCTAATTCTTCCTTAATTGGTTAAGAAGGACTAACCCTAGTGTTAATGGACAAGTCCTCCTCAAGTTGTCTTACAAATCATAAAATCCACTTCTTCATCTTATCATTAACTAAAATCCATCTAATAAAGGCTTTGTTTTGTCATGAGTTTAATCCCTAATCATGGATTAAGATGAGGAGCTTTCCTCAGCTTAAACATCCTCATCTATTATCCTTCTATTAGGATAGTGTAATGAGTCTGTTTAATCCTTGATTGTGGCTTAATCTCATTACTTAACACTAAACAAAAAACACCAAAAACATCTAAATAATCACAAGTAGGTTAATGATCTTAATCCCACATCATGGTAATTAAGTGTGAGATGTTGACTTCACACTTAAGGTATTCTCATTACCCCTAATCAGAGGGAAGATGTGATGAGTTTACTAATCCATTGATTTAGGCTTATGCTCATTAACTTATGACAAACTTCAAAAAGCAATAAAAGACTGAAAACTCAAAAACAAACAATAATCGTCTCCTCCGGGATTCTTTTCTCATCATCTTCACTCACAAACGAGAACTTGCTTCTTCCGTCTAATGCAAGACAGTTTGCACCTGAGCCAGACAGGTCATACACTTGAGCATAGGCAAGTAAGCAGTTCACAAGTCATTTCACCTTTCAGTCTCTTTGGGTCGAACTACGGTGTTCTGACTTCCTCATTGCACGAGAGGATACGTAGGCATAACTTAACAGTTATCGAACAAAAGTCTCTGTTTGTTCCCCCTCTTTCCAGCATTATTCTTTTAGCCTCATATCTTGAGCATTTCACTCCTGGTCTTACACTGACACTTCACTTATACACTTCACTCCTCTTACACTGACACCTGTACATCCTTTTCCAGCTCTTTTATACACAAATTGCACTGACACTACCCCTTTAAAACACAAATCTTTTAAGCGTGGATCCCGTCGAGTACGACGGACAATCTGGGTGCTAATACCTTCCTAGGTTGTAACCAACCCCCTTTCTCAGTCTCTCTGGTTCGCAACCGTCTTATCCATATCTTTTCTTAGGTTTATGCAGCATTACCTTTCCTTCGGGATAAAAATGCCTAGCTGGCGACTCTTTTCTTTCTCTTGAGTTCACTCCTGTGTGTTCTCATTTCTCCTTTCGCCGACCGTTCGCGTCTGTACCTCATTTGAGCCCAGTCTCATCTTTTGGGAGCGACAGTAAGTCCAGGAAAAAATAGGGCATCCCGGCGAGTCAAAAACAGAATAAAAGACTCGGGCAAAAATAAGGGAAATAAACAAAAAAAAACTGTACACCCGCTGAGTTGAAAAGCCGCATTGGACAACTCAGGAAAAAATGGGCATCCCGATGGATTGAAAACCCGAAAGGGCGATCCATGCAAAAATAAGGGAATAAGCGAACAACTGCATTCTGAATTCGTCTGTATCACTTACAACTTGTTAAGCTTCGAAAGGATTAAGCTCCGTTCAGAATCAACCTTCTTCAGAAAGCGAGACGAGAAGAACGTCAAATGTCATACGAGTCATAACAAAGGGAAGCTCTTTGAAGCGTCGCCAACATTGCCAACATCTTTTGTTTCTCAATTTGTAACAATCTCCTCATTTTAGGGGATTTGTTTCTTTGACTGTATCTTGCCAATTCAGGGCACATGAATTAATAAAATCAGATTTTCAGTCATGTCTCGTCTCGTACATTTTATTTTTCATTTGCAAAATGTCCGATGTCTTTAAGATATTGATTGCATAAATACAAATGCGTCTTTCTGAAAATACGTGCTTGCAGGAAATGTATTTACTCCCAGGAGTGTCTAGACCCCTATGATGGAATCTGGTAAGGGATACCTCGGGATTGCTTGTACGTTTCTATCTTTGCAGGATTGCAGGTATTCAAAATGGGGCATGTAAGCTTTATCCCAGCAAGCTGGCAAATCAACACTCAGTCTTAGCACTCAAAGTGTTTTCTCCCCAGCTGAGTTGCCACTTGTTGTTTCTCCCCCAGCCGAGGTGCCAATCATCCTTCCTCCTCAGCTAAGTACAAAAGTCAGGGAACCATCCCCCCACAGAGTTTCAGCCTCTATCCCAAAGAGCAACGCACGAAGGAATCACAACAGAGTGACGAAAGCTTCTACAAACCCCCAGCTGGGTCCTTCATTTACTGGAAAAGGTCCATCATTGACCCACTTCCCCAAGCAGATACACCTCATCGGATCTATCAATGATCTCATCCCCAGCTGGGATGTCCACTTCAAACAGATCGACCAGAGATCTTCACAACAACAGGATCCGAATCCCAGATTGGTATCTTCGCATAATCATAGCATTTGCATCATATTCACCCCACAAAGCGTAGCGTTCCGTCTAATACAGAGCATTACGGCAAAAATCAAACATGTTGCATAATCATAAGCCATTTTCTGAATCAAACACTTGTGAATATCAACAATCCATCAATAATATACGGAAATGCTCCCCAGATTCCCCAGCGGAGAGCTAAAGCTAAAGCAGTTGCCTTACACCCGCAAACACCAGTACATACTCCTTGTGACGCCCGTCCGTGTCACATCCCCAGCAGAAAGCCAAAGCGTCCCCTTTGCACTCACAGATACTTATATATAACTTTCTTGACACCCGTCCGTGTCACCACCCTCGACATATTTACCTAAACACTTTGTAAAGCATATACTTGTTTATAATATACCTCTCGACACTCGTCCGTGTCACTCTCTCCAGCAGGTTGAACACACAAATATACACTACTCATAGTTGTTTTACTTATACAGATACTTGTCTGTATCTTGTATACACCATTTATATCCCCACAGATTCGACACTCGTCCGTGTTCTTTGTTAACCAGTTGGTACTCGTCCGTACCATCATCTCAGAACATGCGTCTAGCATTTGTTTCTATCTGATACTCGTCTGTGTCATAGTCTTAAGGATGCTCGTCCGCATCTTTAATCCATACAATGTGTCAAACACTCATGTCTTCTTGTATTTAGACACTCGCCTGTGTCTACTTTTCCCCAGAAGAGTCCCCTCAGAATCAACACTCGTCCGTGTTCTTTACTAACCAGTTGATACTCGTCTGTATCATCATCCCTGAACAGGTGTTAGTTTGTTGTTTCTACCTGATACTCGTCCGTATCATAGTCTTAAGGATGCTCGTCCGCATCTTTAATCTATACACAACACCAAACACTTATACCTTTTATTTCTTGGATATAAACACTCGTCCGTGTTTACTATTCCCCATTAGATCGCCAACAAAGAAAAACTTCTTTTGTTATCTGATATTCGTCCTATGTCATGATAAACCCTGAGAGCAGCCGTACCCTGCTAGGTGATCGTCCTTCACCTCTTGATGATCGTCCTTCATCATGCTCATCCGATGGCCGTCCCCATCGTTGACCTTTTCTATCCGACATTCGTCCTATGTCGTGATATTTAGCAGCCGTCCCCTGCTAGGTAATCGTCCTTCACCTTTTGATGATCGTCCTTCATCATTTTATCCGATGGCCGTCCCCATCGTTGATCTTGTTATTTGACGTTCGTCCTACATCATGATAAACCTTGAGAGCAGCCGTCCCCTGCTAGGTGATCGTCATTCACCTCTTGATGATCGTCCTTCATCAGGCTCGTCCGATGGCCGTCCCCATCGTTGACCTCTTATCCGGCATTCGTCCTATGTCGCGATATTTTCGACAGCCGTACCCTTCCAGGTGATCGTCCTTCACCTTTGATGACCGTCCCTCATCATTATTTCATTTATTCTTTAACCCGATGGTCGTCCCCGTCGTGGTCCCCTTTTCCTTTTCCTGGTGATCGTCCTTCATCAGTTTAGCCCGATGGCCGTCCCCATCGTTGGTTACTTTACTTTATGAACTTGATGGTCGTCCCCATCATTTGTTCATTAATCCTCAGAAAATCTTACAGCTTTACTTGATGG
Organism: Lathyrus aphaca; assembly: GCA_963966055.1. NCBI lineage: Eukaryota > Viridiplantae > Streptophyta > Magnoliopsida > Fabales > Fabaceae > Lathyrus > Lathyrus aphaca. The sequence goes on from OZ014524.1 coordinate 185,468,790, forward strand.
CCGTCCCCATCATAATCCCTTTTATCCCCAACATGTCGGCCGTCCCCGTCATTGCTTTATTTCCCGCATTTTCCCCAGCATGTCGGCCGTCCCCGTCATTGCTTTATTTCCCGCATTTTCCCCAGCATGTCGGCCGTCTCCGTTATTGCTTTATTTCCCGCATTTCCCCAGCATGTCGGCCGTCCCCGTCATTGCTTTATTTCCCGCACTTTTCCCAGTATGTCGGCCGTCCCCGTCATTGCTCTTTCCCCAGCAGTCGTCCTCTGCTCGACGGTCGTCCTCCTTCGCCCACACCTTACAATATACTTTATTTCCTTTTACAATCTATATCCCTTTTCTTCTTCATTCAGTGAGTGCAAATTTTGGACTGTCTTTGGTATTCAACCACAAGTTATCTTGTTTGCCTGTTAAGCCGTTGCTTACATCCTGCACAGCTAACTCATGTTTGAATAGGGGCAGCTGTAAACACCCCAAATTTGCCCTCACCCATTCATACCATGGCTTGTGATCATTTCATATGCATAAACACAATCATATCATCTCATATTGCATTTTTGATTCATTGCATTGGTTCAAAGTCATCTGCATCTAGGGTTTGTGATCTGAGCAATCCAAGAGCTTCTTGAGCCACTCCAAAGGTCATCAATCACTTCAAAGGGGTCCATGTATGTTCAAGCATCATATTATATCCCCTCAAAGTCGAGAATGTCAAAAATCACAAGAACTGAGAATGGCATGGAAGCAGAGCCAGGTTTAACTGCACAGATGACCTAGAATTAGGGTTTCGGTTTCAGAGGCCATAACTCCAAATTTTTTGGTCATTCTTGTTTCTATTGGTCTCTATATGTTATGAGGATCATGCATATCAAGTTTCATGAAGAAATTCCATGGGGAAGTCATCTGATTAAGAGTTGACTTCTTGTGCAAGTCAGTGCAAAATCAGGGCATCTGAGGCCCCCAATGACCCAACCAAAGGGTGTTCTTCATCATTTTGATTGTGTGTGATATTTATTTGATCATAGAAGATGTTAGAAGTTCACAAAATTGAAGAATCTCAAGTCATTTGCAAAGTTGACTTTTTAGGAAAGTTGACTTTTGATGGAAATTGCCATTTTGGGAAACTTTTTCAACCTTTACTTTTTGATTCAAAAATGCCTCAAATGAGAAAACTTTGGTCATGAAAGTTGTAGATTGGATCATTCCCTTTTCAAAAAGTACAAGAATTCTTTCTAATTCATTTTGGATCAAAAGTTATGGCTTTGCAAAGTTGGGAAAAATCATTGAAATTTCACTTTTGCACAAAGAGGGAAACTTGCAATTTCACATGCCAAGCATTCTATTGACTTCAAAATGACTTCTAATCTTCATACAAATGCAATACATGACCTAAAATCAGAATTGGCCCAAGGGATTTCTCATTTATTTTCCTTGATTTTCACATAGCCATAAGTCATTTTTCATGAAAGTGCAAAGAGGGATTTTTGGCAAAATCATTCTCAAAAGAATTGTATGATCCCTAGCTGGTTTTAATACATTGTCATGACCTAATGAGGCATCCCACATCAGAAATTCAGCAAGACTTCTCACACATACATAGACAAAAACCATGAGATTTAACAAGTTGTCAAGTTGCAAAAACCTTTCTAGCTCATGATCCAAGTGTTGCAGTCATGCACAAACCATCCAAGGGTCCTCCTTAAAGCTGGCTGAGGCAATCTAAACACAGAGATCTCCTCTGCCATGGCCCAGACCCCCAAGTACAACTTGACTTGACATTTTGGCAGCTTGAGCCATACCAATCACAGCAGTCCACATCAACTGCCCTGACCTCTCTAGTTGTAATAAGTGGACCAAAGCCAGCATAACACACCACACACACAAGCCTGCAAGACATCACAAGCCATAGTTATCAAAAAATTGCTCCAACTTGCAAAACCATTTCAAAAACACTCAGCACAAGCCTAAAACAGAATCCAACTTGCACAACATCTGTCCCAAACTTCTTCTCTGAAAATTTCTTCATACAGCCACCAAACTTCACTTTTTCTTTCACCAATAAGTCACAAATCACCCTTAGAACAAAAACCATCCTTTGAAACAGCTGGAAACATTCACACCAAGGCCTCCATTGCTGCTACACCAGAGCAAAACAGTCATAACCAACCATTCTCAAAAGTTTTCTAAGCTTCATTCCATCCTCAGGAGGATCATTGAAGCTTGTTTGAAGCAAAGGACTGGCTGGAAAGCTCCAAAGTTCAAAGCTCCAGTTCAGGTATCATCAAGAACATTTTTTTAGAAATGCAATATCTTGTTATAGGATGATAGAGTTTGCTTCACTGATCATGTTAAGCTTTGAAGCACTGAAAATGGTTGAGAAATGAGTATGTATGCATGTTTTGAAGTTTTTTGCAGTTTTCTTGATTTTGCTCAAATCTTGTTGTTGATGCATTGTAAATGTGATCTTGTGATTGATTCATGTTTGGGGTGGGTAGAGGATGAAATATGGAGACTTAGAGCACTTAACACAGCCTAAGGAATGAGTTTGATTCTGCATTTTTGGAAAAAACAGCATAATGAATCGATTCATTCTAGCTTGAATCGATTCATTCTGTTGAAAAGTTCCTGGATTTCGCATAATGAATCGATTCATCCCATTATGAATCGATTCATCCTGTTGAAAAGTTCCTGGATTTCGCATAATGAATCGATTCATCCCATTATGAATCGATTCATGCTGTTTAACTAGTTCTGTTTTCTCATTATGAATCGATTCATCCAAGCATGAATCGATTCATTCTCCTATTAACCAAAATTAATTCATTTTGTTTGTATTTTATTTGCATGAATTTTAAAAAAATAGCAAAACACTTTAAAAAATTCTGAAATTTTTTGTCAAACATTTCATTAATTTTCAGAACCCAAAAATATTTTTATTTTTATTTTTTGCATTAAAAATTATTTTTAAATTATTTAAATGTTTATTTTTAATTAGTTAATGAAAATTAATTAATTAAAAATACATTTAGGTATTTAAAAATTCCAAAAAAAATTCACATTGCATTTTAAAACATTTAGGAACATTATCAAACTCTCAAAACAAATTTCTTTTTGGTTATTGACCTATTTTGACAATTTTCATTGGAATTAAATTTGTTTAAAATCAATATTTTGGTCCTAACTTTGAAAAATTCATTCTGCCTAACCCTTGAGAGTTTGATGATGGTTCTTCTTGCATTGCATCCTCCATAGCATGTAGTTTATAGGATAAAATTGGTTTGATTTGATCTTGCATTTTCAATTTGTTTGGTATTTTTCTTTGTGAGGCACCCCAAAACCCTAGTAATCTTAGGAAATTCACAACTCTCACTAGGTTAAGAGTTAGATCCCCTCCTTTGGGCAGTGAACTTATATAGGTTTAGGGTACCTTTGATCCCATTTTCATTTTATTTACCTCATGTTTTGCTTCTGATTTTGAATTTTGCATCTCATGTTGTACATAAACCCTAATTTGCATCTTCATTTGCATTCATCTTGCATAAGCTTGCATACATGAACTTGCCATAGCATTTTGTGCAACCATTTGATTCATTAGACATCTTAAGACATATTAGAAGCATGTTTGATCATTGCATCTTTAATTTTCCATTTTTGTATGTCATTTGCATTTCATAACTTTTCATGTTTGTTCATAGTTCTAAGCATGCTTCTCTTGCACCCATATGTTTGTATGATCATCCCCATGCCTTGTTTCATGTTTGCATCATCTCATAGAATCATTATCATCACAATCATGCTTCTGGTTTTGGTTTGCATCATGCCATTCCATCTCATTTTTGCATTGCATTGCATTCCTTTCACTAACTTTTCAGGTGGTAAGTTGTTTTGAGAAGTGGATTTGCCTTCACTTCTCACAATTTCTTTTCATCTCCTCTTATGCATCATTGCTGCATTTTATCTTGTGTTTGAGTTTGAGCTTGCTCTTTCTTCTTCTCCTTACTTTCTTTCCTCAAGTAACTTGTCTTCTTAAATGAAGCAAGTTACTTTGCTTCTCTTTGCTCCTTTCATCTGCTTCCTGGTGGTTCCTCTGAAGATTTCTCCTCTTAAGCCTCACAAACCCTAGGACTTCCAAGAATGATAACATTTTAGGATTGTTTAGTCCCCCTTAGACTCTTTCCTTTGAGTTTTCTTTGAGTCTTCTCTTCTCACCTCATAATCAGGGACTAAACCCTAAAGGCTTTAAGGCTTCGTGATTAAGCTTATGCCTGCATCCTTCTATTAGGATGGAGTGTATAACTTTAATCCTAAGTGTTAAACCCTTAATGTGTTTAAATCCTTTAATCAATTCACTTAATAATCACTAAGACATCCAACTTGTAACTTGGGCCTTGCATTAGGGTTCTAATTCTTCCTTAACTGGTTAAGAAGGACTAACCCTAGTGTTAATGGACAAGTCCTCCTCAAGTTGTCTTGCAAACCATAAAAATCACTTCTTCATCTTATCATTAACTAAAATCCATCTAATAAAGGCTTTGTTTTGTCATAAGGTTAATCCCTAATTATGGATTATGTTGAGGAGTCTTTCTCAGCTTAAATGTTCTTATCTATTATCCTTCTATTAGGATGGTGTAATGAGTCCATTAAATCCTTGATTATGGCTTAAACTCATTACTCAACACCAAACAAAAACACCAAAAACATCTAAATAATCACAAGTAGGTTAATGATCTTAATCCTACATCAGAGTGATTAAGTGTGAGAAGCTGACTTCACACTTAAGGTATTCTCATTACCCCTAATCAGAGGGAAGATGTGATGAGTTTACTAATCCATTGGTTTAGGCTTAAGCTCATTAACTTATGACAAATCTTCCAAAAGCAATAAAAGACTGAAAACTCAAAAACAAACAATAATCGTCTCCTCCGGGATTCTTTTCTCACCTCATTCACTCACAAACGAGAACTTGCTTCTTCCGTCTAATGCAAGACAGTTTGCACCTGAGCCAGACAGGTCATACACTTGAGCATAGACAAGCAAGCAGTTCACAAGTCAATTCATCCTTTCAGTCTCTTTGGGTCGAACTACGGTGTTCTGACTTCCTCATTGCACGAGAGGATACGTAGGCATAACTTAACAGTTATCGAACAAAAGTCTCTGTATATTCCCCTCTTTCCAACATTATTCTTTAAGCCTCATTATCTCGAGCATTTCACTCCTGTTCTTACACTGACACTTCTCTTATATACTTCACACTTCTCTTGCACTGACACTTGCTTTCTTTTCCAGCTTTGATACACAAATTGCACTGACACTACCCCTTTAAAACACAAATCTCTTAAGCGTGGATCCCGTCGAGTACGGCGGACAATCTGGGTGCTAATACCTTCCCAGGTTGTAACCAACCCCCTTTCTCAGCCTCTCTGGTTCGCGACCGTCTTATCCATATCTTTCTAGGTTTATGCAGCATTACCTTTCCTTCGGGATAAAAATGCCTAGCTAGAGACTCTATTCATTTCATCCTTTCGCCGACCGTTCGCGTCTGTACCCCTTCTGACTAGGTGTCATTTATCGGGAGCGACAATGTCTTGTGAACTTTGTGATCCTTGTGAACCTCTTGGTACACAATGTCTTGTCTTGTGGAGGGCAAATTTTGGGGTGCAACAATCTGCAACTGTCATGACAATATTACTGTCATATGTTACAGACATATGTCATGGTGTCTTGGTCTGTGGAGTTGGAGTGCTGTGTTTTTTTATTCATATTATGCAGAATATTCTATAGAATATCATGCTATCACAAGTGGAGTTGTTAGAGCTATTTTAAAGGACTAAGAGATTCAAGATGCTGAATGTTTTTTAAGGTATTTATTAGGAAAATCCTTAGGTTCTAATTGTAAAGATATTTTGGAACTATGACAGAAGTCATAACCTTGAGAAGAATATCTTGGAAGTTTCTTTTGATGTTCTGGAACTATGTCGAAGAAGATGTCCTAAAATATTGCATACGACATCACGCCAGTGTTGAACTAGAGTGATTGGTTCTGTTATATTTTTAACAGATGCATAAATTCTAGAGATATTATGTAATCCTATGTGGCGCTGATTTAAATAGGTGTTGATTTAAAAGTCTAGAAGATTCAATCAGAATTCACAATGATATATATATATATATATATATATATATATATATATATATATATACACTTTCCAAATAAGGAAGATTTGATTGAAGACCTATTTATAGAAGAATCTTCTGCAGATTTGTAACAACAAATTTGCTGTGTCTTAAAGGTCCAAATCCAGTTGGGTATTAGGTTATAAATAGTAGCATCTTAACCTAGTTTTATATATAAGCCATGAATAGAAAATATGTAAACATTAGTGCTTTGTTTATGAACCACTCTCTCGGAGAGTTGGTATTTGTGATCCATTCTTTTATCGTTCTAATATTAGGGTTGGACTGAGTTTATTGAGTTGTAAGGTTGTATTCTAACTCAGAAGCTCGTATGTAATGAGTTGAGTGTTGTTCTTGGATGAATCTTTGAAGCAAATCCAAGTTACGTTCTTGGTCAAGAATCTTGGCTAGGTATTGTCATGGAAATATGTTTTCTGGTTTGATCTTGTTAATTGTAATTATCACTAAGGTGATTTAGGGAGTGTGATGGTGATTTCTCATATCTAGATGATGATTTCTAGGTAGAAGTTGCACTGAGTATGGATTAAGTGAGAAGTTGTAAACTAGGACTGTTTAGGATTTGAATTAATACTGTTGATAGTGAATTTCCTCCTGGCTTGGTATCCTCCTGATGTAGGTGAGTTTGCACTGAACTAGGTTAACAATTCTTGTGTTATTTATGATTTTTAGTATTGTTATTGTATATGCTTTACCTTTCTGCTTCTGTCAAATCAGATGTCTCAAAATCCTGTAGGACATTTGGGTCTGCTATACCAGAATTTCAATTAGTATCAGAGCAGGCATCCTGGTCTATTTCTGAATGAGATCCAAGGGGGATAATTTTTGGTTCTTGGTAAAGGAAGAAGGATGATATACTGAAAATATGTTTGAATGTGATAGTTTTTTTGTGTGGTTGAATGGTCCCTAGAAGTGGAGGATGAACTATTCTTGACAACGTGTGTGTTGGACCTGTTTGTGGTGTTATCAGGCCTGGAACTTTGGTGGTGAATTATTGTGTAGCTGTGATGACAGAAAGAATGTCATGACCTTTATGTGTGTTTCTTGTTAGCTATGACATCATAAAAAATGTCTTGACATCTTGGCTTAGAGAATTATATATCTGAAGGAGGCTTGTATTTTGTTTTCTGTGAGGTTTGGTTTCTACTTCTGTACTGCTGCATGTGCCTCTGATATACTCTGAAGTTATACCAATTTTGTGTGTTACTTAGGTTGGATGCATTGTATTTGGGAAGTGTTCTGGTTGTTCTTGTATGGGGAGTTATATTTGTATCTGAATTGATGATCATACAATTTATGGGGAGTTATATTTGTATCTGAATTGATGATCATACAATTTATGGGGAGTATGATATAATGGTGTTCTATGCGCTTAGGTTTGCTGATGTTATTATGATGTCAGACAAGATGTCTTAACATCGTCTTTCAGTATCTTTTGGAGGATCTTGTTGTGGGGGAGTTTATTTCTCTCTAAGGAATTGATTTGTTATTTCCGATGTGTTCTGTTTGATTGTTGTTGTGTTTGATAGTGATTCCCCAATACTTCATGCAAATGCTATTGTAAAGCTTCAGTTCATAATGTCAAGTCTGATGTCCTAACATGTGATTACAGAACTGGAGAACATTCAATTCAGAATGTTGCATTTCCTAATGAGAGATTCCTGGTGAAAGAAGAGGTTGGAGCCAAAGCAAAAAAGTATCACTGTCAAAACTTTCATGCGGGAGTGAAGATATTGATAAGTTATCTCTTAAGCTTATTTGTGGTTACCTAATTAGGATAATCTTCCTGGTTATGGTTTCCAATGTAGTTCTGATATATCTGAAGATGATTTCTTTTGTGAAGATACATGTTTCTGATTTTCTAAATCATGAACTGGAGGAAGTTTCATCAAGAAAGAAGCTGAGTTTGATATGTCAATCCTAATGTCTCGACATCGCGCTACACATCAGCAGTTTATGGTAAATGCTGAGTCAAAGACCTATCAGATTGTATATGTTTTGAAGGATCTCTAAAGCTGTGAAGTTGAAAATTATTTGAGATGCTACTGAAAGTTTGTATTTGTACAAAGTATCATTCATAATGTCATAGCATTTCGGCTGGAGCAGGTTGAAGAAAATGTAGTAATCTTGAAAGTAGTTATGACTTCAAAACCATGCTCAGTTTTGTGTTCCAGAAGAAGGAAACTAGTGTGTTATCTTGCTAACATGATGGATGCTTTGGGTGCTAGAAAAATGTGTGATGATCACATATGTTTGGAACCTACTCCTAACTGGAAGAGGATGCATTTTTCTATGTTCTGAAGAAGGTCTCAAGTTGAAGAAAGTAGGAGTGTGTTGCTAATAACCATAATTATTGGTGTATGATCAAGGGAAGTCTTCATCAAGCTTAGGCCTAGTTATGTGATGTCTCCACATGCAGAGTAGAAGATGCAGACATATTGGTGGTATGTATCATGCAAGTCATTGCATGTATTTATGGTATGATCAGAAAGGATGATCAACTACTGGTGAACTCTTGTATCCCCTGCAAAGAGTTGTACATGAATTGCTACAGATGTTACCCGAAAACCATATTAAGTATCAAATCCATGTGTTTGAGCTTAGTGTCAGATATGATGTTGGAACATCATCTCAAAAGTGTTGAGTCTTCAGCCAAGTAAGTTAGTTGTGCTCATGGTGGAATGCCAGGTCAAGCTACTTACCTAATCTGAAATGATCAGTGCTGTGGATTTATAAAAGAGGGATCATCTAGTGCTACAAATGTGTAGGAAAAGAATGTCATACCAAATTCCATACCTTGTGTGAGAAGGTTATCTTATCAGATATGATAAATACCTTGACAGGAGTTGAGTATTTGTCTGCTTTTGATAAGGATGTGCATCTAACCGATAGTGAATACTCTGACGGGAGCCGAGTGTTTATCTGTCTATGAAAGATGTTGTGCATTCAACTGATGCAAAAATACATTGACAAGAGACTATTTATATGTCAGATATAAAAGTGCAGGACTGCAGTCTGAACATTATAATTCAAGAAGTGTAGAGAATTTACTTTTCTCTATGTGGTTGTTTCTCTTCCTGGTGTCTTGGTGTGTGATGAGCTAAATTAGTTGTTGAAGGTGTGACCTTTTTGAAAGATCTTATTTTATTAAAGTACTATCAATTTTAATAAGATCTTTTAATGATATATCAAGAACCAATTGATTGGGTTCTATGAAGAAAAACTGATGTCCTAAATGATGTTGTAACTTCACTTTGTGTTATCCCTGAAGAAGGTCTGAGATTATGATATGAAGGATTGAGGATCAACATTGTTGTCATAAGATGAAGTTCTGACTTTGTGGATCAAAATATGCAGATTAGAGTAGTATGCTTGGTGAATGCAAGGATACTATGTTGAAGACTCCACTAGTGCAAGCAATTACCAGTAGATATACAACAAAAGAATGTGTCAGACAGTAAGGATATGATCAGAAAGATTTTGGTAAAATGTTATTTTCTTCTACTGCAAGTAACCCTACCTGAGATTGGGTTAGTCTGGACCTCAGTAAAACTTTTGAGCAAACTGAGTATGTGTGGAGAAGTGGTTTCCTGTGGAGCAAGGAAACTATCTTTTTTGGCACTGAAGTGATGTCAAACCTAGTATGCATGACACCTTATCTAACCAAAAGGTCATGATACTCTATGGATCTGAGAGTCATTTTTCAATCATGCCCTTGTTGTGTAAAGAGCTCAAGGAGCTTGGAGTTATTCTCAAGGAGCTGGTTAATTTTACAGTTTGAGAGTTTGTTCAACAGGTGTGTGAAGATGAGAGTTTGTGGAGTTTTTTCTCAGTTGGAATAATGATTATCCATGACAGGGGGAGAGCTGATGTTCTGTTTGGGTGATGTCTAACCAGATGTTATAACATGTGCTAACCATAATTATTCTTCTACTGCATTGATCTCTGTGTTCTGTGTTTTTCTGGTTTTTCTGGTTGTATGGTTCTGATAATGTTTTAGCCATATTGAGCAAAAGAGGGAGATTGAAGGTTTTGAGTTTGGCTGCATAATAAAACATTATGTTGTCTCATGGTGTCATATTCGATGTATTTGACATGTTTGAAGAACTTCTGTGCAGGTTTACTTGTGATGTCAGATCAAATATCGTAACATCTGTTTGTCTGATCTGTGACATCTTGTTGCACAAAGTTTTGATTTGATTTCTACATAATTTCAGTAGAATTTTTTTATCTATGATTTTTTCTACTGTTGATATGGAGAGAGTTTGTGTGTCTGGTGATTCTGAGTTGAGGAGAAGGAGGAGTTATTCTCTTTGATGTGGGTTTTCTTGAGGGGGGAAATGATTATATAAAATAGGGGGAGTTAAGGTCTTGTTTTATTGGCATTATTGTGAAGCTTGTATGTGTTTCAAGCTTATGGAGATTACATACCTCTATAGTTATTACTATGCCTTTGTCTTTTTATGGCTAAAAAGGGGGGAAGTAATAGTGTGTACTATTGAGGTCTGATATGAAGATGTGATGTTGAGGAACTACTACACCTGTATGTAAATTAGTTTTAGCCAAAATAAGCCAAAAGGGGAGATTGTTAATTCTATGCTTTTATGATTGGCATTATGTATGGTAAAACTAATATGGCTGAAACATGTTGAATAAGAAGTTCCATATGTTAAATTAACATGGTCTAGATTCTGGAAGAAAATGTCAAACAAGATGTCCTGACATGGTGTCACAGACAGATGGGGTTATAGTAATTGGTAGATACTGAAGAAGATGTTGAAACATCAGCAACAGTCATGACAAAATTACTGTCATGTGTTACAGACATATGTTAAAGAAAATGTTGAAACATCTACAAATGTCATGACAACATTACTGTTATGTGTTACAGACAGATGTCAAAGACATATGTCATGACGTCTTGGTTTGTGGAGTTGGAGTTCTGGGTTTTTGATTCAAATTATGCAGAATATTCTATAGAATATTATGCTATCTATCGTACCTCGAAAAATACGATCCTAAAACAAAACAACAGAGCCGCCACCTAATTCTATTTATTCTACGAGAGAAAAGGGAGATATAGATACAACCTAATAAAGGATAAGAAATGGTATACGAAACCAAATTCTAAGTTCGGGAGTCGGTTACGCAAGGGGAAGGTATTAGCACCCCTCACGTCCGTTGTATTCAACGGGAACCTCTTAGTTAATTATGCGATTAAATGTTTGATCTTAAGTTTTTGTCTTCTTAATGTTTGTTATTATGCTTGCTCTAAAGTTTTAAATTATTATTATTAAGACGGAAAAAAGATTAAGTTTTAAATAGAGAAATAGTTAAATTTTTTATTAGGGTGCTCGCGAAGGATAAAAATCCCCGTGCCTACGTATTCCCTTGTGCAATGGGAAAGTCAGAGCTTCGTAGTTCGTGCGACTACGGTTTGCAATTTTTAATTGAACGATTGTTTAAAATGCATTCTACTGTTAAGCATTGGCTTATACTCGCGGTGGAGGCTGAAGCGCTAGCTTGTTCGAGAGATAGAATGATTTAAACAATGTTCGTTTTAAAGAAAAGGGTTTGACTTTTGTTAAGGTATTTTAAACGAAAGGGCGAATGAACCACGTCGCGTAGGGCTAGCCCAGGAGCGATTGCATTCCAAAATGTGCGGAGTGCTAGACTCCGGAGTTTCTTCTTTCGACAATTAATTATGAAAATAATTTAAATTGGTTGGTAAGTTTGAATTTGGTTTTTAGATATAAAAGAGCGAATGGACCACGTTGCGTGGGGCTAGCCCAGCTGCAATCCATTTTAGAACGTGCGGAGTGCTGGGCTCCGGAGTTCAGTTTTTTTCGTAACTTAAAAATGATTTGAAAATTTTGATATACGAATGGTGATTGAACACATCGCGTGGGGCTAGCCCAGCAGCGGTCCAATCCAGAACGTGCGGAATGCTAGACTCCGAAGTTCTGTTTTCATAATTTAATTTAAATGAATTGAATAATTGATATACGAATAGTGATTGAACACATCGCGTGGGGCTAGCCCAGTTGCGGTCCAATCCAGAACGTGCGGAATGCTAGACTCCGGAGTTCTGTTTTCGTAATTTAATTTAAATGAATTGAATAATTGATATACGAATAGTGATTGAACACATCGCGTGGGGCTAGCCCAGTTGCGGTCCAATCCAGAACGTGCGGAATGCTAGACTCCGGAGTTTTGTTTTCGTAATTTAATTTATAAAAACTGATTTGAATATTTTGATATACGAATGGTGATTGAACATTTAGGATCAGTGAGGTACAAGTAATTAGAAAGTTTGAAAGTTTGATGAATATCGCATTTTTGTAAGAGATTTAGGATCAGTGAGGTACAAGTAATTAGACGAACGCAAACGTAGTATCAAAATTGGGATAAGACGTAAAAGAGATAAAATCGAGTTTTAGCGTTACCTAACAGAGAAGGTCCGCTTCCTCTTTAATACACGCACAAAGAATCTCAAAAAACACTAAGGAGGAACTTCGCTCGTTCAAACCAATAATGCTCAGACACTAAATACCAAACTATACTCAAAAATTCGACTAAAATTAAACATAATACTCAATGAAAAGGTTAGTTACATCTAAACAGAAATTTAATGATAATAATGATAAATATACTACAAATTCTACTTCAAATCTCTACAAGAAAAGTAATTTATACAAAAAAAATTAATAGAACTAACCATAATTAATTAGCCAACAATTAAATAATTAATAAAAACAAATAATAAAACAATAAATAAAAAATAAGAAGTTGTGAAAAATGGAAGGGGTGCAACGTGACTTTGGTGGGCGTTAAGCAATCTGAGTGGGCTTTAGGTTCACAACATAATTATAGAAGTTATTTTTTAAAACAAAAAAGATAATTGAAAACGTGGTGGGTGATGAGAAATACCCACGGTGTCTGAACATCAGGTCCAAGCTAGGCTTCTCATCCCAAAAACAACAACACAATAAATTTTATTCTTTAAACAATAAAACCGAAAAAATAAATAATAAAAATATAGAATAATAGAATAAAAGGGATAAAAATTAAGGAAGATGAAAGTTGTTCTCCAAAACCTAAAGAAAACGTGAACATGAGAAAACCAACTTCGCACGATTCCGGCGACGGCGCTCAAACCCTTTCAAATTCAAATCGAATCGGCCTTCTCTCAAGTTAACTCCGTCTCTCGCATCGCTCCTCCGACCTCTCGCGGTGGTGATGGGTTTGTTACGTCGCGGGCGAGGGTAAATCCAGTTTTCGAAAAAAGGGTTTGTTGAAGAAGAAGAGATGAGGAAAAGTTGTTTTTGTTTTGAAGGTTCTGTGTTATTGGTTTGTTTTTGGGAGATGTTTCAGCGGTTATTGAAGGTGACGCGGTCTGGTTTTTGTGGCTGGGTGGTTCGATTTTGGGGTGAGGGTGATGAAGTTGAATGACACGCACTGCTTTGGTTAGTTGTGGAAGATGGTGGCGCGGCTGTGACGGTGGTTTCGAAGGTTGATGGCGCGGCTGTGACGGTGGTTTCGAAGGTCAAGGGTTTCGTTGAAGGTGGTGGGTGAAACGGAGTCGTGAAGGCTGAGAGAGAAAAGAAGGTGTATGTGATTAGCCGGCATGAAGGTGTTGGCGTTTGATTGTTTCGTTTTTTTCTTTTCTGGTTTTTTTTCTTCAGATTTGTGTGTTTGAGGTTGGTTATGCCAGTTCCGTTGTGCTGTTGAGTGTTTGGTTATGCCCCTTTTGTTGTGCTGCTGAGTTTGCGAATGGTGAAAGGGGGGTCTTGGATCCGATTTTGCGATGAAGGGTGATACAATGATGAACTAATGCGGTAGGCGCGTTTGGCGGGAAGGGCTTGTGCTTTTGATTTTTCGGCGGTAGGGAAAGAAGATGGTGTTGGAGGTTATTGGTGATTGACGAAGACGAGTGAGTTTTCTGAAAGTTTTCTGGTTTTCTTTTTTTTGTTAATGAGTGAGTATCTGGTTTTATGATGTTTTTTTTTCGTTTTTTTGTTTTGGGGCAATTTGGGATATGAACCAATGGAAAATATCGTCTTCTGTTTTCTTTTTTTATATTCCAGAACCCCCTCCTTTCTCTGTATTATTTTCTGCTTTTTTTGTGAAATCTCCGGGTCCTCTTTTTGCAGTGTAGCTCCCCCTACCTTTATGAAAGTGTCACAGGCGTTCTTTTTTTTCAATTTCTCTTTTTTCCCATTTTATTGACCTGTCTCTCTTTCACTTTTTGTATGCAGGTTTGGCTTGATATGAATTGGTGAAAAATTCTGCTGGAGTGTTGCAGATTGAGGGATAGAGTTGTCATTGTCTGTTGGGATGTATGCCAATTTTGGTTGACTGAAACAAACTTCTTTCTTTTGTACTATTTGGATAAAGTTAAATTAATTAAAATAAAAAAAATGCAAATTATTTCTAATAAAATTAAATTGTAACTAAACTAAAAAATAAATCCTCCATGAACTAAATACAGTTAAATGACAATAATTGATTGAGATTAAAAGTCTAATTAAAATAGTTAACTAAATAAAATAACAATTGAAAGTTGGATTAATTAAAAAAATTAAATAACTGTTAATCTAATTAAAAGAGAAAAAAGAAAGAAAAAAAAATCTAATAAGATTAAATAAGAAACAAATTAATTAAAATAAGACTAGATAAGTAATGGAAATGACCTAAATGAAATATTAAAAATAAATAAATTACTTAGAACTAAATGATAAAGTTAAACCAAAACAACTATTTTTAAAATCAAACTAATTTACATTTTTCTTAAAAAATAAAACCTAAATTGAAATTAAACTTAAATCTAAATAAAAATCTAAATTTGAACCAAAAATAAAAAAGAATAAAACTAATTCTAAAATATCTAATATTTTATTCTTAAACTGAAACAATTAATTCAAAAAAACAAGAAACCTATATGATTTCAAATGATAAAATGAATAGAAAATGCAATGGTTAATGATTAATGGACTAAAAATGCGAAAATGACTGATAATCTAAACCGCAATAAAATGCGTCAAATGAAAGCGAAAATTTCTGGTCAAAATTTAGGGTATGATAGTTTCCCCTATTTAATCGTCTTGAACCAGAATGTATGAATAACAATGTTTTTGGACATTCGAGGTATAAGAAGATTAAATATTAAAATACCTAAAATTTTGACCGAATGCAGAAAAAATGCAGCGGTATGCGATGTTATGAACTCATGAGGGACTCTTTGGGGAAATGGTGTGCGAGATGCAATGAAACCTAACATGCTTTTTGTGTTTATGAATATGCTGAATATGGTATGCGGTAAAATGATGAAGATAAATGCAAAAGTGATCCATAAAACGAAAATCGAGGATGAAGACTTCACTGGGGGATAACAAATATGCTGGGGATGACAAGACGAAAACAGGAAGTATTCAAAGTGATAAATCGACAGGTTTAAGTGTAACTGCTGGCACTAAGATTGATGGATGACAGAAGACAAAACGCAAGATAAAAGACAGACTATGTGCAGTGAAGAGTTAGAAAGCTCAAAGTGGTTGCTGGGGATCCCAATGCAACAATTCGGTGATTGAGAAAAAATGGAAAAGACTCGACTTGGCAACCAAGATAACCAAAATGACAGACAAATGACACGGCGGTCGAGAATAAACAAACCTCGACATGGTGATCGGGAAATAAAATAACAGACGTCGACACGGTGGTCAGGAAATAAAAGACAGGTGTAGACACGGTGGTCAGGAATAAAAGACAAACATCGACATGGTGGTCTGGAAATAAAATAACATGGCGGAAGAAATAAATAAATGTCATAAATCCAACATAGTAAATCAACAGGTTCAAGTGTAACTGTTGAAACCAAGGATTGGAAAATGAAAAAAGTATTCAGGCAGTGGCTCTGAGTAAACAAACTGATATTGGGAATAGCATGCGGAGTGTTTAGATATAAATCAACGGCCCTAAGTGACCGACTGGCAGACCAGAAAGACAATGTCGGAGTTTTCAACAAGATAAACGTCAAAACTCCGGAAATTCCCTAAATGAAGAACTTGAAAAAAATGTGCCAATGACGATTGTACTTAAGAGAAATATTGGTGGTAGAAGGGGGGTATTAATAATAAGGAGGACCTCTGCAGGGGATATT
Source organism: Lathyrus aphaca (assembly GCA_963966055.1). Taxonomy (NCBI): domain Eukaryota; kingdom Viridiplantae; phylum Streptophyta; class Magnoliopsida; order Fabales; family Fabaceae; genus Lathyrus; species Lathyrus aphaca. The sequence goes on from OZ014524.1 coordinate 185,485,138, forward strand.
AGTGTTACTGGAAAAATACTTTGATGAACCATACTAAAGAGCATCAACAACAAATGGATTTTCAGACAAAGCTGCTAATGACAAATGATTTTCTCTTGACACGCCAGACAGAAACGAGTTTGTAAAAAAATTGACTACCAGACAGGAACTGATTTGGAAAGAAAATGACTACCAAACAGGACTGAGTTGAGAATACATGACTACCAGACAGGACTGGGTTGAAAATAAATGACTACTAGACAGGACTGGGTTGAAAATAAATGACTACCAGACAGGACTGGGTTGAAAATAAATGACTACCAGACAGGACTAGGTTGAAAATAAATGACTACCAGACAGGACTGGGTTGAAAATAAATGACTACCAGACAGAACTGGGTTGAAATAAATTTCAAAAGAAAAACCATACGGGAATTGGTTTACCTGGATTTTGACCTGGACATATGCTAGATGAGTGAGACGATATGCAAGGTTTACGCTATGAGCGAAGCGACATGACCAAAGCAGGAGAGTGATTATGCACTGACTCCGTGATTTTCAAAATATGCCCCTGCGTGGGTCAGAATGGAATAGTTCTTTTGCAAACAACTCTCTAAAAGGAGACAAGGATGACGACAAGATTCCTGACACCTGTCTTGAACTCAAAATTAGTCGTTGCATAGGGCCTGCTTGAATAACTTGAAGACACGGAGAGGATTTGCCCCTGTGTGATTCATCTTGCCCCTAATCAAATGGTTTCTTGAACATATCCTTTTCAAAAGGTTTGGAAACAAACTGCCATGGCATGGACTTTGAAATGGTTGCCCCGGTGCTTGAACATCGGAGATTTGCCCCTGGTTATCTGATCCCTGGGATAGGAAACTCCTGACTTGACTGGCCATTGAACTCTTGAATTCTTGTGATAAATTGCTCTAGAAAAGGTTCAACCTCTGAGGTGCTGACTCTTGAAGAGATTAATTCGGATTGACCTATCCTCAAAGTGATTGCGCCTGGCTGGGCTCTCTTACCAAGTTAAATTCCCTAACTGGCTGAAATCGTTGGGCTTCCCCTGATGCCAAATTGATTTGCAAATAAACAATATTTATTCAAAAGTTGGCAATTTTAATGCAACATTTATGCAAGTTTTGAAATCACAATTTATTGGTATGATAGTGATACAGTGGAGTTGATTAAAATAAAATAAAAAGTGGATCTAGCCATTTATGGAATGGCAGATGAAGTGATCAATACAAATGATTAGCAAATATCGTTAGGAGTCAGGTTAACACAACCTTGTTGTAGTATGCTCTCGAAATAAACCCTGCCTCAATTAGGTCTTTTAAGGGTTGTAACGTGGCTTGGTTCACGGTTTCTGAAACAAAAGATAAAAGGCTCAAAATTTATTTGTACCCATCCCATCTTCGTGATGAACTCCAATCCTATGTTCAGTTAATTTTGACATACGCATTCATATCTCAAAAGTCTTTTGATAATGTGTGATAAGGATCAGGATTTGAAAGTGATGGCAGCCACCTTGCTTTTTCCTGCTTTGCTGGATTTGATGACTTCATCAATTTTCGCCTAAGTCGTCTATTTTTTGACTTGGCGGACTTTTCTTTGTATTTCTTTTTCCTTACGTCATTCTTTGAGTGGTTATGACTTCCATTTTATTGGATGATAGAGAATACGTACTACAAACTTTTGGCTCTTCACGACTTCTACGGCGGTGAATGAAAGTACGTTGTTGATCCTTCTTGAATAATGGAATGAATCGTTTGAAGATTGGATGCAAACAGATTAACTGAACCGACTACCCTGCCCCAGGTTTGAAATTAAGGGTTTTTGCATTTTTTGAAAAAATAAAACTCCTACTTCTAGGCTCGAAGGGGTTAGCGAGGGATTATCTTCCTTATTTCACCGGTGTGTGGGAATTGAAACAATCCCTGTACATCATTGGCAAGGTTTTAATTGAGAGCATACAAACGGAGAACTCAGGTATCTGGTTTTCATCATCCTCCCTCCAATCTTTGCTAAAACAAAAGTTTGATAAACAAAAGATAGAAATATATTTTTGCTTTTTTGTAACAATGAAAGAAAACGAGTGAATACGAATGGATTGATTCAAAATATGCATAAACATTTCATTAATTTTGCCAATTCAAAAACAACAATGCTAACAAGCAAATACAAAATCAACATGCAAAGAAAAATAACAACAATGCTGAAACAAACAGGTGATTGCCAGCTTTAGGGAAATGAAAAAGTCTTGATTTACTGTCTTCAAGAGATGCCCCGAAGAGTCTTTGTATTCACTTAGGCGAGAGGTTGACATGCACCAACAGGTTTCCTTCTGGAAAGGATATGTACTTCTTATCGACCAAATGTTGTACCTTGGCTTGAAAAGCTCTGCAGTCTTCAGTTGAGTGCCCCATTGATCCAGCATGATATCCACATTGCTCATGTGGATTACACCCAGGCGGGTATGGCTCTGTCAATGGCTTGAGAGACTTGGGAACCACTAATGAGCTTCGAATTAAAGGTTGCAGAAGCTGAGTGTACGATAAAGGTACTGGATGAAGAGGAGCATTCCTTCTCTCTAAATTGTTGCGAGGCTTATGCTGACTCTGATGCTGATTCAGATATCCTTGGCTTTTGGCTTGCTGACTTTGACGAGGAGATATCCAGGGTTGCTGGTAAGGTACCCTAAACATTGTTGGTTGCCTACATGAGGCACACGAAGTGGTGATTGCTGAAAAGATGGAGGGTCATGGGGTCTTGCTGATGCACCACAAGAGTACTTGATGTCTTCCATGACTGCATTGATTACATCCTCTTCCTCCTCTTGGGAACTGCTGAGGGATTCATTCCTACTAGCCTGGTTGCTTGAGGCGCCTTGGATCTTTCCGCTTTTGAGACTAATCTCAATACGTTCTCCCATTTTTACCAGGTCAGAGAAACTTGTTGAGGCGGTGCCTATCATCTTCTCAAAATACGGGCTCTGCAGAGTGTCCATAAACAGGTTAACCAACTCCTTCTCTGATAGCGGTGGTTGAACACGATCAGCAAACTCTCTCCACCTCTGGACGTACTTTTTGAACGACTCATCATTCCCTTGAGATATGTCCTTAAAGTGAATGCGGATGGGAGCTTCTTCCAAATTGTAATGGTATTGTTCCACGAAAGCATTGGCTAGGTCCAACCATGACTGAATATGACTTCTTTCCAAACCCATGTACCAATTCAACGGTGCCCCACTCAAACTGTCCTGAAAGTAGTGAATCATCAACTTATCGTCAAAAGCATATGCAGTCATTTTTCGACAAAACATCACCAAATGGTGCTTTGGACAGCTATCCCCTTTGTACTTCTGAAAGTTAGGTGCTTCAAACTTCGGAGGTATAATTAAACCAGGTACTAAGCACATGTTTAAAGCATCCAGGTCAAAAGCATTCTTCCCCTCTATAACCTTGAGTCTTTCATTCGGCATTCGACATTTCTCATTCATCTCAGCAACATCTGGCCCCTTGGTCCTTCTCACTGGGATTGCCCCTTGGGAAATTGGCTCAGAGAACCCAAAGCTTTGGTACTCGACGGCATCGTGAGGTAAGGAGTTCCCATCTCGAATAATGGTATGCTCTTGAATAACGGGTGCCCCAACTGGGGTCCTTGCAGGCTGAGGCTGGACAAAAATGTTCCTTTGAGGTGGGGAGGCATCTCCAGTTACGGCAGCCTGTTGAACATTATCCCCTCTCCTGATCAAAGCTGTCACAACATCCATGAGCTGGTTCATCTGGTCCTTTGTCAAATCAAAATCTCCTCTTGACGCAATCTGCTTTTGTCCTTCAGGGTCCATGATCAATTAGGTACTACTTCAAGTCCAAAGTAGGTGTCGGGAAATCAACTGCGGGTTATGGACACAGGACGAGGATGAGCTTACTCTGAGGAAGGAAAAAAAATAATATGCAATGCAAATGCAATGGTATGCAAATAGATGCAGTGTAGGGATGCTTAGGGATCACAAACACAAACAGGCACGGAAGCTGGAAAAAGCTCGAAACTTCCTAAATGGTAGGCTGTAAGAGATTAGTTCTACAGTCTGTACCCATAAATCCCACTCATAGGATGGCTTCTACGGTGATGGTTTAAAGAAACTCAAGGCCACGGATGTTTATCGTATTAACGTCCCGCCGCAGGCTAGCTGCATTGTGACAATAATAACGATAAGGTCCACCTTGAGTGGAGTTCTCATGCTAGGCGTGCAAGGAGCGATTCCTCGGAGCCTAACATTACACAACTACCAAAATTGCAACAGGTCCTAGGGGGTCCCAGAATCACAACCCTTTCGTGAATCAGGTCACGCGACAGGCTAGCTGCGTTGCGACAAGATCTACGAAAAGTCTAACTATCTGGGGGAGCTTTCATGTTAGGCGTGCAAGGAGCGAGTCCTTGGAGACTAACACTAATAACATCCAATTCTAAACTTAGGTGTTCCCTCTGCTTTTTCCACCACTCAAAATTACTTACAATGTGACCCCGAGAAACCACAAACAAATATATTGAGCAATAAAGTAAAGTGGTAAAAGAACAGATAAATAAATATAAATAATAAACATAGAGAAGACAAGAAAAGACAAGATCAAACAAATAAACACATAAAGCTAAGTTAGGCTCGACTCTCTCTAGCATATTGTTATCCCCAGCAGAGTCGCCAACTGTCGTACCACGAAAAATACGATCCTAAAACAAAACAACAGAGCCGCCACCTAATTCTATTTATTCTACGAGAGAAAAGGGAGATATAGATACAACCTAATAAAGGATAAGAAATGGTATACGAAACCAAATTTTAAGTTCGGGAGTCGGTTACACAAGGGGAAGGTATTAGCACCCCTCACGTCCGTTGTATTCAACGGGAACCTCTTAGCTAATTATGCGATTAAATGTTTGATCTTAAGTTTTTGTCTTCTTAATGTTTGTTATTATGCTTGCTCTAAAGTTTTAAATTATTATTATCAGGACGGAAAAAAGATTAAGTTTTAAACAGAGAAATAGTTAAATTTTTTATTAGGGTGCTCGGGAAGGATAAAAATCCCCGTGCCTACGTATTCCCTTGTGCAATGGGAAAGTCAGAGCTTCGTAGTTCGTGCGACTACGGTTTGCAATTTTTAATTGAACGATTGTTTGAAATGCATTCTACTGTTAAGCATTGGCTTATACTCGCGGTGGAGGCTGAAGCGCTAGCTTGTTCGAGAGATAGAATGATTTAAACAATGTTCGTTTTAAAGAAAAGGGTTTGACTTTTGTTAAGGTATTTTAAACGAAAGGGCGAATGAACCACGTCGCGTGGGGCTAGCCCAGGAGCGATTGCATTCCAAAACGTGCGGAGTGCTAGACTCCGGAGTTCCGTCTTTCGACAATTAATTATGAAAATAATTTACATTGGTTGGTAAGTTTGAATTTGTTTTTTAGGTATAAAAGAGCGAATGGACCACGTTGCGTGGGGCTAGCCCAGCTGCAATCCATTTTAGAACGTGCGGAGTGCTGGACTCCGGAGTTCAGTTTTTTTCGTAACTTAAAAATGATTTGAAAATTTTGATATACGAATGGTGATTGAACACATCGCGTGGGGCTAGCCCAGTAGCGGTCCAATCCAGAACGTGCGGAATGCTAGACTCCGGAGTTCTGTTTTCGTAATTTAATTTAAATGAATTGAATAATTGATATACGAATAGTGATTGAACACATCACGTGGGGCTAGCCCAGTTGCAGTCTAATCCAGAATGTGCGGAATGCTAGACTCCGGAGTTCTGTTTTCGTAATTTAATTTAAATGAATTGAATAATTGATATACGAATAGTGATTGAACACATCGCGTGGGGCTAGCCCAGTTGCGGTCCAATCCAGAACGTGCGGAATGCTAGACTCCGGAGTTCTGTTTTCGTAATTTAATTTATAAAAATGATTTGAATATTTTGATATACGAATGGTGATTGAACACATCGCGTGGGGCTAGCCCAGTTGCGGTCCAATCCAGAACGTGCAGAATGCTAGACTCTGGAGTTCTGTTTTCGTATTAAATTAATTAAATAAATTGGATAATTGTTTTTTAAACGTTTTAAAATTGATGTGATTAAAACGAAGGAGTGAACGAAACAATACGCGTGGGGCTAGCCCATTTGTAGTTCGTTCTAGAACAGGCAGAGTGCTAGACTCCGGGGCTCTATTCCTTGTTAACTTCAATAGTTTGAAAGTTTGATGAATATCGCATTTTTGCAAGAGATTTAGGATCGGTGAGGTACAAGTAATTAGACGAACGCAAACGTGGTATCAAAATTGGGATAAGACATAAAAGAGATAAAATCGAGTTTTAGCGGTACCTAACGGAGAAGGTCCGCTGCCTCTTTAATACACACACAAAGAATCTCAAAAAACACTAAGGAGGAACTTCGCTCGTTCAAACCAATAATTCTCAGACACTAAATACCAAACTATACTCAAAAATTCGACTAAAATTAAACATAAGACTCAATGAAAAGGTTTAGTTACATCTAAACAGAAATTTAATGATAATAATGATAAATACACTACAAATTCTACTTCAAATCTCTTCAAGAAAATTAATTTATTCAAAAAAAATTAATAGAACTAACCATAATTAATTAGCCAACAATTAAATAATTAATAAAAACAAATAATAAAACAATAAATAAAAAATAAGAAGTTGTGAGAAATGGAAGGGGTGCAACGTGACTTTGGTGGGCGTTAAGCAATCTGAGTGGGCTTTAGGTTCACAACATAATTATAGAACTTATTTTTTTTTTTTTAAAAAAGATAATTGAAAACGTGGTGGGTGATGAGCAATACCCACGGTGTCTGAACAGCAGGTCCAAGCTAGGCTTCTCATCCCAAAAACAACAGCACAATACATTTTATTCTTTAAACAATAAAACCGAAAAAATAAATAATAATAAAATAGAATAATAGAATAAAAGGGATAAAAATTAAGGAAGATGAAAGTTGTTCTCCAAAACCTAAAGAAAACGTGAGCATGAGGAAACCAACTTCGCACGATTCCGGCGATGGCGCTCAAACCCTTTCAAATTCAAATCGAATCGGCTTTCTCTCAAGTTAACTCCGTCTCTCGCATCGCTCCTCCGACCTCTCGCGGTGGTGATGGGTTTGCTACGTCGCGGGCGAGGGTGAATCCAGTTTTCGAAAAAAGGGTTTGTTGAAGAAGAAGAGATGAGGAAAAGTTCTTTTTGTTTTGAAGGTTCTGTGTTATTGGTTTGTTTTTGGGAGATGTTTCAGCGGTTATTGAAGGTGACGCGGTCTGGTTTTTGTGGCTGGGTGGTTCGATTTTGGGGTGAGGGTGATGAAGTTGAATGACACGCGCTGCTTTGGTTAGTTGTGGAAGATGGTGGCGCGGCTGTGACGGTGGTTTCGAAGGTTGATGGCGCGGCTGTGACGGTGGTTTCGAAGGTCAAGGGTTTCGTTGAAGGTGGTGGGTGAAACGGAGTCGTGAAGGCTGAGAGAAAAAAGAAGGTGTATGTGATTAGCCGGCGTGAAGGTGTTGGCGTATGATTGTTTCGTTTTTTTTCTTTTCTGGTTTTTTTCCAGATTTGTGTGTTTGAGGTTGGTTATGCCAGTTCCGTTGTGCTGCTGAGTGTTTGGTTATGCCCCTTTCGTTGTGCTGCTGAGTGTTTTGCGAATGGTGAAAGGGGGGTCTTGGATCCAATTTTGCGATGAAGGGTGATACAATGATGAACTAATGCGGTAGGCGCGTTTGGCGGGAAGGGCTTGTGCTTTTGATTTTTTGCCGGTAGGGAAAGAAGATGGTGTTGGAGGTTATTGGTGATTGACGAAGACGAGTGAGTTTTCTGAAAGTTTTCTGGTTTTCTTTTTTTTGTTAATGAGTGAGTATCTGGTTTTATGATGTTTTTTTTTGTTTTTTTGTTTTGGGGCAATTTGGGATATGAACCAATGGAAAATAGCGTCTTCTGTTTTCTTTTTTTATATTCCAGAACCCCCTCCTTTCTCTGTATTATTTTCTGCTTTTTTTGTGAAATCTCCAGGTCCTCTTTTTGCAGTGTAGCTCCCCCTACCTTTATGAAAGTGTCTCAGGCGTTCTTTTTTTTTTCAATTTCTCTTTTTTCCCATTTTATTGACCTGTCTCTCTTTCACTTTTTGTATGCAGGTTTGGCTTGATATGAATTGGTGAAAAATTCTGCTGGAGTGTTGCAGATTGAGGGATATAGTTGTCATTGTCTGTTGGGATGTATGCCAATTTTGGTTGACTGAAACAAACTTCTTTCTTTTATACTATTTGGATAAAGTTAAATTAATTAAAATAAAAAAAATGCAAATTATTTCTAATAAAATTAAATTGTAACTAAACTAAAAAATAAATCCTCCATGAACTAAATACAGTTAAATGACAATAATTGATTGAGATTAAAAGTCTAATTAAAATAGTTAACTAAATAAAATAACAATTGAAAGTTGGATTAATTAAAAAAATTAAATAACTGTTAATCTAATTAAAAGAGAAAAAAGAAAGAAAAAAAATCTAATAAGATTAAATAAGAAACAAATTAATTAAAATAAGACTAGATAAGTAATGAAAATGACCTAAATGAAATATTAAAAATAAATAAATTACTTAGAACTAAATGATAAAGTTAAACCAAAACAACTATTTTTAAAATCAAACTAATTTACATTTTTCTTAAAAAATAAAACCTAAATTGAAATTAAACTTAAATCTAAATAAAAATCTAAATTTGAACCAAAAATAAAAAAAAATAAAACTAATTCTAAAATATCTAATATTTTATTCTTAAACCGAAACAATTAATTCAAAAAAACAAGAAACCTATATGATTTCAAATGATAAAATGAATAGAAAATGCAATGGTTAATGATTAATGGACTAAAAATGCGAAAATGACTGATAATCTAAACCGCAATAAAATGCGTCAAATGAAAGCGAAAATTTCTGGTCAAAATTTAGGGTATGACACTATCATAGGTGGAGCTGTTAGAGCTATTTTAAAGGACTAAGAGATTCAAGATGCAAAATGTTTTTCAAGGTAATTATAAGGAAAATCCTTAGGTTCTAAATGTGAAGATATTCTGGAGCTAATTACAGAAGTCATAACCTTGAGGAAAATATCTTGGAAGTTTCTTTTGCTGTTCTAGAACATGTCGAAGAAGATGTCCTACGATATTGCATACAACATCGCGCCTATGCTAAAGTAGAGTGATTGGTTCTGCTATATTTTTAACAGATGCAGAATATTCTGGAGATATTATGCAATCCTATGTGGCGCTGATTTAAAGAGATGATGATTTAAAAGTTTGGAAGATTAAATCAGAATTCACAAAGATATATATACTTTCCAAATAAGGAAGATTTGGTTGAATATTTGATTGAAGACCTATTTTGCAACAAAATCTTCTGCTGATTTGTAATAGCAATTTTTTTGTGTTTTAAAGGCCCAAATCCAGTTGGGTATTAGGTTATAAATAGAAGCATTGTAACCTAGTTTTATATACAAGCCGTGAATAGAAAAGATGTAAAAATTAGGACTTTGTTTGTGAACCACTCTTTAGGAGAGTTAGTATTTGTGAGCCACTCTTTTATCATTCTGATATTAGGGTTGGATTGAGTTTATTGAGTTGTAAGGTTGTATTCTCACCCAGAAGCTTGTAAGTAATGAGTTAAGTGTTGTTCTTGGATGAAGCTTTGAAGCAAATCCAAGTTGTGTTCTTGGTCAAGAATCTTGGCTAGGTATTGTCGTGGAAGTATGTCTTCTGGTTTGATTTTGTTAATTGTAATCATCACTGAGGTGATTTAGGGAGTGATATGGTGATTTATCATATCTAGATGGTGATTTCTAGGTATCAGTTGCACTGGGTAGGGATTAAGTGTGAAGTTGTAAACTGGGACTGTTTAGGCTTTAAATTAATAATGCTGATAGTGAATTTCCTCCTGGCTTGGTAGCCTCCAGATGTAGGTGAGTTTGCACCAAACTGGGTTAACAATCCTTGTGTTATTTATGCTTTTCAGTATTAGTATTGTATATGTTTTACCTTGCTGCTTCTATCATACTAGATGTCTCGACATCTTGTAGGACATCTCGGTGTGCTATACCAGAATTTCAGAAAGGAATAAGACCTACTGTGAAATACTTCCATGTCTTTGGGAGTAAGTGCTACATCTTGGAAGATCGTGAAAAAAATAAGAAAATTAGATCCAAAAAGTGATGAAAGGATATTTCTGGGATACTCTACCAACATCAGATCTTATAGAGTCTTCAACTCCAGAACTAAAGTAATGTTGGAGTCCATAAATGTTGTTGTTCATGATAAAAAAATTGAACAAGGAAGTTGATGTCCTAGAAGATGTTGAAACATCTCATAATGAAACACCACCAGAAACTGAAGACAAAAGTATTGATTTATAACCCTCTGGTTCTGAGTCTGAAGCTAGTCAGGTCAACAAGAGCCCTTCTATCAGGCTTCAGAAAGATCATCCTAAAGATGTCATCATAGAAGATATGAAAAATGGAGTCACTACCAGATCAAGGAAAATCATGCCTAACTCATGTTTTGTGTCAAAAGTAGAGCCCAAGAATGTTAAAGAAGCTTTAACTGATGATTTCTTGATCAATGCTATGCAAGAAGAATCAGGGAAATTCAAGAGGAATCAAGTTTGGGATCTGGTTCCAAGGCCTGAAGGAACAAACACGATTGGAACTAAGTGGGTGTACAAGAACAAATCTAATGAAAAGGGAGTTGTTACCAGGAATAAAGCAAGATTGGTTGCTCAGGGATATACTCAAGTTGAAGGAGTTGATTTTGACGATACTTTTTCTCATGTTGCTAGACTTTAATATATCAAATTACTCATAGAAGTTGCTTGCATTCTGAAGTTTAAGTTGTATCAAATGGATGTTAAAAGTGCTTTCTCGAATGGATACTTAAATAGGGAAGTTTATTTAACCTAAGGGATTTATTGATCCTAATTTACCTAATCATATGTACAAAGTTGAGAAAAGCTATATATGGATTGAAGCAAGATTCAAGGGCTTGGTATGATAGACTAACAAAATTTCTTGTTGACAATGGATACAGAAAATGGAGTATAGACAAGACTCTCTTTGTCAAAGAAGAAATAGGAAAGCTCATGATTGCTCAAATTTATGTTGATGATATTGTGTTTGGTGGGATGTCTGATGAGATGGTTCAACATTTTGTCAAACAAATGCAGTCAGAATTTGAGATGAGCCTTGTTGGTGAGTTAAACTATTTCCTTGGTCTACAAGTAAAACAGATGGAAGACTTTATATTTTTATCTCATAGTAAATATGCCAAGAATATAGTAAAGAAGTTTGGAATGAAGAATATTAGTCACAAGAGGACACATACTCCTACTCATATAAAGCATTCCAAAGAAGAAAATGGTGTGAATGTGGATCAAAGTTTGTACATAAGTATAATAGGTAGCTGTAGTGGTAAAAATCATGAGTGTAAGTTATGAATTGACTTAACTCAAAGTAAACAAAGTCACCACCGCGCCTTTATTTTATTCAAAAAGTAAAAGGAAAAAAGAGCGAATAAATCATAATGAATCTAAAAGCAAAAAGCTAAAATAATCAAGCAAAGAATGGGTAAGGGGGTATGTTACAAAATGGGAAGGTTTTAAGCACCCAAAATGTCTGTGGTACTCCATGGAAGCCCTTTGAAAAATTTATTGCTTTTTGGTTTGAAAATGGTTTGAAAATGGTTTGATAAATGAGAGTGAGGGGATGAGAAAAGAATTAATTTTTAATGATTTTGTGTTTGACAAGACTTTCATCTCTTGCCTACATACCCACAAAGTGCAATGTAAGATCAAAACCCCGTTTCATGGTACAAATAGTGAAAAATGGTTGGTTTTGATTGATTTTATTAAGTGAAGAAAAAAAGAAGTGCACAATGATTAAGTTCATTGACATTTATTAAAAAAAAGAAGTAAAATCCTTTTGATGAAGTCAAGGTTTGGTTTATTAAAGTGGTGAAAGTTTGAAAACAATAATCCTTTGAAAAAAATGGAAGTTTTGAAAATTGAAGAAGGGGAGGAGATGAAAAGACTGTCCTAAAAAGAAAATAAAAGCGATAAAGGATGAAATATCTAACCAACTTGATGATACTTCCAAGCATAAGCACAAGAGGTCCATCCTTAAAAGCATAAGTTAGAAAATGACCAAGTAAAGGCTAAAGTACCAACACCATGATGATCAAAGCAAATGAAAGATGTCCTAGAATCTAAGTCTAAAACTCCAATTCCAATGCAAAGGATAGTAACCATAGTCCAAGATCAAGATCACAAGGTTTTTAGAGGTTTAATACTTTATTAATATTTTTGTGTCCAAATGGACAAAAGAAAAAGCACAAAGATATATAAACATAAACATGAACATGATAATGAATGATATAAAGCATAATAAAATTAAGGAGATAAGGGAGCAAGTGAGAAATTAAAGAGGATAAGGTTAGAAAAGGAAAGTAAAAATAGTAATAGTAATAATAATATTTACATAATAATAGTATGGTGAACTTAATCACCCACAACCAAAAGAGTAACAAGGCATTTAATGCCAAAACAGAGAAGGAAATCGATTCCGCTTAGTATCTTACACTATAGTGATTAACCGATGCGATTAGACCCAAATTCGACGAAACTTGATAGAAGATTGGGATACCCAAAGCAACCACGCATCAAGCTTCAAAAGTCGTGGTTCTAACGCAAATGATTAACCACCATTGGGATGACACGACCAACACGAGGTCCGGTCCATGAAAGTATAAGTATCCAATTAGATTTTTATTCTGAAGTAGGGGCACATTTAGGTCTATGTTAAGCAATCGTCGCTTAATCTATGGAGTAATTACCCTACAAATGAGGTCGGGCAAAACCATTTAAGGTTATTGATGTTAGTGTTAATACATGCGAGATAAACGATATGTAAATCGCCATCCGAACACAATGCCGCACAAAAATAAAGATGAATACGAAATTGAGTTACACTTATGGTATTCTTTCATCTTTAATTTCAATCACTCATTTTGGTGGATGCAAGGTGTGAAAATATATCACTAATTCAAAGCACCTAAAGTGAATTAAATAATTCACTTATAGATCGATTTGAACTAATGAACATTAAATCCACTAATCTACACCCAAAGTCCATTGAATTTAAAGAGAAATCAGTTCCAAAAATGTCTCCAAGGTAAAAATAAGAAGAAGGAAGAAGAGGAAGCAAAAGGAACCAAAAACAAGTCAAAAACAAGTGAACAATTGCCAATGGAACAATGTTAATCGGTTAACCATCTATTTAACAGGTTAACACGTTGAATTTTCAAATTTTGTGCCCTTTTTACATTGGTTAATTGGTTAACCAATTTGAATTGCAAATGGTTAATCGGTTAACATTGCACCGGAAGCATAAAAAGGCTAAAATTAAACATGATCCATTTTAAAACAATTTTCAAACACCTTTTGATCATGAACTGAATTGGCACGAATTTTAAAGTGAAAAAAAACTGTGGAATTCCTGCAATCAAACAATAATTTATGATCCAAAGGATCAACTACCAATAGCACCAAAGACCCACATCTTGAATTATGGTGATGAAGGTGTAACAATGGTGGAAGATGAATTACCAAGAACAAACTTGAAATTACCCCAATAGCAAGCTTGATCTACTGAAATTGATGAATAAAACTGAAAAGGATGAAGGTTTAGCTCAAAGTTATTTCAATAATTCAATGCAAATTCTTGATAACTTTCAAAAGAAGAAAATGAGCTTTAGGTGATTTTTGTGGTTTGAGGATGTATTCTGCAAGGGTTTTTTTGGCTATCAAAAGCTTGAGAAATGAATGAGAAAATGACTCTATTTAAATAGTTTAGGTATAGAAATTTGGTGGAATGGAGCTTGCTTTGGAAAATCAAAATTAGGCTTGGAAATCAAATTTGGAGGAAAATTCATAAAAGAGTGGTGATTAGTGAAGGTATATGGTGGGAAATGATCAAAGTGATGTAGAGGAATAAAAGTGGAATGGATCTAGAATATTCCAAGTGAGATCAAGGGCTAGGATGTGCTGAATTTGAACAAACTATTCAAATTTCGTCCTGGTTAATCGATTAACACATTGGTTAACCGGTTAACCAGCTCAAAATTTGAATATTTTCTTCCTTTTGATTGCATGGTTATTGTTTCGGCTCGATTATTTCACGCATCGAAGAAGGCATGAAAATAAACACATGAACCTTTGAATTCCTTGAATAAATCAAATAAAACTCGGGAAATCCTTGATTAGATAAATTTGAGTTGTTTGCGGATCAACTTCGATTTTGTTAAGATGAAATTCGTACGAGCCAAGGAACTGCTATTTTTGGCATTTTTGACATGTTCTTCCCCTGAAAATGTTAGTAAAAGAAAAAAAATTGATTTAATTAAAGGTTAGTAAACATAAGCAAACAAAAGCAATGGTGATGCCCTGTGAGGCATAAATCTACGAACAAAATGGATAGACGAACCAGTGCATGATCTTGTTTGTGTACAAAATGCAAATAAAAATATTGAAAATATTAAGGGCAAAAATTAGGGTATGACAGTAGCCTATTATATCTCATAGCAAGCAGACCTGGCATTGCATTTGTTGTAGGTGTATGTGCTAGATATCAAGTTGAACCCAAAGTGAGTTGCATCAATCAAGTGAAGAGAATTATGAAGTATGTGGATGGCACAAGTGATTTTGGTGTGCTATACTCACTTGGATCCAATTCTATGTTAATTGGGTATTGTGATGCTGATTGGGAAGGTGTGTTAATGGAAAAAAAAAGAACACCTGGAGGATGATTCTTTTTGGGAAACAATATGATATCTTGGTTTAGTAAGAAGCAAAATTGTGTCTCTCTATCTATAATTGAGGCTGAGTATATAGAAGCTGGAAGCAGTTGTTCTCAGTTGGTTTGGGTGAAGCAAATGCTGACAGAATACAATGTTCCACAAGATGTCATGACATTGTACTGTTTCAACTTAAGTGCTATAAACATCTCTAAAAATACTATACAACATAGAAGAACCAAGCACATTGATATTCTCCATCATTTCATTAGATAGCTTGTTGAAGGTAAGATTATAGTCTTAGAACATGTAGCCACTGAATTGCAACTGGATGACTTTTTCACTAAAGCTTTGGATGCTAATCAATTTGAGTTTTTAAGGGGTAAATTAAGGATTTGTATTCATGAGGATATATAGAAATTAAAGATGTATGAAAATTCTATTCAAGTCACTTTAAGACTCCAACAACAGTCATTTCAAATTTACCCACTTTGCTTTCTCACACAATATCCCTATTTTGTAACCTATCTCACGCATTTTATTCAGAGAACCTCCATACTCAAAATCGTCAAGATGTCTCAACATATTCACTCATCTTAATCAAGTGATTCCTCTTCATTTAACAGAGTTATTGATGTCTTCCCTCTATCAATGGTGCCCTGTGCAAACGCTGATCTCAAGAAGACTAGTGATGTGAATGCAAGCAGTTCTAAAGACACCTCTGTAGGTAATCTTTCCAATCATGTTATTGATTTCAATAAGGTAGCAGAAAGTAGTTTTGATATTGATAGGAGGATTAGAAGACTTGTGTATAGGGTTCTAATTGAAAATTGCCAGGTTCATGGCATCATTAGACCCCTGTCTCAAATAGCCCCTTCCCACACAACTGCTACTACTGATACGATTGTTGATGTGGCTATGGCTGAGAAGGATAAATTTACTGAGAATCTTCACAAGTTGGCTTCTTCTATTTTGGAAGATGTCAGACCTGATGCTGAACTAGATGTTATGACATCTTATGGCGTGAAGAATTCTGCTACTACAGACATTGTGGATTTTGACAAGTTGCCCTCTGATGAGGGTTGATCAAAAGTGTGAATCCTAGTATTTCCAAGAGATTAAAGAACAGGAAAGGCAAATTTGTTGCTGATCTATCCCCTACTAAGGGTTGTATGAAGAAGACAGTTGGTTCCCCTAAGCCTTGGAGCAAGGTTGCTACCAAGAAAAGGAAGATTGTTGTGTCTGATACTAAATCAGACTATGGTATTTATGATTATGTTCAGGACATCATTCCTGTGAAGAAAGCTACAACTAAGAAGACTATTGTTAGAGTCCATGATGCTCCATTGGATAATATCTCCTTTCACTATGTTGATAGTGTGAAAAAATGGAAGTATGTGTACCAAAGAAGGTTAGCCCTTGAGAAAGAGAGCTAGGTAAAGATGCCTTGGATTGCAAGGAAGTGATGGAGCTTATTTCCTTTGCTGGTCTTTTGAAAACTGTCATTGGTTTTGCAAAGTGCTATGAAATTCTTATAAAAGAATTCATAGTAAATATTTTTTAGGATTGTGCCGATGGAAAGACCAAGGATTTTAGAAAAGTATATGTTAGAGGAAAGTGTGTGGAATTTTCTCCTTTTGTCATCCACAAGTATTTGGGAAGGAGTGTTGAAGCTAAAACTGAATTGGAAGTCACTAACAACCAAGTGTGCA
Source organism: Lathyrus aphaca (assembly GCA_963966055.1). Lineage (NCBI taxonomy): Eukaryota > Viridiplantae > Streptophyta > Magnoliopsida > Fabales > Fabaceae > Lathyrus > Lathyrus aphaca. The sequence goes on from OZ014524.1 coordinate 185,501,723, forward strand.
AGGAGATAACTGGTAATTAGGTGAAAGATTGGCCTATGAAGGATAAACTTTATGTTGGAAAGCTCATGTAAAGTATGCAATTTTGCATAGGATTGGTGCTGCTAATTGGGTTCCTACCAACCACACCTCAACCATTGCAATTGGGTTGGAAAGATTTATTTATGTTGTTTGGACCAAGACAAAGTTTGATTATGGTATTTAAGTTTTTTACCAGACTATGAAGCATGCAGGCACCTTGGTTGTGAAGATACCTATAGCTTTCTTTTCTCTTTTATGTGGAATAATTCTAAGTCAACATCCTGGAATTCTCTTTGATACTGATTCTGTGTGCAAAAGAGGCTCTTCTTTGTCTCTCCAATACAAACTGTTAATAGGGAAACATGTTCCAGACATAGCTGTGACATCTATTGGAATATTATCTGACAACAAACCTACCACCATGTCTGGAGTTATCTCTAAGCTCAAAGATGCTTGTAAGGAGTTGGATAAAGTGATTCAAGCTAGTACAACAAGGAAGCTAAAGTTTGAGAAGTTAATCAAGATTCTTGAACAGGATGAAGCTACCTGTGTTGATGATGTTGACAAGGTGGAAAATGATGCAGGTGGTGATGATAGGTTTGGTTCTGATGGTTCTAATGATGGTGCTTATACTGATGAAGACTGATTTTACTCAGTTTTTTCTGTTTTGGTTTTATCTTTTGGGCTTTGCCCTGGATTATTTTTTGGCACCTTGAGTTCATGGTCTGTACCTGATATTATGATATGATGTTTATTTCATCTTTCATAGTTCTTGTTTATTTGACATATTATGGATAAAAAGGGGGAGAGCTAGCTTATTTAATCTGGAGTTAACCTTAAGCTAAAGACTCATCAAAATTAAAAGATCAGACTGGTTTTTTAGGGGGGAGCTATTTTGTTTGGGTGAGGTCTAACCAGATGTTCTAACATGTGCTAAATAGATTTATTTCTTTTGCTACACTATTCTCTGTTTTTCTATGTTTTTCTGGTTATTTGGTTCTGTGAATGTTTTAGCCAAAATTTTCCAAAGGGAGAGATTGAAGGTTCTTAGTTTGGCTGCATTTATAGTAAAACATTATTCTGACTCCTGATGTCATGTAGGATGCCTTTGACATGTTTAAAGAACATTTGTGCAGGTTTATTTGTGATGTCAGATCAGATGTCTTAACATCTGTCTGTCAGTTCTGATACATCTTTATGTAGAAAGATATGATTTGATTCTTGCATATTTTCAGCAGGTGTTTGTTTTTGTGATGGATTCAATAGGTTGCGAAAATCAAGGAGGAATTATTTGACTAACAAATGCTATTCTGTTATGAATACTTGAAGATCTTTTTATATCCTTGATTTGTTATTTTTGGAGAAAATCATGGAAGCATATCTTTTCAAATATTTGATCTGATCCAAGCCCATTCATAATGTTTCTATTTATAGGATACAAACTTAATTGTAAATAGTATGAAGAATAGTGTATTGTGAAGCATTGTGCTTTTGAGAGTCAGGGTTTGTGTTTGTGTTAATTGTGAGCCACTCTTTTATCATTCTGATATTAGGGTTGGACTGTTTTTGAGTTGTACAATTTTAATCATCCATAAGCTTTAGTAGTGGTGGTCATGTGTTCTTGAAGTGTGTCTTCTATTCTTTGTACTTTGTGATATTATCACTGTGTGTGATTTAGGGGGAGTGATAGGTGTCTCTTATCTAAGAGTTCTTAGATAGAAGTTTCATTGGGTAGTGATTAAGTGAGGAGTGTAAACTGAGTGGTATAACTCTAAATTGATACTACTAATAATGGATTTCCTTCCTAGCTTGGTAGCCCTCAGAGTAGGTGTGATTGCACTGATCAGGGTGAACAATTCCTTGTGTTATTATTCTTTTGTTTTATGTTTTATTAACCTTGTTAATGTTCAGATATTAATGTCGTGACATCTCTTTCTACATCTCATATCTAAAACCAGAATTTCATGTAGGAATTGTTAAATGTTGTAATACCAAGGAATACCATCAGTAGCAATTTCGATTGCAAAGATGTAAGTTGGCATGTCCATGTGCATAACTTCAATTCTTGGGATGTCATTTCATTGATTTATTGTAATCGTGGAAGAGAGAGTACCAAGTGTGTTGTTAGTTCTGTTGTTGTGGGTGTTGACATTAATTTTGGTAAAACTAACCTGACAGCAACATACTGGACAAGATGTTCTAACATGCTGAAGAAAAAGTTATATAGCAGGTTTAGCAAGTTGTTCAAACATCAATACAGATGTGGTTATAATACTTGGCAGATGCTGAGCCAAATGCTGAAATATCTTCAACTGTCATGATAGTATTGTTGTTTTGAGATGTCAGAGCAGATGTCTTAACATTTGTCAGTTAGTTCTGGGAAACTTTGCAGAAAGTTGTGTTTTGATTCTGGTAGTTTAACATGTATTTGTTTCTGTGATTAGTCTGATTGGTGGCGAAAATCATGGAGGAATTTTATGATTAACAGAAGCTATTCGTTTCATATATTTGAAGATATTTTCATATATTTTAGGTTGTTATTTTTGGAAAGATCTGATGTTTCCATTCTTGTGCTTTTTGGTTTTAGAAGATTTGAAGATCAATCAGTTTTTGATGAAGATCAATTCTGACTGCTTTCATTGCTCATATTCATGAAGATCCTTCTATACTTAAAGTGGTGCAACCCTAATTGAAAGGGACATAAATTAGAGATTGAGAAATTTGCTTATTCTGAGTTAGGGTTTTGTTTTTGTGTTGTTAATTGTGAGTCATTCATACATCACCTAGATGTTTGAATTGAACTGATTTTTGAGTTCTAATTTTGTCTACTCTAAGCTTTTAAGCATGAGTGTTTGTTCTTGATTGAAGCTTTTAAGCAAGATCAAGTTGTTTATCTTGGAAGAGTATTCTTCTATTTTCTTGTAAGGATTTGTTTGATTATCATAGTGTGTGATTGAGGGGGAGTAAGAGGGGGTTCTCCTATCTAAGGGTTCTTAGATAGAAATTGCATTGGGTAGTGATTAAGTGAGAAATGTAAACTGAGACTGTTTAACGTCAAATTGATACTAATGATAGTGGATTTCCTTCCTGGCTTGGTAACCCCCATAGTAGGTGAGTTTGCACCAAACTGGGTTAACAATTCCTTGTGTTATTATTGTTGTACTTTATACTGCTTTTATCTTGTAAATACTCTGATATTAATGTCGTAACATCTTATTTGACATTACATATCTGATACCAGAATTTCAATTGGTATCAGTGCAGACATCCTGCTTTGTTTCTGGGTGAGATCTAGGAACGATACTTTCGTGTACAATGGACATGGAACTATGGTTTGTCAATAGACCGCCTATTTTGGATGGCACTAATAATGATACCCGGAAATCGTGTATGGTGACTTTTCTAAAAAATATTGATAGCGAAAGCTGGAAAACAATTATCAAAGGTTGGAAACACCCTGTTGTGAAGGACAAAGATGGAAATGATACAAAATAATTGAAGCCAAAAGAGGATTGGACTAAAGAATAAGATGATCTTGCTCTTGGATACTCTAGGGCCTTGAATGTCTTATTCAATGGAGTGAATAAGAACACCTTCAGATTTATAAATAATTGTACTATTTTTAAAGATGCATGGGAGATTTTGAAGAATACTCATGAAGGAACCTCTAGGGTGAAGATGTCAAGACTTCAACTTCTTACCACCAAGTTTGAGAACTTGAAGATGAAGGAGGATGAGAGCATTCACGATTTTCACATGAATATTATTGATATTTATAATACATCTAATGTCTTGGGAGAGAAGATGTCAGAGGAGAAGCTGGTTAGAAAGATTCTCAGGTCGTTGCCTAAGAAGTTTGACATGAAGGTCACAACTATTGAAGAAGCTTAAGACATCAGCAACATGAAGGTGGATGAGCTTGTTAGGTCACTTCAAACTTTTGAATTGGCTATCAATGAAATATCTGAAAAGAAGAACAAGGTCTTAGCCTTTATCTCCAATACTAATAAAGAAGAGGTTCAATGTAACATTGAGACTGATGAAGGAATTTATAATGAAACTGTGCTTCTTGGGTGGCAAGTCAATAAGGTGCTAAAGTGTATGGATAGGAAGTCAAGAACAAATGTTGCAAATATTTCATTCAACATTAGGAAGAAAAATGATTTTCAGAGAGAAGCAAGAGTAGAGGAGGAAGACAATAAATAAAAATCTCTCACTTATAGATATGATTCTGATGAAGGATATAGTGATGTAGAACTTGCTTTTGATGAACTAGCTGCTTCCTATAGAGAATTGTGCCTCAAAAGTGCAGAAGTTTGTCAACAAAGGGAGAAACAAAAGAAACTTATAATCCAAATGAAGGAAGAAAAGGAAGAGCACGTGGAAACTATCTCTAAGCTGGAAAATGAAGTGATTGTGCTGAACTCTAAACTTGACAGAATGTCCAAGTCTGTCAGAATGCTGAACAGTGGCTCTGATTAATTAGATGAAATTCTTTAGGTTGGAAAAGTGGCAGGAGATATGAGTGGAATCATATTTAATAAGGGAAAGGATCCTCTTTCAAACTTCATTCATCCCAAACCTAAACCAAAGATGTTGAATCAAATATATCAACATCATGACAGAAGTAAATTCAATCAAGTTGAATATGTTGAACATAATTTCATGCCTCTAGTAAAGAATCAAGATGCAAATGGGAAACAAATTTCTACTTCTTTTAGTTCCTTTTTTGCTCTTGGTGATTGGATGTGTTCTGCTGCAGATTTACTTACTATTGGTTGATTACCCTTAATGCATAGTTGCTTGGTTTGTTATATTATGGCTAAAAAGGGGAGAAGTAAGTAGTAGTAGTGTTCTTTGATCGTTTCCTTGAGGGGGAGAGATTCTTCTACTAAGGGGAAGATATTTATTTTTAATTATTTGATGTATAAGAATATCTTTGTGATAAGGTTGTCATGTTTTCTGCTGCTGACTTGATGTTAGCCTCTGGTCTGGAAGAAGGGTTATTTGGTTAGTTTTAGCCAAAATATACCAAAGGGGGAGATTATTAGTTCTATTTTTGTGGGTGTTGACATTAATATTGGTAAAACTAACCTGACAGCAACATGTTCTAACATGCTGAAGAAGAAGTTCTATAGCAAGTTTAGCAAGTTGTCAGATAAAAAGTCCTGACATGGCTGCTCAGACATCAGTACAAATGTGGTTATAATACTTGGCAGATGCTGAGCCAAATGCTGAAACATCTTCAACTGTCATGACAATATTGTTGTTTTGCAATGTCAGAGTAGATGTCTTAACATCTGTCTGTCAGTTCTGGGCAACTTTGCAGAAAGTCCTGTTTTGATTCTGGTAGTTTTTTAGCAGGTGTTTATTTTTGTGATTAGTATGATTGGTGGCGAAAATCAAGGAGGAATGTTATGATTAACAGAATTTGTTCTGCTCATATATTAGAAGGTATTTTCATAATTTTCATATCTTTTAGGTTGTTTTTTTTGGATAGATCTGATGTATTCATTCTTGTGCTTTTTGGTTTTATAAGATTTGAAGATCAATCAGTTTTTAATGAAGATCAATTCTAAATGCTTTCATTGCTCATATTCATGAAGATCCTTCTCTACTTAAAGTGGTGCAACCCTAATTGAAAGGGACGAAAATTAGAGATTGAGAAAGTTGTGCATTCTGAGTTAGGGTTTTGTTTTTTTGTTGTTAATTATGAGTCATTCATACATCACCTAGATGTTTGAATTGGATTGATTTTTGAGTTGTAATTATGTCAACTCTAAGCTTTTAAGCATGAGTGTTTGTTCTTGATTGAAGCTTTTAAGCAAGATCAAGTTGTTTATCTTGGAAGAGTGTTCTTCTATTTTCTTGTAAGGATTTGTTTGATTATCACAGTGTGTGATTGAGGGGGAGTGAGAGGGGGTTCTCTTATCTAAGGGTTATTATATAGAAATTGTATTGGGTAGTGATTAAGTGAGAAGTGTAAACTGAGATTGTTTAACTTCAAATTGATACTACTGATAGTGGATTTCCTTCTTGGCTTGGTAGCCCCCAGAGCATGTGAGTTTGCATCAAATTGGGTTAACAATTCCTTGAGTTATTATTGATGTACTTTATACTGCTTTTATCTTGTTAATACTCAGATATTAATGTCGTAACATCTTATTCGACATCACATATCTGACACAGAATTTCAATTGGTATCAGAGCAAGCATACTGCTCTGCTTCTGGGTGAGGTCTAGGGACAATACTTTTGTGTAAAATGGATATGGAACTAGGGTTTGTCAACAAACCACCTATTTTAGATGGCACTAATTATGATACCTGGAAAGCGCGTCTGGTGACTTTTCTAAAAACTATTGATAGCAAAAGCTGGAAAACAATTATCAAAGGTTAGAAACACCCTGTTGTGAATGACAAAGATGGACAGGATACAACAAAATTGAAGCCAAAAGAAGAATGGTCTAGGAAGAAGATGATCTTGCTCTAAGAAACTCTAGGGCCTTGAATGTCTTATTCAATGGAGTGAATAAAAACACCTTCAGAGGAGAAGCTGGTTAGAAAGATTACCAGGTCATTGCCTAAGAAGTTTGACATGAAGGTCACATCTATTGAAGAAGCTCAAGACATCAACAACATGAAGGTGGAGGAGCTTGTTGGGTCACTTCAAACTTTTGAATTGCCTTTCAATGAAATATCTGAAAAGAAGAACAAAGTCTTAGCCTTTATCTCCAATATTAACAGAAGTTGTTATGTTTCATATAATTGAAGATATTTTCATAATTTTCATATCTTTTAGGTTGTTATTTTTTGAAATATCCGATGTTTCTATTCTTGTGCTTTTTGGTTTTATAAGATTTGAAGATCAGTCAGTTTTTAATGAAGATCTATTCTAACTACTTTCATTGCTCATATTCATGAAGATCCTTATCTACTTAAAGTGGTGCAACCCTAATTGAAAGAGACAAAATTAGAGATTGAGAAAGTTGTGCATTCTAAGTTAGGGTTTTTGTTGTTAATTGTGAGCCATTCATACATGATCTAGATGTTTGAATTGGACTGATTTTTGAGTTTTAATTTTGTCCACTCTAAGCTTTTAAGCATGAGTTTTTGTTCCTTGATTGAAGCTTTCTTGTAAGGATTTGTTTGATTATCACAGTGTGTGATTAAGGGGGGTGAAATGGGGTTATTTTATCTAAGGGTTCTTAGATAGAAATTGTATTGGGTATGATTAAGTGAGAAGTGTAAACTGATATTGTTTAGCTTCAAATTGATACTACTTATAGTGGATTTCCTTCCTGGCTTGGTAGCCCCTAGAGTAGGTGAGTTTGCATCGAACTGGGTTAACAATTCCTTGTGTTATTACTGATGTACTTTATACTTCTTTTATCTTGCTAATACTCAAATATTAATGTCGTAACATATTATTCGACATCACATATCTGATACCAGAATTTCACGTGTCAGCCATGTGATTTTCCTCACGAAGGATGTGATAGAATTCAACTTTGTTGAAGAATGGCAACAATCTCCTTGCGTAATCTCTATAAGGGATCAGTCCATGTTGTCGTGTTTCCCATTATCCTTTGATGTGATTGATCATAAATACATAATCTTCGTACACATGTAAATTATTGATCCTGAGATCAATTGCTTCTTCGAGACTGTAACACCCCAAAATTTGCCCTCTTATTTATTACCCTAACTGGCTTTTTGCTTCGCATATCATCTGCATTTCCATTAGATCATAACATTCATAATCATTCATTTTCATTAAGATCCTAAGACACGGGATCAAGGAATGTTCATGTGGTTTGAGTTTTCTATGTTCAAAGGCGATTTATCTGGCTGTTATACTCAGGTTGGGACCTGGTTTGAATTCACATCATCATGAGTATCTCCTTGTCAAAGATCATCGAATATCAGGGTTGAGTTTAATGCGATATGTGAAGATCAGTAACCAGGGTTTATCTCTATAATCATGTGGCCTTCAAAGAGTATATGGAATCGAGTGGATGGTATCTTGGTACAAGTGGTCAAGAAGGGTGTTTTCATCCAAATCAGGGTGTTTCTCATTTAAATGGGATGTGGTTGCTTGTGGTTCAGGCCAAAGTTGGAGGAGGATTTATATGGATTGTTTTAATTTCATGTTATCGAGGTGATATCATATTCTTTGTTTATCTTTAAACCCATATCAAAATGTCCAGTTATCCAAATAATATCCAAAACTCTTTGTTCCATTCAAAACATATTGAAGATCCATACCCAAAACTTGAACTTCCATTTTTGCCATTACAAAACCATATTTGACTTTTTCCCAAATAAAGTCCAAAGTCCATATTCGAATATCCAACTCAAATTCCATCATCCACAAACCATTCTAAAATTCAAGTCCATCAACTCATCTTCAAACATCTTCAAGTTCAAATATTATCCAAATTCATGTTTATCCCTATTACCTTCAGATATCCATTCTTAATTTCAATTAAATTCGTTGTCCATTTTTAGAGCAATGACACAAGCCAACTAGTTATAAACAGGAATCCAATTTTTTTTGTTTTAGAGAAATCCAATTTTTTCTATCTTATAGAAAATAAATGAGGTGTGCTAGCATTGTTGTGCTAATGGCGTTGCTTCTCTACCACAAGCATGAGGCTTTACTCTACATTTATGTTGCATTTTCTATGCTTTGCCCATTGCATTGGGTGTTGGTTTGGATCAAAACACACTTGAAACATTGGTATACAACATGGACAAGGCTCATAATTCATTCATACAAAGTGGACTTATTGTTGACCTAGTCATAATGAGGGATCCATTGTTCTTCATCGTTTCATTGACCCATTTCCATTTCAAGTGGACATTCCATTATGATTCAAGGGGATACTGTAACACCCTAAAATTTTCCCTCATTTTTATTACCTTAACTGGCTTACGTTTTCATTCATCTGTACTTTGCACTAGGTCATAACATCACAATCATGCATTTCATTAGACTTCTAAAACATGGGATCCAGAGGTTATGTGAATCATAGTTTTCTATATGTTGTGAGTTTATGTGCTCAAGATAAAGCAAGGATTTCAATTTATCAAGAAAATATATTGTCAAGATTTATCCAGATATAAGGCCTTACTCTAGTAAGGTTTATCAAGTTGCTCACTTCATCAGTATATACGTTAAGGGAATTCTCCTCTACATTGAGCGTTATTCTTCATTGCAAGTTCATCACTAACAATGTACATTTCAAGATGGATTATGGCTTCACATTCATGGGTGAATTTATGGACATTCGTCAATTAAAGATGATAGTTAGAGTTTAATGCCAAGAATATGTTTCCAGGTTTCCTTATGCTCTCATTTGCTGGTCGTTTGTGATGCAAGATAACAGAGTTTTATGGAGAAGAATTTTATGGACTATTGTTTAGGGTTCATTGAGTATGCAATTTCACATGTCATTACCTATATTCGAGTTTTATGCCTGTTTCATAATTCGTTTTCTTTCAACGCCAAGCACCAAAGTCCATTTTTCCCAAACCCATAACCATTTTAGTCAAATTCGTACCCTTTGTCCATATACAAAATGACACATTTCTAAACCATTTTTGAACCCCGTATTTTTTATATTAATTCCGTTATTTTGAGCCATTTTATCCAAAGTTCAATTAACCTTCTAACCATTTTGTCATAACTTTTCACATCCATTATTTATTTCAAATTCACTTGTTAATATTTATTAAGCCATTTAAATATACAAGTCACAAAGCTCATTTCCCTTTATTCAAATCTACTAGTCACAACCAGTTATCTACAATCCTATCATAGATAGATATTGCAAATCTGGGAAGGTTGATAAAGTTAATGAAATTATGGTAAAACACGGAGAAGAAATGTAAACCGGATAAACTGACTGATCGCATATAAATCTGTGCGATTAAGGGAGGAAAACTAACATAATTTCAAGAAGAAAAGTCTGTGATGCAAAAAGTTCAACAGGAGATAACAAAGAGAGAAATTCAGTTAGAAACCATAATAGAATTGAGAAAAGCTATAACAGATGGGTTTCCTCACTCTCCATTTTTTCGGTTTCCTTCATTTTTTTATAACTGATAGCAAACTCTTATAAAAAAAGGATAACTGAGTTTTCACAGGGAGAAACTCATATCAGTAAAAGAAGTTCATAACATGACATAATAAAATTGACAGAATATTTGTTTGCAAAGTAATGACAAAAAAGAATGGAAAATTTCTTCAATCAATCTCTTGGCGAAAAAAGCTTCAAGTAGTTCTTTCTATAAGCTCTCTCAACTCCAATCTTCAGTTAGTCTCTAGCTTCAACATCCGAATCTCCACAATCCTACAATAACAAGAAGAACTTAGCACATAAAAGGGTATCCAATCACTATGAATTAAGAATTTTAGAAGGAAAACCCCGTGAGAAAATCAGTATAACAAAGGAAAATCGGAAGAAAAATCAATTCCACAAAAATCACAAACTGCTAGCAGAAAGTTCTAACTGATCATAACAAACTTTAACAGAATCATAATTGAATTGTAACAAAATTTACCTGAGAAATCACCAAAGTATCCTTGATCCTCATCACTATAAATCAGATTCATCACTCTTCTTCAACCTCTCTCTTCACCATTTTCTGATTATTTTTCCTCATTCTTCACTCTCTGAACTTCTCTACAACATTTTTCTCCCCATTTTTTTCGTTTTCTTCTCCAACTCAATCTTCTTGAGTCACCACCATCTTCTTCATCAATCTTCACACAGGAACCTTCATAAATCCGTCAAAAAAGTTCTTGAATCATCATCAACAGATCTTCCAAAGAACTTGCACTCGTCACCATTAGTCAATCTTCTCCCTTCAACCAACACTCTTCATCATCAATTCAACAAGAATCTGCAAAGAACACCAAACCTGCAAATATCACCTTCAACGACTTCAATATGTGAATTCATCAACATCTCACACAACAAGAATTACACCTTCATCAAGTCATCGAATACACCTACAACAACAAGAATTACAACGGTACAAAATCAAATACGAAGAGAGAAAGAGCAAAGGAGGAGGTGGAATCGAATCATACCTGATCAAGGTGGTTCATCGTGGCAACGTCATCCTCCCCAAGAGTCCTCTTCAGCAAGATGAAGAAAGCAATCCACGTCTTCGTCGTCGGCGACATCGCAAGGTATGAATCTCTTCTCTATTATTCTTACGTAATGTTTGATGATCTTCGTTCTTGCATGGTGTGAGCTGTTGCGATTTGTGTGGTTTTCGACGCAGTAATTTGAGAATTTGAGCTTCGTTTTCGGATTGGAGTGAGTGAGAGAGGCTAGGGTAGGATTAGGTTGAGATCATGGTGGGAGAAGGAGAAGAGGCCACCGTTGCTTAGTCTTCTCCGATGATTATCATCGGCGGCGGTATAGATTAGGGAAGGAGATGAAGGTTGCGACGGTGGGTAGAAGAAGGGGATCTTTAGGTTTTTTTTTGAAGTTATGTGTTTCTTTATAGAAGTTTAATAAGAAATTTCATAAAAGGATCGTAAAAAGCAATAAAGAACGAAATTAATTCACACGTTTTGATTCTCAACAGATAAGAGATAGGATCTCGAGGTTTTTGGATTTTCAGCCATAACGGTGGTGACACTTGTCACCGTCTGATAGGTTTTCCTATCTTGTGATTTTGTGCGTGCAAGGCCACCACAATGTCAAGTTCCCTAGCTTTGTTAACCATCTGATGAACATAATTGCTCAGTCCACCGATCACACGGTCCAGAAGAGGCCAACGTTGTTGACTGAAGCTCAATAACATGCTCCTCCTTCTCCCATGTGTTTTGGGCCTCCAATGCATTTCTAAGCGCAACCCCCTTCTGGCCCATGATCATATTTTAACTTCACAATTTACTTTACCTACACCCCTTTCCATTTCCTTGTTCTTTTTAATTTCTATTTTTACATAGTTTTAGTTTTAATTCATTAAAACATATTAAAACACAAGATAAAATTCTAAATAAATTACAGAGACATGCTAACTCTTTATAGAATTTTTCCATGCTTTTACTTTCTGATTTCAGTAATTGTTCAATTTTTATTTTTATTTTTTCACTTAATCTCTTTCTCATGGAATTTCCACATTGACACTTCTATTTTTCCAATTTAGTTCTTCCACCTCAAGTAACATTTTCACCCCATTCTTTTTGCACCTTTTAGAGGACTCAGAAAGGAATCTAAAAATATTTTTTTAAATATTTTTAAACCCATTTTGTCCACTGTTTTAGTAGCATTATTTGTGCAAGTTTGTAAGTAATCCTTAGGTAATTTTGAGTGATCATTTGGTAGGGTTAAATTGTGAATTTTTAGGAGATATTTTAACAAAATATTAGCTTCTGTTTGGTGAATTTAGGGAATTAATTTCATAATTTTCTCATGAACATTGTTATTTGTTTGGTCCCCTTTTTGCATCTAATTTCACTTAGGTTTCCTTTAGGGTTTTAACACCTCATTAGGACATAGATTGCAGTTGTTTGGTTTTAGAACCTTAGATCACTTTAACATGGTTTAGCTAATGACTTTAGAATATTTTTATCATTAAAGATCCTTTAGCTTTAGGACTTAGGCTTAGGAATCCTTTAGTGTCTTTCCTTAGTTAGTTTGAGCTAGTTTAAGCCTATGTATTTGCATTATGTGTTTAATATGCATCATGAAGCTAATATTTGTTTTGTAGGGAGGTTGAGGTAAGCCTTGTTTATACTACTTATTTCTCATGCTCTTTATGCTTTCTAATTATGTTTGCCTTAACACTTTGTTCTTTGCTTGTATAGGCTTTCCCCTTTCTTAGAAACAACTGAACTTCCTTATGAAGTAAGTTGAATTCTAATTCTCTTTTCTTCTTTTCCTCTTCACATTAGGATTAGAAAACCACACAAATATTTAGGATCTCCTTTTGCATGCAATAAACAACTTAGGGTGTGTCTTAGTCCCCTTAGTTTGTCATTTTGCAATTTGAGTCTTTCTTTCTTATCTCATAAAGAAAAACAATAAAACACCTAATAACGGTTGAATGTTCTTATACGACAGGAAACTTTGTCGCGGGTTACTTATACACGTCCTGTTTCGGGGCGAGGTGTAAGGCATCTACCACGATGAACAAGTCTTAGTATGAGAATGTTTCACAATCAAATTCAAAACACTTCTCTAAAAGACAAACAACAAACAATAAGCGTCTTTTCATGCGGGAATTCTTCTCTCACCTCATTCACTCTTAACGCGAACTTGCGACGACTTTTCTCATTTTCCAGACGTTAAACGCAATCGTACCAGACGAGCCTGCAACACCTGAGCATAGGCATAAGCAGTTCAATTCGTAAAAAACACAAACAAGTTCTAACTTAGTTAGGCGAATTACGTCGACTCTGATCCTCATTTTACCAATGAGGTACGTAGGCAACGGGGTAGGGCCCGTTCGAGCATACTCTTTATTTTCCCTACATTTTCCCTCTTTCTTTTCGATCTCTTTTTCCAATTCCCTTCCTCATTCCAATTCAAGTTAGTAGTTCTTTTGTTCAGCAACATCTTATTTCTCACCCTTTGAAAGAGACTAACAAGTGTGGATCCCGTCGGGTACGACGAATGATATGTGGTGCTAATACCTTCCCAGGTTGTAACAGACTTCCGAACCTAGATATTTGGTGCGCATGACCTTGTCCTTTCCTTTTCTCTTTGGTTTGTGCAACATTACCTTTCCCATTCATTCGGGATAAAAATGTCTGACTGGCGACTCTACCTTTTCCGCGCCACTTTCGCGTTTGTACTAGGACGAAAATCCTGGAAGCGACAGCTGGCGACTATGTTGGGGATCGAACCCAGAATATTTGGTTTCCCCTTTGAGAGTCAATCCTAGCGCCTGTTTGTTTTTGTTTCTTTGGGTGTTTATATGTTTGTTGTTGTGTGCTTTAGTTTAGGTTTACTGTTCTTATTTACAACTTTACTTTACATTATTTATTTACCGCTTTCAGTATTTATTTTCCATGCATCATATATATTGGACTGTGCTGGTTTGGATTTTTTTTGTGTGGGTGGGGCTACTGTGAGATAAGCCAAATACCCGACTTGAGTGCACCATAGGATTAGCGTGGACAGACATTGTAATCGCATGGTTACATGATGAATGGCGATGTGTTCCACACCGAGACTGCGACTGTCTTGGAACTATTCCGTGTGGGGGTTTTCCCCACTTCAGGGTACGACCTCGATAATTATGTGCTCTGGTGACCGATCTTCGAGGACCTTAGTGAAAACACCCCTCTCTAGTGATGACAGTGGCAGACCACATTTGTTGGCAAATTCACTCGCATCCGAGGGCCCACTGGAAACTTGCATAGGATGACCTGGTTCTCTCATAGGAATCCAGTTAAAGCAAACTGTTCGTATGATGATAGTACTGTATCCCAAGTGTAGCGGTAAAAACATGAGTGTAAGCTATTAGTTATCTTAACTCAAAGTAAACAGAGTCACCACCACGCTTTTATTTTATTCCAAAAGGAAAAGGAAAAAAGGGCGAATAAATCCTAATGAATCTAAAAGCAAGAAAATCTAAAGAAACACATCAGAGAACGGGTAAGGGGATAAGTTACAAAATGGGAAGGTTTTATGCATCCAAAATGTTTGTGGTACTCCACGGGAGCCCTTCGAAAAATTTACTGTTTTTGGTTTGAAAATGGTTTGTAAAATATGAGTGGAGGGATGGGAAAAGAATTATTTTTTAATATTTTTGTGTTTGGAGAGGTTTACCATCTCATGCCTACGTACCCACAAAGTGCAATGCGAGATCAAAACCCCATAGTTTGTGGTACAAATAGTGAAAAAGGTGGGTTATGATTAATTTTATTAAGTGGGGAGAACTTGTCATTTTTAAGTGGATAGCCAAACAAACTACCATGAGAATGAAGGCATGGACTCATACATCATTATGGGGAGGGTGCCAACTCGGATAAAATCAACGAGTATGCCACTAAACCCCCACGAATGACAAAAGACTCAATTACATCAAACTACAACCATGGAGATTGAGATACTTACACCCGACTAAAGAATAATGACTCATAATCGGCACTTTTTTAAAGAAAAACAAACAAAAGTGCACAAAGGCACAAAACAATTTGAATGAGTTTGGTTCTTTTTATTTTTTTTTAATTAAAGTCAAAATGATTAAATTCATTGATTTTTTAAGAGAAAATAAAAAAAAAAAGTAAAATTTACTTGACAAAAGTCAAGGTTTTATTTATTAAAGAGGTGATGATTTGAAAAAAGAAGGAATCCTTTGAAAAAGGGAGAAGATTTTGAAAATTAAAGAAGGGGAGGAGATGAAGGGACTATCCTAAAAAAGAAAATAAAGAGATGTAGGAAGAAAGATCTAACCAAACTTGATGATACTTTCAATTATGTGCATAAGAGTTCCATCCTTATAAGCTAGCAAATGGCCAAATAAAGGCAAGTTCCAATCTTCATGAAGGCCAAGGCAAAGGAAATGTGTCCTAAAAATCTAAGTTCAAATCTTCATTCCAAAGCCAATGATAGTCACCAATAGTCCACAAATTAAAGTCACAATTTTTTTAGAGATTTAATCCTTTATTAATGTTTTATGTCCAAATGGAAAATCACACAATCAAAATAAGAACAATAAACATAAATTTAATTAGGGGAGAGTTGTAACACCCCGGAAATCTAAATTTAATTATTTAGTCATTTAATTAATTAATTTAGAAAAATTGGAGAGTTTGGGATTAATTGGAGAATTTTGGAGAAAAAGAGTATTTTTATATAATAAGGATAGATAGTGTTTTATTATACTATTTTATTATTATTATTAAAAATATATTAAAGAAAAGGGTAAGGTGGTCCTTTTGTAAAAATTATGAGGGTAAAGTGGGAAAAGACTTAACTGGGATAATGTATCCAAAGAGGGAATACGATTAGTTTTCTAACATTATCGTGTTTTTGGGAAAAGAGGTGCTCTGAAGGAAAAAGGGAGAGGAAGAGGAAGCTCAGAGTCAGGAGGCTGTGGAGAACCCCAGAGAAAAGTGTAAAGCGAAGAAATTCTCTAAGGTATGGGGAGTTTTTATAATCTATCGTAAATGTGTAAGAATTAGACTATGAATAGATTAGGATTGTATGAGTTATGAGTTTTAGGTGTTTTTGAGTTAGGTTGAGTTTGTGAGTGAAATCCTGATGAAATAGAGTCAGAATAATGTGTTGAATCCTATAAATGATGGTATAAATGATTGTTCTGATGTTATGGTGTTTTGTTTGATGTATTGGAATGATTTTGAGGTGAAATAAGATGAACCCGTATTAGAAAAATTGGGATTTTGGGGGTTTTTGAACAGTCTGTACGAAGCAGCAGATGTCTGCTATAAAACGTGCGTTAGCCGGTTAACGCTATGGGTTAACCGGTTAACCATTGTAATTTTGGTGAATTTCTGGAAATTTTGTAGGCGTTAACCGGTTAACGTTATGAGTTAACCGTTTAACACTGTTTGGATGCTAAATTTTAATTCTTGAAAAATTCATAACTTTCAAACCGTAAGTCCGATTCGCATTCCGTTTGAAGCATCGGTACGAGCATAAACTGAACTTTATTTTGATGAATAAAAATGAGAAAAATGCAAAAGTTTTTATAAATGAAGTTATGAAATAACCTTGTAATTGTCTCATAATTTACCGGGTACGGGTCAATTCTGGATGTGTCAGAGTGGTTAGAGAACCTGTGTTCTGGGTGTAATGTCATGATGATATATAGGATTATTTGATGATTGTTTTGCTGATTGAAATGAATGATGCGAATTATTTTGATGAATTTACGATGTAGCGCATCATTGCATTTAATAACATTCACGATGGGGCTTCGGCCTATTTATTTTCTTGAATCCCATTGTGTGGATTGAAGTGTCTCGATGATTTACGATGTGCTCCTTTGTGGAGGGTTGATGGTCATGTATCCATCTCACGATGAAAATGGTACCACATGCATATTGCATATCAGGATGTTAGAATTGCATATTTTGGATGAATGTTCATGACTGTGTTGGTGTTGTTTGATTTCATGATCCTGTTGTTGTTGATGCTGAATTTTATAGTTGATGATGTCATGATATGTTGCACTAATTTATTTAAGTTCTATATTCTTGTACGTTTATGATATATTATGATTACTCACCCTGCCTGCTTGGAAATGTTGCCTCTTTCGTGGGTAACTTGCAGATGATAAAGAATAGGCTTGCAGTGCAAGAGGAGTTATTTATGAGTCTCGGAGCCGTGCTTTAGTGTTCCTTAGAAGTGGTTTTGGTCTATATGTCCTGCTCTGTGTCATATAACACTGGGATGGGTTTTCTTTTACTAAACTGTTTTCAGTTATGTTATTATTTGGATAAATGCTTTCCATGTTATGATGTTAAATTCAGGATGGTGAAAATTATGTTTATGAAATAAACTACTGAAGTTTTGAATTATGATGTTTAAATTCCGATGCGAAATGATTTATGATATTCTTGATGTTGATTAACCCGTGTTACGGGACAGGACACTGTTTGTGTTGAATTATGATGATATGTGATACCCTTATTCGATGAATTACTCTGATATTATTTAAATATTTTATTTTGGGTAGAAGGGTGTTACATTAGTGGTATCAGAGCCTGGTTGGTCTGTCCGGCCAAGTCTTGTTATTGTCAGTCAGTTGTCAAGTCGTTATTTAATTAATGATTATTCTCTTCTGATGTGGTAAGTGTTATGCAGAATGGCTGGAAACAACACGCGTGCTCTCGCTGATGCTATTGCAGCTCTTGCTCAGACTGCTGCGCGTAACAATGCGCATGATGAGTTTCGTGCCTTGGAGAAATTCCAGAGGAATAATCCACCTGTGTTTGAAGGAACTCATGACCCGGCGAGCACACAGAAGTGGCTCAAGGCAATTGAGAAGATTTTCAGAGTGATGGTGTGTGCTGACGCGCAGGAAGTTCAATTCGGGACTCATATGTTGTCTGAGGAAGCTGAGGACTGGTGGGATAATACACGTCAGCGTCTAGAGGATGAGGCTGTTGTGGTGACTTGGACTGTGTTTAAGGCAGATTTCCTTAAGAAGTATTTTCCGGAAGATGCTCGTGGTAGATTGGAGGTAGAATTCCTTAAGCTGAAGCAAGGAATCATGACAGTGGCAGAGTATGCTGCCAAATTTGAAAGGCTGGTGAAGTGTCCTCACTACAACAGGGCAGATGTTGAACTTTCCAAGTGCCTTAAGTTTGAGAATGGGTTGAGACCTAAAATTAAGCAGGGAATTGGATGTCAACAAATTCGCAAATATGCAGAGTTAGTCGATAAGAGCCGTATTTATGACGATGACAGCCGAGCTCGGTCAACTCACTATAAACAGTTGAGCGAGAAGAAAGACAAGAGTCAGTATAGAGGGAAACCTTATGTGACTACTGGTGATAAAGGGAAGCAGAAGGCATCTGATGAGAAGAAGCAAAGTAGGGGAGCTGCTAATGTACCTGTTAAGTGTTACAAATGTGGAGAGGCAGGTCATAAGGCCGATGTGTGTACCACCAGAGTTATGAAATGTTACCGTTGTGGCAAGCTGGGGCATAAGATGAGTGATTGTCCTAATGAAGGTCCAACCTGTTACAATTGTGGTGAGCAAGGGCATATCAGCGCCCAATGCCAGAAACCAAAGAAGAATGTTGTTACTGCTCAGAATGCTGGGAGAGTTTTTGTGTTAGCTGGTTCAGAAGCTCCAAAGAAGGACAACTTGATCAGAGGTACCTGTTTTATTAATAATACTAAGTTGATTGCTATTATTGACACTGGAGCTACACATTCATTTATTTCTCTTGAGTGTGCTAATAGATTGGGTTTAAAGTTGTCTAATATGAACGGTAATATGATAATAGAGACTCCTGCTAATGGTTCTGTGACTACCATGCTTGTTTGTTTGAAGTGTCCTTTGACAATTTTTGAGAAGAATTTTGTGATGGATTTGGTGTGCCTACCATTACACCAAATCGATGTTATCCTTGGTATGAACTGGTTGGAATTCAATCATGTTCATATTAACTGTTATAGTAAGACAGTGAAGTTCCCTGAATTAAGCGAGAATGGTGAGTTGATGTTTTTATCTGCTAAGCAAGTGGATGAACTCGTATTGGATGAAGCTTTGATGTTTGCAGTGTCTGCATCATTACAAGTTGATGATAAGACTGTCAGTGCAGAGTTGCCTGTGGTTTGTGAATTTCAAGATGTGTTTCCTGGTGATATAAGTGATTTACCACCGGAACGTGAAATTGATTTTTCTGTGGACTTAGTACCGGGTACGAGTCCTGTCTCGATGGCTCCTTATAGAATGTAGGCTTCAGAGTTGAATGAGTTGAAGAAAAAATTAGAATAATTGTTAGAGAAGAGGTTCATTAGGCCCAGTGTTTCTCCTTGGGGTGCTCCGGTGTTGCTCGTTAAGAAGAGGGATGGTAGTATAAGATTGTGTGTCGATTACTGACAGTTGAATAAAGTGACTATCAAGAATAAGTACCCACTTCCGAGGATCGATGATTTGATGGATCAGCTAGTAGGTGCTTGTGTCTTTAGCAAAATTGATTTGAGGTCTGGTTATCATCAGATTCGAGTTAAAGCTGATGATATTCCGAAGACAGCTTTCAGGACGAGATATGGGCATTACGAGTATACGGTGATGTCGTTTGGGGTTTCTAATGCGCCTGGTGTGTTTATGGAATATATGAATAGGATCTTTCATGAGTATCTTGATAAATTCGTGGTGGTTTTCATAGATGATATCTTGGTATATTCTAAATCAGAAGAAGAACATGCCGAGCATTTGAGGGTTGTGTTGCAAGTGTTGAGAGAAAAGAAATTGTTTGCTAAATTATCTAAGTGTGAGTTCTGGTTAAAGGAAGTGAGTTTCCTCGACCATGTAATTTCAAGTGGTGTAATTTCTGTGGATCCTTCAAAGATTGATGCGGTATTGTAGTGGGAGACTCTGAAGTCAGCTACAGAAATTTGTAGTTTTCTTGGATTGGTTGGTTACTATCGTAAGTTCATTGAAGGTTTTTCTAAGATAGCTTTACCGTTGACGCAATTGAATAGGAAGAGTCAAGCGTATGTGTGGGATGTTGCTTGTGAAGAGAGTTTCATAGAACTGAAGAAAATATTAACGACCGCGCCAGTGTTGGTCTTACCGAATCTAGATGAGTCCTTTGTAGTTTATTGTGATGCTTCCAAGATGGGTCTTGGTGGAGTTTTGATGCAGGATAATAAGGTGGTTGCTTATGCTTCTAGACAGTTAAGAGTTCATGATAGGAACTATCCTACTCACGACTTAGAGTTAGCAGATGTGGTGTTTGTGCTTAAGATTTGGAGGCACTACTTGTTTGGTTCAAAATTTGAAGTATTCAGTGATCACAAACGTTTAAGGTACTTGTTTGATCAGAAAGAGTTAAATATGAGACAAAGGCGGTGGCTTGAATTATTGAAATATTTTGATTTTGATTTGAATTACCATCCTGGTAAGGCAAATGTTGTGGCTGATGCTTTGAGTAGGAAGTCGTTGCATATTTTGATGCTTATGGTGAAAGAATTAGAAATGATCGAACAATTCAGAGACATGAGCTTGTTGTGTGAAACTACTACTGATAGTGTGAAATTGGGAATGTTAAAGATGACCAGTGAGATTTTGGAAGAAATTCGTAAGGGTCAGAAATCTGATTTGACATTAGTTGATCAATTGATGTTGGTTGATCAAGGTAATGCAGGTGACTTTCGAGTTGATGGAGATGGAGTTTTGAGATTCCGAGATAGAGTATGTGTTCCGGATATTATAGGAATTAAAAAGAGTATTTTAGAAGAGGGGCACAAGAGTCGAGTGAGTATTCATCCTAGTGCTACGAAGATGTATCAGGATTTACGCAGGTTGTTTTGGTGGCCGGGTATGAAAAGAGACATTGCTGAATTTGTATATGCTTGTTTGATATGTCAGAAGTCAAAGATAGAACATCAGAGACCTTCAGGTATGATGCAACCATTGAATGTTCCTGAGTGGAAATGGGATAGTATTTCCATGGATTTCGTGACTGGGTTACCTAAGACTGCTAGAGGTAATGATTCGATTTGGGTAATTATTGACCGGTTAACTAAGTCAGCACACTTCTTGCCGATGAAGATTAACCATTCCATGCAAAGGTTAGCTGAGATTTATATTGAGGAAATTGTGAAGTTGCATGGTGTACCTTCGAGTATTGTATCGGATAGAGATCTGCGGTTTACGTCGAGGTTTTGGAAGAGTTTGCAGGATGCCTTGGGTACTAAGTTGAGGATGAGTTCTGCTTATCACCCGCAAACGGATGGTCAGACGGAAAGAACAATCCAATCTTTAGAAGATTTGCTGAGAGCTTGTGTATTAGATCAAGGAGGGTCTTGGGATAGTCATTTGTCGTTGGTCGAGTTTACGTACAATAACAGTTTTCATGCTAGTATCGGGATGGCTCCATATGAAGCGTTGTATGGCTGACGTTGTCGTACTCCATTGTGTTAGTATGAGTCTGGAGAGAGTTTAGTGCTTGGGCCAGAGATTGTCCAAGAAACAACTGAAAAGATAAAAATGATTCAGGAAAGGATGAAAACGTCGCAGAGTCGTCAAAAGAGTTATCACGATAAGAGAAGGAAAGCACTTAAGTTCCAAGAGGGAGATCACATGTTCTTAAAAGTTACTCCTACGACTGGTGTGGGAAGAGCTTTGAAGTCTAGAAAGCTCACTCCACGTTTTGTCGGTCCGTATCAGATTATGCAGAGGATAGGGGAAGTGGCCTATTGAGTGGCTTTACCTCCCTCTCTTGCAAATTTACATGATGTATTCCATGTATCACAGTTGAGGAAGTACATTCCGGACCCGTCGCATGTAATTTAGATAGATGATGTTCAGGTGAGGGATAATCTAACGATTGAAGCTTTACCAGTGAGGATTGATGGTAGAGAATTGAAGCAACTACGAGGCAAGGAGATTGCTTTAGTGAAGGTATTGTGGGGAGGACCAGCTGGAGAAAGTTGGACTTGGGAGCGGGAAGATCAGATGAGGGAGTCGTATCCGACTCTATTTACTTCAGGTAATTTTCGAGGACGAAAATTCTTTAAGTAGGGGAGAGTTGTAACACCCCGAAAATCTAAATTTAATTATTTACTCATTTAATTAATTAATTTAGAAAAATTGGAGAGTTTGGGATTAATTGGAGAATTTTGGAGAAAAAGAGTATTTTTATATAATAAGGATAAATAGTGTTTTATTATACTATTTTATTATTATTATTAAAAATATATTAAAGAAAAGGGTAAGGTGGTCCTTTTGTAAAAATTATGAGGGTAAAGTGGGAAAAGACTTAACTGGGATAATGTATCCAAAGAGGGAATACGATTAGTTTTCTAACATTATCGTGTTTTTGGGAAAAGAGGTGCTCTGAAGAAAAAGGGAGAGGAAGAGGAAGCTCAGAGTCAGGAGGCTGTGGAGAACCCCAGAGAAAAGTGTAAAGCGAAGAAATTCTCTAAGGTATGGGGAGTTTTTATAATCTATCGTAAATGTGTAAGAATTAGACTATGAATAGATTAGGATTGTATGAGTTATGAGTTTTAGGTGTTTTTAAGTTAGGTTGAGTTTGTGAGTGAAATCCTGATGAAATAGAGTCAGAATAATGTGTTGAATCCTATAAATGATGGTATAAATGATTGTTCTGATGTTATGGTGTTTTGTTTGATGTATTGGAATGATTTTGAGGTGAAATAAGATGAACCCGTATTAGAAAAATTGGGATTTTGGGGGTTTTTGAACAGTCTGTACGAAGCAGCAGATGTCTGCTATAAAACGTGCGTTAACCGGTTAACGCTATGGGTTAACCGGTTAACCATTGTAATTTTGGTGAATTTCTGGAAATTTTGTAGGCGTTAACCAGTTAACGCTATGGGTTAACCGGTTAACACTGTTTGGATGCTAAATTTTAATTCTTGAAAAATTCATAACTTTCAAACCGTAAGTCCGATTTGCATTCCGTTTGAAGCGTCGGTACGAGCATAAACTGAACTTTATTTTGATGAATAAAAATGAGAAAAATGCAAAAGTTTTTATAAATGAAGTTATGAAATAACCTTGTAATTGTCTCATAATTTACCAGGTACGGGTCAATTCTAAATGTGTCAGAGTGGTTAGAGAACCTTTGTTCTGGGTGTAATGTCATGATGATATATAGGATTATTTGATGATTGTTTTGTTGATTGAAATGAATGATGTGAATTATTTTGATGAATTTACGATGTAGCGCATCATTGCATTTCATAACATTCACGATGGGGCTTCGGCCTATTTATTTGCTTGAATCCCATTGTGTGGATTGAAGTGTCTCGATGATTTACGATGTGCTCCTTTGTGGAGGGTTGATGGTCATGTATCCATCTCACGATGAAAATGGTACCACATGCATATTGCATATCAGGATGTTAGAATTACATATTCTAGATGAATGTTCATGACTGTGTTAGTGTTGTTTGATTTCATGATCGTGTTGTTGTTGATGCTGAATTTTATAGTTGATGATGTCATGATATGTTGCACTAATTTATTTAAGTTCTATATTCTTGTACGTTTATGATATATTATGATTACTCACCCTGCCTGCTTGGAAATGTTGCCTCTTTCGTGGGTAACTTGCAGATGATAAAGAATAGGCTTGCAGTGCAAGATGAGTTATTCATGAGTCTCGGAGCCGTGCTTTAGTGTTCCTTAGAAGTGGTTTTGGTCTATGTGTCCTGCTCTGTGTCATGTAACACTGGGATGGGTTTTCTTTTACTAAACTGTTTTTAGTTATGTTATTATTTGGATAAATGTTTTCCATGTTATGATGTTAAATTCAGGATGGTGAAAATTATGTTTATGAAATAAACTAATGAAGTTTTGAATTATGAAGTTTAAATTCCGCTGCGAAATGATTTATGATATTCTTGCTGTTGATTAACCCGTGTTACGGGACAGGACACTGTTTGTGTTGAATTATGATGATATGTGATACCCTTATTCGATGAATTACTCTGATATTATTTAAATATTTTATTTTGGGTAGAAGGGTGTTACATGCTGCGTCTGATATAGGATTTGAAATAGCAAATCAAATGTACTTAAGAACAAATGGCTAAAAGGCCCAACAACAACCAGAATTTAATTGGTTTAATAAAAAAAACTCAATAAAATGAACAGAACAAAAACGAATACTCTTCTTCTTCCTGTAATCGACGCGCTACCTTTTTTTTTCACACAAACCAAAAAATCGTCTGATTCCTTCTTCTTCTAAATTCTTTGCCGACCACTAATCACTGCTTTCAACTCAAATGCATCGCTGACGGCTCTTTGAAACAATAACGACATCACCGCTTCAGATCTCACTCTCATAAAGACTTGCAGAAACGCCACCGTGAATAATCTTTGTTTCTTCTGTTTGTCAAAGCCTTGCGGTTTAGAATTATTGTCGTTGTTGATGATGTGGAAGAGGATTGAAGATAGGGGGAGCTAAAGTTTTGAGATGAGATTGAAAGTTGATTTGAATCTTTGAGGTTTGATTTTGTCAGGGAGATTTTGGCTTTTCATAGCTTGGAGAAATTGAAGAGAATTTGTAATGTATTTATATAATAATGGGGAGGATTGGCGCTGATTTTTTTGGGTTCAATTTGTTGTGCATTTTAGGAGTCACGAGTTGTGTTGCAGGCTGCGTGTTATTTGCTTTGAGTGAAGTCGTTTTGTGTATAGAGGGTGTCGTTTTTCTCTTGTTTCGCGGTGTTTTGCCTCACGGTTTGCTCGTGTTCGTTTATAGCTTCAGCTGGTGTGAATTTTGCAGATGCGTTTTATGTTATGATAGGCGTGTGTGTTCCGTGTTTTGGCTGTGAAAATTGCATTTTGGTGTGTGCATAATTTGTCTGCGTTTTATTCCCTCTTCATCTGCGTTTTGGGTGTGGATGAGTCACATGTGGAGTTGTTCTTTTGCATTGCGTTTTGACTTCATTATGTTTGCGTTTTGGCCTGCGTGATGGCTTGCTTGTACCGCTTGGCATGTACTTGGAGAGGTGTGTTTGTGTGTAACGTTCAAGTGCAAGGCTTAGTTGTGCAGTTGGTTTCACGTACGGCTGAGAAAAGGTGAAGGAAAAGCTGCATTTTTAATTATTTTTTTGTGGCTGAAAAGTATGATGGCATTGAACATGTGGCTGAAAAGTGACTAGAACATGGGCTTGTGCGGTTGGGGCTTTCTATGAACTTTTTTAGTTTATTTGGTGTGAAAAACATAAAGTGGGCTTATGGTATTTAATTTGGCTAAAGAACTTTGTTTTCTTCTATTATTTTTTTTGTAACTAATTTTGTAATATATATTTTGGTGATGAATATGAAATGAACAAGTGATAATGAATATTGGAAAAAAAATGGAGATTAAAAAAAATGGGTTATGGAAATTGGATAGTAAAATATGTTTATGAATTATGGAATTTAGAAATTGGATAAAAAGGAATTTGATTAAAACAAATGGATGTTGAATAAAAAAAATTGGAAATTGGTAGAAAATGGATATTCGGATAATCGAACTAGAAATATGGTATATGGATCGAATAATAAGAATGAATAGAATTGGATATGGAACTAGATATTTTTGTGAAATGAGCCAATTACCACCACATCAGAAGACTTGATGCGCTTTGGCATGGGCTGCTCGCCGACTAAGACAGTACATGCTGACTCATACCACTCTATTGATTTCCAAGATGGACCCTGTTAAGTACATCTTCGAAAAGCCAACTCTAACCAGGAGAGTAGCTCGATGGAAAATGATTCTGACGGAATACGATATCCAGTACACTTCATAAAAAGCCATCAAGGGAAGTGTATTATCGGATTATCTGGCCCAACAACCAATTAAGGATTACCAACCAATGACGTTTGAATTCCTGGATGAGGACATCATGTTCCTCAAGTCGAAAGACTGTGAAGAACCTCTCCCGGAGGAGGGGCCAGACCCCGAATCCAAATGGAGTCTGATGTTTGACAGGGCCTTTAACATGAATGGTAGTGGAGTTGGTGTTGTCATTATCTCGCCGGAAGGGATCCATATGCCTTTAATGGCCCGACTAACTTTCGAATGCACTAACAATGAAGCAGAGTATGAAGCCTGCATAATGGGGATCGAGGAAGCAATTAATCTGAGGATCAAGAACCTCGAGATCTTTGGCGATTCGGCCTTAGTTATTAACCAAGTTAACGGAAAATGGCTGGTTCATCAACCTCATTTGACTCCTTATAGGGACTATACCAGGAGATTGTTAACTTTCTTCATGAAATTCAAGATGCACTACATACCACGAGACGAGAATCAATTTGCTGATGCTTTGGCGACCTTGTCTTCCATGATCAAGGTTCATCAAAAGAACTATGTTCCTATAATTGATGTATCTCGTCTCGAGAGACCGGCATATGTATTTTCAATTGAAGGTAGTAACGATAACAAACCTTGGTATTACGATATCAAGCAATTTCTGAATTCTCAGGAATACCCGCCAGGCGCATCAAGCAAAGACAAGAAGACCCTTAGGAGGCTGGCAGGCGGGTTCTTCTTAAATCAAGATGATGTGCTCTACAAACGGAACTTCGACATGGTCTTGCTCAGATGCGTGGATAGACACAAATCAGGCCTGTTGATGCAAGAAGTTCATCCTTCGGTACCCATGCTAGAGGACATGTTATGGCAAAGAAACTTCTCAGGTCGGGGTATTATTGGATCACCATGGAATCCGATTGCTGCAAATACTCTCACAAGTGCCACAAGTTCCAAATTTACGCTGATAAGGTGCATGTACCTCGAAATCCACTAAGTGTCATGTTTTCACCTTGGCTCTTTGCCATGTGGGGCATTGATATGATTGGAAAGATCGAGCCAATTGCTTCTAACGGACACCACTTCATCCTAGTTGCCATAGACTATTTCACGAAGTGGGTCGAAGTGGCATCTTATGCCAATGTCACCAAAAAGGTGGTAGCCCGATTCATCAAAAAGGATATCATCTGCCGGTATGGAATTCCCGAAAGAATCATTAGTGATAATGGTTCTAATATCAACAATAAGATGGTGGCAGATCTATGTCGGGATTTCAAGATCGAGCATCACAACTCTTCACCGTATCACCCAAAGATGAATGGCGTCGTCGAGGCGTCCAACAAGAACATCAAAAAGATTGTGCAAATGATGGTTGTGACATACAAATATTGACATGAGATGCTACTGTTTGCACTACATGGGTACCGGACATCGATGCGCACTTCGACAGGGGCAACCTCGTTCTCACTTGTATATGGTATGGAGGCAGTCCTACCAGTTGAAGTCGAGATCCCTTCGCTGAGATTAATGATGGATGAAAAGCTTGATGAAGCTGAGTAGCTCCGTTCCATGTACAATCAGTTGAGCCTCATTGAAGAGAAACGCCTAGCAGCTGTATGCCATGGACAATTGTATCAAAGGAGAATGAAACGGGCTTTCGACCAGAAAGTACGACCAACGCTACATACCTGGCGACTTAGTGCTAAAAAGGATTATTCCTCCTAATATAGATTATAGGGGCAAGTGGACACCCAATTATGAAGATTCATTCATGGTTAAAAAGGTCTTCTCACGCGGGGCCTTAATGTTAACAACCATGGATGGCGAGGACTTCAAATCCCATGTCAATGTAGACGCGGTTAGAAAATACTTCGTATAAAGAGACCTGTTGGACAAAAATAGAATAAAGGTCTAGGCAAAAAAAGGGCAACCCGGCGAGCCAAAAACAGAATAAAAATGCTCAGGAAAAAATTAGGGAAATATCTTAAAAGATGTAAACCCGCTGAGTTGAAAAGCCACATGGCACAACTCAGGCAAAAAAGGGTATCCCGGTGGATTGAAAACCTGAAAGGGCGATCCACACAAAAGAGAGATTAAAATGAACGATTGCTATCTACGGGGTCTATAATTCATCATTTGCAATCATAGGTAATCCAAGGGTTGGAGATCATTTCAATCGTCTTCCTCCAAAGCGAAGAATGTGAAGAGTCTTGAGGACATACAAGTCATAGTTGGGTCAAAGTTTGATGAGATTTGGTTTTCGCATTTCCATTAGGATATTTTACTTTCATTTTATGTAATTTCCTCTTTCTAGGGATTGCTTCTCAGTGTAATGCCTATTCATGGCCATTCTTCAAACAATAAAAGTGCAATTTCATTCAAATTTGCATCCATATGTTTTTGTTTTTCATTGATTGAAAAAACGCCCAACAAATTGTGATAAATATCGCGTTACGAATACATGAATGCCTTATAACACATGCAGGAGAGTAAAAACATTTGACACATATCTGAGGTGTTGGGTGACTGGGATGGTGATTCAGACCATGAACCCGAGGCATGCAGGCCAGACTAACTCTTCATTTTGCAGGCACTATCAATCGTGTTCATGCAGGTACAGGTGTTACTAGCAAAGCCATTTCCAGCACAGAACTTCAGGAAACCTTCCTCAGCATATTATTGAGCAAAAGTCCTCAGAACTTCCTCTTTGATGTTTTCCATTATCCCCAGCAGATTTGGAAATGGAAATTTCTCCCAGAATAACAATAGAAAGCTGCCGATGTTCTCCTCAAGCAGAGAGTCTTTCCAAACGTAAGAAGTATTTCCCATCAGAGTCTTCTTATCCCCATCGGTGCATGCAGTTTTGTTACACTCCAGTAGTGGTGAAGGTAGCGAGAAGTCAGATGGTTTACCTTCTTTCACAGCGCTATTCATAATTCTCCCCAGTGAAGTTTCCAAGTAAAGTCCAATCCTCATTAGCATCTCTTCCCCAAGCAGTAGATTGTGTATCTGAGGAGTTCCCTAGCAGTTTTCTTCTTCAGCAGAGTACTAACACACCTGATTCCCCCTATTGAGTCAGAAAAGTATCACTTCCCCAAAGGAGTTCAACGGGTAGCGTACCTCTCAAATCAAGTTCATCCCCAATAGGGTCTTGGCTCTCGAATCCTAAAGTCCAATTTATTTTTGGCAATGGTGGTAGTTCAGAGCCAGTGTGTCATTAACATTATCCCCTGCAAATTTGCTTTTTTCCCCATAGGGATTCATCAAATCATTGTAGTGATTATTTCATTCCCAATGAAGCTACTAGAGATGCCTGTTATCTCCTCATCATGAGCGCTTTTGCATTTGCATTTAGTAATCATCATTACATTTGCATCCTCTAAAGCGTAGCATTTCCATCATTATGGAGCATTACACCATGGGAAAATTTAAATATATGCATACGAAGCATAAGCCAATTTTGGTACCTTGCACAAAAGCCCGAAACAATATTTCTTCAATCAGACCGAAGTATCCCCAGTTGAGTCTCCATTCCACCAATGGGTTCATCTCTTTGATCCTCCGTTTAAGTACAATGGCATCACTTTTATCGTTTCCATTTCAATACGATGGTCTCATGTCGAGTTATCATTTAAGTACAATGATCCTGTTTCTTTTGATTCCATCTCAATACAATGGTTCCATCTTTCCGATTCCATCTAAGTATGTTGGTCTTGTTTTCTTTTAGTTATCATCGAAGTACGATGAACTCATCCCGTTTGATTCTGTCTGAGGTCAGTTTCATTTTTGTGAGTTGTCATTCGAGGATGGTATTCTCTTCTTCAAGTCCTTCTGAGGTTGGTCTTGTTGTTTTGGCTATCATTCGAAGATGGTATATCATTTTGAGTATATTGATTGAGGTCAGTATGTCTCTTTTGCAAAGTCTTCCTGAGGTCAGTCTTTGTTTCTAGTTATCGACTAAGGCCGGTATACCATTGCGTTTCCATTAGAGGATGGTTTTATGTTAGATTCGAGGATCATACTTTGAGTTGTCATTCGAGGAGGGCATTTTTCCCAATACATTTCATTTTACACAGAGTTCAAATTTTCCGGTTTATTCGGGTATTCAATCCCTCCATACCTTGAACATCTGAAAGTCATGGCTATCATCCATTCAGGTCTATAGTTGATTGAATAGGGGCAGCTATAACACCCTAAAATTTGCTCTCATTTTTATTACCTTAACCGGCTTACGTTTGCATTTATATGTACTTTGCACGAGGTCATAACATCACAATCCTGCATTTCATTGGACTTCTAAAACATGGGATCCAGAAGTTATGTGAATCATAGTTTTCTATATGTTGTGAGTTTTTATGCTCAAGATAACGCAAGAATTTAAATTTATCAAGAAAATCTCTTGTCAAGATTTATCCAGATACAAGGCCTTACTCTTGCAAGGTTTATCAAGTTGCTCACTTCATCAGTATATACGTTCAGGAAATTCTCCTCTACATTGAGCGTTATTCTTCATTTCAAGTTCATCACTAACAATGTACATCTCAAGATGGATTATGGCTTCACATTCATGGGTGAACTTATGGACAGTCATCAATTAAAGATGATAGTTAGAGTTTAATGCCAAGAATATGTTTTCAGGTTTCCTTATGATCTCATTTGCTGGTTGTTTGCGATGCAAGGTAACAAAGTTTTATGGAGAAGAATTTTATAGACTATTGTTTAGGGTTCATTGAGTATGCAAGTTCACTTGTCATTACCTATATTCGAGTTCTATGCTCGTTTCATAATTCGTTTTCTTTCACCGCCAAGCACCAAAGTCCATTTTTCCCAAACCCATAACCATTTTAGTCAAATTTGTATCCTTTGTCCATATACAAAAGGACACATTTCTAAACCATTTTTGAACCCCGTATTTTTTATATTAATTCCTTTATTTTGAGCCATTTTATCCAAAGTTCAATTAACCTTCTAACCATTTTATCATAACTTTTCACATCCATTACTCATTTCAAATTCACTTGTTAATATTTATTAATCCTTTCAAATCTACAGTCATAAAGCTCATTTCCCTTTATTCAAATCTACAAGTCACAACCAGTTATCTACAATCCTATCATAGATTGATATTGCAAATCCGGGAAGATTGATGAAGTTAATGCAATTGTGGTAAAATACAGAGAAGAAATGCAAACCGGATAAGCTGACTGATCGCATATAAATCTGTGCGGTTAAGGGAGGAAAACTAACAGAATTTCAAGAAGAAAAGTCAGTGATGCAAAAAGTTCAACAAGAGATAACATAGAGAGATAAATTCAATTACAAACAATAATAGAATTGAGAAAAGCTATAACAGATGGGTTTCCTCACTCTACATTTTTTCGGTTTCCTTCATTTTTTATAACTGATAGCAAACTCTTATCAAAACAAAAAAAAAGGATAACTGAGTTTTCACAGGAAGAAACTCATATTAGTAAAAGAAGTTCATAACAAGACATAATAAAATTGACAGAATATTTGTTTGTAGAGTAATTATAGAAAAGAATGGAAAATTTCTTCAATCAATCTCTTGGCGAAAAAAGCTTCAAGTAGTTCTTTCTATAAGCTCTCTCAACTCCAATCTTCAGTTAGTCTCTAGCTTCAACATCTGAATCTCCACACTCCTACAATAACAAGAAGAACTTAGCACATAAAAGGGTAACCAATCACTATGCATTAAGAATTTTAGAAGGAAAAACCCGTGAGAAAATCAGTACAACAAAGGAAAATCAGAAGAAAAATCACTTCCACAAAAATCACAAACTGCTAGCAGAAAGTTCTAACTGATCAACACAAATTTTAACAGAATCATAACTGAACTGTAACAGAATTTACCTAAGAAATCACCAAAGTATCCTTGATCCTCATCACTATAAATCAGACTCATCACTCTTCTTCAGCCTCTCTCTTCACCATTTTCTGTTTTTTTTCCTCATTCTCTACTCTCTAAACTTCTCTACGCCATTTTTCTCCCCATTTTTTTTGTTTTCTTCTCCAACTCAATCTTCTTGAGTCACCACCATCTTCATCATCCTTCAGAAAATCTTCATCCGCATCACATCAATCTTCACACAGGAACCTTCATGAATCTGTCTCAAAGTCCTTGAATCATCATCAAAAGATCTTCCAAAGAACCTGCATAATCCGCATTGTCACCATTAGTCAATCTTCTCCCTTCAACCAACACTCTTCATCATCAAGTCAACAAGAATCTGCAAAGAACACCAAACCTGCAAATATCACCTTCAATGACTTCAATCTGCGAATTCATCAACATCTCACACAACCTCTCTCTCTTTTTTCAACTAAGAAATTCGTCGTTACAATTGGTCGTAGCTGTATTCTTCATTAATATCCTTGCATCATCTTCATCAAGTCATTAATTAACCTGCAACAACAAGAATTACAACAGTTCATAATTTTCTCATCACCATTGTTATTTGTTTGGTCCCCTTTTTCCATCTAATTTCACTTAGGTTTCCTTTAGGGTTTTATCACCTCATTAGGACATATATTGTAGTTGTTTGATTTTTGGACCTTAGATCACTTTAACATGGTTTAGATACTGACTTTAGAAGCTTGTTATCATTCAATATCCTTTATCTTTAGGACTTAGGCTTAGGAATCCTTTAGTGCCTTTACTTAGTTAGTTTGAGCTAGTTTAAGCCTTTGTATTGACATTATGTGTTTAATATGTATCATGAAGCTAATCTTTGTTTTGTAGGGAGGTTGATGTAAGATTTATTTATACTACTTCTTCCTCATGCTCTTTATGCTTTCTAATTGTGCTTTTCTTGTATAGGCTTTTCCCTTTCTTAGAAACAACTTAACTTCCTTAGGAAGTAAGTTGAATTATAATTCTCTTTTCTTCTTTTCCTCTTCTAATTAGGATTAGAAAACCACACAAAACTTTAGGATCTCCTTTTGCATGCAATAAACAACTTAAGGTTGTGTCTTAGTCCCCTTAGTTTGTCCTTTTTCAATTTGATTCCTTCTTTCTCATCTCATAAAGAAAAACAATAAAACACCTAATAACGGTTGAATGTTCTCATACGACAGGAGACTTTGCCATGGGTTACTTATACACGTCCTGTTTTGGGGCGAGGTGTAAGGCATCTACCATGATGAACAAGTCTTAGTATGAGAATGTTTCACAAACAAATTCAAAACATTTCTCTAAAGGACAAACAACAAACAATAAGCATCTTTTCCTGCGGGAATTCTTCTCTCACCTTATTCACTCTTAACGCGAATTGGAGACGACTTGTCTCATTTGCAAGACCGTAAAAGCACTCGTACCAGACGAGCCTGCAACACCTGAGCATAGGCATAAGCAGTTTAATTCGTAAAAACACAAACAAGTTCCCGCCTTAGTTAGGCGAACTACGTCGATGAGGTACGTAGGCAGTGGGGTAGGGTCCGTTCGATCACACTCTTTATTTTCCCTACATTTCCCTCTTTCTTTTAGATCTCTTTTTCTAGTTCCCTTTCTCATTCCAGTTCAAGGTAGCATTTCTTTTGATCAGCAGCATCTTATTTCTCACCCTTTGAAACAGACTAACAAGCGTTGATCTAGTCGGGTACGGCGGACAATCTGGGGTGCTAATACCTTCCCAGGTCGTAACCGACTTCCGAACCCAGATCTTTGGTTCACATGACCTTGTCCTTTCCTTTTCTCTTTGGTTTATGCAGCATTATCTTTCCTATTCGTTCGGGATAAAAATGTCTGGCTGGCGACTCTACCTTTTCCACGCCACTTTCGCGTTTGTACTAGGATGAAAATCCCGGGAGCGACAGATACATTTATCAATCTCTACATTGTTGATTGATTCTCACATTGTGTTAACAATTAAATTTATTATTAATTAAACTTGGTTTCTTTTCATAATAAATTTAGTTATTATAATGTTTTCTTCCTCTTAGACCAAATTCAAAACCTAAATCCAAGTATTAAAAGTCCAAAACACTTTCCAATATTCAAATGATTCATTATACAATGCAAAATAAAGTTATGCAAAGGTTTGAATTACAAGAAGAAAAAGAAGAAGAATCGGGGAAATAAGCAAAGTTCGAAGTGTCTGTTTGTCCTTCTTTAGGAGACGTTGTTGTACTATCACAAATGGTGACTTTGACCCCATGATACGTTTTCACTCACTCTTAACTTCACCAATCCACAATACCATCAATAACCTTCATCGATCTCAACTCGAACACACCTGCAGAAATTCATAACAATCCAGCTCCAACTCAATTCAAGGAAGACAATTCACATTCAAACCAAACTCAAAAAAAGTAATCAAAAATCACAAATAGAATTGGGGAATGTAAATTTCAATTGTTCCAGTTCTAGCATCAGTTCCAGAAGAGACTCTTCCACTCTAAGTGTGTACATCCGCAGTGTTGTCAAGTTGTAAATTCGCAGGTTCTAATTTCTCGACGTCGGCTCGGTCAACTTCTAGCAACAACAACATTCTGCAGATACAACATCATTCCAAGGACATCACCTTCAAAAATTCACTACTCAACACATAACATGCTGCAAAGGAGTGACAATACAAAAATCAATACAGGGAACTGATAGCAAAACTCAGAAGAAGATCAGTTGAGGATTTAGTTACGAGTCGACAAAAATTTTTAGTGAAAACTCTAAGTAGGAACTAAAAAATTCAGTTACATCAAAAAAGCTTAAATATAAATTCAGAGAGAGTTCAGTTCCAAAATGTCAGTTACAAGTTTAACCGAAATTCTTGCAAGGAGGGGATTCACACCGGAAAACTTCAACAGAAAAATAAGAAAAGAATCAATACAAAAAGTCATAACAATGCACATCAGAAAAATGGTGGCAGGAAAACCATAATAAGAGTTAACCGAAATTAAATCTTCACACTCTCACAATACTCACAACAGAAAATCACAATATAAAAGTTCAGTTACAGATATCACAACAAACTCAAACTAACTTCATAACTGAATTTACCTGAGAATTCCCTAAATCACCCTTCTGATCTTCATCTATAAATCCGAGACATAGCAATTCCAGAAGCTCTTGAACCTCATTTCTCATTCTCCATCACCTTCTTCAACCTTCATCTCTCTTACTCTCCATTTTTTTCATCTTCAATTCTTCATCACCTTTCTTCATCCTCAACCTTCAATCTTCAACTTTATTCATTGCATAAAAATCCTTCATTGAGCATCATGTTCTATTGATTTCAATAACCATTACCACTCCTAATCCTCTGTGAATTCGTCATCGCCGATTCAGCCATCTGCAGAATCAAGGACAAATCCTCAGCGATAACTCTGCAACCTCGCAGTAACAACTTCGAATATGTCTTTGTAGTTCAACAAACAACATCGTTCTTCATCATCTCAACACATCTTCATCAATCCTCCTTTCACGAATCTTCAATCCGCAGAAGAACGACAATAACAACACGTATTAGAAGGATAAGTAGAGGAGGAAGATTCACAGATTCAACACAACATGATCAAATTCGAGAAAAATAAAAAAGAAGCGAACCTTACCATTGTTGCGTTCTTAGGTTCGTCGATCACAGGTATGTAAAAATCGAATCCCTCTAGATATGGATGTATCGCGTGAGTTACGTTGTTTTGCTGTTCTTTACTTTAGAGCGTTCGATCCCGTTCCTGTGAGGTTTATTCGCGTGTTTTATGTCTGGATTTGAGATGAGGAAGAGAAAATGGTGAAGGTTCATGTTTGTCGTTTTTGGTTTGAGAGAGATTCACCGGAGAGGGAGGCCGCGGAGGCGGCTAGGGTTTTTAGTTGGAGAAGATGAAGTTGTTTGAGAGAGAGAGAGGGGAATGTAACAGCCCGGGCCCCTCGCAAGGAAATCCCGGCACTGCCACCTCACGATCTTCTCTACTCCCCTCACTAGTAGAGTTTTTGCCTTCCGTGGGAATCGAACCTTGTACCCTGGGGTTCAAGTACATGCTCAATCCATTCCCACTACCACTTGAGCTACTAGCTCAATTGATAGTGGGAATGGATTGAGTATGTACTTGAACCCCAGGGTATAGGGTTCGATTCCCATAGAAGGAAAAAACTCTACTAGTGAGGGGAGTAGAGAAGATCGTGAGGTGGCAGTGCCGGGATTGCCTTGCGAGGGGCCCGGGCTGTTACAAAAAAAGGTAGTGGGAATGGATTGAGCATGTACTTGAACCCCAGGGTACAAGGTTTGATTCCCACGGAAGGCAAAAACTCTACTAGTGAGGGGAGTAGAGAAGATCGTGAGGTGGCAGTGCCGGGATTGCCTTGCGAGGGGCCCGGGCTGTTACAGGGAACGCATTTATGAGATGAAGGAGGGAGACGTTTTGAAGTATGAATGTTTGATTTATCTTTTATTGATTATTGATTGAATTGATTTGATTTTGAAAATAAAAACTCATAAATTATGATAAATGCACTGCTAAAAAATTAAAAGCTCATGAAAATGCATAACTCCACCGTCAATTTTGAATTAGAGGATAAGATTCCCTTTTTGGTAGTCCACTCCGGTGGTAAGACTACCGGATTTCATTCACTCGTGCTACTCCCCATCATAACCATCATGTATCCTTAATTTTTAGCCTTTAGATCCATCATCATCCATAGCGTTTTAATCGTAGGGTCTAGATTAAGTCGAGGAAAGTTGACTAAGAGTCCAGGCCATGGTCCTCCGAGCCTGCGCTTTTTGGGCCTTATCAAGACACTATCCACATCCCAAACGCAAGCCCAAATGGTTTTTTTAACTAAGAAATTACTTTCTCAACACCCCATGCAGATTCCTTTTAATTTCTTTAATATTCTTTCACAAAGTTCAAATTTAAAAAATAGTTTTTCATGCTACAAAATTCCTGAAAAACAAAAATAACATTTTAGCATGATAAAAAATAGTAGGTTTTTTTAATTCTCTTTTTTCTATTTTTCGCATTTATTTCGATATTTGCTTTATGTTCCTTTTAATACCTTTTGCACTTTTACATATTAATTCATTTGTTCATATTTTTGCATACTCATATCATCTTTTTATTACTAACGAGTTTTTTTGTGCAAGGTATTATTTGAGGACTATGCTTACGGATTTGGATTATTTTTCCGTTATGCTTTGTTTTTTTTATGGTCCTTATGCTTTCATGATGTAATAGTGTAGAATACCTTGTATGCTTGGATGATACTTATAATTAGGGTAGAAAAAAATAAAATGAAGCGTTAGAAAACCAAAGTTCAAAAAAAAAGAAGAAAAGGAATATTCGATCCAACGTCAAATAATTTCAAAAATAAATAAACAAAATCCACGTGATGTTATGGCTTCCACGATTATACCTTCACTCCACTCCAATAAACCAAAACACACCCTTGTATGTTATGAACCATAAGTCGCATGTCTCAGCACCGCGCAATCAACCTACTCGATCATCCATTACACTCCTTTCACGACTCATCATATGTTCTCACTAACCATGACATAGGAGGACCGAGTTCATTAGTTCATTTTAATATTCACATTTCTTACTTAATTTTCACATACTTGTGTTTGCTTCACATGCTCCCTTAAGATTCACAACTTGGACTTAATTTTTAATTAAAGCCACGATATGGTATACTTTAGGATAGTCATCCATGTATGCTAACTTAGGTAGATTTTTCCCTTTAATCCTCAACCTTAGGATCAATAATTGCATGCTAACATTAGGGTTCGAGTCTTAGTCTCCCCATAGGTTTTCGTTACAACTTTGAGTCTCACTTCTCATCCTTAAATAAAAATCAAAAACATGTAATAATGAAAGTGTGTACAATACGCCACGAGTCTTAAGCCATATGGGAAATGATTAGTGGAGGTTTCCTCTACTCTTCTAGAATGTTTTACAAACGTTCCATTGGGGGCGACCTTGAAAGTATTCGCTCATGTATCATAGTCTTTAGTGTTGTACATACGATGAACACCAAAATCAAAACACTTCTTCTAAAAGACAATAAATAAAGACAC
Organism: Lathyrus aphaca; assembly: GCA_963966055.1. Lineage (NCBI taxonomy): Eukaryota > Viridiplantae > Streptophyta > Magnoliopsida > Fabales > Fabaceae > Lathyrus > Lathyrus aphaca. The sequence continues at coordinate 185,539,725 of OZ014524.1, forward strand.
CACGTCCTCTCTTCTCATCTCCCATTCTTTGCGGACGATTATGACTTGTCTCAACAGCTCGACAACAAGATGGTAACGCCCCCGAATTAGCGAGCCTGCAACACCTGAGTTAGAACTATGGTAATCTCATCCTAAAAAACACAAACAAAGTTCCCTCCTTAGTTAGGAGAACTATGCCGACTCTGATTCTCACATCCCATGAGATACGTAGGCAGTAGGGTAGGGCCCATTCGATCCCATTTTTTATTTTCCCTACATTTTTCTATCCCCTTTTCTTTCTTTTCCAGTTAGCAGTTCCTTTATTCAGCAACAATTTTATTTCTCACCCTTCGAAACAGACTAACAAGCGTGGATCCCGTCGGGTACGACAGACAATTTGGGGTGCTAATACCTTCCCAGGTCGTAACCGACTCCCAAACCCAGTTCTTTGGTTCGCATGACCTTGTCCTTTCTTTTTCTCTTAGGTTTGTGCAACATTACCTTCCCATTCATTCGAGATAAAAATGTCTGGCTGGCGACTCTACCTTTTCCACGCTACTTTCGCATTTGTACTAGGATGAAAATCCCGAGAGCGGCAGCTAGCGACTCTGCTAGGGATCGAACCCAAAATCTCCGGTTTCCCTTTTAAGAGACAATCCTATCGCTTGTCTGTTTCTATTTTCTTTGGGTGTTTATTCGTTTAATGTTTATCTGTATTTTACCTTACAGTTGCATATACTAGCATGTACTGGTTATTCTGGTTTTCTTTGGCGAGATGGGGTTATTGTGAGATAAGCCAACTACCCGGCTTGAGTATACATATAGGATTTAGAGTGGGCAGTCGTGTGGCTTGCGTGGTCTTGAGCACGTGTAGTTTTCACGAGTCCCACACCCATATTAGGCTCTCTTGGGAGATGTTCTATACTACCTAGGCAGACCATAGAATGTTCTCACCTGAGCTTCTAACACTGTGAACCAATCACCGAGGACTTTAGTGGAAACAACCCTCTCCAGTGGTGACAGTGGCAGACCACATTCTATGAAAAATCCATTCTCACCCAAGGGCCCACTGGGAATTCGTATAAGATGATCTTGTTCTCTCATAGGAACCCAGTTAAAGCAACTGGTCGTATGACGGTAGTATTATACATTTCGGATGAATGTACTATTGTTTCTCGACTTCAGTGCTTGAAGCTGGGAACTTATGGAGGATGCTTGTTTTTCCCGGACTCAGCTGAGACCTCCTTGAGTAGTACATAATGCCTAACCGATTCCCTGATTTGGTCATAAGCCATTTTTCAGAGATGGTAAACATATTATTGTTGATCGGCTTTGAGAGTCCGTGATGTTGACCCGGAGCATACTAGTGAGGTGGGGGACTCTTTATAGGTTTGCAAGAAAATTGACCTTCAACCTACCTTGTTTCTGATACTTGAGTTTTCTGTTGACATATACTCATGATCTGGTACTCTTGACAGTTGGTATTCAGGCAAATCAGAAGACAATACATCAATGCTCAGTATATGCAACAGTGATTACATGCCAATGCATTGCATAACATCATTCGTATTCTTGCATTCCTAACACATGTTTATTCAGTTGCAGGGTTGCATATCACATCCTTGATTCCAGTAGTGGGTATTATTCTTTGAGCATGGAAGACAAGAAAAAGACAAAGTGTATTATCTCCTACAAGGTTCATGAGCCAATTGCGAAGGAGATCCTCAAAGTGAAATATTTAGCTACTCCAGAAGTTATCTATGTCTTCAAGAAGGATTATGGGTGGATTTTGTATTTTATAAAGCCCGTCAGTAATTATGCTTTCAGGGGTATGCACACCTTGCTACAGTTCTACGATCCACAACTCAGATGCTTTGTACTTTCTGGCTTCATATTGGCACCTACACTAGAGAGGTACTCGAGTATCTTGAGGGTTTCCGTAAAGGACTGCACACCATTCTTTGGATCCAAGATTGACCCCGACTTCAAAGATGTAGCTACTGCTCTTTATTTGAGCAAGTCATTGTTGGAAGACCGGATTGATAGCAAAGGAGGTATCCGAGGATATCATTTGAGTTTCTTGTTGGATGAAGCTACCAAAGCTGCTGAAGCAAAGAGTTTGAGCACCTTCAATGCAATCCTAGCCTTGTGTATCTATGGAATTACCTTATTTCTAAACATGCCAAACTTCGTGGATGTCGATGTTATTCACATATTCATAGAAAAAAATCCAGTTCCTACTCTCCTTGGGGATCTCTATCACTCTGTTCATTAAAATAATGAGAATCGAAGGGGAGGAATGTTGAACTGTTGTGTGCCTTTTTTTTATAAGTAGTTTACACGCTTTCTTCCGCAATCAGGGGCTTTTGAGAGGACTAAAAACTCGCTCGAGTGGTTGGAAAGGCTAATAGGGTTACTAGCAAAGGACATTGTTTGGGTTAACCTAGGGTTGCAATGTGTTGACATTCTTCATAGTTGTTGAGGTTTCCCTAATGTTCCATTAATTGGGAGGAAAAAGGGAATTAATTATAACCCTTGCCTCACGGATAGACAGTTCGGGTATGCCCTGAAGGAACCACCAGCAGCTGAAGACATCAGAGAGTCTCTTTACTTTTAATCAACAAATGGGTTCGAGATTGCTCAGAAGGCTTCCAACGCTTGGCATAGTCGACAGACAAGGGGGGAAAGACTTTGGGAGTAGGTAATTGTCGGATGTATCCACCGTTTGCAAAATGGATAAAAGAACGGGTCGAAGTGTTATTGTTTCTATTTAAGCCTGCACCTCTTCTATATCCCATGGTTGTTGAACAAACTACCACGGTTGGCATTGAGGAGTTCAACAAAATGAAGGCGGAAAGGGAAGAGCTGTTAAAGTAAAATGCACAGTTGAGTCGAGAGCTCCCTAGGGCAGAGCATGCCAAGCGTGAGATTGAGTAGAAATCTCAGGAAGATGCTGAGAGGTATGCTATCACTAGGAAAAAAGGGTGAAGCTGAGTTAGCCCGGTATGCAAGATTTGAGTTTGCTACTAGAAGTTCTTCCAAGAAATATATTGACACTAGAAGGAAACTGGATCAAAAAACTTTGATGTTTGAAAACATGAAGAAGAGACATGCTGCTTACGGGGTTAAAAGAGAGGAACAGGATAAAGTTCAAGCTGAAGAGGTGGCGAATAAGCTAAAAGAGAAAGATGAAGAAGTGGCTGATAAGTTGAAAGGAAAGGATGCAAAACTTGCTAAGGCCCAAGAGGAAGCTTCCTACTACAAACATATGATGATCTACTATCAGAAAAAGCTGAAGAGGGTTGAGGATTATCAGGTGCAGATGAAGGCATTGGTAGAAGTTCCAAAGTTAGGACCGATCGTTGGCTTGAGCAACCCAGGCATAGATAGAGGATCATGTTGATGGAGAAATCTTTCTATTTGCCTGTATGATTTGGGATTACCATCAGGATTGTTGATGGAATCTCTTCATCATTGCACTTCTGTTTAAGATTCATGTTATATGTGTTCTGACTATATCAACAAACGCTTGTTATTAAAGGATCTTTTTACTATCATTATGTGTGCTCTCACTTTATGATCACCGACACATCTTGCACCTTTGCAACACACACTGGTCTTCGTATTCTTGGCATTGTTTGGCACATATGCTGCACACACACCTTATATTATCAACTCTTCCTATTGTTTGCAGCAAACGACAAGGAGCTTCTATCTTTGTCAATCCCACAAATCTGGAATCAGGGGATAGGATGCCCTAAAAACGAATAGACATGTCATACACATTCATTGCATGCATTTCATATTTGCATTTTAGCAGTTCATCTAGTTTTCCTAACCTATCTATTTATGCAGACAGGATTACAAAGCGCCATCTTCACTGGTACGCCACCCGTCGCAATCAAAGGAACGTCATGGACACTGTTAAAGCTGAGTTGATTGAACTCCATACGCGCATGAATGAATTCATGAACATGACGTAGGGGGTCGCCCTGGGTTAACAAGAGTTGAGGGCTGCTGTTCAAAGGTTTGATCCATAACAGGTGGAGCCTCCGGTCGTCGGAGTTACTTTGGATGCACAAGGCAACCCGGTTAATGCCACTTCTATTCCAGCAAGAGGTAATAGGCCCCCCTACTCTGGAGGGTATTCATATTATGATTCATAATGTGGAGGATCATAAGGCTGACCAGTTCTCTTTGTTGAACGAGGACTTGGGATTCGGTATGGGGGAAATTATTAGGACTTTAAGATGCTGGCAGAAAAGGTCAGAGCTCTTGAGTGTTGAGATACCCTTGGTATTGATGTATCCGATGTGGGATTAGTGCTAGGTTTGATCATTCCGCCGAAGTTCAAGGCCCTGGGATTTGATAAATACAACGGGAATTCATGTCCCAAAACTCATCTTCAGGCTTACTATCACAAGATAACTTCCTATACCAAAGACGAAAAACTCTGGATGCACTTCTTCCAGGACAACCTATCTGGAGGTTCTCTCGAGTGGTACATGAAATTAGAGCGGAATGCTATGCACAACTAGAAGGAACTCAGAGAAGCGTTCCTCAAGCAATATCAGTAAAATATTGATATGGACCCGAGCAGAACTCAGTTGCAGAGCCTATCCCAGAAAAATTCTGAAAGCTTCAAAGAGTACGCGCAGAGGTGGCGCGAGTTGGAAGCAAGAGTACAACCACCCTTGCTCGAAAGAGAAATGGTGGACTTATTCATGGATACTCTCCCAGGGAACTTCATGGAACATCTAGCAGGTTGTTCTTCCAATGGTTTTTCCGATATTATACTGACTGGTGAAAGGGTTGAAAATTGGATGAAACAGGGTAAGATCCAGAATAATGGGGCTTCTACTTCTAGGATCAAGAAACCATTTATAAAGATAAGAGAAGGGGAAACTAGGGCAGTGTATGCTCAGAGGAAGAGAGGAAACCAGAATTCCTACTACCAAGCATCCTCTGTTACCATCCTTGCTTCCACAAATCAACAACTACAACAACCACGTCAACAAAATTATCAAATAGCTCCTAGGAAGTACTATCCACCGAGGCCAAAGGATAGGCACATTGAGATGCCACCGATGTTGTACTCACAACTCTTTCAAAACCTCCTTCAGTTACAGATGATTCAGCTCAGAACTTTATAGCCTCCACAGTCGGGGAAAATTCCTGAGGGATATGATGCCAATGCTCACTGCAAGTTTCATTCTGGAGCTCCAGGTCATACTACCGAAAATTTTAAAGCCCTCAAGCATGTTATTCAAGATATGCTAGATTCTAAAGCAATAAACTTTGTTCCTACCCCAAATTTCCTACAAAATCCCATGCCTTCGCATGGAAGAACCTTGGGAGCCATAGATGACGGTGATAGCTTGAATTTGGTTTATGATGTTAATTCCTTGAAGATTTCGTTACTGGCAGTAAAGGGTTGTTTAGCAAAGAAAGGTTTATTCCCAGGCTATGGGGAAGTTTGTCCAGAATGTGAAGGATCTACCAATGGGTGTGACAGGTTGAGGTCGGGAATTCAGAAGATGATTGATGACGGAAGCATCCAGTTTGACCGGGTTGCTAAAGAAGATGAAGTTTCTAAGATCACTATCTACTATACCTCTGTCGAAAGTCCGACGCTGGCAAGAGCAACACTAGTTACGTTCACCCCTGCGGGGTCTATGCCGTATCAAAGTGAGAGAGCTGTCTCATGGCATTATGGGGCAGAAGTTTATTGTAATAGCCAGAAACAAAATGTAACCACCTCCAGCGCAACTCCACAGCAGGTTGAAAATGTGGGAGTTGGTGGATTCATGAGGAGTGGGCGATTATTCGCGCCTCAAACCTTGAGGAACGACGCAGTGCCACTGAATGATGATACAGAGGCCCAGGCTAAGGGCAAGCAAGTTGTCACGAATGATGTTCCTATGCCAGAAATTATCTTTGACAAAGAGGCCAAGGAATTCTTGAGGATCATAAAGAAGTGCGACTACAAGATAGTCAACCATTTGCAACAGACGCCCTCCAAGATCTTGATCTTGTCACTATTGATATATTCTGAATCCCACGGGACGACTTTGCTGAGAATCTTGAACAATGCTTATGTTCCATTAGAAATATCAGTGAACCAACTCGAGATGGTGGTTTCTAGCGTGAACGCCAGTCATAAGATTAGGGCTCATAGTTATTGATCTGACTGTTGAGGGTCGCAGTCATAATAGAGCTCTGCATATTTCAATGGAATGCAAAGGGGCGGTGCTTTCCCACGTGCTTGTCGATACAAGATCCTCTTTAAATGTGCTTCCAAAGAAGGCATTAATCAAGCTGGATTATGACGGAGTGGTGCTCAGGCCAAGCGACTTGGTAGTCAGGGCATTTGATGGGTTCAAAAGGTCAATTTTTGGAGAGGTGGAATTACCAATCAAGGTAGCCCCATATATGGAAGAGTGGATCAAGCCAAGTGTACCAGGAGTGGAACTCAATAATTAGTCATCCGAAGCAATCATCACTGTTACCCAGCACCAAGAGTAATTGTTTTGTGATTTTATTCTTGTATGAAAGCTTTATGTCTTGCCCAAGGCATAGTAGTTAATTATAAGGGTTTTCATTGTTTCAATTTGCAATATCAAATCATTAATAAAATGGACATTTTGGCATTCATTCATGGTGTTCCATGTCTTTCATTTTATTTTATTTTTTGCAATAAATGGCAATGTACATTTTTCATGTCTCTCCCACTCTTTCTAAAATCTAGCATGAATCATAATTCATGCAGATGTACCCCATTGGGTCTCATCTATGACAATCTTGCTATGGCTCGCTATGACTTCGACAATCTAATTTACCTAGCCGAAAGGGAAGGTGAGGAAGATTGTGAATTGCCTAAGGAGTTAGCCAGATTGTTAAAGCAAGAGGAGAGGATGATTCAGCCACATGAAGAGGTTATTGAGATGGTGAACCTGGGAACTGAAGAGGTTAAGAAAGAAGTCAAGATCGGGGATGCCTTAGAAGAATCCGTGAAGAGCCGGTTGATTGACATGGTCCGTGAATATGTTGACGTCTTCTCCTGGTCTTACCAAGATTTGTCAGGGCTTGACACTGATATTGTAGTACATAGGCTTCCGCTCCGAGAAGATTGCTCGCCAATGAAACAGAAACTGCAAAGAACTCGACCTGACATGGCAATAAAGATCAAGGAAGAGGTTCAAAAATAGTTTGACGCTAGATTCTTGGCTATTACGACTTATCTACCCTGGGTTTCCAACATCGTTCCGGTACCAAAAAAGATGGTAAAGTTCGGATGTGTGTTGACTACCGAGATTTAAACAGAGCTAGTCCACAGGACGACTTCCTGTTGCCTCACATTGATGTGTTGGTTGAAAATATAGCTCAATTCTCGGTGTTTTCCTTCATGGATGGCTTTTCGGGCTACAATCAAATCAAGATGTCTCCAGATGACATGGAGAAAACTACATTCATCACCCCTTGGGGAACTTTCTGCTACAAAGTAATGTCGTTCGGTTTAAAGAATGTCGGGGAAACTTACCAACGAGCAATGGTGACTCTCTTCCATGATATGATTCACCACGAGATCGAGGTCTACGTGGATTACATGATTGCGAAGTCGCAAACGAAGGAAGAATATTTAGTCAACATGGCTAAGTTGTTTGACAGGTTGTGGAAGTTCAGACTAAGGTTGAACCTGAACAAGTGTACCTTCAGAGTACGCTCCAGGAAATTATTGGGCTTCATTGTAAGTGAAAAGGGGATTGAGGTCGATCACGCAAAGGTGAAAGCAATTCAAGAAATTCCTGAGCCTAAAACTAAGAAATAGGTGCATGGCTTCTTAGGAAGATTGAACTACATTGCATGGTTCATATCTCACCTAACTGCTACGTGTAAACCGATATTCAAGCTCTTGAGAAAGAACCAGGTCGTCAAGTAGTGATGAATGTCAATTGGCTTTCGACCGAATCAAAGAGTATCTGCAAGAACCACCAATCCCCATGCCTCTGGTTCTAGGGATGCCTTTGATTATGTACCTTACAGTACTTGAGGGGTCGATGGGCTGTGTTCTTAAAGGTAGCTTTGAAAAGCCAGCTTTGACCAGAAGGTAGCTTGTTGGCAGATGATCTTGACTGAATACGACATCCAGTATACTTCTCAGAAGGCTATCAAGGAAGTGTATTATCAGATTATCTGGCTCAACAACCGATTGACGACTATCAGCCAATGAGATTTGAGTTCCCTGATGAAGACATCATGTTCCTCAAATCGAAAGATTGTGAAGAACCACTCCCGGAGGAGGGGCCAGACCCTGAATCCAAATGGAGTCTGATGTTCGACGGGGCCGTTAACATGAATGGCAGCAGAGTTGGTGTTGTTATTATCACACCGGAAGGAGTTCACATGCCATTCACTGCCTGGTTGACGTTTGAATGCACCAACAATGAGGTAGAATACGAAGCCTGTATAATGGGGATAGAGGAGGCGATTAATTTTCGAATTAAGACCCTCGATATCTTCGGTAATTTAGCTTTGGTTATAAATCAAGTTAACGGAATGTGGCTTATTCATCAACCACATTTGATTCCCTACAGGGGCTATACCAGGAGGTTGTTGACATTCTTCACGAAGGTCAAGCTTCATTATGTACCGTGGGACGAGAATCAATTCGCTGATGCTCTAGCAACCTTATCCTCCATGATTAAAGTCCAACAAGGGAATATGTACCCAGAATCGTGGTGTCTCGTCTCGAAAGGCTTGCATATGTGTTTGCAGCTGATGGTGTTAATGATGATAAGCCTTGGTACTACGATATCAAACGTTTTCTGAAATCTCAAGAATACCCTATAGGGGCATTCAGTAAAGATAAGAAGACCTAAAGGAGGTTGGCATGCGGGTTCTTCTTAAATCAGGATGATGTGCTTTACAAAAGGAACTTCGGCATGGTCTTGCTCAGATGTGTGGATAGACACGAAGCAGTCATGTTAATGAAGGAAGTTCACGATGGATCCTTCGGTACCCATGTTGGAGGACATGCCATGGCGAAGAAACTTTTGAGATCGGGGTATTATTGGATAACCATGGAATCTGATTGCTACAAGTACTCCCGCAAATGTCATAAGTCTCAAATCTATGCTGATAAGGTGCATGTGCCTTCCAATCCTTGAGTGTCAAGTCTTCACCTTGGCCCTTCGCCATGTGGGGCATCGATATGATCGGAAAGTTCAAGTGTACTGCTTCTAACAGTCACTGTTTCATCCTAGTTGTCATCGACTACTTCACCAAATGGATTGAAGCGGCCGTTTATGCTAATGTTACCAAGCAGGTTGTAGCCCGATTCATAAAGAGGGGTATCATTTGTCGATACAGAATACCCAAAAGGATCATTACTGATAATGGTTCCAATCTCAACAACAAGATGATGGAAGATTTGTGTCGGGATTTCAAAATCGAACATTACAACTCTTCTCCGTAGCGCCCGAAGATGAATGGTGTTGTCGAGGCGGCTAACAAGAACATCAAAACGATAGTACAAAAGATGGTTGTGACATATAAAGATTGGCATGAGATGTTTTCATTCGCATTGCATGGGTATCGAACATCTGTACGCACCTAAACAGGGGCAACCCCATTCACACAAGTGTATGGTAAGGAGGCAGTCCTACTAGTGGAAGTTGGGATTCCTTCCTTGAGGATAATGATGGATGTCAAGCTTGATGAAGTTGAATGGCTCCAGTCCAGATTTAATTAGTTGAGCCTCGTTGAAGAGAAGCGTTTAGCAGATGTATGCCATGGACAGCTGTATCAACGAAGAATGAAGCGAGCGTTCAACCAGAAGGTGCGGCCTCGACGCTACACCCGCTGAGTTGAAAAGCCACATCAAACAGCTCAGGCCAAAAAGGGTATCCCGGTGGATCGAAAACCCAAAAGGGAGATCCACGCAAAAGAGGGATTAAAACAAACAACTGCGATCTGCAAGATCTGTGATTCGTCATCTATAATCAAGGACAACCCAAGGCTTAAGGATCAGTCCAATCATCTTCCTAAAAAGTGAAGTACACAGAAAGGCTTGAGGATATACGGATCATAAACGGATTGGAATTTGATGAGATCCAATTTTCACATTGTCATTAGGTTAACTTATTTTCCTTTTGTGCAATTTCCTCTTTCTAGGGATTGCTTCTGGTGTAATGCCTATTCACGACCACTTTTCCAATTAATAAATTCATTTTCATCCAATTAGCTCTCATTTGTTTTTGTTTTCATCTACCATTGATTGATTGCAAAAACGTCCAACAGTTGTGATAAATATTGCATTGCAAAGACATTGATGCTTTATAATACATGCTTAAGAATATAACACTTGACATACATCTTAATTTTTGAGTAGTAGGGATGGTCAATTCAGACCATGAACCTGGGGCATGCGGGCGTGTCTAATTCTCTCTTTTGTAGTAATTATCAGTTGTGCTCACTAATATGCAGATACGGATAAGCGAAATCATTGCCAGCACAAGGCATCATGGAGCTTGTCTCTCAGCAGGCTTCATGGATCATGACTCCTCAACAAGTCTCATCATACTATCTTTCTCCAACGGGGCAACAAAAATGAGTGGGTATCTCATTGGCAGAGGGTATCGTTATTAAGAGATACTTTATATTCTCTCATCCCTAGCATGAGACGTTTCATATACACAGCAAGAGGTGACTTAAAACTCTTGTCTTTAGTAGGAAGCATTCTCATTGATGTTCTCCATCATCCCTAGTAGAGTTGGAAATCAAAGTCTTCCCCAGCAAGGCAACAGAAGGTTGGTATTCTCCCCAAGAAGAGAGTCTTCCTCCACCAAAGAAATATTCCCTATAAGAGTCTTTTTATCCCCAGCAGTACATGAAGATTCCTTGTTCCCTAACAATGGTGAAGATGGTGAGAAGTCAGATGGTTTTCCTTCTTGCACGGGGTTTGTTCGCAACATTCCCCAACTAAAGTCCAATCTTCAGTGGCACCTCTCCTCCAACATAGGGCTTTGTACCTGAGCGATTTCCCAACAGAACTTTTTCCTCAGTAGAATATCAACAAATCCTCTCCTCATCCAGGACAAAAGATTATTACTTCCCCAACGGATTGCTACGTGTGGCGTACCTCCCAAACATATTATTTCCAGTTGAGACTCTCCCCAACAGGGTCATCATTCTTCAACTTTGCAAAATCCAATTTATTTTTGGCAATGGTGGTAGCTCAGAGCCTGTATCATTAACACTATCCCTCGTAGAGTTGCTTTTCCCCACAGGGATTCATTACATCAATGCAATGATTATTTCTTCCCCAGTAAAGTGGCTGGGTAGACATGTCATCTCCTCATCAGGAGATCCCTTTGCATTTGCATTTAGTAATCATCATTACATTTGCATCCTCTAAAGCATAGCATTTCCATCATTATGGAGCATTACGCCATGGAAAAATTCAAACATATGCATATGAAGCATAAGCTAGTTTTGGTACCTTGCACAAAAGCCCAAAACATGGGTTCTTCAATCAGACCAAAGTATCCCCACAAAGAATTCCAATTTCATTCTTCAGTACCATTACACTTTCCAACCAATACTTGCTGTCCCCAGTTGAGTTTTCGTCTCAATACAATGATCTCATGTTTGTTGATTTCGTCCAAGTATGATGGTTTCATTTTCTTCGATTCCATTTCAGTACAATGCTTTCGTGTCTTTGAGTGTTCATATCAGTACGATGAACTCATCTTTGTTGATTCCGTCTCAGTATGATGGTTTCATTTCTTCCGATTTCGTCTAAGTACGATGGACTCGTGTCGTTTGTTATCATCTAAGTACGATGATTGCATTCCTGGTGATTTCATCTCAGTACGATGATCTCATATTTGTTGATTCTGTCAAAGTAAGATGGTTTCATTTCCTTCGACTCCGTTTCAGTATAATGGTTTCGTATCTTTGAGTGTTCATCTCAGTACGATGAGCTCATCTTTGTTGATTCTTTCTCTTTACGATGGTTTCATTTCTTCCGTTTTTTTCTAAGTACGATGGACTCGTGTTGTTTGTTATCATCTAAGTACGATGATTGCATTCCTGGTGATTTCATCTCAGTATGATGATCTCATATTTGTTGATTCCGTCTAAGTATGATGGTCTTTTTTTCCTTCGATTTTGTTTAAGTACAATGGTTTTGTATCTTTGGTTTCATCTCAGTACAATGATCTCATCTTTGTTTATTCCGTCTAAGTACAACGGTCTCATTTCCTTCGGCTCCTTTTAAGTACAATGGTTTCGTATCTTTAGTTTCATATCAGTACGATGATCTCATCTTTGTTGATTCTGTCTAAGTACGGTGGTCTCATTTCCTTCGGTTCCATTTAAGTACAATGGTTTTGTATCTTTGGTTTCATCTTAGTATGATGAGCTCATCTTTTTGTCTATTCCGTCTAAGTACGATGGTCTCATTTCCTTCGGGTTTCATATCTTTGAGTTATCATCTAAGTACGATAATCTCACCTTTGTTAATCCCGTCTAAGTACGGCGGTCTCATTTCGTTCGATGCCATCTAAGTATGATGGTCTCGTTTCCTGGAGTTGACATCCAAGAATGACGTTCTTCCCAACTTATTTTATTTTCCCACAAAGTGCAAATTTTCTGGTTTATTCGGGTATTCAATCCCTTCATACCTAGAACGTCTGAAAGTCATTGCTATCATACATTCAGGTCTACAGTTGATTGAATAGGGGCAGATGTAACACCCCAAAATTTTCCCTCTTATTTATTACCCTAACTGGATTCTTGCTTCGCATATCATCTACATTTCCATTAGATCATAACATTCATAATCATTCATTTTCATTAAGCTCCTAAGACATGGGATCAAGGAATGTTCATGTGGTTTGAGTTTTCTATGTTCAAAGGCGATTTATCTGGTTGTTACACTCAATTTGAGACCTGGTTTGAATTCTCATCATCATGAGTATCTCCTTGTCAAAGATCATTGAATATCAGGGTTGGGTTTAATGTGATATGTGAAGATCAGTGACCAGGGTTTATCTCTATAATCATGTGGCCTTCAAAGGGTATATGGTATCTTGGTACAAGTGGTCAAGAAGGGTGTTTCTCATTTAAATGAGATGTGGTTGCTTGTGGTTTAGGCCAAAGTTGGAGGAGGATTTATATGGATTGTTTTAATTTCATGTTATCGAGGTGATATCACATTCTTTGTTTATCTTTAAACCCATTTCAAAATGTCCAGTTATCCAAATAATATCCAAAACTCTTTGTTCCATTCAAAACATATTGAAGATCCATACCCAAAACTTGAACTTCCATTTTTGTCATTACAAAACCATATTTGACTTTTTCCCAAATAAAGTCCAAAGTCCATATTCGAATATCCAACTCAAATTCCATCATCCACAAACCATTCTTAAATTTAAGTCCATCAAATCATCTTCAAACATGTTCAAATTCAAATATTATCCAATTTCATGTTTATCCATATTACCTTCAGATATCCATTCTTAATTTAAATTAAATTCGTTGCCCATTTTTAGAGCAATGACACAAGCCAACTAGTTATAAACAGGAATCCAATTTGTTTTGTTTTAGAGAAATCCAATTTTTTTTGTCTTAGAGAACATAAATGAGGTGTACTAGCATTGTTGTGCTAATGGCGTTGCTTCTCTGCCACAAGCATGAGGCTTTACTCTACATTTATACTGCATTTTCTATGCTTTGCCCATTGCATTGGGCGTTGGTTTGGATCAAAACACACACGAAGCATTGGTATACAACATGGACAAGGCTCATAATTCATTCATACAAAGTGGACTTATTGTTGACCTAGTCATAATGAGGGATCCATTGTTTTTCATCGTTTCATTGACCCATTTCCATTTCAAGTGGATATTCCATTATGATTCAAGGGGATATATCCATCAATCTCTACATTGTTGATTGATTCTCACAATGTGTTAACAATTAAATTTATTATTAATTGTACTTGGTTTCTTTTAATAATAAATTTAGTTCTTATAATTTTTTCTTCCTCTTAGACCAAATTCAAAACCTAAATCCAAGTATTAAAAGTCCAAATCACTTTCCAATATTCAAATGCTTCATTATACAATGCAAAATAAAGTTATGCAAAGGTTTGAATTACAAGAAGAAAAAGAAGAAGAATTGGGGAAATAAGCAAAGCTTGGAGTGTCTGTTGGTTCTTCGTTAGGAGACGTTGTTGTACTATCACAAATGGTGACTTTGGCCCCATGATATGTTTGCACTCAATCTTCATGTAACGCCCTGATTTCGATTATTCCATTTTATTGTTGAGTCTTTTATTTAAATTGAGTGATAATTATTTTATTTGTGAAATTGGTATGTTAATATGATATGTTGACATGTTATGTTATTTTGCCGTTTTTGAGAGTTTTCGGGAAAATTAGAATAGAGGGTATTTTAGACATTTCCTAATTGATGATAAGTTAGAAATTTAAGTGGAATTAGAAATTTTGAGAAAATGAATATTTGGGTGGAAAAAAAAAGAAATAGAAAGAAAAGATATAATAGTGGAAAGAGAAAGAAACGAAAGATAGAAAGAAGAAAGAAAGAGGAAGAGGAGAAAAAGAGGAAAAAGCTAGGAAATCTTCAAGATAGCTCCTAGGAATCGAATCAATCGGGTAAGGGTGTGAAATCTTATTATCTTATCAATGTGTATCATTATGTATGTGATTGTTTGAATGTGTTCTTGTTGTGGTTGAGTTTAGAGGTTGTGAGTTTTTAGGGTATTTTGTGAGAAATCCTAAAATCAGTGATTTAAACGGTTAAAACTCGATTAAAATGTAGTATGATAGTTAGTATGTGATAACTATCATGTTTGTGTTTTGTTTCCATTGATTTGGTGAAGTTTTGACGGATTTGGAGGGTTGGAAATGATGTTTCCCGTAAGACTGGAAATTCTGGAATCGTAGAGCTCGCTCAGCGAGCGTATGAAATTCTACAGAAGAACTATTAATCTGGTATACCTTGCTCAGCAAGCAGGAAACTCGCTCAGCGAGAAATGCAGGAAGTTCCTTGCTCAACGAGCTGACCCTCGCTCAGCGAGACCTGGGAGTTCTGTTTTGCGTTTTCTTTCGTAACTTTTGAACCGGTTATCCGTTTTTAGCGTTCCACATATCGTTTTGAAGCTAAAATTATGTATTTTCTCATGATGTCAAAAAATGTTATTTTTAACCGATTTTTACCCGACTTTTCCGATTAATCGTAATTATGTGAATTAAGGAATTGTGGAATTTGATTGTGCGTTATGGTCGTTTGGCAACATAAATGCGTTGTTCGAGCTAAACCTGAATGCATGTTGATTGTGAAAGATTTGTTGTCGTTTGGCGTAATTGATGTGAATGTATGTGGATTATATGTGATTGTATGAGATGAATGCATGATTATATTGTGAATTTGTATGCATTTCAAGAGTGTTTGAGTCATTTTGTATGTGAAGCATAATGATGTACATTCTTGTGTTGTGGGATTCTAATGTGAATCCGTTGTAACAGCGTGTGCCTATGTGAGGTGTGAGTGATGATTTCAACATGATTGTGTGCCCATGTGGGTGTGAGCAATCGGATTGTGTGCCCATGTGGGGTGTGAGCAATCCATAAACATTGTGTGCCTATGTGAGGTGTGAGCAATGGGTGAAATGATCACAAATGATTGTGTGCCCGTGTGGGGTGTGAGCAATCGGATTATGTGCCCGTGTGGGGTGTGAGCAATCCATAAACATTGTGTGTCCATGTGGGGTGTGAGAAATGGGTGAACATCGTAGGCCCGACGGGGAGTTA
The DNA here is from genome assembly GCA_963966055.1 of Lathyrus aphaca. NCBI lineage: Eukaryota > Viridiplantae > Streptophyta > Magnoliopsida > Fabales > Fabaceae > Lathyrus > Lathyrus aphaca. Next base: position 185,555,546 of record OZ014524.1, read on the forward strand.
CATTGGTAACGAGCGGTGGTTCCAATAAGTTCCTGAGTGAACTTGAGATGATTGAGTCGGTATCGTATTGCATTTGCATAGAGTCGTGAGTCAGTCTCTATGATTTGCATTTTGTCATCTTTGTGTTTGTGCATTGATGAGTAAACATGAATATGTATGTTTATGTGGAGTGATGGAAATGGTGGAAGTATGCATGATGAATATGCTTGATTTATATATATATATATATATGTATATATATATATATATATATATATATATATATACATTGTGATGTATATGTGTGATTGGAGATGAATTGTGGTGAGAATGTATTAAATGTGTATTTATATGCTAAGATATATAATTATATGCATTGTTATTATGATAATATTTTTCACCCTTCTGATGTTTTATGATGCTCTTTGAGGCATTGCAGAGTAGGTATGTTGGAGGTATTTTTGTGAAGCGTGTCTTCATTCTTTTGTCGGTCGGCTCTGATATGTAGCACCGTGTAGCTAGGGATTTTGGTTGTGATGCCTTTTGTGGAGCATTTGTATATTTATCTTGGTGATGGATGTTTATGTAAACATGAATTATATTGGTGAATCAAACTTGATGATATATATATATATATATATATATATATATATATATATATATATATATATATATGTTTGATGTTATTCAATGTTTAGATTTTCCGTTTTTATTCTAAATATTGAGATGTGGGTGCAAGTATTTATCTACTCCACTGTTGCATATCTATTGTTGAGCATGTGTTGGATGTTTTAATTTCATGTATAATGTGACATACCTCTTTTACACTATGTTTCTAATTATACTCTGATGGAATTTTAATATATGCCTAAATGATTATTTGATTATTTGGGGGTATAGAAAGGGGGTGTTACATTAAGTGATATCAGAGCCAGTGACAAGTCACTTGTGTCTGTCTTGTTGTTGTGATGATTGAACATTTGTTTAATCTTGTTGTTGTCTTTGGGAATAATCAGAATATGCCTGGTAGAAACGACAATGCGATGGTTACTGCTTTGGAAGAAATGGCTAGGGGGTGTAGGGTGCTCCGAATGTGAATGCTAACGATGAGTTCAGGAAGAATCAACCACCTGTCTTCAAAGCAAGATTTGATCCCGATGATGCTCAAATTTGGTTGAAGTAGGTTGAAAGGATCTTCAGAGTCATGGATTGTGCGGAGGAGAGTAAGGTGAGGCTTTGATCTCACATGCTGAAGGAAGAAGCCGATGATTGGTGGGTCGGTAGGCGTCTAGCTCTTGAGGTGGAAGAGGAAGAGATAACTTGGGATTTATTTCGTACTGATTTCTTGAGGAAGTATTACCCTGAGAGTGTGGAAGGGAAGAAGGAGATGGAGTTTCTTGAACTGAAACAAGGTAGTATGTCTGTAGTGGACTATACTGCTAAGTTTGTGGAGTTGGTTCAATTTCATCCTTATTATGTTGTTGCTGCTATTGTTGAGTTCTCGAAGTGTATTAAGTATGAGAATGGTTTGCGTCCCGAGATTAAGCAAGTTATGGGATATCAAAGAATAAGAAGGTTTTCAGATTTGACGGAATGTTGTAGGATCTTCGAGGAAGATATCAAGGCTCGTTCTACACATTACAAGAGTTTGAATGAGAGGGAGGGAAAGCAACAAGCTAGAAGTGGACCTTATGTGACACCCGTTGATAAGGGCAAGCATAGGGAAAACTTTGATAAGAGATTTGGAGGAGGAGGTTTTGGTTCTGTTAAGTGCTACAAGTGTGGTGAAATGGGTCATAAGTATTTTGAATGTGGGAAGAACATAGTAAAATGTTCAAACTGTGGAGGCCTTAGGCATGCTACTATCGATTGCAGAAGGAATGTAGTGAAGTGTTATAATTGTGTAGAAGTGGGTCACATTAGTACTAAGTGTACTAAGCCGAAACAAGCTCAAGCTGGCGGAAAGGTGTTTGCATTAGCCGGGACGGACACTACTAGTACAGACCGTTTGATTAAAGGTACATGCTTTATTTATAGTACGCCTTTAGTTGCTATTATTGATACGGGAGCGACTCATTCGTTCATTTCTCATGAGTGTGCTAAGCGTTTGAATTTGTTTATGACTTCTTGGGGTGGTGAGATGGTTATTGAGAGTCCTGCTTCAGGGTCGGTAACTACGTCTTTGGTGTGTGTAAGTTGTCCTTTGACCATGTATGGTAAGGACTTCATCTTGTATTTAGTTTGTTTGTCGTTGGAGGGATTGGACGTTATCTTGGGTATGAACTGGTTGCAATGTAATCGAGTTCATATAGAATACTATCACAAGTTAGTGATGTTTCCTTCTTTGGAAGATGATGATGAAGATGAGAGTTTCCTATCCACTAAAGAGTTGAAGAAACTTTTAGCGGACGAAGCTCAATTGTTCGGTTTGTTTGCATCATTGTCAGTGGAGAAGGAAGTTGAGCTCAGTATGTTTCCAGTGGTGTGTGATTTTCCAGAAGTGTTTCCGAAGGATATTAAGGATGTACCTCCGGAAAGAGAAGTTGAGTTTTCTATTGATCTAATTTCGGGTACTAGACCGATTTTGATGGCACCGCATTGTATGTCAGCATCAGAGTTGGTAGAATTGAAGAAGCAATTGAATGACTTGTTGGACAAGAGATTTATAAGGCCAAATGTTTCTCCTTGGGGTGCTCCGGTATTGTTGGTAAAGAAGAAGGATGGGAGTATGCGGTTATGCATTGATTATCGACAGTTGAACAAGGTGACAATTAAGAACAAGTATTCGCTTCTAAGGATCGATGATTTGATGGACCAATTGGTTGGTGCGCGTGTTTTTAGCAAGATTGATTTTAGATCAGGATACCACCAGATTCATGTGAAAAGAGAGGATATTCAAAAGATGGCGTTTAGGATACGGTATGGTCATTATGGGTATTCCGTGATGCCATTCGGGGTTTCTAATGCGCCGGGTGTGTTTATGGAATATATGAATCGTATTTTCCATGAACATTTGGATCGTTTTGTGGTTGTGTTCATCGATGATATTTTGATTTATTCCAAGTCTCAAGAGGAGTATGAAGAGCATTTAAGGATTCTCTTACAAATTTTGAAAGAGAAACAATTGTATGCTAAATTATTGAAATGTAAATTTTTGTTGTCAAAAGTAAGTTTTCTTGGACATGTTATTTTCGATGGTGGTATTAGTGTTGATCCATCCAAGATTGATGTGGTGACGCAATGGAAGACTCCTAGATTGATTACGGAGATTCGAAGCTTTTTAGGGTTGGCGGGTTATTATCAGAGGTTTATTGAGGGATTTTCGAAGGCGGCACTTCTGTTAACGCAGTTGACTTGTAAAGGAAAGGATTTCATTTGGGATATTCATTGTGACGAGAGTTTCATTGAACTAAAGAGAAGGTTAACAACGGCTCCGATCTTGATTTTGCCAAATCCGACGGAACCATTTATGGTGTATTGTGATGCTTCATTGTTTGGTTTGGGTGGTGTTTTGATGTAAGATGGAAAAGTTGTGGCTTATGCTTCAAGACAATTGAGAGTGCATGAGAAGAGATATCCTACGCATGATTTGGAGTTAGCGGCCGTGGTGTTTGTTTTAAAAATTTGGAGGCACTATCTTTATGGTGCAAGATTTGAAGTTTTTAGTGATCATAAGAGTTTGAAATATTTATTTGATCAAAAAGAGTTGAACATGAGACAAAGAAGGTGGTTAGAGCTTTTGAAGGATTATGATTTTGGTTTGAATTACCATCTGGGTAAGGAAAACATGGTGGCCGATGCCTTAAGTCGGAAGTTGTTACATGTGTCTGCATTGATGATGAGAGAATGGGAACTTTTGGAGAATTTTAGAGACTTGAGTTTAGCTTGTGAAATGACGCTAAGAAGTGTGAGACTTGGTATGCTACATGTTACGAATGATTTTCTTACAACCGTATGTGAAAAGAAAAAGTTGGATTTGAAGTTCGTTGATTTGATGATGAATGAGAATGAGGATTTCAAGGTTGATAATTTTGGAGTTTTGAGATCACGTGGTCGTGTTTGTATTCCCGATGATGCGGAGTTGAAAAAGATGATATTGGAAGAAGTACACCGAAGTAACTTACGTATTCATCCGAGAGCGAATAAAATGTATCAAGATTTGAAGAAGATCTTTTGGTGGTCCGGGTTGAAGAGGGATGTAGCTCAATTTTTGTATGCATGCTTAACTAGTAAAAAGTATAAGGTGGGACATCAGAAGCCTAGTGGATTGATGCAACCATTGGACATTCCAGAGTGGAAATGGGATAGTATATCAATGGATTTTGTTGCGGGATTGACGAATATACAAAGAGGTCATAATGCTATTTGGGTAATCGTTGATAGGCTTACTAAATCTGCTCACTTTATTCCAATTGATATTAGTTATCCTTTGGAGAGGTTAGCTGAGATTTATGTTCTTGTGGTTGTGAAGTTACATGGATTTCCTAAGAGTATTGTATCGGATAGAGATCCTAGATTTACATCGAGGTTTTGGGAGAGTTTGCAAAATTCTTTGGGTTCTAAGTTAAGATTGAGTTCGGCTTATCATCCGCAAACGGATGTTCAAACCGAGAGAACAATTCAATCGTTGGAGGATTTATTGCGTGCTTGTGTGCTAGAGCAAGGTGGTGCTTGGGATAATTATTTAGCGTTGATTGAGTTCACCTACAATAACAGTTTTCATTCAAGTATAGGTATGGAACTATTTGAGGCTTTATATGGTCGGAGATGTCGAACACCTTTGTGTTGGCATGAAACCAGTGAGAGGACGGTAGTTGGACTAGAGACGGTACAACAAATGACGGAGAAAGTGAAGTTTATTCGGGAGAAGATGAAAGCTTCTCAAAGTAGACAAAAGAGCTATCATGACAAGAGAAGGAAGAATCTTGAGTTTCAGGAAGGCGACCATGTGTTTTTGAGGGTTACACCAGTTACAGGTGTGGGTCGTGCTTTGAAGTCGAAGAAGTTGACTTTTCGTTTTATTGGTCCGTATCAAATTACTGCACGAGTTGGTGTTGTGGCTTACCGTGTGGCGTGCCTCCGAATCTTTCAAATTTGCATGATAAGTTCCATATTTCACAACTTCGGAAGTATGTTCCAGATCCGTCACATGTTATTCCTATGGACGAGATTGAAGTGAGAGATAACCTTATGGTTGAAGTTTTACCGATTAAGATTTTGGACCGTGAAGTTAAGAAGCTAAGAGGCAAGGATATTGCGCTTGCGAAAGTAGCGTGGGGAGGCGTTTCGGAAGGCAATATGACTTGGGAATTAGAGAGTGGGATGCAAGAGTCGTATCCAGAGTTGTTTGAATCAGGTAATATTTTCGAGGACGAAAATTTCTAAACTAGGGGAGAGTTGTAACGCCCTGATTCCGATTATTCCATTTTATTGTTGAGTCTTTTATTTAAATTGAGTGATAATTAATTTATTTTTGAAATTGGTATGTTAATATGATATGTTGACATGTTATGTTATTTTTTCCGTTTTTGAGAGTTTTCGGGAAAATTAGAATGGAAGGTATTTTAGACATTTCCTAATTGATGATAAGTTATAAATTTAAATGGAATTAGAAATTTTGAGAAAATGAATATTTGGGTGGAAAGAAAAGAAATAGAAAGAAACTATATAATAGTGGAAAGAGAAAGAAAAGAAAAATAGAAAGAAGAAAGAAAGAGGAAGAGGAGAAAAAGAGAAAAAAGCTAGGAAATCTTCAAGATAACTCCTAGGAATCGAATCAATCGGGTAAGGGTGTGAAATCTTATTATCTTATCAATGTGTATCATTATGTATGTGATTGTTTGAATGTGTTCTTGTTGTGGTTGAGTTTAGAGGTTGAGCGTTTTTAGGGTATTTTGTGAGAAAACCTAAAATCGGTCATTTAAACGGTTAAAACTCGATTAAAATGTAGTATGATAGTTAGTATGTGATAACTATCATGTTTGTGTTTTGTTTCCACTGATTTGGTGAAGTTTCGATGGATTTTGAGGGTTGGAAATGATGTTTCCCGTAAGACTGGAAATTATGGAATCGAAGAGCTCAATCAGCGAGCGTATGAAATTATGCAAAAGAACTATTGATCTGGTATAGCTCGCTCTGCGAGCAGGAAACTCGCTCAGCGAGAAATGCAGGAAGTTCATCGCTCAGCGAGACCTGGGAGTTATGTTTTGTGTTTTCTTTCGTAACTTTTGAACCGGTTATCCGTTTTTAGCGTTCCACATATCGTTTTGAAGCTAAAATTATGTATTTTCTCATGATGTTGAAAAATGTTATTTTTAATTGATTTTTACCCGACTTTTCCGATTAATCGTAATTATGTGAATTAAGGAATTGTGGAATTTGATTGTGCGTTATGGCCGTTTGGCAACATAAATGCGTTGTTCGAGCTAAACGTGAATGCATGTTGATTGTGAAAGATTTGTTATTGTTTGGCGTAATTGATGCGAATGTATGTGGATTGTATGAGATGAATGCATGATTATATTGTGAATATGTATGTATTTCAAGAGTGTTTGAGTCATTTTGTATGTGAAGCATAATGATGTACATTCTTATGTTGTGGGATTCTAATGTGAATCCGTTGTAACATCGTGTGCCTATGTGAGGTGTGAGCGATGATTTCAACATGATTGTGTGCCCATGTGGGGTGTAAGAAATAGGATTGAGTGCCCGTGTGGGGTGTGAGCAATCCATAAACATTGTGTGCTTATGTGAGGTGTGAGCAATGGGTGAAATGATCATGAATGATTGTGTGCCCGTGTGGGGTGCGAGCAATCGGATTGAGTGCCCGTGTGGGGTGTGAGCAATCCATAAAAATTGTGTGCCCATGTGGGGTGTGAGCAATGGGTGAACATTGTAGGCCCGACGGGGAGTTACACTGGTAACGAGCGATGGTTCCAATACGTTCCTGAGTGAAGTTGAGATGATTGAGTCGGTACCACATTGCATTTGCATAGAGTGATGATTCGGTCTCTATGATTTTCATTTTGTCATATTTGTATTTGTCCATTGATGAGTAAACATGAATATGTATGTTTATGTGGAGTGATGGAAATGGTGGAAGTATGTATGATGAATATGCTTGATTTATATATATATATATATATATATATATATATATATATATATATATATATATACACACACACACACATATGGGTATGGGTATTTATACATTGTGATGTATATGTGTGATTGGAGATGAATTGTGGTGAGAATGTATTAAATGTGTATTTATATGCTAAGATATATAATTATATGCATTGTTATTATGAAAATATTCCTCACCCTTATACTATTTAATGATGCTCTTTGAGGCATTGCAGAGTAGGTATGCTGGAGGTCTTTTTGTGAAGCGTGTCTTCATTCTTTTGTCGGTCAGCTCTGATATGTAGCACCGGGTAGCTAGGGATTTTGGTTGTGATGCCTTTTATGGTGCATTTGTATATGTATCTTGGTGATGGATGTTTATGTAAACATGAATTATGTTGGTGAATCAAACTTGATGATATATATATATATATATATATATGTTTGATGTTATTCAATGTTTATATTTTCCGTTTTTATTCTAAATATTGAGATGTGGGTGCAATTATTTAGCTACTCCACTGTTACATATCTATTGTTGAGCAGGTGTCGGATGTTTTAATTTCATGTATAATGTGACATACCTCTTTTATACTATGTTTCTAATTATACTCTAATGGAATTTTAATATGTGCCTAAATGATTATTTGATTATTTGGGGGTATAGAAAGAGGGTGTTACATTTCACTTCACCAATCCGCAATACCATCAATAACCTTCATCGATCTCAACTTGAACACACCTACAGAAATTCATAACAATCCAGCTCCAACTAAATTCAAGGAAGACAATTCACAATCAAACCAAACTCAAAGAAAGTAATCGAAAATCACAAACAAAATTGGGGGAAGTAAATGTCAATTGTTCCAATTCTAGCATCAGTTCCGGAAGAGACTCTTCCACTCTAAGTGAGTACCTCCGTAGTGTTGTCAAGTTGTAAATTCGTAGGTTCCAATTCCTCTACGTCGGCTCTGTCAACTTCTAGCAACAACAACATTCTGAAGATACAGCAGCATTCCAGGGACATCACCTTCAAAAATTCATTGCTCAACACATAACAGGCTGCAAAGGAGTAACAATACAAAAATCAATACAGGGAACTGATAGCAAAACTCAGAAGAAGATCAGTTGAGGATTTAGTTACGAGTCGACAAACAAATCAGTGAAAATTTTAAACAGGAACTAAAAAATTCAGTTACATCAAGAAAGCTTCAACAAAAATTCAGAGAGTTTAGTTCCAAAACGTCAGTTACAAGTTTAACCGAAATTCGGTTACAAGGAGGGGATTCACACCAGAAAACTTCAATAGAAAAATAAGATGAGAATCAATACAAAAAGTCATAACATGGCACATCATAAAAATGGTATCAAGAAAACCATAATAAGATTTAATTGAAATTAAATCTTCAAACTCTCCCAATACTCTCAACAGAAAAGCACAATATAAAAGTTCAGTTACAGAAATCACAACAAACTCTAACTAACTTCATAACTGAATTTACCTGAGAAATCCCTTAATCACCCTCCTGATCTTCATCTATAAAGTTGAGACATAGCAACTCCAGAAGCTCTTGAACCTCATATCTCATTCTTCATCACCTTCTTCAACCTTCATCTCTCTCACTCCCCATTTTCTACATCTTCAATTCTTTAGCACCTTTCTTCATCCTCAACCTTCAATCTTCAACTTTATCATCATTTCACAAAACTCCTTCATTAAGCATCATCTTCTATTGATTTGAATAACCATCACCACTCCTAATCCTCCTTGAATTCGTCATTGCCGATTCAACCATCTGCAAAATCAAGAATAAATCCTCAACGATAACTCTACAACCTCGATGTAACAAGTTCGAATTTGTCTTCGTAGCTTCAACAAACAACATCGTTCTTCATCATCTCAACACATCTTCATCAATCTGCCTTTCAGGAATCTTCAATCTGCAGAAGAATGACAATAACAACACGTATCAGAAGGATAAGTAGAGGAGGAAGATTCACATATTCAACACAACATGAGCAAATTCGAGAAAAATAAAAAAGAAGCAAACCTTACCATTGTTACGTTCTTCGGTTCGTCGATCACAGGTATGTAAAATTCGAATCCCTCTGGCTATAGATGTATCGTGTGTGTTGCGTTGTTTTGTTGTTCTTGACTTTAGAGCATGCGATCTCGTTCCTATGAGGTTTATTCGCGTGTTTTATGTCTTAATTTGAGATGAGGAAGAGAAAAGAGTGGAGGTTCATGTTTACTGTTTTCGGTTTGAGAGAGATTGACTGAAGAGGGAGGCCACGGCGGCGGCTAGGGTTTTTAGTTGGAGAAGATGAAGTTGTTTGAGAGAGAGAGAGAGAGGAACGCGTTTATGAGATGAAGGAGGGAGACATTTTGAAGTCTGAATGTTTGATTTATCTTTAATTGATTATTGATTGAATTGATTTGATTTTGAAAATAAAAACTCATAAATTATGATAAATTCACCGTTAAAAAATTAAAAGCTCATGAAAATGCATAACTCCACCGTAAATTTTGAATTAGAGGATAAGATTCCCTTTTTGGTGGTCCACTCCGGTGGGGAAACTTGTCACCGTCCGGTAAGACCACCGGATTTTCATTCACTCACGCTACTCCCCACCATAATCGTCATGTATCCTCAATTTCCAGGCTTTAGATCCATCATCATCCATAGTATTTTAATCATATGGTCTAGATAAAGTCAATGAAAGTTGACTAAGAGTCCATGCCATGGTCCTCCGAGCCTGCGCATTTTGGGCCTTATCAAGCCATTATTCGCACCCCCAAACGCAAGCCCAAATGGTTTTTTAACTAAGAAATTACTTTCTCAGCACCCCCTGCAGTTTCCTTTTAATTTATTTATTTCTTTAATATTCTTTCTTAAAGTTCAAATTTAAAAAATAGTTTTTCATGCTAAAAAGTTCCAGAAAAATAAAAATAACATTTTAGCATAATAAAAAATAGTAGGTTTTTTTAATTCTCTTTTTTCGATTTTTCGCATTTATTTCGATTTTTACTTTATGTGCCTTTTAATACTTTTTTCACTTTTACATATTAATTCATTTGTTCATATTTTTGCATACTCATATCATCTTTTGATTACTAACGAGTTTCTTTTGTGCGAGGTATTATTCGAGGACTATGCTTACGGATTTGGATTATTTTTCTGTTATGCTTTGTTTTTTTTATGGTTCTTATGCTTTCATGATGTAATAGTGTAAAATACCTTGTATGCTTGTATGGTACTTATAATTAGGGTAGAAAAAAATAAAACGAAGCGTTAGAAAACCAAAGTTTAAAAAAAAAGGAATATTCGATCCAACGTCGAATAATTTCAAAAATAAATGAACAAAATCCACATGATGTTAGGGCTTCCACGATTATACCTTCGCTCCACTCCAATAAACCAAAGCACAAGTATGTTATGAATCATAATTCGCGTGTCTCAGCACCGCATAATCAACCCACCCGATCATCCATTCCACTCCTTTTACGACTCATCATACGTTCTCACCAACCATGACATAGGAGGACCACGTTCATTATTTCATTTTAATATTCACATTTCATACTTAATTTCCACATACTTGTGTTTGCTTTACATGCTCCCTTAAGATTCGCAACATGGACTTAATTTTCAATTAAAGTCATGATGTGGTGGAATTTAGGATAACCATCCATGTATGCTAACTTAGGTAGATTTTTCCTTTTAATCCTCAACCTTAGGATCAATAATTGCATGCTACATTAGGGTTCAAGTCTTACTTCTCATCCTTAAAGAAAAATAAAAAACATGTAATAATGAAAGTGTGTACAATACGCCACGAGCCTTAAGCCATATGGGAAATGATTAGTGGATGTCTCTTCCACTCTTCTAGAATTCTTTACAAACGTTCCATTGGGGCGACCTTGGAAAGTATTCGCTCATGTATCATAGTCTTTATTGTTGTAAATACGATAAACACCAAAATCAAAACTCTTCTTCTAAAAGACAATAAACAAAGACACCACGTCTTCTCTTCTCATCTCCCATTATTTGCGGACGATTATGACTTGTCTCAACAGTTAGACAACAAGACGATAACGCACCCGACTCAGCGAGCCTGCAACACATGAGTTAGAACTATGGCAACGTCATCCTAAAAAACACAAACAAAGTTCCCTCCTTAGTTAGGTGAACTACGTCGACTCTGATTCTCACATCCTATGAGATACGTAGGCAGTGGTGTAAACACCCCAAATTTTCGCTCACTCATTTCACCTTGGCTTGTGATCTTTTCATTTGCATAAGTTCAATCATGTCATCTCATATTGCATGTTTGCTTCACTGCATTGATTCAAAGTCATCTGCATCTAGGGTTTGTGATCTGAGCAATCCATGAGCTATCTGAGCCACTCCAAAGGCCTTCAATCATCTCAAGAGGATCCATGTATGTTCAAGCATCATATTATACCCTCACAAGGCCAAGGAAGTCAAGAAATCACAAGAACTGAGAAAGGCATGGGAGCAGAGCCAGGCTTAACTGCATAGATGACCTAGAATTAGGGTTTTGGTTTCAGAGGCCATAACTCCAAAATTTTTGGTCATTCTTGTTTCTATTGGTCTCTATATGTTATAAGGATCATGCATATCAATTCTCATGAAGAAATTCAATGGGGAAGGCATCTGATCAAGAGGTGACTTCTTGAGCAAGTCAGTGCAAAATCAGGGCATCTGAGGCCCCCAATAGCCCAACCAAAGGGGTTTCTCCATCATTTTGAATGTGTATGATCTTTATTTGATCATAGAAGATGTTAGAAGTTCACAAAATTGAAGAATTTCAAGCCATTTGCAAAGTTGCCTTTTTGGGAAAGTGACTTGTAATGTAAACTTGCCATTTTGGGAAAGTTTTTCAACCTCCTCTTTTTGATTCAAAAATGCTTCAAATGAAAAAAATTTGGTAATGAAAGTTGTAGATTGGATCATTCCCTTTTCAAAAAGTACAAGAAATCATTCTAATTCATTTTAGATCAAAAGTTATGGCCTTGCAAAGTTGGACAAAATCACATAAATTTCACTTTTACACCAAAGAGGGAAACTTGCAAATTCTCATGCCAAGCATTTTTATGACCTCAAGTGGACTTCTAACCATCATACAAACATAACACATGACCTAAAATTCAGAATGCACCAAAGAATCACTCATTTTCATGCCTTGATCATTAAGAAATCTCAAAAGGGCCGAAGGTTCACAAATTTGCAAAAGCACACATAAGCTTCAATCCACTTGCCAATTGGCCCCAATCTGAATTCCATGGTTGCCCTTGATCCTTGCTGCGCAGGACACCCCATTGTCCTTGGCCTGCCATGACCCATACCTCAAAGGACACCTAACCTTGACTTTTGGCAAAATGGACCATACCAATCACACTATGCCACACCAACTACTCTGACCAATCACAGCTTCACATACATGCCTCAAGGATCATTTCTCATACAATCTTGGAAGTTGAATCCTCCCAGAAGAGAGCAACCACCAAAACTCCCCTCTTTGCATTTTCTTTCGAAACTCAACACACAAGCCTCAAACCTCAAAACAAACTTCACAGAATAACTCACCATGCTTCACTGATCATTTCCCAACCATCACTCTGCCCTAAAAAGCCCAGAATCAAAAACACGATTTCCACACTTCATGAACTGAGTTTCTGCCATTTCCATTTTGGGGCCATATAAACTCCAGCTAAGCATCACAAACGTTTGGGGAGGATCATTGGAGCTTGTTTGAAGCAAAGAACTGGCCAGAGAGCACCATTTTCGAAAGCTTCAGTTCAGGTATCATCAAGAACAATTTTTCCAGAAACGTGTTTTTAAGTTACTAATTGATTCTCCATGATTCACTTATGATTCTGATGTGTTTAGTTTTGAAAATAGTCAAGTATTAAGCATGTATTGAGCTTCTGAAATTTCTGCCATATTTTCCGTTTTGCTTCGATTCATGATTTTGATGTTGAATAAATGAGTTTTGATGTTTGATTCTTGTTGGGGTTGAGGAGAGGATCATTTCTGGAGCTTTAGGGGCCTTGGGGTTGCGTATTGAGGGAGATTGGGTGAGGAGCTGGCCGGAGAAGATGACCGGAACAGTGTTCCGGTCACCTGAAAATCATTAGGGTTCAGATTAGGTCTTAATTGCGTAATTAGTGAGTTTGAATGTGAGCCGTCCATTAGCGCGCGAAGTCAATTCCCTCCCCTTTTTGTTTGAATCTCAGCCACTGGATTTGATTACTTCCATTAATTCGTATTTTAAATTCATTTTAATTGCATTTTCTTTATCATTTTATTAAAAATAGCAAATCATTTCTTAAAAATCTAATTTTTCGCACCATGGCATAAAATATTTTTCTCATTCTGAAAATATTTTTATTTTTATTTTTTGCATTAAAAATTATTTTTAAATCATTTAAATGTTTATTTTTAATTAGTTAATGGAAATTAATTAATTGAAAATGCATTTAGGTATTTAAAAATCCCCAAAAAATTCACATTGCATTTAAATACATTTAGAAACATTATCAAACTCTTCAAAAAAATTTCTTTTTAGTTCTTGATCTACTTTGACATTTTTCATTGGAATTAAAGTTATTTAAAGGCAATATTTTGGTCCTAACTTGGAAAATTTCATTCTGCTTAACCATGAAGAGTTTGATGATGGTTCTTCTTGCATTGCATCCTTCATATCATGTAGTTTCTAGGGTAAAATTGGTTTGAATTTATCTTTCATTTTCAATTTGATGAGCATTTTTTCCTTTTGAAGTGCCTTGAAACCTTAGTTGACTTGAGAAAATCATAACTTCCATTAGGTTAAGAGTTAGGTCCCCTCCTTTGGACAGTGAACTTGTGTAGGGTTAGGGTTCCTTTAATACCATTTTCAATTTTTTATCATGTCATTTGCTTCTGATTTTGAATTTTGTGTTGTATGTTATGTATAAACCCTAATTCATGCTTTCCTTTGCATCCATCTCTCATATGCTTGCATTCAAGAGCTTGCCATGAAATTTTGTGCATCCATATGACATATAAGACATCTTAGGACATATTAGAATCATGTTTGATCATTGCATCTTTCATTTGCCATGTTGTGCATTCATTTCATTACATAAACTTTCATGAACTTTATGGTTCAAAGCATACTTCCTTTGCATCCTCATCCTTGTATGATCATCCACAACCCTTGACATGTGTTTGCATCATCTCTTAGCATAATTAACATCATGTTCATGCTTCTGACTTTGTCTTGCATCATGGCATTTCATCTCATTTTCATTGCATTTCATTTCCTTTGCTAACTTTTCAGGTGGTAAGTTGTTTTGAGAAGTGAATTTGCCTTCACTTCTCACAATCTCTTCTCATCTCTCTCTTGCATCATTGCTGCATTTTATCTTTGTATTAGAGTGAGCTTGCTCATTCATGTTCATCTCTTACTTTCTTTCTTCAGACAACTTATCTTCTTAAGTGAAGTAAGTTGTCTTGTTTCTTCTGCTTCTTTCTCCTTTCATCTGCTTCTCCCTTTGTGGCTCTTTGAAGATCTTTCTCTCTTAAGCCTCACAAACCCTAGGATCTCCAAGTATGATAACAATTAGGGTTTGATTAGTATCCCCATTAGTTTTACCTTTGTGTCATCTTTGTGTCTTCTCTTCTCATCTCATAATCAAGGACTAAACCTTAAAGGTTTTAAGGCTTTGTGATTAGGGTTATACCTATATCCTTCTATTAGGATGGAGTGTACAACTTTAATCCTAAATGTTAAACCCTTAATGTGTTTAAATCCTTTAATAAATTCATCTAATAATCACTAAGACACCAAGCTTGTAACTTGGGCCTTGCATTAGGGTTCTAATTCTTCCTTAATTGGTTAAGAAGGACTAACCCTACTGTTAATGGACAAGTCCTCCTCAAGTTGTCTTACAAACCATAAAATTCACTTCTTAATGTTACCATTAACTAAAATCCACTTTAATAAAGGCTTTGTTTTGTCATGAGGTTAGTCCCTAATCATGGATTAAGTTGAGGAGCCTTCCTCAGCTTAAATGTTCTCATCTATTATCCTTCTATTAGGATGGTGTAATGGGTCCATTAAATCCTTGATTATGGCTTAAACTCATTACTTAACACTAAACAAAAACAACAAAAACATCTGAATAAATGCAAGTAGGTTAATGATCTTAATCCTACATCATGGTGATTAAGTGTGAGGTGTTTACTTCATACTTAAGGTATTCTCATTACCCCTAATCAGAGGGAGGATGTGATGAATTTACTAACCCTTGGTTTAGGCTTAAGCTCATTTTCTTATGACAAACTTCAAAAAGCAATAAAAGATTGAAAACACAAAAACAAACAATAATCGTCTCCTCCGGGATTCTTTTCTCACCTCATTCACTCACAAACGAGAACTCGCTTCTTCCGTCCAATGCAAGACAGTTTGCACCTGAGCCAGACAGGTCATACACTTGAGCATAGACAAGTAAGCAGTTCACAAGTCAATTTATTCTTTCAGTCTCTTTGGGTCGAACTTTGGTGTTCTGACTTCCTCATTGCAAGAGAGGATACGTAGGCATAACTTAACAGTTATCGAACAAAAGTCTATGTATATTCCCCCCCTCTTTCCAGCATTATTCTTTAAGCCTCATAATCTTGATCATTTCACTCTTGTTCTTACACTGACACTTCACATATTTCACTTCACTTTCTTCCAGCATTGACACTTGCATTCTTTCCAGCTTTGATACACAGATTGCACTGACACTACCCCTTTAAAACACAGATCTTTTAAGCGTGGATCCTGTCGAGTACGACGGACAATCTGGGTGCTAATACCTTCCCAGGTTGTAACCAACCCCCTTTCTCAGTTTCTCTGGTTCGCGATCGTCTTATTCGTATTTTCTCAGGTCTATGCAGCATTACCTTTCCTTCGGGATAAAAATGCCTAGCTGGCGACTCTTTTCTTTCTGAGTTCACCCTTGTGTGTTCTCTTCCCTTTCGCCGACCATTCACGTCTGTACCCCATTTGACTCAGCCTCATTTGGTGGGAGCGACAGCTTGGCGACTCTGCTGGGGACCCTTATACTGTAACCAGGGCTTCTGGTTCTTTTTGTGGGTTCCTCCTAGCGCTTGTTTGATTTGTGTTTATTGGGGTGTTATGTGCTATGTGTGTTTACTTATTTTGCTTTATTTATTGCTTTATGTACAGCTTTATTTATTGCTTTCTTTACAGTTTTACATATTTCATACTGTCATTATCATTGCTGGATCTGGTTTCTGTTTTGGTGGGTGGGGTTCTATTGAGAGTTTAAGGTCCCATACCTGGGACCTGAGTGACACCTAGGCTAGAGTGGTTCATGTTCTTTCCCATTCCATTTCGGTCTGGTGCGGGAATATGAAACACGGTTCAGATGTGGGTTTCTTCTTGAGAACTCTGTGCTACAGATTTCCTGTAGTGCTAGGGCTATCTGGGAAGCCTGCTAAGTCTGGATGACCTTTATTACGACCTTCAGAAACTGGGGTGAATTAGAGGATGATCTTTTATGGGTATTGTAAACACTGTACCTCCGGGTTAGAAGTGTTTACACTTCTCATAACTGATCCAAGTCTGAGGATCCTTGTTTTAGAACATTACTTGTGAGGGGGGTTGGGTTGTTTACAGGTTTGCAGGTACCCATGGCCACATCATACCCTGTTACTTGTTTTGTTTAAGAGTACCTCATTTTGGACAGTTCTTGTGATTTAACCCTTGACATGTGACTCTTTATTTGAGTCCCCCACCTTGGTTACTGGATTTCTGAACCTCCATCTGGACTTCTTGAATATACACGGGCCTTATATATCAAGACAGATAATCAGATCCAGCTTGATCACAAACCCTTGCATATCATTTGCATACATCATCATTGCATCATTTAACATTTGTTTATTTGTTTTTCAGGGTATCCACGTTATATCTGGCTTGGTTTTGACCCCTTCTTCTGCATAGACCTTTGCTTCATCAGTTATCTGCCTCAGCTATTCTCATCCTCACCAGCATCAGCCTATCAGTGGTTCATCTCCAGTATCAGTCTTGATCTTCATCAACACTTATCTTCAGTTTCTTCAGCAGCATTCATGACTACTCCCAGGAAGAGCAACATATCCTACCATTTCTTTGAACCTGTGTTGACTGGTATCAGGCAGTTCCAGTCACTTATCACACCTGACCACATCCCATTGTTTAGAGAACACTATGGAGGTATCCTAGATATGGTGATGGACCTTGACCCTTCCCAAAGAAGCATGATCCACACCTGCCTACAGTTTTATGACCCTCCTTTGAGATGTTTCACCTTTTCAGACTTCCAGCTAGGGCCTCTACTGGAAGAGTTTTCTTCATTGACTGGAGTACCTATCAGGGGTGGAATCCCCTTCAACCCAGAAATACCAGCTCCCAGCAATGGAGAAGTAGCAAAAGCACTGTACTTGGAGCCTATTTTGATTGAGCAGAATATGACAACAAAAGTTGGGATCCCTAGTTTGCACTTAGACTTCTTGATTTCTCAGGCCATCCTAAAGACCTCCTTGGGAGAATGGAGGGCAGTCTGTGCACTGTTAGCCCTCAGCATATATGGGGTTATACTGTTTGCATATGAGCCCAAATTTGTCAGCAAGAATGCCATTCATCTTTTCCTCCTGAGGAACCCAGTACCCACATTGCTGGGAGATTTCTATTACTCCATCCATCAAAGGAATGAGAAACAAAGGGGGAAGTTGGTGAGATGTTGTGCTCCTTTGTTTCACACCTGGCTGCTCAGACACCTACCTAAGTCAGATGCTTTCTTGAACCCTCACCAACAGAAGAATTGGGCCAAGAGGCTCATTGCTTTGACTTCAGATGATATTAGATGGTGCACCCAGAGTACCATAGGCAAGGACATTATCACCAGTTGTGGACAGTACCCAAATGTACCTCTGATAGGAGTAAAGGGTTGCATCAATTACAATCCTTTGTTGTTTAAAAGACAACTGGGCTATGCTTTGGTTCACCCTCCTAGAGTGCAAGATTTAGCTGAGACCCTGTATTGTGAAGTAAAACCTAATTCTGTTGTTGTCAGGCAAGCATCCTGGGCTTGGGACAACATCCAGACAAAAGGGATGGCTATTCTTGGAAGGTGTAATAATGTTGCTTCAGCTCAGTACTATGACTGGTCCCGTACTAGAGCTCAGATTACTGGAATGCCTTTCACCTTGGAGGACATACCTGGACCCTCTACAGTACAACCTGCAGCCACTGTCAGCCTGGAAGAATTTGAGAAGCTGAAGGAAAGGAATGAGAATCTGTCTCAAGCTTTGAAGAAGACCCTTTGGGAAAGGAGTGATGGTCATCTGGATATTGAGAGATTGGAGAAGCTTAGGGTGGAGCATCTTGCCAAAATTGAGAAAACAGAGGACTACATCAGGAAAGCAAGAGCTGGGGAGCAAATATTGAAGAATGCCTGTAAAGAGGCCAAGATTCAAAAGGCTAGGACTGAGCTTTATCTGCAAGAAAGTCAGGCTAGATGGGTCAGGATCACTGAAGCCCGGACACAAGAAGATCAGAGGATTCAAGCCAAGATTGAACAGTTAGAGGCCAATGAAAAGAAGCAGCAGGAAGCTTTGTTAGCAGCCCAAAAGGAGATATCAGAGTTGAAGCTCAGAGCTGGATTGAAAAGATCCAAAGACCAGGACAGGCACAAGAAGCTGACTACTGCCATTGCTACCAGGAACCTCCTCATTAGGACCATTACAGAGAACCCAGATGGTCCAGTGACTGAGGCTCTTCTGAAGGAGGTCAAGGAGGATGAGTTTGGACTGGATGTCTGATCATTTGCTTGTTGTTTATTTCCATTTGATGTACTTTTCTTTTGGTTGTATTTTTGACCCTCCAGGGGCATGTGTTGTAAAACAAACTACGTATTGTTCATCATTTGTAATACATTAGTTTACTTTCATTGGGTTTCTTTTCTCAAGCAACATCAAGCATCTTCCTCGAGGTCTGGAAAGGTCAAAACCAAGAACCAAGTCGGATACCTTGGAAAACAAATAAGCATATTGCATTGCATACTAACTTTTGTTTTGTTTTGTAGGTTTTGTTATTATCTTTGTTTCTAACCTTGTTGTGATCTCAGGAAATATTGCTCGTCGCCGAGTGTTCCCTGTCAACCGCGCGCACCGGTACCCTACTCGCAACAACCTTCCTGGTATCCAAATGGAGCAAGTACAGCAGGACCTGACTGAGGTCAGAACTCAGATGGCTAATAAAAGAGTGGAGATGAGGAACCAAATGACTCAATTCATGGCTGTGATGACTGGCTTGGCCCAGAGTCAAGAAAGGCTAAGGGAATTGGTGGAAAGACAAACTCCCGAGGAACCACATCTTGGAACTGGAGGAACTAGCAACAATGAGCGGGGCCAGCCTCATGTTAATCCACCAGTATTTGGACCTCATCTAGATCCGGAAGCTAACATCCTGAGAAATGTGCAAGGAAATACTGCCGGGGGAAGAATCTTGCAAGAAGATCCCCAAGAAGAGCAATTTACCGTTATGGGAGCAGGAGACGAAGTCTATGATAGGAGGTTGGATGAAATTGCTGAGAAGTTGAGGTCTTTGGAGTCTCAGAATTCCTTGGGCTCCGATGTAATGGATATGGTACTAGTGGATGGGGTGAGGATTCCCCACAAATTCAAACCCCCGTGTTTTGAGAAATACAATGGAACCTCTTGTCCACGAACTCACCTGCAGTCTTTCCTGGGAAGACTTAAAGCTTATACTATGGATGAGAAGCTGTGGATGTTCTACTTTGAAGACATTCTGACTAGGGCTTCAAGGGAGTGGTATTCACACTTGACCAGAGCTACCATTAGATGCTGGAAGGATTTAGCTGAAGCCTTCATCAGGCAATATCAATACAATCTGGACATGGCCCCTAACAGGACCCTCCTAATGGGAATGTCTCAATCTTCCAGAGAAAGCTTCAGGGAATATGCCCAAAGGTGGAGACAGCTTGCTGCTGCTGTCCAACCACCCATGTCGTAAAGAGAAATGGCCGACATGTTCATGAATACCTTGCAAGGAACATATATTGATAGACTGGCTGCCTTTTCCTCTACCAGCTTTGCAGATGTGGTTATAGCTGGGGAAAGGATTGAAAGCCTCCTAAAAATGGGCAAAATTTCTGATAGTGGTGCAAGTTCATCCAGTAATCCTAGGAAGCCTTTTGTGGGACCCCGAAGAGCCGGTGAGACCAATTCCATCCATACAAACAGGGGCAGACCTCAGTATGTCCACAGATCGGTAGCAGCAGTTACCATTCCAGCTCCGAACCCTCAACAATCAGTATATCCTCAGCAACAACCACAGTATCAACAACAAGTTCAATATCCGCAACAGAGAACCTACAACAACAACAATAGCAATCAACAACAGCGACCCTTCCAACAAAGACCATCACAGGCAAACAGGGTGATTGACCCTATCCATATGCCTTATGCTGCCTTATTGCCACAACTCCTGAAGCTTAACTTAGTTAAGTTAAGGACGTTGGCGCCACCAGATCCTCTCAACCTCCCAAAGAACTATGATGTCAACGCCAGGTGTGCCTTCCACTCCAACGCGCCTGGTCACAATACTGAGAAATGCAGGGCCTTACAAATGAAAGTCCAAGATCTGGTGGATTCTAAAGCCCTCAACTTTGCACCTCCTCCGAATGTCAACAGAAATCCTATGCCTAATCATGGCGGGCCAAGGATTAATACCATTGAGGAAGACAAACCATCTACCTTGATCACCAGTGTTGCACAAATTCGAACACCTTTGGTCGAAATTAAAGCTCAGCTTCTAGAGTGCCAAGTGTTCCCCGGGTGTGAGCTCGGTTGTGGGTATTGCAACATTGCAGTCAACGGGTGTGAAAATTTGAGAAGCGGCATAGATGGTATTATTAAGGATGGTATCCTTCAGATCTCAACAACGGCGCCTACAAACCCAGCAATTCCTTTAACAACAGTTCCCGATTCTTCTACAACAGCAACAACAATCATTCCTACCGATTCATCAATATCATCAGCAGTCACTCCGTCCATCACTTCAACAAGTCAAATTTCAACAACCATTTCTTCTACAACATCCGCATCCATTTTATTAGCAGAATCTTCTACAACGCCAGCAAAAATTAATGAAGATATTTCAACAATTACAATCTACTATGACCCATCAAATGTTCCTCCTAGCAGCAACTTCCAACAACAAACCATGGCACCTCCTGCCAGATCACCAGTCACCATTTACTATGATCCGCACACCATTACAGTACCTTCCTCTACAGCCATCAGTCCGGTCACCGTTACGATGCCTGGACCTGTTCCTTATGTAAGCAGTAATGCCATACCTTGGCATTATGGCTCTGATCTCTACTACAACGGGGAGAAAATCACTCTAGATTCATCGACCTCTTCTCCACAGGTTGATAATGTTGGGGGAGGCGGAGGCTTCACCAGAAGCGGACGCCTTTTTGCCTCACAAACACAAAGACCTAATGTTGAAGCAGAAACTGCTGCCAAAGCAAAAGGAAAGAGTGTGGTATCTGAAGAGCCAACTGCCAAAGAAACTCAGAAGACATCTTTTGAACAAGATGTAGACGAGTTCATGAGAATCATAAAAAGAAGTGATTACAAGGTGGTGGATCAGCTTCACCAAACTCCCTCAAAAATCTCCATATTATCATTGTTGATGTGTTCTGAAGCTCACAGGAACTCATTGTTAAAGGTCCTACACGCAGCATACGTGCCAGAGGAGATTACCGTTAATCAGCTAGAAACTGTGGTTGCAAATGTCAATACCAGTCATGGACTGGGCTTTACCAATGCTGACTTAACAACAGAGGGACGCAACCATAACAAGGCTTTGCATATCACCTTGGAATGCAAGAGTGTTGTTCTATCTCATGTACTGGTAGACACTGGGTCGTCACTCAATGTTCTACCAAAGAAGGCCTTAGTGAAGCTGGAATATGATGGCTTGGCACTGCGTCCGAGTAATTTGGTGGTGAGAGCATTTGACGGCTCTAAAAGATCAGTGCTTGGAGAGATTGATCTGCCTGTGATGATTGGCCCGTAGACCTTCAAAACTACCTTCTTTGTGATGGACATTCAGCCGGCCTACAGCTGTCTGTTGGGTAGACCCTAGATCCACGCCGCTGGCGCTGTTACGTCTACCCTTCACCAGAAGTTAAAATTCGAGTGGGAAGGCCAGATCATCACTATTTGTGGGGAAGAGGATATTTTTGTTAGCCAGCTGGCTACGTATAAATACATAGAAATGGATGAAGAAATCCATGAAACCATGAGCCAAGGGTTTGAGGCCCTCAACATTAATGAAGCATCTGCTGTACTGGGAACTTCCATAACATCATACCAGCAAGCCCGGAAGGTTGTTGAGGAAGGTACCGCACAAGGCTGGGGAAAGCTGCTGCCCGTGGAAAAGAAAGAAGACCGATTTGGGTTGGGTTACAGACCAACTCAGCAAGATCAACCAGAGGCTGCAAAGGAGCCCAAGTTTGTCAGCGGGGGGATGCTCACCCCGGATGCTGTGAACAATTTGGAAGACGAGGAGGAAAGCGACCGCAACCTGGAGAGCTGGATACGTCCAAGGATCCCGGGGGGCCAGATCCTTAACTGGTCTTCCCAGGAAATTATAAGGGTTACTCCTGCAGAGTAATTATTATTTCCTGTATTTTAAAGCATGCATCAAGTCTTGCATCTTACCCAAGATGTCAAGACTCATTTTGTAATCGGGTCATCTTGTATTTTGTGCAAAGATCAATTAATGAATATCAGGACATCTTTTGCAAATGAGTCTTTTCTTTTCCGCTCACTGTTTTTCATTTTTCTTTTTGTACAAAAATAAAATGGCAATTTTTTTCAGAATAAAATAACTTCATTTTCACTTTTTCTAAATAAGATAAAACTGATCACTAAAATAAACCAATCTAAACCCTTGCAGAAAGTGCCCTCCAGACTGCACCGACAACAATACTGCTACGACTTCGTATGACTTTGACAATCCAATCAATCAAGCTGATGAAGGGGTTGAAGAAGATTATGAGCTACCTGAAGGGCTAGCCAGGTTGTTGAGACAAGAGGAGAAGGTCATCACTCCTCATCAGGAGGAGATTGAAACGATTAATCTTGGTACGGAAGAAGACGTGAAAGAGGTTAAGATCGGGGCCTGCCTGCAAGATTCAGTAAAAGAGCAACTGATATACATGCTTCGGGAATACGTGGATGTTTTTGCTTAGTCTTATCAGGATATGCCAGGGTTGGACACTGACATTGTCATGCACAAGCTACCTCTGAAAGAAGACTGCCCGCCAGTAAAACAGAAATGTGTCGTACTCGCCCAGATATGGCAATGAAGATAAAAGAAGAGGTACAAAAACAGTGGGACGCCGGTTTCCTTGCTGTGACTAGCTATCCGCCGTGGGTTGCTAATATTGTACTTGTGCCTAAGAAAGATGGCAAGGTGAGAATGTGTGTGGATTACCGGGATCTGAACAGAGCCAGCCCGAAAGATGACTTCCCTTTACCTCACATTGATGTATTGGTCGACAATACGGCTCAGTTCTCGGTATTCTCCTTCATGGATGGATTTTCAGGATACAATCAGATCAAGATGTCACCTGAAGACATGGAGAAGACAACTTTCATCACACCCTGGGGCACATTCTGTTATAAGGTGATGCCATTCGGACTGAAGAATGCTGGTGTCACTTATCAACGGGCTATGGTAACATTATTCCATGACATGATCCACAAAGAAATTGAATGTTATGTGGATGACATGATTGCCAAGTCCCTCACAGAAGAAGACCACCTGGTAAATCTGTTGAAGCTATTCAAGCGTTTGAGGAAGTACCAACTAAAGTTAAACCCCAACAAATGCACATTCGGGGTGCGATCTGGTAAGCTGCTGGGATTTATTGTAAGTGAAAAGGGGATTGAAGTTGACCCTGATAAAGTCAAAGCCATTCAAGAAATGCCTGCACCGGAGACTGAGAAAGAAGTTTGGGGGTTTCTAGGTAGATTGAACTACATTTCAAGGTTCATATCTCACCTTACAGCAACCTGTGAGCCTTTATTCAAGCTGTTAAGAAAAGAACAAACGGTCGGGTGGAATGAAGACTGCCAGAAGGCTTTTGACAAAATCAAGGAATATTTACAAAAGCCTCTGATCCTTATGCCTCCAGTTGAAGGAAGACCTCTAATCATGTACTTGACAGTATTAGAAGAGTCAATGGGGTGTGTGTTGGGCCAGCATGACGAGTCTAGTCGAAAAGAGTATGCAATATACTACCTAAGCAAAAAGTTTACCGACTGTGAACAACGTTATTCACTGCTCGAGAAAACTTGTTGTGCTTTAGCGTGGGCTGCTCGCCGACTAAGGTAGTATATGTTGACCCACACCACTTTTTTGATCTCCAAGATGGACCCAATTAAGTACATTTTTGAGAAGCCAGCACTTACCGGACGGGTTGCAAGATGGCAAATGATCCTCACAGAGTATGACATTCAGTACATATCTCAAAAGGCCATCAAGGGCAGTGTGTTGTCTGATTATCTTGCTGAGCAACCCATTGATGATTACCAGCCTATGAGATTTGACTTCCCCGATGAAGACATCATGTTCATAAAAGCAAAATATCATGAAGAGCCTATTCACACAGAAGGGCCTGACCCAGGAGAAAAATGGACTATGATGTTTGACGGGGCTGTTAATATGAATGGTCGTGGTGTTGGTGCAGTACTCATTACACCTAAAGGAGTTCACATGCCTTTTTCGGCAAAACTCACCTTTAACTTAACTAACAACGAAGCTGAATACGAAGCTTGTATTATGGGTCTTGAGGAAGCTATTGACCTCAGGATCAAGACTTTAACTGTATTCGGGGATTCAGCTCTGGTAATTAATCAAACCAACGGCAAATGGTACACCCACCAAGATCATCTGATACTTTACCGGGATTATACAAGGAGGTTATTGACTTTCTTCACAACAGCCAAGCTTGAGTATATCCCTCGAGACGAGAATCAGTTTGCAGATGCTCTGGCTACCATTTCATCTATGATCAAAGTTCAAGCTGCCAACTTTGTGCCTCGGATCTCAGTATCCAGACTTGATAGACCAGCATACGTGTTCGCAGCAAATGTTGTTAAATATGATAAGCCTTGGTTCCATGATATCAAATGCTTCTTGGAGGATCAAACATACCCACCTGGGGCATCTTCCAACGACAAGAAGACACTAAGAAAACTAGCTGGTAGTTTCTTCCTGAATACTGATGGTTCCCTGTATAAGAGAAACTTTGATATGGTACTTCTCAGATGTGTTGATAGGGCAGAAGCAGACTTGTTGATGCACGAGGTGCACGAAGGATCTTTTGGTACCCATGCTGGAGGACATGCCATGGCTAAAAAGTTGTTAAGATCAGGCTATTACTGGATCACAATGGATGCAGATTGTTGTGCCTGTGCCAGAAAATGCCATAAATGTCAGATTTATGCGGATAAAGTGCATGTGCCTCCCAATCCTTTGAATGTGATGTCTTCACCCTGGCCCTTTGCCATGTGGGGCATTGATATGATTGGCAAAGTTGAACCGACTGCTTCAAATGGCCACAGATTCATCCTGGTAGCCATTGACTATTTTACCAAATGGGTTGAAGCAGCTTCTTATGCAAATGTTACAAGGCAAGTGGTAGCCCGATTTCTGAAAAGAGACATCATTTGTCGGTATGGAGTGCCCGAGCGAATCATTACTGATAATGGTTCCAACTTGAACAATAAAATGATGGCAGAACTGTGTCGGGACTTCAAGATCCAACACCACAATTCTTCTCCTTACAGGCCAAAGATGAATGGCGCGGTGGAGGCAGCTAACAAGAATATCAAGAAGATTGTGCAGAAGATGGTGGTCACCTACAAAGACTGGCATGAAATGCTACCGTTTGCCTTGCATGGGTACCGAACGTCAATCAAAACATCCACTAGGGCAACACCGTATCAGCTTGTGTATGGTATGGAGGCAGTCCTACCTGTTGAAGTTGAATTACCCTCGTTACGAGTATTGATGGATGTCAAATTGAACGAAGCAGAATGGGTCCGATCCCGATATGAACAACTGAATCTGATTGAGGAAAAGAGATTAGCTGCAATCTGTCATGGGTAGTTATATCAGAAAAGGATGAAGAAAGCCTTCGATCAGAAAGTCAGGCTTCGAGAGTACCAAGTA
Organism: Lathyrus aphaca; assembly: GCA_963966055.1. Lineage (NCBI taxonomy): Eukaryota > Viridiplantae > Streptophyta > Magnoliopsida > Fabales > Fabaceae > Lathyrus > Lathyrus aphaca. Next base: position 185,581,994 of record OZ014524.1, read on the forward strand.
GGAGATCTTGTGCTGAAAAGACTCTTTCCTCCTCATACAGACCACAGGGGCAAGTGGACCCCGAATTATGATGGCCCATTCATAGTAACGAAAGTTTTCTCTGGTGGAGCACTGATGCTCAGTACTATGGATGGTGAAGACTTCCAGTCCCCTGTGAATTCAGATGCAGTTAAAAAATACTTCGCATAAAGTGATCCGCTGGACATAAAAACAGAATATAAGTCCAGGCAAAAATAGGGCATCCCGGCGAGTCAAAAACAGAATAAAAGACTCGGGCAAAAGTAAGGGAAAATAAAGAAAATGTACACTCGCTGAGTTGAAAAGCCGCATTGGACAGCTCAGGCAAAAATGGGTATCCCGGTGGATTGAAAACCCGAAAGGGCGATCCACGCAAAATAAGGGAATAAGCGAACAACTGCATTCTGAATTCGTCTGTATCACTTACAACACGGCAAGCTTCGAAAGGTTCAAGCATCGGTCAGAATCAGCCTTCTTCAGAAAGCAAGATGAGAAGAACGTCAAAGGTCATACGAGTCATAGCAAAAGGGAAGCTCCTTGAAGCATCACCAGCATTGCCAACACCTTTTTGTTTCTCAATTTGTAACGATTTCCTCATTTCAGGGGATCCGTTTCTTTGACTGTATCTTGCCAATTCAGGGCACATAAATTAATAAAATCAGATTTTCAGTCATATTTCGTCTCGTACATTTTATTTTCATTTGCAAAAATGTTCGATGTCTTTAAGATGATTGATTGCATAAGTACAGATGCACCTCTGTTAATCACATGCTTGCAGGAAATATATTACTCCCGGGAGTATCTAAACTCCTATGATGGAATCCAGTAAGGGATACCTCAGGATACTTGTGCGTTTCTTTGTCATAACAGGATTGCAGATATTCAAAGCGCAACATGGGGCATGAAAAGCAACCCCCCAGCAAGCTGCCAAATCATTACTTACTCGGCACGTCTTCCAAATAGCACCAGAGATGCTTTATCCCCAGCTGAGTTGCCAGTCATCATTACTCCTCAGCCAAGTGTTAGACAGGGAACCATCTCCCCGCAGAGTGTCAGTCTCTATCCAGAAGAGCAATGCCTGAAGATCTCACAACAGAGTGACGAAAGCTTCTGCGGACCCCAGCTGGGTCCCTCATTACCAAGATAGGTCTACCAGTGACCTATTTCCCCGAGCAGAGTCATATATGTCAGATCAGCCAATGATCTCATCCCCGGCTGGGATATCTACTTCAAGTAGATCAGCCAGAGATCTCCTCAGTAACGGGATCCGAATCCCGGATCGGTATCTTTTCATAATCATAGCATTCGCATCATATTTTCCCCCAGAGCGTAGCATTCCGTCCAATACGGAGCATTATGGCAAAAATCAAACATATTGCATAAATCATAAGCCATATGTTGAACTGAACACTTGTAAATACCAACAATACCACATCAACAAAATACAAAATACCTTTCAAACTCCCTGGCAGAAAGCCGAAGCATTTCCTTTACACTCACAAATATAGATACATGCTCCTTTTGGCACTCGTCCGTGTCATCATTCCCCAGTAAAGTCGCCCGAGCGTTCTCTACAAACAGATGCTTATACATTACAGATGCTTCTCGACACTCGTCTGTGTCATATCCCCAGCAGAAAGCCAAAGCGTCCCCTTTGCACTCACAAATACATATTCACATATATCTGCACACTTCCCTGACGCCCGTCCGTGTCATCTCCCCCAGCATGATTACCTGAACACTGATTGTAAATCAAATACTTTTTTATAATACACTTCTTCCGACACCCGTCCGTTTCATGCCCCCCAGCAAGTTGAACACTCGTCTATGTATCACTCATCACTTTTTACTCCTACAGATACTCGTCTGTATCTTGTATATACCACTTAAATCCCCTCAAGACCAACACTCGTCCGTGTTCTTTGTTAACCAGTTGGTACTCGTTCGTACCATCATCTCTGAGCATGCATCAGCGTTTGTTTCTACTGATACTCGTCCGTATCATAGTCTTAAGGATGCTCGTCCGCATCATTAATCTATACACCATGCCAAACACTTATACCTTTTTCTTGAATTTAGACACTCGTCTGTGTCTACCCTTCCCCAGAAGAATCCCCAGCAAACCCCAATGATTTATTTCCTTTCTATCTGACATTCGCCCTATGTCATGATATTTCCGGCAGCCGTACCCTGCCAGGTGATCGTCCTTCATCACCCCCAGTGGAGTCTCTATTCATTAGAACCCCTTCCTATCCGACATTCGTCCTATGTCGTGATATTTTTAGCAGTCGTCCCCTGCTAGGTGATCGTCATTCACCTCTTGATGATCGTCCTTCATCATGCTTATCCGATGGCCGTCCCCATCGTCGACCTTTTCTATCCGGCATTCGTGCTATGTCGTGATACTTTTAGCAGCCGTCCCCTGTTAGGTGATCGTCCTTCACCTCTTGATGATCGTCCTTCATCATTTTATCCGATGGCCGTCCCCATCGTCGACCTTTTCTATCCGACATTCGTCCTATGTCGTGATATTTTTAGCAGCCGTCCCCTGCTAGGTGATCGTCCTTCACCTCTTGATGATCGTCCTTCATCATTTTATCCGATGGCCGTCCCCATCGTTGATTTTGTCATCTGACATTCGTCCTATGTCATAATAAACCCTGCTAAGTGATCGTCCTTCACCTCTTGATGATCGTCCTTCATCATACTTATCTGATGGCCGTCCCCATCGTCGACCTTTTTATCCGGCATTCATCCTATGTCGTGATACTTTCGGCAGCCGTACCCTGCCAGGTGATCGTCCTTCACCTTAGATGACCGTCCCTCATCTTATCCCCAACAGAGCAGTCGTCCCCTGCCAGGTGATCGTCCTTCACCTTTGATGATCGTACCTCATCATTTACTTCATTTATGCCTTGAATTTGATGGTTGTCCCCATCATTCACTTTACCTTTAAATCCCCAGAGAGTCTCATAACATTATTTGATGGTCGTCCCCATCATGATCCCTCTATTCCCCAGCATGTCGGTCGTCCCCGTCATTACTTCATCCCCAGCAGTCGTCCTCTGCTCGACGGTCGTCCTCCGTCGCCCGCACTTTATGATCATACTTTACTCCCTTTTACAATATATATCCCTTTTCTTCTTCATTCAGTGAGTGCAAATTTTGGACTGTCTTTGGTATTCAACCACAAGTTATCTTGTTTGCCTGCTAAGTTGTTGCTTACATCCTGCACAGCTAACTCATGCTTGAATAGGGGCAGCTGTAAACACCCCAAATTTTCCCTCACTCATTTCACCTTGGCTTGTGATCTTTTCATTTGCATAAGTTCAATCATGTCATCTTATATTGCATGTTTGCTTCACTGCATTGATTCAAAGTCATCTGCATCTAGGGTTTGTGATCTGAGCAATCCATGAGCTATCTGAGCCACTCCAAAGGCCTTCAATCATCTCAAGAGGGTCCATGTATGTTCAAGCATCATATTATACCCTCACAAGGCCAAGGAAGTCAAGAAATCACAAGAACTGAGAAAGGCATGGGAGCAGAGCCAGGCTTAACTGCACAGATGACCTAGAATTAGGGTTTTGGTTTCAGAGGCCATAACTCCAAAAATTTTGGTAATTATTGTTTCTATTGGTCTCTATATGTTATAAGGATCATGCATATCAATTTTCATGAAGAAATTCAATGGGGAAGGCATCTGATCAAGAGGTGACTTCTTGAGCAAGTCAGTGCAAAATCAGGGCATCTGAGGCCCCCAATAGCCCAACCAAAGGGGTTTCTCCATCATTTTGAATGTGTATGATCTTTATTTGATCATAGAAGATGTTAGAAGTTCACAAAATTGAAGAATTTCAAGCCATTTGCAAAGTTGCCTTTTTGGGAAAGTGACTTGTAATGTAAACTTGCCATTTTGGGAAAGTTTTTCAACCTCCTCTTTTTGATTCAAAAATGCTTCAAATGAAAAAAAATTGGTCATGAAAGTTGTATATTGGATCATTCCCTTTTCAAAAAGTACAAGAACTCATTCTAATTCATTTTAGATCAAAAGTTATGGCCTTGCAAAGTTGGACAAAATCACATAAATTTCACTTTTACACCAAAGAGGGAAACTTGCAAATTCTCATGCCAAGCATTTTTATGACCTCAAGTGGACTTCTAACCATCATACAAACATAACACATGACCTAAATTTCAGAATGCACCAAAGAATCACTCATTTTCATGCCTTGATCATTAAGAAATCTCAAAAGGGCCAAAGGTTCACAAATTTGCAAAAACACACATAAGCTTCAATCCACTTGCCAATTGGCCCCAATCTAAATTCCATGGTTGCCCTTGATCCTTGCTGCGCAGGACACCTCATTGTCCTTGGCCTGCCATGACCCATACCTCAAAGGACACCTAACCTTGACTTTTGGCAAAATGGACCATACCAATCACACTATGCCACACCAACTACTCTGACCAATCACAGCTTCACATACATGCCTCAAGGATCATTTCTCACACAATCTTGGAAGCTGAATCCTCCCAGAAGAGAGCAACCACCAAAACTCCCCTCTTTGCATTTTCTTTCGAAACTCAACACACAAGCCTCAAACCTCAAAACAAACTTCACAGAATAACTCACCATGCTTCACTAATCATTTCCCAACCATCACTCTGCCCTAAAAAGCCCAGAATCAAAAACACGATTTCCACACTTCATGAACTGATTTTCTGCCATTTCCATTTTGGGGCCATATAAACTCCAGCTAAGCATCACAAACGTTTGGGGAGGATCATTGGAGCTTGTTTGAAGCAAAGAACTGGCCAGAGAGCACCATTTTCGAAAGCTTCAGTTCAGGTATCATCAAGAACAATTTTTCCAGAAACGTGTTTTTAAGTTACTAATTGATTCTCCATGATTCACTGATGATTCTAATGTGTTTAGTTTTGAAAATAGTCAAGTATTAAGCATGTATTGAGCTTCTGAAATTTCTGCCATATTTTCCGTTTTGCTTCGATTCATGATTTTGATGTTGAATAAATGAGTTTTGATGTTTGATTCTTGCTGGGGTTGAGGAGAGGATCATTTCTGGAGCTTTAGGGGCCTTGGGGTTGCGTATTGAGGGAGATTGGGTGAGGAGCTGGCCGGAGAAGATGACCGGAACACTGTTCCGGTCACCTGAAAATCATTAGGGTTCAGATTAGGTCTTAATTGCGTAATTAGTGAGTTTGAATGTGAGCCGTCCATTAGCGCGCGAAGTCAATTCCCTCCCCTTTTTGTTTGAATCTCAGCCACTGGATTTGATTACTTCCATTAATTCGTATTTTAAATTCATTTTAATTGCATTTTCTTTATCATTTTATTAAAAATAGCAAATCATTTCTTAAAAATCTCATTTTTTGCACCATGGCATAAAATATTTTTCTCATTCTGAAAATATTTTTATTTTTATTTTTTGCATTAAAAATTATTTTTAAATCATTTAAATGTTTATTTTTAATTAGGTAATGGAAATTAATTAATTGAAAATGCATTTAGGTATTTAAAAATCACCAAAAAATTCACATTGCATTTAAATACATTTAGAAACATTATCAAACTCTTCAAACAAATTTCTTTTTAGTTCTTGATCTACTTTGACATTTTTCATTGGAATTAAAGTTATTTAAAGGCAATATTTTGGTCCTAACTTGGAAAATTTCATTTTGTTTAACCATGAAGAGTTTGATGATGGTTCTTCTTGCATTTCATCCTTCATATCATGTAGTTTCTAGGGTAAAATTGGTTTGAATTTATCTTTCATTTTCAATTTGATGAGCATTTTTTCCTTTTGAAGTGCCTTGAAACCTTAGTTGACTTGAGAAAATCATAACTTCCATTAGGTTAAGAGTTAGGTCCCCTCCTTTAGACAGTGAACTTGTGTAGGGTTAGGGTTCCTTTAATCCCATTTTCAATTTTTTATCATGTCATTTGCTTCTGATTTTGAATTTTGTGTTGTATGTTATGTATAAACCCTAATTCATGCTTTCCTTTGCATCCATCTCTCATATGCTTGCATTCAAGAGCTTGCCATGAAATTTTGTGCATCCATATGACATATAATACATCTTAGGACATATTAGAATCATGTTTGATCATTGCATCTTTCATTTTCCATGTTGTGCATTCATTTCATTACATAAACTTTCATGAACTTTATGGTTCAAAGCATACTTCCTTTGCATCCTCATCCTTGTATGATCATCCACAACCCTTGACATGTGTTTGCATCATCTCTTAGCATCATTAACATCATGTTCATGCTTTTGACTTTGTCTTGCATCATGGCATTTCATCTCATTTTCATTGCATTTCATTTCCTTTGCTAACTTTTCAGGTGGTAAGTTGTTTTGAGAAGTGAATTTGCCTTCACTTCTCACAATCTCTTCTCATCTCTCTCTTGCATCATTGCTGCATTTTATCTTTGTATTAGAGTGAGCTTGCTCATTCATGTTCATCTCTTACTTTCTTTCTTCAGACAACTTATCTTCTTAAGTGAAGTAAGTTGTCTTGTTTCTTCTGCTTCTTTCTCCTTTCATCTGCTTCTCCCTTGGTGGCTCTTTGAAGATCTTTCTCTCTTAAGCCTCACAAACCCTAGGATCTCCAAGTATGATAACAATTAGGGTTTGATTAGTACCCTCATTAGTTTTACCTTTGTGTCATCTTGGTGTCTTCTCTTCTCATCTCATAATCAAGGACTAAACCTTAAAGGTTTTAAGGCTTTGTGATTAGGGTTATACCTGTATCCTTCTATTAGGATGGAGTGTACAACTTTAATCCTAAATGTTAAACCCTTAATGTGTTTAAATCCTTTAATCAATTCATCTAATAATCACTAAGACACCAAGCTTGTAACTTGGGCCTTGCATTAGGGTTCTAATTCTTCCTTAATTGGTTAAGAAGAACTAACCCTACTGTTAATGGACAAGTCCTCCTCAAGTTGTCTTACAAACCATAAAATTCACTTCTTAATCTTACCATTAACTAAAATCCACTTTAATAAAGGCTTTGTTTTGTCATGAGGTTAATCCCTAATCATGGATTAAGTTGAGGAGCCTTCCTCAGCTTAAATGTTCTCATCTATTATCCTTCTATTAGGATGGTGTAATGGGTCCATTAAATCCTTGATTATGGCTTAAACTCATTACTTAACACTAAACAAAAACAACAAAAACATCTGAATAAATGCAAGTAGGTTAATGATCTTAATCCTACATTATGGTGATTAAGTGTGAGGTGCTTACTTCATACTTAAGGTATTCTCATTACCCCTAATCAGAGGGAGGATGTGATGAGTTTACTAACCCTTGGTTTAGGCTTAAGCTCATTTTCTTATGACAAACTTCAAAAAGCAATAAAAGATTGAAAACACAAAAACAAACAATAATCGTCTCCTCCGGGATTCTTTTCTCACCTCATTCACTCACAAACGAGAACTCGCTTCTTCCGTCCAATGCAAGACAGTTTGCACCTGAGCCAAACAGGTCATACACTTGAGCATAGACAAGTAAGAAGTTCACAAGTCAATTTATTCTTTCAGTCTCTTTGGGTCGAACTACGGTGTTCTGACTTCCTCATTGCACGAGAGGATACGTAGGCATAACTTAACAGTTATCGAACAAAAGTCTCTGTATATTCCCCCCTCTTTCCAGCATTATTCTTTAAGCCTCATAATTGTCGCTCCCGACAAATGAAACCGGGGTCACATGAAGGTACAGACGCGAACGGTCGGCGAAGGGAACAGTGAGAACACACAGCCGTGAACTCACTGGAGAATGAATAGAGTCGCCAGCTAGGCATTTTTATCCCGGAGGAAAGGCAATGCTGCATAGGCCTGGAAAAAGATGGATAAGACGGTTTGCGAACCAGAGAGACTGAGAAAGGGGGTTGGTTACAACCTGGGAAGGTATTAGCACCCAGATTGTCCGTCGTACTCGACGGGATCCACGCTTAAAAGATTTGTGTTTTAGAGGGGTAGTGTCAGTGCAATCTGTGTGTAAAATAGCTGGAAAAGAATGTACAGGTGTCAGTGTATAAGTGATGTGTATAAATGAAGTGTCAGTGTAAGAACAGAATGAAATGCTCAAGATCATGAGGCTAAAGAATGAAGCTGGAAGGAGGGGGAATATACAGAGACTTTTGTTCGATAACTGTTAAGTTATGCCTACGTATCCTCTCGTGCAATGAGGAAGTCAGAACACCGTAGTTCGACCCAAAGAGACTGAAAAGATTGACTGGTAAACTGCTTGCTTGTCAATGCTCAAGTGTGTGACCTGTCTGGCTCAGGTGCTTACTGTCTTGCATTAGACGGAAGAAGCAAGTTCTCGGTTGTGAGTGAATGAGATGAGAAAAGAATCCCGGAGGAGACGATTGTTGTTTGTTTTTGTATTTTCAGTCTTTTATTGCTTGTTGAAGTTTGTCATAAGATAATGAGCTTAAACCTAAATCAATGGATTTGGTAAACTCATTACATCATCCCTCTGATTAGGGGTAATGAGAATTACCTTAAGTGTGAAGTCAGATTCTCACACTTAATCACCTTTGATGTAGGGTTAAGATCATTAACCTACTTGTGATTAATTAGATGTTTTTGTGATTTTTGTTTAGTGTTAAGTAATGAGGTTAAGCCATAATCAGGGATTTAACAGGCTCATTACACTATCCTAAAAGAAGGATAATAGATGAGGGTGTTTAAGCTGAGGAAGGATCCTCAGCTTAATCCATGATTAGGGATTAAACCCATGACAGAACAAACCTTTGATTAAGTGGATTTTATTAATGATATGATGATGAAGTGTTTTTTATGATTTGTAAGACAACTTGAGGGGGACTTGTCCATTAACTTTAGGGTTAGTCCTTCTTAACCAATCAAGGAAGAATTAGAACCCTAATGCAAGGCCCAAGTTACAAGTGTAATGTCTTGATGATTATTAGATGAATTGATTAAGAGAGTTCAACACCTTAAGGGTCCAAGACTTAGGATTAAAGTTATACACTCCATCCTAAAAGAAGGATGCAGGCATGATCTTAATCACAAAGTCTTAAAGCCTCTAGGGTTTAGTCCCTGATTATGAGGTGAGAAGAGAAGACTCAAAAGAGACACAAAGGTAAAACTATGGGGGAACTAATCAAAACCCTAATTCATTATCATGCTTGGTTGGTCCTAATGTTTGTGAGGTTTTCAAGAACAATCTTCAGATGAACCACCAGGAAGCAGATGAACAAGATCAAGAGAAGCAAAGTGACTTGCTTCATTCAAGAAGTCAAGTCACTTGAAGAAAGAAAGTGGGAGAAGCAAGAATGAGCAAGCTCAAACTCAAACACAAGTATAAATGCAGCATGGTATGCAAGAGAGATGAAAAGAGAAGGTATGAGAAGTGAAGGCAAATTCACTTCCCAAGTTACTTACCACCTGAAATGTTAGAAACAAATGCAATGTAATGCTAGATGAAATGAAATGACATGATGTTAAGCCAAACCAGAAGCATACACATGATGATTATGATGCTATGAGGTGCTGCAAACATGAGGCAAGGCATGGGGATGTTCATACAAAATCAAGGGTGCAAATGATGCAAGCTGAGGAGCATGAACAAACATGAAATGTTATGAAACATACAAGACAAATGACATGGCAAATATGCAATGCAATGATCAATGATGCTTTCTACATGTCTTAAGATGTCAAATGAATCATAAGAATGCACAAAATGCAATGGCAAGTCAAATCATGCAAGGAAATGCAAAAAGGATGCAAGGGAAAGCCCAAATTAGGGTTCATGGACAATACATCAAACATAAACCAAAAACAGAAGCAAACCTTAACATAAAAAAATGGAAAATGGTACCCAAAGAAACCCTAGGCCTATAATGAACCACTGCCCAAAGGGGAGCTCTCAACTCTCAACCAAACTCAAGTTATGAATTTTGCAAGTTATTAGGGTTTTTTAGGGTTTGTAACAAAACAAATGCCAATCAATTAGAAAATGTAAGATCAAATCTTGGCCTTTTTATCTTTGAAAGCTCATGCTAAATGGAAAACAATGCAAGAAGAATCAATGTCTCAACCTTCACCAATAGGCAGAAATGAATTTTCAAACTTGTGATCAAAATAATGCATAAAATATGACTTAATTCCATGAAAAATTCTTAAAATACATCAAGATCAAAAAAGAAATTTGGTTTGAAGGTTGGACAATGTTTCTAAATGTCTTAGAACATTTCATGAATTTTTTTGTAATTTTTAAATACCTAAAAGTATTTTTAATTAATTAATTCTCATTAATCAATTAAAAATAATCTTTTAAATATTTAAAAATACTTTTTTAATGATAAAAATAAAATAAAAATATTTTTGTGTCATAAAAATTAATGAAACCTTAAAGAAAAAGTTTCATAATTTTTATGATTTTTTAGCTATTTTAAATAAATTGTACAAATTAAATGCAAGAAAAATGAATTAAAATTAAATAAAATGCAAAGTAATCAGATTGGACGCGTGAGATTGATTCTGGGGATAAATTCATTGACCACGCGCCACATCCAATGGTCCACGTTTGAACTGACTAAATTAAATAAATTAAGATTAATTAACCCTAACACGTGGATTAGGGTTAATCAAACACATCTGGGCCACTCAATCTGGAGGGAAGTCAACAAGTCAGCGCATATCCACGGCCAGCATTCAAACTGTCATTAATTATGGGATTAAACCCTAATTACATTCAGGTGGCCGGAGAAGACCTCCGGTCATCTTCTCCGGCCAGAGGGTCACCTGAAAATCTTCAAGATCTCTCAAAACGCATCATAAATGAAAACTAAGCTATGGGAAATGATCTCCAACACCTCACGAACTAAACCCCTAACCTAAAACAAATTTATCTAACCTAAACAGGCTGAATCGAAGAAAACAAATTCTAGGGTTCGTGAGCTTCAAACAGCAATTAAATCCTCAAAACACATCCATTTCAAAAACTAAAAGCATCAGCATGATCAGGAGAGTATAAGGAACAAGTTTGTAACTAAAAAAGAGATTTCTGGAAAAAATTATTTGGAGCTACCTGAGATTTGCAACCTCTGATTTAGGAACTTTCAGGCCCTTTCTTTAAGTGCAAGCTGCTCCTCTTGGCCCCCCAAAGATGTCTGGATGCTCAAATGGAGTTTAGATTTGCTGGATGATGAGTTTCGAAGAGAACTGCTTCAGTTCAGTCAACAATGGCAGTTGAGATTCTGGCACTTTCAGGCTATGAGAGATGGTTGTTTGTGATCTATGAAGTGTGTTGAGAAGTTTGGCAAAGTTTGTTTTGATGTTTGTGGGCTATGGTGAGAGTTGCAAGTGAAACTGCAAACTGAGGTGAGAGATGGCAGTGAGAGTTTCTGGTTGTTTCAAGCTCTGGTTCTTGATGCTTTGTGTTCTATGGATCAAGGTGAGATGAATGGAGGAAAAAGCTTTTGTGTTTGCAGGCTGTGTAGAAGAATTCGATAGAACTTGCAAGTTGGGAGTTTTTTGTGTAAGTTATGAGTGGTGTTGTTTCAGCCTTGGCCTCTATGTGATATGGCCAGCAAAATGAATGAATAAACAATTCTGATTGGCTGTTTGATGTGACTTGGCCTGCCATGATGGGTGAGTTTGCTTTTGCATAAAGGTTAACTTTTTGTAAGATAGGGTATGGCTCAACTCTAGCCAAGTACAAAGCATGGCTTGGCACAGCAAAAGGTGAGGGAGAGGCTAGCCCAAAGTCAGCTTCCAATGCTGCAAGTTGTAGGAAGTGAATCATGAGTTTTTGCAACTTGACTAGCTTATGTTTCACATGTGATCTTTTGTCCAACCAAGCATGAAACCATGAGCAAACCTAGTCCAATTCTGATTTTTAGGACTTAGAGAAAGTTCACATGCTGGTTTGACATGAGTTTGAGGCAGCAATTTGATTTGGTTCAAGACTTAGCAAAATTCCCACTTGGTGCATAACTTGAAAAACAATGATTTTTGGCAACTTTGCATGGCCATAACTTTTGATCCAAGAAGAGTTTGATCATGTTCTTGTACTTTTTGAAAAGGGAAAGATGAGATCTACAACTTTCATGACCAAAGTTTTTCCATTTGAGGCCTTTTTGGATCATGAATCAAGGCTTGAAAATTGCCCTAAAATGGTGCATTCTTGAAAAGTCAACAAAACCCAAAAAGTCAACTTTTGCAAAAACCCTAAATTCTTGATTTCCATGAACTTCAAACTTCTTCCATGATCAAATAAAGATCATATACACTCAAAATGATGAAGATCACCCATTGGTTGGGTCATTGGGGGCCTCAGATGCCCTGATTTTGCACTGACTTGTCTGAAAAGTCAACTCTTGATCAGATGACTTCCCCATGGAATTTCTTCATGAAAATTGATATGCATACTCCCTATACCATATAGAGACCAATGGAAACAAGAATGACCAAAAAATTTGGAGTTATGGCCTCTGAAACCAAAACCCTAATTCTCAGTCAACTGTGCAGTTCATCCTGGCTCTGCACCCACTCAAACCCTAGTTCTTGTGATCCCTCTGCAATTTTGACTTTGTGAGGATGTAACATGATATAAGAACACACATGGACCCCTTTGAGTTGATTAGTGGCCTTTGGAATGGCTCAAGATGCTTTGGGATTGCTCAGATCACAAACCCTAGGTGCAGATGCCTTAGAAACTATCCAGTGAATCAACAGTGTACTGTGAGATGATATGTTTGTGTTTATGCATATGAGAATGATCACAAGCCATGGTGTGAATGGGTGAGGGCAAATTTGGGGTGTTTACAGCTGCCCCTATTCAAGCATGAGTTAGCTGTGCAGGTTGTAAGCGGCGGCTTAACAGGCAAACAAGATAACTTGTGGTTGAATACCAAAGACAGTCCAAAATTTGCACTCACAGAAATGAAGAAGAAAAGGGATATAGATTGTAAAAGCAAATAAAGTATATTGTAAAGTGTGGGCGACGGAGGACGACCGTCGAGCAGAGGACGACTGCTGGGTAAACGGGGATGGCCGACATGCTGGGGAAAGTGCGTAAAATAAAGCGATGACGGGGACGACCGACATGCTGGGGATAAAAGATAAAGCTAAGACGGGGACGGCCGACTAGCTGGGAAAACTAAGATAATATGATGGGGACGGCCATCAAGATAAAGTAGTAACATTCTCTGGGGATTGGTGAAACATGACGGGGACGGCCATCAAGTTCACAAAGGTAAAGTAACCAACGATGGGGACGGCCATCGGGTTAAAAAAGAAAAGGGACCACGACGGGGACGGCCATCGGGTTAAAGAATAAATGAAATAAACAGATGATGGGGTACGGCCATCAAAGGTGAAGGACGATCACCTAGCAGGGGACGGCTGCTCTGTTGGGCATAAAAGAAATATGATGGGGACGACCATCAAAGGTGGAGGACGACCACCTGGCAGGGTACGGCTGCCAAAATATCAACGATGGGGACGGCCATCGGATAGAAAAGGTCAACGATGGGGACGGCCATCGGACGAGCATGATGGAGGACGACCATCAAGAAGTGGAGGACGACCACTCAGCAGGGGACGGCTGCTCTCAAAGTTTATCATAACACAGGATGAGTGTTAGACAACTAAAATCAACAATGGGGACGGCCATTGGATAAAGTGATGAAGGACGATCATCAAAAGGTGGAGGACGACCACCTAGCAGGGGACGGCTGCTAAAATCAACGATGGGGACGGCCATCGGATGAGCATGATGGAGGACGACCATCAAGAAGTGGAGGACGACCACTTAGCAGGGGACGGCTGCTCTCAAAGTTTATCATAACACAGGACGAGTGTTAGATAAAAAGGAAATTTGACTGCGATCTACTGGGGATATAGTAAATACGGACGAGCGTTTACATCCAAGAAACAAAAGGTACAAGTGTTTGGTATTGTGTATAGATTAAAGATGCGGACGAGCATCCTTAAGACTATGATACGGACGAGTATCATGTAGAAACAAACTGACACGTGCTCAGAGCTGATGATACGGACGAGTATCAACTGGTTAACAAGGAACAAGGACTATTGTCGAATCTGCGGGGATATACATGGTGTATATAAGATACGGACGAGTATCTGAGTAGGTGTACCAATGAGTAGTGAGTATATAATGTATAGGTGAGTGTTTATCTGCTGGGGATATGACACGGACGGGTGTCAGGAAAGTGTATATACAAGTATAGGCGACCACACTGGGGATATGACACGGACGGGTGTCAAGAAAGTGTATAGGTATATGTAAGTGCAAAGAGGGTGTCTTTGGCTTTCTGCTGGTGACACGACACGGACGAGTGTCAGGATGTATCTGCAATACTGGTGATCTTGGTTTGTAAAGTGTATTCAGGCAACCTGCTGGGAAATGATGGTACGGACGGGTATCAAAAAGGAGATATGCACTGGTGTTTGTGATATGGGGCAACTGCTTTTGCTGGGACTCTGATGGGGATGTATTCTGTATGCCGACAGATTGTCAATATTTACAAGTGTTCAAATCACAACATGACTTATGATTATGCTATGCATTCGATTTTTTGCCGTAATGCTCCGTATTAGACGGAATGCTACGCTCTGGGGGTGAATATGATGCGAATGCTATGATTATGCAAAGAGGCACCGATCCGGGATCCGGATCCCGTTGCTGCAAAGATCTCTGATCGATCCGCTTGAAGTGAACATCCCAGCTGGGGATGAGATCATTGATAGATCTGTAGTTGTATCTGCTTGGGGATATATGTCATCGATTGACATATTCTCATAATACGGGACCCAGCTGGGGTTTGTAGAAGCTTTCTCTCTCTCTGTTGTGACTTCTTTGTGCGCTGCTCTTCTGAATAGAGGCCTGAAGCTCTGTGGGGAGATGATTCCCTGATTTCTGTATTCTGTTGAGGAATAATGGCTACTCGGCTGGGGAGTTGTGAGAGGCAACTCAGCTGGGGAGAGCAACTCAGCTGGGGATAGAACATTTCAGATGCTGTATGTTGATTTGGCAACTTTGCTGGGGAAGTGGGCACCTCCCAGTGCCAGGTGAGTTGATAATGATTTGCCAGTTGCTGAGACGTAACTTGTATGCCCCAAGTTGTGTTCTGGATACCTGCAATCCTGCAAAGATAAAGAAACGCACAAGTGGTCCCGAGGTATCTTTTACTGAGATTCCGTCATAGGAAATAAGTACTTTCGAGAGTAAGTATATTCCCTGCAAGCATGTGTTTTATTTTTAGAGAGAGGCATCTGTACTTATGCAATTGTGTTTTTAGAGACATCAGACAACTCTTTGCAAAACATAAATGTAAAAAACGAGACATGACTGAAAATCTGATTATATTAATTCGTGTGCCCTGAATTGGCAAGATACAGTCAGAGAAACATATCTCCTGAAATGAGGAGATTGTTACAAATTGAGAAATAAAGTGCTGGCGGTGCTGGCGATGCCTTCAAGGAGCTTCCTCTTCTGCTATGACTCGTATGACAATGACGTTCTTCTCGTCTTGCTTTCTGGAGAGAGTTGATTCTGATTGCAGCTTGATCCCTTGGAGCTTACCAAGTTGTAGGCGATACAGACGAATTCAGAATGCAGTTGTTCGCTTATTCCCTTATTTTGCATGGATCGCCCTTTCGGGTTTTCAATCCATCGGGATACCCATTTTTGCCTGAGCTGTCCAATGCGGCTTTTCAACTCAGCGGGTGTACATTTTTTTTGCTTATTTCCCTTATTTTTGCCCGAGTCTTTTATTCTGTTTTTGACTCGCCGGGATGCCCTATTTTTGCCTGGACTTACATTCTGTTTTTATGTCCAGCGGGTCATTTTATGCGAAGTATTTTTTAACTGCATCTGAATTCACAGGGGATGGGAAATCTTCACCATCCATGGTGCTGAGCATCAGTGCTCCACCAGAGAAAACTTTCTTGACGACGAATGGTCCTTCATAATTCGGAGTCCATTTGCCCCTGTGGTCTGTATGAGGAGGGAGGATTCTTTTTAGCACAAGATCTCCCACTTGGTATTCTCGATGCCTGACTTTCTGATCGAAGGCTCTCTTCATTCTCTTCTGATATAACTGCCCATGACAGATTGCAGCCAATCTCTTCTCTTCGATCAGACTCAGTTGTTCGTATCGGGCCCGAACCCATTCTGCTTCACTCAGTTTAACATCCATTAATACCCGTAAGGAGGGTAATTCAACTTCAACAGGTAGGACTGCTTCCATACCATACACAAGCTGATACGGTGTTGCCCCAGTGGATGTCCTGATTGATGTGCGATACCCATGCAAGGCAAACGGTAGCATCTCATGCCAGTCTTTGTAGGTGACTACCATCTTTTGCACAATCTTCTTAATATTCTTATTTGCTGCCTCAACAGCGCCGTTCATCTTTGGCCTGTAAGGAGAAGAATTGTGATGTTGGATCTTGAAGTCCCGGCACAGCTCTGCCATCATTTTGTTGTTCAAGTTGGAACCATTATCAGTAATGATTCGCTCGGGCACTCCATACCGACAGATGATATCTCTTTTCAGAAATCTGGCCACCACTTGCCTTGTGACATTTGCATATGAGGCTGCTTCAACCCACTTTGTAAAATAATCGATGGCGACCAGGATGAATCTGTGGCCGTTCGAAGCAGTTGGCTCAATCTTGCCAATCATATCAATGCCCCACATAGCAAAGGGCCATGGTGAAGACATTATGTTCAGGGGATTGGGAGGCACATGCACCTTGTCTGCATAAATCTGGCATTTATGGCATTTTCTGGCGTAGGCACAACAGTCTGCATCCATTGTGATCCAGTAATAGCCTGATCTTAGCAATTTCTTAGCCATGGCATGCCCTCCTGCATGGGTACCAAAGGATCCTTCGTGCACTTCATGCATCAACAAATCTGCTTCTGTCTTATCAACACATCTGAGGAGTACCATATCAAAGTTCCTCTTGTATAAAGATCCATCAGTGTTCAGAAAGAAACTTCCAGCAAGCCTTCTTAAAGTCTTTTTATCATTGGAAGATGCCCCAGGTGGGTACGTTTGATCCTCCAAGAAGCATTTGATGTCATGGAACCAAGGCTTATCATCTTTAGCAATATCTGCTGCAAATACATATGCTGGTCTATCAAGTCTTGACACTGAAATCTGAGGTACAAAGTTAGCAGCTTGAACTTTGATCATGGACGAAATGGTAGCCAAGGCATCTGCAAACTGATTCTCGTCCCGAGGGATATACTCAAGCTTGACTGTTGTGAAGAACGTCAATAACCTTCTTGTATAATCCCTGTAAGGTATCAGATGATCTTGGTGGGTGTACCATTTTCCGTTGGTCTGATTGACTACCAAAGCTGAATCTCCGAATACGGTCAATGTCTTGATCCTGAGGTCAATGGCTTCCTCAAGACCCATAATGCAAGCTTCGTATTCAGCTTCGTTGTTAGTGCAGTTGAAAGTGAGCTTTGCCGAGAAAGGCATGTGAACCCCTTTAGGTGTAATGAGTACTGCACCAACACCACGGCCATTCATGTTGACAGCCCCATCAAACATCATAGTCCATTCTTCTTCTGGGCTAGGCCCTTCAGTGTGAATAGGCTCTTCATGATCTTTTGCTTTAATGAACATGATGTCTTCATCGGGGAAGTCAAATCTCATAGGCTGGTAGTCATCAATGGGTTGCTCAGCAAGATATTCAGATAGTACACTGCCCTTGATGGCTTTCTGAGATGTGTACTGTATGTCGTATTCTGTGAGAATCATCTGCCATCTTGCAACCCGTCCGGTAAGAGCTGGCTTCTCGAAAATGTACTTAACTGGATCCATTTTTGAGATCAATAGAGTAGTATGGGTCAACATATACTGTCTCAGTCGGCGAGCAGCCCACGCTAAAGCACAGCAAGTTTTCTCGAGCAGTGAATAACGTTGTTCACAGTCGGTAAACTTTTTGCTTAGGTAGTATATCGCATACTCTTTTCGACCAGACTCGTCATGCTGACCTAGTACACACCCCATCGATTCTTCTAATACCGTCAAGTACATAATCAGAGGTCTTCCTTCAACTGGAGGCATAAGGATTGGAGGTTCTTGCAAATACTCCTTGATCTTGTCAAAAGCTTTCTGGCAGTCTTCGTTCCACCTGACCGTTTGCTCCTTTCTTAACAGCTTGAATAAGGGTTCACAAGTTGCTGTGAGGTGAGATATGAACCGTGAAATGTAGTTCAATCGACCTAAGAACCCTCGAACTTCTTTCTCAGTTTTCGGTGCAGGCATTTCTTGAATAGCTTTGACTTTATCAGGGTCAACTTCAATCCCCTTCTCACTTACAATAAAGCCCAGCAGCTTACCGGATCGCACCCCGAATGTGCACTTGTTGGGGTTCAACTTTAGTTGGTATTTCCTCAGACGCTTGAATAACTTGAGCAGATTCACCAGGTGATCTTCCTTTGTAAGGGACTTGGCGATCATATCATCCACATAACATTCGATTTCCTTATGGATCATGTCATGAAACAATGTTACCATAGCCCGTTGATACGTTGCACCAGCATTCTTCAGTCCGAATGGCATCACTTTATAACAGAACGTGCCCCAAGGTGTGATGAATGTTGTCTTCTCCATGTCTTCAGGTGACATCTTGATCTGATTGTATCCCGAAAATCCATCCATGAAGGAGAATACCGAGAACTGAGCCGTGTTATCCACCAATACATCAATGTGAGGTAATGGGAAGTCATCTTTCGGGCTGGCTCTGTTCAGATCCCGGTAATCAACACACATTCTTACTTTTCCGTCTTTCTTAGGCACAGGTACTATGTTAGCAACCCACGGCGGATAGCTAGTCACAGCAAGGAACCCGGCGTCCCATTGCTTTTGTACCTCTTCCTTGATCTTCATAGCCATGTCTGGACGAGTACGGCGCAGCTTCTGTTTGACTGGTGGGCATTCTTCCCTCAAAGGCAGCTTGTGCACAACTATATCGGTATCCAACCCTGGCATGTCCTGATATGACCAGGCAAACACATCAACATACTCTTGAAGCAGATCTATCAGTTGCTTCTTCACTGAGTCTTGCAGGCAGGCCCCGATCTTGACTTCTTTCACATTTTCCTCTGTACCAAGATTAATCACTTCAACCTCCTCCTGATGAGGGGTAATAACCTTTTCCTCTTGTCTTAACAACCTGGCTAGCTCTTCAGGAAGCTCGTATTCTTCATCAACCCCTTCATCAGCTTGATTGATCGGATTGTCAAAGTCATACGATGTCATAGCCGTGCTGTTGTCGGTGCGGTCAGGATGGCACTCTCTGCAAGGGTTTAATTGGTTCATTTTAGTGATTGATTTTAATCTTGCTTTAGAAAAAAAGTGAAATGAAGTTATCATTTTGAAAACACCGCCATTTATTTTTGTACAAAAAGAAAAATGGAAAAACAGTGAGCATAAAAGAAAAAGACTCGTTTGCAAAAAGATTGTCTGATATTTCATTAATTTAATCTTGTTTGCACAAAAGTACAGATGGCCCTGATTACAAAATGAGTCTTGTCATCTTGGGCAAGATGCAAGACTTTGATGCATGCTTATAAAATACAGGAAATAATAATTACTCTGCTCGAGTAACACTTATAATTCCCTGGGAAGACCAGTTCGAGACACTGCTCCCCGGGATCTTCGGACGAATCCAATTCTCCAGGTTGCGCTCCTCTTCCAGCTCGTCTTCCAGGCAGTTGATAGCATCGGGGGTAAGCATCCCCCCACTGACAAAACCAGGCTCTCCAGCAGCCTTCACTTGATGTTGAGTTGGTTTGTAACCCAACCCAAATTTGTCCTTCTTCTCCTCCACAGCTAAGACCTTGCCCCAGCCTAGGGCAGTTCCTTCCTCAACAACCTTCCGGGCTTGTTGGTATGACGACATGGAGATCCCCGAAACAGCAGATGCTTCATTCACATTCAAGGCTTCAAAACCTTGGCTCATTGTCTCGTGGATCTCTCCATCCATCTCAATGTATTTGTAAGTAGCCAGATGGCTAACGAAAATATCCTCTTCCCCACAGATTGTGACAACTTGACCTTCCCACTCAAATTTTAACTTTTGGTGAAGGGTAGACGTTATTGCGCCGGCGGCGTGAATCCAGGGTCTACCCAACAAACAGCTGTAGGCGGGCTGAATGTCCATCACATAAAAGATAGTTTTAAAGGTCTGCGGGCCAATTGTCACGGGCAGCTCAATCTCTCCCAGAACCGATCTCTTTGAGCCATCAAAAGCTCTAACCACCAGGTTGCTGGGTCTCAATGCCAATCCATCATATTCAAGCTTCACCAGAGCCTTCTTTGGTAAGACATTCAGGGATGATCCTGTGTCCACCAGCACATGTGAAAGGACAGCTCCTTTGCATTCCATGGTTATGTGCAAGGCTTTGTTGTGATTGCGGCCATCCGCTGTCAGGTCAGAATTGGTAAACCCTAGCCCATTGCTAGCAGTAACGTTTCCAACCACGGTTTCCAATTGGTTGACAGTAATCTCCTCGGGCACGTAAGCTGCGTGCAGTACCTTCAGTAGTGCATTCCGATGGGCTTCGGAGCACATAAGCAGAGAGAGGATGGAGATTTTGGATGGCGTCTGGTGAAGTTGATCCACAATTTTGTAATCACTCTTTTTGATGATCCTCATAAACTCATCAACTTCCTGATCGAATGGAGTCTTCAGGGCTTCTTTGGCAGCTGGATCTTCCTGCACCGGGCTCTTTCCTTTTGCCTTGGCAGCAGCTTCTGCTTCGGCAGTAGGTCTTTGAACTTGTGAAGCAAAGAGACGTCCGCTTCGGGTGAAGCCTCCGCCTCCGCCCACATTATCAATTTGTGGTGCAGGTGTTGATGTTTCAAGAGTGATTCTCTTTCCCTCGCAATACAAGTCAGAGCCATAGTGCCAAGGGATGGCCCTATTGCTTTCATATGGTACAGGTCCAGGTACCGTGACGGTGACTGGACTGATTGCTGCTGCTGAGGGGACTGTTATTGTCTGTGGATCATAAAAGATTGTAACTGGTGCTCTAGTGGGAGCAGCACCTTCTGAATGATAAGCGGAATTGTTTTCTGGATCGTAGAAGATGGTAACTGTGGAGACATCTTCATGATTGTTTGCTGGTGTTGTAGGAGGTTCTGTTGGAAGGACTGTTGTTGTTGTTGATGGGGAGTCGAAGTGGACTGAAGCTGAAGTTGTAGCAGGAGAAACTGTTGAAAACTGATCGTTGGGTAGAACAGATGAAGTACTTGCTGATGTTGCTGATGGATTGTTGGGAACAATTGTTGCTGTATTTGTAGGAGGATCTGAAACCATTGCTGATGAAGTCGTCGGGTTTGCCGGGAATGATGTAGTGATCTGCAGTAAGCCACTCTGAATAAGGCTGTCAATGCCATTCCTCAAGTCTTCACACCCATTCCAAGAAATATTGCAGTAAGGACACCCTAGTTCACACCCCGGAAATATATTGCTTTCACGGAGTTGAGCTTTGATTTCTACCAATGGTGTCCTGATCTGATCCACACTGGTTATCAAATAAGACGGTTGGTCTTCTTCGATAGCATTAATTCGGGGACCACCATGGTTTGGCATTGGGTTTTTGTTGACGTTGGGCGGAGGTGCAAAGTTCAAAGCCTTGGAGTCTACTAAGTCTTGTACCTTCATATGCAGTGCCCTGCATTTTTCTGTACTGTGACCAGGTGCGTTTGAATGGAAAGCACACCTAGCATTAGAGTCATAGTTTCTTGGTAGACTGTTTGGATCCGGCGGTGCCAACGTTCTTAGCTCAACTAGGTTGAGTTTCAGAAGTTGTGGCAGCAAGGCAGCATATGGCATTGGGATCGGGTCGATCACTCGATTAGCTTGAGAGGGCCTCTGTTGGAATGGCCTCTGTTGATTGTTGTTGTTGGAGTTGTTGTTGTTGAAGTTCCTTGGAGGATACTGATTCTGCTGATACTGGGGTTGTTGTTGGAAGTTTTGTTGAGGAGGTTGATAGACTGGCAGAGGATGTGCTGGAGCAGGGATAGTGACTGCTGCTATTGTTCTTGGAACATATTGGGGCCTACCCCTGTTGGTATGAATGGCATTGGTCTCGCCAGCTCTTCTAGGGCCTGCAAAAGGCTTTCTTGTACCACTGGACGAACTAGCACCATTATCAGATATCTTACCCATCTTTAATAGGCTTTCAATTCTCTCCCCGGCTATAACAACATCTGCGAAGCTGGTGGAAGAGAAAGCAGCTAGCCTATCAATATAGGTTCCCTGAAGGGTATTCATGAACATATCAGCCATCTCTCTTTCAGACATAGGTGGCTGGACAGCAGCAGCAAGCTGTCTCCATCTTTGAGCATATTCTCTGAAGCTCTCTCTTGATGATTGTGACATCCCCATTAGGAGGGTCCTATTGGGTGCCATATCCAGATTATACTGATACTGTCTGATGAAGGCCTCTGCCAGGTCCTTCCAACATCTTACAGTTGCTCTTGTCAGATGGGAATACCATTCCCTTGATGCTCCAGTCAAACTGTCTTCGAAGTAAAACATCCAGAGCTTCTCATCCATTGTATAGGCCTTCAACCTTCCCAGAAACGATTGCAAATGAGTCCGGGGGCATGAAGTCCCATTATATCTCTCGAAACAAGGAGGCTTGAACTTATGAGGGATCCTGACCCCCTCTACTAAACCCATGTCCATGACATCGAACCCCAAAGAATTTTGGGATTCCAAAGACCTCAACTTCTCAGCCAACTCATCCAATCTCCTATCATAGGTTTCCTCTCCAGCACCCATGACTGTAAACTGATCCTCCTGAGGATCCTCTTGAAGTACTCTGGCTGCAGTAGCTGTTCCTTGAACGTTTGCAGGAATATGAATCTCAGGATGTAGGTGTGGACCAAACACAGGGGGGTTGACATGTGGTTGCACCCTTTCATTGTTACTTGTGCCAGCAGTTCCCACATGGGGGTCATCTTGAGTTCTCCCCTCTACCAGAACTCTAAGCCTCTCCTGGCTTTGAGCTAAATTATTCATCACTTCCATGAACTGAGTTATTTGGGTTCTCATCTCCACCCTTTCATTAGCCATCTGGGTTCTGGCCTCATTGAGGTCTTGCTGCAACTGGTCCATCTGGATGCCCGGAAGGTTGTTTCTTGTAGGGTACCTGTGTGGCCTGTTGAGAGGGAATAGTCTGCGGCGAGCAATAATTCCTGAATGTCACAACAGAGGTTAGAAACAATAAAACAAAACCTACAAAACAAACAAAAGGGTTAGTATGCAATGCAGTATGCTTATTTGCTATCAAGGTATCCGGCTTGGTCTTCAGTTTTGACCCGTCCAGACCCTTGAAGATGATGCTGTTGAAGTTGCTTTTGAAGTGAACCCAGATGGAAACGAACACAAATATATTACAAAGGTAAAATAATACAAATTGTTCATTTTTTACAACATTAGCCCTCTAAGGGGTCAAAAATACATCACCAAAAAGCAAAAGTACATGGAAAAGGAACAACAACAAGCAAATAATCAGACTCCAAGGCCAAACTCATCCTCGCGAATTTCCTTAAGAAGTGCTTCGGTCACAGGATCAGCCGGATGCTCCGTAAGATTCCTGATGAGAAGGTTTCTTGTTGCAACAGCTGTAGTCAACTTCTTGTTCTGGCTTTGGTCTTTGGATTTCTTCACTCCAGCTTTGATTTTTAACTCTGAAATTTCCTCCTGGGCTGCTGCCAGGGCTTTTTCCATCTGCTCCATCTTATCTTGAACTCTCTTGTCTTCTAGAGTACGGGCTTCAGTGATCCGGACCCACCTGGCCTGACTCTCTTTCAAGTACAAGTCTGTCCTTGCTCTTTGGAACTGGGCTTCTTTACAAGCATTTTTCAGAATCTGCTCACCAGCTTTAGACTTGTTGATATAGTCTCCAGACTTCTCAATCTTAGTCAAGTGTTCCACTCTCAGCTTCTCCAATCTTTCAATCTCCCTTACACCTTCACTCCTCTCCCTGAGGGTCTTCTGCAGGGCTTGGGATAGCTTCTCATTTCTTTCTTTCAAGCCTTCAAACTCTTCCAAACTGACAGTAGCAGGGGGTGGTGCTGATGATGACTCAGGCATGTCTTTGATGGTGAAGGGCAATCCTGAGATTTGGGCCCTAGCATAGGACCACTCATGATATTGGGCTGATGCCACATTATTGCACTTCCCCAGAATGGTGATTCCCTTGGTTTGAACATGATCCCAAGCCCAGGCAGCCTGCCTAACAACAGTCAAACTGATCTTGTTCTCACAGTAGAGGGTCTCAACCAGGTCTTGTTCCCTAGGAGCATGAACCAGTGCATAGCCTAATTGCCTCTTGAACAGCAGGGGGTTGTAGTTGATACTTCCCTTAACTCCTACCAAAGGTACATTGGGAAAGTGCCCACAGCTTGTGATCATATCTCTGCCCTTGGTGCCTTGGGTGCACCATCTGATGTCTGCTGCAGTGAGAGTAGTGAGCCTCTTAGCCCAGTTGCTTTGCTGATGAGGATTCAGGAATGCATCTGTCCTGGGTAGATGCTTGAGAAGCCAAGCATGGAATAGTGGAGCACAACACCTCACTAGCTTACCCCTCTGTTTCTCATTCCTCTGATGTACTGAGTAATAGAGGTCACCCAACAAGGTTGGCACTGGGTTCTTCAGGATGAACAGGTGGATGGCATTCTTGCTGATGAATCTGGGCTCATCTGCAAACAACACAATTCCATATACACTCAAGGCCAACAATGCACAAACAGCTTTCCAATCCCCCAGGGAGGCCTTCAAACTAGCTTGAGAAATCAGGAAGTCCAGATGAAAACCAGGGATCCCAGCTTTAGAGGTCACATGCTGCTCAATCAAAGCAGGTTCCAGGTGCAAAGCTCTTGCTATCTCTCCATTGCTGGGAAAGACCATTTCAGGGTTAAAAGGAATTTCTCTCTTGATAGGTAAACCAACCAAAGATGCATATTCTTCTAAGAGAGGTCCCAACTGAAAGTCTTGAAAGGTGAAACACCTCAATGGGGGGTCATAGAACTGGATGCAGGTATGGATCAGGCTCCTCTGAGATGGGTCCATGTCTATAACCAAGTCAAGTATATCCCCATAATGCTCCCTGAACAGAGGTATGTGATCTGGGGTCATCAGGGTTTGGACCCTCCTGATGTCTGACAAGTCTGGTTGGAAGAAATGATAGGTGATATTGCTTTTCTTTGGAGCCATGATGCTGAAGACTGGGTAGAGTGCTGATGACAATGCTGAAGTAGAGAAAACCACTGACTGGCTGGTGCTGAAGCAGACAGCTAAACTGAAGCAGATGCTGGTGAAGATGGGTCAAAGCTGCAGATGGGGTCAAAACCAAAACCTGATGAAAATGGATACCCTGAAAAGCAAATAAGCACATGTTAATATGATGCAATGAGGATGTATGCAAATGATATGCAAAGGGTTTGTGACTGAGCTGGATCTGGATAAACTGCCTTGGTATAGATCCATGTGTGTTCAAGAATTCCGGATGGAGGTCTATAAATCCAGTAACCAAGGTGGGGGACTCAAATAAAGAGCCACATGTCCAGGGTTTTAGAATCACAAGAACTATCCAACATGGAGCATTCTTAACAAAGTCAAAGTAACAGGGTATTCTGAGGTCAAGGTACCTGCAAACCTGTAAACAGCCCAACCCCCTCACAGGTAGTGATCTAGAACAAGGATCCTCAGACTTGGATCAGTTATGAGAAGTGTAAACACTTCCAACCCGGAGGTACAGTGTTTACAATAACCATAACAATTCCTCCTCTAATTCACCTCAATTTCTGAAGGTCAATACTAAAAGGTCATCCAGACTTAGCAGGCTTCCCAGATCCCCCTAGCACTACAGGAAATCCGTAGCACAGAGTTCTCAAGAAGAAACCCATATCTGAACCGTGTTTCATATTCCCGCACCAGACCGAAATGGAATGGGAAAGAATATGATTCACTCTAGCCTAGGTGTCACTCAGGTCCCAGGTATAGGACCTTAACTCTCAATGAAATACCCACCCACCAAAGAAAAACCAGATCCAGCCAGCACAGTATGACAGTATGATATATAAAAGCAGTAAAGAAAGCAGTAAAGTAACTGTACATAAATACAAGCACAAACAAGCACATAACACCCCAGTAAACACAAATCAAACAAGCGCTAGGAGGAACCCACAAAAGGAACCAGAAGCCCTGGTTGCAGTATAAGGGTCCCCAGCAGAGTCGCCAAGCTGTCGCTCCCGACAAATGAAACCGGGGTCACATGAAGGTACAGACGCGAACGGTCGGCGAAGGGAACAGTGAGAACACACAGCCGTGAACTCACTGGAGAATGAATAGAGTCGCCAGCTAGGCATTTTTATCCCGGAGGAAAGGCAATGCTGCATAGGCCTGGAAAAAGATGGATAAGACGGTTTGCGAACCAGAGAGACTGAGAAAGGGGGTTGGTTACAACCTGGGAAGGTATTAGCACCCAGATTGTCCGTCGTACTCGACGGGATCCACGCTTAAAAGATTTGTGTTTTAGAGGGGTAGTGTCAGTGCAATCTGTGTGTAAAATAGCTGGAAAAGAATGTACAGGTGTCAGTGTATAAGTGATGTGTATAAATGAAGTGTCAGTGTAAGAACAGAATGAAATGCTCAAGATCATGAGGCTAAAGAATGAAGCTGGAAGGAGGGGGAATATACAGAGACTTTTGTTCGATAACTGTTAAGTTATGCCTACGTATCCTCTCGTGCAATGAGGAAGTCAGAACACCGTAGTTCGACCCAAAGAGACTGAAAAGATTGACTGGTAAACTGCTTGCTTGTCAATGCTCAAGTGTGTGACCTGTCTGGCTCAGGTGCTTACTGTCTTGCATTAGACGGAAGAAGCAAGTTCTCGGTTGTGAGTGAATGAGATGAGAAAAGAATCCCGGAGGAGACGATTGTTGTTTGTTTTTGTATTTTCAGTCTTTTATTGCTTGTTGAAGTTTGTCATAAGATAATGAGCTTAAACCTAAATCAATGGATTTGGTAAACTCATTACATCATCCCTCTGATTAGGGGTAATGAGAATTACCTTAAGTGTGAAGTCAGATTCTCACACTTAATCACCTTTGATGTAGGGTTAAGATCATTAACCTACTTGTGATTAATTAGATGTTTTTGTGATTTTTGTTTAGTGTTAAGTAATGAGGTTAAGCCATAATCAGGGATTTAACAGGCTCATTACACTATCCTAAAAGAAGGATAATAGATGAGGGTGTTTAAGCTGAGGAAGGATCCTCAGCTTAATCCATGATTAGGGATTAAACCCATGACAGAACAAACCTTTGATTAAGTGGATTTTATTAATGATATGATGATGAAGTGTTTTTTATGATTTGTAAGACAACTTGAGGGGGACTTGTCCATTAACTTTAGGGTTAGTCCTTCTTAACCAATCAAGGAAGAATTAGAACCCTAATGCAAGGCCCAAGTTACAAGTGTAATGTCTTGATGATTATTAGATGAATTGATTAAGAGAGTTCAACACCTTAAGGGTCCAAGACTTAGGATTAAAGTTATACACTCCATCCTAAAAGAAGGATGCAGGCATGATCTTAATCACAAAGTCTTAAAGCCTCTAGGGTTTAGTCCCTGATTATGAGGTGAGAAGAGAAGACTCAAAAGAGACACAAAGGTAAAACTATGGGGGAACTAATCAAAACCCTAATTCATTATCATGCTTGGTTGGTCCTAATGTTTGTGAGGTTTTCAAGAACAATCTTCAGATGAACCACCAGGAAGCAGATGAACAAGATCAAGAGAAGCAAAGTGACTTGCTTCATTCAAGAAGTCAAGTCACTTGAAGAAAGAAAGTGGGAGAAGCAAGAATGAGCAAGCTCAAACTCAAACACAAGTATAAATGCAGCATGGTATGCAAGAGAGATGAAAAGAGAAGGTATGAGAAGTGAAGGCAAATTCACTTCCCAAGTTACTTACCACCTGAAATGTTAGAAACAAATGCAATGTAATGCTAGATGAAATGAAATGACATGATGTTAAGCCAAACCAGAAGCATACACATGATGATTATGATGCTATGAGGTGCTGCAAACATGAGGCAAGGCATGGGGATGTTCATACAAAATCAAGGGTGCAAATGATGCAAGCTGAGGAGCATGAACAAACATGAAATGTTATGAAACATACAAGACAAATGACATGGCAAATATGCAATGCAATGATCAATGATGCTTTCTACATGTCTTAAGATGTCAAATGAATCATAAGAATGCACAAAATGCAATGGCAAGTCAAATCATGCAAGGAAATGCAAAAAGGATGCAAGGGAAAGCCCAAATTAGGGTTCATGGACAATACATCAAACATAAACCAAAAACAGAAGCAAACCTTAACATAAAAAAATGGAAAATGGTACCCAAAGAAACCCTAGGCCTATAATGAACCACTGCCCAAAGGGGAGCTCTCAACTCTCAACCAAACTCAAGTTATGAATTTTGCAAGTTATTAGGGTTTTTTAGGGTTTGTAACAAAACAAATGCCAATCAATTAGAAAATGTAAGATCAAATCTTGGCCTTTTTATCTTTGAAAGCTCATGCTAAATGGAAAACAATGCAAGAAGAATCAATGTCTCAACCTTCACCAATAGGCAGAAATGAATTTTCAAACTTGTGATCAAAATAATGCATAAAATATGACTTAATTCCATGAAAAATTCTTAAAATACATCAAGATCAAAAAAGAAATTTGGTTTGAAGGTTGGACAATGTTTCTAAATGTCTTAGAACATTTCATGAATTTTTTTGTAATTTTTAAATACCTAAAAGTATTTTTAATTAATTAATTCTCATTAATCAATTAAAAATAATCTTTTAAATATTTAAAAATACTTTTTTAATGATAAAAATAAAATAAAAATATTTTTGTGTCATAAAAATTAATGAAACCTTAAAGAAAAAGTTTCATAATTTTTATGATTTTTTAGCTATTTTAAATAAATTGTACAAATTAAATGCAAGAAAAATGAATTAAAATTAAATAAAATGCAAAGTAATCAGATTGGACGCGTGAGATTGATTCTGGGGATAAATTCATTGACCACGCGCCACATCCAATGGTCCACGTTTGAACTGACTAAATTAAATAAATTAAGATTAATTAACCCTAACACGTGGATTAGGGTTAATCAAACACATCTGGGCCACTCAATCTGGAGGGAAGTCAACAAGTCAGCGCATATCCACGGCCAGCATTCAAACTGTCATTAATTATGGGATTAAACCCTAATTACATTCAGGTGGCCGGAGAAGACCTCCGGTCATCTTCTCCGGCCAGAGGGTCACCTGAAAATCTTCAAGATCTCTCAAAACGCATCATAAATGAAAACTAAGCTATGGGAAATGATCTCCAACACCTCACGAACTAAACCCCTAACCTAAAACAAATTTATCTAACCTAAACAGGCTGAATCGAAGAAAACAAATTCTAGGGTTCGTGAGCTTCAAACAGCAATTAAATCCTCAAAACACATCCATTTCAAAAACTAAAAGCATCAGCATGATCAGGAGAGTATAAGGAACAAGTTTGTAACTAAAAAAGAGATTTCTGGAAAAAATTATTTGGAGCTACCTGAGATTTGCAACCTCTGATTTAGGAACTTTCAGGCCCTTTCTTTAAGTGCAAGCTGCTCCTCTTGGCCCCCCAAAGATGTCTGGATGCTCAAATGGAGTTTAGATTTGCTGGATGATGAGTTTCGAAGAGAACTGCTTCAGTTCAGTCAACAATGGCAGTTGAGATTCTGGCACTTTCAGGCTATGAGAGATGGTTGTTTGTGATCTATGAAGTGTGTTGAGAAGTTTGGCAAAGTTTGTTTTGATGTTTGTGGGCTATGGTGAGAGTTGCAAGTGAAACTGCAAACTGAGGTGAGAGATGGCAGTGAGAGTTTCTGGTTGTTTCAAGCTCTGGTTCTTGATGCTTTGTGTTCTATGGATCAAGGTGAGATGAATGGAGGAAAAAGCTTTTGTGTTTGCAGGCTGTGTAGAAGAATTCGATAGAACTTGCAAGTTGGGAGTTTTTTGTGTAAGTTATGAGTGGTGTTGTTTCAGCCTTGGCCTCTATGTGATATGGCCAGCAAAATGAATGAATAAACAATTCTGATTGGCTGTTTGATGT
Source organism: Lathyrus aphaca (assembly GCA_963966055.1). Lineage (NCBI taxonomy): Eukaryota > Viridiplantae > Streptophyta > Magnoliopsida > Fabales > Fabaceae > Lathyrus > Lathyrus aphaca. The sequence continues at coordinate 185,612,261 of OZ014524.1, forward strand.
GACTTGGCCTGCCATGATGGGTGAGTTTGCTTTTGCATAAAGGTTAACTTTTTGTAAGATAGGGTATGGCTCAACTCTAGCCAAGTACAAAGCATGGCTTGGCACAGCAAAAGGTGAGGGAGAGGCTAGCCCAAAGTCAGCTTCCAATGCTGCAAGTTGTAGGAAGTGAATCATGAGTTTTTGCAACTTGACTAGCTTATGTTTCACATGTGATCTTTTGTCCAACCAAGCATGAAACCATGAGCAAACCTAGTCCAATTCTGATTTTTAGGACTTAGAGAAAGTTCACATGCTGGTTTGACATGAGTTTGAGGCAGCAATTTGATTTGGTTCAAGACTTAGCAAAATTCCCACTTGGTGCATAACTTGAAAAACAATGATTTTTGGCAACTTTGCATGGCCATAACTTTTGATCCAAGAAGAGTTTGATCATGTTCTTGTACTTTTTGAAAAGGGAAAGATGAGATCTACAACTTTCATGACCAAAGTTTTTCCATTTGAGGCCTTTTTGGATCATGAATCAAGGCTTGAAAATTGCCCTAAAATGGTGCATTCTTGAAAAGTCAACAAAACCCAAAAAGTCAACTTTTGCAAAAACCCTAAATTCTTGATTTCCATGAACTTCAAACTTCTTCCATGATCAAATAAAGATCATATACACTCAAAATGATGAAGATCACCCATTGGTTGGGTCATTGGGGGCCTCAGATGCCCTGATTTTGCACTGACTTGTCTGAAAAGTCAACTCTTGATCAGATGACTTCCCCATGGAATTTCTTCATGAAAATTGATATGCATACTCCCTATACCATATAGAGACCAATGGAAACAAGAATGACCAAAAAATTTGGAGTTATGGCCTCTGAAACCAAAACCCTAATTCTCAGTCAACTGTGCAGTTCATCCTGGCTCTGCACCCACTCAAACCCTAGTTCTTGTGATCCCTCTGCAATTTTGACTTTGTGAGGATGTAACATGATATAAGAACACACATGGACCCCTTTGAGTTGATTAGTGGCCTTTGGAATGGCTCAAGATGCTTTGGGATTGCTCAGATCACAAACCCTAGGTGCAGATGCCTTAGAAACTATCCAGTGAATCAACAGTGTACTGTGAGATGATATGTTTGTGTTTATGCATATGAGAATGATCACAAGCCATGGTGTGAATGGGTGAGGGCAAATTTGGGGTGTTTACAATAATCTTAAGCATTTCACTCTTGTTCTTACACTGACACTTCACATATTTCACTTCACTTTCTTCCAGCAGTGACACTTGCATTCTTTCCAGCTTTGATACACAGATTGCACTGACACTACCCCTTCAAAACACAGATCTTTTAAGCGTGGATCCCGTCGAGTACGACGGACAATCTGGGTGCTAATACCTTCCCAGGTTGTAACCAACCCCCTTTCTCAGTTTCTCTGGTTCGCGACCGTCTTATCCGTATTTTCTCAGGTCTATGCAGCATTACCTTTCCTTCGGGATAAAAATGCCTAGCTGGCGACTCTTTTCTTTCTGAGTTCACCCTTGTGTGTTCTCTTCCCTTTCGCCGACCGTTCGCGTCTGTACCCCATTTGACTCAGCCTCATTTGGTGGGAGCGACAAGTGGGGTAGTGCGTATTCGAGCACACTTTTTATTTTCCCTACATTTTTCAATCCCCATTTCTTTCTTTTCCAGTTCCAGTTAGCAGTTTCTTTATTTAGCAGCAGTTTTATTTCTCACCATTCGAAACAGACTAACAAGCGTGGATCTCGTCGGGTACGGTGGACGATTTGGGGTGCTAATACCTTCCCAGGTCATAACCGACTGCCGAACCCAGTTCTTTGGTTCGCATGACCTTGTCCTTTCCTTTTCTCTTCGGTTTGTGAAGCATTACCTTTCCCATTCATTCGAGATAAAAATGTCTGGCTGGCGACTCTACCTTTTCCACGCCATTTTTGTGTTTGTACTAGGATGAAAATCGTGGGAGCGATAGAGACCCATGATGCAAGTTTCATACTAAGCCTCTTTTTTTGTACATTTGAATTCCAATCTGGAAATGAATGGAATGTGGGTTCCATTTGGAGTAACAATGATTTCCCCAAATCCGTTTCCATAAGCATTGACTGATCCGTCAAAGATGAGTCCCCAAAGGGATCCTGGTTCTAGTCCTTCGTTTGGCAGTGGTTCGTCATAATCTTTCATCTCAGGATACATGACGTCTTCATCTGGGAAGTCAAATGTATTTGGTTCCTGATTACTGATAGATTGATGAGCCAAATGATCAGCTAGGATACTTCCTTTGATTGCTTTCTGAGTGTGGTACTTGATGTCATATTCTAATAATAGCATTTTCCAACGAGTGGTTCTTCCTGTCAACACAGGTTTGTCGAACACATATTTGATCAGATCCATTTCTGAAATGAGCCAAGTAGTATGACAAATCATATATTGGCAAAGACGTTTAGTTGCCCAAGCTAAATCACAACAAGTTTTCTCGAGCATTATGTATCGAGTTTCACAATCTATGAATTTCTTGCTCAGATAATAAAAATAGCATATTCTTTTCTTGTCATTTCATCTTGTTGGCCAAGTACACATCCCATGGAATCTTCCAAAATGGTGAGGTACATGATTAAAGGTATGCCTTCAACTGGAGGAGACAGGAATGATGGCTTTAATAAGTATTCTTTGGTTTTTTTAAAGGCTTCTTGGAAGTCTTTTGTCCAGTCATGACTTTGATTCTTCCAGAGAAGTTTGAATATTGGCGCGCATGTCATGGTCATGAGGGATATAAACCTTGAGATGTAATTTAGACGTCCAAGGAATCCTTTTACTTGTTTCTCCGTTTTTTAAGCAGGCATTTCTTGAATAGCCTTGACTTTGTCATAATCAAATTTGATTCCCTTCTGACTAACGATGAACCCCATGAGATTTTATGATCGGACACCAAAGGTGCACTTGTTAGGATTTAGTCGTAGTTTGTATTTTCTCAAATGTTGGAACAATTTCTGCAGATGTTCAACATGTTCCTCTTTGGTCTTCGACTTGGAGATCATGTCGTCGATGTATACTTTGATATCTTTATGCATCATGTCATAAAATAGAGTCGTCATTTCCCTTTGATAAGTAGCACCAGTGTTCTTTAATCTAAACAACATTACCCTATAACAGAAGGTGCCCCATGGCGTAGTGAAAAATGTTTACTCCATGTCTTAGGGTGCCATTTTCATCTGGTTGTAACTCGAAATCCATCCATGAAAGAAAATACCTTGTATTTTGCAATGTTGTCTACCAGCATGTCGATGTGCATAAGGGAAAGTTATCCTTTGGACTCGCTTTATTGAGATCCATGTAGTTTACACACATTCTGACTTTTTCGTCCTTCTTTGGTACTGGCACAATGTTGGCCAACCATTGAGGATATTCAGAAGTAGCAAGGAATCCAGCATCAATTTGCTTTTGGACTTCTTCCTTGATTTTAATATCCATATCTGGATGAGTTCTTCTCAATCTCTGTTTAACTGGCAAGCATTATGGCTTCAACAGTAAGTGATATTCCACTATGTCGGTATCCAACTCTGGCATGTTCTGGTAAGACCAAGCGAACACATCTGGAAATTCTTTGAGTAATGAGATCAGGACTTTCCTTTCAGCCAAACTGAGTAGTGTGTCGATCGTGACTTCCTTTCTTTCCTGTTCTGCACCCAAGTTAACCGTTTCCAATGGTTCATTGTAAGGTTGAATGGAATTCTCCTCGTGTATGATCAGTATGGAGTCTCTTCTAAAATTTCTTCGTCATCTTCCTCTTCATTTTTAAATACCAGGAACTAAAATTTGGGAGAAGGTATTGGATCATGTGTTTCAATGAGGTTTAAAATAGTTAATTTGCGCGATAATGATATCGAGAAAACACATTTAGAGAATGCAAAAGAAAGTTTATGCAGATTAGTTTTGGAAAACGTTTGTTTTTATTTTTGATTGTTTTTTTAGGGATTACCATTTTCTGAAAAAGCGAAAAGAGAAAACAACAACAAGTGCGGAAATACATAATAACATTTTATTTATGATTTGTCAATTTATGAAATACACAGCCCTATTGTAAACACCCCAAATTTGCCCTCACCCATTCACCATGGCTTGTGATCATTCTCATATGCATAAACACAATCATATCATTTCATATCTCATTTTTATTCACTGGATAGTTTCTAGGTCATCTGCACCTAGGGTTTGTGATCTGAGCAATCCCAAAGCTTCTTGAGGCACTCCAAAGGCCACCAATCAACTCAAAGGGGTCCATGTGTGTTCCTATATCATATTTCATCTCCTCAAAGTCAAAATTGCAGAGGAATCACAAGAACTAGGGTTTGAGTGGATGCAGAGCCAGGTTGAACTGCACAGTTGACCTAAAATTAGGGTTTTGGTTTCAGAGGCCATAACTCCAAATTTTTTGGTCATTCTTGTTTCCATTGATCTCTATATGGTATAGGGAGTATGCATATCAATTTTCATGAAGAAATTCCATGGGGAAGTCATCTGATCAAGAGTTGACTTTTCAGACAAGTCAGTGCAAAATCAGGGCATCTGAGGCCCCCAATGACCCAACCAATGGGTGATCTTCATCATTTTGAGTGTATATGATCTTTATTTGATCATGGAAGAAGGTTGAAGTTCATAGAAATCAAGAATTTAGGGTTTTTGCAAATGTTGACTTTTGGAGCATAGTTGACTTTTCAAGAATGCATCATTTTAGGTCATTTTTCAAGCCATGATTCATGATTCAAAAATGCTTCAAATGGGAAAACTTTGGTCATGAAAGTTGTAGATCTCATCTTTCCCTTTTCAAAAAGTACAAGAACATGATCAAACTCTTCTTGGATCAAAAGTTATGGCAATGCAAAGTTGGCTAAAATCATTAATTTTCAAGGCATGCCCTAAGTGAGAACTTTGCAAAATCTTGGACCAATGCACATTGCAGCCTCTAATTCATTTCAAACCAGCACATAAGCATTCTCTAAGTTACAAAATTCAGAATTGGATCAAGTTTCATCATGGTTTGGTTTGTGTAACAAGGCATTTTTCATGAAAATCCATAAAGTAACCAAGTTGCAAAACTCATGATCAAGCCTTCACCACTTGCTGCCTTGAATGCTGGACCAAGCTGACATTTCCCCCTCATCTTGCTGCGCATAGCCCATGCCTTGTACCAAGCTAGCACCTCACCATACTTTCTCTTACACAAGAGTTGACAAATTGCAAAAGTTGCCTCACCTATCCATAAAGCACATGTCAAATCAACTGACCAATGAGAGAGAGTCATATGGACAATTTGCAAGCAAAGCATAGCATAAGGCAAGGCTGAAACCATCACATTCACCACATACACAAAAACTCACCATCTTGCAACTTGTTTCGAATCTCCCTCCCTAGCCCACAAACAGCCAAACAAACCTTGCAAAGCTTCTCCATACATCATCTGGACCACAAGCAGTCACTCACCATGACCTGAAAGTGCCAGAATCTCCATTGCCATTTTTGACTGAACTGAAGCAGGAGCTTTCGAAACTCATCATCAAGCCAACTTAAACTCCATTTGGGCATTCAAACATCTTCTGGGGACCAAGTAGAGCAGCTTGCACAAAGAGAGGTGGCCAGAAAGTTCCTAAACTGAAAGCTTCGAATCTCAGGTAGCCTGAAATTTATTTTTCCAGAAGTTGTTTTTCTTGTTACAAACTTGTTCTTTGTGTTGTCCTGATCATTCTGGTACCATTGGTTTTGAAAATGGTTGTGATTTGAGCATTTAATTTGTTTCTGAAGCTTGCGTGACCTAGAACTTTTTCTCTTCGATTCAGTTGATTTAGGAAATATAAATTTGTTTTGAGAGAGGGGTTTGATTCGTGAGAGGATGAGGATCATTTCCATGTTCTTAGTTTTCATTTTTGGTACGTTTTGAGGGGTTTGGGGATTTTTCAGGTGAGGTGCTGGCCGGAGAAGACGACCGGAGGTCTTCTCCGGCCACCTGAGAGTCATTAGGGCTTAATCCAGTAATTAAATGCTAGTTTGAATTTGAGCCATTGATGAGCGTTGACTAGCTGACTTCCCTCTCTTTTGGATGGCCCAGATGCGTTTGATTAGCCCTAATCTTTTTCATTTAGTTAATTAATTCATAATTAAACTAATTATCTCAGAGTCAATCCCAACCACAGGATCACGCGCCAGTCAACACTTTCAAATCATGGGCGCATCTTGGCCCTCCATCCCTCTGACTTTTCTTTTTATTTGATTTTTATTCATTTTTCTTTCATTTAAATTGCATAATTAATTTAAAATAGCAAAAAATCCCTAAAAATTATGAAACTTTTTCTTTAAAGTTTTATTAATTTTTATGGCACAAAAACATTTTTTATTTTATTTTTATCATTAAAAAAGGTATTTTTAAATATTTAAAAGATTATTTTTAATTGATTGATGGGAATTAATTAATTAAAAATACTTTTAGGTATTTAAAAATTACAAAAAAATTCATGAAATGTTCTAAGACATTTAGAAACATTGTCCAACCTTCAAACCAAATTTCTTTTTTGATCTTGATGCATTTTAAGAATTTTTCATTGAATTAAATCATTTTTTATGCATTATTTTGATCATGGATTCAAAAATTCATTTCTGCCAATTGGTGAAGGTTGGGACATTGATTCTTCTTGCATTGTCTTTTGTTTTGCATGTAGTTCCTAGGATAAAAAGGCCATGAATTGTTCTTGCATTTCCAAATTGTTTGGCATTTGTTTTGTTAAGAACCCTAAAAAACCCTAATAACTTGTAAAAATCATATCTTGAGTTTGGTTGAGAGTTGAGAGCTCCCCTTTGAACCTTGGTTTAGCATAGGATTAGGGTTTCTTTGAGTGTCATTTTCCATTTTTATCTTAGGGTTTTACTTCTGTCTTTTGGTTTGTGTTTGATGTTTGATCCATGAACCCTAATTTGGGCTTCCATTTGCATCCTTCTTGCATTTCTTTGCATAACTTGACTTGTCTTTGCATTTTGTGCATGTTTATGATTCATTTGACATCTTAAGACATATAGAAAGCATGTTTGGTCATTGCATTGCATATTTGCCATGTCATTTGTCTTGTATGATTCATAACTTTTCATGTGTATCCATGCTCTTTAGCTTGCATCATTTGCATTCATAATATTGTATGAACATCTCCATGCCTTGTCTCATGTTTGCAGCATCTTATAGCATCATTATCATCATCAACATGCTTCTGGTTTTGTTTAGCATCATTGTCATTTCATCTCATCTTGCATTGCATTGCATTTCTTTCTAACATTTCAGGTGGTAAGTAAACTTGGGAAGTGAATTTGCCTTCACTTCTCATACCTTTTCTTTTCATCTCTCTTGCATCCATTGCTGCATTTCTATTTGTGTTTGAGATTGAGCTTGCTCATTCTTATTCTTCCCACTTTCTTTCTTCAAGTGACTTGACTTCTTGAATGAAGCAAGTTACTTTGCTTCTCTTGATCTTGTTCATCTGCTTCCTGGTGGTTCTTCTGAAGATTGTTCTTGCAAACCTCACAAACCTTAGGATCATCCAAGCATGACAATGAATTAGGGTTTTGATTAGTATCCCCTCATAGTTTTTACCTTTGTGTCTCTCTTTGAGTCTTCTCTTCTCATCTCATAATCAGGGACTAAACCCTAAAGGCTTTAAGACTTTGTGATTAAGCTTGTGCCTGCATCCTTCTCTTAGGATGGAGTGTATAACTTTAATCCTAAGTCTTGAACCCTTAAGGTGTTTAAATCTCTTAATCAATCCATCTAATAATCATCAAGACATCACTTGTAACTTGGGCCTTGCATTAGGGTTCTAATTCTTCCTTAATTGGTTAAGAAGGACTAACCCTAGTGTTAATGGACAAGTCCCCCTCAAGTTGTCTTACAAATCATAAAATTCACTTCATCATCATATCATTAATCTAAAATCCACTTAATAAAGGCTTGTTTTGTCATGGGTTTAATCCCTAATCATGGATTAAGTTGAGGAGTCTTCCTCAGCTTAAACATTCTCATCTATTATCCTTCTTTTAGGATGGTGTAATGAGTCTGTTTAATCCTTGATTATGGCTTAACCTCATTACTTAACACTAAACAAAAACCACAAAAACATCTAAATAATCACAAGTAGGTTAATGATCTTAATCCTACACCAAAGGTGATTAAGTGTGAGAATCTGACTTCACACTTAAGGTATTCTCATTACCCCTAATCAGAGGGAAGATGTGATGAGTTTACTAACCCATTGGTTTAGGCTTAAGCTCATTAACTTACGACAAACTTTCAAAAGCAATAAAAGACTAAAAACTCAAAAACAAACAATAATCGTCTCCTTCGGGATTCTTTTCTCATCTCATTCACTCATAAACGAGAACTTGCTTCTTCCGTCTAATGCAAGACAGTTTGCACCTGAGCCAGACAGGTCATACACTTGAGCATAGACAAGTAAGCAGTTCCCAAGTCAATTCATCTTTTAGTCTCTTTGGGTCGAACTACGGTGTTCTGACTTCCTCATTGCACGAGAGGATACGTAGGCATAACTTAACAGTTATCGAACAAAAGTCTCTGTATATCCCCCCTCTTCAGCTTCATTCTTTAAGCCTCATGATCTTGAGCATTGCACTCCTCATTCTTACACTGACACTTTCATACTTCATATCACTCATACACTATACACTGACACCTGTACATATTGCTTTCCAGCTATTTTACACACAGATTGCACTGACACTACCCCTTTTAAACACAAATCTTTTAAGCGTGGATCCCGTCGAGTACGACGGACAATCTGGGTGCTAATACCTTCCCAGGTTGTAACCAACCCCCTTTCTCAGTCTCTCTGGTTCGCAACCGTCTTATCCATCTTTTCCTAGGTCTATGCAGCATTACCTTTCCTCCGGGATAAAAATGCCTAGCTGGCGACTCTATTCATCTCCAGTGAGTTCACGGCTGTGTGTTCTCACTGTTCCCTTCGCCGACCGTTCGCGTCTGTACCTTCATATGACCCCGTTTCATTTGTCGGGAGCGACACCTATAAAACAAAACTATGTCACTTTGGGCTAAGTGAAGAGGACATTTACAGCAAGTAAGCCCTATAAAACATTGTCATGCCCTAATTTTTTCCCCTGAGATTTTTCATATTTTCATTTTGCCTACAAACAAGATCACACATTGGTTCGTCTATCCTTTTTAGCCGCAGGTTTATACCTCACAGGGGATCACCGTTGCTTTTTAGTGATTTTATATTTACTATATTTACATTTTCAAGGGAAGAACAGGTCAAAAATACCAAAAATAGTAGTCCCACAACTCGAATGAATTTCATCTGAACAAAGCTGAAGTTGATCTGCAAGTAATTCAAATTTATCTGGTCAAGATTTCCCAAGTTTTAATTGATTTATTCAAGAAATTTTGCACTGAGTAACCGGTTAACGCCCTGGTAGTAACCGATTACCAGCGTGCAATTTTGAAAAATGGCAGCAAAATACAAATCTTGTGATTTTGGCACCAATTTCATTTTGATCACATATGGAATATTCTAGACCATCTCCATTTAATTCTCATACATCATCAAAATTAATTCCCACCATGTACCTTCATTAATCACCACTCTTTTGATAATTCCCTCCAAATTTAATTCCCAAGCCTAATTTTTTGTCTTCCAAGCCTAATTCCATTCAACCAAATTTCCATACATAAACTATTTAAAGAGAGGCATTTTCTCCTTCATTTCTAAAGATTTAGAGAGCCAAGAAAACCTCTCGAAAAATATATCTCCAACTACCAATATTCACCAAAGCTCAATTTCTTCTTTTGAAAGTTATCAAGAATTTGCATTAAATTCTTGAATAACTTTGAGAAAAACCTTCATCCTTTTCATTTTTCTTCATCGGTTTTAGTAGATCAAGTTTGCTTGTGGAGTAATTTGGAGTTTGCTATTGGTAATTCATCATCTTCCAATGTTACACCTTCATCTTCATCATCCAAAATGTAGATCCTTGTTGATCTTGATGTGTGATCCTTTGTATCTTGTGTCATATTTTTATTGTTGGTTTTTGCTATGTTTTTACTCTAAAATTCATGCAAATTCATATTTATGATCTCAAGGTGTATAAAAAATGTTTTAAAAGGGGATCATGTTGAATTTTGCCTATTTTTCTACTACTACACGCAGAGTAACCGGTTACCAGCCTGGTAGTAACGGGTTACTCTATGTTAATTTTTTCAGAAACTGCATTTTTAAACTCAGTAATCGGTTACCACCCAGGTAGTAACCGGATACTCTGAAGCAAAATTGATTTTTTCCCTTGTTTTTGGGGCTGTTTTGGTTCCTTTTGCTTCCTCTTCACCTCTCTTCTTATTTTTACCTTGGGAGACATTTTTGGGATTAATTTCTCTATAATTTCAATGGACTTTAGGTGTAGATTAGAGTAGTTAATATTCTTAGTTCAATTCTACCTCTAGGTGAATTATTTAATTCACTTTAGGTGTTTTGCATTAGTGATATATTTTCATACTTGAATCCACCAAAATGAGTGATTGAACTTAAAGATGAAAGAATACCATAAGTGTAACTCAATTTGGTATTCACCTTTATTTTTGTGCGGCATTGCGTTCGGATGGCAATTTACATATCGTTTATCTTGCATGTATTAACACTAATATCATTAACCTTAATTGGTTTTGCCCGACCTCATTTGTAGGGTAATTACTCCGTAAATTACTCGGTGATTGCTTAACATAGACCTAAATGGGTCCCTACTTCAGAATAAAAGTCCAATTGGATACTTGCACTTTCGTGGACTGGACCTCGTGTTGGTTGCGTAATCCCAATGTTGGTTAATCATTTGCATTATATCCACGATTTTGAAGCTTGATGCGTAGTTGCTTTGGGTATTCCAATCTTCTTTCAAGTTTCATCGAATTTGGGTCTAATTGCATCGGATAATCACTGTAGTGTAAGATACTAATGGAAATCAGATGTCTTATCGGTTTTGGCACTAAGTGTTTGGTTACCTCTATTGGTTGTGGATGATTAAGTTCACCATACCAATATTATGTATATATTATTATTATTATTATTACTATTACTATATTACTATTTTACTTTCCTTCTCGCACCTTATCCTCTTTAATTTTCTTCTCGCTCTCTTATCTCCTTTACTTTTATTACGCTTTTATTATGCTTTATCATTCATTATCATACTTATACTTATGCTTATTTTTATTTTTATTTTTTTCTTTTCTTTTCCTTTGTCCATTTGGACAAAAAAATATTATATAGTATAAAACCTCTAAAAGAAACTTGTGATCTTGATCTTGGACTATGGTTACTATCCTTTGCACTGGAATTGGAGTTTTAGACTTAAATTCTAGGACACCTTCCCTTTTCTTTAATCATCATGGAGTTGGTACTTTAGCCTTTATTTGGCTATTTTCTAGCTTATGCTTATAAGGATAGAACTCTTGTATTTATGCTTGGAAGTATCATCAAGTTTGGCTAGATCTTTTCTCCTTTATCTCTTTTATTTTCCTTTTTTAGGATAGCCTCTTCATATCCTCCCATTCTTCAATTTTCAAAATTTCCTCCTTTTTTTCTTTCAAAAAACTTCTTATTTTCAAACTTTCACCATTTTAATAATCAAACTTTGACTTTTGTAAAATGGCTTTTTTACTTCTTTTCTTAAATCAATGTCAATGAACTTAATCATTTTGACTTCATTTTGTGGATACGTAGGCATGTGATGAAAGTCTCGGCAAACACAAAAACATTAAAAAATAATTATTTTCTCATCCCCTACTCTCATTTAAACAAACCATTTTCAAACTAAAAGCAATACATTTTTCAAAGGGCTCCCATGGAGTACCACAGACTTTTATGGTGCTTAAAACCTTCCCAAATTGTAACCAACCCCCTTACCCTCTCTCTGCTTGTTTCTTTAGCTTTTTTCTTTTAGATTCATTTAGGATTGATTCACTCTTTTTTTCCTTTTCCATTTTGGAATAAAATAAAAGTGTGGTGGTGTTTACCCTGAAAATTGTAAACAATCGTTGGTCCTCTAAAAACAACAGAATATTCTCAGTCACTTACGAGATCGACCAGATTGATCCTAGAACATGTGCTATAAATATATTTTAATTGGTTTTTCAGTAATAATGTCATAAACTCTTCGACAGACTTTATGAAGTATTTTGATAAAAAGAGACAATAAAAACAAACAAGACTCAAATCAATTGAAGTCGAAAGTGAAGTGCAATAAAGTATAAATGACAAAGAAAATTCAAGATAAAAAGACTTCAAAATAAAGACTTAAACATAAATTGCATTGATATGAAAAAAGGGTGGTGTTCTCATCACGTACATTCTCGCCTTTACTCGTTTCACTACACATGGATACTTTGAGTGTTTATGGAGTAACTTGTACAATATGATTCACACACAACTCTAACACTAAAACTACTTTATTTATACTAGTCGAAGGTAACTTTTATTGGCAGTTTCCTCCTAAAAATGTGCCACTTGGCACTCTTGCATGTTCTTGGCCTTCCAATTTGCGCCACTTGTCTTTATTCAAATTTGAAAGAAACATAACTTTTCCCTCCAATATTGATCCCAACCGCTGCATGTTTGACACTCCAAGGACACTCGGTCGAAGCTACTTTTTTTATACTTAGAAAATATTCTAAGTCCACGTCCTTATAATTCCTTGCGTCTTCGACTCAGACCTCTTCAACTTTAAATTAGTTGAAGCTTTTTCCTTTCTACCAAAACATAACACCAAAGTTAATGTTTCCTATAATCAACTAGGTTTCAAAATTAGGAGCTAACAAACTACCCCCCAAAAATGTCCTTTCAACCTAGCTGACAGAAAGGTCATTTTTTTATCATTGCTTTCGACACCCATCGTTCGACGGCACAAAAGTATGGTCATAACTGACCAACCCACGATCAAGAAACTATTCAGTTTCTTCCAACCACGCTCATGACATCACGTCATAATGGTTATTTTATAAAACATCTACGAAACAGCCACTCTATCACTAGCCATCATTGCATTTTTCCTTGAATCCATGCCTCTGTAGTCACATCATAACTGCCACCGCCCAGAGACACACCCCAAGAAGACACGCGTCTCACTAACACAATTTGTCTTAATGGTGATTTGAGAACCATTAGTCTTCTAAAAGCTTTTATATATATATATATATATATATATATATCCCATTTTCCACACTTTAGAACTTTTACGCTTCCAAACCTTTGCAACCTATTTCTCTTCTCTCAGAACTCCGAGAACTCAAAAAAGCCTTCCAACTTCCCAACTTTCTTCAATGGCTTCCAACCAAACAACGTCTCATGGCAAAAAGACTCCAAAGAACAAAATCTCTTCCAGCACTGCTCCATTGCCTCATTTTACCTAGATTCTTAGGCCTAAGTTAGTGAGGAACCAACAGTTTGCACCGGAAATTCTTCAATAGGAGAAGAGACACATCTATGAGTCCCAGGTAATAATTCCTCTCATCATTTTTTATAAACAAACTGCTATTTTTGGGCCTTTTCCTAATGTTCCCGCTGATGACACCAAATTGGATGAATTATTCCCATCCTACCATAGGACTGAGCCTTTAGGGAAAAATCCTAAAATGACTAAAGGCGGATCCTCAACTGAGAAATTTTCCCTAGATTTGTCATTTCTGAATGGAAACACTCGACTAGTGAGAGAGGTTCCTTCCTTTCCAGGTTTCGACCGTTGGTTGGCCAAAGTGGAAAAGTTCTAGGTTGACGAATGGAAAAGGATAGGGATTTATGACCTTCTAATGTAGTCTAAGACTAGTCTTCTCTATCGCTCGAACATGCTGATGGCTTCCTTGTACCCCTGGGATAGCATCCATTGTACTTTTCACCTACCTTGTGGGATGGTGACATCCATGCTTTTCGACATAGCCATTATCGCAGGGCTTGAACCTACTAGTCACACCTATAATCTAGCGGTTGACAACAAAGACACTATAGGCTTTGCTTCATGCAAACCTACTTACGGTAACTTCATGAAGTATCACTTCCAAACTTCAATCGAAATTGTTTCAGACGAATAGCACATTGCCTTTTTAACCATGTGGCTCTGTAAATATGTTTTCTGCTCTAAATTCCTGTAGGTGGCCATGAAATATCTGCCTTTGGCCAACCAACTACATAACAACGTAGGAGCATGCCTCAGTGATGTGTTCTTGGCCTCACTTTACAAATCAATTAGTGAGAGTGTTGATGGCCTAAAGAACACTGGTTCGACTGGGGCCCTCCAACTGGATGAACCTCTCTAGCTACTTCAATTATGGCTCAATGCCACTTTCGAGGCAAACCTACCCATTAAAGGAGCTATTAATGAAAACTTTGATGAAATCAAGAACAGGAGAGTCTAAGGGAATCGCCTAGCACAACTAACCCCTTCTAATGAGGGGAGATCCCTTCATGAATCTTTCTCTGGCTACATTATGATGTTTTCCAAGAGATACGACTTTAGTCCTGACTTGGCTCCCTTTGCTAGGAGAAAATATGGACCAAAATGGTTCACTAGGTCGTTTCCCCCAACATCCAAAAGTCACCAAGAAGATTCGAAAGCAATTTGGGAAGCCTTTTTAGTTCCTAGGTTGCTAGTCCACAAACTGAATCATCAAAGAGGATCAACATCCTTAATTTCCTACCAGCCTAATCTAGTCTCTAAACAATTTGGGTTGGCTCAAAGCTATCCTAAGTGTCTATATCACAACAAAGGACACATCAGCCTTTTTGATGCTAACTTTGACGAAGAGGCCATTTCTCTTTGACTTGCTCGGATTGTCAGTCCAACCCAGCTTTCTTTGGTCAAATTCGACCTCAACTTCCTTTGCACACAATAATTCTATCAATGGTGGTCGAACTACTACCAAGAGCAATTATTTTATGCTTCTACCTTTTCCTAATTACTTAACCAAAATTTTGTTAATGTGCAGGAGAATGTCAAGAAAGGTAAATCTGCTCATGTCAAACAGGTTCAAGCTTTCCAAAAATACATTGAAACTGTCTATTGACCAAATGATCTTAGTCGAACCGTTAGTGAGGCTGTTGTCACTTTGAAGGAGAAAGTTTTACAGAAAATGGAGAAATTGAAACTTCCTTCCAATATTGCTCCTGAGAAACGCTATGAACTAGCCTTTAAACTTTTTCCTCCCAAAGTTCCTCTACTTCCCACTGCTGAGTTGGGAGTGGCTCTAACCCCTCCATTTCCAGACTAGTTTGTCTGTGGGGACTCTATTAAAATCCTTCGACAACATTCTCAACCAAAAGCTCAAAGGGTGGTTGCGACTAAACAAACACTAGACAATTTCAAAGGACACCTTCATATAGGAATCGAAGATGTTCACATTGAATCCGAAATATATGAAGGTTTGGGCCTCCAATTGACTGATCTTTACCTAACCACTTCCTTACTAACCTGTATTTATGTTTTAATTTCAACACTTCCTAAGAAGACTAGCTCGTCGAAGAGCACCACTATGAAGGCTGCTCCAGAGACTCCTCAAGAAACTCGGAAGCATCTTCCCACTCCAACAAGAAAGCCAAGGAAGGGTGCCCAATTGACCATCCATGAGGATGATGGTGAGGACCTGTCTCCCCCTGAAGAGGGTAAACTCATCAAGAAGAAAAGGAAGCTTGTCAAAGCTCCTGACACTACTGACCAATCTTCTTCGAAGGCGGCCAGGGTTTTGGAGAAGACAACCTCTCCTCAGGGTGTCGAAAGACAAACTCCTGGGGCCACTTCGAAGGTGACCGCTGGCCCAAATGAAAGTAACAACTCAAGCCCTGATGCTGATGGCACTCAGGTAAAACTTTTCTCTTAAATTACTTTCCATATGAACTCTTTGGTTGACTGTTAGCCTAATCATTTGATTTACTATTTCAGGCCAATATTGGTGGCTCTACTTAACCACAACCAACAACTACTACTCCAACGGTTCTTCTAAATAGTAGAGGTAAGCCCATTTATCACCCTACATCTGATCCTGGTTCTGGGAGAAGCTCTTTGAATCAGATTAGCAAATCTGGTTTTGTTACAGTTACCTCTCCTCAAGTTGTGCATCGAGGCTCACCTGCCAAGACTGCCACTGAACAATCCCACATAGTTGGGTCTGACTGTAACACGGTGGGAGAACTGACTTTAGTTAAATGTTGCGGATAGCAAGAGTCGCCACCGACTTTTATTTTATCCAAAGGAAAGGGCATAAAAGAACAGGAAAGACCTTAAAAGATTTTTGGGTTCGGGGGGTAGGTTATGTAAAGGGAAGGTGTTAGCACCCTTTACATCCATGGTTATCCATGGGCTCTTAGTTACTTAGCTCACTTTAAACTGTTTTGAGGAGTGTAGTGTGTGATTAAAAATTTTCTTAAGTACTTTATAATGATCCTTGTATGGATATATATAAAGACTTTGTTTTGAAAATTGTTTGAAAATGTGAAGTGTTTATGAAATGTTTTTGAATGAGTGAGCAAGTACTTAAGAGGAACCTACCCTAATTTGAATCTTTACTGTTCTTAAATGTTCTTTCAATGGTAAGACTATCCCTATTATTAAGGAATAGGTAGTCATTACCTTGGATGTTGTATGGGACATATGAAGGGACATCTGTGTTTAGGCAACTGTAAGGTGTCTTAGCAATTCGAAGGGACTTATCATCTTTTATTCGAAAGGGACAAGATCATTTACGAAGGCAACATCGAAGGGACTTGATCTTATGATATTGAAAGGGACTAGATGATTTATTCATGAGAAGGGACTTTGCTTTTAGACACCTTACTTGACCATTTATTTAGGCAACATGAGAGGTAACCCTTAAGGAAGTGAGATGGCGATCAAAGATCGACTTACGTGTGTGCGTGTACAAATTCAAATATTTATCTTATAATTAGTGATCTAAGTTACTTTTAAAGCAAACATATTATCACTCCCTATTTTACTAACCATAGCAATATACTTATAAATAAATAAACGATAAAATACTACAACTATTACATGGCTTGTACAGTTACATTATAATAAAACAATTTAAATAATAATAATAAAATAAAATAATAAACATAAGCAATAAATAAAAGGGTTAGTAATAAAATAATGATAAAAAGAAAGGTTAGCACAGAATATATACAAGCTAATTAAAATTAAACAAACATTTTTTAGAATTTTTTTTGATATGAAAATAGAATAATAAAGATAATAATAATAAATTTATTTACAAAATAAACATGATTAATGATTTAATTTTATATATAAGTACAAAAATAATTAAAGTGAGAAGTTAAAATTTTAAAAGAAATTAGGGTTTTTAGAAATTAGAAAATAAATTAGGGTTAAGGATAATTAGGGTTTCTAATTTAATTTACAACATTAATTTAATAGTTAAATAAATATATACATATAAATAAATATTATTAAAAACATATAAAGAAATAAATATATTAATTTAGTTTTTGAAAAAATAATATAAATTTTAAAAGAAAATAAAGTTTAATTAGAAAATGATTTTAGATATTTTTAGAAATTATTTTAATTAATTAAAGAATAAAATAAAGAATTAATATAAATAAATAAAACAAAGAACCTAAAAAAACAGGACCTGGGATTTGAACCCAGGTCCTTTACCTGAATGACCAGAAGCATAACCATTGGGCTGCGTGCGCAGGTTGATAGCAATCCACTTCCAATTGGTTTTGTTGTTGTCCTGGAAAAATAAAACAAATCAAGCAAAAAAATAGCATTTGGCTGATTTCGAACCCAAGCCCTTTAGTTCACATACACGCATCAAAACCATCTGAGCTACGCACTCATTGTGAAATATAATCAGAACAAAATCATAATAAAATAAGTGTAATTTTTGAATTATATTTCCGCGCCAGTCAACTTCATCTTCTACCTCCTGACCTTTGCATTTACCTGCGAATTCTTCCACGAATTTTCCTGCATGCTAATTCCTGCCAATTCTCAATCATCATGAAAACAGTAAAATTTTCTTAAATTGATGAATGAAATATGATCCTTAAGATCCATACAACACAACCATGTCTTCTAAATTCATTTATACTTAATGAATCGAAGAACCCTAAATTGGCCGAAAAACCCTAGCAATGGTGATTCTTCAATCCTGTACCAAAAATCAAATCAAATCGCCCAGAAACAATCACGAGCTTGTCACAAACACAAAACCATGATCAAATTCAATTTATATTGCATATATATATATATATATATATATATATATATATATATATAAGAACGAAAAATTCATAAGAGGGTTAAAAGTTTGATTCGATTTGAGTCATTCATGAGGTTTGGGATGCATATGAGTATTGATACATGATCAGTGAAGTCCAAGGATCCTTCCTATGTCCTTAAAATACCTTTAAACGCCTTGTAAAGATGAAACCGAATTTGAGTTTTGAATGGTTTTTTGTGAAGTTTGAACAATGTATAAGAGGCTGGGAATTCGTGAATAGTGCTTGGCATTGTGTTGTATATATATGAGTGAATGAATTAGGTCAAAATCTTTAACAAATTTGTGGATATTTGATCCTTGGGAGATTGAAAAAGATTAGCTCTTAAATTTTGAAATATCTTGATCTAGTCTTGCTCTTTTGGTATGATCCTCATTATTCTTGTATCAATCAAGTCCAAATATGATTTAAGACTTTCTAGAAACCAAATCAATTTAAATATCCATTATTTTATATTTTATTTGAATTTAAAATGATTTTTAACATAAAAAATCATAATAAATAAAAAAATGAATAAAATTATGAATAAATTAATTTAATTTCGTGTATGATGTCAGGGAACTAATTGGATCACACAAAAAAGCAAGCCCATTTGGTGAATTATGGTTTTAAGACCCCATTTGCTTCATAAACCTCTCAAACATTTCCCACCTTTGCAAGGGCACAAATCCTTCAATTTTTATGCTATGAAGGTGTTCTTGGACATTTTGGAAAGCTTAAAGAGTCCTCTAACCAACCTCTTTGGTCTCATGTCCATGTCTTTTACCATTATTAAGTTATGCTCTTTGGAAGTTGTTGACGTTTTGTTGACTTTTAAAAGGACCTATAATGTCTTAGCTCATACCTTCCAAATGAAGCATTTTTGGGCTTGGCTTGTGAGACACAAAGTTGTAGAGAATTCAATTTACTTCAAAATGAGTTTTGGATGGAAAATTTTTGATGAAGCATGTGAAAGTTATGGCTGGTCAAAGTTCAGTTGACTTTTCCAGTGAAAGCCCTAATTTAGAAACTCCTGATTCTTGATGATCTGAAATCTCCTTGATGAATTATGATCAATCCTTGATCAAATAATGAATTTTACTTCATATACTTGATGTTGGCAAAAAATCATGAAGTTTGACTTTGGTTTGACCACAGTTGACCTCAGTTTGACTTTTTAACTACTTTGACTGATTTTAACCTATCTGATCATCTAACTGAGCAAATCCTTTGGGAAAGTCTTGAAACTTGACATGGGGATTCTTGAACACATATAGGATGCTATGAAGCTCACTTGAAGTCTTGGAAGTCCATTTAGCCTGATGAAAGTCAAAACCCTAGTTTAATATGCATTGCTTAGGAGGATGCATTGTGTGAGGGAATTGTCAAACTTTTTGACTAATTGTGAACCTTGTGAACCTCATGAGATGTCTTGTGAGCCTTGTGAACCTTGTGAACCTCTTAGTACACAAAGTCTTGTCTTGTGGAGGGCAAATTTTGGGGTGCAACAGCTGTCCCTGTTCAATTTTCTGAAACCTGAGGGGTTAGATTGGTATATGTGTCAGTCGTGATCTGAAAGGTTGAAGGGGATTGAACACAAAAGCCCAAAAATTTGCACTCGCCGGTGCGTAAAGTAACACTGATGATTGGTTGTATATGCCTAAGTGGGATTTAAGATGCCACTTGGAAGAACTGGGGATGGGCTTAGAGATGCCATCTAAAGAACTGGATGTGATGATGTCTTTATGTTGATATTAGATATCAGTACTAGGTCTTCGTATAAGCCGTCTCTGAATCGTTTATGCAACATAGTTTGAATTGTTGAATAGACCAGTAGAAATAAATCTTCGTGACGATTATCTCTTCTGGAAGTATCTTGGATTAGGGAATGGATCTTTGTACAGACCGTTTGCCTACTCTCCAAGGTCAAAAGAACGTCAGGATTAGTTCTTCTGAAGAATATCTTGAACCAGGGAATGGATCTTTGTATAGATCGTTTTCCTGTTATTCAAGGTCAAAAGAACGTCAGGATTAGTTCTTCTGAAAAATATCTTGAACCAGGGAATGGATCTTTGTACAGATCGTTTTCCTGCTATTCAAGGTCAAAAGAACGTCAGGATTAGTTCTTCTGAAGAATATCTTGAACCAGGGAATGGATCTTTGTACAGATCGTTTTCCTGCTATTCAAGGGCCAAAAGAACGTCAGGATTAGTTCTTCTAAAAAATATCTTGAACCAGGGAATGGATCTTTGTACAGATCGTTTGCCTGCTATTCAAGGGCCAAAAGAATGTCAGGATTAGTTCTTCTGAAAAATATCCTGAACCAGGGAATGGATCTTTGTACAGACCGTTTGCCTGCTATTCAAGGGCCAATAGATTAAATCTTCTGAGAATATCTTGAACTAGGGAATGGATCCTTGTACAGACCGTTTGCCTGCTATTCAAGACCAGATAGATGAAATCTTCTGGAATTATCCTGGATTAGGGAATGGATCTACTTACAGACCGTTTACCTACTCTCCGAGGACATCTTGAGTAATGTATGGATCATTTCTGACCTGTTGTGAATAGTTGATGCTGCATATAACTTTCCTGCAAGGAGAATGTTAGTTTATGCAATATGTATGCATGCATAGTATGATGCACCTAAGTAAATGTATTATGCATTTATGTATATGTATGTTATGGTATGATATAAATGATGTATGTATGAACCATGCAGCCTGAAGTGTCCGGATATCCTTGTATAACAACTGCTGGCTAGGGAAAATAAATCCCGATTCGTTGCTGAAGAATATGAGAAACTCGTTCCCGTCTTGTTTGATAGTATAGTATTTATAACTTCCCGTCTTCGTTCGTCGTACTTCTATTGAAGGAATAAGTTCCTGAGTATCCCGACTAAGGATAAAAGAGACGGACATAAATTCAAGGGGAGATGTAACTCGGAGTATCTATCAAGATAGATTTGCCCTTGCTGGGGATTTGTAGTTTTCTTGTGAGGATAAACCGGCGAAGCTTCGTTGAATTCTTACCTTCGTTCGTCCTTAGTAAATACTATTACTGCATTTTTATGCATTTCTGGTAAACATCAATCATATTCAAGCATTTTATGCATTTCTGGTAAACATTAATCATATTCAAAAGCATACATACATTCAAACACAACCAATGGACGTTTCGCTTATGTAAATAGGGTAAAAGTAAATCTGGATTTAAAGATGAAATTTTATTTATATCACAAAGTGACTTATACATGGGCAAGTTTGTACAAGGAGACAGAAATCCTAGTAAGAGGAATTTGTCGTAAAAAATTTACAAAACAAAGAAAATCAGCTATGTGGGAAATAATCCTATTGAGTTTCAATTCTACTATTGCAATTATCTTCAAGTATCTCATCTTCTGCTGTTGAGACGGAAACGATTGGATTGGTCTTTATCTGTTCGAGCTTGAATAAAGTAGCACAACTGGTTGGAGTTTACATGGGTGATCCAAACGAGACATAGTCATACGCTTTAATCCCTAACTTTTGCCTGGATTGCCCTTTCAGGTTTTCAATCCACCGGGATACCCTTTTTTGCCCAAGCCGCCTTTTCAGGTTTTCGACTTGCCGGGTGTACATTTTTTTATATATATATCCCTAATTTTTTCCCGAACCCTTTTGGTTCGCCGGGATGCCCTTATTTTTGCCTAGGCCAGTCAACCTAGCGGATCTCTTTTTATGCGTGGTATTTTTTTAACTATGTCTGCATTTACAGGCTATGGGAAGTCTTCACCATCCATAGTAGTAAGCATCATGGCACCTCCTGAGAATACTGTTTTGACCACAAATGGCCCTTCATATGTAGGAGTCCACTTGCCCCTGGGATCACCCTGTAGTAATATGATACGCTTGATTACCAAATCACCAGCCTGATATACCTTTGGCTTAACCTTCTTATTAAAAGCCTTGATCATCCGTTTCTGGTACATCTGGCCATGACAAACAGCTGCCAACCTTTTCTCATCAATCAAATTTATTTGGTCAAGTCGAGTCTGAATCCACTCATCTTCATCCAAGCATGCATCCTTCATGATTCTTAAGGAGGGGATCTGAACTTCAATGGGCAAAACCGCTTCCATACCATAGACTAAGGAGAATGGGGTTGCCCCTGTTGAAGTACGTATTGTAGTACGATAACCATGAAGAGCAAATGGTAACATCTCGTGCCAATCTTTATAAGTAACAGTCATCTTCTGTAGGATCTTCTTGATGTTCTTGTTAGCAGCTTCCACTGCCCCATTCATCTTCGGACGATACGGAGAAGAGTTGTGATGCTTAATCTTGAACTGCGTGCAGAGATCAGTAATCATGGTGTTGTTCAGATTAGAACCATTGTCTGTGATAATCCTTTCAGTGATGCCATACCTACATATGAGATTATTCTTAATGAATCGAGCCACCACATTCTTAGTAACAGATGCAAATGAAGCTGCCTCCACCCACTTAGTAAAGTAATCAATAGCAACCAGGATGAAACGATGCCCATTAGAAGCAGTAGGCTTGATCTCGCCAATCATATCAATGCCCCACATGGAAAAAGGCCAAGGAGCAGTCAACACATTCAATGGTGATGGAGGTATATGCACTTTATCAGCATGGATTTGACACTTGTGACATGTTCTGGAATGTTGATAGCAGTCAGCTTCCATGGTAGACCAATAGTAACCTGCTCTCAATATCTTCTTTGCCATAGTATGACCACTAGAATGAGTGCCAAAGATCCCATCATGCATGTCTTCCATAATCTCTGTTGCTTCCTGCTTATCCACACAACGAAGCAAGGTTGAATCATGATTGCGCTTGTACAAAATTCCATTACTCAAAAAGAATTTAGCAGCAAACCTCCTCAGAAACTTTTTATCTTTGACAGATGCCCCTTCAGGGAACTCCTGAGCTTCAAGATATCTTTTCACTTCATATGACCAAGGCTTCTCTTCTGCTTCTTCAGTGTCAATCTCATTGCAGTATGCAGGTTTCTCAAATCTATCAATAGTAATCTTGGGAGCTTCATCATCCCAACTAATCTCAAACATAGATGCCATGGTGGCTAATGCATCTGCCAACTGATTTTCTCTTCGTGGAATATGTCCAAAGGTAATCTCTTCAAAATATGGGATCAAGGACAAAACATATTCTCTGTAAGGAATGAGATTATCATGCTTGCAGTAATTGGGGTATGACAACCTTCAGGGGAACTGATCACAACACCAACACCATTGCCAAGTGCATTAGAAGCTCCATCAAAAACCATAGTCCATCGGGATCCTTGTTCAGGTTCGTCATATTGTCCAGGTACTTTGCTAATAATCATAATGTCTTCATCAGGGAACTCAAAACTCATTGATTGGTAATCATCCACTGCTTGATGAGCCAAATGATCAGCTACAACACTTCCTTTAATGGCCTTCTGGGTAGTATATTGTATATCATATTCTGTTAAGATCATTTGCCATCTTGCTATTCGTCCGGAGAGAGCAGGTTTCTCGAATATGTACTTGATTGGATCCATCTTTGAAATCAATAAGGTAGTATGAGTCAACATATACTGTCTTAGTCGGCGAGCAGCCCATGCCAAAGCGCAGCAAGTTTTCTTGAGCAGTGAGTATCTTGTTTCACAATCGGTAAACTTTTTGCTAAGGTAGTATATTGCCTGCTCTTTTCGACCAGACTCGTCATGTTGCCCCAACACACACCCCATTGAGTTGTCTAACACTATTAAGTACATAATCAAGGGTCTTCCATCAACTGGTGGCATCAAAATGGGAGGTTCTAGAAGATATCTCTTGATTTCATCAAATGTTGTCTGGCACTCGTCATTCCACTCCATTACCTGATCTTTCTTCAACAACTTGAAGATTGGCTCACAGGTAGCAGTTAATTGGGAAATATATCTTGCAATGTAATTCAATCATCCCAAGAAACCTCTAACTTCCTTCTCAGTACGGGGAGCTAGCATCTCTTGTATAGCTTTCACTTTTGATGGATCCACTTCAATACCTTTTCCACTGACGATGAAACCCGGGAGTTTACCAGACCTAACTCCAAAAGTACATTTGTTTGGGTTTAATCTCAACTTGTATTTCTTCAACCTTTCAAACAACTTATGCAGATGATCAAGGTGTTTCTCTTCATTCTGGGACCTGGCTATCATATCATCCACATATACCTCTATCTCATGATGAATCATATCGTGAAACAAAGCCACCATAGCACGCTGATATGTTGCCCCGACATTCTTTAAACCAAATGGCATTACTTTATAACAAAAAGTGCCCCACTGTGTAACAAATGTAGTCTTCTCCATATCTTCAGGTGCCATCTTGATTTGATTGTAACCAGAGAAACCGTCCATGAAAGAGAATACTTTATGCTGAGCAGTGTTGTCTACCAGAACATCAATATGAGGAAATGGAAAGTCATCTTTGGGGCTGGCCTTGTTCAAATCCCTGTAGTCTACACACATACGTACCTTACCATCTTTCTTAGGTACCGGTACCACATTTGCAACCCATTGAGGATAAGAAGTCACAGCTAAGAACCCTGCATCAAACTATTTCATCACCTCTGCCTTAATCTTCTCTGACATTTCAGGACGCATGCGACGAACCTTCTGCTTCTTTGGACGACAATCTTCTTTTACTGGTAAACGGTGAACCACAATGTCTGTATCCAAACCTGGAATATCTACATAGGACCAAGGAAAGATCTCCACATAATCATGTAACATCTAAATCAATCTGCTCTTAACACCATCCTCTAATTCAGCCCCTATCTTGACTTCTTTCCTGTTTTCTTCAGTCCCCAGATTCACAACTTCGATTGGCTCTTCATGTGGCTGTATAGCTTTCTCTTCTTGTTGTAACAACCTAGCAAGCTCTACAGGTACTTCACAATCATCCTTCTTTCCATCTTCAGCTTGATAGATCGGATTCTCGAAATTATAATTGGCAATAGTAGAAATGTTATCAACAGGATCCAGAGTGGATGAGGATCTGCATTTTAGTGATGTGGGTGTGTGTAAGAACACATAGCTGATAAAAGAAGAATAAAATAAAAGAAAGACAATGAACACAATATTTACGAAAACGAAACGTCCACTGATTTTTATTGAATGAAGTATGCAAATGAAATGACATCCCGAAACAAGCATACCATTGTGCCCCGGGTAAGGCACAAGGCTTAAGAGTTTAATTGTTCAAAAATTACAAACTTAAAAGTAACAACACAGTAATAGTATTTACTCCTGACTAAAGGAGATAGGAATAACATCTTCATCCTTCCAATTATTGAGCCCATCACCCACAGTAGGAAAAATCCAAGCATCCAGGTTGTAGTCTTCATCATAGTCACCCACAGCATTGATCTGATCTTTCATAATCCCTTGATTGGTGATACGAACAGCACGAGCACGGCGAACAGCCTTCTGGGACTCTGCAGTGAAACCCAAACCAAACTTTTCAGACTTGTAAGGAATGTCAGGAAGTTGACCCCAAATAGTACAACCACCTTCTTCAACCACAGCTCTAGCATCTTTGAGGGAGGCCATTGTTGGAGGTACTCTGGTAACTACAGGAACTCTTTTGACAGCAGGAGGAACTTCAGCAGTAGGAACGACCCAAGGAACTACTTCGAATGTCTGACACGGAGTTTCAACATATTCCCCTTCCACTTCAAGATATTTAAATGTGTTCACATGGCTAATCATATATCCTTCCTCTCCGTAAACAGTGACAACCTTTCCCTTCACTGGATATCTCAACTTCTGATGTAAAGTGGAGGTCACAGCACCTGCCCCATGGATCCAGGGGCGCCCAAGCAAACAAGAGTACGAAGGACGAATATCCATTACATAGAAGGTTGAATTGAAGACCTGAGAACCTACTTTGATTGGGAGATCTATTTCTCCATGCACCACTCTTCTTGAGCCATCAAAGGCCTTCACCACTATATTACTTGGTCTCAACACAGCATCTTCAGGACTAAGCTTGTTCAAAACCTCTTTAGGAAGTACATTCAGTGAAGAACCATTGTCTATCAGCACATGAGACAGGGTAGTGCCCCTACACTCAATAGAGATATGTAAAGCCCTGTTATGATCCCTCTTGGCAGGAGTCAAATCAGCATCAGAAAAGCCTAACCCATTATCATAGGTCAGGTGTGCAACACAATTCACGAATTGATCTACAGAAATTTCATTTGGTACGTGAGCAGTCTTCAAGAACTTAATCAAGGCTTTAGCATGAGCCTCAGAACACAACAATAAAGACAACATGGAAATTTTTGAGGGAGTATGCCCCAATTGATCAACAACATCATAATCACTCTTGCGAATGATCTTTAGTACTTCTTCCATCTGCTTAGAAAGATTATCAGCAGTTGGTGCCTCAGCTTGCACAGGTTCAATAACAGGACCTTTGCCCCGAGCATCAGCAGTGGAGGTAGCAGTTGGAGTAACTGTATTCTTGGAGGTAACCGGAGGAGAGAAAATTCTTCCACTTCTTGTGATCTTACTAGATCCAGCAATATTATCAACATCAAGGTTTTTATCAGCAACAGGCGTATCAGCTAAGGGTTCCTGCTTAACACCATGAATATAAACATCAGAACCGTAATGCCAAGGTACAACTTTATCAGAAGTATACGGAATAGGACCAGGAGTGGTAATAATCATAGGTGCAACTCTAGCTTCAGCAATAATCTTCACAGGGCCTTCAGTAGTAATCTTAATTGGACCCTTATGAGTGATCTTGACAGGGCCCTTGGAAGTAATCCTCACTGGCACTTTGTCAACCATATCCACCTCTTCGACCTTCGCACCTTGAGTTATATGTTCAACCATGCTCTCCACATAAGGTGTCCTCTCAAACAATATGGTGTAATTGTCCATGAGGCGTTGGATACCATCCTTCAACTTCCAGCAACTATCAGGTTTATAAGCACAATAGAAACAATCTTTATTACAACCAGGAAAGAACCCAACTTGTACCAACTTCCTCTTGATAACAGATAATGGTGTAGTCACATCTGCAACTGAGGAAGTATGTGAAACTTCATCAATAGCATTGACAGTCTTCTCATGATTTGGCATGGGAGCAGTAATCACATTTGGAGTACTAGGAGGGTCAAACTCAATCTCTCCAGCATCAATCATATCCTGAATCTTGTTCTTCAATATCCAACAGTTGTTGGTATCATGTCCCTGACAATTAGAATGATATGCATATTGTGCATTAGGATTGTACCTGGGAGAGGTAACATTAGGATTTTGAGGAGGGTCCTTCAAAGTAATGAGTTCACCCTTCAACAAGTGTTGCAAGGCTTGGGCCAGTGACATGTTGATCTTGGTGAACTGTCTTCTAGGCCTCTGTTGATTGCCCTGTGGTGGCTCTGGTGCTGCAGGAGTAGGATTGGAGATGTGAACTGCACTCACAGATTGGTGCCTCCTATTACGACCAGGTTGACCATAAACAGCATTTGACTCCTTCTTCCCACTAGGGGGCTTCTTTGCAGTATTTGATGAAGAGGCACCCACCTGTATTTTGCCACTTCTTATGCCACTTTCTACACGCTCTCCAGTCATTATTAGCTCAGTGAAGCCAGATGATGAGCTTCCAATGAGATGACTATAAAAAGGACCATTCAGCGTACTCATAAACATATCCACTAACTCCCTGTCAGTTAAAGGAGGTTGAACTCTACCAGCCAAGTCTCTCCACTTCTGGGCATACTCCTTGAAATTTTCCTTAGCACCCATGGACATGCTTTGGAGTTGCATGCGAGTAGGTGCTAAGTCAGCATTGTATTGATATTGCCTATAGAAGGCCTCAGCAAGATCATTCCAATCACGGATGTTGACACTCTCCAATTGATAGTACCATTCCAAATGAGCTCCAGACAAGCTCTCTTGGAAGAAATGGATCCACAACTTCTTATCAGCAGTATGGGGTTGGATCCTCCGGACATAGGACCTCAGATGCAGCTTGGGACACGAAACACCATCATATACTACAAAAGCAGGGACCTTGAAACCAATGGGTATAACCACTCCAGATATCAAACTTAGATCTTCAAAATCCAGCCCAGAAGACTTTTGCAATTCCATAGCATTCATTCTATCCACCAGCATCTTGAACCTATCTTCATTAGGATCATGATAGTAATTTGCTTCAGAATTAGAATCCCCCATAGTATTATGGAGACTGCCTCCCTCTTTCTCAGACTCTTCAGACTCATAATCTTCAACCTGTTCCTTGGTCTTGACAGGACCTTTGAACCTCCTTCCCATATTGATGAGGCCTCCTGATCTTCTAGCCTTCTTTGTCTTCTTGGCCAGCAGTGTTTTCAATTCATCCTGTCCCTTGGACAAGTTCAGGATCAGCTCCTGGAACTGTGCATTCTGTGCCTGGAGATCTTTGACTGTTTGTTCAATAGCCATTTCTACTGAAATAAACAGCGAGAAGATAAGATACATGTACATAAGAAACCTGTGATGCAATGATATGGTGTATAAATGCATATGCAATGTTTTCAAGGACCGCAAGATTTAAATTTTTTTAAACAACCAAAAAGGTAAACTTTTATTAGTAATAAATTTGTTTGCCCCTTGGGCTTACAATTAAAAATGAAATGAATACAAAAGATGGGGTTTTAAGTCTCCCATGGACGTTTCCTCTTTGTGTTGAGGTATGAGTTGAGATTTCGCTCCTCGTGAAGTTGTTTTGTTAGCTCCAAGATTCTTTCTTGACTTGCTTTGTAGTGAGTCTCAAAAGTATCCCTTTGCTCCTTCAACTGGATCCAGGACCTCTGTAAATCTTCCATGTCAGTGGGCATGTCTGGATGAAGGATGGTATAAGAGGTATCTCCTTCAGCAACAGGCTCCATAGTAACTGGCAGGATGGCAGGATATGGCATCATAAGAGTCTGAGCACGAGATCACACCCATCTGAGATAAGCTTCCATAGGAATAGTGTACTTTGGTTCCAGAGTCTTGCTGTCAACCTTGTTCACTTTACCCCATGCTCGTATGAACCTTTGACGATAACCTTGCATATCGTTGTCGTAGTCAAACACAATACCCTGAATCAACATGTCATGAGGACCATTACTCCGAGCGTAACCAAACTGACGTAGAGCTAAGGAAGGATTGTAGGTAATGCCCCCTCTTATTCCCAGGAGTGGCACATTAGAGAACTCCCCACAACGGTCAATGATAGTAGCATTCTCCATAGATCTTGAGCACCAATGAATGTCTGAATGAGATAGTGACATGATCCTTTTAGACCACCTGAACCCTTGTTCGTTCTTCATCACTGATCGAGGAAGGTGAGAAATAAACCACCTAGACAATAGAGGTATGCAGCACATCAGAGTTCCTTGTGCCTTCGTAGTACGAGTATGGAGGGAATGCAGAATATCTCCAAGTAATGTAGGCACTGGATTGTGACTCAGAAATATGTTGATGGCGTGAACTTCTATGAACTGATCTGGATTGGGGAACAATACTAAGCCATAAATCAACAAGGCTAGAATCTCCTCAAAAGCATCATAGCTCATAGCCTTCAAGAACACTTGAGCCTTCTCTATCAACACCTTAGCAAGAATACCCTTAACTCCACTCCTTGTTTCCAAGACAATGTCTGATTTCTTCAAATGTAGGGCTGCAGTAATGACTTCAGGTTTAGGCTCTTTTTCCAAGCCTGTGAAGGGTCTCTGATCAAGAATAGGTATACCCAGAAGCTTGGAGAATTATTCCATTGTGGGAACCAACTGATAGTCTGGGAATGTGAAACAGTGATGTTTAGGATTAAAGAACTGAAACAGAACACTCATCATGTCTTCATTGAAACCTGAAGTGACTAGATCCAATAGGTGACCATGTCTCTTGATGAACTGGGAGTTTTCAGAAACTTGAGAGACTAACTCCTTAAGCTTAGGAGGTATTCCTACAAAGTTGATCCGGATAGTATTCCTACGAGCAGAAGCCATGACCTTCAACAAAGAACAAAGATGAATCCTTTGGTCCTTGAAATTGTTAGTGAAAATGCTATGCTTATGATGCATGATGATGCTATGATGTTATGCTCAATCACAAACATGTGGCACACACAAACAAGTCACACAATAGCCCTAGGTTTAGAGGCTTGCATGAGGTTTAAAGGTAAGAACCCTCCCCTGAAGTTTAGTTGGTTCATCCTGTCCTACAAAAGTAACCAGGTTCTAAGGGATCTCAATATCATTGATCCTTCACAAGGGTGGTTGTTCAGTAGGAAATTTACTTGCCAACCAAAACCTTCCAAGTTTAAGATCTCAATGAGTGTAGTATCGAGTATCAACCAACTTCAGTCTTCACCAAAGTCGGTTATCTCACTACTTTCTAAAGGCCAAGATGGGATTACTAGGGTTCTAAAATTCAGTTAGTGTATTGACAACATATGGAAGCCTCATATTATCCTCAACTTTACTTAAGGAACACAAGCACCAACCAAGAAGTCACACTAACTATGGCCACCAGATCAACCATATCGGTATACGCTGTACAGTTTCCTTGGTCTATTGCCATTTACCTAAGGTAAACTAGATCCGGGTTAGGATCTTTCACACATAAGAGCACCCAACAAGTAAAGAAAAGAAAACAAAGCAAACAAGTTTAAAGTGATCTAATTCCTAAGGGTACCCCTCTTTTATTAAATCCCCAGCAGAGTCGCCAGTTCTGTAACACGGTGGGAGAACTGACTTTAGTTAAATGTTGCGGATAGCAAGAGTTGCCACCGACTTTTATTTTATCCAAAGGAAAGGGCATAAAAGAACAGGAAAGACCTTAAAAGATTTTTGGGTTCGGGGGGTAGGTTATGTAAAGGGAAGGTGTTAGCACCCTTTACATCCATGGTTATCCATGGGCTCTTAGTTACTTAGCTCACTTTAAACTGTTTTGAGGAGTGTAGTGTGTGATTAAAAATTTTCTTAAGTACTTTATAATGATCCTTGTATGGATATATATAAAGACTTTGTTTTGAAAATTGTTTGAAAATGTGAAGTGTTTATGAAATGTTTTTGAATGAGTGAGCAAGTACTTAAGAGGAACCTACCCTAATTTGAATCTTTACTGTTCTTAAATGTTCTTTTAATGGTAAGACTATCCCTATTATTAAGGAATAGGTAGTCATTACCTTGGATGTTGTATGGGACATATGAAGGGACATCTGTGTTTAGGCAACTGTAAGGTGTCTTAGCAATTCGAAGGGACTTATCATCTTTTATTCGAAAGGGACAAGATCATTTACGAAGGCAACATCAAAGGGACTTGATCTTATGATATTGAAAGGGACTAGATAATTTATTCATGAGAAGGGACTTTGCGTTTAGACACCTTACTTGACCATTTATTTAGGCAACATGAGAGGTAACCCATAAGGAAGTGAGATGGCGATCAAAGATCGACTTACGTGTGTGCGTGTACAAATTCAAATATTTATCTTATAATTAGTGATCTAAGTTACTTTTAAAGCAAACATGTTATCACTCCCTATTTTACTAACCATAGCAATATACTTATAAATAAATAAACGATAAAATACTACAACTATTACATGGCTTGTACAGTTACACTATAATAAAACAATTTAAATAATAATAATAAAATAAAATAATAAACATAAGCAATAAATAAAAGGATTAGTAATAAAATAATGATAAAAAGAAAAGTTAGCACAGAATATATACAAGCTAATTAAAATTAAATAAACATTTTTAGAATTTTTTTTGATATGAAAATAGAATAATAAAGATAATAATAATAAATTTATTTACAAAATAAACATGATTAATGATTTAATTATATATATAAGTACAAAAATAATTAAAGTGTGAAGTTAAAATTTTAAAAGAAATTAGGGTTTTTAGAAATTAGAAAATAAATTAGGGTTAAGGATAATTAGGGTTTCTAATTTAATTTACAACATTAATTTAATAGTTAAATAAATATATACATATAAATAAATATTATTAAAAACATATAAAGAAATAAATATATTAATTTAGTTTTTGAAAAAATAATATAAATTTTAAAAGAAAATAAAGTTTAATTAGAAAATGATTTTAGATATTTTTAGAAATTATTTTAATTAATTAAAGAATAAAATAAAGAAATAATAAAAATAAATAAAACAAAGAACCTAAAAAAACAGGACCTGGGATTTGAACCCAGGTCCTTTACCTGAATGACCAGAAGCATAACCACTGGGCTGCGTGCGCAGGTTGATAGCAATCCACTTCCAATTGGTTTTGTTGTTGTCCTGGAAAAATAAAACAAATCAAGCAAAAAAATTGCATTTGGCTGGTTTCGAACCCAAGCCCTTTAGTTCACATACATGCATCAAAACCATCTGAGCTACGCGCTCATTGTGAAATATAATCAGAACAAAATCATAATAAAATAAGTGTAATTTTTGAATTATATTTTCGCGCCAGTCAACTTCATCTTCTACCTCCTGACCTTCGCATTTACCTGCGAATTCTTCCACGAATTTTCTTGCGTGCTAATTCCTGCCAATTCTCAATCATCATGAAAACAGTAAAATTTTCTTAAATTAATGAATGAAATATGATCCTTAAGATCCATACAACACAACCATGTCTTCTAAATTCATTTATACT
This sequence comes from Lathyrus aphaca, assembly GCA_963966055.1. NCBI lineage: Eukaryota > Viridiplantae > Streptophyta > Magnoliopsida > Fabales > Fabaceae > Lathyrus > Lathyrus aphaca. The sequence goes on from OZ014524.1 coordinate 185,645,281, forward strand.
TAATGAATCGAAGAACCCTAAATTGGCCGAAAACCCCTAGCAATGGTGATTCTTCAATCCTGTACCAAAAATCAAATCAAATCGCCCAGAAACAATCATGAGCTTGTCACAAACACAAAACCATGATCAAATTCAATTTATATTGCATATATATATATATATATATATATATATATATATATATATATATAAGAACGAAAAATTCATAAGAGGGTTAAAAGTTTGATTCGATTTGAGCCATTCATGAGGTTTGGGATGCATATGAGTATTGATACATGATCAGTGAAGTCCAAGGATCCTTCCTATGTCCTTAAAATACCTTTAAACGCCTTGTAAAGATGAAACCGAATTTGAGTTTTGAATGGTTTTTTGTGAAGTTTGAACAATGTATAAGAGGCTGGGAATTCGTGAATAGTGATTGGCATTGTGTTGTATATATATGAGTGAATGAATTAGGTCAAAATCTTTAACAAACTTGTGGATATTTGATCCTTGGGAGATTGAAAAAGATTAGCTCTTAAATTTTGAAATATCTTGATCTAGTCTTGCTCTTTTGGTATGATCCTCATTATTCTTGTATCAATCAAGTCCAAATATGATTTAAGACTTTCTAGAAACCAAATCAATTTAAATATCCATTATTTTATATTTTATTTGAATTTAAAATGATTTTTAACAAAAAAAATCATAATAAATAAAAAAAATGAATAAAATTATGAATAAATTAATTTAATTTCGTGCATGATGTCATGGAACTAATTGGATCACAAACAAAAGCAAGCCCATTTGGTGAATTATGGTTTTAAGACCCCATTTGCTTCATAAACCTCTCAAAAATTTCCCAACTTTGCAAGGGCACAAATCCTTCAATTTTTATGATATGAAGGTGTTCTTGGACATTTTGGAAATCTTAAAGAGTCCTCTAACCAACCTCTTTGGTCTCATGTCCATATCTTTTACCATTCTTAAGTTATGCTCTTTGGAAGTTATTGACGTTTTGTTGACTTTTAAAAGGACCTATAATGTCTTAGCTCATACCTTCCAAATGAAGCATTTTTGGGCTTGGCTTGTGAGTCACAAAGTTGTAGAGAATTAAATTTCCTTCAAAATGAGATTTGGATGGAAAAAATTTGATGAAGCATGTGAAAGTTATGGCTGGTCAAAGTTTAGTTGACTTTTCCTATGAAAGCCCTAATTTAGAAACTCCTGATTCTTGATGATCTGAAATCTCCTTGATGAATTATGATCAATCCTTGATCAAATAATGAATTTTACTTCATATACTTGATGTTGGCAAAAAATCATGAAGTTTGACTTTGGTTTGACCACAGTTGACCTCAATTTGACTTTTTAACTACTTTGACTGATTTTAACCTATCTGATCATCTGACTGAGCAAATCCTTTGGGAAAGTCTTGAAACTTGACATGGGGATTCTTGAACACATATAGGATGCTATGAAGCTCACTTGAAGTCTTGGAAGTCCATTTAGCCTGATGAAAGTCAAAACCCTAGTTTAATATGCATTGCTTAGGAGGATGCATTGTGTGAGGGAATTGTCAAACTTTCTGACTAATTATGAACCTTGTGAACCTCATGAGATGTCTTGTGAGCCTTGTGAACCTTGTGAACCTCTTAGTACACAAAGTCTTGTCTTGTGGAGGGCAAATTTTGGGGTGCAACACTGACCATGAAGGGGAAACTCTCCAAAACAAAACAAGACCCCTTGGTAGAAGTCCACTCCCATGGAACAAGAACCAGCTCTTGTTGAGGATGAACATTCCCCTCGCGATCTCCTTGTCAATCATCCTCTGGCAGATTTCATGGATGGTGAAGGGGAACCTCAACTTCAGTCTGAACTTGCAGGTGACCAAGGAGAGGATGTTGAGAATAAAGAGGAAGGTGAAGAGTATGAACGTGATGCTTGTAACACCCACTTCCCATTATTTATAAAATAACTATTTATTTAAATAAAAATCAGAGTTTTCATCTTTTAAGTGGAATGCTACATCTCAACAAAACCAATCAAAATAGTTATTTACTAAAACAGTGGAAAAATCTCATTTATTTCATCTTACGACAACTGCCAAATATAATATAATCACCAATCCTCATATTATAATTTGCTACAAAGTTTTGATACGTAACTAAAAACAATTATAAATGAACATCAGCAATCCCCTAATCCCGAGTTACGTATCAGAGCAACTCCTAGGACTCGACCAAGCGACTTGTACTCCGAGCTTACTCAAGTACCTGAAACATCTGTACTTCCGAAGAAGCGCAGTTGCAACCACACGCAACAAAGGGGTGAGATACTTTCATCATCAAAAGGGAAAAATAATAAGAATAAGCAAGTATCATTAACTAGATCATCACTTCCAAACAACAACAACTACACACCCACATCATATATATACATATATATATATATATATATATATATATATATATATATATATATATATATATATATCGACAATATATACATCATCAACATCATACACAACAACAACAACAACAACTATTATGCAACAAGGCTCTACTTGACTCTATGCATGCGGTACCGATTCTGATCTCTATATCAAGATCCAGTTCCCGTCGGAACTCTCGACCCCTCTTTCATGGTCCAGTATGACCCCTATTTCATGATCATACCCTCGACCCCTATTTCATGGTCACGTATGATCCCTATTTCATGACCGCACCAACGTCACAACAACGACATACCCCACCTTGGTATGTTATAAAACTATGCAACATGTCACTCAACACCTATGACATAAGCAACGACCACAACTACAACCCCACACTACAACAACATTAACAACATACAACTATAACTATATCATGCATTAACATCATCCACAACATACCACATTATCAACATGTATCAACAACATACAACATCAACGATATCATGCATTAGCATTATTAATAACATACCACATTAATAACGTATATCAATAACATACATCAACACCGACCAACTACTATATCATATTACCACGAGTACAACAACAACGACTAGCAACATTAATAACTTACATCACCAACATATATTTATGCTCCACAACTATCATGACATATAACTACAAAGGCAACAATAGCATATACCACATCATATAACTTCAATTAGCATTTACATCATGCATCGTCAATTACACAACATATAGAAATACCAACATCCTCTATCTACGACTACAACAAGCATCTTCAAATGTAACAATATATAGTAATAACATCCTTTTATGACATGCATCTTCAACTATACAACATATAGCAACAACAACATATCACATGTGGGCATAAGCTATACACAATCATACATCTATATACATACATAATCAACATATCGACAACCAAACTCGTAGCATTATCATCATGTTACATTCAAGTTATATTATCGACTCATTACATTATACGTACAGCTTCCCCATCCTTAACATCGATTAATAAATCACTTCGGGCCCCAAAATCACCAAAATCCATAGAACCAGAGGGCTGACACGGGCTCCCGTGTCATGGGACACGGCCCGTGTCACAGACACACGCCCAGTGTCCCCAAAACCCCACTCAAAAACCATCCACAGTGGTATGACACGGGCACCCGTGTTCTGTGATACTTCCCGTGTCAGGAGCTCTGCACTCCAAATATTTGCTTTCTCAATTGTTTTCCTACTGCGATTCCAATCCCAAAAATCCCAATTTCTCATGTTTTCATGCACGAAAATGCATCCCATAAACCACCAATTAAACATATATCAACAAGTACCAACCCAATTCATTCTATTTCATAAATCCATACCTTCTAAACTCAAGTTATATCATCAAACACCTCAATTTACTCAAAATACACAACCTAATATATTTATAATCCAACATTACTCTTATAATCATCTATTTCATATAATTAGTATACAACAACATTGAATATTCAACTAATCAACTCAATTCATGTTCAAACACCAAAACCCCAAACCCTCTAATCAATAACACAACCTAATTCATATTATAGGACCCTTAAGAGACGGAAGAATCCCACCCTTACCTTAGTTTTGATGAGCAATCTCTTCTTCTCCGGGGATTCTCCTCAAGCCTTTCACTTTCTCCTTTCTTCTCTCTCTTCACGAGCGGTGTATCGTTTCCCCAAAACACGATTCCCTTTTTTCTTTTTCCTTATTCCAACATAACCCCTTAGACCCAATCTATAAACTTCCACCTTTACCCTTATTAATTTCACCAAATGGCCACCTTACCCTTTACCTCTTATTATTCCAATTATATTATTATTCCTCAAATAATTATTCCATCTAATATAATTCTTATAATAAAATATAATATGGAATAATAATTCCTTCTTCCCCCACATAAAATACCACCAATCTAAATTAAATGATTAATTAAAATTTGGGGCGTTACAGTGCTGAAAAGGATAAGCAAAATCCTCTTGAGAACGCTAAAGTCGAACGTACTAAGGATCACACTCCCCTAAGAACTAATATAATTCCAACTTCTGCAGCCACCATGCCTGATGCTCAGCTGAATGATCTTAGGACCTCCAATCCTAGAGAATACATCAAATTGGTGTTTACAAGGAGAGGAAGCTCTTCAGAGCAGAATGTGAGTAGTTCAACTACCTCTGAGGCTCATACCTTTGATGATTTTGTAAGCCCCATCCTTCAAACTATTAAGAAGATATTCTTTAAGGGAGACATCCTTAAAATTTTGGACTCATATCGAACTATCCATCTTTTCCTGAAGGATACCCTTCAGAAGTTCGACCTTTCTACTCTTACCCCAACAATCTCTAACTTCCTACTAGAGCTAACCTTAGTTGTGATCCAACTGACTAAAGATCTCAATAAGCTCCCCATCGTTCAAGATACCATTGAGAAAGCCAATGGACTTGAGGCTTTAGCCTAGTCGAAGGCAATTGAGTCTAGAGCTATTATGGAGAAATTGGAGAAGCCGAAGGCTAATGGGTGAATAGAAAGGGCCTCTCTCAAAAAAAACATCAACATTTGGAAGCAACAGATTGAAGAGCTGAAGGCCAAAGTTTCCAATGCGGAGAAGAGGATCGAAGAGTTGAAAGAGTCACCTGATACTGAGTTGGACCTAGAGATGTGGCGAACTGTGGGGTATGTCGATGATGCTCAGCGCTTGGAGAAAGAGCTTTCCCCATCAAAGCTAGAAAAAGAGCTAATTGAAAAGTGTCTCCAAACTCAAAGGGTCACTTTTCTTAACCTGAAGAAAAATATCCCTTTTTAACTGCTTTCTTATCATCTTCTTTTATTCCAAGTACAATTTTTAATGACACTTATGTGGTCCTAATGTAAAAATGACAATATTGGTGCCCTTTGCACCCCTTATCTACCTACTTTTCATTTATGTTTTCAACCTTCGATCTGCATTTCTACATTTCTGCAAGGTTTTAACATTTGGCTCTTAGTCAACTTTATGACACTGCATTTCGACTGCTATCCAGAAGGTGCCTTTCTCTAAACCATAGAGATTTTCCGTCTCCTTCAGCTAACCTCACCTTGTGAAACACATTTTGTTTTAATATTCCTATGTTCCAACGGCATAAGTTCCCATGTTTTAAAAAGTACTAATAGTAAAATCTTGGAACATATTTCCAAAAAAATTCCATGTATTCCCGATGTCTTATTTGGCTAGTCTTTATGACCATGAAAATGTTTCTATAAATACTTCTTAACTAGTTTTTCTTTATTACTTTGGCACTCAACATGAGTATCTCCACCCAATTTTCTACCAGCAAGAAGGTTGTGAAAAAGGAAGAAAGTGAGGCAAGTGTTAACGCCTCGATTATGCCATCCACTAGGGTGAACACGTCCATGGAGTCTACTGCAACCAACAAAGGCCCTGGTAACAAAGTATGGACTTCCAAGAGTCGTGTCAAAAAAGAAGACTCTCATGTCAAAAAGGAAGACTCATATGGTGAACTTGATGAGGACTGAATGAACTATCTTCGTTTAAGACATTGGAAGAGACATGAATGATTTACCATCCCTACGTATTTTATGCATCTTTATTTCTTTGAATCTTTATGTATGTCATTTTGGCCATTCAGCCTATTTTGGATTCTTCCAATAATAAAGTTATGCTTTGATCTGAATCTCTTGCAAGATAGGCCTATATTTATTCAAATATTTTCCATTTAATTTTAAGATTCTTTTATCAACGCCAATTTCTCGAATCTCAAATGCATTATTGGTAAAGGTGTTGATAACCTCAAAAGGACCATCCCATTTTGGGGACCATTTCCCCAAAGATTTGGTCTTTCGGTCCATAGGTAGGATAACTTTCCATACCAATTCCCCAGTCGAAAAGGTTTTGACCTTAACCTTTTATTATAAGACTTCTCTACCCTCTTCTTTTTCCTTTTAAGCAACTCCAAAGCATGGAGTCTTTCTTCATCTACGTCTACCAATTCATCCAACATCATGTTCCAATAAGCTTCAGATGGAATCTCATGATGTCTTTTCAACCTTGTAGACTGAAGATAAATTTCCACAAACAAAACTACATCATATCCAAATGTAAGTCGAAATGTGGTGGTATTGTTTGCCTCTTTAGGGGATGTTCGACATGCCCAAAGAATTTGGTTTAATGTTTTATGCTGATTCTTTGCCTTTTTTCCCACATGCTTTTTTATTAATCCAATTACCATTTTATTTGCTGCTTCGACTTGACCATTTTCTTGAGCATAATAAGGCATAGAAATTAGAAGTTTGAAACGCATTTCCTTAGAAAATTCTTGCATCTTTCGACCAATGAACACTAACCCCAGATGTGATGTAATAGTTTTTGGGATTCCAAACCTAAAAATGATATGTTTTTGAATAAATTCAATCACATCCTTTCGATCAACATTTGGCAAAGGTATCACTTCAACCCATTTGGTAAAATACCAAAATGTATTTTTGGGTTTTAGAAGATGTTGGTCGAATTTCTCCCATCAAATCCAAAGCCCGACCTCTAAACGGCCATGGTTTGATAATCAAATGTAGTTCACGTGCAGGGACATGTTGGATGCCAACATGAATTTGGCATTCTTGACAGCCCTTGGCAAATTCAATACAATCTTTTAACATAGTAGGTCAATACATTCCTTGTTGAAACAAAAGCCATTTCATTTTATGACCTACTTGATGTGCCCCACATACCCTACTATGTACAGTCGAGAGAGCCAAATATGCTTCTGACTCACTAAGGCACTTGAGCAACACTCCCTCGGAATTCTTTTTAAACAATTCATTACCTAATAAGACATAACTTAAAGCTCAATACCTAACCTTTCGCTTTGTCGAAGATGCTGGAATTTGGAGATATTCTACTATAGGTTTCCTCCATTCCTTGTTTGTTAGAACATCGACTGCTAGGATAGAGAAGTTGTCTTTGTCAGTGTTTCCAAGCTTTGTTTCTTCAAGTCTGATGGGGCTAACCTAACTGACACTACTTTCCCTCTGACTTCGATCACATCTTGCAATTTTTCCTTCGAAATTTTGTATCCTGATGCAATCTGAGCCAAGTCATTTGCAACTTGGTTTTCCAATCTTGGGATGTGTCGAAAACTAACTGCTTCAAAATTCTTTTGCAGTCGATTCACTACTACAAAGTACATGATCAGATTTTCTTTTATGCACTTGTATTCTATGGTAACTTGCTTTATAACCAACTCAGAATCTCCTTCAAAATTATTAAGCAGTTGATTCATTACTACAAAGTACATGGTCAGATTTTTTTATGCACTTGTATTCTTTGGTAACTTGCTTTATAACCAAGTCAAAATCTACCATTATTTCTACATAAGTTGCCCCCAATTCCAACAATACCTCAAGTCCAGCTATCAAAGCCTCATATTCGGCCTCATTATTTGAACAACAACCTTTGATCTTATACTTGAGTGTTGTTGAAATTTTGTGAGAAGAAATAAAAAGCACCCCTATACATGTCCCATCTTTATGGCTAGACCCATCGAAGTATAACTTCCAAGGCTCGACCTCAAGATAGTTCAATGCATTTTCGTTAATAGAGTGGTCGACAATAAAGTATGCCATTACTTTCCCTTTAACTTCCTTTAAAGGCCTATATGTTAAAGAATATTCAGTTAATGTCAATGCCCATTTACCAATTCGACTATGCAAGATAGGCTTAGATAACATATGTTTAATAACGTCGTAACGAGAAGAAACATAAACGTCAACTGGTTTTATATATTTCTTCAATTTGTACATGAATAATATAAGCATAAACACAACTTTTCTACTATGCCATACCTAGTTTTTGCATCATTTAAAACTCTATTAAGGTAATAAATGATCCTTTCGACGCCATCATCATCCTCTTGAGCTAACATGCTCCCTAAAGTCTTATTTGATGCAGCTATGTACAATCTCATGCTCTTCCTCCTGGAAGGTTGTGAGAGAATGGATGGGTGGCTCAGGCATTCCTTGATATTATCGAAGGCTTCTTTTTGTGCTTGCCCCCAGTTAAACCTTTCTTTGTTGATTCGAAGCAACGATGAGAAGGCTTTCATTTTTCCACTTAGGTTGGATATAAATCTACTCAAGAAATTGATCTACCACAACAGTGATTGTGATTCCTTCTTTCTTGATGGCTCTTTCGCTTCCATAATGGATTTGGTTTTATTTTGGTTAATTTCGCCCCCCTTATTGTGGACTACAATGCCTAAGAAGTCCCCAGCCTGTACACAAAAAGCACACTTAAGAGGATTCATTTTAAGACCATGCTTTCTCATCCTTTCAAGAGAATGTCAAAGATGGTATATGTGATCTTTCCCTGAAATAGACTTAACAACAATATCATCAATATAAATTTGCATAAAAGTGTCTATAAAATCATGGAAGATCGAATTCATTGCCTTTTGATAGGTTACCCCAGCATTTTTTAAACCAAAAGGCATAACTACCCATTCGTAGGTGCCTAAGTCTCTTGGGTATCGAAAAACAGTCTTTGGGACATCCTCTTCGGCAATGAATATCTGATTATATCCAGAATAACCATCCAACATGCTAAGATATTCATGTCCTGCAGTAGAGTCGACTAACATATCTGCTATAGGCATCGAACACTCATCTTTGGGGGTTGTAGAATTTAAGTCTCTAAAATCTATACAAACCTTTAAAGAGCCATTCTTTTTTATAACTGGTACACTATTAGCTAACCATTCAACATACCTGGCAGTGCAGATGAACTTGATCGAAGTAGCCTTTCAATTTCCTCTTTTATTTTGGAGAGGAATGCTAGGGTGAACCGTCGTGGATTTTTCTTGATAGGTTTCTTCCCATGCTTGATTGGCAACTTATGTTCGACAAGCTCTCTTTTCAAACCAGACATTTCGTCATAGTCCCAGGAGAAGCAATCTTTGAACTCCCTCAGTAACTGGACTACTTTGACTTTGAGTTGTGGGTCAAGGTTGGTACTAATGTATGTAGGCTTTTAATCTCACCTTCTCCCGAGTCAATTTCTTCCAAAGGATCTTGAGCCAGCATTTTGATGTTGTCTGACAAAGGGTCCTTCTAAAAAACTTAAGGCTCATTGTCATAAATAGCATCGAGCCTTTGGTCTTGCTCTTCGATCAAAGATTTATCATGTGGTTCAGGATTGAATTCTTTGCCGGGACCTCCTTCGATAACTTCCATCTTGGCTTCGACAGCCATGTGATGTTGCGCAACCTCCAAGTCCACTTGTAACTAGGTTTCACCCATATAGGCCAAAATTCTTTGTAGTGCTTTGAGTTCAGTCATTATTGCTTCCCTCGCTTCCCCAACATGTGGGGCATATCTGTGGCTCCCCAAAGTAAGGTGAGAAATTGCCTTCATCCCCTACAACCTCCATATCCCATCGAAAGTCCTCAATAGGATGGAGGTATAATGAACAGAATACATGGTCGTCCGGGGTGAATTCAAATTCTGCTGGGGTGCATGGTGCAATATGTGCCAAATTCTTGTCGAATTCAACTCCATCAACACGGTTCACATGAACTTCTAAGTACCCCTAATCCCCTTCGATGTTCTCCACTGTCCTATCAGGTCTCCATATGGTTACCCTTTGGTGCATTGAGGAAGGAACTTCCCTAATGTCATGGATTCATTCCCTTCCTAGCAGAAGGTTATAATTGGCCTTGCTTTTGACCACCATAAACAATATGGGCCTAGTCACTGTCCCAACAGTCAAGTCGACCTGTAGGAATCCCAATGTAGCACCAATTTTCCCTTCATAGTTAGAAAGGATCATGTTGTAGGCCTTCAGATCAGCGTCAAACTTACCAATCTTTGCAAGCAAGTAATGTGGCATCAAGTTAACAGTTGCACCACAATCCACTAATATCTTGTTGACAGCCACATTTTCCACTTTTCCAGTGATATAGAGAGGCTTTAAATGCCCCCTTATGGCATCAGTTGGCTGCTCAAAGAAAGCATTTTGTTCTTCGACGCAACCATTACTCATCACATAGTAGCACACTGGTTTGTGTGCTGCCATTTCGGCCTCAGTGTTAGCATCCAAGTTGTTTACCTCTTTTATCCTGTCGTAATCTCTTGGCATGACTAAAACTACATTCACTATCACGTCAAGGGAGGCTTCTAAGTCCGAGTCGAAGTTGTATGTCATATTCTCATCTTCAGATTTCAGTTTAGCTTCCTCTTTGTTAAACAATTTGCGCCCCACATGCACCTTATTAGTTGTCTTGTCTTCATAACCTCCCATATTTCCTGCTAGCATGTTGGTTCTAGACTGAGCTTGATCTTTCTCTAAGGCATCCCTTTGCGCCTTCCTTCGCCTTTATTACCTTCTCCATTGTGACCTCGACATAGGGTTCTTACCCTTGTAATTCTAAGAGACATAAGCCTTTTTGATGACCTATAGTCCATCGAAAAACCTCTCTCCACGTCAAAGTTAGTCCACTTTGATTTCCCTTTTCCTTTGGCGTCGACAGGTTTGACCCATTTATCTTTAGGTACTTTACCACTAGGCTTGAAAGTAGGTTGCCTTGCTCTAGGAACTTGGGGCTTTGCAGTAGTGTGTTACCCTTGAGAAGTTCTCCTTGGGTCGAACTCCCTTGGCTTTTGAGCCTTTCTTCACTCTTGGTTTGCTTTGGCTTCTCTCACTCCTTGAATGTTGTGAGCAGCCTTTTTGTCGAAGATGGAACTACACCTGGGGCACAGCACCACTTCATAATTTTTCTTCTAGAACCTATATAGAAATTCGACAATAGTCTCGTCCTCTTTAGGATATGCCACCTTGTTGTATTCCTCATGACAACCTAAGTCCTCAGTAGTTATGGCATGTTCGTTCTTGATTTCAACCATGTTTACATCGAACTCATCTTTAAGTTTATCCTAAAAAAGTCAAATTCAAGGTCTTCAATAGCCTAGTCCATCCTAATGAAACCATCAGTAGTTTCCTTAGTCACCAGTTGGAGGTTCAACCCTTGAATATCCTCAGTAGTTTCCAAGCATGCACAATATCTTCTCTAATAGTCTTGTGTTATCCTCCCTCTTCGAAGAAAATACCTTCCATCTGAGTGTTGACGGGTATATCTCTCATCGGGTATCCCATTTAACATCAAGCTAACTTTGGGTGATAATTGGGAAAATTATCACAGCTGGTGATGATCCTGATTCTGTTGTAGACTGGATTGGACAAACTGATGTCTAAATTAGTCAAAGACATGATCTTCTGATACCAGTGCACTCCACTTTTAGTTTCCCAAAATGATGATGACTTAGGTAAGTGGGAAGTGAGCCATTTATAGAGAAGTGGTACACAACAAGTGATCATTCCTATGTCGCGTAAATTCCTCAAGTGAACTGAATGATAAGCATCCGCGAGAAGTGTAGGAACTGGATTTCTGATGAGAAAGATCTTTATCGTATTGATGTCGACAAAGTTTTCTAAATTTGGAAATAGGAATATCCCATAGATGAGCAATACGAAAATTACTTCGAACGTAATAGTATTTTCAATACTGGCGAAGTATAGTGCTCTCTCAATTAGGAATTTGGAGGGCAGACCCTCGACTCCTCCTTTGGTAGTCCACTGAGTTTTAGCTTCTGACTCTTCCAAAGCAAGATTCCTGGCAATTGTTGATTCTCTCAGCATTCCTTTCAATCTAGAGAACGGTATTTTCTCATTAATAGGGATTCCTATCAACTGAGAATACTCTTCCAATTTTAGGCAGAGCTGATAGTCAGGAAATGTGAAGCAATGGTACACCGGATCGTAGAACTGGACCAGTGTAACAAGAAGACCTTCACCCATGCTAACCTTGAGCAGAGACAAAAGTTCTCCAAAATTTACCCTGAATGCTTCTAGATCTGTCATAAGCTATCCTAGCTTTCCCAGATTATCCAATCTTGGATTCTTGAATGTAAACTTGTGGATTTTCCGTCGCCCAAAGTCCATTTTGAAAATATTGATATAGTGAAACAGACGTTCGTTCAATTCTTTTAAAGGAGAAAATTATGATAAATTGTTTTTGAAAAAAATGATTTTCTTTTGATGAATGCATGAATGCAACACACAAGAACATGGTGAAAACATGGGTTCAAAGGTTCGTTGTCACGAGGCTAGAGCTCTACCATTTCCCAATGTTTATACTACGGTAAATATTTTTGTACCTGTAGATCATGTAAGTCAAGTTCAAGGGGTAAATGTTTACTAAATCCTCAATGTTATGAGTATCCGATTGGAAATCGCCGAGTTTTTGTGGAGTACGCTATAAACATCGATTTCACACTGGATACCTAGACTGATTCTGGGACTTTTGAGGTTTCACCTAGTCGGGATTGGACTCCCTACAAGCTATCTCAATTATTCCCTACCTATCTTAGAGTGCACTCGAACTCACACAGATGTGGATTAATCGCATTCTCATTTTACAAGACCACCCCAAAGGATATCAATTGAACATATATTTTGCGAAAACATAAACATAAAGTAGTATAAAAGAAATTTATAAAATAAGTATATATACATGTTCCTAAACCTATGGTTTTCTATCTAAAAGGTGGCACCCTCTTCCCATAGAGGGCGCCATTTTCCTGTAGCTCGGTTTTATGGTCTTTAATCACTATTGCACTTTTGCTACTTTCTGATTTTTATATTTTTCCTGATGAAGATGGTTATGGAATGGAACAAATATCTTAAACTAACCCCGTTTTGCATATTGTTGATTGACAGATGCCCACATGATTTTGGATTCCTTCCTAGATTATTTCCCCTAGCTTTAGGGCATATTTGCTCTTTTGGATATTGGTGAGGTCTCTTTAGTTTGGGTATGGGAATGAGATGAGTGTTGGTAAGATAGGGTCATGTTGATGTTTTTGGTATTTGGATATTTCTGATGTTTTTGATTTAGATCTGGGGACCTAATTGTGTTTTTTGTATGGTGTGCTCGCAAAGATCTTACGACCATTTTCTTATGTACCCCCAAAAAGAAAATTGAGGTATAAAAGCATTATAGTTCCTCCTAAAAGGCTATAGCTATGAGGAGAGATTGAATTTGTATCTTGGTTAAAGAAAAGGATGTTGATGATCAAATGGTTTGTATTTGTGTCTTGATCAAAGCCCAAGATTGAAGCTGAAAAGTTAATTGTAACTTATAGGGTTGCTTGAATTACATAGCTCAAGGCAAAAGTTGAATCTGGTATCTTGATTTGCATAGCTCAAGAAAGGTTGAATGGGTACCTGAATTGCATAGCTCAGGAAAACTGAATCGGGGTGGAGATATGACTGGTGAAAAGTGATCTTAGTTATAGTCCTAGTGTATGACTGAAAGATTAGCTTAGTTAAAGCCCAAGACTATGACTGTAATGAATTATCTTAGTTAAAGTCTAAGACTATGAATGAATTTATTTAGCTTAGTTAGAGTCCAAGACTATGACTGTATTGTTTTAGCTTAGTTAGAGTCCAATACTATGACTGTAATGAATTAGCTTAGTTAAAGTCCAAGACTATGAATGAATTTATTTAGCTTAGTTAGAGTCCAAGACTATGATTGTATTGTTTTAGCTTAGTTAGAGTCCAAGACTATGAATGTATTGTTTTATTGACTGTAAAGTTTTTTACTTTTGTGCCTTGATTGAAGCCCAAGGTTGAAGCTAAAAGATACTCAGTAGAGAGAATTTGTCATCTCTAAAGAGGGGAGATTGATTTATGTGTGCCTTGATTGAAGACCAATGTTGAATCTAAACAAAGAAAACTGACTCTATAAGGAAAGTTGTATCTGTGTCTTGATTTGGAAGCCTAGGTGTGAAGCTTATTTGGTGAGAGAGTGACTCTTGATTTATTTGTATCTTGTATGAAGCCCATGATAGTAGGCTGACTTTTGATGGGAGACTGACTCAATATGAAGAGTGTCTTCTCTGTTTGTTTGATAAAATGTTTGAGGTCATTAAACATTCCTTTGTATGGGGAGGTTCAATTGTACAAAGCCCAATAGGAGGCTATCTTGGTCATCCATCAGGGAGAGAGAGAGACTATTGTATGTGTTTGATTTTAAAGATTTGTTCCTATGAGTTTAGGAAGCCTTTGAGGGTCCTTGTGTTTAAGCCCAAGAGGAGGCTAGGTTACCTTTAAGAGGCCCATGGGTCCTTGAACAAAGCCCAAGTGATGGTTGTGGATGGTTTACAAAGAAACACTTCACCGGGAAATTCCTTATCTCTGTAAACCCCAAGTAAGTTGTAAAGAAAAATCCTAAGTTGAGTTTGAATGGTGTATCTGTTTGGATGAAGATAACCTACCTACTTAGAGATTCTAGCTGATGCAAATATATACAGATGAAATGCATGCATACAAAATAAAATGTGTCAGTGAATGTGTTGAACATGTTTTTAGTATGTCATTGATATGGTTTAAATATTCTTAACTGTTTTTTAAGAATGATGTTGGGCGTTACACTTGGAAGCAGAGGCCCAAAATCCCGAGGGAGAGAGATTACTGATTTATTTTATATCGTATACTCTTTGATGATTAAGAAGTGTTTTATTATCTTTGCTTTAGTATGAGATAAAGAAAGATATATTTAAACAGAAACCCTAATCTAACAAGCAAACAGTAGTTTAAGAAAACAACGAGAAGTTAGAGGGAGAAGAGATGGCTCAAAATCCAATAATAAGGATTATACATAAGGATTTCTATGAAATTTGTTTTGTATTTTATTATCTTATGATTTCATACACATGGTAGGGCTTGGGTGCTGAAAAGCTGCCTATCGCCTAGAAAGCGAATCACCAGAGTGAAGCTCAGTCTAGTAGCGGGTGTATTAGATATTTAATTTGAAAGAGATGGGACTTGTAAACAAGTAGCCCAATATCTTTGTTTAGGAGATTGAGAAAATGTTTGAGAAAACAGTTGGAGGGATCAGGACTTATACGGAAGTCTGGCGGAGTTTTAAAACAGACCAGAGAAAGTTTAAAATATAAAAAAAGGTCCTAAACACAAAGGATTCCCCATGATACATTTTCATAATTCATTTTGATTAAAAGAATGTTATGCGTAAAGAAATTCACATAATGATATTTACAGATAAAAATTCAATGCGGTGAAAAAGGCGATCGCGTCATTATTTTTTAAAATGGATTGGATGAACCCTAATGGTTCATTTTTCAAAAAGGGATGGGTCTTACGCTCTAATAGAATCCTAAAAGTGTGATAAAAATCAATTTAAGGGTGATACAAATCAAAACCCTGATTTTGATATTTTAAATATATACTTTTGAATAAAATGATTAAAATAATTGATAAATTTCAAACATAAGTGAAAAACAAGAGAAATTCTTGGATCAATGTTTGAAATTTTATATTTTATCCATAGAATAACTTGAGATTTCTTTATGTTTGAAAAATCAAAAGAAAGAATATTTTTAAGATGTTTAAAAACAATTAAAAATAAATCATTTATAAAAATATAAAATATATTTTAAAAAAAAAATTGTGATTTTTTGGTGGAATAAAATATTTAAACATTTTTTAGAATTAATGAAAAAAGAATCATTTAAAAACTCAAAAGAATCAGAAAGTTATTAATTTTTGAATCAATCAACCAAAATGAATAAAATTCAAATATTCAAAAATTTGAAAAAATGCGCCAAGAACACGCGCTGATGGGGCGAAGACGCGATATGTGTCTAGCGGTATCTGAACTGCAAGCGCACAGCCTATCGAAGTAATATAAAAGATTGTCGAACCCACAGGGACTTTGTAATCACTCTAGTGCTAGAAGGTCTGCTAGTTTAGCTAAGGCGGATATTTGTCACGATTATGGTTTTAAGGATTAAAAACGGGATTAAACTTAGTTTAAGGAAATAATGAGAAGGCGGTCGGTATGTAATTATATTAACCTATGCGGGTCAATCTAACCTAAGCTTATAAAGATGGTTCACTTAAATTATTCTGTAGAGATTACCAGTTTAAATAATCTCGACTCACACTCTCGTGGTCTTATCTCAGATCTTACTCCTAAAGCCCTTATAAAAAGCCATAGCCAGAATATAAGTTCTTAATTATTTTTAGCTTAGATTCGATTTAACCGTATTGGTTTGGTTTATTACATACCGACTAATTAATTTAGCTACTCATTCTTATTATACCATCAGACAGATATAAAATAAAATAAACAAATATTAATGCATACATTATATAATAATAATAGAAACTTAGCATAAATAAATAAATAGATTCAATATAAATTGCAAACAAAAACCTGGATAATTTAATTCTTAAACTCCTTCTTCCACAAGTTGGCAAGCTCGGAGTGTCGGAATCGGAATCGAAATTACAATAAACAAGTTCTGAGGCTAAAAAGAAATTTAATTGAAATAACAATTTCCTAATGTTGGAAATTGTTATTGAATGGGTTGGAAATAAAAAGCAAACACAGCAAGAACAAAGCTGGAAAAATAAATGGGTTCAAAGAAAATACGGCAGAGCTTCCGCGTAAAAATCAAAACTAAACTCTGTGTGTTTTCATTTGCATCTTGGGTATTTATAGCAGAGGAAATTGGCAGTTGAATTGGTAGCAAGCGTGGGCTTCGTTCTGTAATGAGAAAATCCAGGAAAAAAGTAGCGTATTGGGTATTGCTTCAGTTGAGGAAAATTAGAAGTCTTCGAAGACTCGTTGCACGTCTTCATGAATAACTTCAAATAAATTAAATACACTTTCCTTGTCACGTTCGTGACATGAGCGTAACGGTCATTTTTCTTCAATTAAGCACGTCACGGTCGTGACATTGGAGCAACGGTCGTGAGACCTCTAAATAGCGCGTCACGGTCGTGACATTGGAGCAACGGTCGTGAGACCTCTAATAGCGCGTCACGGTCGTGAGTCAGTTGTGACGACCGTGAGCGTAACAAAAATTGCAGACTTAGCAGAATTGATCTCTTGATCTTCTTTTCATGCTAGATTTGGTTCATTTGATCTTTTTCTCATAATTTAGCTCTAGACATGTTATACCTGCAATGTGACATAAAAAAACTCGAACAATCGGGAGTTAATAGGATCAATGTACGATAAAACGGACTAAAAAACGTAGTAATAATGTGATACGATTTCTTGTTATCAAACTCCCCCAAACTTAAACCTTTGCTTGTCCTCAAGAAAATAGTCAATTTGAAAAATGATCGGACAATTTTCATCAAACGCATACACATAACATACCGTACGAGAAATCATTTAGTTAGATAAACCGGTACTAGAATAGAACACTAACGTTACACTAATGACACAAGCAACAAGCTAAGTCATCGACTTCCCATTAAACGAAACATTCAGAAATTTCATTATGATTCTACCTAGAGTCTTTCGATCTTATTTCACCCGGTTTCGTTCTAGCGCAATCACATTAAGCCCTTTGCCTTAGCACGCACGTAGTGGAGTAGCCGGTTAGTGACTTTGATCCTTTATAAGCACGGGGTCTGGTACACGAATGTGGCAACCCTTTACATATTATCCAGATTGGAGGTTGTGGGGGATCGAGCCGTAGCACGCCCTACCAAGTTCAGAACCAGGTACCTTTGAACCAACCAGCAATGGACTCCTTCTTATATTTCTCATCTCTTATATGCGACCGTGAACTTTGGTGCAATTTCTTTTTTTATGGCATCGAGATATGAAGGATCGTTTATAGATTAGGCATCAAACACTTATGTTCATCGGCTCCCCACGTGGTTTGTGTTCAGACGGTGCTGACTACTAGTATAAACTACTAGGGGTTACTTTAGAACTAAGACTTAAGGTGTAGTCGTAACAATTATCGAAATGGAATGTTTAAGTAGGGAGTCTAAGGTGTTAAGACTGTATTGATCTTGTTGAATCTTTCTCAGCTTCCTAACTACGATTTCATAGGTAAGTCGAGTAATGCGAAGATAAAGCAAAAAAAAATTCGGTATGGCTAAATAAACGGGGAAGAATTTAAACTTAAGAAATAGCATAAATATTACTTGCTCAATTGAAAATGCGGAAAGGGAAATACAATGAAATGGAAAACGGGAAAGGGAAAGATACCTCTCCCACGCTATATCAGACATTGTCCTCAATGTTGTGATATAATAGCGGGGAAATACATTACAAGAACAGAAATGCAAAAACAAATAGATAATCTAATGCTGCTGACGACCGCGGCCTCGACTTCTGGTGCGGGAGCGTCTGGTAGGAGTGGCTTCCTCATCAGAACCGGTGACGGTGAGAGCGGTGACATCTATACGCAAAGCTTCCAACTCGCTAAAAATCTCTCCTAGCTTTTCATTTGTTGCCTTCTGGTTACTGACAACAGTTGCAAAGAGTGCATCGTACTGCTCTTTCTGCCTACGCTCAAGTGCGGCATTCATCTGATTTTGCTGATGAATGGCACGGAGGATTTCTTCAAGGGTGATGTCAGCTGAAGGTGGCTTCCTGGTGGAAGACTCAGGGATGTCCTGAACTGGCTCAGCAGCATCCATCGCATCCTGCATCTCGTCCACAGGTGCATCAGGCTGCTCGTCAATAATCGGAACATGGCCTGTGGCATCCGGCAAATCAAATAGCCAATTGGCTCTGTTCGATGGATCAATGTGGTTCCTGCAAGGAAAAACGATATGATGATTGATTGTGCCTTGGATCACAGGGTTGAACCTGCCATCCTCACGCTGCGAGATCATGTGAGCGGACTTGCAATAGTTCTTGGTAAGCAGCTCCGATGCTCTATGAGGCAAATGAGTGAGGTGGTCACCAAGCTCCAGCTGTATAGCAAGGGTAGTGACAATCCCGCCAATGTAGAAGGGAGTGGCGCCTCTTTGCGCTACAGACTGAATGTGGGCCAAAAGGAACGGAGCGGCGTTGATGCGTTCTTCATTCAAGGCACAATGCAAGAATACGAGCTCTTTGGAATTGAGCTTGTGGTTGCTCTCTCTTACAAAGATTGTGTTGCATATGATACGATGAAAATATCGTATTGCTGGATTATGGATATGAGTGGCATTGAGACTCTGGTAGGCGGAAGCACGGCTGTTTGTGATGTTGTGCCACAAGGTGAAAGCTGCTTCATTAAAGTTATCGGGCACGCGAAGGTGAGCACCGTCGTCGTGACTGAAGCCTAACAGTTCAGCGACTCTGGTTTGAGTGATTTGGAACTCTCTTCCAAGCATTCGGAATTTTGCGATTCCGGAAAGTTGGTTCGTTGATCCTGAAGGTGTGATATATTGAAACGAACTTAGAAACTCCAAAGTGAGGTTTGCAAATGTCGGTTGCGGTTGACTACATAAGTCCCACAAGCCAACTTGCTCAAGCAGTAGCTTCACTCCGTCGAACAATCCTAACTCCCTCAAGCAGTCGAGGTCGACGTACCGAGTAGGTTGGATGCCACGGGTTCAAAACCTTTCAAACTTCTCTCTCTGTGCTTCTCCTTGTTCTCCATCTCTGAACTGAATGTTATCCATTGCATGCAAATGAGGTTTATGTGAGATAGTTGTTTGAGGTTTGGTGATGAAAATGTGAAGAAATTTGTTGGTTTATAATGGAATGAAGGGAATGTGTGGAGTTGGGGTTAAATGAGAAGGTGGAATGGAGTAATGGGGTTGATTGGAGTTTATTGGGTGGTTACCGGAGAAGAAGAGGTAATGGGAGGTTAGAGTTTTTGTGAAAATAGAAGTGGGGTTTGCGAAGAAGAACGGCCTATGTAACTCAGAGGTCGTGAATTAGGTTTGTCACGGTCGTGAGGGGGGTGTTACGGTCGTGAAGCGCTAAATAGCTCGTTACGATCGTGAGGGGATGGTGACGATCGTGATGATCACAAAATATGGAATTTTCACAGAATGGTTACCTCAGTTCAATCCAATTGTAATTATTATCACTTTCACTATTTAATTCCAACATAACACATAGCAGTGGATCAATATATATATATATATATATATATATATATATATATATATATATATATAAGCATTGGATTTCATCACACGAAAATTCACAAAATATCCAGCAGTTAAAAGTATCAGTAGATAATGAAAAGCATGTAAATTGATTAAATTGGAAAATTGCATAAATGGAAGTACTTTGCTTTTGACATAACAGAAAGAAATTACAGTGATAAAAATAAACTGAAACGTTGCAAAATATCAAACTAACTAGAAACAAAAAGCAAAAAGTAAGATAAATCAAATTACTACAGCATTATCAAAGTTGCTTCTTCAAATCTTCAAGTGCGGAGTTTATATGATAGAATTGTTCACATGTTATGTCAGTTAAGCCTATTATGTCCAATCTCATGCTTTTAACTTCGTCCTTAACAACATTAATATCAGCTTGGTATACTTCAAGAGTGGTCAGAATTTTCTTTAAGCTGTCAGCATATCCTACTTGATTGATTTCAGGGGTCTCAATAACTTCATCAGTGTGGTTGATGTCATGGTAACCAGGAGGGGTCTCAGGGTCACTTTATACATCAGTCATCATGTCATCCCTAATTTGGTAGGATTGTGGTGTATCTGGTGTTGTTGGATAGTCAGGGGGGGTAAGCTCATAAAGCCAATTATCTCTATTGTGAACACTGACTTTAGCATGGTTCGGTAATGTGAACAGGGTTACGGTTTCATTCCTAATTAGGTACTCGTATGGTGGTTGTCCTAAGTTTCTTATAATATGGCGGTTAAAGCAGAAGTTCAGATTCATAGGGCGGATGGTACCTAACCGGTTGCACTTGTGTAACTGGTATCTAAGTCCGAGGGCATCAGCAATCATGGTGACTAGGCCTCCTACCAATATTGGTAGATCAGGTTCCTCTTGGATGCGGGTAAAGGTTTGCATCATAAAGGGTACAGCATTTACGGGTTTTCCATCAGTTAAACAGGACATTATGAATATCTCATCTTTAGATACTCCAGTGAGGTTCTCTTCCTTTCCAAAGAAGGTGTGGGCAAGGATTTTATGAAAATAGCGGATAGCTGGGTTGTGTATTTCATCATTGTTCATGTTATCCGGCTCAGGGTGGTAATTTCCGGTTAAGGTTCCCCAAAAGAAATTTAGCTCAACATCCATTAATTCTACCTGGGTGGTAGTAAAGGCAAAAGGTCCGCTAGGTAATCCTAGTAGGTAAGCTAGTTCCTTATGGTTATAGTCATATTCGATACCGAATAGTCGGAAACTAATAAATCCTTTTCTTAATCCAAATCCGCGCTCAGGTAAGTAAACTAAGGAGCTTAAAAACTCAAGGGTGAGCTCGCGGTAAGTTACAAACTTATGTTTTATGAGAGCATTCTCCCATCCAAGTTGGTTAAACAGGTATAGGATGTTATCATTTATACCTAAAGTTTCCATAGTTTGTTCATCATAGTACAGAGTCAAATCCATTTGTCTCTGTGATAATTCCTCAAATTTCCTTCTTTGGTTTCTACCTCTAAATTTGGTTTCCATAAAGTTTCTTGGTTGGTTAGCCATAGTTAGTGTTAAAGTGGAGGAAACAAATCAGGGGAGAAAAAGGTAAGGTAGAAAAGACTTTAGAAAATCTGTAGCAAAGTAAATTTAAAAGTGATTTAGAAAATGAAAATTTAAAAATAAAGTAAATAAAGAACTAAATACATAAATAAATTCAATAATAATAAAAATGAAATAAAACAATAAAATGATAAAATGGGTTGCCTCCCACTAAGCGTTGTTTTTATCGTCATAAAGCTGACGTAGTGCTTAGGGGTAGATTAATCAGGGAAGTTAGTGGACAACTCTAAAAGCTTTAAACTATTCGCATAATCTTTATTTTCAATGTTATGGTAATGTTTTAATCGTTGTCCGTTTACTGTGAACGGTTCACTATTCCTACCCTTAATTTCTATTGCTCCGCTCGGGAACACTCTAGTTATTTCAAAGGGTCCTGACCATCTAGATTTTAGTTTTCGAGGAAAGAGCCTAAGTCTTAAATTGAAGAGGAGTACAACGTCTCCCACACTAAATTCTTTCCTAGATAGGCGTTTATCGTGCCATCGCTTGGTTCTTTCTTTATATATCTTAGCATTCTCATAAGCGTCTAACCTTAATTCTTCTAATTCATTAATGTCGAGGATTCGCTTTTCTCCAGCGGCATTGTAGTTTATATTGAGTGTTTTAATCGCCCAATATGCTTTGTGTTCTAGTTCTACCGGGAGATGACAAGCCTTCCCATACACTAGTTTGAAGGGTGTAGTTCCTATGGGTGTCTTGTAGGCTGTCCTATAAGCCCATAAAGCTTCGTTAAGTTTAGATGACCAATCTTTCCTAGATATGGCGACAGTCTTTTCTAGGATTTGTTTTATTTCTCTGTTCGAGACTTCGACCTGTCCACTTGTTTGTGGATGATATGGTGTTGCTACACGATGTCTGACTCCATACTTGGATAGTAATTTGTCAAATATTTTTGAAATGAAATGCGAGCCACCGTCACTAATGACAGGTCTAGGCACACCAAATCTTGGAAAGATTATATTCTTGAAAAGCTTAATTACTACTCGTGTGTCATTTGTAGGAGAAGCTATAGCCTCAATCCATTTTGAAACATAATCGACAGCTACGAGTATGTACTTATTACCGAAAGATGATGGGAATGGTCCCATGAAATCTATTCCCCAGACGTCAAAGACTTTTACTTCTAATATTCCTTTTTGAGGCATTTCATCTCTTCTTGAAATATTATCGGTGCGTTGACACCGATCGCAATTTATAACAGTGATATGGACATCTTTCCATATATTAGGCCAAAATAGGCCGGCTTGTAAGATTTTTGCACAAGGCTTGGAAGTGCTTGCATGTCCACCATAAGGAGATGAATGACAATGAGCAATGACATCTTCTATTTCTTCTTCGGGAATACATCGACGGAAGATTCCGTCAGGTCCTCTTTTAAACAATAATGGTTCGTCCCAATAGTAATACTTGAGATTGTGGAAGAATTTCTTTTTCTGCTGATAGGTTAAGTCCGGTGGAAGTGCTCCTGCAGCTAAGTAGTTGACAATGTCAGCGTACCATGGCAGTCCTACAGTTGTTTGGATTGTTTCCACGGCTTTTGGTTCATCTATGTCTAACTGAGCTGGGTCGCTTCCTATTTGTGCTATCAGCTGTTCATACGGAAAATCGTCGTTAATTTGCACTTGTTCGGGTTTAATACCTTCTATTCTAGATAAATGGTCCGCTACGATGTTTTCAGTACCTTTCTTATCTTTGATTTCGAGATCAAACTCTTGTAAGAGTAAGATCCATCTCAAGAGTCTTGGTTTAGCATCTTTCTTGGTTAATAGATATCTGATAGCAGCGTGGTCTGTGTAGATGATTATTTTTGCTCCTACTAGGTAGGAATGGAATTTATCAAGCGCAAAGACAACTGCTAATAATTCTTTTTCAGTAGTGGCGTAGTTCATCTGAGCAGAATCTAAATTTCTACTGGCATAGTAAATTGCGTGAAGTTTCTTGTCCTTCCTTTGTCCTAGAATTGCGCCTACAGCATAGTCACTCGCATCGCACATGATTTCGAAAGGTAATCTCCAGTCAGGTGGTTGCATGATTGGTGCGGTGATGAGGGCTATTTTTAGAGTTTCGAATGCTTTAAGACAATCTTTATCGAATATGAACTTAGCGTCTTTCATTAATAAACCGGTAAGAGGTTTAGTGATTTTCGAGAAATCTTTGATGAATCGTCGGTAGAAATCGGCGTGTCCTAAAAAACTTCGTATTTCTCGAACGGTCTTAGGGGGTTGAAGATCTTTTATGACTTCTATCTTAGCTTTATCAGCCTCAATTCCCTTATCAGATATAACGTGTCCTAGTACGATTCCTTCTCTGACCATAAAATGGCATTTCTCCCAGTTAAGCACGAGGTTTACTTTTACACATCTTTCTAATACCATTTCTAAATTTGACAAACATCCTTCAAAACTTTGCCCACATACTGAGAAGTCGTCCATGAACACTTCCATGATGTTATCTATGAAATCTGCGAAGATTGACATCATACATCTTTGAAAGGTTGCAGGAGCGTTACATGATCCAAAGGGCATTCGTCTATAAACGAACGTTCCATAAGGGCATGTGAATGTACTTTTCTCTTGATCATCTGGGTGGATAGGGATTTGGAAAAATCCTGAGTAACCATCAAGATAATAGAAATACGAGTGTTTGGCTAATCGTTCTAACATTTGATCTATAAAAGGTAGTGGGAAATGATCTTTTCGAGTGGCTTTGTTTAGTTTTCGATAATCGATGCACACTCTATGTCCGGTCACTACTCTTTGTGATATCGATTTGCCTTTAGCGTTTTTCACAACAGTGATACCTCCTTTCTTTGGTACTACATGTACTGGACTAACCCATTGACTATCAGAGATTGGATATATTATTCCAGCATTTAGTAGTTTCTTAATTTCTTCCTTTACTACAGTGCTAAGGATTGGGTTAATTCTTCTTTGAGATTCTCTGGAGGTTTTGCAATCTTCTTCTAGCATAATATGATGCATACAGATTGAAGGACAT
The DNA here is from genome assembly GCA_963966055.1 of Lathyrus aphaca. Lineage (NCBI taxonomy): Eukaryota > Viridiplantae > Streptophyta > Magnoliopsida > Fabales > Fabaceae > Lathyrus > Lathyrus aphaca. The sequence continues at coordinate 185,670,295 of OZ014524.1, forward strand.
ATTCCTTTGAGATCAGATATGTTATATCCTAATGCAGATGGGTATTTCTTTAAGACATCTAAAAGTTTCTTCGTTTCGATTGTTCCTAAACTGGAATTGATTATAACTGGTCTCGTACATTCAGTGTCTAGGAATTCGTATCTTAGGTTCTTAGGTAAGGTTTTTAACTCTAATGTAGGTTTCTTCTTACTTGGCATGGGATCTGGTGTAAGTGCTAAACTCTCGCTTAGACTATCATCCTGATACGGTTCACGCCAATTGTCATCTTCGAAAATCGAAGGGATTTGAATTTTCATAATTTCATAATAAGTAGTTTCTTTCATTTCCATCTCTCTTACACACTCGTCAATGACATCCAATAAATAGCATGTGTCCTCTATAGCTGGTGATTGTAAGAATTGTGTTAAAATAAATTCAACTTTCTCTTTACCTACTTCAAAGGTTAGCTTTCCTTTCTTTACGTCTATAATAGCTCCGGCGGTAGCTAAGAATGGTCTTCCTAGTATGATAGGTGTAGTGGAGTCTTCAGAGATGTCCATGATTATAAAATCAGTAGGAATGTAGAATTGACCTATACGTACTGGGACATTTTCTAGTATGTCTACAGGATATTTAATAGAGCGGTCGGCTAGTTGAACAGACATTTTAGTTGGTCTTAGGTCTCCCATGTCTAGCCTTTTGCAAATTGTTAAAGGCATAACACTGATATTGGCTCCTAAATCGCATAGAGCTTTGTCAATGACGAATTTTCCAATTACACAGGGTATAGAGAAACTACCTAGATCTTTTAACTTAGGAGGCATATTGTTTTGAATTATTGCGCTACACTCAGCAGTAAGTGTAACGGTTCCGTTATCGTCTATCTTCTTTTTATTGGATAAGATTTCCTTTAGAAATTTAGCATACGAGGGCATTTGAGTGATAGCTTCTGTAAACGGAATAGTAATATTCAACTGTTTCAGAAGTTCAACAAATTTCTTAAACTGGCCCATCGTCTTGGAATTGGTTAATCTCTGAGGGTACGGAATTGGTGGTTTATAAGGTGGTGGAGGCACATAAGGCTTTTCTTTCTCCACTGACTCTTGATTATTATCTTCCTTTTCTTCTGGTTCATTCTCCTTTTCAGTCGGCTTATCTTGCTTTTGGTACATGGCTGGATTGTCAAGTCTTGGATCGGCAGGTCCGTCAAGTTCCTTGCCACTTCTTAGTATCACAGCATTGGCCTTTCCTTTTGGATTAGGTTGGGGTTGTCCAGGAAATACTCCAGCTGGTGCAGCGGTAGGTGCTTGTTGTTGAGCTACTTGTGAAATCTGAGTTTCAAGAATTTTGTTATGTGTAGCTAACGCATCTACCTTGCTTACTAATTGCTTAATCTGCTCGCTAGTGTGTATGTTTTGATTTAAAAATTCCTTGTTTGTTTAAGATTGGGTAGCTATGAAGTTTTCCATCATTAACTCAAGGTTTGATTTTCTAGGAACATTAGGAGCAGTCTTTTGATATCCTGGTGGTGTAGCTGGTGCTTGACCTGGTGCGTATAAAGCATTGTTATTCTTATAAGAGAAGTTCGGATGATTCTTCCAACCTGGGTTGTATGTGTTCGAGTACAGGTTTCCTTGAGCATAATTCACTTGATCTGTGGGAATTCCTGCTAATAGTTGACAATCAGGGACAGCATGTCCTGGAACTCCACATAACTCACAGTTAGGTGTTACCGCAGCCACGGTGGTTGTTGGTGTTAAGGCCAAGTTGTCGATCTTTTGGTTAAGTTGGTCAAACTTTGCATTGACTTGATCCATACTACTCACTTCGTACATACCTCCTTTTGTTGTTTTCTCAGTTGCGACTCTCTCGCTTCCCCATTGGTAGTGATTTTGAGACATACTCTCGATAAGTGCATAAGCATCATTATATTCTTTATCCATTAGTGCGCCGCCTGTGGCAGCGTCAATCGTCATTCTTGTGTTGTACAAGAGTCCATTATAGAAGGTATGGATGACCATCCATTCTACTAATCCGTGATGTGGACAAAGTCTCAGCATATCTTTGTAGCGTTCCCAAGCTTCGAAGAGTGACTCGTTTTCCTTTTGCTTAAATCCGTTGATTTGAGCTCTTAGCATAGTTGTCTTACTAGGTGGGAAATATCTTGTCAAGAAGACTCTCTTTAGTTCCTCCCACGTAGTTACTGAATTCGAGGGTAGAGATTGAAGCCAGGCTCTCGCTATGTCTCGAAGTGAGAAAGGAAAAAGGCGTAATCTAATTGCTTCTTGGGTAACTCCATTGGCTTTTACAGTATCTGCGTACTGCACAAATATCGAAAGATGAAGGTTCGGATCCTCGGTAGGATTTCCGGCGAATTGGTTTAGTTGCACGGCTGATATCAGCGGAGGTTTCAATTCGAAATCGTTTCGGTTGATAGCCGGTGCAGCAATGCTGGAATGCGGCTCAGCTTGTGAAGGACTAGCGTAATACTTTAGTGGATGATTTGGTTCTTCAGCCATTTCTGCGTCCTTCGATGTTCCAACTGGTTTAGGTGGATCAACTTGAAGATCTGGAATGTTGTATTTTTGTTGGTATTCGAATATTTGTCTTCTTAAATGTAAGAAGCGTTCTAATTCTTGGACTAGAGGTTGCAAGTCTTCGCCTTGAGAGCGAGTACTTGGCATACACTCGGTAAATTAGATTAGGGAAAATAAGTTGTTACCTTAGTCTAGACAGTGCTACTCTAATAGTGCACTAGTGACTAAATCAGAATCCCCGGCAACTGCACCAAAAACTTGATGGGGCGAAGACGCGATATGTGTCTAGCGGTATCTGAACTGCAAGCGCACAGCCTATCGAAGTAATATAAAAGATTGTTGAACCCACAGGGACTTTGTAATCACTCTAGTGCTAGAAGGTCTGCTAGTTTATCTAAGGTGGATATTTGTCACGATTATGGTTTTAAGGATTAAAAACGGGAATTAAACTTAGTTTAAGGAAATAATGAGAAGGCGGTCGGTATGTAATTATATTAACCTATGCGGGTCAATCTAACCTAAGCTTATAAAGATGGTTCACTTAAATTATTCTGTAGAGATTACCAGTTTAAATACCCTCGACTCACACTCTCGTGGTCTTATCTCAGATCTTACTCCTAAAGCCCTATGCCTGCTCTCGCTAGCCCATAAGTGTTTAGAAAATAATTTTTGAAAACTTAATAAGTCTAATTCATTTTAAAGCGCTCTCGCTGTATTTAAATCAAATGCCTAGCTTTAGCTATCCGGTTAAAAATCTCACACTCTCGTGGTCTCGACCTAACCTATTTCACTTTTCTTACTCTCGTAACATAAAGATTGATTTTTAATTATAAAAAGCCACGGCCAGAATATAAGTTCTTAATTATTTTTAGCTTAGATTCGATTTAACCGTATTGGTTTGGTTTATTACATACCGACTAATTAATTTAGCTACTCATTCTTATTATACCAACAGACAGATATAAAATAAAATAAACAAATATTAATGCATACATTATATAATAATAATAGAAACTTAGCATAAATAAATAAATAGATTCAATATAAATTGCAAACAAAAACCTGGATAATTTAATTCTTAAACTTCTTCTTCCACAAGTTGGCAAGCTCGGAGTGTCGGAATCGGAATCGAAATTACAATAAACAAGTTCTGAGGCTAAAAAGAAATTTAATTGAAATAAAAATTTCCTAATGTTGGAAATTGTTATTGAATGGGTTGGAAATAAAAAGCAAACACAGCAAGAACAAAGCTGGAAAAATAAATGGGTTCAAAGAAAATACGGCAGAGCTTCCGCGTAAAAATCAAAACTAAACTCTGTGTGTTTTCATTTGCATCTTGGGTATTTATAGCAGAGGAAATTGGCAGTTGAATTGGTAGCAAGCGTGGGCTTCGTTCAGTAATGAGAAAATCCAGCAAAAAAGTAGCGTACTGGGTATTGCTTCAGTTGAGGAAAATTAGGAGTCTTCAAAGACTCGTTGCACGTCTTCATGAATAACTTCAAATAAATTAAATACACTTTCCTTGTTCGTGACATGAGCGTAACGGTCATTTTTCTTCAATTAAGCGCGTCACAGTCGTGACATTGGAGCAACGGTCGTGAGACCTCTAAATAGCGCGTCACGGTCGTGACATTGGAGCAACGGTCGTGAGACCTCTAAATAGCGCGTCACGGTCGTGAGTCAGTTGTGACGACCGTGAGCGTAACAAAAATTGTAGACTTAGAAGAATTGATCTCTTGATCTTCTTTTCATGCTAGATTTGGTTCATTTGATCTTTTTCTCATAATTTAACTCTAGACATGTTATACCTGCAATGTGACATAAAAAACTCGAACAATCGGGAGTTAATAGGATCAATGTACGATATAACGGACTAAAAAACGTAGTAATAATGTGATACGATTTCTTGTTATCACGCGCCATGGCTCAGTTTGTCCAGATTTACAAATTTAATTATATCTCACTCAAATATTAATGAAACTACATGAAACCAACCCCAAAATTGTTGCAAATTCACTCACGAATTCAAACATAGCAATTACTTTCATTTATTTTAAGTGTGGTGAGAGAAATCAGTGATGAACACTGAAGAACCCTAATTTGGCCTAAGCCTCATGAAATTATACATGATGGTGATTTTGTGAAATTGATTGAGGGGAAACACTTAGAATATAATTACGCACACATGGTAAAAAGATAGTGCAAGAAAATATGCATGAATTGAGAGATGACCAAGTTTGAGGCTTACCTGCACTTGGAATTGCACTAGCTGAAGTGATTTTGATCTGGAGGTGTTACAAAAGACTTGTGATGATCTGAACAGCTTCCTTGGATGAAATGGAGTGTGTTTGAACACTTGGACTTGATTGCAAATGGTTGGATCAAGTTATGGCCTTCAAGTTGCAGAAACAAGGTTTCTTTGACGTTTTGAATGGTGATTTTGGGTTGGAGGTGTTTCTGGGTTGGTTCAAGTGTTTGAACACCTCAGATATATCATATGTGATATATTTGGGCAATTAGATTGAGTTGATAGTGGCTACAACATAAAACACGATAGTGTTTGCTCAAAATGTCAAGTTTGGAGTCTTTGAGAGTGAAGAAAAGAAAGCTTGGGATTCAAAGGCTTTGGGTGTGATTTTTATGATCAAATGAGGTCTCTATTTATATGCAAATATGTTGAGATTGATTATCCTCTTAGTCTTGAAGAGATGGGATCATAAATTGTTGATCATTGTTTGTAAAATATCTTCTTACACAAGGCATGATAGGATGCTTTCATAGAGTAGTCAGTTGCAGCTTAATTCACATTCTTGAGATGCTTTGATGTTGGATTGTGGACACATGTAGCTTGTTGATCAAGAGATCCAAGCATATGCCATTTTGGAGCATGGTGACTATTGGATCAAAATGCATATGTGTTGAAACTCATAAATGCCATAAATGGGAATTCCTTTGTGCAATCATGAATTTGCAGGTTTTGTCATACCCCGAATTTGTCCTACTTGTATCATTTTATTTCGGTCTAACCAATATTCAAAAAATCCAAAAATACGTTTCAGTTTGTTCAGTCGATTGAATCAGTTTTCAGATAGTCGGTGCGTGTATGTGGGCAGAGCTAGAATTCAGGGTTCGGTATGGCGACATTTCTTTTATTTCATTTGTTTTCCATATTTCGTTTATTTTCCATTTTATCATCATTTTTATTTCTTTTTTATCCAATTTTACTATCATTACCTTTTATTAGTAATCTCTTTTTTATTACTATCTTTTTTATCAATTATTACTATCTCTATTTTTATAATGAAAGAAACTTAACTATAGAAGAATCTATGCATGTCAAGTTTGATGAATCTAACCCCTCAAAAGAGGAATTTATTATTCGTGATGATGATGATGATGATTTCTTAGAAGTCCCTCAAGAAGACAATGCTAAAGTCACTAGTGAAAATAAAGTGGAACATCAAGAAAAACCAATTCAACAAGATTCTAATGATAATGATCTACCAAAGGAATGGTGGACACATAGAGATCATCCTATTGACAAGAGTATTGGAGACATATCTCAAGGAGTATCAACTTGGTTAAATGTTAAAGATGCTTGTCTCAACATGGCATTCATTTCTCAAATAGAACCTTATGAAGTCCAAGAAGCCTTAGATGATGATCAATGGATTCTAGCCATGCAAGAAGAACTAAATCAATTTGAAAGAAATCAGGTATGGGATTTGTTCCAATACCAAAAGGTAAGCATATTATTGGTACTAAATGGATTTTGAAAAATAAACTCGATGAAAATGGTATCATTATATTTGTATTATGTTGTGTTGATTTGTGTATTTGTGTTGATTTACGTTGGTTTGTGTCATTTATGATGATTTAAGTTGATTCGAAATATCGGAATATTACGTTGATGTTTCTAAGTTGGTTCGAGTTGAATTGATTAAGTTGATTTAAGCTGTGGAAAACGATATTGGATATTTTTCGTTTATGGTTGAATATGTTGATTGGGCTGTTTGGACGATTTAATTGATAGTCGGTAATTAGTCGATTTAGTCGGGAGAAATAATATTAGAATTAATATTATGAAATTATAAGAGTATTTTATTTAAGTGGGCTTAGTCGTTACGTTGATAGTAGTAATCGTAGGGGTGCTGATTAGTAAGCCCAATTGAGATTATAATAAAAAGAAATAATAAAAAATGGAAGTTAGGTTTTGAGAAGTATCAGTAAGAAAGAGAAGAAAGAACGTGAGAAAAGAGGAACGAGGAAAAGTTGGAGAAAGAGGGATACGGAAGTTGTTACCGTCGGAGGCAAGTCGGAAAGTCGACCGGAATTCGAGTGGCCGTCAAATTAAGGTAAGGGTGGGGTTCGAATTCTATAATCGGGATTATGATGATTTGTATGTGGGAATTGGGATCGTATAATTTTGTGTTGATTTGGTTGATTTTATTTTTGTGTGATTGATGGAATAATGTTATCTGTGGAATGTTGATTAATCGATTTTGTTGAGTCTTATTGTTGAATTGATTTTCATGCATGTCGCTTTGAATTGTCGATTCTGGAAAATTTTGGTTTGGGACGAAAACCCAGTTTTAGGATGCACGGGTGGCACATACCACGCACCTCTCACACAAGGGTGGCGCAGGCCACCCATGAAAGTTCTACATGGTATGGGCCACACATGATGGCGCCAGCCATCACCTTCCTTAATAAAGTTGTGATGGCCACATGATACTAGAGTGAAGGGTGGCGCAAGCCACCTATTTAGTTGGGGAATCACTTGTTTTATTTCTACCATTAATTTCCTGCCTATGTAATATATATATATATATATATATATATATATATATATATATATATATATATATATATATATATATATATATATATATATATATAATACCTATTTTTATATCACTTGTATGAATATTTTAAATAAAGTAATACCAAATTCTATGTTGCAAGCCACATTTCTCACGTTGAGAGCCACCAATAATATGTGGGGTCCACCTTATTTTCTTTACTAGAACATGAACATACTTATACCCACTTTCTTTTACATGTAGTTAATTAGTAAAAAGTAATACTAGTTGCATAATGATACTAACAGTTTCATGATTTTTATGAAGTGTATAAATTAAATATGAAACTGAACTGGTAATGGAAGATGATCAACACAGTAGTATTAGTATTAGCAAGATAATTGGTTTTTGACAAAAACTGAGTTTTAAAGTTTGACAGAAAAATGCTTTGCTTGAGTTTCATGACAGAAGGTAGTTATAGTAGTATCGAATCAGAAAATGTAAAATCGACAGAATTTTATAATAGACTCGTGTTAATCGCAAAATATTAAAACAGTGTCGATTTAGCCGATTTAAGCGGAAAAAAATTAGTTGTCTGGAATTTAACGAAAATTGACGAGGTAGTTTGTAATAATTAGTAGGTGATTTTAGTCGGTTTATTTTGTTGAATTCACGTTGAAATGTGTGGGTTTCGCGTGTCGTTGAGTATGTTGTTTTGTTCCGGTTTATGGATGTTTTTAAGTTGTAGGTCGAAGGACCAATATCGATTATTTAAGTTGTAGGTCGTAAGAACAATCTTGAAATTAAAGTTGTAGGTCGTATGACCAACGTTGATGTATATAAGTTGTAGGCCTATGGCCAAAGTTGAATCGGTGGTGAATTAAGTTGATATGTCATTTGTTGTATGTTGTTTGGAGTTGATGGTTGTTATGTGTTGAGTTTTGGTATCATGGCATACATTGAATTTTCTAAGTTGGAGCGGATGCTCACCACGTTGGCCTGGATTGGAAAAATTATTAAGTTGAAGGCTTATGCCTTGCATATACCTCGATAACCTGGTATATTTTAAGTTGGGAGTTTTACTCCGATGGTACCACATGCATATGCATAGTCGAGTCGCATCTTGTGTTGCATTATTTATATTGCTTATGTTTGCTAAAGTTGATGAAGTTATTTATGTTGCTTAAGTTGATGAAGTTGTTTATGTTGCTTAAGTTGACGAAGTTGTTTATGTGATCATGTTGATGAAGTTTCTTATATGATTATGATGATAAAGTTGATTTTGTTTGTTGAAGTTGATGAAGTTGATTACGTTAACCATGATGATGTTGATTTTGTTGATTATGTGGTAAATGGTGATAGGTGTAATAAGTTGATAAATTATGTTGCTAAAATGTGGGTGATTGTTAAGTTGTTGTTGTTGCATAGTAGTGAAGTTGTATGATTCTATCTAATGTATTAATTATCATACTCTTATTTATATTATTCGATATCTCACCCCTTTTGTTTGAATGTTACCCCTATGTTGGTATTGTGCAGGTATCTTGAAGGAAGATGGTTATCTTTGTTAGTTTGAGTCGGTGTCGATGCTCTGATACGTAACACTCGGGGGGATGAACGCTTAGTTGTTTTGTTGTTGTTTTAAGTTTTTTCTGTTAAAATATGATGTTACTATGTTGTTAAGTTGAATAATATGTTATACCACGTTTAGTTGAATATTTGAGAATCCGCTGCGTAGTTGTAAAAGTTGTTTTGGCTTCAAAAATGAATAAAAGTTGTTGTTATAGTTTCATCCGAATGAATAGTGTTATGTATCGATGTATTATTTGATTAAATGAAAAATTGTTTTGAAGTTGAAATGTGACATCCTACTTGTAATATTATTACTACTTTGATTTTGTCGTTAATTGCCGGGTAGAAATGGGGTGTTACAATAATCAAGAGGAAGGTATAGACTTTGAGGAAACATTTTCACCCATTTCTAAACTAGAATCAATTAGATTATTGTTAGCATATGTTTGTTCTTTGAATTTTCAGTTGTATCATATGGACGTTAAAAGCGCCCACCTAAATGATTACATAATTGAAGAAGTTTATGTAAGTCAACCTCCGGGATTTGAAGATTTCAAACATCCTAATCAATTTTACAAACTCAAAAAGGTATTGTATGGATTGAAGAAAACACCAAGGGCGTGGTATGATAGGTTAAGTAATTTTCTATATGAACATGGCTTCGAAAAAGGTAAAGTATATACTACTTTGTTTATCAAAAGAATTAACAATCATATTATCTTAGTGCAAATCTATGTAGATGACATCATAGTTGGATCCACAAATGAATCCTTATATGAAGAATTCTCATCAATCATGCAAGGAGAATTTGAAATGTCCATGATGGGTAAGTTGAACTACTTCCTTGGGTTTCATATTAAACAAACAAAGAATGGGATATTCATCAATCAATCTAAGTATTGCAAAGAGCTTCTCAAAAGATTTGACATGAATTCATGAAAAGAGATAGAAACTCCAATGGGATCCAACACTTATCTTGATCATGACGAGTTCGGAATTCCAATTGATATTACAAAATATCGAGGTATGATCGGATCTTTATTATATCTAACTGCTAGTTGACCTGATATTATGTTTAGGTATGTTTATGTGCATGATTTCAAGCTTGTCCAAAGGAATCACACCTCACTGTTGTGAAGAGGATAATGAAGTATCTTAAAGGAACATCCAATGTCGTTCTATGGTATCCTAAAGGTAGTGTATGTAGTCTTGTTGGTTTCTCTGATGCAGATTATGCAGAATGTAAGGCAGACAGAAAAAACACAAGTGGTATGTGCCACATTTTAGGAAATGCCTTAGTATCTTGGTCATATAAAAATCAAGCTAGTGTGGCTCTTAGTACTGCAGAAGCAGAAGATACCATCGTCGGTATCTGTTCTTTGCAAATACTTTGGTTGAAGCAATAACTTCGTAACTATGGTGTGAAACTAGGAAGCATCTCTCTCAAATGAGAAAATACCAATGCAATCAACATATCAAAGAATCCAATCATGCACTCAAGAATCAAGCACATCGATATTAGACATCACTTCCTTCGTGATCATGTATTAAAAGGTGACATTGAAATTTCTTCATTGATACACAAAATCAACTCGCAGACATTTTCACAAAACCTCTCGCGAAATATTCATTTTTCAAGATTCGACGAGAACTCGATATTCTAGATGAAGGTGATATTTAAATCTTCAAAATTTGTTCATTATATGTTATAATGAAGCCAAGGTACACAAAATATCACTTTAATTTTATTATTTTTTGCACTAATTGATAAAATATGTTTTTTGTGAAATTTTATGATTTTCTCTATTTTTACATGTAATTAATTTATTTTTTATAAAAAAAATTCCATCATAAGTTGCATTACCAAATATATTATCATGTCCAATTAAAAAATTTATGAAAAACTTAAATATATTATCATGTCCAATTAAAAAATTTATGAAAAACTTTGCCAATTTCATGCTGCAAAGCTACTATTTTTTTGCCATTTTCATGCGTTAACCGGTTAACGGTTTGCTGGTAACCGGTTAACACGTCCTTTTTCTATGTTTTTGCGTGTTTTTTGTACACCTTAACCGGTTAACCATTTGCTGGTAGCCGATTAACACTGGCACGAATCCAAAAAAAATTATAAAAAATTATGATTTTAATTGTGTGTCTACTTTAGTTGTTTGTTTTCACATGTGACTTTTATCACTTCACTTTCCCACACACTTCATCTTCTTGGAATAAACATTTTGACTCTCCATAACTCTCTTAAACATTCATCCACCATACCCATTCTCCATTAACTCCTCTTTACTACCCACCCACATATCTCACTTTTATAAACTCTACACCACATTTTGGTTTTTCATCTTCTTCTTCTCCAATCAAACAAATCCGAAAATTCCCTCCCTCTCCTTCACCAAAACCCTAACCTTCATCCATGGCATATTCAAGAAGAAACAAGGGAAAGCTTCTAATGGGTTCCTCTGAGTTAGCTGTAGAATATTTTTAGCAAACCCACAAAAGTTCACAGGTTGGATTTCAATATCAGGAATTGGTCACTCCTTCCAGTAAAATATGTTGATCTTAAATCTTTTCCTGCTAATAGTTTTGATTTCCCTGCTCAGTTAGGTGCACATGAATTGGATTCTCTTTTCACTGATTCTGGAATATGTTATCCTGATATGGAAAAAAGTTTCATAAACTTCAAGTTGGTCTTGTGTCTTATGATGATGATGATGTTGTAGAAACTCATAAACTTTTTTGTAAAGGTTAAGTCTGGTTACATTAATCTTGAAGTGTCTAAAATTGGGGCTGATCTGAACATACCAAATTCTGGTTATTTTTTGCATCAAGGAATTACTCATAAGGATGGTCTGTGGGAAGGGTATATCAAAATGGGCTTCTATTTCTCTATTTTCCGGTTCACTCAATCTGAGGTCCTCCAGGGGCAGAATATAGCATCCTCTCGGGTGTAATGTTATGTGAAAATTTTATTACTAATGAATAGAATGCTACATTTTGTGATTAGCTATGTTATCTTTCCTAAGGATTCAAACCACTCTAAAATTAATGATCTTGATATGCAAGCCCTATATGACATAAAGAACAACATCAAGGTGAATTGGATTCTCACTATGGTTTATCACATGTAACATCAACTTTTACTTTCCGGCGGTCTTCCATATGCTCGGATGATACCTCGCCTCTTGAAGAAATGTACCTCTTTGGATCTCAAGCGGGAACCTTACATAAAAATTACTTCCAAGGCTAATGAAATCAACATTAACACCGGTTTGAAGAATACGGGAATCATCAAGTATACTGATGGAATTTACCGGTACAAGGATGGTTCGTCGAGTGCACACGCTCTGGAACCAATTTTGGAAGGAGTGTACATAAATAACATGATTTATGCCAAGCTTCTTGAAATGGATACGACTATGAGGGAAACCATAAGGAACACAACATTAAGATCACTTTAATTCAAAGGACCTCAAAAACCTTACCATGAACCAAAACCAAGAGTTGAGTGAGGAAAGTGGTGATGGAGATGGTGATGATGAAGATGAAGATGAAGACATGTTGGAAGATGAGGAGTGAAGTGTTAATCATTTATGTTGTACTTTTACGTTTCTATGTTTTAGTTTAATTTTAAGTTTAGTTTATTTCAAGTTGTTTTATTTAAGTTTTGCCTAAGACAATGTTATAGGCACTTTCACTTTGCTTCCGTAATGTTATGTTTTTTCGTACCGTATTGTTTCATATTGTACTCTATATGTTGTTTCGTACTAGTAATATATTTGTGTGGTTAAGATTGTTGTGTGTTGTTCATTTCTTATGTCTTATGTTTTATGTTGTGTATGTCTTGCACAAAGATTTTTCATATCCAAATTTTTTTCTCTTTTCCTTCCTTTTTGGTAATGACAAATGGAGAAAAAAGTATGTTTGTATGTTTCTCTGACTTTGATTTCAGAATTTTCATAACTTTCTTTGACTCATGAATTAAGGTGGAGCATCATCAAAGGGGCAGATTTTAAAACTTTAAGAGAAACAAAAATTGTTTACAAATTTTTCAAATATTGGTTGTCATCATCATAAAGGGGAGAATGTAATTTCAAGCATCTAAATAATTTTAATGAAGAAAACAACTCAATCAATGAGTTATCTCATGCTCAAAAAGGAAGTGGATCTCTTTTTAATCAAGCAAGTTTAAAAGTGTTAACATTTTTCAAAAACTTGAGTAACTTCTCTAAAAGCTAAGGTATAACTTTCAAGTATGCATACAAGTATTCAAACTAGGTTCATATAATGCATATACATGTTTAAGGTTGTTAACATTAGAAAACATTGGCTTGCATTGCTTTTAAAACACGATTTTTCAATTCTGCTCTACAGTTAATCGGTTACCAACTAATGGTTAACCGGTTAACCATTGAAATTTTCAAAATCTAAGAAAGTTGCACGCGCGTTAACCGGATACCAATTAGGTGGTAACCAATTAACACTGGACCAGTGGCAAATATTGTATGCATCTCTTCATGCAATGCTTTCCAAACTTTGTTCCAATGAACCATGGCACCCTTTCATGATTGGTACCTTTTTGTAGGGATATGTAAGCTTTATATAAACACCATAATTCCATATTTTCAAGTCACCTCCTACAATTTTCATAATCATTTCACTCAATTCTTCTTTCATTCAAAAACTTTCTAAAAGTGTCCATTTCATAAATTTCTTTGATTGAAACTTTGTAGATTTTCCATAATAGTTTCATATCATAATTAAGAACACTTGTATACATATTGTGAGTGAAAATTATTCAAGGGAGAAGATCAATTATTAAATTGATAAATATTGAAGATCCAACTTTCTACTTTATCCAAATATTCAGAATTTCTTGTTACTTAAGTCATAACTTATTATTTAAGATTGTTGATAATAAGTTAGTGAGATTATTTCCTTGTTATCTAGTGTGTGGATGCAAGTGGTCCATTTGTGAGAAATTGAGTCTCGGTTGTACTTTAAACATTGTAAACCCGAGAATATTTTTCTTGGTATGTTAGAGTTGTATAGAAAGACTTAATATTGTCTTGTCTAGGAATCTAACATTATAGTGGAAATCTTTGTCATGTTGAAAGGGGACTGGAGTACTCTCGGATTGTGAGGGGAACCAGTATACATCGTTGTGTCATTTACTTTATGCTTCTAACGCATTCATCACTTAGAATCCTTAAAAAGGTAAAACACCGAAAACCATTGAAAACTCAAGAAAATTTTATAAGTCCAAGTTACAGTAAAAGCACTTGATTGGCATTCTGATTTCTCTTAACTATTAAAAGCCTAGGGGGTTATTTTGTTATATTTGTTCTACTTCTTCCCTATTTTGTGGAGGTTCTAGTTGAAAACCTTCATTTTGGCCTACATTGGCTTGTGTCATCCCATTCTCAAGGGTTTTGACCTACCTAATGTTTGATATTTTAGGGGTAGGTCGCACCTGTACTGGAGGCATGCCAAAGAAATCAGCAATTCTCCCCATTTGATTTTCTAATACTTTATAAGTTGAATTTTTATTTGCATTAAATGTGTTAAAAATGGTCCCCATTTGTTGGGTGATAGTATTAACCAGTTCTAAATTATTCTCGTCCATTTGTTGTCTCATAACCATCATAGAGGTCTATTCAAAGATGGTGTATTTTTAGGCATGTAACGTATCCCTCCTTGTTGCGCCATATTATTAATGGTTGACGTCGAGGCATTGTAAGGACTGTACAATGGCATTGTGGCCAATGCGTTGTCACTAAAGGTTGACATATTCGTTTGAAGGGTATCCATCATCGATATTTGCATACCATACGAGTATTCTTTTCTGCTTGGTGACATTGAAAACCCAAATAAAGGTCTCGCAATTGCAGGGTCAATAAGGGGATTCCCTGATTGTGGTAGGGTGTCGCCCCTTGGATTATATCATTGCGACTGACGCCATTGACACCACTAGAGCATTTTTCCTAACCAATTTTGAGATAATTGGCTCTTCAATCGTTGACACGGCTGGTTGTTGCACTATATTTTGAGGATTACTCTAGGGATTGACATTATCTACAGAATAATGTGACATTTTGGACAAAGATTTTCCACTTCTTAATCACATGCAAACTACCCAGAAACACTATAGACCATAGAACAAGTTAAAAAAGAAAATCAAGAATATATGTACAAGATACATAATTTAGCTCATTTCCACTGGACGTGCCAATTTGTTTACACGAAAAATTGGTAAACAAGTGTTTGTCTCTTAATTAAAGGTTACTAATGAATTCTATGACATAATGCCAAAAAAAACCTTGTTTTAGTTTTCTATTAGTAGGACTTAGCTTCGACTTGGTCGAAAAGGTGACTAAAAGAACGTAAAGGTGTGGACTTCGACAACGTTAAAAAATTAAAGAAGATAACAAGAATTGAAAGTATAAAGTAATGTACTCGAATGAGATTGAAAGTAAAAATGGTAAAGCAAAGTAAAAGGAACTTTAAAGACTTTGTATTTAAAGTAAAAGATGGTGTTTCATTATTCATACATTCTCTCAACCATGACTTTTTTCTCTGGACGCCGGTACTTTGAATTTTAAGTGAGATTTCTATAATAAAATTAACACATTGAATTCTACAAATGAACTACTATATATACTAGTATAAGAATAACCGCCTCTAATGTTCCATCTTCAATATTCGCCACGTGAAGCCTTTCATGCAGCCCGACTATGCTCTGTCTCCACGCGTTCTTCAGAAAGAAACTCACAGATAGTTATTCAATTGAGCGTAAAATCTACGCGTTCAAATAACCGCCTCTTCGATGCACTCGACGTTGTCGAAATCTCATGCAATCGAAGTGTTCCTTCAACATTTCCAAAATGTGCTAAATCTTGACTCTTCTTCGACCCAAGACTTTTCTTACGTACATGTCATCAGTGTGCCTTTAGCTTTTGTTTTGTTGAGTTTTTCACCCTTGTCGAAATTCCCAACTAACACATATACCACTCACATCACCAACGTGGACGGCTGATTCAACCACAAAAGTCGAGACATGGTGAGATCATTTTATGGAAAGGATGCAAGAATTCGAAAAGTGTAATGTTACACCTGGATATAGAAGTGTACTGTTGCATTTTATGTTAAAATCGTCTATGTAATGTTTATTGCATGCTATGAATGTTAATTTTATTTTGAAAAATTACATGTTTAACTCTGCTACTAATTTCATTTTGAAAAATTACATGTTTTTAACTCTGCTATTGATATGTCTATTATAGAAATGTAACTCCGGAAAAATTCCGGAGATACATCTCCAAAATAAAATAAACGAAAATATTCCGGAAATGCATCTACAAAATAAAATAAAATAAACAAAAAATAAATAAAACGAAATTCAAAATGGTCTATGTTAAGTGTATGTTATAGTACATCCGAAGATACATCTCCGAAAATAGAATGCATTTTTAAAAATTTACATGATACATAAAAAACATATAGGGTGCATTAAAAGATTCACTTTGTCGACATGATGCTTGATTGCATATGTACTGCAGAAGGTTGTCCACTCTAGTTGAAAAGTTGCAATTTCACTGTTGCACCCCCGAAATATTCATCTTTGCTAACTAGGAAATACGTTGTGCTAAATTGCAGTTTTCATTTTGAAATCCATATTATGGCATGCGGTGTCGCAAAAGCTTACGTGATAAAATTGCAGAATATACTGGTACAACAGTACAAAGCACTAAAAATAAAACTGCACTTGTGGTTTGGTTTTGCATGGCAACCAAAGAAACTTGGAAATCTATATGAAACAAATTGTATATAACTTCTATAGTTGTTACACGGTATTCTACAATTCTTCACATCCCTACATTAGGGTATTTACAAGAATACAAGTTCTACAAACTTTTGATATATGACCAGTAACAGTTACAATATATTATGAACACATTCAAAATTCAAAATTAACTAGATATTCAAACCATGTCTGCGATATCATTATGTCCACCGTCATTCCACCCAGATCCTGCTCGAAATTTGCAAACAGGACACGTGCCTTGTTGCCGCAACCAGGGATCAATGCAATTAGCATGAAACTAGAAAACAAGTTAACAGCATCAGTTACAAATTAAGATAAAATTATGAACAGTGTGTCAACCATGAGATTTTTATATACTTAAGAATAGCCTGACTTCTTAATGTCAATTTACTTCATTTAAAACAGAAATGTTGATTTAATGTTTCTTTGGGGTGGGGGTGGAATATAAAAGGTTTTCAACATACCTAACAACTAAAAAATCAGTTTCTAAATTTAAAACTGGAGAATATTCCACAATACTGTTCAACTACATCAAAGATGCCTTTTCAATAATAAACTCAAGCTCATGATGGAATGGAACATCCAAAGAAAAATACTTTTCAAAACAAAAGCAATGCTAACAAAAAGTCAATATCTTGCACATCCAATTTCAACTGTAGCTAAAAATTTTAAGGATTTCAACTACACTTTTTTCATTAAAATTTTATAGCAAAAAATGTAGATTAAAATGTGACATTAAAAAGCTTGATCTTCTTTCTATTAAGTTCAAAGTGACTATTGGCTTTTTAAGTGTGTGGGCGCAAGAGAGCACATGCATTTGTCCACCCATGGTAAAAGCAATATTAGGTGCCAATGCTCCAGAAGTCTTCTCTCACATTAGCAGTTTCAGAATGAGTGCCAACGTACAAAAAATACATGATTTGACTTGCATATATTAGCGACTTAGATGATTGATGAACATTAACTGAGATGACTAAGTTGAACTGGCAGGGTATATCATCAAACAAATAGAAAACAAACTATTTGCTAAAATGTAACAGTGCAGAGCAACTAAACAGACCTGATGAAGGCAGGGCAAGCTACGAAGTACATCTCCAACATTAACCTGCTCCAAGCATACACTGCAGGTGAGATCATCATCTGAGGCTTTTGTGTTTCCAACCGCATTTGAATTATCCTGTGTTTTCTGCCAGAAACAAAAAGAAATTAATCATGCAAACCTGCCGTCACTCCAAATGAAAATATAGTACTTTGATAGTAAGGAAAATAGTTGATGTTGTATACTCATCATTTTGCTATTTATCTCCCCTATGGGAACATCAAGTTGTGGAAAATTCACCAGACAATGTCAAAGATGGTGTTCTATATGTAGGCTAGCCATAATGGTCTATAAAAATGATAAAAAGATATTCAAGAAAATAATATAATGGCATAGATCTTCGAAGTCCCAAGCCCAACAACGATAAATGTGCTATTTATTTTAAACTCATCATGTAATATTCATTAAAGGATTGCCAAAGTATTAATTAATAACATGCATAAAACCATACTCTCATAGAATCGTCAAAGTTCTCATGAGATGGAATGTAACTAACTTGTTTAGGCTAAATGGAGGGCACAACATAAAAAAATAAAAACAAAAAAAGAACAACGATGTAGATGATACCTCAGCAGCAGTGGATGGTGATGCCTGTTGCATTGAGGAACTACTTCTGTAAGCAAAAACAGCTTCTTGTCATATAATCAGTAAATATAACTTTTAGCGCATGTAGACTCCGTAAATTTATGAATAAAGTAGTAACATTATCTATATGTGGGCAACTTGGCTTCTGTAATACTTTAGCATTCCCACACTATTAATATAAACCCATATAAAAATGTATTATCATGCATTTTATTTTTCCAACTGTTAATCATCCCATTGATTTCATTATTTGCATCAAATATTCAAACGGGATCTTATTTCATATGTTTTAAAAGTATATGTAACATTAATCTTGACACATATCAATGCATTAAATTAAAAAATTTGGAATGGTCAAATCCATTTAAAGGGAACATATAACAATTGATCGGACTAATTACTTACTTTTGGGGAACAGAACCCTTGTATTTGTGAACTGGAAGAGCATTTATCTCTTCTTCAGTCATAGAAGGTGCAGTAGAAACATTATCCGAATCCAGAGCTCTTAAAGTTTCATAATCTGAAATTTGAAAAGGAAAAGTAAAACAAATTAGAAATATTATTATATCATACACTAGAAGAGTAGTGAACACATAAATTAACTACAATATTTTCGAATTTCAGAGTTGTAAAAATTTTAATGTGAAACAAAGAATCATATTATGAAAAGAACAGACAAACCTAGATCATCAAACTCCCGATCAAGAAGTGCCAGCTGAAGTCTGAGACCCTGCAGACGCCCTCGGCTTGCTAGTGCTATCGATGGAGGCATATGCAGCCGTAGTTCTGTGTGGCCAAGAAGGCCACTGGCTGCTGCTGCGTGAGCTTGGGCCTGGGCTTGAAGCTGTTGACATGTTGCATACATCCGTAGCATTGTAGCCATCAAAAAAACACCAAGCACTAGCCAGAGCTACAAACACAAGACCTCATAAATCATAAACAATATTAACAATTCCATACTTTTTCGAGATGAAATTTATGTGCTTTGTTTAGAATATAGATACAGAAGATCTTACCAGAAAATTTGGTGACATCTGGTGGGAGTTCAGTATCATGAATAACAGGAGAACTGAAATATATATGGATTAAGTTGTGAATGGTACATTGGAGAAGATACAAAAATCGAAGTTATTTACACAACAAATTATAAAAGAAACTTAATTTTAGAACATACCTGTTACGAGAAAAGTGAGTGAGTTGGAATTACTAGGTCGTGCTGCATGAACACGCTGAAGAGAAGATTGAAATCAGTACAAAACATCACTTTATTCATTAAACATAAACCAAAGAAACAATAAATCATCACATTTGTCAGATAAAATAACACATTTACGCAAATAATAATTGATGCAGGCAGTACATACCAATGCACGCCTCTCAGGTATAAATCCTGGAAACCCATTTTCTATATCACCTCTTGCTCCTCGAAAAACAAAACTCATGGCTCTATATATTTGGAAACTTAAGTCTTAAACTAAAACTTCATGGGCTGACTATAGACCCAGACCAGAATCAACGATTAAAACCTTTCAATATTCTGAAATATCAAATAAAATGGTAGTCAGTAAACAGGAAACCAACACCAACTACATAATTGAGGGTGAAATTCAATAGGTATCACAGATAAGATAAAATCAGGAAGAAA
This sequence comes from Lathyrus aphaca, assembly GCA_963966055.1. Lineage (NCBI taxonomy): Eukaryota > Viridiplantae > Streptophyta > Magnoliopsida > Fabales > Fabaceae > Lathyrus > Lathyrus aphaca. The sequence continues at coordinate 185,690,351 of OZ014524.1, forward strand.
AAAAAAACAAAAGTATCATATAATTATATCAAGAGAGACAGTATAACATAAACATACCACACACTAAACCCATCAGGATTATCCCTAAAATTGTCAAAAATACTAAAATATCATCACTTATCTGAAATCTTTATCATCAAATAATAACAAACAAAAACACGTCATCTGAGCAGAATAGTTGATAAAACATCGGTCCTAACATATTTCTGTTATTCTGCTCAGCATTGATGAAAAATTTACGTTAACTAATTCTAATTCTAATCATTGTCAACTACCATACCAACATATTTCTGTTATTCTGCTCAGCATTGATGAAAAATTCACGTTTACTAATTCTAATTCTAATCATAATCAACTACCATACCGCCATAAACTGACGGAATCAACCACTTGGCTGACATTGCACCAAACATGAAAACCTAGACGCCAAGCCACTTCAAGCATTATAGACAAATACACAATTTACAAGATTCAAGAAAATAACATCGATCAAAAATCCCTAATCAAACAAAAACCCTAGCTTAATTTTGCCACCGAATTCAATCGAAAATCAAAACGAAACAAATGCATCAGCCAATAAAGAAAGAAATGCATTGGAATAGCCGGAGCATTTTGCGGCGATGAAAACGGAATCGGTGCATTGTGCGAGAAAGGCTTCACAATAAGGGAATAGAGGCTTACGGAAATTGACGAGGAACAAAAGCTGAATCCGATCGAGGCTGTGACCAGAAACGGTGTTACGATTTCAATCAAGAAATGAACGATGGTTTGGATCTTCGCTCTCTGGATTCGGTTCGAGGTTGAAGATCACGAGAATGGGTGAAGTTTTCCACTTTTTTTATTTTCTCTTTTTGTTCAACAGCCACGTATACTTCGTCATGTGTTGGTTCGCAAATTTCATGGCTATAAAAATTGTTCGCATAAAATAAAATAAATTAAATACTAGTTTATTAATATGCACACAAGTTCAATTAATTATTATTTTCATTTATATTTATTATATATATAATCTATAATCAACCTCTTTATCTCATTTGTCTTTCTATCAAAAATATCATTATATTATATTATTATGGATAAATTGATAATTAATAAATATTATAATTAAAACACTCTCAAACATCTTTTTGAATGACATGTGTCACACACTTATTTTCAAAATTGCATTTTAAATTTTATCTTTCCATTGTCCCACATTTTTTCTCTCACTCTCTCCCCTATTTACTCTCATCTCTTTTTCCCCTCAAAACCCTATAACTCTATCGCGGCCCGTTTCTCCTCTCTGATTCTCCCTACTATGTTACTTTATGCAGGTCCTCTTGCTTCCATGTCCAAACTTTAATCATGTTTATGTCTGCAACATGACTTAATCCATTCATGGGGATTGGATAGACAGTTCGGTTATTATGCACATGTAACTTTCTAATCTGACAACACTTTATTCATGGTCAATGTATATCTAAATCCTTCTAGTATATGATTATTCATAGGGGTGGTAAAACGAGGTTGTGGCCAGTCAGACCGGTACGTGCACCAGCCAAAAAATATTGGGTTGGGACTTTGGGTATGTCGTCCACCAAAGCACGTTCCACTAAAGACTGTCACCCGTCAAAATCTGCCGCCTACGAAAGTTCGTCGCACCTATTCGTTCAGCTTATCCCACCTTAAACTCGTCTTTTTTTAGTTAATTCCAGTAACTCCAATTCTTGATGGTTTTATTTTATACATTTATTTGAGAATATATGCAATTTTTTCGAAGTAAATTTTTTTTAAAAGATGCTTTATAAAAATTGATCTATAAAATAAGTGAAAAATTTAATTGAAATGTAAAAACGAGCCTATTGATCTATTATAGGAAAATTGAACCTCATACCCCCACAATTATACTATACCCCTACAATTTTGCAAATATTCTAATTTTACCCTTTTATTTTATTTTATTTTACATTTTTAATGCGCAATCAAATAAGTAAAAAACAACTGTTTGGAGGTACGCAACGCGAACCGGATAACTATAGGTAAAGATACGTGTGTTTTATTATCAAACCGAAAAACATGATGTTCATACATCCGGATTGCATTTTTACGAAACTGGATAACTTATATGTAAGTTATCTGGTTTGTTATTGTTAGTTCTGAATGACATTGTCACAAGTGGTCCGGTTTGTATTTTTAATGTTCCGAAAAACTTGTGTTTAAGTGTTTCGGTTGTGTTATGTTAAGAACTGGATAACTTACCCATGAGATATCTAGAACGTGATTTTTTTAATTAATTTTTGTTACTTATGTTAGGAGACATTAACATTCCTTTGATGATATGCGATAAAAATCAGACATCTATAGATACAACGAAGATATTCTTTACTATAAAAAAATTTGCTACACGAGAAGAGACGACTAGGTGGATTAGGAAGGTTGAAATCAGAAATAGAGTCATTGTTATAATAACTCATTCGGACACCAAAACTGGCAAGAGAGGAAGAAGTGACAAAGTTATATTTGGATGTGATAGAGGTGGAAAATACAAAGAAGGAGATAGTGAAACATAAAGTTCTACCAAGAAATGTAATCGTCCATTCAAAGTTAGGTTAACACCTTCAAAAGATTGTTTTGGTTGACGTAAAATATGGACTTCACAACCATGGTTACCTGATAGATTTGAAGTTCATGCATCTGTAAGTCGACTTAATGCTGATGACCAACAACATATTGTTGATTTGTCAAAACGTCATATTCCACCACGACACATATTGTTGTCATTGCAAGAACGAGATCCGAAGAATTTGACTCGAATAACCCAAATATATAAACATAAGATTAAGATTCAGAAAGACATCAGTGGACCTAGAACGGAAATGCAACAGTTGTTTAAGTTGATAGATGACTCTGATTATGTTTATTGGAGTAGCAAAAAAGATGAGTCTGAAGTTATGAGAGATATCTTCTAGGCCCATCTAGAATTAATGAAGTTGTTGAATATGTTTTCTATTATGTTGATTATGGACAGTACTTGCAAAACAAATAAGTACAAACAAGTTTTGTTTGAAGTAGTTGGTATGACATCAATTGAGTTAACATTTGCTGTTGTATTTGCCTATATGGAATCTGAACAAACAGAGACTTTTTGTTGGGTATTAGATAAGTTGAAACAGTTGTTCACTAAGAAATGGTTATGGCCACAAGTGATTTTAACGGATAGATATCTTGCTTTGATGAAAGTAATTGAAACAATATTTCCAACTTCAATTAATTTGGTTTGTCGATTTCACATAAACAAGAATGTGAAAGCAAAGTGCAAGGAGTATGTTGTGAATGATATGTGGTATCCGATAGAGAAGTTATGGTATGAACTTGTAATATTTAATAATTAGGTGGAGTACCATCAAAAGTCGCAATATCTTGAGCATGCATGTGTTGAATTTGGACCTTTTTTATTATGTGAAAGACACGTGGTTGACGTATCACAGACATAGATTTGTTGAAGCTTGGATCAATGAAGTGTTGCATTTAGGTAACACCACGACTAACAAGTAATGTTTTTGCTTCTTAGCCATAGTTTTTTATGTTAATATTAATAATACTGGACTTCTTTTTTTTGTTAGGGTTAAGTCTGCGCATTGGAAACTAAAGCAGATGTTGGAGAATAGTTTAGGTGATATGTGTAAATGTTGGGAGGCTATAAATGGAAACATCATGGTGCAATTAGGAAATATTATAGCTTCATTTTGGAAGAGTTTTTATGAGGTTAAGCATGCGCACACTAGTCCATATTATGGGAGTTTGCGTGGATCAGTATCTAGAGCTGCTTTGAGACATATTGCTGAAGAGTGGCATATGGTTGATATTGCAACACCCCGAAATGATTCGAATATTCATTTAATGTATTTATTATAAATATTCAGGATTTATAGATGAACTTCGGTGATATATTATGATGTAAGATATTTTTGTGATGTGTGTCGCATGTATTGATGAATTATGTAATTATTCGAAATTATTAAGTAATAATATTAGTAGAATAATATTATTTGGACTATTATTATTAATTAAAATAAAAAGAGAAGCTTGAGGGCATGTTGGTAATAATATGTGGAATAAGTGAGGATAATATTGGGAGATCATAATTGGGGTATTTGGAGACAAAGAGGGAATATGAGAAGGATTCTCATTAGTCGTGTTATAGAGGTTGAAACAAAAGGGCTATAGATAAAAGTATGAAGAACAGAAGGCTAGGGTTTGAAGTATTGAAAACGAAGAGGAAGAATCAGATTCTACCTTAAGGTATGGGGAGAATCACTGTTTATTATTTTGATATGATGATTTGATAATGATAGGTATTTGGGGTTTTGGGGTTTTGGTGGGGTTTTGATGGGGTTTTGTGATAATTAGGTAAATTCTAATGAGTTAGGATTGATGATGTTATTCTTGATTTTAATGATAATTTGTTGTATGTTATTGTTGATGAATGTTGTTGGGATTATATGTGATTTTCGTGCACTATAAGACTAGTTTTTGGGGCTGGTATGGTAGAAAATCGTAGTGCAGGAAATCTGTCCCATGCTTGTAGGGCCAGATGATGGAATTATGCCGCCGAGTGGTGCAGGTCCAGTAGGTGAGAGAAGCCTAGTAGGGAACGCTACTGGATTTTTGGGTTTTGAGGGGAATCTTGGGCCTCGTGGAGCGTCGGGCGGTGTAGGAGGCCTAGCAATGCTGTTGTGTTTTCTTTTGTTGTTTCCTTGCTATTTCTTGTTGTTTTTAGTCGTGTTGCCGATGTATGATTATAATGTTATATAGTTGGATGATTTATGATGATGATGATGTATAGATTAAGATGATTAATTTCTGTGGAGATGAATGATGGTGTAACTTGATGAGTATGTGGTTGTTTTAACCCGAAAACTTCGAAAATCCATAACTCGAGTTGTAAGTGTCTGATTGATGCGTAGTTTGAATTGTTAGAAAACTGATGTAATATACTTTCTTATAAAAATACTTTTAGTACCAGAATTATAACTATTCGGTACGTGGGCGGTTGATTCGCACATGTCGAGTTATGTTGTTTAGTGAAATATGTGTAGAGACTTGGTATAATTGGAGAACCATGATGTCCTATGTCGCATGATAGTAATGATGATGTTGAGGGATTAGTATTGTTAACGTGGACGTGTAGGTACTATGATAGTGTCGTTGTAGTGGTGTGTGATGATTAAGCGATGATGATGGCGTGTTGTTAAATTCGATGATGCTTATGTGAAGATAATTATGTATTGATGCTTATGTGATGATGATTATGTATTGATGCTTATGTGATGATGATTGTGTATTAATGCTTATGTAATAATGATTATGTATGGATGCTTATGTGATGATAATTATGTGTTGATGTTATTATGAGGATTTTGACATGTATTAATGATGTTGTTTAAGGACGCTATGATAAAATAAATAGATGAGGTGCATGTTATGATGTTTGTACATGTTATGTGACGAACATGATGATCAAATGAATTACGATGATTTGATATTGAAATGAAGTGGTGATTCTATATTATGATGTTTATGATTGTTATGTGATGACGATTATATGTTGATGGATTATATGACTGATGTATAGATGTTGTATGTTGATTATTATGATGAATTTTACATGAATGTTGATGCAAATGTTGATTATGTTGAAGTTGTTGCATCATTGCATTCATGGCATACCTATGATGTTAGAGGCTTCGATCTCATTATGTGGGTCAGGTGATGTTGTTTAAGTTATGCTCCCTGAGTGGAGGGTTGATGGCCCAATGTCCATTACATGTTTATTGGTACCACATGCATGATTATATGACGTTGCATTTCATGCTAAGTGGCATTTCATAGTTATGCATCATTGTTGTTGATGACGTGTTGATATTCCTATGATGTTTTAGTTGATGATGTGTTGTTGTCCTATTTATTTTCTTTTCGTTATATTATTATAATGATTTGTGATTACTCACCATGTCTATTTAAATGTTACCTCTACATGGGTAACATGCAGATAACCAAGATTAGTTCATGGTGCTCGAAGAGTTAGCTTTGGAGTCAAGTTATTCAATTTAGTTGTATATAGAGTGTCTTTCTTTGATATGTAACATCAAGAGGGGAACACTTGAATGAATTTTATGTTATTTAGTTAGAAGTATTTTATGAGTTTTACATGCCGATTTTACCTGATGACATTTGTTGACAATGACCAAAGGGTCTCAATGTTTTTGATGAAATAAAGGAAGTTATTTTTGAAATTATGATTCCGCTGCGTATTTTAGATTTGATAGTTGATATTACCAATGAACGAGTATTTTAAATGTTTTGAAAACCCGTGTTACGGAGCAGGATGTTTAAATGATGTTTTATGAAGTAAATGTGATGCCTTTCTAAGTTGAACTCTGATTAATTGATTATTTCATCGTGTATTTGAATTAGGGTTAGAAAGGTGTTACCTTAGTGGTATCAGAGTAGGTCGGTCCATCCAACCAGGTTGTCTAATGTTGTTTGTTCCTTAGTACGCGACATGTATGTGAAATATTATTTGTACTTGCTTGTTTTCAAATCATTGAATGTGTGTGTAGGTTCGAAATAAGTGGGGGAGAAGCTATCGCTTCTCTAAGTTGTTTTAGGTTTGGGATGTTGACTCGGTGTGTAGTGGATTTCATGGGTACAAATGTTGTTAAGACGGTGTTCTTCTCGATTTCGAAGGAGAAGTTGAGATAAGGCTTACGGTAACTAAGGATTTGTGTCGTGGGTAGCTTAGTGCACAAGATGCAAGGACCGCTATTGTATGTTGGTAATACGGTTTATGCCCATCATGATTATCGGTTATCTATTGACAAATTGAGGATCTGATCACCCTTAATCTCTTGTTGATAGTAGACAAAATCATGTTGGAGGTAATAGACATGTTTTGCCAGCTTGAATGGTGTGTACGATGAATTGGATTGGAGTTGAGTTGAGTGCTTATAGATGGTTTTAATTAGTTGTTGCAGGTTGTTATATTTGGAAATGAAGCGAATTCGATTTTCTTGTTTATCAGTCTATTTGGAATGTGTTAAGGGAGAATGATCGGGTATTGTTGATGGTTAATTCTCAGGGAGAAACCATATGTTGAATAAATGGATGAGTTAACCTTTGATGAATGTAAGATGTTAGGACCTGCAAATAAGTTTTATACAATCATACAATTTTGAATTATGAAACCAGAACTTTTTACTGAATCGAATTCGGAGGTACCGAATTTTCGAAATGTCGTAACATGAGTTTCGTAGGCCCGTTTGATGTGCCGTTTGAAGTGCTGGAAGTCTGAAATTATTAACTACATTATGATGAGATTAAGTGAGTTCTTTAATGCATTATTCCAGTACCTATGTGTTTATGAGTTTAATTTATCACATGTTATTATGCTACGACATGTTATTTGATGATAAACATGATGTTGATTATGAAGTACTATTGTGGTGATTGGGTAATCATGTTGTTGTGACATAAATGAGGTGACTATCAAGAATAGATGAGGTATCCCATTTGATGATAAAGTGAGAACTTAAGGATATCCCGAAGATAATTTTTCAGGATGACGTACGGTCACTACGAGTATATTTTGATGTCGTTGGTGTATCCAATGCATCTGGCGTGTTCGTGGGGTATATGAATAGAATTTTTCATGAGTATATGGATAGTTTGGTCGTGGTTTTCATTGATTATATTTTGAGGCACTCTAAATTCGAAGAGGAACATGTAGAGCATTTGCGGTTTTTGTTGCAATTATTGAGAGAAAGGAAGTTGTATGTTAATTGTCAAAGTGTGAGTTTTGGTTGTAGGCAATAAGTTTTCTTGGCCATGTGATTTCTAGTGGTAGGATAGTTGTTGATCCTTATAAGATTGAGGTTGTGTTACGGTGGAAGATTCTGAAGTCTACTATGGATATAAGAAGTTTTCTGGGATTGGCAGGATACTGTCGTAAGTTTATTAAAGGCTTTTCTAAGTTGGCATTACCTTTGACGTAGTTGACTCGAAAGGGGGTCAAGCTTATATGTGCAATACCTATGATGTTGGAGGCTTCAATCCCATTGTGTGGATCAGGGTGATGTTGTTTAAGTTGTGCTCCCTAAGTGGAGGGTTGATGGCTCAGTGTCCATTACATGTTGATTGGTACCACATGCATGATTCTATGATGTTACATTTCATGCTAAGTGGCATTGCATAGTTGTGTATCATTGTTGTTGATGACATGTTGATATTCCTATGATGTTTTAGTTGATGATATGTTATTGTCCTATTTAGTTTCTTTTCGTTATATTATTATAATGAATTGTGATTACTCACGCCTGTTTGAATGTTGCCTCTACGTGGGTAACATGTAGATAACCAAGATTAGTTCATGGTGCTCTAAGAGTTAGATTTAGAGTCAAGTTATTCAATTATGTTGTATAGAGGGTGTCTTGCTAAGATATGTAACATCGGGAGGGGAACGCTTGAATGGATTTTATGTTGTTTAGTTAGAAGTATTTTATGAGTTTTACATGCCGATTTTACCTGATGACAGTTATTGAGAATGACCAAAGGGTCTCGATGTTTTTGATGAAATAAAGGAAGTTATATTTGAAATTATGATTTCGTTGCGTTATTTAGATTTGATAGTTGATATTACCAATGACAAGTATTTTAAATGTTTTGAAAACTCGTGTTACGGAGCAGGATGTTTTAAATGATGTTTTATGAAGTAAATGTGATGCCTTTCTAAGTTGAACTCTGATTAAATTGATTATTTCATCGCGTATTTGAATTGGGGTTATAAGGGTGTTACATACATGGTTGGTACAAACACCAAAATGTGTGGGTGTACTCATAGAAAAGTATATGAATTCCCTTGTGCTTGTGAGTTAGGGAGATGCGCATGGAGTTTTGAAACAATATCAATTGATGTTATTCCTATGCATTAGAGGAAACTCAATATGGAAGGTGAATAAGAAGTAGACACAGAGGATGGAGCAAAAGTGGATATGAAAAATGCAATTGATGTATTTTAGAAAAGGTTCAGGTCATTAGATGTTGCAGGAAAGAGAGCACTAAAAAGCAAGGTGTATGAAATTGCTTACCCCACTACGACAAAGATGGTTCTCCCACCTTAAAAAATAAAGACCAAAGAAGGAGTAAAGAGAAAAAGGAAGAAACTTGTAGGATATGATGTTTATCGTGATCCTTTATATCATGAGTATGTTGATCAAGCACACAACAATTCTAAAAGATCTTTAAAGAGACCATGTTCAAAGTTATCCCAAAACTCAAAAAAGAAACCATCTTATAGGTACATTGTATAATTTCCAGAACATATAAGACCATTTATTGATGACATTTTTTATGTTAAGGATGATGGAAATTGTGGGTGTATAGTCATTGCATCATTGCATGGATATGGTGAGGATGGTTGGTCAATGGTTCGTTGTGATTTGGATAATAAAATCAGAGGTTCCAGAAATAGTCTCTATAAGAAGTTATTTGGAATTCGCTTACCAAAAGTGAGAGAATTCTTATTGATATCATCTTTAGGTTCTCATCCAGTAGATAAATGGATGACACTACCAAAAATGGGTTATGCAATAACAAATCAGTATAAAGACATTTTGTCTCATTAAGTGATCTTAGTTTGACTTACTTTCCTATCACGACTTCACATAATCCTAATGTGATCATTTATTGAATCGGTTTTGTAAACTCAAATCATTGGGTTCAGGTAAATATTCCAGTTTTTTTATGCTAAATAGTTATCTATTATCTACTTCTTACGTATTAATTTTCTTAACATGTAAACATGAATGAAAGATTTCCCTTGTCGTCGGTCACAATATATTGGAAGAAGCATCACACATCAGATGTAACATCTTGGATAATATGATTTGTTGGATGGTTACAATATTGGCAACAACTTACACTTGTGATCCCAAAACATGTTATTTTATGATTGTAATGTGATTTTATGATTGTAATGTGATTTTTTATATTCTGGAATGACGATTGACTTCATGTTATTTTTTGGTTTGTATTGACTATGTTTTGTATATATCATCAATCATAATATAAGTCTGAAATACTATATAAATATAAATCATAATGGAGCAGTACATAAGTCTGACGTATACTATATAAGTCTAAATAATACTACATAATTCTCAATATAAAATAATACATCAAGCATCATAATCGTGACTAACATAAGGTATTAGTCTGTCCTGAGGTACTGGTCCACCTTGAGCCATACGTAGTGATTGGAAGACCTCAGCAAAATCATTTTCACCCTCTTATGCCTTGTGACGATGTAGATAACGACAAAGCTCATGTGAAATATGGAACTACCTCAGATCTGATGGTCCAACATCAAACACTGGAACAAGGACCTCTCTGACCTCCCCCGAGGTGGTGGTACCAAACAACGATGTGACACTCTAGTACCAATCCAAGTAATCGGCCACCACATCATATGGAGTGTCTGCAAACTCGGTCGGACGAATCACCTCCATGACGCTCGTATGTTATGTAACCCACTCAAAATCCATATCAAGTGTGTCAACATCAGGAGGCAAAAATGGTATGTACTGCCTGTATCCAAACTGATGCAAACATTTGTCAGGTAAATTAAGAACAATGGTATCATACCATTTTTGGCCAACCATATACAAGTAAATATCGTCAAATGGTTGGTGTTGTCTCTAATCCTGAAAAGGGCACCAAATGACATCAGCATGTGTGAATCCATCCAACACAACCCTCACCTCACCAACCTTCTGCTGCCTTGCTTGTATGTCCAGTTCATCGCCCTAGGAAGTGGACTACCAATATCATCAATCTTCGAAAATGCTTTATTGCCAACAGTTGAAAAATGCTCACGAATCCAACATTGTTACACAACATGAATATTAGCAATTAAAAGTATTATAAATAAGCTAATACATGTTTAAATGAAATTAAAATAAACATGTGTACCTGTAATAAAGAGGCATATCCCCTAGGTTGCCTACAACTGTAAAAGGAAACATCTCCAAGATATCTATAAAGTGTGACCAGTGCAGCTGCCCCCAAAAATATCTACCATATCTAGACAAGTCCTCAAATAATGGTAAATACTTTTCCCCTACAAGAGTAAATGTCTTATCAGTAAGAATAATTCAGCCTAGTAACAACATATATGCTCTACCTGCACAATTAAATATGCTTTTAGCTCGTTTACAGACAAATATCTTCTTCAACCATTCCAGCCTATAATATGGACCTCTACAAGCACGAATCTCTTCAGCTGCCTCGTCCAGCGGAACACCCATCAAACCAATAGCCTGAGCAACAACATTCGAGTCAATTAACCCTTTTGCAGTGTTATGAAACTCCCCTTACATGGTATATGAAGCAAGCAAGAAACAAGATCTAGTGTAATAGTCATCTCTCCAAACGGAATATGGAAGGAAGACGATTCGGGGTGCTATCTCTCAACAAATGCAAATACCAAGTTCTGATCTATCCTCGATAAACTGGTGCTCTGCAGAAAGGATAGACCATAAAGTACATAATTATTCTCATAGATAACATGTGCAATTATCATAAAAACACATGGCCAGATGTAGAACTCAATCTTGATCTTACAGGAATAACAAAAAAATAATGCAAAGGAACAATGACAAACAACAAACAAGAAGAAATTTTGGAATTTTGATGATATAGGATGAGTTTGGTATTTAACAAGAGAAATGGAGAAAAGAGATGAAATTTGAAGGATATGGTGGAGAACTTTGAGTACAAGTGACGAGGTAGTGATGATAAGATGAAATCAAACACAAATTTTGGTGAATTTGAGTTATTGGACTCGATTTGGGATGTTTTGGGGTAAATTTGCATGCAAGAGACAAGAACAAATGAAGATAAATGTCCCAAAATGAACTTATGAGTCGACCTCAAAGCATATGTGTCGACCTGTCCAAGTTATAGGTCACCACATATTGAAGCGAATCCAGAAAGAAATTCAAAAAAAATATCATGTGTCGACCTGAACTAGAACTTTTCAGACAAATGCAAAAAATTAATTTGCATAGGTCGACCAGTATCAGTCAGTGTCGACCTGGAGACTTCAAAACTTTAAAATTTTGACTCAAATGGATTTTTAGAGATCAATAATTACTCAAACTTGACTCATTTATATTAACTTGATTAGAGACACATGCATATGATAATGTTTGATGGTTTGTTTGCTAGAATTATGCAGTGTACAAACATGCAAGCATAACTTGGTTTGAGATAAAGAGGAATTATGATGACATTCATGTGTAGTTACTATAAACATGTAAAATGAAACACATAACAATCACATTTGAGATTTTTGGATGTAATCATATATCACAAATATCACACATATAGTTCATCACATATCATTAACAAATGAACAGGTAAGAGAAACACTTATGTACAAAACAAGAAAAATGATTGAAACGATATTACCTCACCATACACATAATGAAGGATACACTTGCTTTCCACGAAGAACTTTCAAACAAAAGTTGAAATAAATGCAACATGTGCCACAAAATACAAACGAGACCAAAATAGTCTTACCACTTTTCTTCTTGTACAAGTATTCAAAAGTGTGATGAATAACGTATCCAAGGGTGATTGACTTGATGATTTTCCTTGATATTAAACTCTTCATCTTGTTAAATCACGATGATTACCTTACTCCTCATATTATTTCATCATCTTAGGTTGATCACTCCTAATTTGATGTACTTGAGTATATCTTCTTGAAGATAACCTACATTATTGAACATAATACCTTTTTGACACTTCTCGGATAGAATATTAGTAATCATCCACACACTTTTACCACTTAAAGAAAACACAAATATTTAACCTGATTGGTAACACAATTCGCATTGTTAGTCACATAGATCAAAACAATAAGGACGTGTCATGGTGTTGTGTTGTGATGCTCCACAAACGAGATGTCATACTCTCTTCATAGAGTCAAGACATTTTTCCTGCATGATTAACCAAATGTGCTAGGTACCCAATCTTCATTGGGTCCTTGGGGACTTGTAAAAATTTGGCTGAATTTAGGCATCCATTGAAAGGCGCCTTTAGGAACAAAAAGTTTCCTAAATTTTCACTTTATAGTGGTGTGACCCTTTTTACAACAATAGTGACAATACAAGTTAAGAGAAGATAATCTTTTATTATTTGGTTCCTTTTTAACGTAATTATACCTTCGATAAAGATTATAAGATGGTAAGTCATAATTGGAAGTATCTATAGCAAAATAACCTTAGGTTGCAATGCCTTATCTAGTTTAGATTTAAGAGTTCTTGACTCTTTTTTCCAAATGTGGCAAGTTTCACAACAATACCATAAATATTTAGGATCCTGTCACACCCCAAATTTTATCCCTATTTATTTTTATTTTTTCCCGCATCACACATTAAAAAAAAAATTTCCAAGGCATTTTTCTGTTGCTTCCTATCTATTTTCAAATTGTTAATTTCTAAATTTATTAATTTCTAGTTTCTATTTTTAATTTAATTTCTATATTTTTCTATTCCTATTTTCATTGTTAAGTTTTTTATTAGTTTTATACCATTCCTATTTCCATATCTAATTTAAACTTCATTTTCAAGTTCAATTCAAATTCAAATCCAGTTCTTATTCTTAAATTCACTTCAATTTCCCATATCTAATTTCAAGTTTTATGTTTTAGATTCTAAGTCCTTTTCAACTCCAAGTTTTATTCCAAATTTCTATGTCAAGTTTTATGTCAAAATTCTAATTCATTTCAAAATTCTAATCCCAATTTCTAGTTTAAGTTTATTCCTACATTTCAAGATTTATTTCCATGCCAATTCATTTTTGATTTAAAATTCAAATTTCATTCAAGGCCAATTAAAATTCCCAAGTTTCATTTTCAAATCACCATTCAATTCTTTTTCCAATTCAATTCCAACTCCAAGTATGGTGATAATTTAAGATTATAAGTCAAGTTAATTTGTTCATTCTCAACACTTATTCATAATTTCCAAACTTTGTATAATTTTCTTTTCAAAGCACTCATGCTCATATTCATTCATCATGCATTTCTATTTTTCAAAAGACTTGTTACTATCATTCAAACATTCATATAATCTTATTACATTACATTCATACATGTTTCTGTAAACACCCCAAATTTGCCCTCTCTTTTTTCTCACACCTTGGCTTGTGATCCTTCATATTGCATTGCATAAGCATACCATCTTACACTGCATAGTTACTCATTGCATAGCTGCATAGCTAGGGTTTGTGATCAAGTGAACACAAGAAGTGGTCTTAGCAATCTCAAAGGCCTTGAAGCATGCCAAGAGGGTCCTTGAGTGTTCTATGGTTGTTTTGTACCTTCAAGGGTTCTTTGAAGTCAAGAAATCACAAGGGATTGCAGAGATGTCTAGGCAGGCTAGGAGCTCCTACACAGATGACCTAGAAATTAGGGTTTTGGGTTTGAGGCCCTTACACTCAATTTTTTTGGCCATTCTTGATTCTATTGGTCTATATATGGTATAAGGAGCATTTGTATGAAATTTGATGCAAATATTCACTGTGGAAGTCATCTGATCAAGTGGTAACTTGTTGTGCAAGAAAAGTCAGAATTAGGGCATCTGAGGCCTCCATCAAGGGTACCAAAGGGTCATCTTCATCATTTTGAGGTCCTATGATCTTTATTTGATCTTAGGAATGCTTGGAAGTTCACAAGATTGAAGAATTTTGAGCCATTGCAAAAGTTGCCATTTTTGGACATGACTTGTAATGAAAACTTTCCATTTTGGGAAAGATCTTCAACCTCCTCTTTCTTGATCAAAAAGGCTTCAAGTGAATTTTCTTCAAACATGAAAGTTGTATATTGGATCTTCCCATTTTCAAAAAGTACAAGAACTCCTCTTGATTCATCCCAGAACTCAAGTTATGATGGATCAAAGTTGGCAAAAATCCCATAATTTTCAAGTCCATGTCAAAGGGGGAAATGTGCAAAATGGTATTTCAGGCCTTTATGTGACCTCTAATCCACTCAAATACATCATGCCATGATCAAACAACTTCTCAAGATTAGAATTGGGCCAAGAACCTAGGGTTTTCATGACTTGCTTCTCAAGAAATGTCAAAGTTGTGAAAATGCAAAACCTTTGAAAACTCATGATCCAAGCTGCACAGCTCATAACATTTGATCCAAAGGCTCTCCTTGAAACCAGCTGAAGCAGCTCAAGCTCTCAAATCACTTCTACCATGGCCCATGCTTCAAGTACACAAACTTTGACTTTTTTGCCATTTGAGCCATACTAATCCCACAATGCATATCCACTCCTCTGACCTATCTCAATTGTTTATGCATTTCCTAAAGATCATAAAACATAAGACACAAGAGCTCAGAGAAGGCCAAGCATCAGATTACACAAAATCCCTCAAAAACTTCCTCTCTTCGATTCTCTCAAACCAACCATCAAACTTCCAAAATTCTTTCACCAATTAATCACATATCATCCATAGAACAAGAATCAACCATCAAAATGGCCTGAAACACCACATATCAAAACCTTCATTTCTGCTACATCAGAACTAGACCTCAAAAACCAGCCACTTTTAAAGCATTCTAAGCACTCCACTAGCTTCAGGAGGTCCAAAGGAGGCCATTTGCACAAGGGAAGGCTCTGAAAGCTCACATTGGCAGGTCACCAGCTCAGGTACACTCAAGAACACTTTGTCTCAAAGCTTTAATATTTTGTTATAAAATGAAAATGCATGCTCTAGGGATCATGTAGATGCTTTTAGAATAAAAAAAGATGAAGAAATGAGCATTTTATGAACTTCTGAAATTTTGCCCGTGTTTTTTTATTGCTTCGATTCTGCTTGTTCATGTGTTATAAATGATGTTTGATGATTGATTCGTGTTCCTGGGGGTGTGGGGAATGTTTCTGGGCAGGTTAGATGTTTAGTAGAGGCCTAGGGAAGAAGTTAGGGTTGAGGTTGGCCGGAGAAGATGACCGGAGCTTATCTCTGGTCACCTGAAACTCATTAGGGCTAATTTGGGTTAGCATTGCTAGATTGAATATCAGCCTTATGATCTGTTTTTAATTAGTGTACGAATGGTCCAGATTTATCATTAAACCCTAATTATAATCAATTAATTTAATCCTAATTAATTAACTCAGACTGAACCATAGCCATTAGATCACGCGCATAAGTAAAGTTTAAATCTGATCCCTTAGATCCTCATACCTTTGGTCTTGCTGACTCACGCCCTGGGCCCTTGATACATTCTCCTTGCAATCTTAGCCATCTGATCTGATTACTTTGCATTTTTATTTTCTTTTATTTCATTTTATTTTGTTTCATTTAATAAAAATAGTAAAACATTTTCAAAAATTCTGATATTTTACACCTTCACTCAAATTAATTTTCAGAAACTAAAAACATTTTTATTTTTAATTTTTGCATTAAAAATCTATTTTTAAATCATTTAATTGTATTATTTAATTAATTAATTCATTTTAATTAATTAAAAATACTTTTAGGTATTTAAAAATCACCAAAAAAATCATGAAGCATTCTTACATATTTAGAACAATTTACAAACTCATTTTACAAATATCTTTTAGGGTTTGATCATGTTTTGACAATTAACCATGAATTAGGGTTTCCAAATTTCTTATATTTCTAACCCTAACTTCAAAAATTCATTTCTGATCAACCAAGATGACTTTGTGCATGGTTCTTTTTGCATCCTTTCATACATTGCATGTAGTATCTAGGTTATTTAACTCATATTTTTGCATTGCATTTTCTATTTGTTTGGCCTTTTTCATGAAGAAGTACCCAAAACCCTAGCTTAACTTAGAAAAACCATAACTTGACTTTGGTTTAGCTTCTGACTTCCATCTTTGGGGAGTGATCTTATGTGTTTTTAGGGTTCATTTGGTTGCAATTTCAATTTTTTATCATGTGTTTTGCTTCTGTTTTGATCATATGCATCTCATACTTTCTTAAAACCCTAATTTGCCATGTTCACTTGCATTCATCTTTGCATACCTTCATCATGAGAACTTGTCATGACATCTCATGCATTTGTATGTCATTTTAGACACCTTAGGACATGTGTGAACATTGGTTGATCATTGTTGCATCCATTTGGTATGTTTTTGCATCCATTACTTCTTATGTGTATTCATGTTTCAAGCTTCTAACATGCTTTCCTTTGCATCTCATCTCTTGTATGATCATACATAAACATTGTACATGTCTTTGCATCATTTCATAACACATTTGCATTATGTTTGCACTTCTGGTCTTGATCATTTCATCTTCATTTGCCTTATTTCCTTTTGTTTCACATCTTATGCATTCATACTAACCATTTCAGGGGCTTCAGGTAAGTTGTTTGGGATGTGGATTTGCCTCCACATCCAACATCTTCTTATCTCTTAATTTGCATCTTTATTTATCTTTGAAGTGAGTTTGACTCACTTATTCTCTCTTTTGCTCCCTTTCTTTCTCTTAGGTTACATAACTTCTTCAGGAAGTAAGTAACCTATTCTCCTTTCTCTTCTCTTTTCATCTGCTTCTTCTTCCTTGGTGGCCATCTGAAGACTTTCTGAAGATCTTTCTCTAAGCCTCACAAACCATATGAATATCCAAGCATGATAACTTTAGGTTTGTACATAGTCTCCCCTAGTTCTTACCTTTGAGTCTCCTTGAGTCTTTGTTTCTCATCTCATAATCAATGCTAAACAGTTAAAGTCTTAAGACTCTGAATTAGGGTTATGCCTGTATCCTTATCTTAGGACAAAGTGTATAACTTTAATACTTAGTGTTAAACCTTTAAGTTGTTTACACCTTGTAAACACCCCAAATTTGCCCTCACTCATTTCACCATAGCTTGTGATCTTTTCATTTGCATAAGTTCAATCATAGTATCTCACATTGCATTTTTGCTTCACTGTATTGGTTCAAAGTCATCTGCATCTAGGGTTTGTGATCTAAGAAATCCCTGAGCCATCTGAGCCACTCCAAGAGTCTTCAATCATCTCAATAGGGCCCATGTGTGTTCAAGCATCATATTATATCCTCCCAAGACCAAAGAAGTCAAAGAATCACAAGAACTGAGAAAGGCATGGAAGCAGAGCCAGGTTTAACTGCACAGATGACCTAAAATTAGGGTTTTGGTTTCAGCGGCCATAACTCCAAAAAATTTCATATGTTATATATGTTATAAGGATCGTACATACCAATTTTCATGAGGAAATTCAATGGGGAAGGCATTTGATCAATAGATGACTTCTTGAACAAGTCAGTGCAAAATCAGGGCATCTGAGGCCCCCAATCATCCAACCAAGGGGTCTTCTCCATCATTTTGGGTGTATATGATCTTTATTTGATCTTAGAAGAAGTTAGAAGTTCACAAAATTGAAGAAATTCAAGCCATTTGCAAAGTTGCCATTTTGGGAAAGTGACTTGTAATGCAAACTTGCTATTTTGGGAAAGTTTTTCAACCTCCTCTTTTTGATTCAAAAATGCTTCAAATGAAAAATTCTTGGTCATGAAAGTTGTAGATTGGATCATTCCCTTTTCAAAAAGTACAAGAACTTGATCTAATTCATCATAGAACTCAAGTTATGGCCTTGCAAAGTTGGGAAAAATCACAAAATTTCACTTATGTGCCAAAGAGGGAAACTTGCAAAACCATTTGCCAAAGCATTTTGTGACTTCAAACACACTTCTAACCATTACACAAACATAGTACATGACCTATAAATCAGAATTGCCCAAAGAATTGCATCATTATATGCCTTGAACATCAAGAAATTACAAAAGGACCAAAGCTTCACATAATTGCAAAACATCACACAAACTTCATCCCACTTGCTGAATGGCCTCAAAACCAATCCCATGGACCTCCCTAAAGCCAGCTGTGCAGGACACCCCATTGTCCTTGGCCTGCCATGAGCCCATACCTCCAAAGACAACTTTGTGGACTTTATGCATTTTGCTCCATACCAATCACACTGCTCCACAACAACTGTCTGACCTATCAAGGATTGATATGTGGACCTCAAGCAACTCAACACAACACACAACACAAGCTAAAACCTCCAAGAACTCAGCGTAGCAAAAATCACTCCAACTTGCAAAAGCTTTCGAAACTCATAACTCAGCCAACAAATCTCCAAACTTTTTCCACCATTCAACTCCACAATCATCACTGATCATTTCCCACCCTTCATTTTTCCTTAAAACACCCTGTATCAAAAACACGATTTTCACATTTCTTGAACTGAGTTTCAGCCAACTCCACATAGAGGCTATATAAACTCCATCCAAGCATTGCAAACTCTTTAGAAGGATCAGTGGAGGTGATTTGAAGCAAAGAACTGGCCAGAAAGTACCAAAGGTGAAAGCTCAAGTTCAGGTAAGCTCAAGAACTTTTTTTCCAGAACCTTCATTTTAAGTGCTTAATTGATTCTATGTGCTCTCCTGATGTCTTTACTTTTGAAAATGATTGAGAAACAAGCATGTATGAAGCTTCTGAAACTTTTGATGTGTTTTCCGTTTTGCTTCGATTCATGTTCTTGATGGTAAATAAATGAATTTTGTTGTTTGATTCTTGCTTGGAGTGATGTAGGATCATTTCTGGAAAGTTTGAGAGCTTAGGGTTGCGTATTAAGTGAGATAGCATGTTTGGCTGGCCAGAGAAGATGACCTGAACATTGTTCCGGTCACCTGAAAGTCATTAGGGTTCAGATTAGGGTTTAATTGCGTAATTAGTGAAGTTTGAATATCAGCCATTCAGATGCGCGCGCTGGTCAATTCCCGCCCCCTAGGTTTGAATCCTGGCCCTCAGATCAGTTGACTTCCATTTAAATCAATTTAATTTTCATTTAATTTGCATTTTCTTTACCATTTTATTAAAAATAGAAAAACTCATCTAAAAAATTTTATTTTTTGCATCATGGTTCTAAATATTTTTCTCATTCTGAAAATAATTTTTATTTTATTTTTGCATAAAATTTGTATTTTTTAAAATATTTAAATGTTTATTTTAATTAATTAATGGAAATTAATTAATTAAAATACCATTTATGTTTCTAAAAATCACCAAAAAAATCACATTGCATCTTGACACATTTAGAGACATTATCAAACCATTCATACAAATTTCTTTTTGGTTCTTGATCCATTTTGACATTTTCTTTGGATTTAGGGTTCTTAAAAATTAATACTTTTGACCCTAACTTAGTAAAATTCATTCTGCCTAACCATGAAGGGTTTGATAGTAATTCTTTTTGCATTGCATCTCACATATCATGTAGTTTCTAGGATAAAATTGGCATGAATTTATCTTTCATTTTTGATTTGTTTTGCATTTTTCCTTGAGAGGTACCTTAAAACCCTAGCAAACTTAGAAAAACCATAAGTCTTTTAGGGTTTAGCTTCTGACCTTCCCCTTTGGGCAGTGAGCTTGTATAGGTTTAGGGTACCTTTGATCCCATTTTCAATTTTTTATCTTGTCATTTGCTTCTGATTTTGAATTTTGCTTTGCATCTTATACATAAACCCTAATCTTTGCCTTCATTTGCATTCATTCTTCATATGCTTGCATACATGAACTTGCCATGATATTTTGTGCATCCACATGACTTCTAAGACATCTTAG
Organism: Lathyrus aphaca; assembly: GCA_963966055.1. Taxonomy (NCBI): domain Eukaryota; kingdom Viridiplantae; phylum Streptophyta; class Magnoliopsida; order Fabales; family Fabaceae; genus Lathyrus; species Lathyrus aphaca. The sequence continues at coordinate 185,711,082 of OZ014524.1, forward strand.
GACATATTAGAATCATGTTTGATCATTGCATCATCCATTTTCCTTCCTTTTGCTTTCACTTCATGTCATATGTATTCATGAACTTTCATGGTTCTTACATGTCTCACCTGCATTCCCATCCTTTGTATGATCATCCACATCTCTTGATATGCTTTCATACCATCTCATAGCATAATTTTCATCTTGATATGCTTCTGACTTTGGTTTTCATCTTTGCATTTCATCTCATTTTCATTTCATTTCCTTTTGCTAACCTTTCAGGTGGTAAGTGTTTGAGAATTGAATTTGCCTTCACTTCTCATAACTTCTTCTCATCTCTTTTATGCATCATTGCTGCATTTCTACTTGTGTATTAGAGTGAGCTTGCTCATTCATGCTCCTTCCTCTCTTTCTTTCTCCAAGCAACTTATCTTCTTAAGTGAAGTAAGTTGTCTTGCTTCTTTCTGCTTCTCCTCCTTCCATCCTGCTTCTTCCTTGGTGGCTTTTCCTTAAAGATCTCTTACAAGCCTCACAAACCATAGGAACATCCAAGCATGATAACAATTAGGGTTTGATTAGTCCCCCCATTTAGTTTTACCTTTGTGTCATCTTTGAGTCTTCTCTTCTCATCTCTTAATCAAGGACTAAACCTTCAAGGTTTTAAGGCTTTGTGATTAAGCTTATGCCTGCATCCTTCTATTAGGATGGAGTGTATAACTTTAATCCTAAGTGTTAAGCCCTTAATGTGTTTAAATCATTTAATCAATCCACCTAATAATCACTAAGACATCAAGCTTGTAACTTGGGCCTTGCATTAGGGTTCTAATTCTTCCTTAATTGGTTAAGAAGGACTAACCCTAGTGTTAATGGACAAGTCCCCCTCAAGTTGTCTTACAAACCATAAAATCAATTTCTTAATATTACCATTAACTAAAATCCACTTTAATAAAGGCATTGTTTTGTCATGATGTTAATCCCTAATCATGGATTAAGTTGGGGAGCCTTCCTCAGCTTAAATGTTCTCATCTATTATCCTTCTATTAGAATGGTGTAATGGGTCCATTAAATCTCTGATTATGGCTTAAACTCATTACTTAACACTAAATAAAAACCAAAAACATCTAAATAATCACAAGTAGGTTAATGATCTGAATCCTATATCATCATGGTAATTAAGTTGAGATGTTTATCTCATACTTAAGGTATGCTCATTATCCCTAATCAAAGGGAGGATATAATGAGTTTACTAACCCTTGGTTTAGGCTTAAGCTCATTAACTTATGACAAACACAAAAAGAAATAAAAGATTGAAAACACAAAAACAAATAATGATCGTCTCCTTCGGGATTCTTTTCTCACCTCATTCACTCACAAACGAGAACTTGCTTCTTCCGTCTAATGCAAGACAGTTTGCACCTGAGCCAGACAGGTCATACACTTGAGCATAGACAAATAAGCAGTTCATCAATCAATTTATCTTTCAGTCTCTTTGAGTCGAACTACGGTGTTCTAACTTCCTCATTGCACGAGAGGATACGTAGGCATAACTTAACTGTTATCGAACAAAAGTCTCTGTTTATTCCCCCTCTTCCAGCATTATTCTTTTAAACCTCATCGTCTTGAGCTTTGCATTCTTTCCTTACACTGACACTCCTTTTATTCACTTTACTTTTCTTCACACTGACACTTGCATTCGTTTCCAGCTTTTGCACACAGATTACACTGACACTACCCCTTTAAAACACAAATCTTTCAAGCGTGGATCCCGTCGAGTACGACGGACAATCTGGGTGCTAATACCTTCCCAGGTTGTAACCAACCCCCTTTCTCAGTTTCTCTGGTTCGCGACCGTCTTATCCATCTTTCTTAGGTTTATGCAGCATTACCTTTCCTTCGGGATAAAAATGCCTAGCTGGCGACTCTTCTCTTTTATTTTCTCTCCTTTCACCGACCGTTCACGTCTGTACCCCTTCTGACCAGGTGTCATTTGGTGGGAGCGACACACCTCCTAATCAAGACACCTAATAATCATTAAGACTTAAGCTTGTAACTTGGGCCTTATATTAGGGTTACATCTCTGCCTGTTGGTTCAGAGGGACTAACCCTAGTGTTCAATGGACAAGTCCCCTCAAGTTTAGTCTTACAAACATAAAATCCATTTCTTAATCCCACCTTTAATTAAAATCCACTTTAATAAAGGATAGTTATATAATGATTTTAATCTCTAACTATGGATTAAGTTGAGGAGTCTTCCTCATCTTAAGTGTCCTCATCTATCATCCTTCTCTTAGGATGGTGTAATGAGTTCACTAATCCCTGATTAGAGATTAAACTCATTACTTAACACTAAACAAAAATCCAAAAATACTTAATAATTACAAGTAGGTTAATGATCTTAATCCTGCATCATTAGGGCAATTAAGTTGAGATTTTCATCTCATACTTAAGTAGATTCATTATCACTAATCAGGGGTGATATAATGAGTTTACGACCCTTGATTAAGGCTTAAGCTCATTATCTTATGCAAAATACCAAAAACAGTAAAAAAACTAAAAATACAAAAAACAAACAATAAACGTCTCCTTCGGGATTCTTTTCTCATCACATTCACTTTGAAAACAAGAACTCGCTTCTTCTGTCTAATGCAAGACAGTTAACACTCGAGCCAGACGAGTCATACATTTGAGCATAGACAAGCAAGCAGTTCACCATAAAATCATCTAAGTCTCTTTGAGTCGAACTACGGTGTTCTGATTTCCTCATTGCACGAGAGGATACGTAGGCATAACTTAATAGTTATCGAACAAAAGTCTCTTTGTCTCCCCCTATCCTCCTCCCAGTTTTCTCTTTCCTTAGCCTCAGTTTTGAGTATTCACTTTCTTCTTGCACTGACACTCTGTACATCCTTTTCTCCCTAGATTTTTATGCACAGTTCATCACATACGCTATCCCCTTTTAAACACAATCTAGTATGCGTGGATCCCGTCAAGTACAACGGACGATCTGGGTGCTAATACCTTCCCAGGTCGTAACCTACCCCCTTACTCAGTCTCTTTGGTTCGCAATCGTCTTATCCATATCTTTCTAGGTTTATGCAGCATTACCTTTCCTTCGGGATAAAAATGCCTATCTGGCGACTCTATTCAACCTCAACATCGCCGACGGTTCGCGTTTGCACCGGGATGAAAGTCCGGGGAGCGACAGCTCGACGACTCTGTTGGGGATTATCTTTGCAACCAATGCTTCTGGTTCTCTTGTGGGTTTCTCCTAACACTTGTTTGTTTGTGTTTATTGGGGGTGTTATGTGCTATTTGTGTTTATGTTTTTTGCTTTATTTATTGCTTCATGTACAGCTTTATTTATTGCATTTACTTTATCGCTTTCATTTACTGCTTTCTGCATTTCATTTATTATTATCAAATCATTATGCTGGATTTCTGGTTTGCATTGGTGGGAGGGGTATTCCAGTGAGAAAGGTCCAACACAAAGGCCTGAGTGACACATAGGATTAGAGTGGTTTTGTATTCTTTCCCATTCCATTTCGGTCTGGTGCGGGAATATGAAAACACGGTTCAAACATGGGTTTCCTTTTGAGAACTCTGTGCTACGGATTTCCTGTAGTGCTAGGGCTATCTGAGAAGCCTGCTAAGTCTGGATGACCTTTTTAGATGACCTTCAGCATCTGAGGTGAATTAGAGGAGGATCCTTTATGATTAGGGTAAACATTGTACCTCCGGGTTAGAAGTGTTTCAACTTCTCATAATAGATCCAAATCTGAGGATCATTGTTCTAGAACAATACATGTGAGTGGGTTGGGTTGTTTACAGGTTTGCAGGAACCCTTGACCTCAACATACCTTGCTACTGGAATTTTTTTTAAGGTTGTACTATTTTGGACTGATTCTTTGAAACCCTAGACTATTGACTCTTTATTTGAGTCCCCCACCCGGTTACTGGTTCTCAAGCCTCCATCCAAAACTCTGAACACTCAAGGATCCCACCAGAGGAAACTGATAATCCAACACATGATCATAAACCCTTGCATATCATAAGCATACATCATATTGCATCATTTAACATTTGTCTATTTGTTTTACAGGGTATCCATCTTCCTTTGGTTTAGTTTGACTGTTCTTCTGCTCAGCTTATTTGCTTCAACACTTCTTTATCTATCTTCTTCAACTATCTTCTTCAGTTATCCTCTTCAGTTATCTCCTTCGACACACATCTTCAACATGGATTCAACCAGGAAAAGCAACATCACCTACCACTTCTTTGAGTATCCTCTAGCAGGCATCAGGCAGATGCAGGCCCTTATCAGCCCTGATCATGTTCCCTTATTCAGAGAACATTATGGTGAAATCCTGGACATGATCGTGGACCTGGATGCATCACAGAGGAGCATGATTCACACCTGTCTTTAGTTTTATGACCCTCATCTCTGTTGTTTCACTTTCCCAGATTTTCAGATAGGTTCTTTGCTGGAAGAATACTCTATGTTATTGGGTGTCCCTATTAGAAGAGGAATTCCTTTCAATCCTGAAATGAATCCCCCAAAGAATGAAGACATAGCCATAACATTACATCTGGAAGCAACTGTCATTGATGAGCACATGACTTCCAAAGTTGGAATCCCATGCATTCATCTGGATTTTTTTATTACTCGGGCTACAAAGCAAGCTGCAATAGGGAATTGGGAAGCTGTCTGTGCTCCTAGCCCTCAACATTTATGGTATCATTTTGTTTGCAGACGAGCCTAAGTTTGTAAGCAAGAATGCCATTCACATCTTCATGCTAAAGAACCTGGTTCCCACCTTGTTAGGAGACTTTTATTACTCAGTTCATCAGAGGAATGAGAAACAGAGAGAAAGACTGGTAAGGTGTTGTGCCCCTCTCTTCTACAGTTGGTTGATGAAGCATATGCCAAAGACGGAAGCTTTCTTGAACCCACATCAGACAAGGAATTGGGCTAAGAGGATGATTATCCTTACTTCAGAAGATATCAGATGGTGTACTCAGAACACCAAGGGCCGAGACATAATAACAAGTTGTGGGCAATACCCAAATGTGCCACTTATTGGAGTAAAGGGTTACATCAATTACAATCCTTTACTTTTCAAGAGACAGTTGGGGTATGCCTTGGTACATCCACCTAGGGAGCAGGACTTAGCAGAGTCTCTTTATTGTGCTGTTCAGAACAATCATGCCATTTTCCGACAAGCAGCCTGGGCTTGGGACCACATACAGACTAAAGGAACTGCTATTATGGGGAAATGAAACAACATAGCCTCTGCTCGGTACACTGAATGGTCATGCATCAAAAGACAGATTACTCGTATGCCATTCACCCTGGAGGATGTACCAGGACCATCAACAATTGAGCCCATAGCTATAGTCAGTCTGGAAGAATTTGAGAAGATGAAAGAAAGGAATGCCCAGCTGGCTGAAGCTTTGAAGAAGGCCTTTTGGGAAAGGAATGATGGTTGTCTAGACATTGAAAGGTTAAAGAAGCTACATATCGAGCATGTAACCAAAATGGAGAATACTGAAGACTTCATCAGGAAATCCCGAGCAGGAGAACTTGTGTTGAAGAATGCATGCAACGAAGAAAAGATTCAAAGGGCAAGAGCTTAGCATTATCTGGAGGAGAGTCAGGATAGATGGGTCAGGATAACTGAGGCTCGTCTAAAAGAAGACCAGAAGATGCAAGCCAAGATAGAGCAGTTAGAGTCTAATGAGAAAAGAAGCCAATAAGCACTGCTAGCAACTCAGAAGGAAATCTCAGAATTGAAACTTCGGGCGGGGTTAAAAAGATCCAAAGAACAAGATAAGTATCAGAATATGACAAATGTCATTGCAACAAGAAACCTTCTCATCAGAACTATTACAGAGCACCCAGTTGGACCCGTGATTGATGCTCTCCTGAAGGAAGTCAGGGAGGATGCATATGGATTGGATGTCTGATTTCTTTTGTATTTGTTTTTGTATTTTGACTCGCCATGGGAGTTTGTTTTGTTGTATTCGTGAACTGATTGTATTATAGTTTATGTATTATTGTTGTATTTCAACTCGCCATGGGAGTGTTTGTTTTTGTTGTATTCATGAACTGGTTGTATTTTGGCATTACCACTTGTACTTTTATGGTTATGAACTGGATTTTCTTATGGACTTCGTTTGCTTCAAACATCTTTATCTCCTTCAAGAGGTCTAGAAGGTCAAAACCAAGAACCAAATCGGATACCCTCGAAAGACAAATAGGCATATTGCATTGCATTCTGACATACCTTTTGTTTTTACAGGTGATTTTGTTGTTGTCTTATCACTTTGTTGATTGTTTCAGGAAATATTGCTCGCAGGAGGGTCTTTCCCGTCAATCGCATCCACAAATATCCAACTCGACACAACCTTTCGGGCCTACAAATGGATCAGCTACAACAGGATCTGACAGATGTAAGGTCCCACATGACTGATGTGAGGACAAAAGTGAGGACTCAGATGAATCAATTCATGGTTGTGATGACTAGAATGGCACAGACCCAGGAAAGATTGAGGGAGTTGGTCGAGCGGCAAACTCCGGAAGATAACCATGCAGGCACTGGAGGTACAAGTAACAATGCGCACGATCAGCCGCGAACGACTCCGGTAGTGTTTGGACCTGACAACAATCCTGAAGTTAATATCCTTGGGAATGGCCAAAGGAACATTGGAGATCGTATTATGCAGGAAGATCCTCAAGATGAGCAGTTTATAGTGTTAGGTGTTGGCGCAGATGAAGCTTATGATCGTCGTCTGGACGAGATATCTGAGAAGCTGAGATCCCTGGAATCGCAGAACTCCTTGGGATTTGATGTGATGGATATGGGCTTAGTTGAAGGGGTAAGGATTCCCCACAAGTTCAAACCCCCATGTTTTGAGAAGTATAATGGTACCTCATGTCCTCGTACCCATTTGCAATCTTTTCTGGGAAGATTAAAAGCATATACCATGGATGAGAAACTGTGGATGTTTTACTTTGAAGACAGTTTAACTGGGGCATCCAGAGAGTGGTATTCACACTTGTCAAGGGCTATTGTCAGGAACTGGAAAGATTTAGCCGAGGCCTTTATACGCCAATATCAGTACAACCTGGATATGGCACCCAATAGGACCCTTTTGATGGGTATGTCTCAGTCCAGCCACCTATGTCCGAAAGGGAAATGGCTGATATGTTTATGAATACCTTGCAAGGGACCTACATTGATATACTTGCTGCTTTCTCTTCCACTAGCTTTGCTGATGTGGTCATAGCGGGAAAGAGAATTGAAAGTTTGCTGAAGATGGGCAAGATTTTTGATAATGGTGTTAGCTCTAGCAATGCAAAGAAACCCTTCTCAAGACCTCGAAGGACAGGGGAAACCAATGCAGTACATGTTAATAGAGGTAGACCCTAGTACTTGCAAAGATCAGTAGCTGCAGTCACCATCCTTACTCCAGCACCTCAGCAACAACAGTATCCTCAACAACAACAAAGATCTTACAACAACAACAACCAGCAGCAATGTCCTTTCTAACAAAGGCCTTCTCAGATTAATAGGGTGATCGATCCCATCCCGATGCCCTATGCAGTCTTATTCCCGCAACTATTGAAGCTTAACCTGACTGAACTGAGGACTTTGGCTCCACTAGATCCTCTGAATCTTCCAAGGAATTATGAAGTCAATGCCAGATGTGCTATTCACTCCAATGCACCTGGTCATTCAACAAAGAAGTGTAGGGCCCTGCACATGAAAGTCCAAGATTTGATTGACTCCAAAGCTTTGAATTTTGCACCTCCACCAAATGTCACAAGGAATCTAATACCAAACCATGGTGAGCCAAAGATCAATGTCATTGAGGAGGACCAACCAACAATTTTGATTGATGACATTGCAAGTATTCAAACACCACTGGCCGAAGTAAGAGCTCAGTTATTGAAGTGCCAAGTGTTTCCGGGTTGTGAGGCCCATTGTGAAGCTTGCAAAGTTTCTGCCAATGGTTGTGCAAATCTAAAGAATTGTATTAGCAGTATTATCGGAAAAGGCATCCTGCAAATCACATCAACAGTTCCATCTTCTACTACTGCAACACAAATCTCTTCTACAACTCCAACAAAAGTCATTTCAACATAATCGACTACAGCAATAGCAAACACCAGTGACGACATCTCAACGGTTACCATCTATTATGATCCAACAACCATCCATGTTTCAGATTCTTTCAACAACAACTTTCAACAACACCCTCCTCAACATCAATAACTTCCTGCACCTGCACCATCTTCAATCAGACCTCCTATCACCATCTACTATGATCCACATACTATCACAACTCCTTCTTCTGCTGCAATTAGTCTGGTGACCATCACAGTGCCTAGGCCAATTCCCTATGATAACAACAATGCCATGCCTTGGCATTATGGTTCGGATCTTTACTGCCACGGAAGGAAGATCACTCTTGACTCCTCAACATCTGCACCATAAATTGACAATGTCGGGGGAGGCAGAGGCTTCACTCGGATCGGACGTATTTTTGCTTCACAGTTTCCCAGGGTCAATGCTAAAGCAGAAACTGCTGCCAAAGCAAAAGGCAAAAGTGTGGTGCCAGAAGAACCAGCTGCAAAAGAAACTCAGAAGACACCCTTTGATCAGGATGTAGACGAGTTTATGAGGATTATCAAAAGAAGTGATTACAAAGTTGTGGATCAACTCCACCAAACACCCTCCAAGATCTCCATATTATCTCTGCTCATGTGTTCCGAGGCTCACCGGAATGCACTACTCAAGGTCTTACACGCAACTTATGTGCCTGAAGAGATCACGGCCAATCAGTTATAAACGGTGGTCGCAAATGTCAATACTAGTCATGGACTAGGTTTCACCAATGCTGACTTGACTACGGAGGGGCGTAATCACAACAAGGCGTTGCATATCATTTTGGAATGTAAAGTTGCTGTACTTTATCATGTCCTTGTTGATACCGGATCATCACTCAATGTGTTGCCAAAGAAAGCTTTAGTCAAGCTAGAGCATGATGGTCTTGCACTCCGTCCGAGCAACCTAGTTGTCAGAGCTTTTGATGGTTCTAAGAGATCGGTTCTCGGAGAGATTGAGCTGCCTGTGGTAATTGGCCCACAAGTTTTCAAAAATACCTTCTATGTGATGGACATACAGCCTGCTTACAGTTGTTTGTTGGGTCGACCCTAGATCCATGTTGTCGGCGCGGTAACATCGACCCTTCACCAGAAGTTAAAATATGAGTAGGAAGGCCAAATTATCACCATCTGTGGAGAAGAAGACATCTTTGTCAGTCACCTGGCTACATACAAGTACATAGAGATGGATGGGGAGATCCATGAAACCATGAGTCAGGGTTTCGAAGCTTTAAACGTCAACGAAGCTACAACTGAGGTGTTTGCTGCATCCCAAGAGGAAAGGATGGGCACCTCAATTGCTTCCTACAAACAGGCTCGGAAGGTTGTGGAAGAAGGGAATGCCCAAGGCTGGGGCAAGCTACTGAAGGTTCAGATAAAAGAAAACAAATTTGGTTTAGGTTACAGACCATCTCGACAAGTTCCAGAGGAGGCTGCTGAAGCTCCCAAGTTTATAAGTGGGGGAATGCTGACCCCGAATGTTGTCAACACTTTGAAAGACGAGACTGAGAGCGACTACAACCTGGAAAGCTGGATCCGTCCAAGAGTCCCGGGCCAACAAGTCCTCAACTGGTATTCCCAGGAAATTATTAGGGTTACTGCTGCAGAGTAATTATTATTTCCTGTTTTAAGCATGCATCAAAGCCCTGCATCTTGCCCAAGATGTCGGGACTCATTTTGTAATAGGGCCATATGTATTTTGTGCAAATTGAATATTAATGAACAATGGACGTCTTTTTGCAAACAATCTTTTTCTCTCACTGCCTTTTCATTTTTGTTATTTTCGCACAAAACAATAAATGACAATGTTTTTCTTAGTAAAAACTTCATTCACTTTTCCTAAACAAGATAAAATCAATCACTAAAATGAACCAAATATCAACCCTTGCAAAGATAGCCCTCCAGATTGCACCGACAACGACACTGCTATGACCTCGTATGACTTCGACAATCCGATTAATCAAGCAGATGAAGGGGTTGAAGAAGACTACGATTTACTTGAAGAGCTAGCCAGGTTATTGAGGCAAGAGGAAAAGGTGATTTCTCCCCATCAGGAGGAGGTTGAGACTATCAATCTTGGTACCGAAGAAGATGTGAAAGAAGTGAAGATTGGGACCAGTCTGCAAGCTCTAGTAAAAGAACAACTTATCAGTATGCTGCGAGAATATGTTGACGTGTTCGCTTGGTCCTATCAAGATATGCCGGGTTTGGATACAAATATTGTCATGCACAAGTTGCCATTGAAAGAAGATTATCTGCCAGTTAAACAAAAGTTGCGCCGTACTCGCCCAGACATGTCCATGAAAATCAAAGAAGAAGTACAAAAGCAGTGGGACGCCGGTTTTCTTGCTGTAACTAGTTACCCACCTTTGGTTGCTAACATTGTACCAGTACCTAAGAAGGATGACAAGGTGCGTATGTGTGTTGATTACCGGGATCTGAAAAGAGCAAGCCCGAAAGATGATTTCCCATTACCTCACATTGATGTATTGGTATACAACATAGCTCAGTTCTCGGTATTTTCCTTTATGGACGGATTTTCTGGATACAATCAGATCAAGATGTCACCTGAAGACATGGAGAACACAACCTTCATCACACCATGGGGCACGTTCTCCTACAAAGTAATGCCGTTTGGTTTGAAGAACGCTGGTGCAACATATCAACGGGCTATGGTAACATTATTCCACGAGATGATCCATAAAGAAATTGAGTGCTACGTGGATGACATGATTGCCAAGTCCCAAACAGAGGAAGGCCATTTGGTAAACCTGTTGAAATTATTCAAGCGTCTGAGGAAGTATCAGTTAAGGTTAAACCCCCAATAAATGCACATTCGGGGTACGTTCTGGTAAGCTGTTGGGTTTTATTGTAAGCGGAAAAGGAATTGAGGTTGATCCTGACAAAGTAGAAGCAATTCAGGAAATGCCTACGCCTAAGACTGAGAAAGAAGTTCGAGGGTTCTTAGGTAGATTGAACTACATTTCAAGGTTCATATCTCATATCACTGCAACCTGCGAGCCCTTGTTCAAGCTGCTAAGAAAAGAACAACCAGTCAGGTGGAACGATGATTGTCAGAAATATTTCGACAAGATCAAAGAGTATTTGCAAGAACCTCCAATTCTTATGCCTCCAGTTGAAGGAAGACCTCTAATAATGTACTTGACAGTATTAGATGAATAAATGGGGTGTGTGTTGGGCCAGCATGACGAGTCTGGTTGAAAAGATAATGCAATATACTACCTAAGCAAAAAGTTTACCGACTGTGAACAACGTTATTCACTGCTCGAGAAAACTTGTTGTGCTTTAGCGTGGGCTGCTCGCTGACTAAGACAGTATATGTTGACTCATACTACCTTGTTGATCTCAAAGATGGACCCCGTCAAGTACATATTTGAGAAGCCAACACTTACCAGAAGGGTTGCAAGGTGACAAATGATTCTGACAGAATATGATATTCAGTACACCTCTCAGAAGGTCATGAAAGGCAGTGTATTGTCTGACTATCTGGCTGAGCACCCCATTAATGACTACCAGCCTATGAGATTTGATTTCCCTGATGAAGACATCATGTTCTTAAAGTCAAAAGATTGTGAAGAGCCTATTCACATTGAAGGGCCTGATCCAGAAGCAGCATGGACTATGATGTTCGATGGGCAGTTAATTATAACGGTCGTGGAGTTGGTGCAATTCTTATTACACCCAAAGGAGTCCATCTGCCTTTCTCAGCAAGGCTCACCTTTGCCTGCACTAACAACGAAGCAGAATACGAAGCTTGTATCATGGGTCTTGAGGAGGCCATTGACCTCATGATCAAAACCTTGAATGTATTCAGAGATTCAGCTTTGGTGATCAACCAAAATAATGGCAAGTGGTATACTCATCAAGAGCATTTGGTTCCCTACCGTGACTATACGAGGAGATTGTTGACTTTCTTTACAATGGTCAAGCTTGAATTATCCCTCAAGATGAGAATCAGTTTGTAGACTCCTTGGCCACTATTTCATCTATGATCAAAGTACAGACTTCCAACTATGTGCCTTAGATTTTAGTATCCAGACTGGACCGACCGACATATGTCTTCTCTGTGGACACTGTCATTGACAACAAACATTGGATCTACGACATCAAATTCTTCTTGGAAACTCAGACATACCCACCCGGGGTATCGTCTACTGATAAAAAGACATTGAGAAGGCTAGCCGACAGTTTCTTCCTCAATATTGATGGCTCCCTATATAAGCGAAACTTCGACATGGTCTTGCTCAGTTGTGTTGACAAAAAGGAAGCAGACCTGCTGATGCATGAAGTGCACGAGGGTTCTTTCAGTACCCATGCCGAAGGACATGCAATGGCGAAGAAATTGTTGAGATAATGTTACTATTGGATCACAATGGATGCAGACTATTGTGCCTATGCCAGGAAAATGCCATAAATGCCAGATCTACGCAGACAAAGTGCATGCGCCTCCAAATCCTTTGAATGTATTATCTTCACCCTGGCCCTTCGCCATGTGGGGCATTGATATGATTGGAAAGATCGAACCAACTGCTTCAAATGGTCACAGATTCATCCTGGTAGCCATTGATTACTTCACCAAATGGGTTGAAGCAGCTTTGTATGCAAATGTCACCAGGAAAGTGGTAGCCCGATTTCTGAAAAGGGATATCATTTGTCGATATGGAGTTCCTGAGTGAATCATTACTGATAATGGTTCAAACCTTATCAACAAGATGATGGCAGAACTATGCCGGGATTTCAAGATTCAACATCACAACTCTTCTCCTTACAGGCCAAAGATGAATGACGTTGTTGAGGCGGCTAACAAGAACATTAAGAAGATTGTGCAAACGATGGTAGTCACATACAAAGACTGGCATAAAATGTTATCATTCGCCTTGCATGGGTATCAAACTTCCATCAGAACATCTACCGGGGCAACACCTTATCAGCTTGTGTATGGTATGGAAGCAGTCCTACCTGTTGAAGTTGAATTACCTTCCTTACGGGTAATGATGGATGTAAAACTGGACGAAGCAGAATGGGTCCGATCTCGTTATAACCAACTGAACCTGATTGAAGAAAAGAGATTAGCAGCTATCTGTCATGGTCAGTTATATCAGAAAGGGATTAAGAAAGCCTTCGATCAAAAAGTCAGACATCGGGACTATCAAGTGGGAGAGCTTGTACTGAAAAAGATCCTTCCTCCTCATACAGACCACATGGACAAGTGGACGCCAAACTATGAAGTCCCTATGTGATAACTAAAGTCTTCTCGGGTGGAGTACTGATGCTCGCAACCATGGATGGTGAAGACTTCCCGTCTCTTGTGAATTCAGATGTAGTTAAAAAATACTTCGCATAAATGACCCAATGGACATAAAAACAGAATGTAAGTCCAGGCAAAAAAATAGGCATCTCGGCGAATCAAAAACAAAATAAAAGACTCGGGCAAAAATAAGGGAAAAAATAAAAAAATGTACACCCGCTGATTTGAAAAGCCACATCGGACAACTCAGGCATAAAACGGGTATCCCGGTGGATTGAAAACTTGAAAAGGCAATCCACGCTAAATCAGGGAATAAGCGAACAACTACATTCTGAATTCGTCTGTATCACTCACATAACATGGAAAGCTTCGAAAGGACAAAGCGTCGGTCAGAATCAACTTTCTTCAGAAAGCAAGATCAGAAGAGCGTTCAGGTCCTACAGGTCATAGAAAAAGAAGATTGGAGCGTCAACATTGCCGAATAGGACTTTTATTTTCTCAATTTTATAGCAATCTCCTCATTTCAGGGATTAGCTTCCTCATTGTACTCACCTGTTCAGGGCACACAAATCAATAAAGTCAAATATTCATTCACACTTTGTTTTGTACCTTTTTGTTTTGTTTGCAAAATGTCCAAAGTCCGTAATACAACATTTGCATGAAAACATATAAGCCATTTTCAATAAATTCTTGCAGGAAATATGTGTTCTTAAGCGAACCTAACTCCTATAATGGAATCCGGTTGAGGATACCTCAGGGAACTCATGTGTTTCCTTTGTTTGACAGGTTGCAGGTACTCAAGACGGACAACCTTTCACAGCATGGGGCACATCAGGCACTATATCCCCAGCCAAGCCGGCAGTCACATCATCAGAAGGACTACTTGACGAAAGTATTCCCCCTCGAAGCTTTTTTATCCCCTCACAGTATCCCCACAAAGTTGATCCTCCGACAGATTACTTCCCAAAAGTTCTCTCCTCCCCAAGCAAGATTTCCAAAGCAATGCCTAAATCACTCTTCCCCAGCAAGTTGCCAGATTTTCTCATCCGCAACATTGGATCCCCACAGAGTTCTTCCCCCAAAGTTCTCTAGACAGATCGTGCAGTGGTCCTTTCTCCCCACAGATCGTCCAGTGATCCGTTCTCCCGGCAGATTTCAGATTGCGGATCTTGTTTCTCTCATTTGCATAATCATAGCATTCACATCATTCATCACCAAACAGAGCGTAACATTTTGTCTAATACGGAGCATTACGGCAAAAATCAAACATTTGCATGATCATAAGCCGGGTTCGAGCCAGTCACCTGCAAATACCAAGATCACTCCTCTTGCATTACGCAAAAACTTATCCCCTGCATATAAAAGACAAAATATTATTTTTCACTCTCAATATAAATACTTGTACATACTTATACACAATCCTTCTGATACGCGTCCGTATCCTACTAATACATAAATCTTTGATACTCGTCCGTATCTTACGCATCTCCCCAGCAGATCAACATCCGTCCGTGTTCCTTGTTCAAACAGTTGATACTCGTCTGTATCACCACTCCTTAAACACGCGTCGTCGTTTGTTTCTATCATGGTCCTAAGGATACTTGTCTGTATCTTTAATCTATACACACCATCGAAACACTTATACCATTTTATTTTTAGGGATTAAACACTCGTCCGTGTTTATCTATCCCCAGAAGTCGCCAACAAAACAACTTTCTATCCGACATTCATCCAATGTCGTGATATCTTTTAGCAGCCGTACCCTGCTAGGTGATCGTCCTTCACCTTTTGATGACCGTACCTCATCATTCATCCAATGGCCGTCCCCATCGTCGATCTTTTTATTTGACATTCATCCTATGTCGTGATATCTTTTAGCAGTCGTACCCTACTAGGTGATCGTCCTTCACCTTTTGATGATCGTACCTCATCATTCATCCGATGGCCGTCCCCATCGTCGATCTTTTTATCCGACATTCGTCTTATATCGTGATATCTTTTAGCAGCCGTACCCTGCTAGGTGATCGTCCTTTACCTTTTTATGACCGTACCTCATCATTCATCCGATGGCCATCCCCATCGTTGATCTTCATATCCAACATTTGTCCTATGTCGTGATATCTTTTAGCAGCCGTCCCCTGCTAGGTGATCGTCATTCACCCTATTGATGACCGTCCCTCATCATTCATCCGATGGCCGTCCCCATCGTTGATCTTCCTATCCGACATTCGTCCTATGTCGTGATATCTTTTAGCATTCGTCCCCTGCTAGGTGATCATCCTTCACCCTATTGATGACCGTCCCTCATCATGGATTTATTTATTCTTCACCCGATGGTCGTCCCTGTCGCGGTATCTTTATTCTTCAGCCTGACGGTCGTCCATGTTAGTGCTTTTAAATCCCTAGTAAAGTCGCCTTTCTTTACCCGATGGTCGTCCCCGTAGAGAATTCTTTATTCCCCAGCATGATGGTCATCCCTGTCAGTGCATTTCTCACCGTTTTTATTCCCCAGCAGTCGTCCTCTGCTGGATGGTCGTCCTCCGTTGCTATCATTTGATATTTAGTCTATACTGTCTATTACAATTTATATCCCTTTTCTTCTTATAATAAAGAGTGCAAATTTTGGTCTGTCTTGGTATTCAACCACAAGTTATCTTGTTTGTCTGTTAAGCCAGGCATTTACATCCTACACAGCTAACTCAGGCTTGAATAGGGGCAGCTGTAAACACCCCAAATTTTACCTCTCTTTTTTCTCACACCTTGGCTTATGATCCTTCATATTGCATTGTAGAAGCATACCATCTTACACTGCATAGCTACTCATTGCATAGCTGCATAGCTAGGGTTTGTGATCAGGTGAACCCAAGAAGGGGTCTGAGCAATCTCAAAGGCCTTGAAGCATGCCAAGAGGGTCCTTGAGTGTTCTATGGTTGTTTTGTACCTCCAAGGGTTCTTTGAAGTCAAGAAATCACAAGGGATTGCATAGATGTCTAGGCAGGCTAGGAGCTCCTACACAGATGACCTAGAAATTAGGGTTTTGGGTTTGAGGCCCTTACACTCAAATTTTTTGGCCATTCTTGATTCTATTGGTCTATATATGGTATAAGTAGCATGTGTATGAAATTTGATGCAAAAATTCACTGTGGAAGTCATATGATCAAGTGGTAACTTGTTGTGCAAGAAAAGTCAGAATTAGGGCATCTGAGGCCTCCATCAAGGGTACCAAAGGGTCATATTCACCATTTTGAGGTCCTATGATCTTTATTTGATCTTAGGAATGCTTGGAAGTTCACAAGATTGAAGAATTTTGAGCCATTGCAAAAGTTGCCATTTTTGGACATGACTTGTAATGAAAACTTTCCATTTTGGGAAAGATCTTCAGCCTCCTTTTTCTTGATCAAAAAGGCCTAAAATGAATTTTCTTCAAACATGAACGTTGTAGATTAGATCTTCCCATTTTCAAAAAGTACAAGAACTCCTCTTGATTCATCCCAAAACTCAAGTTATGATGGATCAAAGTTGGCAAAAATCCCATAATTTTCAAGTCCATGTCAAAGGGAGAAATGTGCAAAATGGTATTTCAGGCCTTTATGTGACCTCTAATCCACTCAAATACATCATGCCATGATCAAACAACTTCTCAAGATCAGAATTGGGCCAAGAACTTAGGGTTTTCATGACTTTCTTCTCAAGAAATGTCAAAGTAGTGAAAATGCAAAACCTTAGAAAACTCATTATCCAAGCTACACAACTCATAACATTTGATCCAAAGGCTCTCCTTGAAACCAGCTGAAACAACTCAAGCTCTCAAATCACTTCTGCCATGGCCCATGCTTCAAGTACACAAACTTTGACTTTTTTGCCATTTGAGCCATACCAATCCCACAATGCATATCCACTCCTCTAACCTATCTCAATTGTTTATGCATTGCCTAAAGATCATAAAACATAAGACACAAGAGCTCAGAGAAGGCCAATCATTAGATAACAAAATCCCTCAAAAACTTCCTCTCTTCGATTCTCTCAAACCAGCCATCAAACTTCCAAAATTCTTTCACCAATCAATCATATATCATCCATAGAACAAGAATCAACCATCAAAATGGCATGAAACACCACATATCAAAACCTCCATTTCTGCTACATCAGAACTGAACCTCAAAAACCAGCCACTTTCAAAGCATTCTAAGCACCCAACTAGCTTCAGGAGGTCCAAAGGAGGCCATTTGCACAAGGGGAGGCTCTGAAAGCTCACATTGGCAGGTCACCAACTCAGGTACACTCAAGAACACTTTGTCTCAAAGCTTTGATTTTTTGTTATAAAATGAAAATGCATGCTCTAGGGATCATGTAGATGCTTTTAGAATAAAAAATGATGAAGAAATGAGCATTTTATGAACTTCTGAAATTTTGCCTGTGTTCTTTGATTGCTTCGATTCTGCTTGTTCATGTGTTATAAATGATGTTTGATGATTGATTCGTGTTCCTGGGGGTGTGGGGAATGTTTATGGGCAGGTTAGATGTTTAGTAGAGGCCTAGGGAAGAAGTTAGGGTTGGGGCTGGCCGGAGAAGATGATCGGAGCTTATCTCCGGTCACCTAAAATTCATTAGGGCTAATTAGGGTTAGCATTGCCAGATTGAATATCAGCCTTAGGATCTATTTTTAATTAGTGTACGAATGGTCCAGATTTATCATTAAACCATAATTATAATTAATTAATTTAATCCTAATTAATTAACTCAGACTGAACCATAGCCATTGGATCACGCGCGTAAGCAAAGTTTAAATCTAATCCCATAGATCCTCATACATTTGGTCTTGCTGACTCACACCTTGGGCCCTTGATCCATTCTCCTTGCAATCTTAGCCATCTGATCTGATTACTTTGCATTTTTATTTTCTTTTATTTCATTTTATTTTCTTTCATTTATTAAAAATAGTAAAACATTTTCAAAAATTCTGATTTTTTACACCTTCACTCAAAATAATTTTCAGAAACCAAAAACATTTTTATTTTTAATTTTTGCATTAAAAATCTATTTTTAAATAATTTAATTGTATAATTTAATTAATTAATTCATTTTAATTAATTAAAAATACTTTTAGGTATTTAAAAATCACCAAAAAAATCATGAAGTATTCTTATATATTTAGAACAATTTACAAACTCATTTTACAAATTTCTTTTAGGGTTTGATCATGTTTTGACAATTAACCATGAATTAGGGTTTCCAAATTTCTTATCTTTCTAACCCTAACTTCAAAAATTCATTTCTGATCAACCAAGATGAGTTTGTGCATGGTTCTTTTTGCATCCTTTCATAATTTGCATGTAGTATCTAGGGTATTTAACTCATATTTTTGCATTGCATTTTCTATTTGTTTGGCATTTTGCATGAAGAAGTACCCAAAACCCTAGCTTAACTTAGAAAAACCATAACTTGACTTTGGTTTAGCTTCTGACTTCCATCTTTGGGGAGTGATCTTATGTGTGTTTAGGGTTCATTTGGTTGCAATTTCAATTTTTTATCATGTGTTTTGCTTCTGTTTTGATCATATGCATCTCATACTTTCTTAAAACCCTAATTTGCCATGTTCACTTGCATTCATCTTTGCATACCTTCATCATGAGAACTTGTCATGACATCTCATGCATTTGTATGTCATTTTAGACACCTTAGGACATGTGTGAACATTGGTTGATCATTGTTGCATCCATTTAGTATGTTTTGCATCCATTACTTCTTATGTGTATTCATGTGGTTTCAAGCTTCTAACATGCTTTCCTTTGCATCTCATCTTTTGTATGATCATACATAAACATTATACATGTCTTTGCATCATTTCATAACACATTTGCATTATGTTTTCACTTCTGGTCTTTATCATTGCATCTTCATTTGCCTTACTTCCTTTTGTTTCACATCTTATGCATTCATACTAACCATTTCAGGGGCTTAAGGTAAGTTGTTTGGGATGTGGATTTGCCTCCACATCCAACCTCTTCTTATCTCTTCATTTGCATCTTTATTTATCTTTGAAGTGAGTTTGACTCACTTATTCTCTCTCTTGCTCCCTTTCTTTCTCTTAGGTTACTTAACTTCTTTAGGAAGTAAGTAACCTATTCTCCTTTCTCTTCTCTTTTCATCTGCTTCTTCTTCCTTGGTGGCCATCTGAAGACTTTCTGAAGATCTTTCTCTAAGCCTCACAAACCATAGGAATATCCAAGCATGATAACTTTAGGGTTGTACATAGTCTCCCCTAGTTTTTACCTTTGAGTCTCCTTGAGTCTTTGTTTCTCATCTCATAATCAATGCTAAACAGTTAAAGTCTTAAGACTCTTAATTAGGGTTATGCCTGTATCCTTATCTTAGGACGGAGTGTATAACTTTAATACTTAGTGTTAAACCTTTAAGTTGTTTACACCTCCTAATCAAGACACCTAATAATCATTAAGACTTAAGCTTGTAACTTGGGCCTTATATTAGGGTTACATCTCTTCCTGTTGGTTCAGAGGGACTAACCCTAGTGTTAAATGGACAAGTCCCCCTCAGGTTTAGTCTTACAAACATAAAATCCATTTCTTAATCCCACCTTTAATTAAAATCCACTTTAATAAAGGCTTGTTATATAATGATTTTAATCTCTAACCATGGATTAAGTTGAGGAGTCTTCCTCATCTTAATTGTCCTCATCTATCATCCTTCTCTTAGGATGGTGTAATGAGTTCACTAATCCTTGATTAGAGATTAAACTCATTACTTAACACTAAACAAAAATCCAAAAATATTTAATAATTACAAGTAGGTTAATGATCTTAATCCTGCATCATTAGGGCAATTAAGTTGAGATTTTCATCTCATACTTAAGTAGACTCATTATCCCTAATCAGGGGTGATATAGTGAGTTTACGACCCTTGATTAAGGCTTAAGCTCATTATCTTATGCAAAATACCAAAAATAGTAAAAAACTAAAAATACAAAAAACAAACAATAAACGTCTCCTTCGGGATTATTTTCTCATCACATTCACTCTGAAAACGAGAACTCGCTTCTTCCATCTAATGCAAGACAGTTAACACTCGAGCCAGACGAGTCATACACTTGAGCATAGACAAACAAGCAGTTCACCACAAAATAATCTAAGTCTCTTTGAGTCGAACTACGGTGTTCTGACTTCCTCATTTCACGAGAGGATACGTAGGCATAACTTAACAGTTATCGAACTAAAGTCTCTTTGTCTCCCCCCTCTCCTCCTCCCAGTTTCTCTTTCCTTAGCCTCAGTTTTGAGTATTCACTTTCTTCTTGCACTGACACTCTGTACATCCTTTTCTCCCTAGCTTTTTATGCACAGTTCAACACATACACTATCCCCTTTTAAACACAATCAAGTATGCGTGGATCCCGTCGAGTACGAAGGACGATCTGGGTGCTAATACCTTCCTAGGCCGTAACCTACCCCATACTCAGTCTCTTTGGTTCGCAACCGTCTTATCCATATCTTTCTAGGTTTATGCAGCATTACCTTTCCTCCGGGATAAAAATGCCTAGCTGGCGACTCTATTCAACCTCAACCTCCAACATCACCGACGGTTCGCGTTTGCATCGGGATGAAAGTCGGGGGAGCGACAATTTCAAGTCATCTAAGAAGTTTTTGTCTTTACAAATTTTTGTTTACATGAAAATACATAAGTAAATTCCTAGGCCTAAGTCTTCAAACCATGTCAACCGTTCACCATGTACATCTTCAAAAACCATCTCTTGCCTTGATCCATTTTATCCACCTACAAAACCAATTGGTAAGCAAGTATTGGTAATTCCAATTCAATCCAAATCATACAAGTCATGTTCAATTTCAAGTTTCCCACCAAATCCAATTAATTTTCCATATTTCATATACATTCACATATTTCAATTCAAAAACAAATAGAGTTAGCATTCATCCATACACAATCATTCATTCAATTGTTTTCCAAGTTCATATAGTTTGTTCATTCATATTTCATATTCATCATTCAAGCATACATTGTCACAGGTTGTCACTAAAGAAATAAAAAGACAAATTTCAAAAGTAAAGATGATATTCCACAAAAATGGTGTCACAAAGAGTTTTCAAAGTAATAAAATTATAAGGAAAAAAACAGCTAGACTATACAATAAAGTTCAGCAGCAGGGACCACTTTTTATCTTCACAAACAAACAAATTTCTTAGTCAAAAAATGCAGCAGACCTGCTGCAAATCCCAGCCTGCTCTGCCCTCACCCATCACTCTCAAATGCAGATTTTTTCCCTCCCAAAACTTAGCTAGCAAGTTTACAAGATTCAAACCTAAAAACCCTAATCCTTTTCTATATATATTGACTATTTTATTCAAAGCAAGGGGGAGCCAAAAAAACAAAAACAACCACATAACCATTAAAATCTAACCACAAAGGAACCTTTTTAGAAATCAAAAACCAAAAAAACACAGTTACACAAAATCAACAACAGACCATACAAAAACTCCAGCCACAACTTCATATAAATCTAACCACACAAGCCTAAAAAAAAACCAGCCACTATACATCAAGAGACCAACCCTTCATTGTTGTTCAAAAAAAAAACTGACACAACATAAACCAGCAACCTTCAAAATCAAACTTAACCGCATACTAACAGAAAAATCAACAAGAGCCATGAACAAATGAGACCTTAGCCGCCATAAAATTCATAAGAAGAAAACTCAACACAACCATTATTCACCAGAGCAATAATAAAGCAATTACAAGAAACTTGTTACCTCAAATCCAATCTCCGTCGATTTTCCATCAACCCATCATCATCTACCGCAGCCTCACCGCCATCCCCGAATCTGTCATCACCGCAGCACCAAAGAGGAAACCTAGCCAACAATATCACGCAAGAACCTTAGCCAAAAACAGAACAACAAGGGATTATAGTATTTTTCATACAACACACAATAACATAGAAATCAACAACCAAAACAACTTACCTCTCAAAATCGTGACATCTCTAAACCGCGTCAAAACTTGTTCACAAAACTACCAATCCTTATCTGCGAACCCTTCGCCTTTAATCAAAACTGAAGATCACCCACCATTGACCTGCAAACCTTCACCAAATCGGAAACAAAAATAATGTGAAGAACTGATTTCTTCAAAGAAACTTTTTTTCTCCATCACCAACAACAAAGTCACAGAAAAAAAAACCAAACTAATTATTCACAAATATCGATTAACAGACCTTTGAACACATGAACCGAAAGCCACCCCTCCCTCTAAAAGCCAGAATCGAAAATCATGAAGAAACCATCACTTCCGCCATGAACCACTGTTAACTTTCCAAAAAGAAACCAAACATCAAACCTGTACAACCACCGAAAATTGATGACCTGAAAACTTGAACCTTCATAAAAAACAATGCAAAAACTCGCGAACAACCACCCGCGAATCTGCCAAGAAATCTATCAACCAGCAAAAGCCACCGTGCTAATCTTCCGCGAACAACCACCCGCGAATCGACCACTACGAACCTTCAAATCGGGACACCAAACACGGTCCGAGCAAACCGAGAGAGAGAGAGAGAGAGATTAAGCGATACGAACAAGACGGGAGCATCACGCCATCGTTTTCACCATTTCCCGATCGAGAGATTCACAGAGGCGAATTGAAGAAGAAGCCAGATGCTGGGAAGTCACAAATTGCAAGCAGAATGTGTGACAACAGGAAACTGAACTGAAGCAGAATGCGAGGAAGTCGGAAAAGTATATTAACAACCTCCCTATCTCCGTTGGACAACCTCCGTTAGCGGTAATCCATTTCTCTTACTTTCTTTTCATAATATGTTTAGTTTGAATAAGAACATGAAATTCGTGAGAAAAAGTTTCGACTTGAGGAAAATTTTGAGGTTGAGTGAGAATAGCCCAAGAGCGTGTTGATAGAAGAGATAGATTTTCGTTATCGTGTTTCTTTCTGGAAATAATTGGGGGCTGCCAAACAACCCTAAGTTTTTCCCCTTTTGGTTACATCCACCGAACCGGACCCGGGTCATATCCGACCCGGCCGGTCTCCACCCATCGCCCCATGGGCCCAGTCCTCAGTGGACTTCTCTTAACCATTTTGTTTCTCTTTTTTGTTGTTGTAGAATTTAGGAAAGATTTCTTTAATTTTTAATTAATCTGTTATAAGATAAATCTATAAAAATACCAACGACATTCTTATTATTTTAAAATTATTTAATTTGTTGACTAATTTATTAAATTGAGTTGGGTTTAGATAATTGATATTTCCATGTTCCTAATCTCTTAACCATTTTAGTTTTTTTTTTTTGTATTTGTTTTGTTTAGTAGAAATTAGGAAAGATTTCTTTAAAACTTTTAATTAATTTGTTATAAGAAAATCTATAAAAATACCAAAAAAAATATTTTATTGTCTTAAAATTATTTAATTTGTCGATTTATTTATTAAATTGTATTTGGTTTAGATAATTGATATTTGATCGTTCTATTTATATGATATATAATTATTTTCCTTGCTCATTGTTTGGTTGTATAATGATGGTATATGACTTGTGTGAACTCGAATGTTAAACTCCGCATTATAACCAATTTGTTAAGTAACAAAACAAATACACATTTATTTTAGGATAAAAATAATTCCAGAAATAATAATTAAGTCTTGGTCCAGCGCCAAGCCAATATGCCTACATTTGCACACACGTAAGTCAGTCACTTATGTGATCACCATCCGGACTTATTACCGCGCCTAAATTATTGAACGAGGAATTGAACTTCGAAATCTAGCATTCAGCGGGTTCTTTAATGAACCACTCTTGAGGCTAGCCTTCGAGTTGTATTTCGTTTACTCCTTCGTTTCTAAAATATTAAACCCTAAATCATTCTAAAACAAATATTCAAACAATCAACTCTTAATTAACATTAAAATCGTGAAAGAACTAAACTCATGAATCTAGCATTCCTCGGGTTTTTGAATTGAATTACTCTTGAGGCTAGTCCTCGAGTTGTACTTCGTTCGCCCTTTCACACTAAAAGAATACAACTTTAAACTTACCAACAAATGCAAATCATTTCACAATTAATCAACGAATGACTGAACTCTGGAGTCAAGCACTCCACGGGTCCTTGAATGCAATCACTCTTGAGGCTAGCCCTCGAGTTGTGGTCCATTCACCTTTCATTTTAAAACACTTAACAAAGGTTAAACCCTTTTCTTTAAACGAACATTGTTTAAATCATTCTATCTCGCAAACAAGCTAGCGCTTCAGCCTCTACCGCGAGTATAAGCCAACGCTTAGCAGTAGAATGCGTTTTAAACAATCGTTCAATTAAAAAACATAAACCGTAGTTGCACGAACTACGAAGCTCTGACTTTCCCATTGCACAAGGGAATACGTAGGCACAGGGATTTTAATCCTTCACGAGCACCCTAATAAAAAACTTTAATCTTTCCCCTGTAATATTAATTAAAATACTTCCATTTCTTTAAAACGAACATATTAATAACCATTTAGAAGACAAGATTTAGATCAAAATTTAATCGCATAGTTAGCTAAGAGGTTCCCGTTGAGTACAACGGACGTGAGGGGTGCTAATACCTTCCTCTTGAGTAACCGACTCCCGAACTTAGAACTTGGTTTCGTAAACATTTTCTTATCCTTCATTTAGGTTGTATCTATATCTCCCTTTTCTCTTGTAGAATAAATAGAATTAGGTGGTGACTCTGTTGTTTCTTTCCGCGTCCCATCGCGAGGATCATATTTTTTCGAGGTACGACAGCTTGGCGACTCTGCTGGGGACCCGCTCCATGCTAGAGAGAGTCGAGCCTAACTTAGTTTTGTGTGTTTATTTGATTTGATCTTATCTTTTTGTCTTCTCTATGTTTATTATTTATGTTGTTTATTTGTTCTTTTACTATTTTCTCTTATTTGCTCGTGATATTACTTGTCTGCGGGATATTGGTGTTATATTGCAAGTAAAATCCGAGTTGTGGAAAAAGAAGAGGGAACACCTAGGTTAGAATTGGTAGTTATTAGTGTTAGTCTCCAAGAACTCGCTTCTTGAGGGCCTAGCATGAAAGCTCCCCCAGATAGTTAGACTTTTCGTAGATCTTGTCATAACGCAGCTAGCCTGTCGCGTGACCTGATTCATGAAAGGGCTGTGATTATGGGATCCACTGTTAAGAACCAGTTTCTATATTGGTAGTTGTGTAGCGTTAGTCTCCAAGGGCTCGCCTCTTGAGGGCCTAACACGATA
Organism: Lathyrus aphaca; assembly: GCA_963966055.1. Lineage (NCBI taxonomy): Eukaryota > Viridiplantae > Streptophyta > Magnoliopsida > Fabales > Fabaceae > Lathyrus > Lathyrus aphaca. The sequence goes on from OZ014524.1 coordinate 185,736,769, forward strand.
ACTCCACTCAAGGTAGACCTTATCGTTATTATTGTCAAAATGCAGCTAGCCTGCGGCAGGGCGTTAATACGATAATCGTCTGTGACCTTGAGTTTCCTTAAAACATCACCGTAGAAACCACCCCTTGTGAGCAGGATTTATAGGTAGAAAAATGTAGAACCAATCACTTACAGCCTACCTATTAAGAATGTTCCGGATTTACTTGTGACACCTTGCATCCTTGCATCTCAGCATCATATGCATCATTTTAACAAGGTCTTCAAGGAGCAAAAAGACGTCTATTGCAAACATCACAAGTTTAACCATAGACAAACTTCAGCTTATAATCCCTTTTGGAAAAGTTTTTATATTCGGATGTTTGCAATTTCTTTTTGAGTTCCTTGAAACCATCCTTGCATTGCATCCATTTGCATACCATTACATCTACACTGCATATCATTTTCTTCCCTCAGAGTAAGCTCATTCTATCCTTTGTCTTGGGTCAGCAGTTTGATTCCCGGCACGTGTCCAGAACTAAGAACCATGTCTCAAGAAATAATAGATGAACTAAGGAAAGGTCAAGATTGTTGAAAGGGGAGATTAATTCCTTGAAGAAACAGATGGAATGGGTCTTGGAAACCTTACAAGCTTTGTTGAAGAATGAGGGTCGCCCTGTGCCCATGGCTGCAACAGAAGAAGCTAATGTCCTGCCTCCATTTGGTGCTACCTCAAGTCAAGAATGTTTCCCTGTGGCAACTCCTCATCTGCCAGCCCATGGCCCTCCCCTGCTAGGTCAAAGTCAACCTCTGATTTTCAAATAAGAACCTCAATATCCCCTGGTTGTTCAATCTCAAGGTAGGAAAAAGAAGCAAAAGCGAAACAAGGGGCAGGGTCAGAACAAAGGGAATGAAGCTCACTACGAACCCATTCATCTGCCATTCAACAAGCTCTACCCGTTACTAATCCAAAATTAATTGATAACTCCTTACGCACCTGTGCCATCGCCAAATACATGGTACAAACCTGATACGAATGCGATGTGTGAATTCCATATAGGGGTGGTAGGACATGATCTGGATACTTGCCCTGAATTGAAAGTTTGGGTACAAAGGTTGATCCATAACAAAAGGTTAATCCTTGAAGAGGACCATCCAGAGGTTGAATGTGGATACCGCACTGGAGCCATGGGGCACCCTATCGAAGAATGCCAGAATTTTGAGCTCAAGTTACAAAGTGTGATTAAGTCGTTATTACCCCAAGAAGGAAGGCCAAATGCAAACAATTTGATTGTTGAGCCAGGAGATAAGGAAGGAAAGAGACCTATGAAGGTTCTTAAGGTTTCGTATCACAAAGAACAAGTCACGCGCATAACTGATTGAGTATCTTTGCTTTCTCACAAGAATAGAAGGACACCATCTTGGAATTTCAATGTTGCCACTCCTGCCGGCGGAAGCAAAAGAAAAGTAGGAGGTGGATCGAAAGGGGTGACATCCAGCATTGAGTTTGAGGAACTTAAAAGTCATCACAACAAGCGGCTAGTAGTACCTAGAGTGCCAGTAGTGCCAGCTTGTCAACGAATGAAAGGTCAGGATTCTTGCCTGGAAGGTGTCTCAAATCAGAATAACAGACAAAGGGGAAGACCTCCAACCCCTCAAATCCACATGACCTACACAGAATTATATCCTTCATTGTTGAAGAAAGGATTGGTTGTTCCAAGGCCTTTGGGTCCTCCACCAGATCCACTCCCACCAAACTACAACCCAAATGTCCATTGTTTATTCCATGATGGTGCTTTAGGGCATGATTTGGAAGGCTGATATGCCTTAAAACACATTGTGAAAGATTTAATTGAGAAGAAAATTCTTTCACTTGAAGACACTACTTCGATTATCAGGGACAATTCTCGTCCAAGTCAGCAAGCCCAAAGCCGAGGATATCCGAATCAACAACAGACATACTAACGGCAGCACGCTCCTCAGCGACGACACCAATACCCTAAGAAGCCAAAGAGACGGTTTGATCCTTTGCCAATGCCATACAGTCACATACTGCCACATTTGATTGATAGTGGATTGGTAGAGCTGAAGAAACTGTATCCAGTGATTCCCCCATACCCATCAGGCTTTGATACTCATGCCTAATGTGGTTTCCATTCCAATGCGCCAGGACATTCAACTGAAGACTGCAAAAAACTCCAGAACAAGGTTCAGGATCTGATAGAGTCAGAGTCCATCTCATTTACGCCTCAAGGTCTTCACATCAACATCAATCCTTCGTCTGGTCAAGCAGGTCCATTAGTCTATGCTATGGAAGATATTGTCAAGGATGGGCGTGAAGAGGATTGGTGCACTGACACCAATGAGCATGACGACCTATAACTCTGAAGAAGGAAGTTCATTTCCCTAAAGCTGGCATTCCCCTGTTTGTTTCAGCATTGTTGTATTTTCTTTGCATGTTGATTTTGTATTTACTTATTAGCATTTTTGTTTTTGAATTGGCAAGATTAATAAAATGATTATGCATCTTTTGAATCGATCCATTCATGTTCACTCGTTTTCTTTCATTGTTATAAAAAACAAAAATGTATTTCTCTCATTTTGTTTATCAAACTTTTATTTTAGCAAAGATTGGAGGGAGGATGATGAAAACCAGATACCTGAATTCTCCATTTGTATGCTCTCAATTAAAACCTTACCAATGATGTACAGGAATTGTTTCAAATTCCCAAACACTGGTGAAATAAGGATGATAATCCCTCGCTAACCCCGTTGAGCCTCGAAGTAAGAGTTTTTTCTTTTTCAAAAAAATATGCAAAAACCCTTAATTTCAAACCTGGGGCAGGGTAGTCGATTCAGTTAATCTGTTTACACTCAATCTTCAAGAGATTCAATCCATCATTCAAGAAGGATCAGCTACATACTTTCATTCAAACACCAAAGAAGTCGTGAAAAGCCAAAAGTTTGTAGTGCATGTTCTCTATCCTCCAATAAAATGGTAGTCACAACCGTTCAACAAAAGAATGAAGAAGGAAAAAGAAATACAAAGAAAAAGTCCGCTAAGTCAAAAACAGAAAAAGACGACTTTGGTGAAAATTAAGGAAGTCATCAAATCCTCTACAAAGCAGAGAAAAAGCAAGGTGGCTGCCATCACTTTTAAATCCTAATCCTTATCGCGCACCGTCAAAAGACTTTTGAGATATGAATGCGTATGTCAAATTAACTGAACATAGGATTGAAGTTCATCATTAAGATGGGTGGGTACAAATAACTTTTGAGCCTTGATCCTTTGTTTCATAAACTGTGAACCAAACCACGTTACAACCCTTAAAAGACCTAATTGAGGCCGGGTTTATTTTGAGAGCATACCGTAACAAGGTTGTGTTAACCTGACTCCTAACGAACTTTGTTAATCATTTGTATTGATCACTTCATCTGCCATTCCATAAATGGCTAGATCCACTTTTTTATTTTAATCAACTCCATTGTATCACTATCATACCAATAAATTGTGATTTCAAAACTTGCATAAATGTTACATTAAAATTTTCAATTTTTAATTGAATAATGTTTGTTTGCAAGTCAATTCAGCATCAATGGAATCCCAACAAACGCAGCCGGTTAGGGAATTCGACTGGGTAAGAGGAGCCCAGCCAAGGGCAACCACTTCAAGAACCAGTCAATCAATCTCTTCAAAGAGCCAGCTACTCAGAGGTTGAACCTTTTCTCAAGACTCAGACTAGAGTGACCTATCATAAGCAGTTCAAGAGTTCAATTGCCAGCCGGGCCAGAAGTCTCCCATCCCAGAGATCAGATAATCAGGGGCAAATCTCCGACATTCCAGCAATGGGGCAACCATTTCAAGGCCATGTTATGGCAGGTTGGGGTAAACTTTTTGAGGAGAGGAAAATTTCAAAACCATTGATTCAGGGGCAAGATGAATCACACAGGGGCAAGTCCTCTCCATGCCTACAAGTTATTCAAGCAGGCCTTATACAATGACAAATTTTGAGTTCAAGACGGGTGTCGGGAATCATGTCGTCATCTTTGTATCCTTTTAGAGAGTCGTCTGCAAAAGAATTATTCCATCCAATACCCATTACAGGGGCATATTTGGAAATTATATAAGTCGGTATGTCTTTCTCATGCGCTAGTCATGTCGCTTCGCTCTTGGTGTTAAGCCCTGCTACCGTCTTACTTATCGAGCATCTGCCCATAGTAGAAAAGAGTCATACCTTGCAAAACAGGCATCTGCTGACATGTAATCTACTGTCATTTTACAAGAATCTCTTTGAAGTTCAATTGTCATTGGCACAAATCTGTTAAGATGGTCGTGAAACCCTTTGCTTGCAGTCTAAGTCCATTTGATTTGGCACATACCTGTGTTTCCTGATGGGTCCTGAAGGTCTTCTTTTAACTCTTCGTTTAAGGAATTTCTAGAAGTTGGATGTTTTATCTTGCTGAAAACTCCAACATTTATTCTTATCTGTCAGCCGATCGCTTAGAGCCGTTGATTTATATTTAAGCACGTTGCTTTCTACTCCCAGTATCAGTTGGTCGCACAGGACCACTGCCCAAACACTGTGTTCGTTTTCTTTATCCTCGGTATCAACAATTACACTTGAACTTGTTGATTTATCACTTGGGATTATTCCCGACCACCGTGTCAACGTATGTTATTTTACTTCCCGACAGCCATGTCGATGACTGTTATTTATTTCTTCAACCGCCGTGTCGATGTCTGTTATTTCGTTTTCCCGACCGCCGTGTCGATGACTGTTTATTTCTTTTTTCCCGACCGCCGTGTCAACGCCTGTTATTTTATTTCCCGACTGCCGTGTCGATGACTGCTATTTATTTCTTCAACCAACGTGTTGAGTTTTGTTTTCCCGACCGTCGTGTCGATGTATGTTATTTTGTTTTCCCGACCGCCGTGTCGATGACTGTTTATTTCTTTTTCCCGACCGCCGTGTCGACGCCTGCTATTTTATTTCCCGATCGCCGTGTCAATGTCTGCTATTTTATTTCCCGACCGTCGTGTCGATATCTGCCATTTTATTTCATGACCGTCGCGTCAATGTCTGTTATTTTTATTTCCCGACCTCCGTGTCGATGTCTGCTATTTTTCTGACTGCCGTGTTGATGTCTGTTATTTTTTGTTTTCCCGACCGCCGTGTCGATGTCTGTTAGTTTATTTCCCGACCACCGTGTCAACGTCTGTTATTTTGGTTTCCCGACCGCCGTGTCGATGCCTGTTATTTTATTTCCCGACCTCCGTGTCAATGTCTGTTATTTTTCTTTCCCGACCGCCGTGTCTTTGTCTGTTATTTCATTTCCCGATTGCCGTGTCAATGTCTGTTATTTGCTTTCCCGACCGCCGTGTCGATGTTATTTTAGTTTGTTTCCCTCAACCGCCTGTTGAACTGCTTTCCCGATCATCGTGTCGATGTCTGTAATTTATTTCCTTAATCACCACATTGATTTTTGTTTTCCTGATCGTCGTGTCGATGTCATTTCAACTACCTTTTCTCAACCGCCGAATTGTTGTATTGGGATCCCCAGCAGCCACCCTTGAACTTGCTAACTTATCACTCCAGATAGTTTGTTCTTGTTTGTAGTGTTAATTGGACATATCAAGCCGTTACGTTTCACTTTGAACCATTTTCTTTCTATCCTAAGTGTCAGTCTGTTCATTAATCTTATGCTCTGGATTTTCTGTTTTGTTTTCCGTCTTTTGTTATTCTTAGCGCCAGCAGTTACACTTGAACCTGTTGATCTATTACTTTGAATACTTCATGTTTTAGTCTCTTCGTCCCCAGCATATTGTTATCCCTAGTGAGCATTCACCCTCAATTATGTTTCTTTGGATCACCATTAGCATTTATCTTCATCATACCATATTCAACATTTAAAAAAGATCAGTCTGCTAGGATTCATTGCATCCTGCATGTTCATCCCCAGTGAAACAAAGGAGTCCCTCATTAGTCCATAGCATACCATTGCATTTAGGGGCAAAATTTTCAGTTATTTCTATATTTAAATACCTTTCACTCCGATTTTATGAGGATTAACATCACTCATTCTATCCAGTGAAATTATTTAAATAGGGGCAACTGTCACACCCCAAATTTTACCCCTATTTATTTATTTTTTCCCGCATCACACATAAAAAAAAATTTCCAAGGCATTTTTCTGTTGCTTCCTATCCATTTTCAAATTGTTAATTTCTAAATTTATTAATTTCTAGTTTCTATTTTTAATTTAATTTCTATATTTTTCTATTCCTATTTTCATTGTTAAGTTTTTTTTAAAGTTTTATACCATTCCTATTTCCATATCTAATTTAAACTTCATTTTCAAGTTCAATTCAAATTCAAATCCAGTTCTTATTCATAAATTCACTTCAATTTCCCATATCTAATTTCAAGTTTTATGTTTTAGATTCTAAGTCCTTTTCAACTCCAAGTTTTATTCCAAATTTCTATGTCAAGTTTTATGTCAAAATTCTAAAATTCATTTCAAAATTCTAATCCCATTTTCTAGTTTAAGTTCATTCCTACATTTCAAGATTTATTTCCACGTCAATTCATTTTTTATTTAAAATTCAAATTTCATTCAAGGCCAATTAAAATTCCCAAGTTTCATTTTCAAATCACCATTCAATTCTTTTTCCAATTTAATTCCAACTCCAAGTATGGTGATAATTTAAGATTATAAGTCAAATTAATTTGTTCATTCTCAACACTTATTCATAATTTCCAAACTTTGTATAATTTTCTTTTCAAAGCACTCATGCTCATATTCATTCATCATGCTGTAAACACCCCAAATTTTCCCTCTCAATTTCTTATGCCTTGGCTTATGATCACACATATTGCATATCATATCATTACATCTTACATTGCATATTCACCTTTAATATCTCATTGCATCTCTACACAGCTAGGGTTTGTGATCAGATGAATCTTGAAGAGAGTATGAGGTATCTCAGAGGCCATGAAGCATGACAATTAGGTCCTTGAGTGTTCTAAGGTCATATTATACCCCCAAGGGTTCTTGAAAGTAAAAAGATCACAAGAGATTGCAGAGCCATCCAGGTAGGCTCAGGGTTCCTACACAGATGATCTAAAATTAGGGTTTTGGGTTTGAGGCCCTTACAACCAAAAGTTTTGGTCATTCTTGATTCCATTGGTCTTTATATGATATAGGGAGCTTGTGTATGAAGTTTAATGCAAAAATTCACTGAGGAAGTCATCTGATCAAGCTGTGACTTGTTGTGCAAGAAAAGTCTGGATTAGGGCATCTAAGGCCTCCAACAAGGGTCCCAAGGGGTCATCATCATCAATTTGAGGTCCTATGACCTTTATTTGGTCTTAGGAATGTTTGAAAGATCACAATATTAAAGAATTTTGAGCCATTGCAAAAGTTGCCATTTTTGGACATGACTTGTAATGAAAACTTTCCATTTTGGGAAAGGTTTTCAACCTCCTCTTTCTTGATCAAAAAGGTTTCAAATGAATTTTCTTCAGATATGAAAGTTGTAGATTGGATCTTCCCATTTTCAAAAAGTAAAAGAACTCCCCTTGATTCATCCTAGAACTCAAGATATGGCAAGTCAAAGTTGGGAAAAATCTTGTAATTTTCAAGTTCATGTCAAAGAGGGAAATGTGAAAAAGTGAATTCCAGGCCTCTACATTACTTCTAATCCACTCAAATACATCATGGCATGATCAAACAACATCTCAAAGTCAGAATTGAGCCTTGAACCAAAGAATTCCATGACTTGTTTCTCAAGAAATCACAAAGTTGCAAAATTGCAAAACCTATGCAAACTCTTGATCCAAGCCATATAACTCACAACATTTGATCCTAAGGTTCTCCTTGAAGCCAGCTGAGGCAACTCAAGCCCTCAAATCAGCTCTGCCATGACCCATACCTCAAGTACACAACTTTTGACTTTTTGGCCAATTGAGAAATGCCATTCCCACAGTGAATATCTACTCTTCTGACTCATTCCAATTGTTTATGAATTGCCTAAGGATCATAAAACAAAACACACAAGAACTCAGAAGACACACACACTCAGATTGCACAAAAATTCACAAAAACTTCCTCTCTTTGATTCTCCCAATCCAGCCATCAAACTTCAAAAATTCCTTCACCAATCAACCACACATCACCCATAGAACAAATCTCACCCCTCACAATGGCCTGAAACACAACACACAAGAATCTCATTTTCTGCCATATCAGAATTGAACCTCTAAAAGTAGCCAGTTTAAACTCCATTCAAGCATTCCATTAGCCTCAGGTGGTTCAAAGGAGTCCATTTGCACAAGAGGGAGGCTCTGAAAGCTCACTTTCAAAGGTCTCCAGCTCAGGTATAGCTCAAGAACATTTTTCTCAGAACTTCATTTTCTTGTTACAAAATGAATCTTCATGTTGCACTGATCATCTAGATGTGTTTAGAATTGAAAATGAGCAAGAAATGACCATTTCATGTTGTTCTAAACGTTTTCCCGTACTTTGATTTTTGCTTCAATTTGCTTGATTCATGTGTTATAAATGTTGTTTGATTGTTGATTTGTGTTCCATGAAGTGTGGGGAGTGTTTCCTTTATTTATTAAAAATAGCAAAACATTTTCAAAAATTCCAATTTTTTACACTTTCATTCTAATTAATATTAAAAACCCAAAAACATTTTTATTTTTATTTTTTGCATTAAAAATTATTTTTAAATCATTTAATTGTATTAATTAATTAATTCATTCATTCATTTTAATTAATTAAAAATACTTTTAGGTATTTAAAAATCACCAAAAAAATCAGAGAGCCTATTTGAACATTAAGATCAATTTACAAACTCATTTCACAAATTTATTTTAGGGTTTGATCATGTTTTGAAAATTAAACTTGAATTAGGGTTTTGAAAATCCCCTTTTTCATAACCCTAATTCAAAAAATTCATTTCTGCCTAACCAAAATGAGTTTGTACTTGGTTCTTTTTGCATTCTTTCACATATTGCATTTAGTATCTAGGACATTTAAATCATATTTTTGCATTGCATTTTCAATTTGTTTTGACTTTTTCTTTGCAAAGTGTCCAAAACCCTAGCCAAACTTAGGAAAACCATAACTTGACTTTGGTTTAGCTTTAGGCCTCCATCTTTGGAGGGTATTCTTATGTAGGTTTAGGGTTTGTGTGGATACAATTTCAATTTTTTATCATGTGTTTTGCTTCTGATTTTGATTATGGACATTGTGTATATATATACTAACTTTTCAGGTGCAAATGGTAAGTTAATTAGGATGTGGATGTGCATCCACATCCAATCTCTTCTCACCCTCTTATTTATTTGTGTTTGAAGTGAATTTGAGTCACTTGTGTTTGTTTCTCTCCCACTCCTAGGTTACTTAACTTCTTCAGGAAGTAAGTAACCTATCTTTCTCTCTCTTTCTCTTTCATCTGCTTCTTCCTTGGTGGCCATCTGAAGACTTCTCTTTAAGCCTCATAAACCATAGGAACATCCAAAGCATGACAATTTTAGGGTTGTGAATAGTCTCCCTTAGTTTTTACCTTTTGATTCTCCTTGAGTCTCTGCTTCTCATCTCAATAACAAAGGCTAAACACTTAAGGTTTTGGGGCTCTATATTAGGGTTATGCCTGTATCCTTATCTTAGGATGGAGTGTATAACTTTAATACTTAGTGTTAAACCTATTAGTTGTTTTCACCTCTTAATCAAAAACACCTAATAATTATCAAGACTTAAGCTTGTAACTTGGGCCTTATATTAGGGTTACATCTCTGCCTCTGGGTCAGAGGGACTAACCCTAGTGTTTAATGGACAAGTCCCCCCCCAGTTTAGTCTTACAAACATAAAATTCACTTCTTAATCTCATCCCTAATTAAAATCCACTTTAATAAAGGTTTTTTATATAATGATTTTAATCCCTGACCATGGATTAAGTTAAGGTATCTTCCTCACCTTAAGTGTCTTCATCTATCATCCTTCTCTTAGGATGGTGTAATGAGTTCACTATGCCCTGATTAGAGATTAAACTCATTACTTAACACAAAACAAAAATCCAAAAATAGTTAATAATTACAAGTAGGTTAATGAACTTAATCCTATATCATTAGGGTAATTAAGTTGGGATACCCATCTCATACTTAAGTATACTCATTATCCCTGATCAGGGATCATATAATGAGTTTGCAAACCCTCGATTAAGGCTTAAGCTCATTATCCTATGCAAAACACCAAAAACAATAAAAAACTGAAAACACAAAAAATAAACAATAAACGTCTCCTCCGGGATTCTTTTCTCATTACATTCACTCTGAAAATGAGAACTCGCTTCTTCCGTCTAATGCAAGACAGTTAGCACTCGAGCCAGACGAGTCATACACTTGAGCATAGACAAGAAAACAGTTCACACAAAATATCCAAGTCTCTTTGAGTCGAACTACGGTGTTCTGACTTCCTCATTGCACGAGAGGATACGTAGGCATAACTTAACGGTTATCGAACAAAAGTCCCCAGGTCTCCCCCCTCTCCTCTTTCTAGCTTTCTTTTCTTAGCCTCAGTTTTGAGCTCCCATTCTTTGTATACAATCACCCTGTACATCCATCTTTTTTATACACTGTTAGCACATACACTTTTCCCCCCTTTTTAAAACACTTTCAGGTAAGCGTGGATCCCGTCGAGTACGACAGACGATCTGGGTGCTAGTACCTTCCCAGGTCGTAACCAACCCCCTTACCCAGTCTCTTTGGTTCGCAACCGTCTTATCCATATCTTTCTAGGTTTATGCAGCATTACCTTTCCTTCGGGATAAAAATGCCTAGCTGGAGACTCTATTCAACCTCAATCTTCAACATCGCCGACACCAGTTCGCATTTGCACCAGGATGAAAATCCGGGGAGCGACAGCTTGGCGACTCTGCTGGGGATTTGTAACCAGAGCTTCTGAGTCCTTGAGGGTTTCTCCTAGCGCTTGTTTGATTTGAGTTTAAGGAGGTGTTATTTTCTATATGTGTTTATGTGTTTTTGCTTTATTTATCGCTTTCTGTATAGCTTTATTTATCGCTTTCATTTACTGCTTTTCACATTTCATTATTATTATTATTATTATCATATCATTGTGCTGGATTGTTGTTACCTTGGTGGGTATGGTATTCCAGTGAGAAAGGTTCAATACAAAGGCCTGAGTGACACATAGGATTATAGTGGTTTCATATTCTTTCCCATTCCATTTCGGTCTAGTGCGGGAATATGAAAACATGGTTCAGACATGGGTTTCCTTTTGAGAACTCTGTGCTACGGATCTTCTGTAGTGCTAGAGCTATCTGGGAAGTCTGCTAAGTCTGGATGACCTCTTTAGATGACCTTCAGCATCTGAGGTGAATTAGGGGAGGATTCTTTATGATTAGTGTAAGCATTATATCCCCCGGGGTAAATGTGTTTACATTTCTCATAATAGATCTGAACCTGAGGATCTTTGTTCTAGTACATACATGTGAGTGGGATGGGATGTTTACAGGTTTGCAGGAACCCTTGACCTCATCATACCTTGTTACTGGAGAATGTTTATGAGGTTGTACTATTTTTGGACTGATTCTTTGTAACCCTGGACTGTTGACTCTTTATTTGAGTCCCCCACCCGGTTACTGGTTCTCAAGCCTTCATCTGAAACTTTGAACACTCAAGGATCCCACCAAAGGCAACTGATTATCCAGCACATGCTCCCAAACCCTTGCATATCATCATCATACATCATGCTACATCATTTCTAAAATTTGTCTATTTGTTTTACAGGGTATCCACTTTTCTTGGTTTGGTTTTGACCGTTCTTCTGCTCAGCCTATCTGCTACAACACTTCTTCAGTTATCTCCTTCAGTACACACCTTCAGAATGGATTCAACAAAGAAAAGCAACATCACCTATCATTTCTTCGAGTATCCTTTAACAGGCATTAAACAAATACAGGCCCTCATTACTCCTGATCATGTACCTCTATTCAGAAAAAGTTACGGTGGAATCTTGGACATAATTATGGACCTGGATACATCACAAAGGAGCATGATTCACAACTGTCTGCAGTTTTATGACCCTCCCCGATGTTGTTTCACTTTCCCAGAATTTCAGATAGGTCCGTTGCTGGAAGAGTACTCCATGTTGTTGGATATCCCCATCCGAGGAGGAATTCCTTTCAATCCTAAAATGACTCCTCCAAAGAATGAAGACATAACAAAAGCACTACATCTGGAAGTAACCACCATTGATGAGCACATGACTTCCAAAGCTGGAACCCCAGGCCTTCATCTGGATTTCTTGATTACTCAGGCTACAAAGAATGCTGCAAAAGGGAATTGGGAAACTGTCTGTGCTCTCCTAGATCTTAGCATCTATGGTATCATCTTGTTTGTAGACGAACCTAAGTTTGTAAGCAAAAATGCCATCCATATCTTCATGCTAAAGAACCCGCTTCCCACCTTATTAGGAGACTTTTATACTTAGTTCATCAGAGGAATGAGAAACAGAGAGGAAGACTAGTAAGATGTTGTGCACCTCTTTTCTACAGTTGGTTGATGAAACACATGCCAAAGACAGAAGCTTTCTTGAACCCACATCAGACAAGGAATTGGGCTAAGAGAATGATTGCCCTTACTTCAGAAGATATCAGGTGGTGTACTCATAACACCAAGGGTCGAGATATAGTAACCAACTTTGGTCAATACCCAAATGTACCTCTCATCGGAGTAAAGGGTTGCATCAACTACAATCCTTTACTTTTCAAAAGACAATTGGGGTGTGCCTTGGTACATCCACCTAGGGAGCAAGACCTGGTAGAATCTCTTTATTGTGCCATTCAAATTAACCATGCCATTGTCTGACAAGCAACTTGGGCTTGGGACAATATACAGACTAAAGGAACTACCATTCTGGGAAAGTGCAATAATATAGCTTCTGCTCAGTACAGCGAATGGTCGCACATCAGAGGACAAATTACTCATATGCCATTCACCCTGGAGGATGTACCAGGGCCATCAACAGTTGAACCCATAGCCACAGTAAGCCTGGAAGAGTTTGAAGAGCTGAAGGAAAGAAATACCCAGCTCGCCGAAGCTTTAAATAAGACTCTTTGGGAAAGGAATGATGCTTGTTTAGACATTGAGAGGAGAAGCTACGCATCGAGCATATATCCAAGAGTGAAAAGACTGAAGACTTCATCAGGAAAGCCCGAGCAGGAGAACTTGTGTTGAAGAATGCATATAAAGAGGCAAAAATTCAGAAGGCAAGAGCTGAGCATTATCTGGAAGAGAGTCAGGGAAGATGGGTCAGAATAACTGAGGCTCGTTTGCAAGAAGATCAGAAGATGCAAGCCAAGATGGAACAATTGGAGTCTAGTGAAAGAATAAGTCGGGAAGCACTTTTAGCCGCTCAGAAGGAAATCTCAGAGTTAAAACTCCGGGAAGGGTTAAAAATATCCAAAGAGCAAGATAAGTATCAGAAGATGACAAATTCCATCACAACCAGAAACCTTCTCATCAGGACCATCACAGAGCACCCAGCTGGACCTGTGGCTGATGCTCTCCTGAAAGACGTCAGGGAAGATGCATATGGATTAGACGTTTGATTTTCTTTGTACTTGTTATTTTTTTGTATTTCGACTCACCATGGGAGTTTGCTTTATTGTATTTGTGAACTGATTGTATTGTAGTTTATGTATTATTGTTGTATTTCAACTCACCATGGGAGTTTTTGTTTTTGTTGTATTCATAAACTGGTTGTATTTTGGAAATGCCACTTGTATTCTATGTATTATTGATTCCATCCAACATCTTTATCTCCTCCAAGGGGCCTGGAAGGTCAAAACCAAGAACCAAACCTGATACCCTCAAAAGACAAATAGGCATATTGCATTGCATTCTAACCACATACCTTTTGTTTTTGCAGGTGTTGTGTTTTTGTCTTCTCACTTTGTTGATTGTTTCAGGAAATATTTCTCGCAGAAGGGTCTTTTCCGTCAACCGAGTCCACAGATATCCAACTCGACACAACCTTCCGAGTCTACAAATGGATCAGCTACAACAGGAACTGACAGATGTGAGGACTCAAATGACAAATGTGAGGACAAAGGTGAGGACCCAAATGAATCAATTCATGGTTGTGATGACTGGACTAGCCTAGACCCAGGAAAGATTGAGGGAGTTGGTCGAGCGACAAACCCCAGAAGATAACCACGCAGGCACTGGAGGTACTAGTAACAACGAGCGCGAGCAGCCGCGAACGACTCCGGTAGTGTTTGGACCCGACAACAATCCTGAAGCTAATATCATTGGGAATGGCCAAAGGAACACTGGAGATCGTATTCTACAGGAAGATCCTCAAGATGAGTAGTTCACAATGCTAGGTGTTGGGGCAGATGAAGCTTATGACCATCGGCTGGACGAGATATCAGAAAAATTAAGATCCTTGGAATCCCAGAACTCCTTGGGATTTGATGTGATGGACATGGGCCTGGTTGAGGGAGTAAGGATTCCCGACAAATTCAAGCCCCCGTGTTTTGAGAAATACAATGGAACCTCCTGTCCTCGCAATCATTTGCAGTCCTTTCTGGGAAGGTTGAAGGCATACACTATGGATGAGAAGCTATGGATGTTTTATTTTGAAGATAGCTTGACCGAGGCATCCATGGAATGGTACTCACACTTATCCAGGGCCACCGTCAGAAATTGGAAAGATTTGGCTGAAGCTTTTGTGTGCCAGTATCAATACAACTTGGACATGGCACCTAACATGACTCTCTTAATGGGAATGTCTCAATCTTCTAGGGAAAGTTTCCGTGAGTACGCTCAGAGATGGAGACAACTGGCTGCTGATGTCCAACCTCCAATATCAGAAAGAGAGATGGCTGACATGTTCATGAATACCCTGCAAGGAACTTATATTGATAGACTTGCTGCTTTCTCTTCCACTAGCTTTGCTGATGTGGTCATAGCGGGAGAGAGAATTGAAAGTTTGTTGAAGATGGGGAAGATTTCTGATAATGGCGCTAGCTCCAGCAACACAAAGAAGCCATTCTCTGGACCCCGAAGGACAGGAGAAACTAATTCAGTGCATATTGGTCTACCATGGAAGCTGACTGCTATCAACATTCCAGAACATGTCACAAGTGTCAAATCTATGCTGATAAAGTACATATACCTCCATCACCATTGAATGTGTTGACTGCTCCTTGGCCTTTTGCCATGTGGGGCATTGATATGATTGGTGAGATCAAGCCTACTGCTTCTAATGGGCATTGTTTCATCCTGGTTGCTATTGATTACTTTACGAAGTGGGTAGAGGCAGCTTCATTAGCATCTGTTACCAAGAATGTTGTGGCTCGATTGATTAAGAATAATCTCATATGTAGGTATGGCATCCCTGAAAGGATTATTACTGACAATGGCTCTAATCTGAACAACACTATGATTACTAATCTCTGCACGCAGTTCAAGATTAAGCATCACAACTCTTCTCCGTATCGTCCGAAGATGAATGGGGCAGTAGAAGCTGCTAATAAGAACATTAAGAAGATTTTACAGAAGATGACTGTTACTTATAAGGATTGGCACGAGATGTTACCATTTGCTCTTCATGGTTATCGTACTACAATACGTACTTCAACAGGGGCAGCCCCATTCTCCTTGGTTTATGGTATGGAAGCAGTTCTGCCCATTGAAGTTCAGATTCCCTCCTTAAGAATTATGAAGAATGCAGACTTGGATGAAGATGAGTGGATTCAGACCCGACTTGACCAGATAAATTTGATTGATGAGAAGAGGTTGACAGCTGTTTGTCACGGCCAGATGTACCAGAAACGGATGATCAAAGCTTTTAATAAAAAGGTTAAGCCAAAGGTATATCAGGCTGGTGATTTGGTAATCAAGCGTATCATATTACCACAGGGTGATCCTATGGGCAAGTGGACTCCTACATATGAAGGACCATTTGTGATCAAAACAGTATTCTCAGGAGGTGCCATGATACTTACTACTATGGATGGTGAAGACTTCCCACAGCCTGTAAACGCAGACATAGTTAAAAAATACTACGCATAAAAAGAGACCCGCTAGGTTAACTGGCCTAGGCAAAAATAAGGGCATCCCGGCGAACCAAAAGGGTTCGGGCAAAAATTAGGGATATATATATATATATAACAAATGTACACCCGGCAAGTCGAAAACCTGAAAAGGCGGCTTGGGCAAAAAAGGGTATCCCGGTGGATTGAAAACCTGAAAGGGCAATCCAGGCAAAAGTTAGGGATTAAAGCGTATGACTATGTCTCGTTTAGATCACCCATGTAACTCCAACTAGTTGTGCTACTTACTCAAGCTCGAACAGATAAAGCTCAATCCAATCATTTCCGTCTCGACAACCGAAGATGAGATACTTGAAGATAATGGCAATAGTAGAATTGAAACTCAATAGGATTATTTCCCACATAGCTGATTTTCTTTGTTTTGTAAAAAATTTATGACAAATTCCTCTTACTAGGATTTCTGTCTCCTTGTACAAACTTACCCATGTACGGGTCACTCTGTGATATAAATAAAATTTCATCTTTGAATCCAGATTTACTTTTACCCTATTTACATAAGCGAAACGTCCATTGGTTGTGTTTGAATGTATGTATGCTTTTGAATATGATTGATGTTTACCAGAAATGCATAAATGCTTAATATGATTGATGTTTACCAGAAATGCATGAAACGCTTAATATGATTGATGTTTACCAGAAATGCATAAAAATGCAGTAATAGTATTTACTAAGGACGAACGAGGGAAGGAATTCAACGAAGCTTCGCCGGTTCATCCCCACCAGACAGCTACAAGTCCCCCAGTAGGGCAAATCCATCTTCATAAATACTTCGAGTCACATCTCCCCTGGAATTTATATCCATCTCTTTTATCCTCAGACGGATAGTCGGGAATTTATTCTTTCAATAGGAGTACGACGAACGAAGACGAGAGGTTATGGATACCTTACCATCGAACGAAGACGGAGGTTGTGGGTACCTTACTATCAAACGAAGACGGGAGGATATAAATACTATACTATCAAACGAAACGGGAACAAGTTCCTCATATTCTTCAGCAACGAGTCGGGATTTATTTTCCCTAGCCAGCAGTTATTATACAAAGATATCCAGACGCTTCAGGCTGCATGATTCATACATACATCATTTACATCATACCATAACATACATATCCATAATTACATAATACATTACTTCATTGCATCATACTATGCATGCATGCATAGTGCTTAAACTAATATTCTCCTTGCAGGATAGTTATATGCAGGTAAAACAATATCAACAACTTATACCTCGGGACGTTGTTTATCCTCCTGAAAGCTATCATGACTTTGGGCCGTTGTTTATCTTCCCAAAAGTTATACCATTACCTTGGGCCATTGTTTATCTTCCCAAGTACCCTATCATGACTTTGGGCCGTCGTTTATCTTCCCAAAAGTCATACCCTTACCTTGGGCCGTTGTTTATCTTCCCAAGTACTCTATTATCACTTTGGGCCGTTGTTTATCTTCCCAAAAGTTATATCCTTACCGTGGGCCGTTGTTTATCTTCCCAAGCACCCTATTATACCTCGGGACGTTGTTTATCCTCCTGAAAGCTATCATGACTTTGGGCCGTTGTTTATCTTCCCAAAAGTCATACCCTTACCTTGGGCCGTTGTTTATCTTCCCAAGTACCCTAGCATGACTTTGGGCCGTTGTTTATCTTCCCAAAAGTTATATCCTTACCTTGGGCCGTTGTTTATCTTCCCAAGTACCCTACCATGACTTTGGGCCGTTGTTTATCTTCCCAAAAGTTATATCCTTACCTTGGGCCTTTGTTTATCTTCCCAAGCACCCTATTATACCTCGGGACGTTGTTTATCCTCCTGAAAGCTATCATGACTTTGGGCCGTCGTTTATCTTCCCAAAAGTCATACCCTTACCTTGGGCCGTTGTTTATCTTCCCAAAGGTAATGTTGGGACGTTGTTTATCTTCCCAAAAGCTATATCTTCATACTTTGGACTACCTTATTCTCCAAGAAGTATATTTGAAGAACCTTTCTCCAGATGGCATCTCTAAGCCCATCTCCAGTTCATCCTGATGGCATCTCTAAGCCCATCTCCAGTTCATCCTGATGGCATCTCTAAGCCCATCTCCAGTTCCTCCAAGTGGCATCTTTAAGCCCACTCAAGCATATACAGTTAATCATCAGTATTACTTTATGCACTGGTGAGTGCAAATTTTTGGGCTGTTATGTTCAATCCCCTTCAACCTTCCAGGTCACGAATGGCACATATACCAATCTAACCCCTCAGGTTTCAGAAAATTAAACAGGGGCAGCTGTTGCACCCCAAATTTTGCCCTCACGAGACAAGACTTTGTGTACTAAGAGGTTCACAAGGTTCACAAGGTGCACAAGGCCTCTCATGAGGATCACAAGGTTCACAAGACCTCTCATGAGGATCACAAGGTTCATAAGACCTCTCATGAGGTTCACAAGGTTCACAAGACCTCCCATGAGGTTCACAAGGTTCACAAGACATATCATGAGGTTTACAAGGTTCACAAGACCTCTCATGAGGTTCATGAGGTTCACAAGGTTCACAATTAGTCAGAAGATTTGACAATTCCCTTAGACAAGACATCCTCCTAAGCAGTGCATCCTAAACTAGGGCTTTGACTTTAATCAGGATAAATGGACTTCCAAGACTTCAAGTGAGCTTCATAACATCTTATATGTGTTTAAGAATCCCCATGACAAGTTTCAAGACTTTTCCCAAAGGTTTGCTCAGTCAGATGACCAGATAAGGCAAAATCAGTCAAAGTAGTTAAAAAGTCAAACTGAGGTCAACTATGGTCAAACCAAAGTCAAAATTCATTATTTTTTGCCAACATCAAGTATATGAAGTAAAATTCATCATTTGATCAAGGGTTGATCATGATTCATCAAGGAGATTCCAGATCATCAAGAATCAGGAGTTTCTAAATTAGGGTTTCCTCAGGAAAAGTCAACTGAACTTTGACCAGCCATAACTTTCACATGCTTCATCAAATTTTTCCCATGCAAAGCTCATTTTGAAGGAAATTGAATTCTCTACAACTTTGTGTCTCACAAGCCAAGCCCAAAAATGCTTCATTTGGAAGGTATGAGCTAAGACATTATAGGTCCTTTTAAAAGTCAACAAAAAGTCAACAACTTCAAAAGAGCATAACTTGAGAATGGTAAAAGATATGGACATGAAACCAATGGGGTTGGTTAGAGGACTCTTTAAGCTTTCCAAAATGTCCAAGAACACCCTCATAGCATTAAAATTGAAGGATTTGTGCCCTTGCAAAGTTGGGAAATGTTTGGGTGGTTTATGAAGTAAATAGGGTCTTAAAACTATAATTCTTCAAATGGGCTGAACTTTTTGTGACCCAATGTGTTCCATGACATCATGCACGGAATTTATTTAATATTTTCATAATTTTATTCATTTTATTTATTATGATTTTTTATATTAAAAATCATTTTAAATTCAAATAAAATATAAAAATATGAAGATTTAAAAATATTTTGATTCTAGAAGGTCATGAAAGTTAATTGGATCAGATTGAGATGAAAATTATGGTGATTGTCTTAAGATAGAAAGGTTGTATCAAGGAATATTTGAAATTTAAGGCATGATCTTTTTCAATCTTCCATGACCAAAATATCCAAAGGATAGCCCAACTTTTTGACCTAATTCAGTTCACATATATACATGGAACTCATCACAATGCCAAGGACACGATTTTGCAGCCTCAAACCATAATTTCAAACTTCACAAAATCCTTCAAAAAAACAATTTTCGGTTTCAATCCTAGAAGAGGTTTCAAGGTATTCTAAAGACACTACAAGCTTCCTTAAGCTTCCCTGAATCAAAACCAACCCTTACATGCCTTTGAATCATGCCATAATGCATAACCCGAAGCATTTTTGTTCTTGAATTATTTTTTTTCGATTCCATAAATTCACTGCGTTGTAATGTATTTTGTTTGTTTAATCATGTTTATAGTGATGTGTAGAACGTTTCTGGATACTTAGATCAAAGCTTCATGGCCGAAACCTCATTCTGCCATTGTTAGGGTTTTGTGGTTCATTTGGGGTTTTATGATTAAGTAAATATAAATGAATTTTAATTGCTTAAATGAACTGTATTTGATGTGGGTAACACCATGGTGTGTTCAATTTGAGGAAAAATTACAGGTATCATGAGTTTCGAAGAAACCTAGTTTTCATACAAAACTGGATTCGCAGGAAATATGGTAGGAGATTTCGCAGGAAAATTCGTAAGAACCAAGGTTGAAGATGACCATCTGGCGCGAAAAATAATTCAAAAAAATCTAACTTAAAATATTATGTTTTGTTTCTAATTATATTTCAAAGTGAGCGCGTGGCTCAGTTGGTTTTGATGCTTGTATGTGATGGTAGAGGGCCTGGGTTCGAATCGTCCCCAACCCCTTTTGTTTTTTTGGTTATTTTCAACATGATTGCAGGAGAAGAAGCAAAAGGCATTGGTGTCCATTCCTTAACACAAGCGCACGGCTTGTCCCAGTGGTTGGCTGTTTGGTCTTGGATATTCAAAGCCTAGGGCCTAGGTTCGAATCCCAGCCCCAGGTATGTTTTCTTTCTCTTTTTCTTCCTTTTATTTTATTTGCTTATATTTTGTAATTAAATTTAATTAATTTATTAAAATGTTAAAATAAATATATATTATTTCTTATACCTAAAATTCATGTTTTTTAATTAAACTTTATTTTCAAAATTTAATTATTTATATTTTATATGTTCATATTATTAAATAAATATAATTTGTAAATAAATGAATTTGTGTTGTAAATTAATAAATAAAACCCTAATTCTATTTTCTAAATTCATGAACCCTAATTGATTTTGATTAACTCTAATTTTCTTTTATAAATCCTAATTATATTATAACTTGTAAATTATTTGTAAATTTTAATTATGTGTATTTATAATTTGTATATAGTTTTTTTTTATGTAAATAATTTAATTAATTAACTAACTCCAATTTATTTTCTTAAAGAACAATTAAAAACCCTAATTTTATCTTATGAATATAATATATTTTGTTATATGTTTATTTAATTATAATTGACAAATATTTTTATAATATAATAATTAGACTATTAATCATATTTTATAAGTATATAATATTCATTATTTATTTCTTTTATTAAAAATCTAAAAATAATTATTTATTTAAAAATTGAACTTTTTTATATTATTATGCTAATTTCTTCCTCTTATATTTATTTTTGTTTATTATTACTAACCCTCTTATATTTATTTATTTTTGTTTATTACTACTAATCCATTTAATTATTTATTTGCTTATTTTAATTATGTTAATTATTTTGTAATTGTATCCACTATGTAATAATTGTAGAGTAATTTTTATTATTTATTTTTAAATGCCATGGTTAGTAAAATAGGGAGTGTAAAACATGTTTGTATGTAAAATTGAATTTAGATCATTAATCTCAAGATAAATATTTGAATTGGTACACTCACACACGTAAGTCGATCTTGGATCGCCATCTCACTTCTTAAGGGTTACCTCTCAAGTTGCCTAAACAAAAGGTCAAGTAAGGTGTATAAAGCAAAGTCCCTTCATTCATTAACATCATCTAGTCCCTTAACAGATAAAAAGATCAAGTCCCTTCATGGTTGCCTTCGTAATGATCTTGTCCCTTTCGAATAAAGATGATAAGTCCCTTCGAATTGCTAAATACACCTTACAATTGCCTAAATAACAGTTGTCCCTTCACTTGTCCCTTATACATCCAAGGTAATGACTACCTATTCCTTAATAATAGGGATAATCTTACCATTTAAAGGATATTTAAGAACAGAAAAGACTTAACTTAGGGTAGGTTCCTCTTATGTACTTGCTCACTTTTCAAAAACATTTAACACTTCACATTTTCAAACAAATTTTCAAAACAAAGACTTTATATATATACGTACATGGATCATTATAAAGTACTTAAAGAAAATTTTATTCACACACTACACTTTTCAAAAACATTTTAAAGTGAACTAAGTAACTAAGAGCCCATGGATAACCATGGATGTAAAGGGTGCTAACACCTTCCCTTTACATAACCTACCCCCCGAACCCAAAAGTCTTTTAAGGTCTTTCCTGTTCTTTTATGTCCTTTCCTTTTGGATAAAATAAAAGTCGGTGGCGACTCTTGCTATCCGCAACATAACTAAAGTCAGTTCTCCCACCGTGTTACACCAAGCAATGGTCCCTGTTCCAGAATCTTACAACAACAACAACTTCCAGCAACATTCTCACCAACAACATCCCAATAACACTCTCTCATCGGCTTATCAGATTCCTACATTTGTGCCACCTTCAGTCAGACCCCCTGTTACTATATACTATGATCCGCAGACAATCATGAACTCTTCTTCTGCTGCAATTAGTCCGGTGACCATCATGGTGCCTGTACCAATTCCTTATGATAACAACAGTGTCGTGCCTTGGCATTATGGTTTGGATCTTTACTGCCACGGAAGAAAGGTCACTCTTGACTCCTCAACATCTGCACCACAAGTAGACAATGTGGGAGGAGGCGGAGGCTTCACTAGAAGCGGACGTCACTTCGCTTCACAACTTCCCAGAACTAATGCCAAAGCGGAGGCAGCTGCCAAAGCTAAAGGTAAGAGTGTGGTGCCAGAAGAACCTGCTGCAAAAGAAACTCAGAAGACACCCTTTGATAAGGATGTAGACGAGTTTATGAGGATTATCAAAACAAGTAACTACAAAATCGTGGACCAGCTCCACCAAACACCCTCCAAGATCTCCATATTATCATTGTTTATGTGTTTCGAGGCTCACCAGAATGCACTACTAAAAGTCCTGCACGCAGCTTATGTGCCTGAAGAGATCACTGTCAATCAGTTGGAATCAATAGTCGCAAATGTCAATACTAGTGATGGACTAGGCTTTACCGATACTTATTTGACTACAGAGGGGCGTAACCACAACAAAGCATTACACATTACTCTGAAATGTAAAGGGGTTGTGCTCTCGCATGCCCTTGTTGACACTGGATCATCACTCAACGTCTTGCCAAAGAAAGCTTTAATCAAATTGGAGTATGATGGTCTAGCCCTCCGTCCAAGCAATCTAGTTGTAAGAGCTTTTGATGGTTCTAAGAGATCGGTTCTCGGAGAGGTGGAGCTACCCGTGGTAATTGGCCCACAAGTTTTCAAAACTACCTTCTACGTGATGGAC
This sequence comes from Lathyrus aphaca, assembly GCA_963966055.1. Taxonomy (NCBI): domain Eukaryota; kingdom Viridiplantae; phylum Streptophyta; class Magnoliopsida; order Fabales; family Fabaceae; genus Lathyrus; species Lathyrus aphaca. Next base: position 185,760,109 of record OZ014524.1, read on the forward strand.
ATACAGCCTGCCTACAACTGTTTGTTGGGTCGACCATGGATTCATGCCGCTGACGCGGTAACATCGACCCTTCACCAGAAGTTAAAATATGAGTGGGAAGGTCAAATTATCACTATCTGTGGAGAAGAAGACATCTTTGTCAGTCACTTGGCTACGTACAAGTACATAGAAATGGAAGGAGAAATCCGTGAAAACATAAGCCAAGGTTTTGAGGCTTTGAATGTCAACGAAGCTACAACTGAGGTGTCTGCTGCATCCCAAGAGGAGAAGATGGGTACCTCAATTGCTTCTTACAAACAGGCGGGGAAGGTTGTGGAAGAAGGGAATGCCCAAGGCTAGGGCAAGCTGCTGAAGGTGGAAATGAAAGAAGACAAATTCGGTTTGGGTTACAAACCATCCCGACAAGTTCAAGAAGAGGCTGCTGGAGGGCCAAAGTTCATAAGTGGGGAAATGTTGACCCCTGATGCTGTCAACACTTTGGAAGATGAGGCTGAGAGCGACTACAACCTGGAAAACTGGATCCGTCCAAGAGTCCCGGGCTGACAAGTCCTCAACTGGTCTTTCCAGGAAATTATAAGGGTTACTGCTGCAGAGTAATTATTATTTCCTGTTTTAAGCATACATCAAAGTCCTGCATCTTGCCCAAGATGTCGGGACTCATTTTGTAATAAGGCCATATGTATTTGTGCAAATTGAATATTAATGAACAATGGACATCTTTTTGCAAACAATCTTTTTCGCTGACTGTCTTTTCATTTTTGTTATTTTCGCACAAAGCAATAAATGGAAATGCTTTTCTAAATAAAAACTTCATTTACTTACTTTTTCTAAAAACAAAATAAAATCAATCACTAAAATGAACCAAATCTCAATCCTTGCAGAAATAGTCCTCCAGATTGCACTGACAACGACACTGCTATGACCTTGTGTGACTTCGACAATCCGATTAATCAAGCAGATGAAGGGGTTGAAGAAGACTAAGATTTACCTGAAGAGTTATCCAGGTTATTGAGACAAGAGGAAAAGGTGATTGCTACTCATCAGGAGGAGGTTGAGACTATTAATCTTGGTACCGAGGAAGTTGTGAAAGAGGTGAAGATTGGAGCCAGTCTGCAAGCTCCAGTAAAAGAACAACTTATCAGTATGCTGCGAGAATATGTCGATGTCTTCGCTTGGTCCTACCAAGATATTCCGGGCTTGGATACAGATATTGTCATGCACAGGTTGCCATTAAAAGAGGATTGCCCACCGGTCAAACAGAAGTTGCGCCGTACTCGCTCAGACATGGCCATAAAGATCAAAGAGGAAGTATAAAAGCAATGGCACGCCAGTTTTCTTGCTGTAACTAGTTACCCGCCGTGGGTTACTAACATTATACCCGTACCTAAGAAGGATGGCAAGGTGCGGATGTGTGTCGATTATCGGGATCTGAATAGAGCAAGCCCGGAAGATGACTTCCCATTACCTCACATTGATGTATTGGTAGACAACACAACTCAGTTCTCAGTATTTTCCTTCATGGACGGATTTTCCGGATACAATCAGATCAAGATGTCACCTGAAGACATGGAGAAGACAACCTTCATCATACCATGGGGCACGTTCTGCTACAAAGTAATGCCATTTGGTTTGAAGAACGTTGGTGCAACATATCAACAGGCTATGGTAACATTATTCCACGACATGATCCATAAAGAAATCGAGTGCTACATGGATGACATGATTGCCAAGTCCCAAACAGAGGAAGAGAATTTGGTAAATCTATTGAAACTTTTCAAGCGTTTGAGGAAATAACAATTAAGGTTAAACCCCAACAAGTGCACATTCGGGGTACATTTTGGTAAGCTGCTGGGGTTTATTGTGAGCGGAAGAGGAATTGAGGTTGACCTCGATAAGGTTAAAGCAATTTAGGAAATTCATGCACCTAAGACTGAGAAAGAAGTTCGAGGGTTCTTGGGTAGATTGAATTACATTTCAAGGTTTACATCTCACCTCACTGCAACCTGCGAGCCTTTGTTCAAACTGCTAAGAAAGGAACAAACAGTCAGGTGGAACGATGATTGTCAGAAAGCTTTTGACAAGATCAAGGAGTATCTGCAAGAACCTCCAATTCTCAAGCCTCCAGTTGAAGGAAGACCTCTAATAATGTACCTGATAGTATTAGATAAATCGATGGGGTGTGTTTTGGGCCAACATGACAAGTCTGGTCGAAAAGAGTATGCAATATACTACCTAAGCAAAACTTTTACCGACTGTGAACAACGTTATTCACTGCTCGAGAAAACTTGATGTGCTTTAGCGTGGGCTGCTCGCCGACTAAGACAGTATATGTTGACTCATACTACCTTATTGATCTCAAAGATGGACCCCGTCAAGTACATATTTGAGAAGCCAGCAATTACCGGAAGGGTTGCAAGGTGGCAAATGATTCTGATAGAATATGATATTCAATACACCTCTCAAAAGGCCATCAAAGGCAATGTATTGTATGACTATCTGGCTGAGCAACTCATTGATGATTACCAGCCTATGAAATTTGATTTCCCCGATGAAGATATCATGTTCTTAAAATCAAAGGATTGTGAATAGCTTGTTCACACTGAAGGGCTGGATCCAGAAGAAGCATGGACTATGATGTTCGACAGGGCAGTTAATTGTAACGGTCGTGGGGTTGGTGCAGTGCTTATTACACCTGAGGGAGCCCATTTGCCTTTCTCAGCAAAGCTCACCTTTGCCTGCACTAACAATGAAGCAGAGTACGAAGCTTGTATCATGGGTCTTGAGGAAGCCATTGACCTCAGGATCAAAACCTTGAATGTATTCGGAGATTCGGCTTTGGTGATCAACCAATCTAATGGCAAGTGGTATACTCATCAGGAGCATCTGGTTCCCTACCGCGACTATACGAGGAGATTGTTGACTTTCTTTACAACAATCAAGCTTGAATACATCCCTCGAGATGAGAATCAGTTTGCAGACGCTTTGGCCACTATTTCATCTATGATCAAAGTGTAAACTGCCAACTATGTGCCTCGGATCTTAGTATCCAGACTGGACCGACCAACACATGTCTTCTATGTGGACACTATTACTGACAACAAACCTTGGTTCCACGACATCAAATGCTTCTTAGAGACTCAGACATACCCACCTGGGGCATCGTCCAATAATAAAAAGACATTAAGAAGGCTAGCCGACAGTTTCTTCCTCAATACTGATGGCTCCTTATACAAGCGAAACTTCGACATGGTCTTGCTCACATGTGTTGAAAAAAAGGAAGCAGACCTGCTGATGCACAAAGTACACGAGGGTTCTTTCGGTACCTATGCCAGAGGACATGCAATGGCGAAGAAATTGTTGAGATCAGGTTACTATTGGATCACAATGGATGCAGACTATTGTGCCTATGCCAGAAAATGCCATAAATGCAAGATCTACGCAGACAAAGTGCATGTGCCTCCAAGTCATTTGAATACATGGTCTTCACCCTGACCCTTCGCCATGTGGGGCATTGATATGATTGGAAATATCGAACCAACTGCTTCAAATGGTCACAGATTCATCCTGGTAGCCATTGATTACTTCACCAAATGGGTCGAAGCAGTGCCGTATGCAAACGTCACCAAGCAAGAGGTAGCCCGATTTCTGAAAAGGGATATCATTTGTCGATATGGAGTTCCCGAGCGAATCATTACTGATAACGGTTCAAACCTTAACAACAAAATGACGACATAACTATGCCGGGATTTCAAGATTCAACATCACAACTCTTCTCCTTACAGGCCAAAGATGAATGGCGCTGTTGAGGCAGCTAACAAGAACATTAAGAAGATTGTGCAAAAGATGGTAGTTACATACAGAGACTGGCACAAAATGTTACCATTCGTCTTACATGTGTACCGAACCTCCATCAGAACATCTACCTGGGCAACACCTTATCAGCTTGTGTATGGTATGGAAGTCGTTCTACCTGTTGAAGTTTAATTTCCCTCCCTACGGGTAATAATGGATGTGAAACTGGACGAAGCAGAATGGGTCCGATCTCGTTATAATCAACTGAGCCTGATTGAAGAAAAAAGATTAGCAGTTATTTGTCATGGTCAGTTATATAAAAAACGGATGAAAAGAGCCTTCGATAAAAAGGTGAGACCTTGGAAATATCAAGTGGGAGAGCTTGTACTGAAAATAATCCTTCCTCCTCATACAGACCACAGGGGCAAGTGGATGCCAAACTATGAAGGTTCCTACGTGATAACTAAAGTCTTCTTAGGCGGAGCACTGATGGTCGCGACCATGGATGGCGAAAATTTTCCATCTTCTGTGAATTCAATGCAGTTAAAAAATACTTCGCATAAATGACCCACTGGACATAAAAACAGAATGTAAGTCCGGGCAAAAATAGGGCATCCTGGCGAGTCAAAAACAGAATAAAAGACTCGGAAAAAAATAAGGGAAAATAAATAAATAAAATGTGTACACCCGCTGAGTTGAAAAGCCACATCGGACAGCTCAGGCAAAAATGGGTATCCCGGTGGATTGAAAAACTGAAAGGGCGGTCCACACAAAATCAGGGAATAAGAGAACAAATGCACTATGAATTCGTCTGTATCACACTTACATAACCTGGCAAGCTTCGAAAGGACAAAACGTCGATCAAAATCAACTTTCTTCAGAAAGCAAGATAAGAAGAGCATTCAAAGTCATACATGTCATAGCAAAAGGAAGATTGGAGCACCAACTTCAGCATTGCCAAATAGAATACTTTTATTTTCTCAATTTTATAACAATCTCCTCATTTCAGGGATTAACTTCTTCAAATGTACTTACCTGTTCAGGGCACACAAGTCAATAGCATCAATATTCACTCATACTCTGTTTTGTACTCTTTTGTTTTGTTTATAAAAATGTCCAAAGTTCGTAATACAACATTTTCATGAAAACATATAAGCCATTTTCAATAAATGCTTGTTGGAAATATGTACTTTTAAGAAAATCTAACTCCTATGACGGAATCCGGTTGAGGATGCCTCATGACACTTGTGCGCTTCCTTTGTTGCAGGTACTCAAGGCAGATAATCTTTTGTAGCATGGGGCATATCACGCACTATATCCCCAGCCAAGTCAGCAGTCACATCATCGGCAGGATCACTTGACAAAAGCATCCCCACGAAGCTCATCATTCCCCAGGATACAGCCTGAGTGAAAGCATTACAACATATTACCTCTCAGAAGTTCTTTCCTCCCCGAGCAGGACCTCCCGAGCAATAAATTGAATTTGCTTTCTCCCCCAACAGATACAATTGCCAATACCTTGGGGTTCCTCTCATCCCCATCTTGAATTTCCCCACGAAGCTCAACATTCCCCAGGATACAGCCTGAGTGAAAGCATTACAACAAATTACCTCTCAGAAGTTCTTTCCTCCCCAAGAAGGACCTCCCGAGAAATAAATTGAATTTGCTTTCTCCCCCAACAGATACAATTGCCAATACCTTGGGGTTCCTCTCATCCCCAGCTTGAATTTCCCCACAGAGTTCTCCAGAAAGATCGCCTAGAGATCCTTTATCCCCGCAGAGTTCGGATCCCGGATCGGCTCTCTCATTTGCATAATCATAGCATTCACATCATCTTCCCCAAATAGAGCGTAGCATTCTGTCTAATACGGAGCATTACGGCAAAAATCAAACATGCATTTGCATGAACATAAGTCAGGTTCAAACCGTTCACTTGTATATACAGACATCACTCCTCCAGTGGTGTACAAACAAAAACACCTCTCCCCTGCAGTCGCCAGAATACCTTTTGCACTCTCAATACAAATACCCTTATACTATTCTCCAGCAGACCAAACACTCGTCCGTGTTCCTTGTTTGAACAATTGATACCCGTCCGTATCATCATCCTTAAACACGCATCGGAGTTTGTTTCTATTGATACTCGTCCGTATCGTGGTCCTATAGATACTCGTTTGTATCTTTAGTCTATACACATCATCGAAATACCTATACCATTTTTGGGCTTAAACACTTGTCCGTGTTTATCTCTTCTCACAACGAAACTATCTTTTTATCAGGCATTCGTCCTATGTCGTGATATTTTCAGTAGCCGTCCCCTGCTAGGTGATCGTCCTTCACCTTTTGATGACCGTCCCTCATCATTTATCCGATGGCCGTCCCCATCGTTGATCTTTCTATCCGACATTCGTCCTACGTCGTGATATTTTCAGCAGCCGTCCCATGCTAGGTGATCGTCCTTCACCTTTTGATGACCGTCCCTCATCATTTATCTGATGGCCGTCCCCATCGTTGATCTTTCTATCCGACATTCGTCCTATGTCGTGATATTTTTGACAGCCATCCCCTGCTTGGTGATCGTCCTTCACCTTTTGATGACCGTCCCTCATCATCTATCCGATGGCCATCCCCATCGTTGATCTTTCTATCCGACATTCGTCATATGTCGTGATATTTTCGGAAGCCGTCCCCGCTCGGTGATCTTCCTTCACCTTTTGATGACCGTCCCTCGTCAGTTTATCCGATGACCGTCCCCATCGTGGATTCTTTATTCTTTAGCCTGATGGTCGTCCCCGTCAGTGCATTTCCCACCTTTTTATCCCCCAACAGTCGTCCTCTGCTCGATGATCGTCCTTCATCGCTATCATTCGATGTTCATTCTATATCGTATGGTTTTGTGAATAAAAATTTATATCCCTTTTCTTCTTATACCAGAGAGCACAAATTTTGGATTGTCTTGGTATTCAACCACAAGTTATCTTGTTTTCCTGCTAAGCCTGGAGCTTACATCCTGCACAGCTAACTCATGCTTGAATAGGGGCAGCTGTAAACACCCCAAATTTGCCCTCTCACTTTCTTATGCCTTGGCTTATGATCACACATATTGTATAGTATATCATTACATCTTACATTGCATATTCACCTTTAATATCTCATTGCATCTCTACACAACTAGGGTTTGTGATCAGATGAATCTTGAAGAGAGTATGAGGTATCTCATAGGCCATGAAGCATGACAAGAAGGTCCTTGAGTGTTCTAAGGTCATATTACCCCCAAGGTTTCTTGAAAGTCAAAAGATCACAAGAGATTGCAGAGCCACCCAGGCAGGCTCAGGGTTCCTGCACAGATGACCTAAAATTAGGGTTTTGGGTTTGAGGCCCTTACAACCAATTTTTTTGTTCATTCTTGATTCCAATGGTCTTTATATGATATAGGGAGCTTGTGTATGAAGTGTGATGCAAAACTTCACTGAGGAAGTCATCTGATAAAGCTGTGACTTGTTGTGCAAGAAAAGTCAGGATTAGGGCATCTGAGGCCTCCAACAAGGGTCCCAAAGGGTCATCATCATCAATTTGAGGTCCTATGACCTTTATTTGGTCTTAGGAATGTTTGAAAGATCACAAGATTGAAGAATTTTGAGCCATTGCAAAAGTTGTCATTTTTGGACATGACTTGTAATGAAAACTTTCCATTTTGGGAAAGGTTTTCAACCTCCTCTTTCTTGATCAAAAAGGTTTCAAATGAATTTTCTTCAGACATAAAAGTTGTAGATTGGATCTTCCCATTTTTAAAAAGTACAAGATCTCTCATTGATTCATCCTAGAACTCAAGATATGGCAAGTCAAAGTTGGGAAAAATCTTGTAATTTTCAAGTTCATGGCAAAGAGGGAAATGTGCAAAAGTGAATTTCAGGTCTCTACATGACTTCTAATCCACTCAAATACATCATGGCATGATCAAACAACATCTCAAAGTCAGAATTGAGCCTTGAACCAAAGAATTCCATGACTTGTTTCTCAAGAAATCACAAAGTTGCAAAATTGCAAAACCTATGCAAACTCTTGATCCAAGCCATACAACTCACAACATTTGATCCCAAGGTTCTCCTTGAAGCCAGCTGAGGCAGCTTAAGCCCTCAAATCAGCTATGCCATGGCCCATACCTCAAGTACAAATCTTTTGACTTTTTGGCCAATTGAGCCATGCCATTCCCACAGTGGATATCTACTCTTTTGACTCATTCCAATTGTTTATGCATTTCCTAAGGATCATAAAACACAACACACAAGAGCTCAGAAGAAACACACACTCAGATTGCACAAAAATTCCCAAAAACTTCCTCTCTTCGATTCTCCCAATCCAGCCATCAAACTTAAAAAATTCTTTCACCAATCAACCACATATCACCCATAGAACAAATCTCACCCCTCACAATGGCCTGAAACACAACACACAAGAACCTCATTTTCTGCCATATCAGAACTGAACCTCTCAAAGTAGCCAGTTTAAATTCCATTCAAGCATTCCATTAGCCTCAGGGGGTTCAAAGGAGTCCATTTGCAATTCTATAAATAATTCACACTTAATCAACTCAACTTAATTCAACTAACAAAGACCCAACTTAAATCAACTTAATTGACTTAATTCAACTAAACCAACTTAGCAACTCAACGCGAAACAACACCAAACATACGATAATATTTAATTAAATAAACATGATGTTACCAGAAGGATTCTGCGCACTAAATATATCAAAATACGTTCTGCAACTACATTTGAGGAAAAATTCCGCTGATGTATCTACGAAACAAATCAACGTTTAAATAAAAAAGAGTGTGTCCGAAGATAGATCAATAGAAACAGTGAAAACAAAAATGAAAACACATATAATACCTGAGAGACCCATGAGATAAGATAAGAAATTCTAAAAAAAAACCTAATTCTTAAAATTATTATGATCACTGTAACTTACTAATATAGTATACTAGTACTTCTTTGCACCCTCCAACTTCACTATAAACTTTACAATCGACCAGCACAAGAATAAGAACCTCTCAATAAGCATCATCATCATCATTAACACTAGGACAAAAGAAATTTAAACTTGTCTTCTCCACTAACAACCAATCAAGAAAACAACAAAAACTAGTACAACTGGTATCAAGTATTTACCTAACCTATCTGCCACAAAACTTAATCTCCACAATTGTAGGACACACATGTTCCAAAGAATCCAAAAAAGACCAAAGACTAAAAAACAGAAACCTATTACTACTTCTAAGGAACCATGCCTAATCGTTGACTTGCAAGCTCACAACTAGTATCAGCAAATCCAACTCTAGAATTGACTAAATCAAATTCCATCCACACATTCATTTGATGATAATGTCCAATAATGTAAGCCTCAATTCCCAACAAGTCAGAGTTCCCAAACGTGAAACAATACACCAAATCATTCTTCCATTTTGCCACGTCATCGTTAACTTTATACAATAGCCTCTCCCCGGAAACACTCATCTCCGCTCCGTCAAACATAAGAGTCACCGCAGGTAACACCGGAAGACCCACCCGACCCGAATTTTGACCCGAAGCAACACGGTAACACAAATCCATAGCTCCCTGGAACACGAAATTCGTGTCGTTTAAAAGGGTTAATGTCGTTAACCCTTTTGTCTGAGCAACGAATTCTTGTCGTAATGCGGTGTAAACCGGTCCTAAAAGAAAGGTAAACTGTGTACCCGAATCAACCATTGTCTGACCCGCTCCGGTGTGATCCGGGGCAAAGATTGTTTTTGGTACCTGAAGTAGCTTCTTCCCGACGCGTATTCCCTCGAGTCGAACCGTGTATGCGACTCGATCGAAATACGGCAATGGGATTGTCATTTTGACGAGAGGTGTGTATTTTAATGGTCCAAGCCAGTTAAAATTTGCTTCGCCGAAGAGTAACACGCCGGTAGAGTCTTTACCGGAGATACAATATGAGAATTTCGGTAACCCCATTTGAGTTACAAACGAGAGAGACCCGCGGTTCATACCCATTAACCCGGTTGTTTTGGAGTCTTCGTTTGTGTTGGAGCTGAACCCGGAGTCCATACACCCGAATATGGTTCCGGGTTGTGCTGACCCGCCGGCGAAGAAAGTCTCCGTGGCGAGGTTGCCTTCGATGTAGGAGGCGTCGGCGTAGGAGATTGTAGCATGGCAGAGTTTTTTCGTGTCACATGAAACGGGTACGGGGAAATCTCGGGTTCGGGTTTTACAAACGGGTGAAGTGCAGGGGATGGGGGTGTATGTAGAAGAAATGAGGGGGTTGAAAACGGAGTTTAAATTCGGAAGCTTTTTACAGTGTAGCCATGAGAGTTCACTCCCTGTGTCGAGGACCATGGTAACATTCTGTGGGGGTGAGCCTAATGTTAGTGAAACGGTTAAGGTAACATTGTGTTGGAAAGAGAGTTTACGTGAAGAAGGGTTTGGAAGTGAAAGTGTGGCATGTGGGAGTGTTTGAAGTTTTAATGGTAATATGAAAGGTTGTTTTGGTGGGGAAGATGAGAGAGAAGAAGAAGTGATTGTTTGGATTTGAAGGAACATGATGAAAGTGATAATTGTGAGAGGAAGGAGAACATGGGGAGAGAAGGGCATGTTCATTGGATGATGTTTGTTTGGTATGGTTTGGTTTGTGTTGGAAGTTTTAAAATTTGAATGGAAAATAAAAAAGGAGAGAGAGAGAGAGAGGAGGAAGTGTGTTGAATTGTCTAATCCAATGAGACAGTGAAGTGTACTATGTGTCTCTAAATTCTCTTCTTATATAGAAGCTGGTTTGAACTTTAATCATTTCATGACATGGGGGAAAAATGTGTTAGTGCCACTTTGTTTCCTAATTGCTAGCCGACTTGGACTATAGGAATCTTTTACACTATAATGTTTATTCTTGTCATATTGTACTTGAACCACTAGACCTAGACTTGTATATGTGTTGAAAATAGATTGATTATTTTCACACTCATTGTATTATTTGATATTGGAATTGAAAAGTATACCAATGTAAATTTAATTGCAGTGAAATTAGCAAAGCCATAGTTATATCATAAATGTGAATTATTTGTCTTCTGTGTGTCTATTAAGTAATTGAAGGTCTATCAGAGATGTAAAAATTGTTTCCATACCACTAATTCATCAGAGAGTTTTCGCCCTACGTAACCTCCGATAATTGGTCTTAGGCTTCTTTGAACTCAGGACCTTAAGGAGACTAAATCCTTGAGACCCAAACTCCCTCTCACTAGGCCAACCATCTCGGGTTTATGTTGAAATTGTTGAAATGAGTATGAAGTATTGAAGAGTTTAAATATGAAATGTCTATGTCGTGTCTGTATAATAGATTTGAATAATGTGTTATTTGAATTAAACCGGTCATTATCATCATTAATTCTCTCTTTAAACGTGTTGCTTAAGTATCTAAAATTTCTTAATGAATTGTTATATTTGTCTCAATGAGGTTGAACTGATCTCTTAACTTAGGGTTGTATTGACCTTGAAATCAAGGGAGCTTGTCCGGGATCATTTAAAATCATTACCATTTTCTAATTTTTGTTGAGTAGTCTTAAAGGTATCGAAACTCTTGTTTATTTTTGATCAGTTTAAATGAATTATGTATTAAAAAAAAGGTATTGGAACTCATAAGAATAATGTAAATGGAATTTAAAAGTTGATATTCTTGAGCAAAAAAGTGTACTCTTATTGAATGATCTTAACCAACTCATATTAGCAGTAATGATCATTAGTTGATTCTCTTAATGAAATGATTAGTATGAAAGGTGAGAGCTAAAGAAAAAGAAGGAAGACAAAGTTTGATACTACCAACGCATCCTTCGGGAAAAAGGTCATTGTCTAAACTGTTCAACCAAAGACATAAAGTAATGAGTTTTAATAAAATGGGGGAAAGGTACTATAGTTTTTTGGAAACAATAAATTGGTTTTCTTTATTATCCTTGACTCTTCAGCATTAAAAATTAATGCATGGTGATATGTGAGTGAGAGCCATATCAATTTAGAAACTTAGTCAAATATGAATTTTCAACTTGATTTGGACACTGTTGGGATACACTACTTTTGAATTTGATCCTAACATTAAACAATTAAATGGGTTTTAAGTAAGATTTTTCTGAACCACAAAACAATTATTTTTCTTAGATGTGAAGTGAACCTTGACTTTTAAATAATATGCCTACATTACATTTTAAAATTGATCCAAATATAGTAAAATGAATTAAAATAGCCATTATGCAGGTACCACTTAAAGTGAATGGTATTTAATTTGTTTTAATATGATTGGGGACCATTAATTAATACCAATCAATCAAATTTCAATTAGTAGAAGAGACCCAAATTTGCTCTCTTTTGAAAATAGCATGTAATGACACACCGCTAATATACAGGTGTTGAAAACGAATCAAAGTCAGTATGATTTTACGGTGCTATTTAATTTGTTTCTTTGCAACATTGGCCAAAGGATTTGGTATTAATAGTCTAGCATGACTTTTGTTCTATCCCTTCTTTTTCCAATTCAAAATAATACATATTATCTTACTTTTAATTACTGGTCGGTTAAATTTGTTCGTATCATTATTCTTGTTATTATAAATTAAAGTAAAAAAAAATCAAATTTAGAGAGATCTGAATATTTATGTTCAGTTGAGAACTAAAAATAGAAGATGAGGTGGTGGAGTTTTGTTTGAGCGATAAATAAATATTTATCATTTAATGGAATAGATGAATCTATAAGATTAACATTTCAACGTCCAAATGAGTGAGATGTTGAGAAGTTTTGTGAGAATGAAAGTAAATTTGAATACTTTGAATGACATGTGTTCCCTTTATGCATTAAGAGCGGTTGCAATCGTTTGCGCGTGATGTAACGTGTTATGCAATTCAAGCGTCTGAGTGTGATGCAATGTGTTGTGCGCACAACTGTATGATAGAATTGGACGGTGATTGATGCGTTGGAGAGATAAATTGTTGGTTTTTGGTTAGAACAAAGGTCTACCTGTTGCATGCACCTTTTTACAAAGAGTTCACTCTTGAGCCTTTTTCTACGGGCCTTGTTGACAACCCATAACTATGGATGTTCAAAACCGAACAAACCCAATAGAAAATCGCAAACCAAACCAAACTAAACCGCAAAAAACCACATTTTGTTCGAATTTGTTCAGGTCATCTTTTAACAAAACCGCACGGTTCGATTTGGTTTGCGGTTTGTATTTTGCAAACCAAATCAAACCGCATTATGTTACAACTCAAACTTCACTTATCTCATATCTAACCCAAAACTCAAACCCATTGTGCCTTAACCTTAGAATTATGACATATTTTCTCTTACTCACACTTAACTTTTTAGTTTCAACATTCTCAAACCTCTCTTAATAATATTGCACATTCTTCTCATCTTCTTTGTCATGTACGTCTCACCTCTTCTACACTAAACTCTCATCTCACTTGTTCTTTCTTTTTCATGTTCTCATTTTTACGTTACTATTTTCTCTTCTTATTACGTTTTTATCGCACATTTCTTCTCTAATCTCATATCTCTTATGTTTTTTTCTTTTTTTCTTTTTCATCTTCTCTAATCTCATTCTCCTCTATTTTTTCTATTTTATTATAATATTTTTGATATTATTTTATGCTACTATTTTTTTCCATTTTTGTTTAAACTGATTTTTGTATATTGAATGAGAAGTTTTTGTCTAAATAATATGAGTTTTGCTATTATTTTGTAATATATGAATGCCTAAACACAAAGTTATGTTGCTCTCTCTATATGTATACATGACTCAATAAAAATCTTGTAAAAAACCGAACCAACCCAAACCGCATTGGTTTGGTTTGGTTCAAATTTTTTTAAAAGTCAACCGAACTAAACCAAACCACATACTTTTTTCTCTTGTGGTTCAGATGATTTTTAGCGTCAAAATTGTTCAAATTGCACCGCGAACACCCCAACCCATAACAGTTTGCACCATAAACCTTTTTTCCTATTATGTAGAATGAAATTTTCTCCATGCATGCCTTTAGGTTGGCTGTTAGCAGAAGTGACTGAAGTGTATTGATGGGACGTCACCAGCATTGAGAACATATGAATTAAATGTCTTTCGCTTGGTCAATGATGTTTTACAAGGAAGTTCTAACGATTGTCCCTATATCTAATGATAGTGATATTGTCTCTATCTTAGGATATTCATGTACTTTGAACAGTTCACAGTGAGATCTTGACAATTGATGGTGTGGTTTGTGTTTCCCAATGTAATGGTTCACACGTTTAACCTTTGTTGAGACATATATAAGGAGTTCTTGAAATACTTGTTTCTCTTTCTTTGTCATTTGTGAATTTCTAAACTCCTTTATTGTCTTTCCTACAACTTTTTCTCTTATAGGGTGTTTCCCCTTGGAGAAAATAAGAGGATATGCAACAAATATGACAGGTGTGTCATCCCTCTTCATGAATGTCAATTTTCTTTGATAGGTTTCTACCTTCCTTTCAACGAATTTGAGGGTGATGTTCTTAATAATTTATTAATTACTACTTCAAAGTTGCATTCGTTATGTTGAACTTACATCAAAGTTTTTTAGTATAGGTATGAATACAATAAGGGAGTGCTAACTGTGACGTTTTTCTTCCAACTCTTTAAAGCCTAATGCAACGTCATTGATTCACCACAGATTAATGTCTTGATATCTTTCAAGAAGTGTTCTAAGATGATTGACGTTTACTTAGAGAGTGTGAAACATTTCAAACACTGGTACTACTAGGTTGCTCCTTTCACCTAGACAACTCATGCTAACCTGTGTACTATAGAACTTGTGTCTCTTTATCAATGTTCAAATAAACTAGTGGGAAACCCGTGTGTCCGCACGGGTTCTGGTGGGGACCGCGGATACGTTAATAGTTAGATTATGAAATATATAAAAAATCGAAAATATAAAAATTTAGTTCTAAATTTAAAAAAAATTAAAATGATACACCCAATAAAAAAATCATGCTAAAACTTCCGATCAATAACTTTATGTTCATTTTCCACAACTCGGAATTTTGATCATAAACTTCATGTTCCTGTTAATTTTCAATATTGTTATCAGTGAGTTTATGTTTCCGTTAATACTCAATATTTTGATTAGTTAACTTCGTGCTACCGTTAAAGCTCAATAATTTGATCAGTAACTTCACGTTCCCGTTAATATTCAATATTTTGATCAGTAACTTTGTGTTCCCATTAATATTTAATAATATGATCAGTAAGGTATGTGTTCCCGTTAATATATATTTTTTCTATCAGTAACTTCAAGTTCTCATTAATATTCAATATTATGATTAGTAATTTCATGTTCCCATTAATTTTGAATATTTTTATCAGTGAGTTCGTGTTTCCATTAATACTCAATATTTTGATCAGTAACTTCGTGTTCCCGTTAATATTCAATTTTTCTATCAGTAACTTCGAATTCTTGTTAATATTCAATATTTTGATCAGTAACTTCGTTAATTTTGAATATTTTTATCAATGAATTCATATTCCCGTTAATACTCAATATTTTGACCAATAACTTCATGCTCCAGTTAATATTCAATATTTTGATCAGTAACTTCATGTTTCCCATTGACCATTAGAGTGGTGTCATTCACGAAATTTACTTTGTTCTTAATGGCACAATTGATTTTGATAATTTTTTTCTGTCATATGAGTTGAGCAACCCAAGTCCAAATATCACTCCTTACTGCATTGAAATCCTTTCACACTCATCACGACATCTTCCACTTCAAGCAACCGGTAAATCGTATCATTCAACCTGCCACTACTTATTTTTCAGTATTCTTTGAGTTGCTACAACTGTTGTCCCGTTGTTGTTTACTACTACAATTCGCTTTCGGGATCATGATCAAGTGTGTATTTTCTTCATTAAACTCTTGTCTTACAACCTTGGATTCATCCCTTCGGGATTCCTTCTTGTTCTCATTGTATTCTTTTGCATAATGACCGAACCATTGACACTTGTAGCACAGTTCCTTGCTCTTTTCAAACCTTTTCCTCTCACCTCTATAGTTTCCTTGACCATCATGTTTGTTGTAGTTGGTCTCACCTTTTGACAAGTCAAATTATTTTAGTTTTGGAACTTTTCCACTAAAATTCTGAAGAATTTTCCTTTATTCTTCATGGGCCATTTTCCTTTCGATCTTTTGTCCTTCTCATTGAACCGAGCTTGCAAAGCAATCTCCGCATTTACCTTATCATTGTTCCTCTTTTTCATCCTTTTCTCATGAGCCTCAAGAGAACTTTGCAGCTCCTCATTTGTCATCGTTGTGAGATCTTTCAACTCCTCAATCGCCATAACTATGTTGTCAAATCTTGGTGTAACACCCCATTTCTACCCGAAAATTAATTATAAAATCAGCATATAAAAATTTCAACACAAATGGGACGATACATTTTCAACTTAAAAATAAGATTCAACACAAATTAGCATCCAAAACAACATACTTCATTACTACGCAACGGATTCATAATATTCAACTTTATGATATCACAACTCGTGTTCAACATCAAAACAACACTTCTTTAATAAAACAATTTTAAAATTCAGCATCTATAATATTATTCAACATTAACATAAAACATGTGTTATCCCCCTGAGTGCTACGTATCAGAGCGACAACACTGAATCAAAACTACTAAGGTATTCATCTCTATATCTGGATTACCTGCATGTTACCAGCAAAGGGAAACATTCAAACATAAGGGGTGAGATATCGAAAAATATAAACAGGAGTATGATAATCAATACATTAGACTAGAAACATACAGTTCACCACTATCCAACAACAAAGTAACAATCAACACAAAACATATAATATGCAACTCAAGTGCAAGTTTATCGAGCCAACAACAAGGCATAAGCCTTCAAATTCAACTTATAATTCTTTGTCAATCCAGACCAACGTGGTTGAGCATTAGCTCTAACTTAGAAAATGCAATGTATTCGATGAGACTCAACTCAAATATTCGAACAACAACAATAATAATTATATAGCAACGTAACAACAATATATTATCCCAACACTACAACATCAACATACTGCAACAACTTAACAACAAATACCTACTATCACAACTTATTGACAACAACTAATCAACATTGGCCATAGGCCTACAACTCGATAACAACAATGATCCAACATTGGCCATAAGCCTACAACTTAATAACAACAACAATAACAACAACGATTCAATATTGGCCATAGGCCTACAACTTAACAACAACAGTCATGTATCAACTGCAACAACTTAAATCAACACTAATTATCAGACCTATAACTCAATTATGCCCATAAATTGGGACAAATCAACTTATTCAACAGTACATACAAATCCATGTATTCGATCAAATTTCAACAAAATAAACCAACCAAAATCACCTACTAATTTATGCGAACTAACTCAACCAAATTTCAACTAATTCCGGACAACTAATTTCTTACAATTAATTTCACTTATTCGAATAAATTGGTACCGTTTTACACCCTACTATTACTACTAATAAATTCCACATATTCTACTAAATTTTGACTTACTTATACATCCACTTTCTACTACCAATTTCTTACTGTCATCAAATTCAATTCTGCTACAATATACCACTATCTGCTAATTTCTAGTTTCATGCTAAAACCTGCTAAAAGCTTACCACTGCTACTTCTAAGTTCTACCATAGTATATTTAATTCATTTACATAATAATACTTTTTATTTAATCCAACTAAATAAGTGTATGTCAATTTAATTAACTAATTCATGCTACCATTAATTAATTTAAATGAATAAGTCTACGAAACAAAGTGCCCTCACTCCCTTTATAAGGTGGCTTACGCCACCTTTGATGTGGCTCTTACCAAACTTGGTGTTGGCTTGCGCCACCTTCAAGTTCCTCATGTGGCTCCCGCCACATCCTCAGTGGCATGCGCCACATAACATGTGTAGGTGCCCCCCATACTTGTTTTTCCAATTTTTTCTTCTACATTTTGGTTTCAAGTATTCCTTTTTCTTTTCGTTTTCAGTATCATTTTCAATTACATATTACACATAATTTCAACCCAATCCCTCCTTATTCAATACCAGCGTCGTATCACAAAAATCGATCACTACAAAAACGATCCTCAACATAAAATCAACCTTGCACAGTTTTTCCACAGAAACGACGACAAATCGTCAACACAAATCAACACCACACAGTAGAAAATTATATAAAATTCTCAATCCTATATACCAATTATCGTATCCCCAGTTATAAAATTTGAACCCTACCCTTACCTTGGATTGAAGGTAGCTTGAATTTCCGATTGAATCTGAAACTTGGCTTTCCGACGACAATTTCTCGTATTCTCTCTTCTCTAACCCTTGTGCCTCCAAACTTGGTTTCCACTACTTGCTATATCTACGTAACCTAACTGTTTTTATGTTGTTTACTGCATAACTCCACTAATTCATTCCAATCACTTAATAACTAATGGGTTTAATAATTATCTTAACGGACCTACTACACAATACCCCCAACTTTGCTATTTCTCACACACAAATTAACCCAACCAAATTAATTAATATTCTACTAAAATTAATATTATTTCTAATATTAATTTCTCCCGAATAAATCGACTATTTACCCGATGATCAACTTATCAGTTCAAACAACTTATTCGACATATATACGGATAAATACTCAAAAATATTTAATTAAATTTTTTAATTAAATACGGGCGTTACAACTCTCCCCCACTTAGAATATTTTCTTCCTCGAAAATTTACCCAATACAACCAATTTAAACACGTTCTCGCAACTACACAATCAACTTCCAAGCTTCGAATGACAACGCTAATAACAACACAACACGACAATACACCTCATCAACGACAACTACAACAAAAACGCAATGCTCGTGCAATGCACTCGACAACTAACTCAAAATACAGGGAATAACCAACTTAAGAACACACAGGTTCATTACAAACTAGAAAACAACATAACCGTTACCATCACCATAAGCAACACTCCCCTAATTCTCCATTATAGGAATTAGCTACTCGCACTCGAACCATCACCATAGGTAACGAGGAAACAACAAATATAAGGGCATAAAACTATAACACAACATCAACGCAACCAACTACCGACATCGTTGTTACCCACATAAAACAAACTGTGATAAACAACGCTTTCATTGCGCACTATGAGTACTATCAACTATCAACTCTACCAAGTTCACATCAACTCCCAACCATCAAAGCAACCCGCAGAAACAACTTTCGACTTAATTCACCGAAAATTCTGACCAATAGGTATTCTGCACTCTTGTGATTACCGAATACTTCAAAAATAATACCTCCGGGTATCCAACACAACTACAACTGAAGCCAACTCTAAATATTGAATAAGACATATACTTTTAAGGATCCCCTATCATCGTCAACATAAGCTACAACTTTACCATCTTATATTAACATACTGGTCAAACTCATCTCAACGCATAACAACATTACAACAACATAAGGATACAATGTCCACTTAATCTCAACAAGAAAAATCATCTTCCAAGCAGTTATTAACACCCAATAATCCACCGATTTTGCATCAATAGCCTACACTTATCATGTGCACATCAACCAAACCAATCAAACAACTAATTCATTAAGTCCAACTCATACTAGCATGATACTCCAAAATTCCTCATATGAATTAACATAACCACACAAACTCATCTTTACAAATCAAAATCACACCTTTCTAACTCAAAATATAGCTTCACTTCTTTCATTACTTGTAATTCAACTCTCAAATACTCTACGCGCTTTCCTTCTAATTTCATAATAGATAAGAACATCCACAACGAAAACCAGTTCTAACTTATCCAAACAAGTACGGAAAACAAAATTCATATTTACTATATACACTTTAAGGCACACCAGCCGCCACCAACCTTTATCCGACATCCTCGGTCAATTCATGGTTTTACATTCTCATCTACTCACTCATTGGGTCATCTCTACAGAGCTTCAATCCTCATGTCAATCAGATTCTCGAGCCATCACAACTCAATTTCTAGTTATCCAAAACACAACTGTGAGTTTCCATACTACTAACCGATCAACTCGCAACCTTGTGCTAACATCCTCCAGTCCGCCTCATTTTCCTACATAGGGATCTGCATCGACTAATCAAACAACTCACAAACAGTTGGCTCAACTCCAAGCAATTCACTATGCATACTATTCTAGTTGGTAAGACACGTTTATTCCATCAAACATGATTTTGTCTACTATTAACAAGAGATTAAGGGTGATCAGTTCCTCAATTTGTCAATAGACAACCGACAACCATAACGGTGGCATAAATCATCGTTACTCAACTACAACAGCGTCCTGTACCTTGTGCTTAAGGTTACCTCAGCATACTGCTCCACCATCCCTCTAAGGCTTACAAACGTTTCATTAATCTACTTATTTCTAACCTTGTCAGTTATACACAACATCCAAAATCCAACACATATTCTCTTATACCAGGTAGTCACACTACATAATCATTAAATGTTCCCCTAATACCGGAATTGCGACCACATCAAGTACAACCAATTCAATCCACTTCAATTGAAACATTTATTCCAAGTTAAGAGATTTAACAACACTAACACATCTTTCATTTTTCTTCTTAATCTCATAACTTCAATAATCCACATAGCTTCACACTTGATTCCCATTCCAATTACCACCTCAACAATACCCTCTCATAGTCTGGTCGGTGATAGAACTTCCAAAAATTTCTTACTTATGTCAACACATCTCGTTAATAAAAACATAATCCACTTAACTATTTAACCTCCCTAAAAGATTTCTATACTTTAATCATTATCAACCATCATACGTTGCACATTTTATACTTGACTTCATCTTACTATTACAACACATTTTATACTTGACTTCATCTTACTATTTCCAACAAGAAATTGTCCAACTTCAAACACGATTATCTTATTCAATATAGACCTCCCAAACATAAAGTTATACTCCAAATTGAAGGGAATTTCGTGTAGATTCCAGAACTTCAAGAATTGCTCAAATCTGAGTTACGAGTAAAAAGTTATCACCCTTGCAATGAGACTGGTCAAGAAATCTCGTATACAAACTTCCACCAAAAAGATCAGCATCAGATCCAAATATTCAAATGTGTTTTACTCACTCTTCGAAAATTTGTCGAAGACAAATTTTTATATGCAAACTGTAGAGAATTTTTTAAGATTTCCAAAAAGTCAAGAATCGCTCCCATCATATTCACGAGTAGAAAGTTATGACTCTTTTACTGAAAGATGCTCCATAAATACGAAAATAAAAACCGAGATTGGTGAACATGAGTTCTATCTCTTTCTCTAGCTTTCAAACTCTTCCAACTATCCTTGCTTTTCACCCAACTCTGAAAATCATCTGACTTTAATCCGACTATACTCAAGGCACACAAATTCATCAGTTGATCCAACAAATTGACAATCCCTTTGGGATAGGTTCTTATTCCCAATCACCTTCTTAACCAACCGTCAATAATCCAAGCACATCTCATATAATCGTCATCATATATATGCACTCATATAAGCTTCATCCTTTACGAGTTATACCATTCCTCAACCGACTCCAACTTTAACTTATACTCAATATGTAAGTCACAATCATCTTCAAGCGACCTCCATAGTTATACTCCACTTGCAAATCATTATTCATCATAATGCCCTTTCTTCTCCGAGAAGCAAACATACACCATACCGACTTGTATTCCTTCAATAACATCTCAACTTGACCGACAGGTAAAATCATAAGTCCATACTCTCGTTGATCTGCAAAAACACAGCTCCGACCACACTTGCACTCTTGTAATCAACACAACCTTGAACCAACTTTCCCTACCACGAACATCTCTGAGAAGTAAACTTCTCCCCCACTTATTTCAAACAAACTCCTAGAGACACACAGTTAGAAATCTACAAGCAAGTACCTATATTGTTTCACACACATGTCACGTACTAAGGATTAAACAATGTAAGACAACTTGGCAGGACGGACGGACCTGCTAAGATACCACTAATGTAACACCCCATTTCTACCCGAAAATTAATTATAAAATCAGCGTATAAAAATTTCAACAACACAAATGGGACGATACATTTTAAACTTAAAAACAAGATTCAACACATATTAGCATCCAAAACAACATATTTTATTACTACGCAACGAATTCATAATATTCAAATTTATGATATCACAACTCGTGTTCAACATCAAAACAACTCAAAACAACACTTTTTTAATAAAACAACTTTAAAATTCAGCATCTATAATATTATTCAACATCAACATAAAACATGTGTTATCCTCTCGAGTACTATGTATCAGAGCAACAACACCGACTCAGATCTACTAAGGTATTCATCTCTATCTTTGGATTACCTGCACATTATCAACAGAGGGCAACATTCAAACAGAAGGGGTGAGATATCGAAAAATATAAACAAGAGTATGATAATCAATACATTAGACTAGAAACAAACAATTCACCACTATCCAACAACAACAAAGTAACAATCAACACAAAATGTATAATATGCAACTCAAATGCAAAGTCAACTATGCGTATGCATGTGGTACCATTGGAGCAAAACTCCCAACTTAGAAAGTTCCATTTTTATCGAGGCAACAACAAGGTATAAGCCTTCAACTTCAACTTATAATTCTTTGCCAATCCAGGCCAACGTGGTTGAGCATTAGCTCCAACTTAGAAAATGCAATGTATGTGATGCGACTCAACACCAATATCTGAACAACAACGATAATAATTATATAACAACACAATAATAATATACTATCTCAACGCTACAAATCAACATACTACAACAACTTAACAACAAATACATACTATCGCAAGTTATCGACAACAACTAATCAACATTGGCCATAGGCCTACAACTTGACAACAACAACCATCCAACATTGACCATAAGCCTACAACTTAACAACAACAACGATTCAACATTGTGCATAGGCCTACAACTTAACAATAACAGTCATGCATAAACTACAACAACTTAAATTAACACTGGTTATCAGACCTACAACTCAATTATGCCTATAAATCGGGACAAATCAACTTATTCAGCAATACATACAAATCCACGTATTCGACCAAATTCCAACAAAATAAACCAACCAAAATCACCTACTAATTTATGCGAACTACCTCGACCAAATTTCAACTTATTTCGAACAACTAATTTCTTATGATTAATTTCACTTATTCGACTATATCGGTATTATTTTACACCCTGCTATTACTACTAATGAATTCCACATGTTCTGCTAAATTTTGACTTACTGATACATCCACTTTCTACTACCAATTTCTTACTGTCATTAAATTCAATCCTGCTACAATATTCGAATATATGCTAATTTCTAGTTCCATGTTAAAACTTGTTAAAAGCTTACCACTGCTACTTCTAAGTTATACCATAATATATTTAATTTATTTACATAATATTAATTTTTATTTAATCCAATTAAATAAGTGTATGTCAATTTAATTAACTAATTCATGCTACCATTAATTAATTTAAATGAATAAGTCTAATAAATAAAGTGGCCCCCACTCCCTTTATCAGGTGGCTTGCACCACCTTTGATGTGGCTCTTACCACACTAGGTAGTGGCTTGTGCCACCTTCAAGTTCCTCATGTGGGTCCCGCCATATCCTCAGTGGCATGCGCCACATAACATGTGTGGGTGCCCCCCACACCAAATTTTCCAATTTTTTCTTCTATGTTTCGGTTTCAAAGTATTCCTTTTTGTTTTCATTTTCAGTATCGTTCTCAATTACATATTACACATAATTTCAACCCAATCTCTCCTTATTCAATACTAGTGCCATTTCACAAAAATCAATCACTACAAAAACGATCCTCAACATAAAATCAACCTTGCACAGTTTCTCCACAAAAACAACAACAAATCGTCAACGCAAATCAACACCGTACAGTAGAAAATTATATAAAATTCTCAATCCTATATACCAATTATCATACCCCCAGTTATAAAATTCGAACCCGACCCTTACCTTGGATTGAAGGTAGCTCGAATTTTCGATTGAATCTGAAACTTGACTTTCCGACGACAATTTCTCTTATTCTCTTTTCTCCAACCCTTGTGCCTCCAAACTTGGTTTCCACTACTTTCTATATCTACCTAACCTAACTATTTTTATGTTGTTTACTGCATAACTCCACCAATTCATTCTAATCACTTAATAACTAATGAGTTTAATAATTCTCTTAACGGACCTACTACACAATACCCTCAACTTTGCTATTTCTCACACACAACTTAACCCAACCAAATTAATTAATATTCAACTAAAATTAATATTATTTCTAATATTAATTTCTTCCGACTAAATCGACTATTTACCTGATTATCAACTTATCGGTTCAAACAACTTAATCGACTTATATACGGAAAAATACTCAATAATCTTTAATTAAATTATTTAATTAAATACGGGTGTTACACTTGGCGTTAAAGAATGCATGATTTTAACAACAACATACTTCTCCGTAACAGTTTCTCTGCATACCTTTACTTGATTCATCAACCGAGCAATTCTTGTTGTGAAATCATTAGTTGTCTTATTCTCTTCCATTTGAATCAATTCGAGTTAACGTTTGTGAATTTATAATCTCACCACCTTTGCCTTGTCAGCCCCTAAGTTTTCTCTAAGATCTCACATGCTTGTTTCAACGATTCACAATCCCCAACTTTCTCAAAATTGTCATCATCAACACATTGATGGATCAAGAACAACATTTTGAAATCTTTCTTCTATTCTTGCTTATGTGATGCTTGTTGCGCCTCTGTTGTATTATCTTGGAGAGGAGTAACACAATTCTTATCACATCAAGAACATCTTATTAGGCAATCAACACCTTCATTTGCTTTCACCATTTATCGTAGTTCTTCGCATCAAGGATGTATAAATTTGCAGGGATTCTTTCATTGGAGACAGAATTCATGTTACACACTAGGTGTTTATGGATCTCAACTAGACTCTTGATGTCAAATGTTGGAACAAACACCCACAAGGTTGATAAAACAATGGTGGTGTAATTTTGGTAAAAGAGGATAATTAAGAGAGAGAGAGAGAGAGAGAGAGAGAGAGATGTTATATTTTTATTAGCTTGGGTGAAAGTGCATCATACACACTTATATAGAGGTTATAAAACATTTTGGATAACATTTGACCAATTAAAATAAAAGAAAATACAAAAATTCAGGCTTGTAACTGGTTACACCAAAGTGGATAACTGGTTACACCTGAGACTGAAATAAAATGGAATTAATTCTACTCCAATGATAATCGATTACACAAAATCATCTAACCGGTCATACCTTCAAAAACGTTATTTCTCTACTATTAGAATTCATTTCTAATCTTACTGTAACCTATTACAAACCCGTGATAACCGGTTACTAAACACTTTAAATTACTACTCAAACTTCAAAAGGAAGATAAAATTCTAGAAAAAAAAAAGAGTTTTCTACCTAAGTTATAGACAAACAAATTTCTACATAAGTTATAGACTAACAAAATTAACCTATTTGTTGCATGGACGCAATGTGACTGATAACCACTTCAAACAAATTGTCATAAAACTCTCTTCCAAGTCTCCCTACTTGACCGTTTTATAGTTTTTTGAATCTATAGCCTCTTTCAACGTTTTAAGACATGTGGTCATGTATTCAAATCTTGCATTTTTCTAGCGACGATGAAGTTATGCTATTATTCTAAAAAAAAAAAAAAAAAAAAAATTTGGAATCTGCAATGTTATATCTTATAAACAACACACATACAAATAAAATTATCGAATATCCAATGTCCAAGTAACACTAAATATAGATCTCTTTCCATCAAAACTCGAAACTTGATTTCAAAGTTCAAACTCAGCTAGCTGCTGCATATATAACAAAAGAAATATAAAATTTACTTTGCAAGAGGTAGTAACAAAAATGGATTAGGTGTGATTTCTTTTTGATAGAATGATTTGGTATGATATCTCAATCAGCTGTATCTAGAGAGAGTGTCATGCAACTTGGCTCTTTGCAACCCCAATAGTTTAATTAATTCCCTAAACGGCAAATTGATGAAGTAATATTAGGTCAACTGATGTAGCATTATCCTATTTCTAAAGATGTATGTCCAAAGGTGGCATACCGATAACATAACAATTCCTATTTACTCATCCTTTTTGCTCCATGATTGCTCTAAGCGTGCTAGAAGAGTATGAGGAAGCTAATTTGGCTGAAGTTTTCTCAATGCTTTTGCCCATTTGATTATTTTGTCATTTTGTGGCTATATATTATTCATATTTATATCCATATTTGATAATATCATTTAGAAAATACATCTAAATTAATTTTTATTTATTTATTTTATTTTTGGATAACCATTTAATTTTCACGACATAAATTTTCATAAGAGAAGCTTTTATTAACCGGATGACACTCATGATTTTATATATATATATATATATATATATATATATATATATATATATATATATATATATATATATATATATATATATATATATATATATATATATATATATATATATATATATATATATATATATATATATATATATATACTGTACATTTAATTAAGGTGCCTACTTTGTTACCCAACAAGAATTAAAGACTTATTTTACCCATCTTAGATGTCATAAATGTATTGGTCAATAATATGCCACCGATCAATTTATTAAAAAAATATAAATTTAAATTATGACAATACAGTTTTTATAATTACAAATACATCCTAATTTACATTAATTCAGCACAACTTTATATGAGTTGCTTTATTAACTAAATAGATAAAATTTGAATGCAATTAATGAATGAAACAAACATTCGCATAGGAAAATGAGTGCTTTTAATATATCTGCTTTATTTTTCCTTAATTTTTTTATTTTCATAAATGTAATTCAAAATTAATCAAAGCAATGAAAATTTTATATAGTTTTTATTTTTATTAAATATGGATTTCTATACAATGTTAAAAGAATTTCGCATGGAAATTTTACATAGTTTTTATTTTTTTTATCAAAGATGAATTTATATAGATTAGTAGTGTAAATATTTTTTATACAAATTTAATTCAATAATATTTATATTAAATAATATTATAAATATATTTTAAAAAAAATTAATATTTGATATTATATAATAATTTATTTAGATGAAATTCAGTCCTTGATACATAGCTTCTTATTTCATTGATTTATATACTTTAAAACTCGTTTAATGATAATAATAGAATATACACATTATATGATTTAAATTTCAAAAATAATTGATGTGTTTATCACAATAAAACCATTGTTTTTTCACAATTCTTTTTTTTTTAATTTATTTGTTTTCTTCAAAAAATGATTTAAATAATTTTTCAATTTTTTCTTTATCAGGGATCTCAATTTTAACAAATCTGAATAACAATGATTTCAAAAACCTAGATATATATAGAAAAAGTGTCCCCTCACATATGGTTTGGTTAAAAACTATTAAATGATTGAAATTTGTATTATCCAAAAAAATATAGGGTGTGTGCGTGTTCCCCTATAAGGACATGGAGATTTAAAGGCCCTAGTAGGTATATTACACGAATGGAGTGAAGTCTAGCTTTCGGTGGCAAGTAACCGTGTATGGTGGTTTTTTAGGTTATTTAAGGGACCAACTCACGTGAGGTGAGAGGTCCTATTGACAGTCGGTACTAATGGGTAGCAGTCAGACAATAAAGCTACCAGTGTTAGGACTACTAGAAGTGATGTGCTCTCTGAGTCGTATTGCCTGGTATTGTGTGAATATGATTTTCCCTTCCTTTTGAGGGATGAGATATTTATAAGGAGTTTTGATCCTTGGGACTTTCTTGGAAAAGGTCATCACTTGTCCAATCAAATGGTGGATTGTTGAATTCCTATTTCCAAGGAATTTAATAAATGTCCCTACAGATTAAAAATCATCATAGTCCCTTCAAGATAAAAGATCATAGTCCCTTCGAAGTTGCCTACGAATAAATGATCTTGTCCCTCGATGACCCTACGAAAATGATGATAGTCCATTCGAATTACTAAGACACCCCTACATGTTGCCTTCTATGACCATACGATGATCATACGCCTATCCCTTATAACATCCAAGGTAAAGACTACTTACTCACTAATAGTAAGGACTATCTTACCCCTTAAAGAAAATATATAACAAGAAAGACCAACTTATGGTAGGTAGCTCTTAAATACTTGTTCACTCTTTCAAAATACTCTTTACACCCCACTTTTTCAAAACATCTTTCAAAGCTAAACACTTTGTATATATCCATATGAGGATCATTACAAAGTTAAAGACTTGTGAAAATATTTTCTAAACACACACTACACTTTCTTTCAAACAAAAGTAAAGTGAGCTAAGTAATTAAAAGCCCATGGATAACCATGGATACAAAGGGTGTTAACACCTTCCCTTTGTATAACTTATCCCCCGAACACAAATCTTATTAAAGGTCTTTCCTGTTCTTTTATTCCTTTTCTTTATTGGATAAAATAAAAGTCGGTGGCGACTCTTGCTATCTGCAACATAGTTTTTTGGAAACAAAAACGCCCAAGTCAGTTCTCCCACCGTGTTACAATAATCATCATTCATTGCGAAAATTACAACAACAAAAAAGTTAGATAGTCTACAGTCAAGAATGTCATTGCATTTAGGGGTAAAACTTTCGGTTATTTCTATATTTAAATACCTTCCACCCTGATTCCATGAGGATTACCATCACTCATACCATCTGGTAAAGTTATTTAAATATGAGAAACTGTCACACCCCAAATTTTACCCCTAACATTTCATATCTTGCATCCATCTCATCATTTGCATACCATGGTGCATATCAGATTTGTTGGTTTATAAGAGAATCAATTCTCATTTTGCATCATGTTCATTTTCAAGTCTCCATTGTCATTTCATTTTAATTTAATGTTACATGTTTGACCAAAAACTTATTTTAATTTAATTTCATGTGATTGACTTCCTAACTCCATATGGTTCAAATTCTTTTTTTTTCTTTCTTTCTTTCAAATTTTATAATAATTTTCATTCACATTCATATTCAAACTATTTGAATTGAGACATTTATCATCCATTCATAAACATGTTCATTTTATTTCAAATTTCAATTTCATAAACCACATTCATTAGCATTTTATTTGTTCCTAATTGTTCAAACTTAATCATCCATACTCATAGATGTCTTTGTCTTTCATGACCACTTTCATTATCATTTCCATTGCATACTCAAACTTTCCTTTCATATTCAATCACCCTTCCTAAACCAAAATAGTCATATTTCATCTATATCATCTAAAGCATTCATCATGCACCAACAAATCTATTGGCATACTAGTCACATTGAAGGAGCAAGGTATTTTGAAGATATAAGGGAAGTCTTTTACAATAATGCTAAAGTATTTACAAGTGTGAAAAAATAAGTTATGAGCTACAATCATTTGTAGTCTCCATCCATGCTTCAATTTCTTCTTGCCAAAGCCTGCAAACATGATTTCCAAGTTCTCAAAAAACACATACAAGGAAACAAAATTCAAGGAAAATACATGACAAAGCATTTTCAATATGAAGTCCTACTGCAGTAAGGGAACAAAAGGCAAGGCTAGGTCAAAGTGAATTTTACAAAAGTAATTCCGTTTTCTACCAGGCCAAGCAAAAACCTTCACCGCAGAAACCGAAAGAAACCACCGTCGACACCCACACCGTGGTTCAACTTTGCACCACCATCGAAACCATAACACTTGCGAGTGAGAACCTGAGTCAAAACGAGTTTGAGACAGAGAGAAGAAATCGTTGCGGCTTATTCATAAAGGGTTTCGGCATCGCTATTGATGAAGGAAGAGATTCGTGAATCGCGATGGTAATCCCATTTCCTCTTTGTGTTTGATTTCTATTATCTTTTATTATGTGTGTGGCTTTTGTTGTTTGCATGTGTTAAGAGGTCGAGATGGTAACGAGAATGAGAGGGAGTGATTGTTGGAGGAAGCAGAGCTCGGTGTGTTTTTTCCTTTGTTTTTCCACGATGCGTGTAACAACTCTGATATGGTAGGGTTTTCAGTTGATCCTTTCTCCATTAGCCCAGGATCTGGCCCGTTTTCCTCATAAGTTGGAGCACCTTGTTGGGCCCCTGTTCCTATTGGATTTTCACTGGCCCTCGTTCATATTAACTCTTTTTTTATTTTTTTATATAGCCTTTAATTCTATTAATAAACTTTTAATAACTTTTTTTCTTTTATTTAATTAATTTAAAAGCTATATAATATTTTTTCTTTCTTAAAATAAAGTAAAATTCAAATTTTATTATTGTTTAATTTTTTAATAGAATTTGTCTTGATTTTGTTGACACGATTAATATTTACTAGTATGTATTTTCTTGTTGATTATGTGAGTTGTTACATATTTTAGTTTTTATACTTATTTTTGTAGGAATTTCTAATTGATATTGAAAAATTAACAAAAACATCATAAATAAAAATCCTATACCTAGTCCAAGTAAGTCTTTCTAAACTCGATTAATATCTCTTTAACAAATACGATTTTACCAAACTTTTTCTTAATCAATAACGAGAGAAAATAGTTCTTGGAGTCTCACATTTCCTGAATTCTTGAATGATCGCTCTTGAGGCTAGTCCTTGGGTTGTGATCCATTCAATCTTTCGTCTTTTAAACATCTTAATTAACATATCAAATAACGAAAGAAAAAAGTTCTTGGAGTCTCGCATTCCCCGAATTCTTGGATGATTGCTCTTGAGGCTAGCCCTTGGGTTGTGGTTTATCCAACCTTTCGTTCCTAAAATACTTAACTTATCAAATTATTCTCTTAAACAAATAATGGAAGAACTGAGTTCTTGGAGTCTCGCATTCCCTGAATTCTTGAATGATCGCTCTTGAGGCTAGTCCTTAGGTTATGACTCATTCAAATCTTTCATTTCAAAACAACTCAACATCATCGAAGAGATTGGACATGATTCGTGTAACACCCTAATTCTACCCGATAATTATTAACGAAATGAGTATAAAAACTTCAACAAACAAATTGAGATGATACATTTCAACTTTTAAAACATAGTTCAACACTTGATAAGTCTTTAAAATAAATACTTTAATACTACACAACAGATTCATAATTAATTCAACTTAAAACTATTTAAATTGAATTCAACATCCAAACAACTTAAGGAAACAACAATTCTTTAATAAACAACTTAAAATTCAGCAAGTATAACAAAAAACAACATCAACATAAAACAAGCGTTATTCCCCAGAGTGCTACGTATCAGAGCGACAACACTGACTCGAATCTACTAAAGTACTTTGTCATACTCTAGATCACCTGCACGTTACCAACAAAGGGAAACATTCAAACAGAAGAAGTGAGATATCTAAAAATATAATCAAGAATATGATAAATAACATATTGAATTCAATTACAAAAATCACCACTTCACAACTTCAAACCAACTTAAAAACCAACACAAAAATACCATATAACAACACAACATGAAACTTGATATGAAACTTAGACAAATGCGTTGCATGTAGTACCAACGGAACAAAACTCCGAACTTATAATCATGCTAATAAATAGAGGCGTAAAAACAAGGCATAAGCCTTCAACTTTATTCTTGCCAATCCAGGCCAACTTACCGAAAAACCAGCTCCAACTTGAATAATGATATGCTATGTGACTCAACATGTTTATCAACCAACAACAATTATAACAACAGAACTACATAACAACATTCAACTTTGGCCAAAGGCCTACAACTTATAATCTTTGCCACTTACAAGGCACTGCAACATGAACAATAAACAACAACTTTACAACATATAACCAAGCAACACAACAAAACAACCAAATCAACTACATTCCTATTCATCCAAGTTCTAACTAAACCAATTAATTAGACTAGTTATTATGCTCTGCTATTACTACTTATTACTAGTTTATTATTATGCTCTTGTAAAATCCATGACAGCAACCACATACCAAACCTACTACTAATTTTATTTCACTGTTAGTTAATTATTTTCATATTAATTTCTCACAACATTACTCATTAATTCCCTGTCACATGACTATTAGGATCACTCCTACTTCCATGAAAAGTGTGCTTCATACTTACTTATGTTATTGGAATTAATTTTAGACTAAGCCAATTTTAGCATACAACAGAAAACACAATGCAAAACAAAACAACACTTTTCCCCCAGACCCGTGTGACCATCGTCACAAATGGGTGCCCCTCGTCACACACGTGACGGTCGTTCGATGGATGTGACAGTCATCTCCAATACCAGACGGTCGTCTGGCTTAAGGGACAGTCGTCCCACGACCAAATTTGTTACGTTCTATGTTTCTCCTACTTCGTCTCTGTGAATCTTTTCAGACCAATTCCAATTAATCCATCACACGATTCACCATAACTCAACACCATTATAATTTTATTAATTACCTAAACGAATTATTCTTCACAACAGCTTATTCATCAAATAACTTATTAATAAAAAATAACCCATTTATCAAAACCACTTATTTTTCCACTCAAACAACAAATGAAAGCAACAAATTCAGTACCCAATCCCAATACGAATTCATCACATGTTTCTGATTATAAGGTTAGAACCTCACCCTTACCTTTGGATTGAAGGTGACTCTAACACTTTTCGATCGGAACTCTAGCTTTTGCCTCTTCTATGCACTTCATGTAACCACCTCTTTTCCAACTTTTGTTCTTCTTACTGTTAACTTATTTCCACTAATTCCACTTCACTTATAGTTTTATTTTAATTAGTATTAATCATTCTAATGGGCCTAAACCACACACCCCCACTATTACTACTTCTAAATACCAAACAAGTCCATTTATTAAGCCACTACAATTCCACTAATTAACCCGCACCTTAATTAATTCAACTTAGTCCAAATAACAACAACGCAACTTAAATCAACTTAAATCGACTTATTCAACTTTATTCAAACCAACTTAGCAACTTAACGCACAACAAAACCAAACATACGATGATATTTAGTTAAATAAATAATTGAATAATCAGGGTGTTACAATTCGTCTCCATAGGAAAGACGTTTCTCATATCCCCATAAACACAAAATCAAACTTTTCAAACAATTTCACTCAAGGAAGAATGTGACAATTGCTTGTTGATCATATATCCAAGTTTAAAGCTTCTTCCCCCTTTTTTATTTTCTCCCCTCAAATGTTTGTGTTGAAATAGGTGAGATGTCTCCCTTAAAGATGATGACTTGTCTCTTTCTTTTAATCTGACTTAAAATCTATCCAACAAATACAATTACTTTCTATAATTAATTAACAAAAGAACTGAGTTCTTGGAGTCTAGCATTCCTTGAATTCTTGAATGAATGCTCTTGAGGCTCGCTCCTTGGGTTGTGATTCATTCGCCCTTTCGCACTTAAGACACTTAACTCTTACATATCAAATAACAAAAGAATTGAGTTCTTGAAGTCTAACATTCCTTGAATTCTTGAATGAGTGCTCCTGAGGCTTTCTCTTTGGGTTGTGATTCATTCAACTTTTCGCTCCTAAAACACTAATCAAGAGCAAACATATTTCTCTAAATGAACATTTTTTAAATCTCATCTATCGTGCATACAAGCTAGTGCTTCATCCTCCCATCACGAGTAGACAAGCCATCACTTAGCAGTTAGAGAGCGGTTTAAACACTCGTTCATTAGAAAACACCAACAAACCGTAGTACCACGAACTACAGCGCTCTGACTTTCCTATTACACGAGGGAATACGTAGGCACAAGGATTTTAATCCTTGGCGAGTACACTAATAAAAAATTAACCATTTCCCCATAACAATAACAATAAAATATTCATTTCCCCTTAACAAACAATATTAGCAAACTCTTTAAGAAAAATACAACGACACAAGTTAACATTCAATCGCAGATTAGACTAAGAGGTTCTCGTTGAGTACAACGAATGTAAGGGGTGTTAATACCTTCCTCTTGCGTAACTGATTCCCAAACTTAGAATTTGGCTCCGATGACCATTTCATTTCCCTTTGGTTTTATTGATATTTACCTTTTCCCCTCATTAGGAATAAAATTAAAATTCGATGGCGAATCTGTTGTTTTTTCTGCGTCCATCGCGAGGATCGTATTTTTTGAGGTACGACATTGAGGCTATGGTAATAATATCAGTTGAAAAGGTAAGAAAATTCTACTGGAAGAACATCATTTGTTGATTTGGTTTACCAGGAGTTATAGTCACAAATAATGGGGCTCAGTTCGTCGGTACGTTTGTGGCTGACTTTTGCAATGATTTCGGAATAGAGAACCGATTCACTTCAGTAGTGTCATACCCCAAATTTGTCCTATCCTCATATTTACTTTATTTATTCGGAAAATAATATATATATATATATATATATATATATATATATATATATATATATATATATATATATATATATATATATATATATATATATATATATATATATATATATATATATATATTGTCAGAGTTTATATACTAATCAGATATCAGATCACCTGTGTGTGTGCGACAAAATTGATGGAGGCCCAATTTTGGATCATTGTCCATCTTTTTTTTGGTTTTTTATTTAAAAAAAATCATTTTTCTAAATCAAAATTTTCTTATTCTTCATCATAATTCCATTTTTTTTAATCATTTTTATTATCACAATTATAATTACCATTTTTTTTATCATTTATTATTGTTTTTTTTACTATTATTTTCATCTTTGTTATTATTAATTTTATTATTATTATTTCTATTATTATTACTATTATTATTATTATTATTATTATTATTATTTCTATTATTATTATTATTATTATTATTATTAGAATGTTACATCTATTATTGATTATATTCTTCTTTCAACAAATCAATTTATACACAGCATTGCAAAATAACATGTATTAGCACCACAACCAGCCTGACCCACAAAGATGCAAAGCGCACATGATCAGTACAAAAATTCAACCTGCTACCGAATGTAATCGTACGAATGCACCGCACATCACCACTCCTTCCATCAACGGATTAAAGCAAAAATGACACACACATAACACAGTATAACAAATTGTTACAACACTCATTCATCCATTCCGCCAACAATACTCGTCACAAATTTTTCATAGTACAAATAGCATATTCTTCTCAGTCAATTCCAAAATCACCCTCATTCATTCTATAAAGACAACATTTGCATTTTCTTCATGAGGAGCAAAAAAAAATCAAAACGATTCTGCAAAAACAAAAACTCAACATACTCTTCAATGCTTCATAAACCATTCGCCCATACACCACCTTCGATATTCTATGTTTCAACCTTCAAAGCCATTACTCACCTTCATTATTCTTCCCTCTCCTTCAACCCTCCTTCACAAACCTTTCAACACCATAATCACCACTGATTCACCACCATTTTACTTCAACAAACCGTCATCAACAACAAACTTTCACCCATCAATTAAACCACCAAACACAGTTTTTGAAACGCCGAAACGCGAACCGACGCAGTGAGTTTGACCCCATCGCCATAGATGAGAGAGTGAGAGAGAGAGATGCGTTGAGACGCAAGCCACACCATAGAAGAACAAAAAAAATACTGTGAGGATTCGTTGAAGTTGAGACGACGCATAAGTCCGAGCGAAAGGGAATCTGAATAAAAAACTGCAAAGCAAAGAGCGATCTGAGAAGTTGAGAGCCAAGTGTCACTCCCTGGATTTCTATCCTGGTACAAACGCGAAAGTGGCGCGGAAAGAGGTAGAGTCGCCGGCCAGGCATTTTATCCCGAAGGAACGAGAATGGTAATGCTGCACAAACCAGAAGAAAAGAAAAGGAAGGACACAGGTCCTGCGAACCAAAGAGACTGGGTTTGGGAGCCGGTTACGACCTGGGAAGGTATTAGCACCCCAGATCGTCCGCCATACCCGACGGGATCCACGCTTGCAAAGAAACTGTTTCAAAGGGTGAAGAAATTAAAGTTGCTGCAAAATTGAAACTGAAACTGGATAAGAAAGAAAAGAAAGGGGGAAATGTAGGGAAAATAAAAGAGTGTGCTCGAACGGGCCCTACCCCGCTGCCTACGTACCTCATCTAGACATGAGGATCAGAGTCGCCATAGTTCCCCTAACTAGGGGTGGAAAAAATTGCTTGTGTCTTAAGGCTTGAACTGCGTATGTCAATGCTCAGGTGTTGCAGGCTCGGACGACGAGTGTGTAACCGTCTTGCAAAATGACAAGTAGGAGCAAGTTCGCGTACGGAGCGAAGGAGATGAGAAAAGAATTCCCGAAGAAAAGACGCTTATTGTTTGTTTGTGTTTTTTTATGAGTGTGGCACAAGAGAATGAACTCAAACTCTTTTCCATGGAATGTGTACTTGTCACTACATCCCAAGATGGAATAATAGAACAAGCACACCAAGTAATGATAACTTATCCAAAACTTGTTTCCAAGGGCAATGGCCTAATTTCATTGACTTGTTGTATTTATTAAGTATTTTTGTAATTAAAAATGAAGAAGTATTTTTTTTAGGATTTTCTCGATGAAGATGACTTCATGATCCGACTTGTGAATCATGCTAGACAAATGCACTATTCCAAGATGGAATGAATACATATTCCCCATGGAATAAGGCTATTACACAAGAAGTCACTTCTTTCTTTATTAATGTTTTTTATGCTTTGTTTTGAGATGAGAAGAGTAAGAAACCAAAGGAGCAAAAAGACAAAAGTCTAATGGGGAAAGACTAAACCTAAAGTTATCATGCAAAAAGTGGTCTGAAGGTTAGTGAGGTTTGAACTCTATCCTAATGAAAGAATACCAAAGGAGAAGAAAAAAGATAGGAGAAGAAAGCTAGAGAGCAACGTACTCTTCTAAAGGAGATAAGTTGCTTCTAAGGGGGGAGATGCAAATTGGATCACATGATGGCATAAGGCACATCAAAATCACAAAGTAGAAAGCAACTTAAAAAAAGAGAAGATGAAGAGTTGAAATGTGGATAAATATCCACACTTCTCTTACCATGAGCCCCTGAAATGTTAGCAAAATTCCAACATATATTCATCAACACAATCATGTAATTAGCATGCTCAAAGTTCTAGAAAACCAAGTCAAACAAACATGCCAAGCTTTGCACATACATGAGTCTACGTGTCGAGAAGAGGAAGGCATACATCAACCAGCAAGCAAATCACCCTAAACTAACATATTCAATGATCATACAATGATCCATGGCAATTAAGATAAGTAAGGGGATCAAACAAGCTCAAAATAGCTAAAAAATGTCACTCTGCTTCAGTGTTAACCGGTTAACCAAAGCGTTAACCGGTTAACCAGTCCAGACCTGCAGAAAAACAACACAGAAACAGGTGCGTTAACCGGTTAACCAAAGTGTTAACCGGTTAACACTGTAAAAATAGCAACAAAAACCTGCAGAAAATCAGCTCAAATCCAGCTTATCCAAATAATTCCACACCAGACCAGCAATCAATTAAGCATGAAATAAATGGATCAATTCACATTAATCACTACCATTAAGCTCATGAACCTTAACACGCGGATCCGATCACAAATCACCCAATCATTTCAAGCAAAACAAGCAAATACACAAGCACATCGTGGATCTAAGCACAAGCATGCAAATAAGCTAAAAAAACAAGCTAGATTTGAATTTTACCAACCTACAAAGCCGAGGTATGCTTTGGTAATTGTTGTTTGAGCTAGAAATGAGAAATATCGCGGAAAACTTTGAAGATCTGGTACTAATCCTCACGCTCCATGCAAAATAAATGCAAGCAAAGGATCTTGATGCAGAATTTTGGCTCAAAAAGCACTTCTAATCTTCAAACAAGATCTGAATCAAGTAGAGAAACCAGCAAATTGATGCAAAGAAGCTATGGATGGAGGTCTAGTTCCAAGATCTACACACTTTAATGCAAAGTTATGTGATCTCCAAAGAGGAACTTTGAGTGAATTTGGAAAATTGGGAGAAAAAATGTGAGAGAATGGTGAGAGAGGAATGAAAATTCAGAATGAAAAGTGAAAAAAATGAGAGAGCTCCCTCTTAGTTTGGAGGGAAATGGAATAAATATTGTTTAGGTTTGGGGCCCAAACTTTTGGTTTGGGATCCAAAAAATATGGTTTGGGATTAGCTTAGAAAGTGATTAGGACCTAGCCTTGGAATTAGGCTTGGCAAATGATCTAGATCCTTCTCCATAATTCAAAATGAATAAAAATCAGAAAATTGGAAATTGGAGCCAAAAACACATGCTGAATTTTGCTGCTGGAATTCAAAATTCGCAGCCGTTAACCGTTTAACCAAAGCGTTGACCGGTTAACGCCAGTAAATTTTAAATTCTCCCTCCTTTTGGTGGGAAACTTCAAGAATAACCCGGCGCCAACCGTTCTGATCTGATTTGATCCTCAATCCTTTTTAGGGCTTTGAACATGATACAAAGTTTGTATAAAAGATCCTGTATGCTTCTTGCCAGGTCACCATGCTCTTGATTTTTTCCTTGTAGTGCTTCGAACTTCCCGGATGATTAATCATATGCCTTATGTTAGAACATGTGAGTGCTATACTTCATCTTTCTATGAGAGATGCTAAGGATATGACATGCTTATGATGATTATGATATGATGGCGATGCTAAAAGGAAGAGGGCAAATTTGGGGTGTTACAACTACCCCTATTCAAACAACTGTTAATCTGAAAAGGACGGTAGCACGGCTATCGACCGTTCAAGATAAACTGTGGTTGAATACCAAGAAGACCTGAAATTTGCACTCTGCTGGAGAATGCAAGTAATGAGAAATAAACCCAACCAAATGACGCTTTGGATAAGTGAGGACAAAGCAGACGAGCTCCTTCCAAATTAGATTGTTACACCGGATAAAAAAAACTTAGACATACGAGTCTTCTTCGAATAAACCTATTACGCCAGGAAATGGACATACGGGCCCTCTTCAAGCAACCCTGTTACGCCAGGAATTGGACATACGAGCCCTATTCACGCATTATACAAAAATGTATGACTTGAGATAGACGAACCTCCTTCGAATAAACCTGTTACGTCATGACCGGTGATGCACTTAAGTCTGTGGGTCAGACATGCATAATCAGGATAGACGAACCTTCTTCATATATCCTCCGTGGATATATGGTCTAAGACAGACGAGTCTTCTTTAAGCAAAACTGTTACGCCAGGTGCAACATTAGGATTTGACGAACCCTCTTCACAAATCTTGCATAGATAAATGATCTCTGAGACAGACGAACCTCCTTCGGATAAACCTATTACGCCAAGACCGGTAACCATTTTGACGTTTAATCCCATTGTCAGGACTTCAAACCTCTTTTACACAGACAAGTATTGGATGATCATCAAGAGAACACAGACGAGTGCCATAAGTCAATGATACAAACGAATATCAGACGATGATCTAAGAAACACAGACGAGCGCTTCAGGCAATGATACAGACGAATATCAGCCACTGATACAGACGAATACCAGAAATCCAAAACAGACGAGCATTTGGAGTAACAATACAGACGAGTACCAGAGTGATTATCAAATCACTATTCATGAATATAAGCTAACACAGACGAGTGTGAGGGATGATACAGACGAGTATCCAAACAATGTAATCGAGCTTCGAGCAGATAACAAACACAGACGGGTGTTGGGGAATGCAGACGAGCAACAAGCAAATACCAAACACAAACGAGTGTCGAGGAATGCGGATGAGCGTCAAGCAGATACCAAACACAGACGAGTGTCGAGGAATGCGGACGAACATCAACATCTACCACACACAAGCGACTGATAGGGAAAGCATACGAGCATCAAATGAGTATCAAACACAGACGGGTGCCGAGGATTGCAAACGAGCGTCAAACATATTTCAAACACGGACGAATGCTAGGGCGTGCGTATGGGCAACAAATGCCTTGTAAGAAACACAACTCTGCCGGGGAGAATCAAACGAAGAACAATTCACAAACGAGCGAGTGCTGGGAATGCAGATGAACATCCAGAAAATATCAAACATCAAACACAGACAAATGTTAGGGGGATGCAGATGAGCAACTATCAAACATCAAACACAGACGAGTGCTAGGATGTGCATACGAGCAACAAACGAAGCGCAAGCACCGACGAGTGCCAGGGAATAAGAACGAGCATCAAACAAAGTGCCCTGATTGGCAACAATAATCACGGATCTGCAGGGGATAACCAGGTCAAGAGGCTTCGACGATGCTTATCTCTGACTTGGGAGATGAATACTTGTCTGTATCATCACAAAGGCCAAAAATAAATTGGCGACTTCTCTGGGGAATATTTCAACGATGAGAGCAAGTCCCAAACATGAAATCTGCAGGGATAACCGTCTAGGGAAGATGCTTGTTCAAGACTCTAGTTGGGGAGAGAATTCTGAAAATTTCGACTCTGCGAGGAAACCAGGCGTACAGCCGCTCGCTGGGGATAATTTCTCTTGCGGAAAGATACTCCTCTTGGGGAAGAAAGCTCTTCAGTTAGCCTTGGAATTCCACTGGGGAAATAACCAAGATATCCTGGCAATACTTGGTTGAGGAATGAAATGTGAACAAATGTCTGCACTACTTTGTCACACTGGCCAAAAATAAACTAGCGAACTCACTAGGGATATTTCAATGATGGCTGCGTACCAATCATGAACTCCTCGAGGAAAAGACGATCTTCCGACCCAACTGGGGGGAATACTTGGTCAAATAGCCTTTGCTAAGGAAAAAGTTCTGACAGTTACAACCCTGTGGGGAATTAGGCATTCAGCTGCTTGCTGAGAATAGCCCATTCTGACATAAAGACTCCGCTCGGAGGTGAGAACTGTTCAACTGAATTTGAAGTTCTGCTGGGAATACCACCCTACTCTGACTCATCTGGGGAAGGTTCTATCTCTTTCTGTGAAAAACAAACTCCGCTTGGGGAGGACACCTCTTTGATTAGGTTTGAAGTTCTTCTGGTGATTCCACTTGCTATAGCTCAGCCGGGGAGCACTCTTTGCTTGGGGAGATACAACATCGCCCTACAAAACCTGCAACAACAGTATACACACATGTGCCCCGGGGATTTACATGGTATGATATGTTCATCCATTGTCACCCGACACTCAAAGACAGTTTTAATTGTTTCCCTGCAATGTCATTTTTTAAGAAAAATAACATGTTTCATATGCAATGTTCTTTTTGCCAAAAATTTAGGACATTTTTGCAAACAAAATAAACACAACACACTCGGCTTTTGACTGAATATTCATTCATTGAATGGCCTCTGAATAGGCAAAGTTTTACATCAGGAAGCAACTACATGGAAAGAGGTAGCTACCATACAACTGAGAAAAGAAACTATCCTAATGGCAATGTACATGGCATTCCAATGAGTTTCCTTCCTGCTATGACTAGCATGTCTTCAAGACTTTCTGTTCTTGCCTTTGCTTTCTGAAGAAGATAAAGGGACTGATTCCTACCCTTCTGATATTGCCAGACTGCATGAAACGATGATTTGGTTCAGATTACCCAAATCGCAGTTATTCGCTTATTCCCTTATTTTGCGTGGATCGCCCTTTCGGGTTTTCGATCCGCCGGGATACCCTTTTTTGCCTGAGCTGTCCGATGTGGCTTTTCAACTCAGCGGGTGTACATTTTTCCATTATTTTCCCTAACTTTTGCCCGAGCTTTTTATTCTGTTTTTAGCTCATCGGGATGCCCTTTTCTTGCCTGGACTTTAATTCTGTTTTCGTATCCAGCGGGTCTTTTTATGCGAAGTATTTTTTAACTGCGTCCGTGTTAACAGGAGACTGGAAATCTTTTCCATCCATAGTAGTGAGCATCAATGCCCCACCTGAGAAAACTTTCTTTACTATGAATGGGCCTTCGTAGTTCGGGGTCCACTTGCCCCTGTAATATGAACCTGGAGGAATGATCCTCTTGATTACAAGCTCGCCTACTTGATACTCCTGAGTACATACTCGTTGGTCGAATGCTCGCTTCATTCTCCTCTGATAAAGCTGACCATGACAGATATCCGCTAATCTCTTTTCCTCAATTAGACACAACTGATTATATCGAGCACGTACCCATTCAGCCTCATCAAGCTTCACATCCATCATCACATGTAATGAAGGGATTTCTACTTCAACAGGCAGGACTGCCTCCATGCCATATACCAGGGAGAAAGGAGTTGCCCCAGTTGACGTCCTGACTAACGTTCGGTACCCATGCAACGCAAATGGTAACATCTCATGCCAATCTTTGTAGGTGACAACCATCTTTTACATAATCTTCTTAATATTCTTGTTAGCTGCCTCTACCACGCCATTCATCTTTGGTCGGTAAGGAGAAGAATTGTGATGTTGAATCTTGAAGTCCCAGCACAGTTATGCCATCATCTTGTTGTTTAAGTTGGAACCATTATCAATAATGATTCGCTCGGGCACTCCATATCTGCAAATGATATCTCTTTTCAGAAATCTGGCTATCACTTGACGAGTGACATTGGCATAAGATGTTACTTCAACTCATTTGGTGAAATAATCAATCGCAACCAAGATGAAACGATGACCATTTGAAGCAGTAGGCTCTATCTTCCCGATCATGTCAATGCCCCACATAGAAAAGGGCCAAGGAGATGACATGACATTGAGCGGGCTTGGAGGAACATGCACCTTGTCTGCATATATCTGGCATTTATGGCATTTACAGGCGTACGAACAACAATCTGCATCCGTTGTTAGCCAATAGTACCCTGATCTCAATAACTTCTTAGCCATAACATGTCCTCCTGCATGAGTACCAAAGGATCCTTCGTGGACTTCCTGCATTAACAGGTCTACTTCGTGTCTATCCACGCATCTAAGCAAGACCATGTCAAAGTTCCTCTTATACAAAATTCTGTCTACGTTCAAGAAGAAACTATCAGCAAGTCGTCTCAAGGTCTTTTTGTCGTTAGATGATGCACCAGCTGGGTATTCTTGTTTTTCCAGGAAGAGCTTGATGTTAAAGTACCAAGGTTTCTCATCAGACACTGCGTCTACAGAGAAAGCATAAGCTGGTGCGTCAAGCCTAGAAATGTCAATTCCGGGCACGTAATTCCAACACAAGACCTTGATGGACGAAGAAAGAGTAGCCAATGCATCGGAAAATTGATTCTCATCTCGTGATATATATTGAAGCTTAACCGTTGTGAAGAACGTCAACAGTCTTCTGGCATAATCCCTATAAGGAATTAAATGTTCTTGATGTGTATACCACTTGCCGGTAATTTGGTTGATAACGAGGGCTGAATCTCCGAATATATCGAGGATCTTAATCTGAAGATTAATAGCCTCCTCTATTACCATTATGCACGCCTCGTATTCCGCTTCATTGTTTGTGCAGACAAAAGTAATTCTAGCAGCGAAGGGAAAGTGAACACCTTAGGGAGTGATAAGAACATCACCAACTCCACGTCCGTTGATATTGACTGCCCCATCAAACATCAACTCCCATTTGGATTCAGGGTCAGGCCCCTCCTCCGGAAGTGGTTCCTCGCAATCTCTGGCTTTAAGGTACATGATGTCCTCATCAGGGAAATCAAACTTCATTGGCTGATAGTCGTCTTCAAGCGGTTGTTGTACAAGATAATCTGACAATACACTTCCTTTGATGGCTTTCTGAGAAGTATATTGTATATCATACCCTGTTAAGATCATTTACCACTTTGCAACCCTTCCGGTTAATGTTGGTTTCTCGAAAATATACTTGACGGGGTCCGTTTTTGAGATTAGCAATGTGGTATGGGTCAACATGTATTGTCTCAGTCGGAGAGAAGC
The DNA here is from genome assembly GCA_963966055.1 of Lathyrus aphaca. Lineage (NCBI taxonomy): Eukaryota > Viridiplantae > Streptophyta > Magnoliopsida > Fabales > Fabaceae > Lathyrus > Lathyrus aphaca. Next base: position 185,804,006 of record OZ014524.1, read on the forward strand.
CCATACCAAAGCGCATCAAGTTTTCTCGAGCAGTGAGTAACGGGATTCACAGTCGGTAAACTTTTTGCTAAGGTAATAAATAACATGCTCTTTTCGACCAGACTCGTCATGTTGGCCTAGAACACACCCCATCGACCCTTCTAACACCGTAAAGTACATGATAAGTGGCCGTCCTGGAACTAGAGGCATTAGAATCGGAGGCTCCTGCAAATATTCTTTTATCCTTTCAAAGGCTCTTTGACAGTCTTCATTCCACCTGACCGTTTGTTCTTTTCTTAACAATTTGAATATTGGCTCGCATGTGGCAGTTAGATGAGATATAAACCGAGAAATGTAGTTCAATCTCCCTAAAAACCCACGCACTTCTTTTTCTGTATTCGGTGCATGCATATCTTGTATTGCTTTTATTTTTGCAGGATCTACCTCAATCCCCCTTTGGCTAACAATAAAACCCAGCAATTTACCGGAACACACTCCGAAAGTGCACTTGTTTGGATTCAACCTCAGTCTATACTGTATTAATCTGTCAAACAACTTCTTGAGATTGATCAGATGCTCTTCTTCGTCCCGGGATTTTGCAATCATATCGTCCACATATCATTCAATTTCTTTGTGTATCATATCGTGGAACAAGGTTTCCATAGCCCGTTGATACGTTGCCCCAACATTCTTTAATCCAAAGGGCATAACTTTATAGTATAATGTACCCCACGGGGTAATGAACGTCATTTTCTCCATGTCTTCCGGTGCCATCTTGATCTGATTATACCCGGAGAAGCCATCCATGAAAGAAAATATCGAGAACTGAGCAGTGTTATCTACCAGCACATCAATGTGAGGTAATGGAAAGTCATCCTTTGGACTTTCTCTACTTAGATCCCAATAATCGACGCACATCCGGACCTTGCCATCTTTCTTTGGTACATGCACAATATTAGCTACCCAAGGTGGGTAACTAGTCACGGCAAGGAACCCGACATCCCACTGATTTTGAACTTCCTCCTTGATCTTCATAGACATATCAGGGCTAGTTCTTCTCAACTTTTGTTTCACAGGAGGATAGTCTTCCTTTAGTGGCAGCTTGTGCACAACAATGTCAGTATCCAGCCCTGGCATATCTTGATACGACCAGGCGAAGATATCCACATATTCACGTAGCATACCAATCAACTTCTTCTTTATCTCGGTCTGCAGACTGGCCCCAATCTTTATCTCTTTCCTTATGCCTTCATACCCGATGTTGATGATCTCTATCTCTTCCTGATGAGGCTGAATGACCCTTTCCTCTTGTTTCAACAACCTAGCCAATTTTTCCGGGAGTTCACAGTCTTCTTCAACCCCTTCATCAACTTGGTAGATAGGATTTTTGAAGTCATGCATAGTCATAGCAGGAACATTATCACAGGAATCCTAATGATCAACACTACACAAATGATGTGCTTATTTCAGAATCAGTTCTTTTCAAAAGAGACGCAAACATACAAAAACACTGGAAAGAAAAACATTGCCATTTTATTTGTTTTTATGTGAAAAATTTTAAAACGAAAGAAAGAGAACACAATTTGCTTTAAAAATGTCCTTTATTTCATGGAAAAAGTAAATGCATTAAAATATGGTGGCCCTACAGATGGATCTATGCACCTTGGGCAGAGTGCAGGATTTGACATACAATATGATAAAAATGGAAACAAAGAAATTACATTGACTGCCAAGTGACTTGAACAAAATCTTCAGCAAACCAATTCTGGAGCTCCTCCCCAGGTACGCATGGGTGAATCCAGTTATCCAAGTCGCATTCACTATCCCCATCTTCCTCTGTTGCACAAACGATGTTGTAGTCGAGCATTCCAGCGCTTGTGAATGCTATGGGCTTACTGCCATGAGACCAGCTGGACTGACCAGGTTGATATCCGAGACCGAACTTGTCATCTTTCTTTTCCACTTCTAACAACTTACCCCAGCCCCGGGAATTTCCGGATTGAACTACTTCCTTAGCTTTCTTGTAGGAGTAAATAGGCGTCCCTTCCTTCTCACGACCTTGAACTGCAGCAACCGGAGACAAAGTACCGTCATTAACCGTCTCAAAAGCTTGGCAAAGTGTCTCATGGATCTCCCCATCCATTTCCACGTATTTGAAGGTCGACAGATGGCTTACGAAAATATCTTCTTCTCCGTATACAGTAACAACTTGGCTGTCTACCACATACTTCAACTTCTGATGCAATGTGGATGTTACTGCGCCAACAACATGAATCCAAGGACGTACCAGCAAACAACTATAAGCGGGTTGAATATCCATAACATAGAACGTACTCTTGAATACCTGAGACCCGATCTTTATCGGTAGCTCCACCTCCCCAAACACAGATCTTCGTGACCCGTCAAAGTCTTTCACAATCAAATCACTGGGTCGCAAAACAATGCCATCAACATTCAACTTCATGAGGGCCTTCTTAGGGAGCACATTGAGAGAAGAGCTTGTATCTACCAAGACATATGATAGAACATATCCTTTACACACCATGGTGATATGTAAGGCCTTGTTGTGATTACGTCCCTTAGAAGTGAGATCTCCATCTGTGAATCCCAATTCATGGCTAACGTTCACACTGCCTACCACAGCCTCCAACTGGTTGACAGTTATCTCTTGTGGTACATACGACATTTGTAAGACTTTCAACAAAGCCTCCCGGTGAGCTTGAGAACACATCAACAACGACATAATGGATATTTTGGACGGGGTCTGATTCAGCTGTTCAACCACCTTATAGTCACTTTTCTTAATTATTCTCATGAACTCCTCGACTTCCTTTTCAAAAGTGCTCTGACTAGCAGCAGGAGTTGTCACCTATTCAATCACCATCTGCTTACCCTTAGCCTTTGCAGTAGCTTCAGCTTCGGGATCACCTCTAAGAGCTTGAGGATCAAAGAGACGCCCACTCCGAGTAAACCCACCAACTCCTCCGACATTCACAACAGTCGGGTCAATTGTCACTGTTTTACTTTCCAACTTCTGACCTTCTACATATACGTATGAGCCATAATGTCAAGGTATGGCTTTGTTATCAACATAAGGAACCGGTCCTGGAACAATAATGGTAACCAGACTCACTTCTGGAACATAGATAGTTATTGGCTCTCTCCGGGTAGGAACTTCAGCAGGATCAAAATAAATTGTCACTGTAGACACACAATCGCCTCTATTGTCAGCTTTGTCAAACTGTAGAGACCCCTCGTCAATCAAACACCGCAACCCAGCTTTCAACTCTCCACAACCATTAACTGAATTCAAACAACCCTCACAGTCAAAATCACAACCTGGGAATACCTGCCCTTTCAGCAACTGTCTTTCACGACCAACAACGAAGTCTTTACTTCATCCACATTCAGAATTAGGTTCAACCTCTCGCCACCATCAACAACATTTATCCTGGACCCTCCATGATTTGGAATGGGGTTTGATGTAACATTTGGAGGCGGTGCAAAGTTAATTGCCTTCGAGTCAATCAAGTCTTGGACCTTATGTTGTAATGCCCTGCACTTCTCTGTTGAGTTCCCGGGAGCTCCTGAATGAAATACGCATCTTGCATTAGCATCATACCCCACTGGAAGCTCTCCAGGTGGAGGTGGTGCTAATGTCCTCAACTGAACCAAGTACAAGTCTAACAATCTCTGGAGTAGTTATGTGTACGTCATCGGGATGGCCTCAAGCACCTTGTTAGCTGGACGAGCTTGTCTCTGTTGATAGTGTCTCTGCTGATAGTTATTACGTTGTGGCTGCTGTTGTTGCTACTGTTGTTGTGGTTGTTGCACAAGACTCATTATAATGGTGACAGCTGCCACCTGCTCGTAAGATCCTTTGTATCCACAGCCTCGGCCTCGACCGTACACAACATTAGTCTCTCCCCCCCTTCTTCTTGGAGGTCCATTAAAAGCTTTTCTAACACCGCTTGAGCTACTCGCACCACTGTCTTGGATCTTCCCCATTTTTAGCAGAGTTTCAACCCTCTCTCCAGCTATCACGATATCATTAAACTTTATCGCTGAACAAGACGCCAATCCCTCAATAAACACCCCCTTCAATGTTCCCATAAACATGTCTACCATTTCATTCTCTAACAAGGGAGGTTGCACTTGAGCACCCAGCTGACGCCACCTCTGGGCGTACTCTTTGAACCCTTCTTTAGCACTCTGAGACATTATCTGCAACTGGGTACGATTTGGAGCCATATCCAAATTATACTGATACTGTTTCACAAACGCCTCAGCTAAATCCTTCCAACTTCGAATATTGACCCTGCTCAGCTTCATGTACCATTCCAAGGAAGCTCCTACAAGACTATCCTGGAAGTAATACATCCACAACTTTTCATCATCTGTATGTGCATCAATCCATCCCACAAAAGACTGAAGGTGAGTTTTCGGGCAAGCTGTTCCGTTGTACTTATCAAAAGTAGGGACTTTGAACTTGTAGGGAATTCTCACCCCTGGCACTAAGCCCAGATCAGTGATGTCAAACCCTAGAGAACTCTGAGACTGAATGGCACAAATTTGCTCAGCCATTTCTTCAAATCTCCTATTCATGTCAACCCCTTGGCCTTCCGCATCATCCAGTAAGGTGAACTGCCCGTCCTGCCCGTCCTGTCCATCCATCTGCATGTTATTCACTCCATCATTGATAATAGTGACCCCTGGTTGCACCACAGGGATTTCAATATGACGGGCGCCAACCCCATTGTGATTACCTCCATCTGTTGTCCCATTGTTCCTGGCTTGATTGTTCTCCACCATTTCGCGCAAACGCTCTTGGGTTTGACCCATCCCTGCCATGAGGGTCATGAAATTGTCCATTCTTGTCCTTAAATCAGTCAGATCCGCTTGCATCTGCTCCATTGCTCTCTCTCTGTTCACTTTTTTAGGGTATTTGTGTACAATTGGCTGTCTTTGAACCTTCTTAGGAGCTATAGTGCCTGAAAGCGACATGAACGTTAGAACACTGAAGAATTACCTGCAAAACAACAAACATGTTACATGCATGCAATGTAACTATTCATGTTTCCACGTTCAGGAATTTATATGCCCCAGTTCTGGTATTTTTGACAGAAAAATACTCCAAATGACTTTTTGGAAACTAACTTTTCAAACTCTTTTGAGGAGTATTCAGACCCTGATGGCTTCGGACCGACAACTTTGCTCATTCAGAAATGGTAACTGGAAAGTAGCATTGGATAACATGAACAAACTACCAATAACCAGAGTCATAGACATAAACAAAATTCCCTAAAGGGTCACAATTCAATACAAAAGGCAGAAAGATAAAGCAAGCCTCCTACAACAAACCTGTAGGTAATCTGGATACCAACAACAATAACTAAAACCCTAGGCTAAAAGAAGATTCAGGCTCCTCTTCTGCAGTCACCACCTCTGCCCGGTTCTTCTTGACGCATGCTCTCAGCTTAAGATCCACGATCTCCTTTATTGCTTCCTCCAAGGCTAGCTGGCTCTGTACCAATTGCTGAGTCTTTTCCATTCGTATTTTGTGAACTTGTTCTACCTTTTCTTTCTTGAATGCCATATGCACCTCAAAGAACTCTTCCTTTTCTTTGTACTTCTTCTACTCCTGTTCTCTTTGGCCCTGTAACCAAGTAATGGACTGACGAGCTTCTCTAAGATTCTTCACAATCTTCCTATGATCCGCTTCTCTTTTTGACTCTGTTAGACCCAATCTCTGAAAATGAGATTCTCTCCCAGCAAACTCATTTTCCTTAGCTTCTAAGGTAGCCTGCATTGTTTGTAGCTTTTCTCCCGCTTCTTGCTTAGCATGATTGATACGGTGATACAAGCTAGCCATTTTAGAATTCTCTACCCGAACCTCGTGCAACTGAGCTTCTAACTTCTTGTAATCTTCAAGAGAAACAGTAGCTCGTACCAGTGCTTCTTTTGAATATAGTGGAGCCTCAACTGAAAATGGAAGGAAGAAGGTATCAACCCTACCTTGTATCCAAGCAACAAAAGAGGGATAAGTCTTAGCGTCCACCTTTCCAAACTCTTTCTTTCCCTTACTCAATCTCTCCTCCCAAGCCTAAAATTCCTGAGTGACTAGCTTCTCATTCCCTTCCAACGGCGCATACAGCGATTCCAAAATTTCTTCAGCAGAGGGAGGATCTTTCAAAGAGTAACCAAATTGTTTCCGAACCAGCACGGGATTATAATTAATCATCCCTCTCCCACCAAGCAAAGGTACATTGGGAAACTCTCCACAACTGATAATCATCTCTCTTCCCAATAAATCTCTGTTACTCCCCTAAGCTATATCGGATGAGGTCAAGCCCATCAATCTTCTAGCCCATTTCCACTCTTGCTTCAGATCTTTGAACGGTCCTGACTTTGGAAGTTGTTTAGCAAACCAGTCAGCGAATAAGGGTGCACAACAGTTTACAAATCCCTTTCTTCTCTCATTCCTGTAATGAACATTGTAGTAAAAATCTCCTAACAAAGTAGGTACTGGATTCTTCTGAATAAAGATGGAAATTGCCTCTATACCAATTAACCCCTTCTCCCCTGGGAACAAACTTATCCCATAAACCATCAAAGCCAGTAATGCATTGAAACCTTCCCACTTGTTCCCAAGAGCAAAAAAATGAGCCTCTGTCACTAGGAAATCTAAGGCAATTCCTTTCTGTTCACTAGCTTCTAAACCCATCTTGACTCTGAGCATACTAAGGTGGCAAGCACTGGCTATGTCTGCATGCGAGGGAGCCCTCCCTGAAGCATAATAAGGAATGCCCTTTCCAATAGGAATCTTCAAGATGCTAGCAATCTCTTCCAGGGTAGGAGCCAGGATGTAATCCGGAAATACGAAGACTCGCAATTGAGGATCATAAAACTACAATAAAGAATGAAGATTATCCCTCTGGTCAGCAGTTGGCTTGCTTACATAATTCAAAACCTTCCCAAATTTCTTCCTGAAATCTGCTAAAACCTTATCAGTCGTCAAGTCTATCAGCTTCTGAATACTCTCGGTCTCTGGTTGCAGGAAAGTGTAATGCATATTTATTTTTCTAGGTAACTCTTGGACTTCTGCCATCTGGAGCAACAATGAATACAAGAACTGGGTACAAAGACTAAATGCTAACCTGAAATGGAAACACAAATAGTTAATGCAAGTATGATGCAATGCAAATGCAATGCAGGCATATGATCAACAACTGGGACTGTCTGGATACGGAACACTGGACCCAAGTGACCAAGATCCTCTGAATAAAGCCCCCTAAACCAGAATTCGGTCTCAAATAAGCCTCTAAATCAAATATCAGATGACTTAAGAACTCCAAAATCCATGTAGCCATATCAAATCATAGAACGATACTGGCGATAAGGTATGATGAGGTCAAGGGTTCCTGCAAACCTGTAAACCCCTCCCAATCTCACAGGTGTGCTCCGGGTCAAACATCACGGACTCTCAAAGCCGAATAACAATAATACGTTCACCATTTCCGAGAAATGGCTCATGACCAGATCAGGGAATCGATTTGGCATTATGTACTACTCAGGGAGGTCTCATCATGAGTCCGGGAAAACAAGCATCCTTTATAAGTTCCCAGCTTCAAGCGCTGGAATCGAGAAACAATAGTACATTCATCCCGAAGGGTATAATATTATCGTCATACGACAAGATGCTTTGACTGAGTTCCTATAAAAGAACCAGGCCATCCTATGTAAGTTCCCAGTGGGCCCTCGAATGCGAATGGGTTTGCCACAGAATGTGGTCTGCCACTGTCACCACTGGAGAGGGATGTTTCCACAAAGGTTCTCAATGATCGGTCCCCAGAGGCACATAACTATCGAGGTCCTGTAATGATCCAGAAAGATTCTGATATCAATACATTTCCAAGAAGTTCACCAGTCTGGGCGTGGAACTCACTAATACCAACATAGCAAGATGCCATGAAGCCAAAGGGGAACCACTCTAAGTCCTAGGGTGAACTCGAGCCCCGATTACGAGCTCATCTCTCAGTAACAGTTCCCAATCCCACATAAAAAAGGAAACCAACACAGTTAGACAGTCCAGTATAATATGATGCATGAATATAAATACTGAAAACTGTAAATAAAACTGTAAATAAACAACAATAAAATAAACACGCAACAACAAACAATCAACACCCAATAAAACAGAAACACGCAAGCGCTAGGATTGACTCTTAAGGGGAACCAGAGATACTCTGGTTAGGGGTTCCCCAGCAAAGTCGCCAGCTGTCGCTCCCTGGATTTCCATCGTGGTACAAACGCGAAAGTGGTGCAGAAAGAGGTAGAGTCGCCAGCCAGGAATTTTTATCCCGAAGGAACGGGAATGGTAATGCTGCACAAACCAGAAGAAAATAAAAGGAAGGACACAAGTACTGCGAACCAAAGAGATTGGGTTTGGGAGCCAGTTACGACCTGGGAAGGTATTAGCACCCCAGATCGTCCGCCATATCCGACGTGATCTACACTTGCAAAGAAACTGTTTCAAAGGGTGAAGAAATGAAAGCTGCTGCAAAACTGAAATTGAAACTGGATAAGAAAGAAAAGAAAGGGGGAAAATGTAGGGAAAATAAAAGAGTGTGCTCGAACGGGCCCTACCCCGCTGCCTACGTACCTCATCTGGACATGAGGATTAGAGTCGTTGTAGTTCCCCTAACTAAGGGTGGAGAAGATTGCTTGTGTCTTAAGGCTTGAACTACCTATGGCAATGCTCAGGTGTTGCAGGCTCGGACGACGAGTGCGTAACCATCTTGCAAAATGACAAATAGGAGCAAGTTCGCGTACGGAGCGAAGGAGATGAGGAAAGAATTCCCGAAGGAAAGACGCTTATTGTTTGTTTGTGTTTTTTTATGAGTGTGTCACAAGAGAATGAACTCAAACTCTTTTCCATGGAATGTGTACTTGTCACTACATCCCAAGACGGAATAAGAGAACAAGCACACCAAGTAAGGAGAACTTATCCAAAACTTGTTTCCAAGGGCAAGGGCATAATTTCATTGACTTGTTGTATTTATTAAGTATTTTTGTAATTAAAAATGAAGAAGTATTTTTTTAGGATTTTCTTGATGAAGATGACTTCATGATTCGACTTGTGCATCATGCTATACAAATGCACTATTCCAAGATGGAATGAATACATATGCCCCATGGAATAAGGCTATTACACAAGAAGTCACTTCTTTCTTTATTAATGTTTTTTATGCTTTATTTTGAGATGAGAAGAGAAAGAAACCAAATGAGCAAAAAGGCAAAAGTCTAATGGGGAAAGACAAAACCTAAAGTTATCATGCAAAAAGTGGTCCTAAGGTTAGTGAGATTTGAACTCTATCCTAATGAAAAGAATACCAAAGGAGAAGAAAAAAGAGAGGAGAAGAAAGCTAGAGAGCAACTTACTCTTCTAAAGGAGATAAGTTGCTTCTAAGGGGGGGGGGGGAGATGCAAATTGGATCACATGATGGCATAAGGAACATCAATATCACAAAGTAGAAAGCAACTTAAAAAAAGAAAAGATGAAGAATTGAAATGTGGATAAATATCCACACTTCTCTTACCATGAGCCCCTGAAATGTTAGCAAAATTCCAGCATATATTCATCAACACAATCATGGAATTAGCATGCTCAAAGTTCTAGAAAACCAAGTCAAACAAACATGCCAAGATTTGCACATACATGAGTCTACGTGTCGAGAAGAGGAAGGCATACATCAACCAGCAAGCAAATCACCCTAAACTAGCATATTCAATGATCATACAATGATCCATGGCAATTAAGACAAGTAAGGGGATCAAACAAGCTCAAAATAGCTCAAAAATGTCACTCTGCTTCAGTGTTAACCGGTTAACCAAAGCGTTAACCGGTTAACCAGTCCAGACCTGCAGAAAAAAAGCACATAAATAGGTGCGTTAACCGGTTAACCAAAGTGTTAACCGGTTAACACTGTAAAAATAGCAACAAAAACCTGCAGAAAATCAGCTCAAATCCAGCTTATCCAAATAATTCCACACCAGACCAACAATCAATTAAGCATGAAATAAATGGATCAATTCACATTAATCACTACCATTAAGCTCATGAACCTTAACACGCGGATCCGATCGCAAATCACCCAATCATTTCAAGAAAAACAAGAAAATACACAAGCACATGGTGGATCTAAGCACAAGCATGCAAATAAGCTAAAAAACAAAGTTAGATCTGAATTTAACCAACCTACAAAGCCGATGTATGCTTTGGTAATTGTTGTTTGAGCTGGAAATGAGAAATCTCGCGGAAAACTTTAAAGATCCGGTACTAATCCTCACACTCCATGCAAAATAAATGCAAGCAAAGGATCTTGATGCATAATTTTGGCTCCAAAAGCACTTCTAATCTCCAAACCAGATCTGAATCAAGTAGAGAAACCAATAAATTGATGCAAAGAAGCTATGGATGAAGGTCTAGTTCCAAGATCTACACACTTTAATGCAAAGTTATGTGATCTCCAAAGAGAAACTTTGAGTGAATTTGGAAAAATTGGCAGAAAAAATGTGAGAGAATGGTGAGAGAGGAGTGAAAATTCAGAATGAAAAGTGAAAAAAATGAGAGAGCTCCCTCTTGGTTTGGAGGGAAATGGAATAAATATGGTTTTGGTTTGGGGCCCAAAATTTTGGTTTGGGATCCAAAAAATATGGTTTGGGATTAGCTTAGAAAGTGATTAGGACCTAGCCTTGGAATTAGGCTTGGCAAATGATCTAGATCCTTCTCCATAATTCAAAATGAATAAAAATCAGAAAATTGGAAATTGTAGCCAAAAACACATGCTGAATTTTGCTGCTGGAATTCAAAATTCGCAGCCGTTAACCGGTTAACCAAAGCGTTAACCGGTTAACGCCAGTGAATTTTGAATTCTCCATCCTTTTGGTGGGAAACTTCAAGAATAACCCGACGCCAACCGTTCTGATCTGATTTTGATCCTCAATCCATTTTAGGGCTTTGAACATGATACAGAGCTTGTATAAAATATTCTGTGAGCTTCTTGCCAAGTCCCCATGCTCTTGATTTTTGCCTTGTAGTGCTTCGAACTTCCCGGATGATTGATCATATGCCTTATGCTAGAGCATGCGAGTTCTATGCTTCATCTTTCTATGAGAGATGCTAAGAATATGACATGCTTATGATGATTATGTTATGATGGAGATGCTAAAAGGAAGAGGGCAAATTTGGGGTGTTACAGCAAGAGTGAGAGTGATTGGAACTCACCGTACAACAAAGCCATATCATGATTTTGTGAGGAACCCCGCCGTTGAGAAGCATAGACGATTGAATGAGATTCGAGCTGAGACAGACGGAGGAAAGGGACCCGCCGCGGAAGGAGGTCTGCGGTGCCGAGTAAAACATGAACCGTGAAGTGAAATTGAATTGCGAGAGGTCAACAGAAGGTGAATAACGCATATCTGAATGATGCTTTGATATTTCTCTAACGGTAAAGCTTTAGATCTTGCACAGATCTATGATTACCTTGAGTCTGAGTTTTTTTTATCGCCGTTTTGCTTTGTTGACGTGAGAATGTTTGAAAGGTTACAGTCTGTGTTTTAGAAAGTGCTCATTTTCTTTTAATATGTAGTTGTTGTTTTTTTAGTTGTGGGATTCCAATTTTTATATTATTTAATTTACTTTTAAAATGAATTTAATGACCGTTTTGTTGTTTATGGTGTTGACCGATGATGCCTTTGGGAGGCTAGGTCATGTGTTTGATTCTGAAATTTTCTTTTTAAAATGGGCCATAAAGTTTATGTTCGGTTGCTACTCACAGACATTGATCCGATATGTTCACCCTTTCCCTTTGTGGTTCTTTATTCTTAAAATTTTCTATATATTTAATATATTATTGTTATTTTTTATGTTTAGTTTGCTGTTAATTTCTTTAGAAATTTTTTAAGAAAAAAAGCTTTAATAATAATTTGATTTATTTTAATTTTATAGGGCCAATGATATAATTTACGATTTATTGATATTCGATTTTTTTAATCGACTTTATCTAAATCAATTTGAGGCCAAACTTTTCCTTTTTTCATTATTTATCGATTTCTCGATTTATTCTTTATTTTTACTTGGTCTATGATATTATTATTCGATTTGTGACATTCAATTTATCGACGTTGTCCGAATCAATATGAGACCGTTTTCTATTATTTTTTATGGTTTCTAATTAATTTAGATCCATTGTTTATCGACTTTATTATTTAATCGGCCTATGCTAAATGGTGATATTCGATTTCTAATAAATCGACGTTATCCCCTAATTTGAGTCCAATTCTTTTATTTACTTTTATTTTTATAATTTATTTTGTTTTTATGTTCGCTGATATAACAAACGATTTAAATATTTGATTTCAACAAATCGACGTTATTTAAATCAATATGAGACCACTTTATTTCCCTCTTAGAAATTCAATTTTATTTATTCAATTTTATTTCTGCATTTATCACTTTTATTTCGTCCATGAATCAACCTCCATTTGCACTTACCCTTATAAGTCGGTCGCATCGCGCACCGCCGTCGAACTAATCAAATATTTTTAATTCGAATACTCAAACTATTTTTATAATTAAATAATAGAAGAACAGAATTCTGGAGTCTAGCATTCCTCGAATTCTTGAATGAACGCTCCTGAGGCTCGCCCCATGGGACGTGGTTCATTCGCCCTTTCGTTCATAAAACGTTAATTAAATCGAACATTTTTCCTCAAACGAACATTGTTTAAATCCCTTCTATCTTGCAAACAAACTAGCGCTTCCTCCTCCTATCGCAAGAAGATAAGCCAACGCTTAGCAGTTAGAATGTGGTCTGAATAATCGTTCATTAAAACGAATCAATCAATGAACCTTAGTACCACGAACTACGAGGCTCTGACTTTCCCATTGCACAGGGGAATACGTAGGCACACGGATCTTACTCCCTGTCGAGCACCCTAGGAACAAACCCACCCATTTTCCATATCGTTTACCCTTAAAAAGAAAGCAAAAGCATAAGTTAACATTTAATCGCAAGTTAAACTAAGAGGTTCCTGTTGAGTACAACAGACGTAAGGGGTGCTAATACCTTCCCCTTATGTAACCGACTCTCAAACGTAGAATTTGGTTTCGATGACCTTGTTCTATCCATCTTTCTTTATTATGTTTTATCTATATCTTCCTTTTCTTTCATTAGAATAAATAGAATTAGGTGGCGACTCTGTAGTTCCGTTTGTTCTACGGTCGGCGCGAGGATCGTATTTTTCGAGGTACGATAGCTGGCGACTCTGCTGGGGAAGAGTCAAACTTAACTTAGTTAACTTCTCGATTATTGTTGAATTTGCTTACTTGTTTTCTTTATGCTTTCTCTTTATACTTATATATTTGCTCCTTTATTTCTCTCTCTTTATTATGCTCATTATTTTTCAATTGGATCTTGGGTTGGTATCATGTGTAACGTTCTGCACCTAAGATTTGGAAAAAGAAGAGGGAACATCTAAGTTAGAATTGGAAGTTATTAGTGTTAGTCTCCAAGGACTTTCTCCTTGCAAGCCTAGCATGAAAGCTCCCCCCGAGAATAGACGTATTCGTAGGTATTGTCGTAACGCAGCTAGCCTGTTGCATGACTTGATTCATGAAAGGTCTGTGACTCGGGGAACCCCTGGAACCAGTGTCAATATTGGTAGTTGTGTTGTGTTAGTCCCCGAGGACCTGCTCCTTGTGTGCCTAAAATGAGAACTCCACTCAAGGTAGACCTTATTGTCACTATCGTCATAATACAGCTAGCCTGTGGCAGGACGTTAGTTAGATTAGCGTCCGTGACCTTGAGTATCTTAATCCATCACTGTAGAAACTATCATGTGAGAGGGTAAATAACTTGGAACTATCCTTCTAGTGCCTACCTGTAAGGTTCCTTTTATCATAGAAATTGGTTACTCACTCGTTTTGGTGATCAACTTTGGAATTTAATTGATTATCCTTTGAATTACAACTACTCATTGCATTTTATTCTCATATTATTGCATTCATATTTACATTCATTTGCATACATCATAGTTACTCATGTTCATCCGTTCTCATCTTCAGAGTTGTTGAGTACCCGTCAAACTGATTCCTTCACGCAGATACAGAACGAGGGCCCACGAAAGAAGAAGAATGACCGAACAAGAAGAACACAACAAGCGAGTCAGGGAAGACATTGATGACCTGAAGAGTAGTGTGAGCAAGATCATGGAAATTCCCCAAGCCTTGGCTACTAAGGATGCTCAACCTCAGAGGACTGTCATCTCTGAAGTTAATAGTTTCGTCATCAATTCTGAGTCTTCAAGACCTATTACCACTTGGCCAAAATTTGGTTTGCCACCAGGTTACACTCCGCCCTTTGCAATTACTCATATGGTTGGTACATCCACTTTTTTCGAACCTGTAGTGTTCACTGAATCTCAACCTAACGTGCATACTATTGCCCAAACTGCTCATGTGAATCCTCTTTTCGTGTACAATCCACCATCTTCAGTACAAGGAGAAGCTGGAAATATTGAAGATGTTAGGGAACAATGCATGACTCTGGAGAAAAGGATAAGAGTTGTGGAAGGATTTGATGTCTTCAATGTTGCTGCAGCAGACATGTGTTTGGTTTCGAATTTGGTTATGCCTGACAAGTTCAGAATGCCAGAATTTGAAAAATATAAGGGAGACACTTGCCCGAAAAGCCATATGGTCATGTACTATCGTAAAATGGCTGCCCGTGCTGACAAAGACAAACTTCTTATCCATTGCTTCCAGGATAGATTGAGTGGGGCATCCTTAAAATGGTATATGGGACTCGAGAAAAGCTGTATCCAATGCTGGCAGGACTTGCTTGATGCATTCCTGAGACAATATAAATACAATCTGGACATGGCGCCTGACTGCCGTCAGCTTCAAAATATGTCATAGAAAGAAAAGGAATCATTCAAAGAGTACGCTCAGCACTGGAGAGAGCTGGCTGCTCAGGTTGAGCCTCCCTTGGCAGAAAAAGAGTTAACTGGTCTGTTCATGGACACCCTTCAACCTCTTTACTGGGAAAGGGTGATTGGCAATGTATCATCTAGTTTTGGTGACCTGGTCACTATTGGAGAAAGGCTAGAGGAAGGAATCAGAAAGGCCAAGTTTGGAAATGTTGAAGCTTCTAATGATGCGAGAAAGTCCTCTAGGAACTTTCAAAAGAATAAAGAGGGTGATACTCATGTTGTCAATGTTGAAAAAATACCCTACTACAAGCAACAACAGTATGGTGAAGCCCAAGTAGCCGCAGTTTCTCCTATGGTTAATGCACCACCATCTCGAGCTCTTCTACAAAGGAATGCTGGTCAGAATCAGAGGCCCCAGGCTCCTATTCATCCTGTTCCCATGAAGTATGCTGAGATTTTCCCTGCCTTGTGCCAAAAAGGTCTTGTCACCACTAGACCTCTCAACCCTCCAAATCCTCTTCCACCTGGATTTAGGACTGACCTCCATTGCCCATTCCATGAAGGAGCTACAGGTCATGATATTGAAAATTGTTATGCTTCCCAGGCCCGAGTTCAAGACTTGGTTAGAGGAGATGTGCTCACTTTCACACAAAAAGGGGTTCCCAAGGTTGAAAGAGATCATATGCCAAAACAAAGTGGCTGAAGACTGGGTCGAAGAATCACAAGTTACTACCTAAAGCCAGTGGATCAAACGGGAAAGCTCATCCTTGCTACTGATTAGACAATAAGCCTTGTTTCTTTCCAGTTTTAATATCCTTGTTTGTATTATGTGTACTTGCTTAAAGACTTTGTTTGTTCTCTAATGTTAATGTTAATGAAATGAGCATCGCATATTTTGAATCAATTCATTCACTTTCATATTTGTGTATATTCATGCTTTCCCTTTGCAAAAAATTCAAAAATATATATATATATATATATATATATATATATATATATATATATATATATATATATATATATCATTTTTGTTTCTCTTATACATCTATTGATTGGAGGGAGGATAACGAAAACGAAATACCCAAATTGTTGAAAGGTATGATTTCAAAATAAAACCTTGCTGATGATATACATGCATTGATTCAATTCCCTAACACTGGAGAAATAAGGAAGTTAATCCATTGTCAACCCCTTTAAGCCTCGAAGTTGGAGTTTCTTTCTACACGAAAAAACCGTAATCTTAACCTGGGGCAGGGTAGTTCTCAATTAATTCGAATATGCATTCAATTTCAGGACAATCATTCCTTACACTTTTAATAAGGGTTTCAAGCCCAATTTAGTCTTCGCACACATCAAAGAATTGTCGAAGAAGTTGATGGCAGTCATTATCCAAATCAAAAATGAAAAAGCCGCTAAATCAACACCCAAAAGGCGACTTAAGCAAAAAAAAAGCATCCCGGTGGACTGAAAACGTCAAAGATACACTCCAAGAAAAAGTTAGGGATAATGAAAATCCAAATCAGGAGAGGTTACCAATAATTACTCAACAAATACAAAGATGAGTTGATCTAAAGTCCTTAACAAAAAGACAACAAAATGTTGCGAAGAAGCAATGACTGCCATCCAATAATGCCTTGGATTTTGAGCCACCATCATCAATGCAACTCTAAATAACCTGAATGCATAGGTTGAGTTAATTGACCATAGGACTAGAGATCATCATGGAGTTTGGGTTGGGTAAAAATTAATTTTTGAGCCTTATATCCTTTTGTTTCGAAAACCGTGAACCTGACCACATTACAACCCTTTAAAGACCTAATTGAAGCTAGGTTTGTTTTAAAAGCATATCACAACAAGGTTGCGTAAGCTGACTCCCAAGAGATTTTCCAATCATCTACTTTGGTATCATACCTTTTGCATTACCTTTCACTTTGCATTATCTTTCACATTGCGTGTCTGAATAAACATCGCATTCTTACTAGTGATTCATCTTCTTTGCACCAATATCATTCCAATAATGATTTTGATTTCAAAATTTTGCTTGAGCATTGCATTAAAATTAACATTTTTGAATGAATATTTTATTTTCAAGTAAGCACTCATCATCAAGGAAATTTAAACAGTTAAGAAACATGATTAGTAATCCTATCAGGGGCATATCACAGTCAAAGATCTTATTACTCAGAAAAATTCTCTCTTCAAGACTCATGCTGGGGCAAGCATTTCAAATGACCAGTCAAGCAGTCACTTCAGAATCATTCAACATGGGGCAATCTTCTTCAAGCAACCCCCAAGCAAAGCTTATCACTCCTTCCCAACAGGATCATCATCCTAATACTTCTAATAAGTATAATAGAAGTTACGTTCAGGACATTTTTCAACGACATAGTTGGCAAAAGTTCACTGTGTTATGGAATCAACTACTTCAGCCGCACCTCTCCAAAAGAGTCTTATCCATTAGTCTCAGCATTTGCATCGCAAACATTGACCATTTACATCGTACGATTTCATATCAAGCATAGTTCGAAGTTATTTCGTGTTCATTTGCATTTCCTGAGGTCTTGTCATCTCACCTTGTGGTCAAAGTCCAATTTTGTTTGGCACCCTTAAAGTCCAATTTGCATTGGCAACGACAAAAAAAAAAGTCAAAGTCCAACTCACTTGGCACTTACCAAAGCAGTCGTGTCTGTCACCCTGTCTTTCATACGTACTTTTATTTTCCTTCAAACTTTGTGAAGTTTGACGTGGACCTCTTCCTTCAAATGTCTCCCTTTGGATAATTCCCATTGAGAATTTGACGTGGATTATTTTCTCTTCCTTCAGACGTTGTTAAGTTTGACGTGGATCTATTCCTTCAAACGTTTTTAAGTTTGACATGGATATTTTTCTCTTCCTTCAAACATGGTTAAAGTTTGACGTGGACACCTTCTCCTTCAAATTTGTCTTGTTAAGAAATTTGACGTGGATACCTTCAAATCCTTTAAACTTTGTGAAGTTTGACGTGGACCCCTTTCCTTCAAATTTATCTTGCTAAGAAATTTGACGTGGATTATTTTCTCTTCCTTCACACTTTGTGAAGTTTGACGGGGACACCTTTCCTTCAAAGGTCTCTCTCTGGTTAATCCCATTGGGAAGTTATCATTTCTTTCAACTGTCTCTCTCCGGTTGTTCCCATTGAGAAGTTTGACATGGATCCTTATTTCAAGTGACATCCCTTTGAATGTCTCGTTGAAAAGTTTGGTATTTCCCTTGGGATACCTTCATAATTTGGTTTCATTCCACATATAGTAATTTTCTAGATGTTTCGGGCGTTGATTTCCTAGTTTGGTACTTATGCATCTAAAGTATTGTTGGATGTCATTATTCTCTCTCCAGGGTTTAATCCCTCTCATTCCAAGTATTCCTGATTATTCTCCATCGTCCAGACATATTTTCAGAAATATCTTGTTTTCCTAACCAAATTTTCATTACCTTACCGTTTTCGGTGTATTCTCTTCATTCGGTCATTTCATTCATCCCCACAGACTTGGTATCTCATATCATATCACATTCATATACTTAAAAATCCCCAACAATTTCATCCATACAAGCATATCATATTTTATTTTCGCATTGCATTCTGCATTGGACAAATTTTTGGATATTCTTATATCTAATTGACTTTTGCCCTAAAATCGAACGCCTTGCAGTAGTTCAACTTCCTCAGGTTTAAGACAATTAGATAGGGGCATCTGTCATACCACAAATGTGTCCTACCCGCATATTTACTTTATTTATTCGAAGAAAAAAAATTTATCAGGGTTTATATACTTATCAGATATCAGATCACCTGTGTGCGACAAAATTGATGGAGGTCCAATTTTGGATCATTATCCATCTTTTTTTTTGTTTTTTATTTAAAAAAAATCATATTTCTAAATCAAAATTTTCTTATTCTTCATCATAATTCCATTTTTTATCATTTTTATTATCACAATTATAATTACCATTTTTTTTATCATTTATTATTGTTTTTTACTATTATTTGCATCTTTGTTATTATTAATTTTATTATTATTATTTCTATTATTATTGTTATTTCTATTATTATTATTATTATTATTATTGTTAGGATGTTACATCTATTATTGATTATATTCTTCTTTCAGCAAATCAATTTATACACAACATTGCAAAATAATATGTATTACCACCACAACCAGCCTGGCCCACAAAGATGCAAAGCGCACATGATCAGTACAAAAATTTAAGCTGCTACCGAATGTAATCGTACGAATGCACCACACATCACCACTCCTTCCATCAACGGATTAAAGCAAAAAATGACACACACATAACACAGTATAACAAATTGTTGCAACACCCATTCATCCATTCCGCCAGCAATACTCGTCAAAAATTTTTCATAGTACAAATAGCATATTCTTCTCAGTCAATTCCAAAATCACCCTCATTCATTCTATAAAGACAACATTTGCATTTTCTTTGTGAGGAGCAAAAAAAAATCAAAACGATTATGCAAAAACAAAAACTCAGCATACTCTTCAATGCTTCATAAACCATTCGCCCATACACCACCTTCGATATTATCTGTTTCAACCTTCAAAGCCATTACTCACCTTGATTATTCTTCCCTCTCCTTCAACCCTCCTTCACAAACCTTTCAACATTATAATCACCATCGATTCACCACCATTTTACTTCAATAAACCGTCATCAACAACAAACTTTCACCCATCAATTAAACCACCAAACATAGTTTTTGAAACACCAAAACACGAACCGACGCAGTGAGTTTGACCCCATCACCATAGCTGAGAGAGAGATGCATTGATACGCAAGCCACACCATAGAAGAACAAAAAAATCATTGTGAGGATTCATAGTACAAATAGCATATTCTTCTTAGTCAATTCCAAAATCACCCTCATTCATTCTATAAAGACAACATTTGCATTTTCTTCGTGAGGAGCAAAAAAAAATCAAAACGATTCTGCAAAAACAAAAACTCAACATACTCTTTAATGCTTCATAAACCATTCGCCCATACACCACTTTCGATATTCTATGTTTCAACCTTCAAAGCCATTACTCACCTTCATTATTCTTCCCTCTCCTTCAACCCTCCTTCACAAACCTTTCAACACCATAATCACCACCGATTCACCACCATTTTACTTCAACAAACCGTCATCAACAACAAACTTTCACCCATCAATTAAACCACCAAACACAGTTTTTGAAATGCCGAAACGCGAACCGACGCAGTGAGTTTGACCCCATCGCCATATATGAGAGAGAGAGAGATGCGTTGAGACGCAAGCCACACCATAGAAGAACAAAAAAATGTTGTGAGGATTCGTTGAAGTTGAGACGACGCATAAGTCCGAGCGAAAGGGAATCTGAATAAAAAACTGAAAAGCAAAGAGCGATCTGAGAAGTTGAGAGCCATGAGTGAGAGAGATCGGAACTCACCATGCAACAAAGCCATGTCGTGATTTTGTGAGGAACCGCGCCGTTGAGAAGTCGAGCTAAGACAGACAGAGTAAAGGGACCCGCCGCGGAAGGAGGTCCGCGGCGCTGAGTAAAACATGAACGTGAAGTGAAACTGAATTGCGAGAGGTCAACAGAAGGAGAAGAACGCATATCCAAATGATGCTTTGAAATTTCTCTAACGTAAAGCTTTAGATCTTGCACAGATCTATGATTACCTTGAGTCTGAGTTTTTTTTTATCGCCGTTTTGCTTTGTTGACGTGAGAATGTTTGAAAGGTTACAGTATGTGTTTTAGAAAGTGCTCATTTCTTTTAATATGTAGTTGTTTTTTTTAGTCGTGGGATTCCAATTTTTCTATTATTTAATTTACTTTTAAAATGAATTTAATGACTGTTTCGTTGTTTATGGTGTTGACCGATGATGCCTTTGGGAGACTAGGTCATGTGTTTGATTCTGAAATTTTCTTTTTAAAGTGGGCCGTAAAATTTATGTTCGGTTTCTACTCACAAACATTGATCCGCTATGTTCACCCTTTCCCTTTGTGGTTCTTTATTCTTAAACATTTCTATATATTTAATATATTATTGTTATTTTATATGTTTAGTTTGCTGTTTATTTCTTTAGAATTTTTTTAAGAAAAAAACCTTTAATAATAATTTGATTTATTTTTATTTTATAGGGCCAATGATATAATTTACGATTTATTGATATTCGATTTTTTTAATCGACATTATCCCCTAATTTGAGGCCAATTCTTTTATTTACTTTTATTTTTATACTTTATTTTGTTTTTATGGTTAATGATATAACAAACGATTTAAATATTCAATTTCAACAAATCGACGTTATTTAAATTAATATGAGACCACTTTATTTCTCTCTTAGAAATTCAATTTTATTTATTCTATTTTATTTCCGCATTTATCACTTTTATTTCGTCCATGAATCAACCTTAAATAATCAACCTCCATTTGAACTTACCCTTATAAGTCGGTCGCATCGCGCGTCGCCATCGAACTAATCAAATATTTTTAATCTGAATACTCAAACTATTTTTATAATTAAATAACGGAAGAACTGAATTCTGAAGTCTAGCATTCCTCGAATTCTTGAATGAACGCTCCTGAGGTTCGCCCCACGGGACGTGGTTCATTCTCCCTTTCGTTCATAAAGCGTTAATTAAATCGAACATTTTTACTCAAACGAACATTGTTTAAATCCCTTCTATCTCACAAACAAGCTAGCGCTTCCGCCTCCTATCGCGAGCAGATAAGCCAACGCTTAGCAGTTAGAATGCGGTCTAAACAATCGTTCATTAAAACGAACCAATCAACGAACCTTAGTACCATGAACTACGAGGCTCTGACTTTCCCATTGCACAAGGGAATACGTAGGCACACGGATCTTACTCCCTGCCGAGCACCCTAGGAACAAAACCACCCATTTTCCATATCGTTTACCCTTAAAAAGAAAGCAAAAGCATAAGTTAATATTTAATCGCAAGTTAAACTAAGAGGTTCCTGTTGAGTACAACAAACGTAAGGGGTGCTAATACCTTCCCCTTATGTAACCGACTCCCAAATGTAGAATTTGGTTTCGATGACCTTGTTCTATCCATCTTTCTTTATTAGGTTTTATTTATATCTTCCTTTTCTTTCATTAGAATAAATAGAATTAGGTGGCGACTCTGTAGTTCCGTTTGTTCGGCGGTCGGCGCGAGGATCGTATTTTTCGAGGTACGACAAGTAGAACACGCAAATACGAATGCATAGGCTGAGCAGCTAACAAAATAATCCTGGGAGGAATCAAAAAGAAGTTGGAGGAAGAAAAAGGCATGTGGGTCGAGCTCATGCCAGAAATATTATGGTCCTATCATACGACCTCGCATTCTACCCCTAAAGAAACTCTTTTCAGAATGGTGTACGGGGATGACACAATGATTCCAATGGAGATCAACAATCCACATGGAGAATGGAATACTTTGAAGAGACCGCCAATAGGGATAAATTAAATGCCTCAGCGGACCAGACAGATGAAATCCGAGAACTAGCACAGATCAGGGAAGTGGCTGCGAAAGAAAGATTGGCGAGAAGGTACAACCTAAAAGTTGGACAAAGGGAATTCTATGAGGGAGACCTAGTTTTGAAGAAAATTACAGACCCTAAGAACAAAGGGAAGCTGACTCCCAACTGGGAATGTCCAATAAGAGTTACATGAAAGCTAAACAACGGAGCATATAAGTTAGAAACTTTAGAAGAAATAGAAGTACCTAGGACTTGGAATATATCCAGTCTCAGATTGTATTTCAGCTGAAATTAGCATGTAACTTCTTCATAAATAAAAAGGGTCGAGATATACCATTTTTCCCTGTAAGGGAAAGGGTTTTTAATGAGGTACCCGACCTTAGCAAATATTTATGCCTTGATTATAGGTATTCGATCGTGAAAAGCCATAATCCTATGTACACATTGATTAAATTCGTGTATAGGCCGTCCCTAAACGTGTAGACATTCTTCGCGTATCTGGACATATTAAAACCCCTATAAATGTGTCGACTTGCTCCACATACATAGCTTGCCCATAAGCGTCATGATTCGCTCTACGCAGGGTACAAAAAACTCCAATAACACATCAATTACATTTGTGTTCATAGGTCGCCCATAAGCATGTCGACTAGCTTCATGCAGGGTAGAAAAACTCCTATAACACGTCGATTAAATTTGTGTTCATAGGTCGCCCGCAAGCATGTCGACTAGCTCTGTGCAGGGTAGAAAAACTCATATAACATGTTGATTACATATGTGTTCATAGGTCGCCCACAAGCATGTAGACTAGCTTCGTGCAAGGTAGAAAAACTCTTATAACATGTCAATTACATATGTGTTCATAGGTCGCCCGCAAGCATGTCGACTAGCTCCGTGCAGGGTAGAAAAATTCATATAACACGCTGATTACATTTGTGTTCATAAGTCACCCGCAAGTATGTTGACTAGCTCTGTGAAGGGTGGAAAAACTCCTATAACACGTCGATTACATATGTGTTCATAGGTTTACCACAAACGCGTTAAATTGTTCTATGCATGGTCTAATAAGCTTCTCTAAGCGTTTTGACTTGCTCCGCGCATCAGGATAATTAAAACTGAAGCCCAAACACATTTGATGCCTTTGGCAATTCAGTTAACTCGTCTTCAGGCTGAAGAAGGCTTTGAACCGATAAACTGGATACACTTTCAAGCCTCAGTCGACCACTAATTAGTATTCACATGTAAATGCAGTGATTTAATACAAATACAATGATAGTCAAACAACCGTGAATACATCAACTCAATTTGGGTATAAAACTTTCGACGAAAAACAATTAAAAAAAATAATATGCCCAAGTTTTCGACACGTCAAAAGAGACTTGGGGCTTATAATTGTTATATATTCAAATATACTAACGCTAATAAGAGCACGAAACAAGTTTGTGATAAAAGACGTCCAAATACACATTCGGCACCTATGAATGTTTAAGACTCCCATGTCCAGGAAGGTCACATGGGGGCTTCTTACAATAAGGCATAGCCAAGTAACAAGTTATTCCAAGGCTTTAAGGATTATGTTGCACTAGTTCATCATTGAACTACTATTCTAAGGAAGAAAGGGAAGTGAGTGCACCGGGCTTATGCATAAGTTGTCTGTAAAATTGTTGGTTAGGACATGAATCAGATATCATCAATTATGTTGAAGGATTTAGATTCCTCCTTAGCAGCTTCAAAGAAGCTTTTGGTGAACAATTATAATTCATAAATCTAACATTTCTATTACAAATTTATAAATATCTTCATTATTGCTTATTAGATTGTGTTGATTTTTGCAGGCTGAACCTAAAAAACCAGTTCATGTGAGTGGTGTTGATGATCAAAATGTAAGCATCATAAGTGATAAGAATAATCATAATTGATATATCTATAATTTCTATTTTAAAGTTTATAAATATCTTCATTATTGCTTATTAGCTTGAGTTGATTTTTATAGGTTGAACCCGAAAAACTCGCTGTTATGAATGGTGTCGGTGATCAAAATGTTAGTATCATGGTAAGATATGATAGTTGTATGTCACATATAATTTGGTTTTAGACTAAAGTTACTTTAAATATATGATGCTGACTATAAGTTGTTTTCATAGGGTAAAGTTGTTAATTTTGTTGATGACAATTAGGATGTTCTCAATGAAAAGTGAAGTCAAAATGCTAAAATATTACATAATTACATAATTGCTAACAAGTTACCAATCACCATCAGTAAAAGGCTAAAAGTTTATCCAAACTTTGATGTACGCACACTCAACATGTTCATTTTTTTGTTTTGGCTGAGATGTTGTATTTTACAATGGGGAAAGGGCTTATCCCAGCTGATGGGTAAATATGGCAACTTAGACGGCGTGTTATAGTTTCAACATTGCATATGAAGGTTTTCTAATGTTCTTAGACTGATTTACCTATAGTTACTTATAGCAACGTTAGAATTCCATTAATAATATTTGAATCTATTCATTTCATGGTGTTAAGAGATGCTTGCTAAGTTAACACTTATAAAGTGAGTTTGAAAATTTGTATTTACAACATATTTAATCAATTATATTTATTTATTATTACTTAAAATATTACCTAATTTATTTTTTAATTTTAATAAATTTAAAAAAATTATTTTACCAAATAAAATAATACTACACACAATTAAATTTTTTATCACGGGTCATTATCACCACAATATATATTTTATTTTAATTAATAACTATTAGTATTATTAAAAGACAAATTTTATATACAAATATCTTTATTTTTTTATTTTTCCATCTCACGAGTCACTTATTTTTAATGATTATTTATTATAATCTATTATTTATTTTTAAATATCCTTATTTTCAAATATTAATTATTTTCAAACAAAAAAAATTCATCTCATGAGTACTTTTTGTCTTTATATTTTAATTTAATTAAATTTATATAATTATTATTCATTTTAAAATAGCTAATTTCAAATTTAAATACATAACATATATATTTTATATCATATCAAAATTATATATATATATATATATATATATATATATATATATATATATATATATATATATATATATATATATATATATATATATATATATTGAACGTAACTATGATCAGAACCTCCAATGGCTGCTGATGTGGATCTTGAAGTCTGCTCGGATGCTGAGGAGAATGAGGGGTGTACCTGCAAGGTACTCCGATGTCAATGTCAGAACGGTCACAAGAGTTAGCAAGTACTGATGTAAAATTGTTTAGAGAATGAATATTTGATATTTGGCCCCCCTCAAGTGAGAGAGTTTATATAGAAAATCCTCAGCGCGTGGGCAACGATTCCTATTTTTGGATCTGGATCGCAGATCCCAAAAATAGATAACTGCCAGGAACTGACCTTCGAACGAGCATCATACTCGGAGGATGTTGTGTCGGGCACAAGATCCTCCTAGTAAGAACTGTCAAGGCCGATCCTAGGCGGTCTCTACCGTTGTCGAGCAGAGACCAGGAACGAGGAGAGTGAAACGACCACAAAGACAATGGATCCCCTGGATCTTAGGTCATTGGGCCGTTTCATGGGGCATAAAGAATTGGGTTATGTCTAGTCGTCGGTACAGTCCAAAAAAACACACACACGCAGATATATATATATATATATATATATATATATATATATATATATATATATATATATATATATATATATATATATATATATATATATATATATATATATATATATATATATATATACTCCTTACGAAATATCTATCCATATCGAATTGAATCGAATCAATGAGATAAAATTATTCCCTATACTAAAAATATCATCTACTCCTTACGAAATATAATTGAATCGAATCAATGAGATAAATTTATTCCCTATACTAAAAAAAAAAATGCTAAAATTGTGAATAAAGTTTAGTACCAAAACATCTTCAATAGGCATTTGCATTGTGAGCCACCCTTTTTTCGACATTCAGACAACTATTTGACTGCTGGTAACAACCGGCTTAAGACGGTGACAGATCAGATACATTGTACCATGTTGTCCTTACTCAAATTTGTGGATATACCAAATTTAAATTAAATTGGAAACATCACTACCTAAACTTTAATTTTGTCAAAATATCAATTTTTGAATGATGGTATTCTTATATCAAATTATATCAAACGTGGCAAGATATTTTCTTCAAAAGAAAAGTGACAACTTGCTTTTGGAAAGAAAAAAGAATCTCAATTTTAAGTTATAATGAACAATTTAACACACAGCCCCTTACTTTTGATATTTAATCGTTTCTCTAACTAATGAATGGCTAATCTTTTTGAGAAAATCGTTACCTTTTACAAAATCTCTGCTTTACTTTGACCGTTGATATTTAAGCATTTAATCTCATGTGTTATATATATATATATATATATATATATATATATATATATATATATATATATATATATATATATATATATATATTTTGTTTTACTTTTTAAAAAATAATTTTTTTTTATTATATTTTTAAAAATAGATTTTGTAAAACCGTTTTTTAAAATATTATAATTTTTTTATATTTATTTTTTTTAAATTACAAAACTAACTTTGATATCGTACAACATAAATACACATTATTGAAGATCAAAATATACTCGAAATCATAATTTTTGAAAAAAATAGTATCTCAAAAATAATTTTTATAAAAATCTATTTGAAATAACTTCAAAATTAAGTGACTTTTTAAATTTTGATTTCCAAATTTTATTTCGATAAAATATAAAAATATCTAAAATTACATTTTAAGAATAATTACTCAAACAAAATTTTTACATAAAGTTTTTATGAAATTTCTTTCAATTTAATAGTGGTCATGGATTTGAATCAGTCCCTAAACATCTATTCAATTCAAGAAAGCATTTATGCATAGAGGATATCTAGTTTCCATCGAAAAAATTAAATTACACAATTGAAATCAGTAATTAATATTCATTAAAAAATAAAAATAATAGTATTTATTTTAAAATAAATTTTAGTGGCTAAAATATCATTCATTTTAAGAAAAATTAGTAGAAGACCCGTGCGTCCGCACGGGAAAGTTATTTCTAAATTATAAAAATAGTTGTAATCATTTTCATGTCATCCTTATATCATTTTCAATCTATAACATATGTAACTTTGTTGAATAGAAATAACAAAATTAAAACGACACAATGTCATTATATTGTATCTCGTAATATTCAACTGCTTTAAAATTCATTGATAGTGCAAACTTGAATCTCTAATTATCCAGCATTGGCAAAAATGTAATAACCAACATTTGATTAAAATGAATCAAATCTTGATAAAATCAATAAAATGACGAACAAAACAACAATTAGTTTGGATGAATTCTCCTTTGTTTTAACAGTGACACAATTTTAGAACAACATGAAACTATAAAATAGCAGCACTAACAAAATTCAAATGTCTCACAATTGTATATATGTGAAAGATATGAATTTTGTAACAACAAACTATAAAACGACAAGAAACTCCAATAATGAGCCCTACAAAAGCTAACAGGTCCATAATCTCCCAATTTCAGCAACCATCGAAAACACCTAACATGAGAAATTTCAAATGTTAATAAAAATATTTTGCAAACTCTAGAAATACCAATTATTTGAAGATCCAGTCAACAGATATCTTTGCATGGAAATATTAAACTTGACTAGATTTAATAAGATATCATGTAGCACCATTTAATGTTATATTAAACTAGGTCAAATTTAATAAGATATCATGTAGCGTCATTTAATGTTAGATCGAATATTGTTCATACAACATGTTAATAAAGAATTGGACATGTTAGGTAATATAGTAAAAAAAGAGAAAATATTAATCAATGTATCAGGCATATGATAAATATTAAAAATGTACCTATATGACATTGTGAAAAACTTCTTTGAAGACAACATTTGTTGTTTGAGCCAAGGAGTTATTGTCTTTGTAATGTATTAAGATCTTCAATCCAGCTTTACTCTTGAAATAGCAACGTAAAGTTGTCTGTGACTAAAAATATTCTTGGGCAAGTATAAACCAACATAATCCAATGATTGACCTTGAGATTTGTTGATAGTCATAACAAATGACATTATAACTGGAATTTGTCTTCTGATCAGTTTGAATGGCCATGGAGATTGAGAGGGAGACAAAGACATTCTTGGTATGTAAATAGTGTTACCAGTATTTGTACCAGAAATTATCTTTGCTTCTATTACATGGTTTGCTAACTTAGTAAATGTCAAACGTGTACCATTACAAAGCCCATCTGATTGATCCAAATTCCTTATCAACATGATTGTTGTGCCAATTTTCAACTTCAAAGAATGGTTAGTCAAACCAGAAGTTTTAAGACAACTCAAGAATTCTGGTATCAAATGCTCAAAAGCATTATTATCATTTACTTCTGATTTATCAATGGAATCACAACTCAGATATTCTTTACACTCACCTTCATAAAAAATAACATATATTAAAGTTTAGATATTTGTATATTTGAAAAGAAACATTTAATATGACTAATAAACTTTTTATTCTATATTTAAAGTTATCTAAATAGACACTGATAAAGAAAAGAGTAAATATGAATCGGACTTCTCTATGTACTACATCAACTATGGAATTAATCTATTTACCCAAATTGTCGCTCCCTGGATTTCCATCCTGGTACAAATGCGAAAGTGGCGCGGAAGAAGGTAGAGTCGCCAGCCAGACATTTTTATCCCGAAGGAACGGGAATGGTAATGCTGCACAAACCAGAAGAAAAAGAAAAGGAAGGACACAAGTCCTGCGAACCAAAAAGACTGAGTTCGGGAGTCGGTTACGACCTGGGAAGGTATTAGCACCCCAGATCGTCCGCCGTACCCGACGGGATCCACGCTTGCGAAGAAACTATTTCAAAGGGTGAAGAAATGAAAGTTGTTGCAAAAGAAAGACTGAAACTGGATAAAAAAAGAAAAGAAAGGGGAAAATATAGGGAAAATAAAAGAGTGTGCTCGAACGGCCCTACCCCGCTTCCTACGTACCTCATCTGGACATGAGGATCAGATTCGTCGTAGTTCCCCTAACTAGGGGTGGAAAGATTGCTTGTGTCTTAAGGCTTGAACTGCCTATGTCAATGCTAAGGTGTTGCAGGCTCGAACGATGAATGTGTTACCGTCTTGCAAAGTGACAAGTAGTGGCAAGTTCGTACGAAAGGAGTGAAGGTGATGAGAAAAGAAGTCCCGAAGGAGAGACGCTTATTGTTTGTCCAGTGTTTTTTATGAGTTTTTATTTGTGTGGCACAAGAAAGTGAACTCAAGCTCTTTTCCATGGAATATGTACTTGCTACTACATTCCAAGATGGAATAATAGAACAAGCACACCAAGTAAGGAGAAGATCCCCAAAACTTGGTCCCAGAGATTAGGGCATAAGCTCACTAACTCATTGACTTTATTAAGTGTTTTTTGTAATTTTTGTGAAGAAGTCTTTTTTATGATTTTCTTTGTGAAAGTAGTCTCATGATCAGACTTGTGCATCATCCTAGACAAGCTTGTACTATCCCAAGATGGGAAGACTACAAGTGCCCCATGGAATAAGTCCATACACACAAGGCTACCTCAACCATTATTAAGTGTTTTTTAGGTTTTGATTTTGAGATGAGAAGAGAGAAGAAACCAAAAAGGAGCAAAAGGCAAACAACTAAGGGAATCTAATAATACTAGAAGTTATCATGCAAAGGATTGGTCCTAGGTTTGTGTGGCTTGAAATCTATCCTAATGAAGAAGAAGGAAAGAAGAAAGAAGAAGAAGAAGAAGAAGAAGAAGAACTAGAATACAACTTACTCCTCTAAAGGAGATAAGTTGTTTCTAAAGGGGGAAAAGATGAAGTTAAACACAAGATGGTATAAGGCACATCACAAAGACAAATAAGAAAGCAAAGAATAAAAAGATGAGATGAAGACTTGAAATGTCGATATCATCCACACTTCACTTACCATGAGTCCCTACAAGGAAAGGTTAGATCATACACAAGTAATAAAAGGAAACAATTAAAACTAAAAAAATCAATTTAAAACATCATAACCAGAAGTAACACATATCATTCATATGCTATGATTACACACACAAAGCCAATAAAGTATTAGAGCAAACAACTCACCATAAAACAATTCAAGTCACTATGAAAGAACAAAACACTTATGAGATAACACAAAGCATACAAAGTGAACAAGCATCATACAAACCTAGACCAGAACCCTAACATATCAAAGGAGTGCTCCAACAATAAAAGAAATCAAGACAGGGAGCATACAAGTTCAAATGTCATCCATATGGGAAGAAAGTAAGCATAAGAAGTGAGGTGAGCATACATACAAATGTGAGAACCTTCAAGAGTAAGTATTTCAAAGCAAGTCAAGATGCAAACACCATACAAGGACCAGAGACCTATAAACATGTCAAGAGGACTCTAAACATCCTATAGGAGTTGGCACAAGTGCCCTCCTAGCCTAAGAAGCAAGCAAGTAGCAAGAAAGGACACAAATTAGGGCAAGTAAGCAAGAAAATCCACAATAAATCCAAACTTCACTTAAGAATTCCACAATTAAACAAAAGTGTTCTTTAGACTCATAAAAACATCATGGAAAAAGGAGAGATTCACAAACAGAAGAAAACTAGGGTAATGGTGGTCATACATTGCAATTAGGGTTTTGAAGATCATGCACAAAGCAACTTGACAAAATTCAACTTAGAAATTCCTAAAAATTAAGAGATAAATCACTAAAAACTACATCATTTCTGTAATCCAGAGCAAAAAGAACCAAATCAAAATTCAAATCTATGATCAAAATAGAAATTAAACAAGACAACATACATTTTTTAAAAGAATTAAAAGAAATATTAAACTAAACAATTAATTCTACCACGAAAAATAAAAATAAATAGAAAAGAAAAATATATAAAATTAAAGAAAATTAAAATTGATGTCCATGATTTTTTTGTGATTTTTTAGAAATCTCTAGCTATTTTTTATGAATTAAACAAAACAAATTAAATAAAAGAAAAATAAGACAAAATAAAAAGCAAAAGTAATCAGATCTTGTGGCTGAGATTCAAAGACAAGCAAATCAAAGGCTATGCACGCTGGTCAACAAGACTCTCATGTATTCACATCCAACGCACCACATTCAAAATAATTAATTAAATTAGATCCAATGGACACGACTTAAAATTAACAATTAAACCTAATTAGCATTAATCTTGGCCACTTAATCAAGATCCAAGGGCTGACAATCAAACTGGGTTTCCTAAACCCTAATTAGCAAGCTCACCGGCCGGAGAAGAGCCGGTCATCTTCTCCGGCCATCCACACACCTACAAACAACAAAACTCCACCAAAATGCACAAGCCAGCTATCAAAATGATCACCAAGTCACATAGAACACGAATCTAGCCTCAAAACACATTAATCAAACCTAAATAAGCTGGATTGAAGACTTGAAATTTGCATAAAAAAACTCAGATCCAACATATAGCCATAATATACGTTCAAACACTTCACAAACTACTTCAGAGTGATCAGCACATCACAAGGATCAAGATACACACAAGAAAAACAAGAAATAGGAGGATCAATTTGAAGTCACCTGAAGTTTTGCAGATCTTGAAATACCTTCAGAAATCCAAGGAGAAGCTGCAGATCCGCTCCAAATGAACTCTATTTGCAAAATAAATACAATTAGAGCCTTGAGAATTGCTAGATCTTGAAATCCGAAGCAAGTTGCACTGAACTTGAACTTGGTGAAATCCTCACTTCTAGCTTGAATTGATGATGGATTATGGATCCTTACACATCAAGGATGAAGAATGTGCAAAGAGTTTTTCAAATGAGTCAAAATGGAAGGAGATTCGAAGCAATTTGTAAAAAATGCAAAAAGCTTGAAAATGAGAGAATGGTAATCCAATCTGATCAAGTGAAGCACTAGTTCTCTTATATAGTATACAAATGATCACTGATTAGGGTTTGGGGGGCAATGCATGTGGGAAGAGTGTGATTCAAATGATTTTGCAAACTGGTATGAGATATGTGATAACATGATTCCTGCATGCATTCCCTCTTTCTTGTGCACAAATTGATCACATGCCACTCATTAATCATAAATGAAATGATCATGGTCCTTGGGTGTGGATGTATCATGCCCTTTGTGATGTTTTGCATTTTTGGATTTTGGCAAATATCTTCCTTCCCATGCACGGGTTTTGTGATTTCTTTGGAGACAAATGCCTTTTGTTCAATGCATCATGATATCCTGACCTTACTTTGCCCATAGGTTAACTTGGAAATGAGTTACAAACCAATTTTCAACTTGGTAGAAAGTTGATTTTCATGTAAAACCCTAAAATAAGTCCAACTTCAAATGATCATAAATTCCAAACCACAAATGATATGGATGAGTTATTGTACTTTTTGGAAAGGGGATAAAAAGCCCTACAAACTTCATGTTTGAGGAAGAATCATTTGAGGTCATCTTGGTCATGAAAGAAGCCTTTTAAGATTAGGGCAAAACTTGCCAAAAATAGTAACTTTCATTACAAATCACATGCCAAAAATGGAAAGTCTTTCAAAACCTCTTGATTCTTGATTTTTGCCACCACCAAAGCCCTTATTTGACCTTAAGGACATCCCTTGACTTGAAAAATGGGATTGGACCCCTTGAATTCTCACAGTTGACTTCTTAATTGCACAGTTGACCAATTTCTTCCTTTACAAGTAACTGATGTATTGACTGACTTCCTCAATGAGTTTTCTCGCCAAATTTCATCCCTGGGCTTCAAATACCATAAAAAGGACTTTGACCATAAGAATTGGTCAAAGATGCAAGAAATCCCTGCTCAAAAGCAAAACCCTAATTTAGGGTTCACCTGTGTAGGAAGTGACTACATCTTTGACCTTCTAGTGATCCTTCACCCTTCTTGGCTATTGTAGGCAACTTTGAACTTGTATTGGGTATGAGGAATCCTTGTGAATCTTTTGCAATGTCACTTGGCCCCTTGCTTTGACTTTTAGACTCATGAATTCTCAGATGATTGATCACATGCCCAATGCTAGAACATATGAGTGTTATGCCTCATCTTTCTATGCTAGATGCTAAGGATATGATATGGTTATGATGATTATGATGTGAACATGATGATAAAAGGGAGAGGAAAAATTTGGGGTGTTACAACTACCCCTATTCAAACATCTGTTAATCTGAAAAAGATGAAAGCCTAGGCTGTCAGCCGTTCAAGATGAACTGTTATTGAATACCCATAAGGACAAAAAATTTGCACTTTGCCGGGAAATAAAAAAAGGAAATGGGAAATAAACCCAATCCAATATAACAAACTGCTTGAGACCCTTGCTGGGATGAAAAGTAACTCAGAACCAAAGTCTTGTGTAAATTCAACATCAAACGGAGCAGACGAGCTTCCTTCAAACAACCCTGTTACGCCAGGTGGATAAATAACAAACTTGTTATGCCAGGTGAATAAAATCTAGGACGGACGAGCCCTCTTCATACATCTCGCTCAGATATATGGTACTTAAGATGGACGAGTCTTCTTCGGATAACCTGTTACACCAGGACCGATAGTGCACTTAAGCTTGTGGGATAGACATGCACAAATAGGATAGACGAACCCTCTTCATATACCTTGCGTAGGTATACGGTTCTAGGACAAATGAGCCCTCTTCATAAATCTTGCTTAGATATGTGGTACTCAAGACGGACGAGTCTTCTTCGGATAACCTGTTACGTCAGGAAGCCGGTAAAATTTTTGACGTTTAATCCCACCGTCAGGATTTCAAACCTCTTCAATACCAAAAAATATTGGATAATCATCAAGGAAATAGGGACGAGTGCCCTAAGTCAATGATATGGACGAGTATCTGACAATGATCAAAGAAACACGGACGAGTGCTTCAGTTAATGATGCGGACGAGTATTTAACAATGATCAAAGAAACACGGACGAGTGCTTCATGTAATGATATGGATGAGTATCAACCACTGATACGGACGAGTATTAGAAAGGTATTGAATACGGACGAGTGTTTGTCAAAAGATAACACAGACGAGTGTTAAAAACGACACGGACGAGTATCGGAAGGGTATCAAACACGGACGAGTGTTTGTCAAAAGATAACACGGACGAGTGTTAAAAATGATACGGCTGAGTATCAGAAAGGTATCAAACACGGACGAGTGTTTGTCAAAAGATAACACGGACGAGTGTTTGCAACGATACGGATGAGTATCAACCAAAAAAATTGGTTTGAGAGGAGAGTGGCAACTCTGCAAGGGAGAATGATATATGTAGAATATTTTGTTGAGGAATGAGATCAAGATGCTCTGACAATGCTTGACTCTGGCTGAAGAAAAGAACAACTGGCTGAGTTGTCACAAGGGCCAAAAATAAATTGGCAACTTCCTAGGGGATATTTCAATGCTGGAAAACTTCCAAACATGAAACTTTGTGGGGAATACCATCTTTAGGCTAGGCTGGGAAGATGTTTGGTAAAATAACCCTAGCTGGGAAACAAATTTTGACATTCTGAACTCTGTGGAGAAATGTAAGGCCTTCAGTTACCTGCTAGGAATACTTCATTGTTGACTCCGCTTGGGGAAAAGAACTGTTCAATTGACCTTGAAGTTCTGCTGGGGATATCCTTTGCTCTCACTCAGCCGTGGAGAGGCTAAATGGCACCAAACACTCATTTTCTGTACCTGCAACAACAACAGTGCATTCATATGCCCCGGGAAATTACATGGCATGAGTTAATCATCACATGTCACTTGTCGTTCAAAGCATTTTTAAATGTTTTACTTTCGCACGCCATCTGTTGTACCCCAAAAATTTCCCTCCCATAATCAAGACAATATCTCTCAAGACTTCTAAATGATCATAAGGTTCTCAAGATTTCCAATTGATCAAGAAGTGTGGAAGTTTCCCCAAACA
This sequence comes from Lathyrus aphaca, assembly GCA_963966055.1. Lineage (NCBI taxonomy): Eukaryota > Viridiplantae > Streptophyta > Magnoliopsida > Fabales > Fabaceae > Lathyrus > Lathyrus aphaca. The sequence continues at coordinate 185,839,529 of OZ014524.1, forward strand.
ATGCCTCCTCCTAAGCAAAGTGTCCAAAACTAGGGTTTTGAGTTTCCTCAGGTTAAAATGATTTTCAAGGCCTCAAGTGAGCTTCACAACATCCCACATGTATTCAAGAATCCCCATGTCAAGTTCCAAGGCTTTACCAATAAGTTTGACCAGTCAGATGATCAGATATACAAAAACCAGTCAAAGTAGTTAAAAAGTCAAACTGAGGTCAACTGTGGTCAAATTAAAGTCAAACTTCAAGACTTTTTGCCAACATCAATTTTATGAAGTAAAATTCATCATTTGATTAAGGGTTGATCATGATTCATCAAGGAAGTTTCAGATCATCAAGAATCAGGAGTTTCTAAATTAGGGTTTTCTTAAGAAAAGTCAACTGAACTTTGACCATCCATAACTTTCACATGCTTCATAAAAAAATTCCCATACAAAGCTCATTTTGAAGGAAATTGATTCTATACAACTTTGTGTGTCACAAGCCAAGCCTAAAAAAGCTTCATTTGGAAGGTATGAGCTACAACATTACAGGTCATTTCAAAAGTCAACAAAAAGTCAACTTTTTCCAAAGAGCATAATTTGAAAATGGTAAAAGGTATGGACATGAGACCAAAGAGGTTTGTTATATGACTCTTTAAGCTTTCCAAAATGTCCAAGAACACTTTCATAGCCGTAAAATTGAAGGATTTATGCCTTGTCAAAGTTGGGAGATTTTCAAGGGGTGTATGAAGAAAATAAGGGCTTAAATCCAATTTTTTCCAAATGGGCCTATTATTTTGCAACCCAACCTTCATGATAACATCAAGCACGACCCAATTCAAGTATTATCTGATTTTTATAATTTATTTATTATTTATTTGGATTTTATTCTTTAAAATTCATTTTAATCAAAATAAAATATAAAAAGTGGATATTTAGATCAAATATTGGTTTTGGAATGAATCTTAGGACATTTAAAGTGATTGGATGCAATTAAAATTCGTGCAAGACCTTTGAAGTATGAAAATATTTGATTTTTCTCACATTTATGGTCATGGTTTTCTTCACACTCAAGGTATCCATAAGCCCACAAAGTCATATATTTTCTTGACCTAATTTCACTCTAGTATAAGTGCAGATCATAACCAAAGCAATGGGACATGTTTGGCAACCTCAAAAAAGAAGAAGAAGACTCAAAAAATTCACACAAAACTCATATTCGGTTTGTGAGTTTCAGGTATTTTCAAGGCCAAATAAGGATTGCATTAGTTTCCTTGGAGATCACTGATTGCAATTCAATCATCATTTGCATCAAAATCATGCAAAATCGTGGAAACCGAATTGATGTTCATGCTTATTTTTTATTTTTTCGATTGCATTAATTTAACCATGATTAATTGTTTTTGATTGCTTAATGTTGTTTGTGATGCAGTGAGGAACGTTTCTGGGCAATTATATTGAAGAACCATAGCCTAAGTCGTATTCCACCATTGTTAGGGTTTTAGAGTTGAAATTGGGGTTTTACGATTTAACCTATATAAATGGATTACAATGACATAATCTGATTGTAAATGATATAAGATCACACTTGTGCGTTCAATTTTGAAAAATATTGTAGGTTTCATAATCGTTGGAGGAACCTAGGAATTCCTACGAAAATACATTCGCAGGAAATTTATAGGAAGACTTGAAGGAAATTTCGCAGGAAATTTGAAGAAGATGAAGTCCACTTGGTGCCATTCTGATTTTTGAATTTTATGCTTAATATTTATTTGTTTGTTTCTATATTATATCAACTAATGATTGTCAGCCCAGTGGTAAAGGCATGCGCGCTGAGTACTAAAGGACCAGGGTTCAAACTTGTGTGAGACCATTCTTTTTCTCTTTTTTTTTGTTGATATTCAACATGTTTACTATATAATTATGTTTACTATATAATTATTGGTATACAGGAGGTTGAGGGATCAAATCCAGGCTGAGGCAAATTTTTTTTTCATTTTATTTGTTTTTAACAAACTTAAAATATAATGAGCTGAAGCTAATTATACATCACAAAGGGCGCATAGCTCAGTTGGTGAAGGGGGTTGTGGTTGAAGGCTTGAGACCTGGATTCGACCCCAGGCTCCCTCAGGTATGTTTTATTTTCTTTTTACTTTGTTTTGTTTATTTAAATTATTATTATTATTATTATTATTATTATTATAAATTAACTAGATAAATCTTTTTCTAAATTAAAGTAAAAAAACTTAATAATAAAATAAATAATAATGTAATTAGAATTTTTTTATATAAATAATTTAATTAAATTTGTATATAATTATTTCTTACCATAATTTATTTTTTTAAATTACCATAATTAAACTTTTTTCTCTTTAATTAATTTTAAGAAATTCTAACCCTAGTTTTAATATAAACCCTAATTTTCTCTAACCCTAAATAAATATTAACTTAATACTTTTTTTTATATAATAACCCTTTTTATTTATAATTTGTACATTAATAATATTTTTTATATAACCTATTATTCTTTTATTATTTTTACTAAAACATTTAAACTTATATTTTTTCTATAAAAAAAAAACTTCTAAAAAATCTAATTTGTCTAAACTTAAAAATAATTTCTTTTCAAAATTCTAATTTTAATCTATTATTATTACTATTGCTTTATTGCTTTATTACTATTGTTTATTTATTATTTTATTATATCTAGTATTATCGTTTTTATCCGATTATTTTGTATTTGCCCATAAGCCTTGTAATAGTTTAGAATTTTCTTTTCGCTTCTTATTTTTAATATAAATTGTGTGGTTAGTAAATAGGGTGTGAAAACCTACTTGTAATTAAAATTAATTTAGATAATTAACTTTAAAAAGATAAATATTTAAAAATAAACATTCACACACATAAGTCGGTCTTTGATCGCCATCTGCACTTCCTAGGGTATTCCTCTTGGTTGCCTTTTTAATATGGTCAAGTCCCTCGAATATAGGGGTGTCTTAAGCAAAGTCCCGCCACGTATAAATCATCAAGTCCCTACAGATTTAAAAGATCAAGTCCCTTCGAGGTTGCCTACAGAATAATTATCTTGTCCCTTCGAATAAATGATGATAGTCCCTACGAATTGCTAAAGACACTCTTACATGTTGCCTTCATTGACCATACGATGACCCTACGCCCGTCCCTTAATAAAATCCAAAGTAATGACTACTTATTCCTTAATAATAGGGATAGTCTTACTCTTGAAGAAACATAAAAGAACTCGAATGACTTAGCTTAGGGTAGGTACCTCATAGTTACTTGCTCACACTTTAAAACTACTTTTCACACATCATTTTTCTTAAACATTTTTCAACTTAAAGGCTTTGTATACATCCATACGAGGATCATTACATAGTACTTAGAAAAATTTCTAAACACACACTACACTTTCTTTTCAAAAAAACAATTTAAGTGAGCTAAGTAACTAAGAGCCCATGGATAACCATGGATATAAAGGGTGCTAACACCTTCCCTTTATATAACCTACCCCCCGAACTCAAGTCTTTTAAAATAGGTATTTCCTATTCTTTTATGTCCTTTCCACTTGGATAAAATAAAAGTCAATGGCGACTCTTGCTATCCGCAACATTTATAGAAAGTCAGTTCTCCCGCCGTGTTACACCATCCATAAAACCAACAAGTTTATATGCAATGTTCTTTTACCAAAAATTCAGGACATTTTTGCAAACAAAGTAAGTAAAACAGGAAATTAAGACTAAGATTTTTGACTGAATATTCGTTTATTGATGAGCCTCTGAATAGGCGAGAATTTACATCAGGAAGCAACCACCTGGAAAGAGGTAGCCACCACAAAATTGAGAAAAGGAAACTATCCTAATGGCAATGTACACGGCATTCCACTGAGTTTCCTTTCTGCTATGACCAGTATATCTTCATGACTTTTCGTTCCTGCCTTCGCATTCTGAAGAGGAAGATGAGACTGATTCCTATCCTTTGGATTTCCAGATTACTTGAGACGATGATGTGGTATAGATTACTCGGATCGCAGTCATTCGCTTATTCCCTTATTTTGCGTGGATCGCCCTTTCGAGTTTTCAATCCACCGGGATACCCTTTTTTGCCTGAGCTGTCCAATGTGGCTTTTCAACTCAGTGGGTGTACATTTTTTTTATTCATTTCCCTAACTTTTTACCGAGCTTTTTATTCTGTTTTTGGCTCGCATGGATGCCCCTTTTTCACCCTTCTTGGCTCTTGTAGGAAACTTTGAACTTGTATGGGGTATGAGGAATCCTTATGAATCTCTTGCAATGTCACTTGTCCCCTTGCTTTGACTTGTAGACTCATGAATTCTCAGATGATTGATCACATGCCCAATGCTAGAACATATGAGTGTTATGCCTCATCTTTCTATGCTAGATGCTAAGGATATGATATGCTTATGATGATTATGATGTGAACATGATGATAAAAGGGAGAGGACAAATTTGGGGTGTTACACAAACAAATAATAGTAATAATAGAGATAAAAATATACCTGGAAGGAGATTAGTGATGTAGTCATTGATGTCATCAACAATTTCAATAGTTGATGCTAGAATAGCTCGACACTGTAGAAAATCTGGATTTGTGTAATTCTGAATTAGATTTGGATAGGTACTTGTAATGATTGACTGAATAGGGTCCACAAAATCTCTAATGATTAGCTCTTCAGGAATATCTATTTCAACATATCCATCATTGGGTTCTGATACTTTTCCATTGCCAACTTGTAAAATCCAATCTGAGAATAGCCTAATTTCTTCTAAGTTGGCTATATTAGAACCACTCTGCAACCTCATATTTTTTTTTAGAGTCAACATTTTACAATGGTCCCAAATATATGATGCATTTATTGTTGCATGGACAATATACGACCTAGTACCCCTTGGCACAACAGGTAAAATTTGTCTGAAATCTCCACCAAAAAAAACAACTTTGCCTCCAAAAATTTGTTGACATTCAAAGTCATCATCACTCATTATATCCTTCAAAGACTTGTCAAGAGCTTCAAAATAAAACTTATTAGCCATAGGAGCTTCATCCCATATAATGAGTTTTGTTACCTTCAAGATATTAGCAAGATCTGATTTTTTATCAATGTTACAGATGGAAGATTCCAAACATGGAACTGGAATTTTGAATTTTGAATGTGTTGTTCTCCCTCCTGGTAAAAACAAACTTGCTATTCTGCTAGATGCTACATTCAACACAATATCTCCCTGACAACGCAAAGCAGCAGAAAGTGTGTTCCACATGAAAGTCTTTCTAGTCCCACCATAGCCATATAAGAAAAATACTCCTCCATTTTGATTTGTGACTGCTTGCATAACTTCTCTGAAAATGTCAAGTTGTTCATCTATAATAACAAATAACACAACATAAAAGTTTCTCAATTGATTCCTAAATATATACTACACGAATAAATTTAATAGCTTCATGTCACAAAAGCTAATGAAGGAATATTGTAACTATTCCATTTCATGAATACGTTGAAAATATAATTCCCACAATCTAATTCATGAACAGTATATCATAAGTACCATAAGTGTGTTTGAGTTCATGACAATAAAGATGAACAAAAATTATAACTTGCACTCAATATTATAGAGAAATTATATTGTAATCATTATAAGTACAATACCTGTCAAATTTTGAAATAGATTGTTGTAAATCTCTTCTTGAGCCTTGATGTCATATTGTCTTTCATCATATATCAATCTATTTCCAAGAAAGTCAAGGACATAATCATTTGGATATGGCATTGACTTAAATTCTTTCAAACTTCTTCTATTTTTCTATAGCTACTTCTCAATTTCCATCAGAGTGAGTTGTTGAATATCCTCGTCTGATAATGTCAAATCTACAAAAACAAAATAAAGGTCAACAAAGTTCAGTCTATCTTATGTTGTAAACAATTTAATAGAGGATAAAGCATATTCCTTATTGTGTCATATATATTTTTGCAATGTGTAATAATGTAACCTGGATTTTGTGACAAAATTCTTTGTTCATGAAGAATCCCATCTGATAAGTAGCACCAAATGTTAAACCAAACATGCTCTAGATGATTCATTGAACTGATAATAACATTGTAACAAAAAAGTTTGCACAAAAAAACTCCAGAACCCCAATTATAAGCCTCTTTTATTTCTTCAATGAACTCTCTGTCATCTTGTAGGAAGCCCATTGCAAAACATGCTTCTTTAAAAGTATTGTGCTTGAACCCTTCATCTGTCTTTAATTCATCATAAGATCTTGGCCCTTTCTTCACAGTCAATAACATCCTCATATAATGCAATTCTCCAGTTGTTGGTGGAACCTAAATTAGTCGACCAATTGTGTAACCTCTTTTACATGGTTTCCAACACCTTTTCCTCTTGTCATATACAAATTTTTGACACAAATTGTCCATATGTTAAAGACCTTGCTTCTTCATATTGATCATTTGCTCGAAACCAAGAAGTAAACATTGATTCAGTGACACTTGGCTTAAGTAGGAGAGTACCTATTTGCTCAAAATATTTGTAGTACACTGAATTCTCTCCTTCCATGTGAAAAAACAATCTTTCAACAATTGGTTTTCTACCATGAATTGAATAAGAGAATATTCTCCAGTAAGCTTCACTTGGTGAGACATAACGACAATCAAGGTACTGTTTGATTTCATCAATATTTCCATCTTGACCATTGTTATTAGGAACAATAACAACTGAGATCCTATCAGAACCTTTGTTGATGTATTTGAAAAGATACTTGATTAATGTACTTTGATTTCACCACTCCATATTTACATGTGCCTCATATTTCATCAACAAACTTGGGTTATGGGGTACAACATGACCACTATGAAGTGTGATTCCACCCTTCTCAAATGTATTACCTTGATCTCTCCTTCTATAAACTGGATATCCTTCTTGATCCACAATTGTGACATATTGAAACTTCTTAGAATAGTACTTTGAACACTTTCCATCCTTCATGCATGGGCATTTAGGATTTGCTACCCCACAAGATCCATGTACCATGTGTGTTTTCACCAGACTATACAGTTTTGGACGTTTCGATGGATCGAGAACTTCAGCAGAAATGATTTTGTCAATGTCTTCAGGAGCAGGGTATTTGCTTGATGGATGCAAGAAACCCAGAATATGTGCATGTGGGAGACCCCTCTTTTGGAACTCAATTGTGTACATATTTGTAATTGACATGAAATGTTAAGTAAAATGATAGTTCAATTGGTTAACGTTATAATTCAATAAAATATTTCCCCTAATCATATAGTGAATACATTTATATATAATTATAACCTGCTTAAAGTAAAAAGGGTATTAAACAGATAAAAGAAATGGTAAACTTACATGCAAGAACCTTGCCTAAAACACCTTTCTTCGTCACGTCTTCCAAGAGGTTATAAAACTTAATTTTGAATATTCTAGCAATGATATCAGGTCTATCTTGTGGTTTCAAATTTAGAGGACCAAGCAATCTTTGAATTTCAGGCCAATTTGGATTACATGCGAAAGTAATGAAAAGATCCGAAAATCCAACCTTACTACAAATAGCCATGCCATCATAGTACAACTGATCCATAAATCCCCGACTACCAACATAAGATGATGGTAACACGACTTTTTTTCCTATGCTTGACCCTTGTGTTTGATCTTCCTCAACATGTAGACTTGTATACTTTGAAATCTCAATTTGAATTGGTTTTTCCTGATCCAATTTAATCTCTCTCCTTCAAGCATTGTGTAACCATCCACCAGAAACTATTGGAACAGTCTCCTAGATGATAACAATGTCTTGGTCTCATTACACGTACTTTGTATTTTGAATGCCAACCATTCTCGAATAGTTAGTCGGTTCCTTAAGTTGTCATAAAAAATTGGAAGATCCCAGTGTGAAATATTGTCTTTGTACCCATCTTCTCCATAAGGAAAAATCAATGGGTATTGGTAAGCCAAATATTTTGGATGAAACTCATCAATGCGTTGAAGTTCCCCCCTTTGGCCTGTACAATAATGTCGCTTTCCTCAGCAGTGTCAATGTCACTCACAATAAAAGTTTCCACTTCAGAAACTGTTGGTTGATTGTACAATCTACCATCGGTAGACCTTGTTGAAATCAACCTTAGTTCCAAATTATGAACATTGCTTTGATTGAGCCAGTGTCTAGCCATTAAGAAACTCTTGGAATGTATATTATGTGTGTACAACATATCTGATAACTTTTGGACAGTTTGTGGCAAGATGTTGTTTGAAGGACCACTACAACAAAGTTGAACAATTAATTAGTAAATAGTATTCCTTGAATAAAATAAAGATAAAACCAAAAGTTGTTTGGTTACCTGAGACTGTCGATTTTATTTCTTAACTTCATTTTCTGTGTCATATATGTAAAAAGTTGCGCAAATTTTGGTGGTTTTCCTTCTGGTGGTAATAAACTCCTAATTCGGTGGCAAGCTTGACCTTGGATTCTAATAGTAGGTGGACCACGACCATTATTGAATTTGTTGTCCAACTTAGCTCCTGGTGAAGTGAATGCAAACATCATGTTGTTTGCCCTTATTTGTGATTGGAAGTTCTTACTATCCATGGAATTGCGATCAAACAAAAGATGTCTCAACGGTTGTAGTGGATCTTTTAAAAATGGAAGTTCGACTTTACCATTTCCACAACATAAATGAAAATTCGAATTTGCTGAATGTTTGTGTTTGTGCATTCTTTCTTGATACCACATCATAGCCTTACAATATTGACAAGAAATCAATGGGTCTCCAAAATCGAAGTACTATGTATCATACTATAATTTTTTTATAGAATTACGAATTAACTTAGTATTAAAAGAACAAAAAGTTGTATGTAGTATCCAATTTTTTATGGCTACCTTCATTATTTATGTCTAGTTGGTTAGCCGTTGAAAATGGTGGTAAAGGGAATTCTTCACCAAGGCATTCATCGTCATCAGATTGTCTACTCATGAAAAATTCTCAACTTGAAAACATAAAAAGGTGGTGAACTTTGCTACCAAAGTAGCATTGCCTTACACCAAAGTCATGTCAAACGTGCTAATATAGCATAGAGTAAGAAACCAAATTGCAAAAACCATCAATATTTTATATGGTTGCCTTAAGATCAAAGACATTCACATTTTGTTCTCAACACTAAGGTATCACTTATAGGGCCAATATTATACTAATGATATGAAACCAAATGGTAAAAACCACGACTCAAGTAAATTTAGTTCACCCCAATGTAATATCACAATGGAATTTCTCTAGATATACTTATAGGAAGTACATGTAGTTATTACTAAATTCTATACAAAAGTGTTCATATTGCACCCTCATTGAATGACAAGTAGCAACTTAAAAAAATACATCCTCATCACCATGGAATTCAACCTAATACATCCTCATTGAATGACAAGTAGCAACTTAAAAAAATACATCCTCATTACCTGTGAATGGATCGTAGTCTGAATCATCTCCGTTGTCATCATTGTCGAAATCAGCATTAGCATCCGGTGTAAAGGTCGAGGGACTAACATTCATAGCAGATTTCATTGTCTCAGGCGCTGTGTTCGTATCTGGAACTGGTATAGGTCTAGTTTGTGTCCTTTTGCTGCTGTTAACACAGGTTTAAAGAGTGTATAGAAGTATGGTAATTCCAAGAGTATTGAATATTTTCATAATATATATAAATCTATAGTGACAACACTCGCGTGTATGGAAAAGACGGAGTCGTTATCACGTTACTCCTTGGTGTTAAGACAGTGCCACTTGTTTGTGAACTATAACTTTTGGTCAAACCTAGCTTGCTGTAACAATTCAAAAATCACTAAATTGGCTAGAAAATAATACATTTAAGCAATATATAATAGTTGTTAAACCAGAAACCAGAAACTTGTTAAACCAGAAACTCAAAATATGCTTTATCTAGTTCATTACCTCATGATTTGGACAAGAACATTTATAACAATTGTATATATAGTAAAAAAGCTTACTCAGGTATAAATGTATGATTCTGATGTATCTCATGTTGTTCACCGCGATTAAGATTCGACACTAAAGATGGGGTCCCAAGGACTTTTTTTGGACGTCATCGACCGCGTTTCACTTGTTGCATTGTGGAATGGGTGTCATTGTTGTACAGTGTTTGCTTGATTAGTAAAAAAAATTTAGTATGAAATAGTTCAATGATTAATTACTTACATCGAAGTGTTATTCGGGTTGTGACCGGCATGATCTTCTACAACAAAGACATTCTCCTTTTGCGACATGTCAATAGGGTTCCCGAACCGTGACATAAGGTTTGTCCCCAAGTTATGAACATTAAAGACTTTTGGTGGTGTACAACATGTATGCATTGACGGTGTTGGCACAATTCCTTGCAATATAGAATCAATTATCTTACCAACTCTGACGATTTGATCGATAAGTCTATTGTTCGAAGCGGTTGCAGTAACATCTGAAAGTGGTGCTCTTATGATTGGGGTTGTTGGGTTGGTTAAAGTCTGAGTATGGTTTTGATTACTAAGTCTGCATTGAGGGTGATCTTTGAACAATCTGATTCGTTTAGATTGTTTGGCCTTAAGCAGGTGGTATCTCCTCATTCTTGCTCTCTTGGCGGAAATCTTACAAATAGTCATACTGTGATCATCATTATTCGTTATGTTTTATGTCGCATGCCTAAAAAAGAAAAGGATTGCATCAAACTTTGGGACTATATTATCAAATATGACATTAAAAGAATCATGAAAGAACCGATTATACCTTACTTGAAGAGGTTTGTAATGTGTGTTATCCAGCATTTTGTCCCTATATTAAAGCAAATAGACACATAATTTCAGAATACACTATATTATAGTAATAGCAAGATATATGGAAATGGATGAATTCTTGACAAACCAAGTATAATTAGTGCCTAGGTTTATTCAGGCCAAAAAAATGGGAATTGAGTTTTAGACTTTATTTCTTAAATAATAAATATGACTATTCAATGATCTTATGGGAGGTTAGTTTCAGTTAAACAATAATTCATGTACAAACTTTGAATGAAACTCATTCTGAAGGTGATATCGGTGTATAAATCATAGTTTATAAAATGTGAATGTGATGTTAGATTCAGTCCATTAAGTAGAATTAGCCTTGTAGGTATTCTTACCATTTTAGGTTTTTATGTAAAGTTGTTGTATTTTTGCTTACTTTGGTGTAAGAAAATTTTACTTAGTAAAAGATAATGTAGAGCTTTCTAAGCACATTAAACATTTGCTTCCTATTATTAGGTTTTGTAGAAATTCTTACACGAACTTCTATAGGATGTTCAGGCTTTGAAATAAGACAAGAACCATTACAACAATGATCATGATCTAGAAGAAAGTTCCTTAAAAAGAAATTGATCAAACCAAAATTCGTGATAGTAAGAGGAAATTCAACATGAAGAATATACAGTGTTGAGTGAACAAAAACTCCATGGAAAAAGCTATAAGTTTAGAGAGAAAGAATATGTAATGTATTATTGTGAAACTTAATCATTGCAAACTAATTACATGATTATATATATGTTTATCATGATGTTACACCATATATAACATACAGAAGCATGTAGTAGAAAAATCACCAGAGTTTCAAAATTATGTAATGACAGTTACAACTAATTTCAACTATTAACTTCAGTGACTTGTGCAATAAGTAACCTCATGATCCTCATCCATATCATATGAAATGTATGCTCTTAGCTTTTTAAGACTTTAATCACTTGTTATTTTTTCATCTAACACCCTCCCACAAGCTTGACCATGATAAATGTCTATCATTCCAAGATTTTATACAAATGTCTTGAATTTTAGTGGAGCTAAAACTTTGGTAAAAAAGTTAGGAAGTTGTTCTTGAGTAGTAATTGGTAGTAGTTTAAGAACATTATTTTGGACCCTTTCTCTCACAAAGTGGCGATCTATCTATAAGTATTTTGTCCTCTCATGAAAAACCGGATTTGAAGCAATGTGGATTGCACTTAGTGGATCACAATACAACATAAGTTGTTTGCTACATGTGATTCCTAAATCTTTCACAATACAACACAAGTAGTTAAAAACCTATATTACTTAATGGATATGTATTATAATTAGTCTAACATTATAGGTTTTGAATAAATCTACATTCTCTTCTTCCAACTTCTTCCATATAAGCAGCATAAAATCAAAACACACTTTATTATCCTAATATCAACCTATATTATAACAAATTTGATCTGAAATTGCTTGTACAGCCTGTGAATAATATGCCAAGAAATATCATAACAAATTGCAACATAACTTCAATACACACACCTATATGAGATTTCCTTCTATGCATACTTTAACAAATCTGACCAATCAATAAACATTGACTTCAACCAAGCATTTGTTTCATCCTTTCCAATCAATGCAGAAATTAACCAAGCAAACACACTTTGAATCCAGACAATGCATCTTATATGCTATAATCAAGGAGATAACATGGTTACACATGCTCAAGACATAAGACAAATCATTGCAATGACATAGCAAACCTGGTATTATAGAATCATAACCTGATTGAACATTACTTAATGAGGATGAATGCTCTAAAGTGACGTGCTAGAATCATAACCCAAATTGACATAGCAAAACTGAAAGAGCCACACGAATGTCCTTATAGTATTGAATCCATAGCAAAAATGAAAGAGCCACACAAATGTCCTCAATGAGGATGAAAGGCTTGATTATGATTCCATAAAGAACAGATAACAACATGTCTATTATATTTGATACTATAGAATCCAAAGTAAAAAATGAATCATAACACATCATGCTTGGAAAGATTTAAGGGACTTAATTCTCTTACCTCATAGGTTAAAAATCCTCAAATGATGATTCCAAATTCAAGACTTGTCTTGGTAGCCAACTCCAGTTTTCCCTCCCTCATTCAAATCATAGTTGATTATGGTGCAAAAACAAAAGAAAATAAAATGTTCAAGGACCTCAATGTTTTTCGATTTTCCCACAAAAAAAAAGACATAACAATGGCAAACTAGATTAGTTGAAAACCAACTATAAGTTACTAATTATTTGTTACTAACTAAATAGTGTTATTAACTAAATATTTGTTACTAAGTGGATAGGATGATGAAACATGGGAATAAGTTCTGTGATAGTTTGATTTGCAAGGTCATTGTTTTTGTCTAATAGCTTAATTAGGAAATGAGTCTATATTATAAGAAGCACTATAGCTGTATTCTCAGCAGACCATAAAGAATATGCATACGGCCACTATGTTTTGGTACAGTCACTTCCAGCCACTATTTTGCTTATTTGTTTTTAAAAAAAACTATATTATTTGCCATCAAAAAATAAGAATATGTAATAATAGTACATAAAGCACATGATATATGTTGCCAAAAAAATCGGATATACATTGTAGGGAAACATTTAAAACTATCTTTGAGTGTCGGGTGACAATGGATGAACATATCATACCATGCAAGTCCCCGGGGTACATGGGTGTATACTGTTGTTACAGGTTTTGCAGGATGGTGTTATATTTTCCCAAGCAGAGAATATTCCTCAGCTGAGCTAGAGCAAGTGGAATCCCCAGCAGAACTTCAGGGCTAATTGAAGAGATTTCTTCCCCTAGCAGATTATCTTCCTACAAGTGAAGTATTCCCAACAGGCATCTGAACGCCTGATTTCCCCACAGAGTTCAAGATGTCAGGATTCGTTTCCGTGCAAGGGTTATTTAACCAAGTATCATCCCCAACCAAATTTGAAGGTGTTTGTTCCCCAACCAAGTCTGAAGATGGTTGTTCCTCACAGAGTCACTCCCATTGTTGAAATATCCCCAGAGAAGTCGCCAATTTATTTTTGGCCATTATGATGATACAAACAGTTATTCATTTCCCCAGCCAGAGTTAAGCATCGTCAAAGCCTCTTGACCTGGTTCTCCCCTGCAAAGTTGAGATTTTTATTGCCAATCAGGGCACTTTGCTCGTTGCTCGTCAGCATTCCCCAGCACTCGTCTGTATTTGGTATTTGCTTGATGCTCGTCTGTATTCCCCAGCTCTCGTCTGTGTATTGTTATTCGATTGTTGCTCGTTTGCGCTTCCCAGCACTCGTCGGTGTTTGATGTTCTCTTGTGCTTGTCTGCACTCCCCAACACTCGTCTGTGTTTGATATTTGTTTGTTGCTCGTCTGCATGCTCCTAGCACTCGTCTGTGTTGGATATTTGTTTGATGCTCGTCTGCATGCCCTAGAACTCGTTTGTGTATTGTTATTCATTGGATGCTCGTATGCGCCCCGACACTCGTCTGTGTTGGAAATTTTTTTGATGCTCGTCTGCATGCTCCAGCGCTCGTCTGTGCATTGTTATTTGTTGGATGCTCATATGCGCCCCAACACTCGTCTATGTTGGATATTTGTTTGATGCTCGTCTGCATGCTCCAACGCTCTTATGTGCATTGTTATTCGTTGGATGCTCGTATGCGCCCCGACACTCGTCTGTGTTGGATATTTGTTTGATGCTCGTCTGCATGCTCCAGCACTCGTCGGTGTTTGTTATCTGTTTGATGTTTGTCTGCATGCTCCAGCACTCGTCGGTGTTTGTTATTTATTTGAAGCTCGTTTGCATTGTTTGGATACTCGTTTGTATCATCCTCCACACTCGTCTGTGTTAGATTATATCCATATGTTTGATTTGATAATCATTTTGGTACTCGTCTGTATTGCTATTCCAAATGCTCGCCTGTGTTGGATTTCTGGTACTCGTCTATATTACTATTCCAAAGGCTCGCTTGTGTTGGATTTCTGGTACTTGTCTGTATTGCTACTCTAAGTGCTCGTCTGTGTTGGATTTCTGGTATTCGTCTGTATCAGTGGTTGATATTCGTCTATATCATTGCCCGAAACGTTCGTATGCATTTCTTGGATCATCGTCTGATATTCGTTTGTATCATTGATCTATGGAACTCGTTTGTGTTCTCTTGATGATCATCTAATGCTCGTCTATATTGAAGAGGTTTGAAGTCCTGACAGTGGGATTAAACATCAAAACGGTCACCGGTCCTGGCGTAAAGGGTTATTCGAAGGAAGTTCGTCTGTCTCAAGCACCACTTATCTACGCAAGATTTGTGAAGAGGGTTCGTCCAATCCTAATGTCGTACCTGGCGTAACAGGTTTGCTCGAAGAAGGCTCGTTTGTCTTAAACCATATATCTACGGAGGATATATGAAGAGGGTTCATCTATCCTGATTATGCATGTCTATCCCACAGACTTAAGTGCATCACCGGTCCTGGCGTAACAGGTTTATCCGAAGGTGGTTCGTCTGTCTCAGGTCATATATTTTTTGCAAAATGTATGAAGAGGGCTCGTATGTCCATTTCCTAGCATAACAGGTTTATTTGAAGAGGGCTCGTATGCCCAGTCCCTGGCGTAACAGGTTAACTTGAAGGGGGCTCGTATGCCCAATTCCTGGCGTAACAGGTTTGCATGAAGAAAACTCGTTTGTCTAAGTTTTTCTTATCCAGCGTAACAATTCAATTTGGAAGGAGCTCGTCTGCTTTATCTGCACTTCATTCACCCAGAGCGTTATTTGGTTGGGTTTATTTCCCATTGTCTGCATTCTCCAGCAGAGTGCAAATTTCAGGTTTCTTGGTATTCAACCACAATTTATCTTGAGCAGTCGATAGCTCGTGCTATCGTCCTTTTCAGATTAACAGTTGCTTGAATAGGGGCAGCTGTAGCACCCCAAATTTGCCCTCTTCATTTTAGCATCATCATCATATCATAAGCATCATAAGCATGCCATATCCTTAGCATTTTTGCATAGAAAAATGAAGCATAGCATTCATAAGTTCCAGCATAAGGCATATGATCAATCGCCTGGGAAATCACGTTTTTGCAAGTCAAAGTCAAGAGCCTGGTGACCTGACAGAAAGCTCACATGGCATTTTATACAAGCTCTGTATCATGGTCAAAGCCCTAAGAGGATGGAGAATCAAGATCAGATTGGAATGGTTGGCGCATATGTATTCTTAGAGTTTCCCACCAAAAGGAGGGAAAATTCAAATTTTTCCTGCGTTAACCAGTTAACGCTTTTGGTTAACCGGTTAACGACTGCGAAAATTTGAATTTTCCAACAAGTTCAGCATGCTTGTTTTTTGCTCCATTTTTCATTTTTTTGATTTTATTTCTTTTGAATTAATTGGGAATTATGGAGAAGGATCTAGAGAGTTTACCAAGCCTAATTCCAAAGCTAGATCCTAATCACCTTTCTAAGCTAAATCCAAACCATTTTTTTTGGACCCCAAGCCAAATTTTTGGGCCCCAAACCTAGAGACTGTTTATCCCATTTCCCCCCAAACCAAAAAAAACTCTCTCATAATTCACACTTTTCATTTTTGAATTCTCACCACTCTCTCACCATTCTCTCATTTTCTCTCCCAATTTCCAATCACTCAAAGTTCCTCTTCTTGGAAGATCATCAAACTTTGCATTGAAGTTTGTTGATCTTGGAACTAGATCTTCATCCATTGCTTTCTTTGCATCTATTTCCTGGTTTTACTACTAGTTCAGATCTGGTTTGGTGGTTAGAAGTTCTTTTGGAACTAAGTTCTTGCATCAAGATCCTTTGCTTGCATTTATTTTGCATTGCGTGTGAAAAATAGCACCGGATCTTCGAAGTTTTCCGCGAGATTCTTTATTTCCATCTTGAACAACACTTACCAAAGCAGATCTCAGCTTTGTAGATTGGTTAAATTTAGATCCATCTTTGTTTTTAGCTTATTTGCATGCTTGTGTTGTAGATCCACCATGTGTTTGTGTTAATTGCTCATTTTGCTTTTGTTGTTTGGTTGATTTGTGAATGGATCTACATGTTAATGTTCATGAGCCTAATTGTGTTTGATTAATTTGAATTGATCTTATTATCTCATGTATAATTTATTGTTGGACTGTTGGTGGATTATTTGAAACAAGCTGGTTTGGACTGCCTTTTTTTGCAGGAATTTGCTGTTGTTCGCACAGTGTTAACCGGTTAACGCTATAGGTTAACCGGTTAACGCGTCTGTTTTATGACTTCTTTGCTGCAGGTTTAGGTTGGTTAACCGGTTAACGTTTTGGTTAACCGGTTAACACTGAGGCAGAATGACATTTTTTTGGGTTGTTTTGAGTTTGTTTGCCTCTCATACTTGCTATAATCACCATGGATCATTGTATGATCATTTTATATGCTTGTTTAGGGTGGTTTGCTTGCTGGTTGATGTATACTTTCATTTTCTCGACAAGTGAATTCATGTATTTTCAAAGCTTGGCATGTTTGGTAATTTTGTTTTCTTGAAACTTTGAACATGTTAATTCCATGAATTGTGTTGATATGTTAGCATTTGATTGATGTGCTGGATATGTGTTGAAAATTTTGCTAACATTTGTAGGTGCAATGGTAAGTAAAGTGTGCATGTTATCCACATTTCAATTCTTCGTCTATTCTTTTTACTTTGCTTTCTATTTTGTGATTGTTGATGTGCCTTATGCCATCATGTGATTCAACTTCTCATCTTTCCCCTTTAGAAGCAACTTATCTCCTTTAGAGGAGTAAGTTGTTCTCTAGCTTTCTTCTCCTCTTCTTTCCTTTTCTTTCCTTCTTCTTCATTAGGATAGACTTCAAGCCACACTAACCTTAAGACCACCTTTGCATGATAATTTTAGGTTTAGTCTTTCTCCATTAGACTTTTACCTTTTGCTCCTTTGGTTCTTTCTCTTCTCATCTTCATACAAATCATAAAAACACCTTAATAAAGAAAGAAGTGGCTTCTTGTGTATAGCCTTATTCCATGGGGCATATGTATTCATTCCATCTTGGAATAGTACACTTGTCTAGCATGATGCACAAGTCTGATCATGAGGTCATCTTCATCAAGAAAACCATAAAAAATACTTCTTCATTCTTAATCACTAAAACATCTAATAAGTTCAACAAATTAGTGAGCTTAGGCCCTTGCCTTTGGAAACAATTCTTGGATAAATTCTCCTTACTTGGTGTGCTTGTTCTATTATTCCATCTTGGAATCTAGTAGCAAGTACACATTCCATGGAAAAGAGCTTGAGTTCACTTCCTTGTGCCACACTCCTAAAAGAATTCTAAAAAACACAAACAAACAATAAGCATCTTTCCTTCGGGACTTCTCTTCTCATCACCTTCACTCTGAGCGCGAACTTGCTCCTACTTGTCACTTTGCAAGACGGTTACACACTCGTCGTCTGAGCCTGCAACACCTGAGCATTGACATAAGCAGTTCAAGCCTTAATTCACAAGCAATTCTTTCCACCCCTAGTTAGGGGAACTACGACGACTCTGATCCTATATCCAGATGAGGTACGTAGGCAGCGGGGTAGGGCCCGTTCGAGCACACTCTTTTATTTTCCCTACATTTTCTCCCTTTATTTTCTTTTCTCCAGTTCAATTCATTTTCTTCGCAGCAGCTTTCATTTCTTCACCCTTTGAAACAGTTTCTTTGCAAGCATGGATCTCGTCGGGTACGACGGACGGTCTGGGGTGCTAATACCTTCCCAGGTTGTAACCGGCTCCCGAACCCAGATCTTTGGTTCGCATGACCTTGTCCTTTCCTTCTTCCCCAGGTTTGTGCAGCATTACCTTTCCCATTCTTTCGGGATAAAAATGCCTGGCTGGCGACTCTAACCTCTTCCGCACCACTTTCGCGTTTGTACCAGGATGGAAATCCAGGGAGCGACATATAGCATAAAAAGTATTCACATAACCTTGAGATTGTTACAAAACTTACCTATTTTAGTGAATGGTGAGAGTAAATTTAATTAAATAAGGTTTACCTTTGTGGTTGTATCAAGAATTCCTTCAAATTTGTTATATTTGATAGAAAGTGTTCCTTTGGTATCAGAATTTTTCTCAGCATTTGTTACCATTCTCATGTTCAATCAAATAAGTTTGACTTATGTTCAACTAAATTAATATATAAACCTTACTCTGACCATGAGAACTATTGTTTCACACAACTTTGCTTAAACTTTATGTTCATAATTGATGTGGCATCTTAATGAAGGCACAAGAACATCTAAATGAGTAAGCATGCTGCAATCTATTGCTAATTAATCTGATATGCTAGAATGAAACACAATTTCATTGCATTGATATGCTAGAATCAAATGTTGAGATCTATCTAAATTAGTAAGCATGCTGCAATCTGATATGCTGCAATCTGATATGCTAGAGTCTGATACAATTTCAATGCATTGATATGCTAGAATCAAGTAACTATTTTGTTCATTATTGATGTCGTATCTTAATGAAGGCACAAGTAACTATTAAATGAGTGTGCTAAATAAAATTCAAAATGATAAAACATTAATCAAGCATGATAGCATTTAATAACATAGAGTCATAATCAATGTAGTAATGCATAAGAATTCTACATTGGTGCTGAACAAAATCAGCTTACAAAACAAAGTGAACAAAATAAGTTTCATGAACAACTAAGACATTAAACAAAATTTTTTTCTTAAGGAAACTATTACAATCAAATATGGTTAGGCAACTCATTAGTATAATCAGAAAGATCTCCAATCAATCAAACAACAACGTGTACCAATTTGAAGTATTATGAAGACAGTTCCTCAAACATTCTTTGGCTGCTTAGCACTCTTGGTAGCTGACATCTTGGGTGACAAGATACTTGGAGTTCATAATTCATTAATTGTTTGATCTTGGGACAAACGCTTCGACGGGGTATTGCTCGAATATGCTTCATCACTCCAATTTTGATTTGCAGACATGGTTGGCTGCAATAGAAACACCATCATCAACATATTTTTTTTACATAATGCACTCTTTTTGAACTACTACAACTAAATTGAACAATAAAATTTTTGACAACTGTACTAAGGGAATTAGGAGTCCCATTGTCATTGTCGGGTATGTCTTCCATAATAACTGGTTCTTTTCCTTTCGTAGTCGGGGGGCATTCATGGTGTTTGTAGAAGTAAGCTACAAATGAATGAACTTTTTGGTCAACTAACATGTATTATACTAACTCACTAAGATGAATTTGATTAAGAATTACTTTACAAACCTCATTTGGATTAATTGCGTCTTTGAATGTTTGGATTACATCTTGGTCCTCCGTAAGCTTCACAACAGATGTCTGTTTATAGTTCGGTTGAAACTTCACGCGAAACTCAAACTCCTTCCCAATCAATTTGTCCAAATTTTCAGGGTAGATTTATGGGTGATCTTCGTTCGACTACATATAGATGCATAGCAATATATCATACCAAAATCAACTACCTAGCAATACATCAAACCAATAGACCAACTAACAGCATATAGACCATAGCAGAATCAACTACCTAACAATATATCATTCCAATAGATGAAACCAACAACAAACAGATCAAGTGCATTCAATAAATAGCAGTAGTAATGTAACACTGTTTTTCAAATTTAATTGTGTATAAAGAACTACATTCAGTATATAGACAATGCCATGTTTGAACATCTCCTATAGTAATGTAACACTCTTTTTTCAAATAAGACTACATCAAACCAATATACCAACTAACAACATATAGACCATAAGAGAATCAACTACCTAACAATATATCATTCAAATAGATGAAACCAACAACAATTAAATCAAGTGCATTCAATGAATAGCAAAAATAATGTAACAGTCTTTTCCAATAGATGCTCCATTCACATACCTTTTTCATTATCTCTCGTAAATCATGTGTTGGCATTCCAACATACTGAATGCATTCCTTGTCCCAAAAAATAAAGCAACCGATGGCTCCATCACTTTCAACCTCAATTTCAATCTTATACCTAATGTCAGAGATTGAATCAAATGATTATATATAAACATTATTGAATTACACATTAATGACTATATAGTAACTAATACATATAAGGTACGTACTTGGTGAGTGCTGGAGGTTTATTTTCATAACAGTTACATATGAATGGTTGCCCGGGAGTTTTATTAGTTGTCTTACATCCAGGACATTGTTCATAATACCAGCCAAACCTGGATGACTTGAACCTAAGTGTCATTCCAAACGTGTTGCAGAAGGTTTGTTGTAATTATCCAATGAATACAGGTAGTTAGTGAATGGCTCTAGCCTGAAAAAATGAATCAAGCATTGCTAGTAAAGAAACCAAGAGCCTTACTTCTTGAAGAGAAATCATTTCTCCTATGGTTTTGACATCATTAGTGTAGGAGAATGACCGGTCTAAGAACGATCCTTGCAAGGCAGAAGGTTGGGAGAGGGGCTGAGAAAGAACTTGTGTATTGACATTGTTTGCCACCCTAAAACATAACACACATGAGCTTAGTCACTTTGCAAGCTAGACTAATGAAAATGTTTTTCAAAAAAGACATGATAAGCAATATTAGAACTATAAGTGAAATGCTTGGATACAATCATATTTCCTTACTTGGATTTGAATGAAGTGACCTCAGGATGATCATAATTAATAAGTAGCTTGGTACCATTCCAAGCATTTGAAACATACCGTTTATCGGTCGTTGCAAGAAGAGATGTAGTCAACAGTGAGTTATGATTCAAGTAAGTATACAAATTGATAGTGTCACACAAGTATTAGAATACCTGAAGAATTTTGGAACATGGCATGAGTTATAATGATAATAGTCTGGCCTTGTGAAGCATTTCCAGTAGAGTATGCCATGAATTGCTTGGCATATGCATCCCAAAGTGTACAATCAATTTCATTCACATTTAACATCAATAGATATGATGTGTTAGTATACATGAAATCCATAGTTTGAAAAGAGATATTTGATGCATTATGTGATACATACCTTTCATCGGATAAAATAATGTTGACGCGGTTATTTTTCCCGCGTCCTGCAACTTGCGACTTCACAACTTGGTTGAGCACACCTATGACATATGTTTGATTAAAGTTATAAATGGTTAGTCGATGCGAATAGATAAACATTATTTGAAACAAAAATTCTTGAAGGATATAAGGAATACCATATAAGCGGTTCGGTTGAAAATCACCACTTAAGATATCAACAATAACTTTGAATTGGAATTGATGCGGTTGTATCTCGGGTAGGTCAACCGATGTTACAGTGGTTCCTCCATTGAAGAAAAGCTTCAATGCATTGTCACATGTCCTCAAAGGCAAATCATTGTTTAACGAGTCATCATTATAGACCATATATGTCTGATGTTCTTGTAACTTCTGCTTCCACGTTTCGAAATCTCTGTTGCGTGTGATTACGTGTATCTTATCCCCCTATTCATTCAAAAATTGTTAGGACATATTTGAAACTGTTTTATAGGAAATTACGAAAATAAACAATGGTAATGCATACCTTGATATCTTGTATAATACACTCGAACCTCTGTTGTCCATTGCGCTCGATGACGATCCACAAATCAATGACATGAATGGCTAGTTTGAAAACATTGCTTCCTATCTTCAAATCACCGATCAAAATCGGTGCTCGAGACATCGGCTGCAACTGAAAAACAACAACCAAAAACCTATATTATGAGACATTTAGGGTCTATGTCCAAAAACTAAGAATAATATAGCAACATGTTTTCAAAGCAAAATCTCAAAATCAGTGACACAGAAAGTTGTCGTCCAAAAACTAAACTTTTGAATATCTTCACAGAAATTGAAACACGTTTTCAAAGCAAAATCTCAAAATGAACCAAATGAAAATCAAATATTATTTCTAAAACAAATCAACAACATAAACAAAACATGTTTTCAGATATTAATATAACAACATCTTAAACCATGCTTTCAAACAACATAATATCAAATTGAGAAAACGTAAACCATCTTAAAACCATGTCAAACAATGTGACCATAAGGGTAAATAGTTCAGTTGTTAAACCATTTTCCTCACCTAAGTTGAGGAAAAAAACAAACTTTAGGTCGATTCATAAAAAAATATGTGAGTTGATGAAATGACAAACTTTATGGTAAAAATACAAACTTTAAACAGGGGATTAGTAAAAACGGAATCTTTGAATCAAAAACCTCTGCTATAGTCAAAGATACAAACTTTATAGTGAAACAAAAACCTCTGATAAAATGAAAAAGCAAAGGAGAAAATAAACAAAGGAGGAAGATAAACAAAAGTCGATGAAATGAAAAACGAACGAAGAACAAACGTGTCACCAAGGAAGATGAGTATAGATCCAGTTAAAACTCTAACCTTGATTCACAACGTCAATCAAAAAAAAAAATGGAAGTGTTGTTGATCTGCAAAAAAAATGAAGTGGGAGAGAAAATGTGAATGGTTCAGCAGCTGGTGTACAGGTTTATGCGTGTTGTACTACTCATCCTTTGTCACGTATTGAATAAATGGAGGGAAATGAAATGAAACAAAATGGACAAATTGATTACTGACACATGGCACGTAGAAGTGATTTTAGAGCTCTATGGAGGTTCATTTTGTGATTTACGTTTTTATCCTTTGGTTAGGCATGAAAAATATGTGAAGGATTGATTTGTATTTTTGGTGGCACATTATATTAATATTAATATATGTGAAGGGTTGATTTGTATTTTTGGTGGCACATTATATTAATATTAACTGGTAGGTAGTTGAGGATGGAGAATTGGTTATTTAGTACCAATAAATAGCTTCCAAAAACTAAATTATTAAGTGGAAAATGAACAAATCCATTATCCATCCATTCAGCACTACACGTGCAATTATTTTCTTCTTCTTACTAACATCGAACTCAACTTCACCCCAGCTGTACACTTTTGGTTCCATACGCCAACCTAGTTTGGCCACCATAACTCAACTACCTTCCCAAATAATAGTGCTTATCCAAACGTATACAACTCAGGAACTGAGATGAACTCTTTTTTTATTATGATAAAACTAGTAACATGCAATAAGAATGATACTTAATCCATTGCACATTTTTTTATTTTTAGTTTGCTTACAATCACATCATGCTTGCAAGTTGTAATCTTACAAGAAACTCAACAAGAAATAAAAATAGTACTATAATCTTTGATATGTTCTAGTAATCCAAAATTATGACAGTTATTATTATATTAACACGAAGATCCTAAAAGCAAGTTGATCCTATTAGTCTTCTATGAAGCAAAATCAAAATGCAAATTTGTTCAATGCTCATTAGTTCTTCGACCCAATTCGGATAAATAAAGTGCGAACTAAAGCAGATAATAAAGGAAACAAATAAAATTGATCAACAAAAATGTTTGACTTGAACATCTAACAGAAATACACACATTGTGCTTATTCCATCAGCAACAATCAATTTAAGAGCTTATGTTCTTGAAGGAAACAAAAACAAATAACCAATGAACCATAATTTGAAATATCATTAAACTGAAGCTAGATGATGAAGTTTATCAATGATGAGAATGAACACAAAATAATAAACAATGCTTATGAGATTCAAATGAATCAATTCATTATCAAAGTAAAAAGAAGATACTGATAATCATTCCCCCACCCCTTTCCCCCCACAAAAGATAGACAAATACCGCACAGGTTATCATCATTCTACTAAGTTCTCCTCCATTGATTTTTGACATTTCTACCATTGATGCTGCTTCACATGTCCATTGTAAATTGATGCCAATTCAGAATGAGGAAATAGAACTAAAATTCACCATCCAGACATTACAAAATTATTTGCAGCAGAAAATGTCATGATGGTGGTTGCATTGTGCACCTTGACTTCAATCACTTTCATTATGTACTTCAAATTTGATCAACAAATAAGAAGGAAGCTAAAAACTAAGTTACGATTTTTAGCTTCCGCGATATAACATCAATCTAGAATCTACCATGATCTCATTCCACTGTTTACATCCATAGACCAAGTCCTTCGTGACCGCGGAGACGGATCCATATTTGAAGAATGAGAAGAATTAGTCCTCAAAGACCTCGTCTCTCTCGAAACAGCGCGTCGATTCTCAACTCTACCCCCAAAACAACCCAATAAACTCCCAAAAAACCTTCTCAAACCACCACCTCTCTCCCTCCCTCTACTCCCAATAGAAGACCAAGAAATCCTCCTAGGTTCACCACCATTGTTAAACCCACCATCCATTTCAGTATAAACAACAGGAAGCTCCCTCTCAGCACCTCTTCTCCCTCCCGAAAATCTCCCCACAGCAAAACCACCACCAGGTAATCTCCATATAGTTAACCCAACATTATTCTCTTCTTCATTCAAAACAGGCAACTGCGGGTGTGTTTGAGTTTGTGGTAGCGACTGTGACTGTGATTGTGATTGTGATTGTGATTGAGGTTGACCATTTGTTCCGGCATCCGAATCGGACGGTAACTCGTGACGACAAACCGGGCAAGAATTATGAAGTGCAAGCCAAGGTAAAATACATTCAGGATGATAAATATGCTTACAAGGCATTTCTCTAACAACAGTAGTTAGTTCAAAAGCCTCTTTGCAAACTGCACAGTGCGATTCCATTTCCAAATGAGTCTTGTCAATTTCAATCGTCGGTAAAGAATCAATAGCCGCTTTTGTCGCTGGAGGATTTTCATATCTCGAAATCCCATTGATTTCAATCTGAGAAAGCTGCTCCAACAATCTATCAAATCCAGATCCAAGAAGAAACTCAGACATACTCGGAGGCAAAGGTCTTAAACCAGAACCAGCACCGTCGTCATAGAAAAGCTCAAAACCACGGCTCTCTCCACCACCTCCAACAGCAACGCCGCCGTTGTTATTGTTATTGTTACTTCCTTCTGTTACCTCCATCGATCCACCACCACGAAGAACAATAACCGGATTGAAAGGAGACCGGTCACCGCCGTTCCGACGAATACTTCGGACAGAAGGTAGACGAGAATTATGATTATGATCAGAACCAGAGCCAGAACCAGGACGTTGACCGATCATGTACATGGCTGCAGCCGGAAAGCGTCGGCGGCGGGAGATAGAGCGCGACGGTTGGTCAACTTCCTCGAGAAACCCGCCGTCACAATCAGGGCAAACCACCGTTTCCTGTCTCCCTAACCTCACAAAACGACTGCATCTGTAACACCAATACGACACCGTCTCGGTAGACATATTAATCCAGATCTCAAAAAATCAAAATCAGATTCAAATTCAAATCAAATAACCCAAAAATCATAAACACTTTTCAAAATATGAATAAAGACGAAAGAAAAATCGTAGAAATAAAATTGAAAGTGTTATGAATTGGGAGGGTTTCCATGATGGGTGAGAGAGGCGTGGAACGAAGATAACAACGAAACCGCGTCCTAGTTTTTTTTTTTTTTTCCTCTTTCTCTTTAGCGTGTTTGGAACGCATTTATTATGTGACACGTGGCTTCATGTGGTTGGATGGTATTGAAACGACAGCTTGCTAGAGATGAAACGGTTTCCCGTTTCAGCCGAAGGAATGAGCCGTTGTGTGAGAGGAGTTAATGAAGCAAGCCAGGTTTTGGCGCTTCTCTACCATTTTCTCTTCAGCTTGTACACAATTTAAATTGATTTGCTTGACCCAAAAAAGAAATTAAATTGAGTTTGATTTGTAATTGATTCACTTGCCGTATATGTAAAAATTAAATTTATTTAAGCGTGATTAATAAAATGATACATCAAAAACATAAGAAAATGATATGCATTAACTTAAGACAGAAAATTAATATGTTTTAATTGAAAATTATTACTAGTTTTAGATACTTGTGCGGTAAAAATTTGAATTTTCTTTTTACAGCCATATCATTCTTTTTTAAATTTATTCCTAAAATATCATCTTTTTTACAACCATATCATTCTTTTTTAAATTTATTCCTAAAATATCATATTTTTCTAGGGGAATAATATAAGACATTTTATTCAAAATAATACTCCTTCCGTTTCACAATAGGTGTTTTCTTTGAGATTTTCACATTGTCGTTCCCGGGATATTCATCTTAGTACAAATGCGAAAGTGACGCGGAAAATGTAGAGTCGTCAGTCAGACATTTTTATCCTGAATGAATGGGAAAGGTAATGTTGCACAAACCTAAGAGAAATGAAAAGGACAAGGTCCTGCGAACCAAAGATCTGAGTTCGGGAGTCGGTTACGAACTGAGAAGGTATTAGCACCCCGGATCGTCTGCCATATCCGACGGGATTCACGCTTGCTAGTCTGTTTCAAAGGGTGCGAAATAAGATGCCGCTGAACAAAAGAACTGATAACTCGAACTGGAATGAGAAAGGGAACTGGAAAAGAGATCGAAAAGAAAGGGGAAAATGTAGAGAAAATAAAGAGTGTGCTTGAACGGACTCTACCCCGCTGCCTAATGTAATACCCCAAAATTTGGCCTCTTATTTATTGCCAACCTCAAGTGATTTGTGCTTCGTCATCATGCATATTCGTCCATATTGCATTGCATTCAAAAGATAGATGAATAAAATAAATCATCTTCATCTGCATACGCATAGGGCATGTGATCAAGGGATACTTGTCAATCTTTGGAGCTCAAGAAGGAGAAATAATGTCACAAAATAACCCAGCTTATTTCCAAGTTGACATACCAAAGGAAAGAAAAATTAACTGTTCATCCGTTAACCGGTTAACGCCTAGGGTTAACCGGTTAACAGCTGCGAAATTTGTGAAAAAATTTCAAAAATTAGTTGGTTTTGCACACTTCCCTCCACTTTTTTCCACCTTGTATTACTCCATTTTCCCACTTTTCATTTTGCTTCCTTTCTCTACCACATTCTAGACTCTTCCACACTATTCCAAGGAATATTCCAAGGAATATTCTAGAAACCCCAACTAACCCTAACTAACTCCAAGCCTAAGTCCTAAACTCATTTTCCAAGCCTAGTGCTTAAGCTCACTCCATACCCAAACCTCATGCCAAACCTAATTCCTATATAAATTGAACTCATTCCAAAGCTCAAGAGTTCAACCATTTTCACATTTTCATCTCAATTCTCTAAACTTTTCTCTCAATTTTCCAAATTCACCAAAGCTTCTTCATCAAAAGTTCTTCAAGTTTTGCATTGAAGCTTGAAGAACTTGAAGCTAAACTTTCATCCAACATTGATTCTTTGGCTTATTGGATAAGTTGTTGCTGTTTTGGATTGATTTGAGCTTCTTGGAAGTGCTTTTGTGGTTGTTCATCAAGATCTTCACCAATTGCATTTATTTTGCATTCTCTCGGATCGAAGCAAGGAATCTTCGGTATTCTATTCATTCGCGCATCGATCGACTCGCAACAATCACCAAAGCAGCCTCCGCTTTGTAGGTTAGTGAATCCGAAACCGCTTTTCGCTTTTAATTTATTCACTTCATCTCGCCATATGACATTCTTTGATCTTTTTATGTTTTGCTTGCGTTTTGTTCGATTTACTTGTTAGTAGCTAGAATCATAGCTAGTTCTTGGTGCTAATAGGTATTAGAAGACTAGGTTTAAGTGGAAATTTTGTGCTAGCATGTTCTTGGTGCTTTTCACAACTAATTTTTCAGCATTTTGTTCAGTGTTAACCGGTTAACGTCGGGCGTTAACCGATTAACACATGTTTTTCAAGCCTGTTTGCGTCTGTTTGGGGTCCGTTAACCGGTTAACCCCTAGCGTTAACTGGTTAACGATGTTCAATTTTGTGAAATTTGCTTGTTTCATTGCATGATTGTGTTTCATTCCTTCCTTAATCTTTGTGTATTGTTAGATCATGATTTTAGTGAATTTTTAGGATCACTTTAGGTGCATGATTATGTAGTTTTGATAGCTTTCGACATGCGTTTTGTTAGTTTCTGTTTTGTGCATAAATGTTGCATAATATGTTCATAACATTTTGTGACCATAATTTGCATATTTAGCATCCTTCATAGCATATTAATAAATGTCCACACTTCTGATTGTTGCATTGCATTATAAAGCCATTCACATCTTGGTTCAATCATGTGCATATTGAGGAAAAATGGCATAATATAAAAAGTTCAAAAATAATCATTTAGTTTGCATCATTATTACATGATGATGTTGCATTGTAATGTTTATAGATCATCGCATATTGTGGCATTAACTTGCATATTTTGCATGATTGGATTTGCATTAAAACTCATTTTTGTGCATAAAAGAAAAATATTCAAATCTGTCTTACTTTCCATAACTGCATTTGGAAATAGGAGCTGTAAAAACATGTTGCATTTATGGAATTTTGATCTTTTACACATATTTTGCATGTTGTTTGGTAGCTGTAATAAATTGTTTTCATTTTGCATTGCATTTAGTAGTTGTTTGTGCTATAGGAGCTGTAGTAGCTGCTGAATTTTTGCTTTGCATAGTTTTAGGTCCCTTAGACTTAGGATTGAGTCTAGATTAGGTTCTAGTTGTATTAGGAATTATTTGGTACTTGTTTACCTCACTCATTTTATCATGTTAATCCTACTAACATTTGTTTCGTAGGGAGGTGGAGGTAAGTTCAAACAACCTTTCCCTTTTTAAATTCTTTACGCTTTCTAAGTGTATTTGTTTTAGCATTTTGTGCTTAATTTGTATAACTTCATGCTAATCCCCTTTAGAAATGACTTAGATTCCTTAGGAAGTAAGTTGATTTCTAGATCCCGTTTCTTTTCTTTCCTTTTTAGGATTAGAAAACCGCACTAACCTAGGTTCGCCCATGCATGACCATACTAGGGATTATTAGTCCCCCTTAGACTTTTACCTTTGACTCGCTTTGCTTTCTTTCTCATCTCAAAGAAAAGTAAAAAACACCTAATAAAGGTTGAGCTTCTCGTGCGCCATGGGACTTTGCCGTGGGTTACTTATACACGTCCTGTTTCGGGGCGAAGTGTAAGGCATCTACCATGATGAACAAGTCTTAGTATGGGAATGTTTCACAAACAATCTCATAAAACACTTCTTTAAAAGACAGTAAACAAACAATACTCGTCTTTTCCTTCGGGAATTCTTTTCTCACCTCATTCACTTTCAACACGAACTTGCGACGACTTGTCTCATTTGCAAGACGGTAAACACACTCGTTCAAGGCGAGCCTGCAACCCATGGGCATAGACATAAGCAGTTCCAGCGCATAAAAAACACAAATAAATAGTTCCCGCCTTAGTTAGGAGAACTACGTCGACTCAGATCCTCATTTTCCTGATGAGGTATGTAGGCAGCAGGGTAGGGCCCGTTCGAGCACACTCTTTCTTTTCCCCCTTTCTTTTCATTCTCTCTTTTTTAGTTCCCTTTCCTTATTTCCATTCTCATTCCAGTTAGAGGTTTTGTTCAACAGTATCTTATTTCTCACCCTTTGAAACAGACAAACAAGCATGGATCTCGTCGGGTACGACAGACGATTTGGGGTGCTAATACCTTCTCAGGTCGTAACCGACTCCCGAACCCAGATATTTGGTTCGCAGGACCTTGTCCTTTCCTTTTCTCTTAGGTTTGTGCAACATTAACTTTCCCATTCATTCGGGATAAAAATGCATGGCTGGCGACTCTAGCTTTTCCACGCCACTTTCGCGTTTGTATTAGGATGAAAATCCGGGGAGCGACAGCTGGCGACTCTACTAGGGATCAAAAAACCCAAAATCTTTTATTTCCCCTTTGAGAGTCAATCCTAGCGCCTGTTTGTTTCTGTTTCTTCGGGTGTTTATCTGTTTGTTGCAGTGTGTTTATTTACTGTTTTATTTATAATTTTTATTTTACAGCATTTATTTACCGCTTTCAGTATTTATTTTCCATGCATCATATATATTGGACTGTTGATGACACTGAATTTTACCGTATTTTTGACTCCAATTTCACATGCATTCTAAGTCTTTTAGTGTTATTTTGTTATGTTATTACTATTTTTTCCTTTGTTTTTAGGTTTTTAGTTTAATCGGAGCCTCGAGCGAGAAAAGGAGCGGAAAAGGAGCTAAAAAGAACTAAAATCAAGAAAATCAGCATTTTGTGCTTGTGGCACCCACTATGGCTGGCGCCATAGGGACAACCATGAGGTGGACATATCTTAACCTCCCCTCAACTGCCAACTCCCCATGATCTCCACCTTTCACAACCACTTTTCACACATGGCGGGCGCCACAAGAACAAAAGGGTTTCCCTCCCAAATTCAAATGTTGGGGGCATCCTCGTCTTTTCATGTTATTTCTTTGCCTATAAATAGGACTCTAGTTTTCGTTTCTTCTTCATCCAAACTTAGTTATCTTAAGCATATATCAGTTGTAAAAGTAGTATCGCTTCACATCGGAGTGTTACTACAATCGAGTGATTGAGTCTGTGTGTGTTTGTACGATTAAGTTTTGGAGCACTTTGGAGGGAAGTTAATCCTGCCGCCATTTTAATTCCAGTTCGCATTTTATTCAACCCTCCGATTGGAGCAGATTTTATTGCCTTTAACTTTTGTCTACTTTATTTTCTGCACTGCTTTACTTTCCCGCACTGCTTACTTTCATTTATTTCCCGCACTCGCACTTTTACTTAATTTACTTTCTGCACTCGCACTAAATACCTTTTATGAAAAATATTAAAATGAACTTTTACTTTACCATGTCTAGCTAATTTTATAAAGGTTAGAATATGAGGATCATAATTGAACCGATAATCTGTACAATTGTTTGTAGAAACACTTAAGGGCTATTTTGACTTTCAATATAAGTTTTCCTATTTTTAAAGTTTCGTTGGGTAAGATCGAAAGTCGTCTGACGTCTATTTAAACTTAATTGTTTTTAACTATTTCAAAAACAGCGAAAGCGCTTTGTTTAGTTCATTAGGAGATTTTAATTCAAAAAGAAAAGATATTTTAAAACTATTTTCGGACGCGTTAAGAAGTTTAGAGTCTGGTTCGTAAGAACCTCTTTTTGTTAGAAAATCCAGGTCAAAATACTTTTCAACTTAGTTAAGATACTACATTTCTTAAAAATAAGTTTACTACTCTAACGCAATACGCGCCTTTTTAACCATGACAATAAGAGGGTTTGATTAGGGAGTACAACTCGGTTCTGATTACGCGAAAGCGATAGTTCCCATTAAATTGGTTCTTCTCAAAGTAGAAAACATTGCCCATAAGTAGTTATATTAGCAAGTACTTGATTATCAATTGGTTATGTGAATTTCATTTGAACCTGTCTTTATCAATTAACTTAAATTTATTATTTTATTTATCATTGTGCAGTCCTTAAAACTACTATTTTCAATTGCCTTAGATACACACCATAACGATAGATTGATATTTGGTCTCTGTGGATTCGACAATCTTTTATATTACCCTGACGCGTTCGTACACTTGCAAAAAACACGCATCAAGTTTTTGGCGTCGTTGTCGGGGACCAATTTCGTCAAATTTCGTACCCTGTTGTTATACCGTTTAGACTAAGGTTGTTACCTGCCGGCCAATGCGAAAGACTCGCAGTACTGGAAGCTTAGTAGACCCTCTAGCTGAACCTGAATGTTATGCTCGCGCACGTTTATATTTCCATAAAATTAGGAGAGCTATGGCCGAAGATCAAAATCAAAAACCTCTTAAGGATTTCTCCCGATCATCCAATGAGGAACCTAGTTCTAGTATAGTAAACCTTGCCATCCCAGCTAATAATTTTGAACTTAAACCATGCCTACTGCAATTAGTACAGCAGAGACAATTCGTAGGTCTTGCTACCGAGAACCCAAATCAACATTTAAAAAACTTTCTCCAGTTAGCAGACACCTTTAAAACCAATGGAGCCCCTCACGAGGAGATCCGCTTAAGATTATTTCCTTTTTCCCTCAGAGATAAAGCCCTATCATGGTTAGATTCCCTTCCACCCAATTCCATAACAACTTGGGAAGACCTTAGAAAAGTATTCCTTGCTAGATATTTTCCCCCGAGTAAGACCGCTGTTCTTCGAAACCAAATAACCAAATTTACCCAAAACCAAGGAGAATCGTTGTTCGAAGCCTGGGAGAGATATAAGAGCTATTAAGAGCATGCCCACATCATGGTTTAGAAAATTGGTTAATCATTCAAACCTTCTATAATGGACTTCACTATAACACTGAGATGACCATCGACGCCGCCGCAGGTGGCGCACTGATGAACAAACCTTACCCTGAAGTTAGTGCCCTTATCGAAGATATGGCCTAAAACCATCAATCATGGGGAGTAGAACGAGCGATAGTGGAAAAGAAGGAAGCCCAAGGAATAATACATGAGTTAAGCTCTATAGACATGATGCAAGCTAAAATGGACGCGTTGGCCCTTAGATTCTAACATATGTGTACAACCCCCGAATACTGCAACTGCAGTTTCGTCAGATTGTGAGACATGTGGGACTAAAGGACACCAATTTGTAGAATGTAGTCTGTTAAATAAAGCCAGCTCTGAATAAGTGAACTACACCCAAGGGAACCCATTTTCAAACACCTACAACCCGGGATGGAGGAATCACCCAAACTTCTCCTATAAAAATAATAACCTTATCCAAAATACCACACCTCCGAGACAACAAGGTTACCAAGCCCCGAGATCAAATCAACCTATGCAACCTCAACCCCCGAAACCGAGCCTTGAAAAAATTGTGGAAAATTTTATCACTGCTCAACTTTAAGGTACGACCTTGATAGTTATGTGCATCTGGTGACCGATCATTGAGGACCTTAGTGGAAACAACCCTATCCAGTGATGAAAGTGGCATACCACATTTTTTGGCAAACCCACTCGCATCCGAGGGCCCACTGGGAACTCACATAGGATGGTTTGGTTCTCTCATAGGAATCCAGTTAAAGCAAATTGAAATTCTGGGATCAGGTAAGTGATGTCGAATCAGAAGTTTAAACACTTGAAATCTTAAACAACAATTAAAGAGCAGGTAAATTAAATGACACAGGAAATTGTTAACCCAGTTTAGTGTATCTCCACACTTACATCTGGGGGCTACCAAGCCAGGAAAGAAATCCAATATAAGTAATATTAATTCTGGAGTTAAACCAACCAGTTTAATCCTTCACTTAATATCTACCCAAGGCAATTTCTACCTAAGACTCAACTTAGATATGAGTACCTACTCACTCCCCCTCAATCACACAGTGATATTTTACAATGATTAATAAAATTGAAGTCACACTTCAAACACAACAGCTTGATCTTACTTAAAAGTTTCAATCAAGACACAATACACTTTTTGCTTAAAAGCTCATAAAGTGACACACAATTAAAACCTGCTTAAAAACAACCAGCTCTACAAAACACTCTTTACAGTCTTCTAAAATTCGTGATTCTTCTTGAGTGTTTCAGTTCCTTAAATAAATGCTTGGTTTTTGGGCTTTTTGCAAATTATCCAGACCTAAATAAATCCCACAGTCATCACCTTGAATTAGGGTTAGTTAGTTTTTTACATCCTTGATTCAAGGTGAGTTAGTTATTCTGTTACACTGAAATCAGATAACTAAGCTCCCTAAAGATGCACCTTGGAATGCTTATCTCTTTACAATTAATTCCAGATAAATTCCCCTGAATTTACTCAGTTCTGTTATGCATCATTTAAGTCTGGTAACAGGTTTACGATGTCACAACATCTGGTGTGACATCCTGATGTCTTGACTTAAGTTCATTAACTTTTACTCTGTTTGACAATGTCACAACATCTGGTGTGACATCCTGAACTAAGTTCAATACTTCTTGTTTGTCAAAAATTCTGTCAATTCTTAACATCTACAAACTCCCCCTTTGGCTAATTTTTGGCTAACACAATCTTCTGGTTTTATCAGAGTGCAACAGAGTTTTATCAGAGAGCAGCAAAGTTCTTTTCTGTTGAATCATATGAGAGCTCCCCCTCAAACCTGTATGTATACTGCTGTGACTTGTTCAACAGACTTTGATATACCAATGAGCATTCAAAAAAAAATTAGTTCAGAAGACAGAAAATTAACATCAGCATTAGCATTGTTCATTAACAGCAGCAGGCATTTAGTACACTTCTCCCCCTTGTTAGACAGAAATTTGGGGCCAAACATTACATAAGCAGAAAAAAAAACATTCAAAATTACAAAGCAAAACAACATTTTCCACCACACACACAGCTTCACTCAGACTCAGTATACTTTGTATCTTCAGCATCCTCAGACCCAGCATCAGATTCATCAGCATTCTTAGCAACCTCTTCCAGCTCCAGCCTTTGAATGATTTCCTCAAGCTTTTTCTTCCTTTCATCTAGCTCTTTGCAAGTTGTCTTGAGCTCTGCAATCAGGGCTGCTTTGGATATAGGAGTCTTGACATTTGATGGTCCAGCAGATGTCCCACTGGGAGCTTCAACATCTGCAGCATGATGGCTCAAAAATAGTTTGTAGTGGAAGGACAGTGGGCTTTCCCTCTTACAGATGGAATCCTTATCAGTAAGGATGCCTGGATATTGGTTGAGGATTATCCCACAAAGCAGAGAGGGAAAAGCTATTGGAAGCTTGGTTGCTGATGTTCCTGCATGCTTTAGTGTTTGATCAAAGATATAAGCCCCATAGTCCAACTTTGTTTGGGTGCCTACAGCACAGATGAATCTTCCCAGCCCAGTAGCTATTGATGAAGTGTGGTTGGTGGGTACCCAGTTGACAGTTCCAATTCTATGCAGCATAGCATACTTTCTTGTTAGCAAGCTGACAGATAGTTTGCCTTTGACTGGCCATGACTTGACCTGGTTGGCAGTGATGATTCTGCAGACTTAGTTGTCAGTTTTGCCCAGCTCATTTGACCCATATGATTCTCTTCCTAGGTACTGATTTATAACCCTAGGAGAAAAATCAACACATCTCCCCCTCACATAAACCTTCCTGAAATCCTCAGATTTCCCATCAGCACACCCCTCTTGCAGATTGACTATGAATTCTTTGACCAGCAGTTCATAGCAGGGAGAAAAGTTGGAGACAGTTTTGAATAAACCAGCATTGGAGATTAAGTCTATTACCTCAGTGCACTCCAAAGCATTGCTGCTCAGCTCTCTTTCCAGAGCCACCCTTCTTTGATAAACATACTTCCACTTGCTCACACTAGAGACATGGTGGAAGGACACATTGTCCAGAGGTGCTTCAGGAACAACAGTGGCAGTCCTGGGAGGTGCTGGCTTCTTCCTTGGTTGGGATGTTGGGACATCCTCCTCAACATCTGAGTCAGGTGGAGTTGTAGCTTTCCTCTTCTGGGTGCTTACCTTGCTCCATTGCTTAGTAGGTCCAAAGGCAACTTTGACCTTGTCCTTTTTGGGAGTTGACTGCTTCTTCTCAGGAGTAGCATG
Organism: Lathyrus aphaca; assembly: GCA_963966055.1. Taxonomy (NCBI): domain Eukaryota; kingdom Viridiplantae; phylum Streptophyta; class Magnoliopsida; order Fabales; family Fabaceae; genus Lathyrus; species Lathyrus aphaca. The sequence continues at coordinate 185,875,795 of OZ014524.1, forward strand.
TGCAGCTGGCTTCTTCTCCTTTCTAGCCCTAAGCCTTTTGGCTATGCTAGGATTAACAGAGGCAATGATCTTTGTGTCAGAGTCATCATCTAGGTTTTCAACAGATGGAGGTTGGGAAGCCTCTTTTTCAGTAGCTTGATCAACATGAGCTTGATCATTAGTGGCTTTATCATCATCAGTTGAGGCTTTGTCCTGGCCCTCAGATGCTTCAACATTTCTTGGGACATCCTGTTGAGCAGGTATGTCCTCTTCAGCCTGGTTGCTTTGTTCTTCTTGTGGAGAAGGCATACTGTTCAGGGGAACAGACACCCCAGGCACAACTATTTGTTCAGAAAGGATTCTGTTTACAAGTTGTTTGATGGATGCATCCACATAAGCAGAAGCTTTAGGGGTGCTTGTAGATGAAGGAGTTCCCTTGCTTTTGCTGAAAACAGGCTCCTTAGCTCTTCTTGCATTGGGAGTTCTAGGTTTTTGAGCAATAGGAACGCTTCCTCTGATCTCATCTATAGGAGTAGCATCCATTGGTACTACAGAAATTGGAGTTGCGTGCACTACATCTTCTTGATTGAGACCCTCATCAATGAAGTTAGGGTTTTGATGTTGAGACATTTTTTCGAATGTAGTGGAAAAGGAGTTAGGTTTGATAGATTTTGATGAGCTTAGAGATTCAGCTGTAGCATGCAAAATGTTTAGTGGAGCTAGTGGGAATGTGAGAAGCTGAGAGCACGTTTTCACATTTATAGAATCCGTTACTAGTGGAGTTTTTAGAATTGGAATACTAACAGTTATTGGCCAGACTGGTGCTGCCATCTGGTGATCATGCCACACGATGTCATAAGACATGCTGACACTTCTCCATAACTGCTAGATTTCACATATGCAGATTCCCAATTTACCCCTTAGGTTTTCAAATTGGGTAGCATCCAAAGCTTTAGTAAATATATCAGCTAATTGCAGCTCTGTGGCTACATGCTCTAATGTGATCACCTTCTCTTCCATAAGATCTCTGATGAAGTGATGCCTGATATCTATGTGCTTAGTCCTACTGTGTTGGATAGGATTTTTGGAAATGTTAATAGCATTTAAATTGTCACAGTACAATGTCATGACATCTTGTGGGACATTGTATTCTGTGAGCATTTGTTTCATCCATACCAGATGTGAACAACTACTACCAGCTGCAATATATTCAGCTTCAGCAGTGGATAAGGACACACAATTTTGTTTCTTATTGAACCAATAAATTAAATTGTTTCCTAGAAAGAAGAATCCTCCTGATGTACTCTTTCTATCATCAGCACTTCCAGCCCAGTCAGCATCATAAAATCCAGTGAGAATTGGTTCACAACCATGAGAGTACATTATGCCATAGTCACATGTACCATTCACATATTTCAAGATCCTCTTTACCTGGTTTAGATGACTCACTTTTGGTTCAGCTTGATACCTTGCACACACACCTACTGCAAAAGCTATATCTGGTCTGCTAGCTGTAAGATATAGTAGGCTTCCAATCATGCTTCTGTACAAGCTTTGGTCCACACTCTCACCTTTGTCATCCTTTGTCAGTTTTAAATGAGTGGGGGAAGGTGTTCTCTTGTGACTTGCTTTGTCCATCCCAAACTTCTTGACAGTGTTCTTTGCATACTTGCTTTGGGATATGAACATGGAGTCCTCCATTTGCTTGATTTGCAGTCCAAGGAAGTAGGTTAGTTCTCCCACTAAGCTCATTTCAAACTCAGACTCCATTTGAGTAACAAAATGTTTAACCATCATGTCTGACATCCCACCAAATACTATGTCATCCACATATATTTGAGCAATCATAACCTGTCCCTCTTCATCCTTTACAAACAAGGTTTTGTCTATTCCACCTTTTCTGTATCCATGTTTAATGAGAAAAGTGGTCAATCTTTCATACCATGCTCTGGGGGATTGCTTTAGACCATACAGAGCTTTCCTTAGCTTATATACATGGTCTGGACAACTTGGATATACAAATCCCTTTGGTTGCTCCACATACACTTCCTCATTTAGGTACCCATTTAGAAAGGCACTTTTAACATCCATCTGAAATAGTTTGAACTTTAGGATGCAAGCAATTCCTAGGAGTAGTCTGATTGATTCAAGCCTTGCTACTGGTGCAAAGGTTTCATCAAAATCTACTCCCTCAATTTGTGTATATCCTTGAGCTACAAGTCTAGCCTTGTTTTTAGTAACTACTCCCTGCTCATTAGACTTGTTTTTGTACACCCACTTAGTGCCAATCACATTAATGTCATCAGGCCTAGGTACAAGATCCCATACTTCATTCCTTGTAAACTGGCCTAATTCTTCCTGCATAGCAGAGATCCAGTACTCATCATTCAGAGCTTCCTTGATGTTCTTAGGTTCTATCTTTGAAACAAAGCAGGAACCTGAGATCACCTCTCTTGATCTAGTGCTGACACCTCCGTTGGGATCACCAATTATCAGTTCTTTAGGATGATCTTTCTGGATTCTGATGGAGGGGGTTTGTTGGATTGCTCTGACCTTGCCTCAGTTAGAGTGAAGTCAAGATTATCACTTTCTATTTCAACTTCAGTTTGATTGTCAGCAGATGTTCCAACATCATCAGCAACATCTGCAGAGGCATCATCAATAATCACATTTATTGACTCCATTATAACCTTAGTTCTGGAGTTAAATACTCTGTAATCTTTGCTATTTATGGAGTATCCAAGAAAAATCCCTTCATCACTTTTAGGGTCCATCTTCCTTCTTTGATCCCTATCAGCCAGAATATAGCACTTACTTCCAAATACATGAAAGTACTTGACTGTAGGTTTTCTACCCTTCCAGACTTCATAGATGGTGGATAAAGTTCCCTTTCTTAGTGTGACTCTATTGTGGATGTAGCATGCTGTGTTCATGGCTTCAGCCCAAAAATACAGGGGTAACTTCTTGGCATGAATCATGGCTCTAGCTGACTCCTGAATAGTTCTGTTTTTCCTTTCAACAATCCCATTTTGTTGAGGGGTGATGGGTGAAGAATACTCATGGTTGATCCCTTTTGAAGAACAGAAATCTGAGAATTTTTGATTCTCAAACTCCTTTCCATGATCACTTCTTATTCTGACCACACAACTTGCTTTTTCTCTTTGGATCCTGTGGCACAGATCTTTAAATACCTCAAATACATCAGACTTTTCTTTGATGAAGCTTATCCAGGTATATCTTGAGAAGTCATCAACAACCACATAAGCATATCTTTTTCCACCAAGACTCTCTACTTGCATTGGTCCCATAAGATCCATGTGCAATAATTCCAGGACTTTGTAAGTTGTCAGATGTTGGAGCTTTGGATGTGACATCTTGGTTTGCTTGCCTATTTGACATTCACCACACACTTTACTTTCATCAATCTTCAGTCTTGGAATTCCTCTTACAGCCTCCATAGATATGATCTTCTTTATTCCTCTGAGATGGAGATGACCCAGTCTTTGATGCCACAGCTTCACTTCTTCTTCTTTGGCTAAGGAACAAGTAGATGTGAGGCTGGAATCTTGGGGTTCCCACATATAGCAGTTGTCCTTTGATCTGGCTCCTCTCATGACAACTTTCTGTTCTTTATCAGAAACTATGCACTCAGTTTTGGTGAAGTTTACACTGTAACCTTGGTCACATAATTGACTTATGCTGATCAAGTTAGCAGTTAATCCTTTTACCAACAACACATCATCTAGACTTGGTACACCTGAGCAGTCCAGGGTCCCAACTCCCTTGATTTCTCCCTTTGCTCCATCTCCAAAGGTTACATATCTGGATGAGTGTGACTTTAAGTCTACCAGCAGATTCTTCAGTCCAGTCATGTGCCTTGAGCAGCCACTGTCAAAATACCAGTCTTCCTTAGCAGATACTCTGAGAGATGTATGAGCTATAGAGGCAACAACTTGCTTGGACCATTTGTGCATGTTGTGAGGTTTCCTTTGATGCATCTGCTCAGGGTAGTGCTGCCTGTTGACCTTGTTCTTAGTCATGTACTGGTAGCTTTGATCAGCATACAAACTAGCTTTAGGTATCCAGATTTTCTTGGTGACCTCTGTCTTCTGCTTAAGAGGGTGCTGGGAATTCTGATTGGGGTATCCATGTAGCTTGTAGCAATAAGGTTTGATGTGACCAAACCTTCCACAGTGATGGCATCTCCATCTTTGATATTTCTTTTTCATCATGTGTTTGTCATGATGTTGAGACATCTGCTTGAACATCTTAGTTGACTTCATGGGATTTGGAGTTGCTTGGCTGGTGCTAGCCACAAAGTTTTGAGCTTTATTGAATCCCAGCCCAGTCCTATCCCCTGAGTGCTTGTTGTTGTTGAGAATGACATCCAGTGTGTTTGAGCTACTGTTCAGCATTCTGACAGATTTGGACATATGCTCCATTTTGGAGTTGAGTAGGCTGACTTCACTTTTCAAGGTGTCAATGATCTCTAGATTACTTGCCTTTTCAGCCTTTAATTCCTCAATCTGCTTCTTCTGCTGTATATTCTCCATGCATACTTCAGTGCTCCTTTTACACAACATCCTGTAAGATGCTTCAAGCTCTTCAAATGTCAGATCCTCATCACTGGATCCCCCTTCAGTTTCACATACTCCAGCTAGAGCAGTGATGTGCTTTGCAGATTCTTCTTCTGACTCGCATCTTGAGTCTTCATCTGACCAGGTCACAGAGAGACCTTTCTTTTGCTTATTTAGATAGGTTGGGCATTCACTTCTGATGTGTCCATACCCTTCACATCCATGAAATTGGATCCCTTTTCCTTGGTTAGTCTTCTCATCATAATTTGACCTTCTATTAGAATCATAAGGTCTTTTATTCTCAGAGGTTGAGTTTCTTCCACTTGGTCTGGGCCTGTTTTCCATTCTCTTGAGAATTTTGTTGAATTGTCTTCCAAGCATAGCAGTTGAATCTGATAAGTTATCCTCAGAGCCTGCTTCATGACTTTCTTCTTTTTTATCAGTGTTTGAGACCAGGGCTATGCTTTTGTTTTTCTTCACAATTGTATCATTCATTCCCATCTCAAATGTTTGAAGGGAACCAATGAGCTCCTCAACCTTCATTGTGCAGATGTCCTGAGCTTCTTCTATGCCAGTAACCTTCATGTCAAATCTCTTTGGCAATGATCTGAGAATCTTCCTTACCAACTTTTCATCACTCATCTTCTCTCCCAAGGCACCAGAAGTATTAGCAATTTCCAGGATGTTCATGTAAAACTCATGAATGGTCTCATCTTCCTTCATCCTCAAGTTTTCAAACTTGGTGGTGAGAAGTTGAAGTCTTGACATTTTCACCTTTGATGTTCCTTCATGAGTAGTTTTGAGAGTGTCCCAAACATCTTTGGCCAGCTCATAGTGATGCACAAGCCTAAATATGTTCCTGTGAATGCCATTGAATAAGGCATTTAAGGCTTTGGAATTTCCAAGTGCTGAATTTTCTTCCTCCTTGCTCCACTCCTCTTCAGGCTTCATCACTTTTACCCCATCCTTATTGTCTTGGACAGGGTGCTCCCATCCTTTGTTAACTGCTTTCCAAGCCCTGCTATCAAGAGATTTCAAGAATGCTACCATTCTTGGCTTCCAGTAATCATAGTTAGACCCATCCAAGATAGGTGGTCGATTCACAGATCCTACATCTCTGTCCATGTTCCCAAAATTTGCAGTCCCTAGATCTCACCCAGTTATGTAGGCAGGGTGCCTGCTCTGATGCCAATTGAAATTATGGGATCAGGTACGTGATGTCGAATCAGATGTTTAAACACTTGAAATCTTAAACAACAATTAAAGAGCAGGTAAATTAAATGACACAGGAAATTGTTAACCCAGTTCAGTGTATCTCCACACTTACATCTGGGGGCTACCAAGCCAGGAAGGAAATCCAATATAAGTAATATTAATTCTGGAGTTAAACCAACCAGTTTAATCCTTCACTTAATATCTACCCAAGGCAATTTCTACCTAAGACTCAACTTAGATATGAGTACCTACTCACTCCCCCTCAATCACACAGTGATATTTTACAATGATTAATAAAATTGAAGTCACACTTCAAACACAACAGCTTGATCTTACTTAAAAGTTTCAATCAAGACACAATACACTTTTTGCTTAAAAGCTCATAAAGTGACACACAATTAAAACCTGCTTAAAAACAACCAGCTCTATAAAACACTCTTTACAGTCTTCTAAAATTCGTGATTCTTCTTGAGTGTTTCAGTTCCTTAAATAGATGCTTGGTTTTTGGGCTTTTTGCAAATTATCCAGACCTAAATAAATCCCACAGTCATCACCTTGAATTAGGGTTAGTTAGTTTGTTACATCCTTGATTCAAGGTGAGTTAGTTATTCTGTTACACTGAAATCAGATAACTAAGCTCCCTAAAGATGCGCCTTGGAATGCTTATCTCTTTACAATTAATTCCAGATAAATTCCCCTGAATTTACTTAGTTCTGTTATGCATCATTTAAGTCTGGTAACAGGTTTACGATGTCACAACATCTGGTGTGACTTCCTGATGTTATGACTTAAGTTCATTAACTTTTACTCTGTTTGACAATGTCACAACATCTGGTGTGACATCCTGAACTAAGTTCAATACTTCTTGTTTGTCAAAAATTATGCCAATTCTTAACATCTACACAAATTGTTCGTATGAAGATAGTATTGTATCCCAAGGGCTGAATGTACTGTTGTTACTCGATTCAGTGCTTGAAGTTGGGGACTTATGAGGGATGCTTGTTTCCTTGGACTCAACTGAGATCTCCCTGAGTAGTACATAATGCCTAACCGATTCCCTGATTTGGTTATGAGCCATTTCTCGGAAATGGTGAACGTATTATTGCTATTCGGCTTTGAGAGTCCGTGATGTTGACCCGAGTAGCACACCCGTGAGATGGGAGGGGTTTACAAGTTTGCAGGAACCCTAAAAAACTTCCAACATACCCACTTTGCCAGTATTCTTCAGTATTGTGATCTGTTTCTTTGTTTCCTTGGTTCTGAGATCCGAGATTTTTGTTCAGAGAATTGATTTTGTGGTTGCTATTGTGACCTTGCACAGACACTTGACTATATGATTGACACACCACAAACACGTCACTGATCACATTTCTTGCCTTGCATAAGCATCATGACCTCATTAATCATTTGTGTTCTTTTTCATTCTCAGGGTTCATACTATTCTCGATTCCCGGTCATACTTCTGCTTCAGAAATGGAAGACGTCCTGAAGAGGAATGTTTACTATAAGTTCTTTGATACCAAAGTGGATTTTCTTAATCAGATGGTGTCTCTTATTACCCTGGGTCATCTTGGATACTTCACAGAGAGCTATGGTAACATTCTGGATCTGGTAGTTAACCTGGATAGTTCCCGAAGGAGTGTCATCCATACTTTGTTGTAGTAATACAATCCGCGGCTCAGATGTTTCACGTTTCCTGACTTCCAGTTGGGTCCTCTACTGGAAGAGTATGCTGAGATTTTGGAGGTGCCTCTCAAAGATCAAATTCCTTTCAATTTAGAGATGACCAGGCCAACTCATCTTGACATTGCCAAAGCTCTTTATGTGAGCCCATTAGAGGTATCTGATAACCTGATTGCTACCAAAATCGGGGTGCTTGGCTTTCCTTTGGAGTTCTTGGTGAAAAGAGCTGGAGAACTTGTTGCAGTTAACCGATGGAATTCAGTTTGTGCTATCCTAGCATTGTCCATATATGGGGTAATCCTCTTCGCTGATATGGATAAAATCGTGGATATCAATTCCATTCACTTGTTTGTGCTGAAGAATCATGTGCCCACTCTCCTGGGTGATATGTATTACTCAGTACATTACAAAAACGAGAAGAAGTAGGGTAGTTTAGTTAGGCGTTGTGCTCCTTTATTCTACAAATGGTTTATGAGGAACCTACCCATTACTGAAGCTTTCACTGATCCCAAGGTGATCTGGACCCAGAAACCAAGCAGGTTGTCTGCCACGGACGTCATGTGGTTCACTTTGAAGCTAAAAGGGAAAGATCTCATCTCTAGCTGTGGGAGTTATCCCAATGTTATACTCTTAGGAGTAGTTGGGGGCATCAATTACAATCCCATCCTCCTGAGAAGACAATTGGGATATGCACTTAGGACTGTTCCCAAAGAATCAGAGCTAGTTCAGACCTTCTATTTCCCTGTGAAGGATAATTTTCCCTTGGTCCGAGAAGCTGCGGGTGCTTGGAAACTTGTTAAATGGAAGGTTATAGAATGTTTGGGAAAAAGCAACAATCAAATGTTCCCTGAGCTCGAAGCCTGGATAAGGGAGAAAGCTCAAGTGTCCTTAATCCCTTTCTCTTTACCAGTTCCACCTCCTACTACTGTGCCATTGGAGGATTACCAGAAGTTTGAGGCTTTAGTCCAGCAGCTCAGGGCTGAAAATCAAGAGGCTGACTATTCTTGCCAGAAGCTGATGATTCATAACAAAAATCTAGAGGAGATAACTCATCAATATGAAGAGATAGCCAGGCTCAAACAGTAAGACTTCGAAGAACGAGATCTCTACTTCAAAAAGATAATGTTTGCTGAAACCCACAAGGCGAGTCAGTGCCGGAAGGATAAAAAAGCTTTAGACGAAGCCAACGAAGTTGTGACCCTCTGGCAAGATAAGTGGGAAGACCATTTGAGAAAGAAAAAGGAGGTAGAGATCGAGAATAAGCTGAAGATCAAAAATCTTCAAGAGACTCTGGCTGAGCAGGGAGAGCTACTACAGAAAGCCCAAGAGCAACGAAAAGACTACCTTCAATAGATGGCAAAGAGTCAACGAGCAGTCGAAGACATCCAGAAGGAGGTAGAAGAGTTGAAGCTTCGGGCCGATGTTAAGAAAGTCAAGACTGAGCCGAGCCCTATAAAAGAAAGGGAAAAGGTATTCCTACAACAGATCAACGAACTACATGCTTCTTTTGATCTAAGGGATCTTCTTATTCAGAAGCTTATCCAGGAGCCGAATCATCCAGACATTGCCCAGTTGTTCCAGGCCGTCAAGCGTCTTAGCTGGAGGCTACAAGACATGGAGCTTCCTAGGGTTTAGTTTCGTACTCTTGTACCTAGATTACCCACAAGCTTGTTGTGGGATTCCTCCTTACTTTACTTTTCTATTCTCTTGATGTATGAATTGGCACCCTTCGGGGACGTTGTTATCTTCAGATCTCAGTTCATGATATATTTGATTTGGTTTGAATCTCTGGTTGTTATCTCTTGCACTGACACGGGGTACTAAGCACCAATTCTCCATGAATATCATCTTATCTGAACGTCATGCGTGATCTGCTTCCCTAAGATTTGAAAAGGCTATCTGAATTCTCGAATACCAGAACTGGAATGTAAAAAAAACTTGAGAATGAAAAGAACACAACATTGCATGTTGTAACACGGTGGGAGAACTGACTTTTAGTTATGTTGCGGATAGCAAGAGTCGTCACCGACTTTTATTTTATCCATAAGGAAGGGACATAAAAGAACAGGAAAGACCATTTTTTTGAAAAGACTTGGGTTCGGGGGGTAGGTTATATAAAGGGAAGGTATTAACACCCTTTATATCCATGGTTATCCATGGGCTCTTAGTTACTTAGCTCACTTTAATTGTTTTTGGAAAATGTAGTGTGTGATTAGAAATTTTCTAAGTACTTTGTAATGATCCTCGTATGGATGTATACAAAGACTTGTTTGAAAATGTTTTGAAAATATTGTGAGGTGTGAAAAGTATTTTTGAAGAGTGAGCAAGTAACTATGAGGTACCTACCCTAGACTAAGTCATTCATGTTCTTATATGTCCTTTCAAGGGTAAGACTATCCCTATTATTAAGGAATTGGTAGTCATTACCTTGGATTTATTTAAGGGATGGGCGTAGGGTCATCGTATGGTCAATGAAGGCAACTTAAGGGGTGTCTTTAGCAATTCGTAGGGACTATCATCATTTATTCGAAGGGACAAGATCATTATTCCGTAGGCAATCTCGAAGGGACTTGATCTTTTAAATCTGTAGGGACTTGATGATTTATATGTGAATGGACTTTGCTTAAGACACCCCTATATTCGAGGGACTTGACCATTTAAAGGCAACCAAGAGGAATACCCTAGGAAGTGCAAGATGGCGATCAACGATCGACTTACGTGTGTGAGTGTTTATTTTCAAGTATTTATCTTATTTAATTAATTATCTAAATTCGATTAATTTCAATTAAATTATCACTCCCTATTTATTAACCAAGCAATTAAATAAATTAAATAAAATACGGAAATAAAATCTACGCTATTACATGGCTTATGGGCAGTTACAAAATAATCGAGCGAGAAAAAAAATTATAATATAATAACCTATACAATTTTTCTAATAAGGTAAATAAAATAAAAATTAAATATAGAATAATAAAGCAACATTAAATAAATAATAAAGTAAGAAAATAAAAATATTAAAAATAAAATTAGGGTTATTAAGTTAGGGTTTTTTTTAGAAAAATAATTAAAGTTTTAAGTAATTAAAGTTTTTAATATTTACAAAAAAATATAATAAGGATTAATAGTAGAATAAAAATTTAGAAAAAAAGAAAAATTAGAGCTTATTAAGAAAATCATAACCTAATTAATAAATTAATTTATATAAGAAAATAATTAGTGAAATTAATTTTAAAAAAACATATTTAAGGATTTATTAGTAAAAAAAAAATTTAACTAGTTATTTTACAAATAATAATAGAACTAAATTATTTTAAAAAAAAGTTATTTCTATTTTGTTTATTTTTAATAAGAAAAATTAATGGTTGTTATCTTAATTAAATTAAATTAGTTATAATTAATTATCTAATTACCCTAATATAATATATAATTATTAATTTATAAAAAATAAAAAATAAAAACAAGACAAAGAAAGAAAACATGCGCACAAAAGAAAATGGGGGAGGCCTGGTTTCGAACTCAGGACCTCCCCTTTACCAAGTCAACACACAACCACTGGGACGTTGCTCCACCTGTGTCAAATATCTCACAATAATTAATTATAAAATAAAATCAAAATTAAAAAATGAAATTCGCACGCAGAGTTCGTCTTCTTCCTCCGTCTGTTGGTTTAGGCTATAGTGACAGTCGTCCGTCATTATAGCTTGTAGTGACGATTTTTTTGCGTCACTATAGGTCCTGCGATTCACAAAACATCATATGAACAATATAAATTATTTTCAACCATGCAAATCAGCTAAACGATGTCCTAAGAGTCTTATTACACCGTCAATTGGTCCTGAAATTGCATCTAATGAGAGTTCCCAATTCGAAAACTCATAAACCCTAAAAATGGTGAATCACGATACCTGCATCAAAGCTTCAAATAAAGCATCCAGAATCATTATATGACACATTATAAGCAATATTCAAACATCAAAAACAATTAATAACAGATGAATCAATGAAACCGAAAAAATTTGAGAGAGCTATGAAAGGTGATTCGGTTAGGACATATGAGCATGATTTGAATGCGCGTAATGATTGGATTATACTCAGTGATGATCTAGGAAGCTAATGCAACCTTTATTTGGTCTTGAAATTGCCTCTAACAAAAAATCCGATTGACACTTTTTCTTGATTTTTTTGAGTTTGGTTCTTGTGCTTTTGACCTGTAAACTTCGTCCCTAATGCTTTGGTTAGGTCATGTACTTATAGATGAGTAAATTTAGGTCAGAAAATTGATGTGTTATGTGGGCTTTTGGATACCTTAAGTGTGAAGAAAGATCAACCATAAATTTGATGAAAAATCATATATTTTCATACTCCAAAGGGTGTGCATGAATTTGTATGTGATCAAATCAACTTGAATGGTCTTTAAGAGCTTCTAGAAGAAGAATCACATCAAATATTTGAGTTTTCATATTTTATTTTGATTTAAATTGAATTTTAATGAATAAAATCAAAATAAATATAAAATAAATTATAAGAATCTGAATAAATAAGAATTGGGTCGTGCATGATGTCATGGTAAATATTGGATCACAAAATTGCAAGCCCATTTGGAAAGAATTGGTTTTAAGACCTCATTTGCTCAATATACCCCTAAAAAATTTCCCAACTTTGCAAAGTCACAAATCCCTCAATTTTAAGGCTATGAAGGTGTTCTTGGACATTTTGGAAATCTTAGAGAGTCCTCTAACCAACCTCTTTGGTCTCATGTCCATATCTTTTACCAATTTCAAATTATGCCCTTTGGAAGATGTTGACTTTTTGTTGACTTTTGAAATGACCTGTAATGTTTTAGCTCATATCTTCTAAATGAAGCATTTTTAGGATTGGATTGTGAGACACAAAGTTGTAGAGAATTCAATTTCCTTCAAAATTAGATTTGGATGGAAAATTTTTGATGAAGCATGTGAAAGTTATGGCTGGTCAAAGTTCAGTTGACTTTCCTTAAGAAAACCCTAATTTAGAAACTCCTGATTCTTGATGATCTAAATCTTCCTTGATGAATCATGATCAACTATTAATTAAATGATGAATTTTACTTCATAAAATTGATGTTGGCAAAAAATCTTGAAGTTTGACTTTGATTTGACCATAGTTGACCTCAGTTTGACTTCTTAACTACTTTGACTGATTTTTGCATATCTGATCATCTGACTGGGAAAACTTATTGGGAAAGCCTTGAAACTTGACATGGGGATTCTTGAGTACATGTGGGATGTTATGAAGCTCACTTGAGGTCTTGAAACTCATTTTAACCTGAAGAAACACAAAACCCTAGTTTTAGACACCTTGCTTAGGAGGAGGCATTATCTGAGGAAACTTCCACACTTCATGACCAATTGGGAGTCTTGGGGACCTTATGATCATTTAGAAGTCTTGATAGAGATTGTCTTGATTGTGAGAGGGAAAATTTTAGGGTGCAACACATGCATTCATGTCATTTTCATTTTTTATTTTGCAGGTTATCCAAGGTTCTTAAATGCATTTTCAGGAAATATTGCGAGAGCCTCAAAGACTCGTCTTCTCAGGCACGATATCCCTTCACACCGGTATGCTACTCGCCGTAATTAAAGGCACGTCATGGATACAATACAAACCGAGCTGAACGAACTACGCACCAAGATGGGGGAGTTCATGACAATGATGCAGGGTATATCTCTGGGACAACAAGAGACGAGGTTTGCTATGCAAAGGCTTAACCCCCCACAAATAGATCCTCCGGTGACTGGTGGCCTTACTCTTGTCCTCGTACAGGACCATTAGGCAAATCAGTTCACCCGGGTCAACGAAGACATGTGGTTTGGTACTGGAACTAACAACCAGGATTTCCAAATACTGGTTGAGAAGGTGAGAGCTCTGGAATGCAGAGATACTCTCGGCATCGACGTTTCTGACATGGGCTTGGTTTCAGGGGTGGTCATCCCTCCAAAGTTCAGACCTCCAAGTTTCGACAAGTACAACGACAATGCTTGCCTTAAGACTCACTTGCAATCCTTTTATCGCAAGATCGCTGCCTATACCAAAGATGAAAAGCTTTGGATGTACTACTTCCAAGACAGTCTGTCTGGGGGCTCACTGGAGTGGTACATGAAACTGGAGAAGAACTTTGTTCGTAATTGGAAGGAGCTTGGGGAAGCTTTCCTCAAGAAATACCAATACAACATCGACATGGCTCCCAACCGGACTCAACTACAAAGCCTGTCACAAAAGAACTCGGAAAGTTTCAAAGACTATACGTAGAGGTGGCGCGAGGTTGCAGCCAAAGTTCAACCACCATTGCTGGAAAGGGAAATGGTTGACCTCTACATGGATACCATCCCGGGGAATTCATAGAAAGACTGACAGGTTGTTCCTCTAGTGGTTTTTCCGATATCATATTAACGGGCGAGAGAGTCGAGAATTGGATGAAAAAAGGAAAGATTCAGAGCGGTGGAGCGTCAACCTATGGGGTCAAAAATCCTTTCTTGAAGCAAACAGAAGGAGAAGTCATGGTTGTATATGCTCAAAGGAAGAGGGGGAATCAAAACGCTTATCACCAGACAGCTCCTGTCACTATTTCTGCTCCTGCTAATCAGCATCAGGTTCAGCAGAATTACCAACAACAGAAGGCTCCCCGTCAGTACTATCCTCCCATACCAAAGGATAAACATTTTAAGAAGCCTCTGATGGCGTACTCCCAGCTATTACAAAACCTTCTTCAATTACAAATGATCCAGTTGAGGACCCTGCAGTCTCCAAAGTCAGGTCAGCTCCTAGTAGGTTATGATGCTAATGCCCATTACGAGTTCCATTCTGGAGCTCTTGGCCATAGCACGGAGAATTGTCAAGCTCTCAAGCACGTCATTCAAGACCTGATAGACTCCAAGGCGATTAACTTCGCTCCAACCCCGAATGTGCTATAGAACCCCATGCCTGATCATGGAAGGACCGTAGGAGCTGTTGGCAGTGGTGAATGTTTGAACCTGGTATCTGATGTTAATGCCCTGAAGACTTCATTGTTGGCTGTAAAGGCTTGCCTGGCTAAGAAGAGAAAATTTCTAGGTTGTGACCGATTGAGATCGGGGATACAAAAAATGATGGACAAAGGAATTATACGGTTTGACAAGATCGTGAAAGAGGACGAAGTGTCAACTGTTACAATTTACTACAATTCGTCACACGTTCCTGCACCAGCAAGGGTGTCACTGGTAACCATTACCACTTCTGGACCAGTTGCGTACCAGAGTGATAAACCTATCCCCTGGAACTATGGGGGAAATGTTTACTACAATAGTCAGGAGCAGAACATGACCACATCTAGTTCATCTCTGCACCAAGTTGAGAATGTTGGAGTCGGAGGATTCACTAGAAGTGGTAGACTGTTTGCACCAGAAACATTGAGAAACAATGTGTTACCACCAAAGGACAATGCTGAAGCTCAAGCCAGGGCCAGGGGCAAGCAACCTATGACCACTGATGCTCCAACGCCAACTCCAGAGCCTAATATCACATTTGACAGGGAAGCAGAAGAATTTCTAAGAATAATCAAAAAGTGATTACAAGATTGTTGACCACTTACAATAAACTCCTTCTAAGATTTCAATCTTATCCCTGTTGATATGTTCAGGCTCACACAGGAAGGCTTTATTGAAGATCTTGAACAATGGATACGTGCCACAATACATATCCGTAAATCAGCTAGAGACGGTGGTGTCAAGTGTGAATGCCAGTCATGGGTTGGGATTTACAAATATGGACCTGACAACTGAGGGACGCAGTCACAATCGCGCTCTAAACATTTTTATGGAATGTAAAGGAGTTATGCTCTCTCATGTGCTTGTGGACACGGGGTCATCCTTGAATGTGCTTCCTAAGAAAGCACTGATTAAGTTGGATTACGATGGGGTTGTGCTTAGTGCCGCTCCCGATATTTTCATCCTGGTACAAACGCGAAAGTGGCGCGGAAAAGATAGAGTCGCCAGCCAGGCATTTTTATCCCGAAGGAACGGGAAAGGTAATGGTGCACAAACCTGAGGAAGAAGGAAAGGACAAGGTCATGCAAACCAAAAATCTGGGTTTGGGAGTCGGTTACGACCTGGGAAGGTATTAGCACCCCAGACCGTCTGTCGTACCCGACGGGATCCACGCTTGATTGTTTGTTTCAAAGGGTGAGAAATAAGATGCTGCTGCACAAAACCGATGACTGGAATGGAAGTGAGAAAAGGAACTGGAAAAGAGATCGAAAAGGAAGGAATTCGGAAAATATAGGGAAAATAAAGAATGTGCTCGAACGGGCCCTACCCCGTTGCCTACTTACCTCATCGGGAATATGAGGATCAGAGCCGATGTAGTTCGCCTAACTAAGGCGGAAACTATTTATGTTTTTGAGCTGAACTGCGTATGTCTATGCTCAGGCGTTGCAGGCTCGTCTGGTACGAGTGCGTTACCGTCTTGCAAATGAGACAAGTCGTCGCAAGTTTGTGTTTAGAGTGAGTGAGGTGAGAAAAGAATTCCCGCAGGAAAAGACGATTCTTCTTTGTTATTTTGTCTTTTAGAGAAGTATTGTCTATTTATTGTTTGTGAACCTTCTCATACTAAGACTTGTTCATCGTGGTAGATTCCTTACACCTCGCCCCGAAATGGAACGTGCATAAGTAACTCACGAAAAAGTCTCGTGTCGTACGAGAAGAACAACCTTTATTAGGTGCTTTTTTACTTTTCTTTAAGATGATAAAGAAAGCAAAGCGAACCAAAGGCAAAAGCCTAAAGGGAAGACTAAAATCCTAGAGTTGTCATGTATGGATGAACCTAGATTAGTGCGGTTTCTATTCCTAATGCGAAGAGGAAAAGAAGAAGGGAAATAGAATACAACTTACTTCCTAAGGAAGTTAAGTCGATCCTAAAGGGATTAGCATGAAGTTGTGTAAACCAAGCAAAGGAATCCTAAAACAAATACACTTTGAAAGCATAAAGAATGTAAACGAGATTAAGGTTTAGGGACTTACCTCCACCTCCCTACAAAACAAGTGTTAGTATAATAAACATGAATAAGAAATGAGCTAAGCAATTACCGAACAATTCATAAGGGATTTAGGACCTAAACTAGACTCAATCCTAGGTTTAGAGGACCTTAGAAAATGCAAAGCAAAAATCCAGCAGCCTATTACAGCTCCTAAATGCACAAACAACAATGAAATGCAATGAAAAAAGCGTTTTACATCTAACAATCAACATGCAAAACAAGTGTGAAAAGTGTAAAAATGCAGCACTCAGCATACATTTTACAGCTACTACATCAAAATACATATATGGAATGCAAGACAGATTTGAATGATTTTTATTTATGCACAAAATGAGTTAATATGCACAAACAACATATAACATGATCAAATGCAACATCAACATGAAAGAATAACATGGATTATGGACATGATTATTTACAATGAATTGCTTATTAAAGTATGCACAAAACAAATATGCAACAAGCATGCATTTTCAAGTTTGAGCACATAAGCAAAAAAAGTATGGATTCGGAGTATGTATCTACAAAGATCAACAAAGTGAACATGTAACTTGATGCAAAAATCAGAGTTGATATCAAAGAATTGTGATCAAAGATGCAAACAAAATGCAAGAGTGTGCATACTTGTGATCATGTGAAATGCAACATGCAGTTATGCAATGCAACATGCAAATATGCAATGCGATTATGCATTCAAATTAACGAAACATGCATGGATCATGAAAGTGAAGCACAAACAGAACCTAAACAACTATAAGCATGCTAGCAAAAGAGTTTGAACATGGAAACAAACATACACAAATCACTTTATGCACAAATAGAAAATAAACGCAAAATATGCAAAAGTAACGAATGCAGATGTCGAAACGACTCGAAACGATGGAATTATTCACCTAATGTGGTCCTAAAAATTCCCTAAAATCATGACCTATCAGGCTATGAAAATTAAAGGGACAAGGCCATGCAAACATGCAATGAAAACAAGCCATTTTTCAGAGTCAGAACAACGTTAACCAGTTAACGCTATAGGTTAACCGATTAACGACCTTAAAACAACACTTCCAGGTTTGAAAATCACGTGTTAACTGGTTAACCATATGCGTTAACTAGTTAACACTGAACAAAATGCTGAAAAAAGTCAAGAAATACGCACTTTTAGCTATGAACCTACTTCTACAAACCCCTAACACATACATGAACATGTTAGCACAAAATTTCCACTTATCTAAGGTATTCTAACACCTATTAGCTCCTAGGTTAAGCTACAATTCTAGCTTCTAACAATCGAAATACACAAATCGCAATCAAAACGTAAATAAATCGTAGAACAATCAAAACGCAATCGCACAATCGCATAATCAAAGAATGCCATACAACGAGATAAAGAGAATAAGTTAAAAGCTAAGAAACGGTATCAGATTCACCAACCTACAAAGCGGAGGATTGCTTTGGTGAGTGTTGCGAGTCTATCGGTGTGCAAAATGAAGAGAAAATTGTGAGCTTCGATCTTCAATCTGCAAGAACGTAAAATAAATGTTGATGCTCCAAATTGCTTCCGATTGGTGAAATAAACACCGTAACCGCACCGAATCTTCGATAAATCACTGAATTGGTGAAGAAGATGGAGGTTAAGCTTCTGATCACTCGAGTTTCAATGTGAAACTTGATGGATTGTGATGAAGATGAAGCTTTGATGAACTTGGTAATGGAAGAAAAGTTGAGAGAAAATGAGAGAGATGAAGTGAAATTGGTGAAAAATGAAGATTCAGTTCTTTGCTTTGGAGTGAGTTGAGATTATATAGAGGTTAGGCTTGGATTGAAGCAGAGGCATGGAGTTAGCTTGGGGCTTAGGTTTGGAAAATGAGGCTTGGAATTAGGGTTGGAGTTCTAGAATATTCCTTGGAATATGCTAGAAGGATCTAGAAGGTGGTGGAAAGTTCCAAGGGAAAAACGGAGTGGGAGTGAAGTATAAGGCAAAATCTGAAGAAAAAAAAATGAGAAAAATGAAGGGAAAAAGTGGAGGGAAAATGGGAATCCAACCAATTTATGAAGCTTTTTGTTCATTTTTCACATGCGTTAAGCGGTTAACGCTATTGGTTAACCAGTTAACGGGCCAAAAATCTTGAATTTTCCTTTTTCTTGTGGGAAACCTCAGGAATGTATCCATACCGTCCATTTCGAGTTGATTTTGATTTTAATCCCTTCTAGGGTTTTGTGGATGGCATTGAGCTCCTTGCAGAATCACTTGGTTCTTATTAATTTTGAGGATCAAATTGCCGGATAACTGATGTATGCCTTATGCTAGCAACCATGGATGTTATGCCTCATTTTTCTATGCAAAATGTTCAAATATGTATGTGATATACTATGCTATATGATAGTGACGATGAGCCTAGAGATGTGGAGACTATATGTGGTGATAGTGCTTATACAAGCAGTGGTAGTTGGGCAGTGGAATCAGATGATCCTAGTTTTTATGGTTTTATGTTTTTGTTATGTTGGATTGCGATTTGTTGTTTGTACCATACTTTTGGATGATGGATATTTATTTTGTTTGGTTTATTTTGTACCATCCTCTTATGGATGAGGTACTTAGAGCAATAATGTACACCACGTTTAGGTGTTACACTCTTTTAATTATAATAATTATGTTTTAATATTATCGCTTTGTATTATGGTATAAATTTTTGAAATTTTAATTGTTTGGTCCTTAGTCTTAACTGTGAAGGAACCACGAGTGTTGTAATTGATGAAGTCATACACACTTGAGTGGTAATGATATGTGTAAGTCAAGGTACTACGACAAGGTATAATTTTTTTCGCTTTCTAGACATTGCATTATCATTGAAACTCTAGGCTTGTGATTAGTTAGTTTGCATGAATTCTTACCTAATACTTTTTCAATTGTGAACCATGTAGAACAAAACCATTGTGAGGTAGCTTCCATTTGTATATATATGCGGAAAACCGACATTGTGTTTAGCTGGTTCGCGTTATGTTAAAATCTTGCATTTGTGTTGGTTTGTATGATTGAAAGAAAATGACTAAGGCAATTTTTGAGCACTTTGAGAAAAACCACTAGACAAAAAAGTTGTATGATCAATTTACCTTGTGAGTGAGAGAGTATTTAACACCCCCTTGTGAACCTTTCTATCAAGGTCCATGTTTGTGATTAATTGTGTTTTGTTTCACAACGAAATTCTTTGAAAATGGACCTTGATATTTGATCCAAAAATGTGAACCTCAACCTTGTATGGTTTCTTATTATGTCTTGCCTTAGATGTGTGAGAGCATTTGAACATCTATATATGGTTGTAACTAAAGTTGGGGAGAAAAAAGGTAGATTTATCCATCAATGAAAAAAGAGTGGTTGTAAATAGGAAGAGTGAAAAAGGAACAAAGAAAAGAAAGAAAAATTTGAGAAAAGAAAAAAAAAATGGAATGAATGGCCATGAAAAGAAAAGAGATTGTAATGATGCATCAATGTAAATAAGAAGGTGAAAGTTATGGTATATATGAATATGAAGTTTCAAAGCTCTCATAGAATTAGACAATTTTGTTTCCATAACTTGAGATATGACCCTTTCTTTTAACCCAAGTCACATTACAACCTTTGAAGTACTTGAGATTTTTTCTTTCATACTTATTATCGCATTTTGTTTGTAGAAAATATAACTTGTCCTGGATGCTTGCATACTTGTGTGGTGAGTGAAAAAACATCATAATTGGTTTCATCTTGCATTAGTATTGTTTAAGAATTCTTGATATATTTTTCACCTAGCAATAGTTTCATTTTCATGTTTTGTCTGAAGAGTCATGATAAGGACTACTTTGCTTTACTTCCTCTGTTTGAACCATTCAATTGTTGTCATGTTTTCATATTGGTTACCGATCTCTTGTACATAAGTTCAAGTTCTTTCTCAGTTAGAAAATTTTGTTTGAGGGCAAACAAAATAGTAAAGTTGGGGAGAGTTGTTAAGTGCCAAATTAGAGTTATATTTCATATTATTTGATGGCACTTTACAATGCTTTTATGTTTAAAACAGTTTTTAGTGTAAATATGTAATTTTCTATTTTCACTTTCCATTTCCTGTATTATGATTTTTTCTTATCTTTTGTAGGATTTTTGTGCTTAAGGGGATGCCTAAAGCCCATGGGTGAAGAAGGAGGGCTGAAAAGATCAAGAACATAGAGTTTGGAAAGTACTAGCGCGCTATACGCCCTCTCAACATGCTCTCAGTACACTCAAGGCAGTAACTTCTAGTCTCTGGGCGCTTGGATTTCGCTGCGAGCTTGCTAAGCATGCTAGGACGTTAAACCACCTTTGGAGATGATGGCGCTAAGTGCGCTCTGCAGCTGCTTAGCGCCCTACTTGTTAGAGGCAGATTTTTGCCACTTCAATAAATATCTCTTTGAGATATTTTTAGGGCACACTTGCATTTTTCACGTATTTTTCATTCTAGATTAGATCTTTAGGGTTTGAAGAGATATTTTTCTTAAAGCATCAAAGATCAAAGTTTTACCGCATCAACTCTTGATTCTTCGACTTTTGATGCTCGTACAAATTCTTTCCATTCTTGTAACACAAACTACCGTGGAAATGGTTAACTAAATTCTCTCTTGTGTCAAGATTAGAGGTAGTTAATATTTTTATTATGTATTTCTTTTGATCTATTGTATGTGAACAAGGTTATGTTTAATATATGAAGAAGTAATTTTTGTTTCTTGGAATTGTATGGTTTGCTTTAAGCTAGAAATAGGATTTCTAAACCTTGATCTAATTATTTCATCTATTAATGATCAAGTGTCGGAGACGGTCTTATGAATAAATATTCACTTTGCATTGAACTTCACAATTATTGTATTGACTGGTAGTGTGCAAGAGTGATTATCGGATGGGTACAATAACTCTCACGATACCGAGACCAAAAGGATACATATTGAGAGTGTACGTGATTATATTAATTGTAACCATATTCATATACTCAATTGATTGAATACATTTGAAAAAGGATTAACAAACCCTAATCTTGGCATATCTTTTATAAAAACAAACAAACTCTTTTATTTACAAGCATTGCTACCAAAACAAGTGACAACCATATGATACCGAAAAAAATAACTTTGAAACTGTTTGTTTATAACCTTTGAACTATTAAACAACGAGATGTCTTTACAATCCCTGTGTAGACGATAACAAAAACCCCCACTCTAATACTCTTCCAACAATCATCAAAGTTTCATCCTTTCAAACTTTAGGACAACCTCATCTTTGACCTACATCAATTTGTTGACGACACTATCATCTTTAGATAGGCTCCGTGGGACAATTTTTGGTCAATTAGAGCAGTCTTGCGCGGGTTTGAGATGGTTATTGGTTTTTGTGTCAATTTCAATAAAATTAAGATTCTAGGATTCAATGTTGATATTAGATTCTTGAAAGCGGCTATAGATTTCTTATCTTACAGTATTAACTCAACTATTTCATCTTCTTTGATATGCCTATCAATGATAATCCTCATAGGTGATTATCTTGGGATCTTATTCTTATAAGGCTATGTAGCATGCTTTCATGATGGAGAGGTAAACATGTTTCTTTAGGAGGCCGGGTAGTTTTCATAAAATTTGTGGGGTGTTGTGGAGAATAAAAGGAGAATCAATTGGGTCCCGTGGTCAAATGTTTGCAAATCAAAGGAAGCAAGAGGATTATGGGTCAAATGTTGTGAAAATTTTACATGGCATTATTAAGCAAGTGGGATTGGAGGATCCTTTCTTTTATCATAATTCATTTTGCTTTTCCTTTGTCATTAAAATATGGAGACATTAAGGCAAAGATTTTGGATCATAGTTAGACGATTAGTAATATAAATACTTCCATTTGGTGGAGTGATCTTAGGGTAACTTTGAGAGATTGGAAGGATGAATCTCTTTGGTTTTCTAAAGTTGTTCTTTCAAATTAGGTTGCGACTTATATAGACTTATAGAGGGATATATGGTTTGGGTCCAATCTTTTGTGCTTGTTGTTCCCTGTTTTTTTTCCTACAAGATCCTAGGTCCAAAGTTGCTGATTTTGGGTGGTGGGAAAATGGAAGTTGGACTTAGGTCCAAGGGATTTCACACAACCAACTTTCAGAGTCTTGTAAAATTTAGTGGGGTGTCCTTCAGACCCTCCTATTTGAGGTCTTACCCAGACTCAATAAAGTTGTCTCGTATGTCTGGTGGCGCATGATATCGAGTTTCCACATCAGATCTGTTTTTCTAGGTTGGAATTTATTTCTCATGTTGGACCTCCCTTAGATTCTTTCATTCTTCATCTATTTCTTTATTGTCATGTTGCCTCCCTTATGTGGAAAGTAGTTTTGTCTTGACTTGGTTTTTACCAGGATGTCTTTTTGTGCCTTAATGATATATCTTTTGAAGGCTTTCAGAAATCTCTTGAAAAGTTGGCTTAGGAAGAATTATCGACATCTATTTTGTCTTTATGGTCTATTTGGCTAATTAGAAACAACACTTTTCTAATGAGGGAATAAAAGCGCAACAAATATTGTGAGTTTGATAAAAACACTTTCTTAGGATTGATTTTTTGAAGATATGACTTCTCAAATAAATTTTGATGACGACAACAATGCTTCGGCAACGTATCATGCAAGCTCAATAAGAATTGGATCAAAGACATTGTAGATACCTTGAAGATTGAACACAATTTCAAATTATATCAAGTCTTGAAGTATTGTCAATAATTGATCAAAAGTATTATCAATTACCTCATAAGAAAAATGCATACAAGTGTTCTAACTAGTCTTCATTCATGCTATGATTGATATAAAATATTGGTTGCATCAAAACATTTTTTACAGTTCTATTTCTGCAAGTATTTTTCAAAATAGACTTCAAGTAACTAGTTACTACCTACCAGTTAACCTGTTACCCTTCACAAATTTTGAAAAAAATAAAGACGATACATTAAGTAACCGGTTAACACCTTTACACTAATTGTAACACCCCATTTCTACCCGACTTTATAATTAAATCAGAGTTATTAAAATTCTCCAAAAACATGGGATATTACATTTTTCAACTTTAAAATTCCAACAACATAAACTTCATTAATATAAATTCTTCAAAAACTACGCAACGGATTCATCAAATTTCAACTTTAAAACAACATCATTTATTTTCAACATCAAGCTACTTCAACATGGTTTTAAAAAAAAAATTCCAAACAGAATCTTCAAAATGAACAACTTAAAAATTCATCTACTAAAATATAATTCAACATAAAAGACAATACATGCATTCATACCCCCGAAGTGCTACGTATCAGAGCGACAACACCAACTCGAAGCTACTAAGTACTCGACTCTGGATTACCTGTGCGTTACCAACATAAGGGCAACATTCAAACAGAAGGGGTGATATATCGAACAATATAAGCAAGAGTATGATAATCAATACGTAATCGAGAAATCCTACGATCGCACCACTTCACACAACAAGCAACATCAACATAAAACTACACACAACAACGATTAACAACACATATATAATACGGCTCAAATGCGACTCAACTTATGTATATGCATGTGGTACCATTTGGAGTAAAACACCCAAAGTGAAATCTTGCCAGTTTATCGAGGCAACAACAACATATTTGCCAATCCAGACCAACTTGATTTGAGCATTCGCTCCCACTTGGAAATATGCAAATGTTTGCGACTTATGAATGACATACAACAACAACATAAACAACAACTTAACAACACAACAACATGTATCAACATTGGTCAATCGACCTGCAACTTAATATTTCCCAAGATCGGGACAACACAACTTATATCGACTTCATACGACTACAATACGTAAAACCATCTAATTACGACTTAATTAATTAAATTTCTAAATTATTTATTTTAGTCCTCGACTCTATTAAAATCAACTTATTTTATCTCTAATTAATTTCTAGAATCAACTCAGTTCGACTCGGATGCAAAAACAGGACGAATCGCCAAAAATTGCATTTTCTGCACACAACTCTGCTCATACGTGTATAAACTTGTTACGCGTAACACTCTTCTTTCTTTGCCCCCATTATGCCTAAATGTTGCCATTACGCATAATTCCTACACTCCTTACGCATGGCTTACGTAAATGGTCAGAGGGTCGTGCCACAACCCTTTCCTTACGCGTAATGCCCAGCGTAATAGTCATGTGTTATGCGTAAGGCGTCCTCTGTTATGCGTAATACTAGATCTACTACGTGATTCCCAGTTCTTCACACCAGTCACATTTCTTCTATGAAAATCACCAATTCAGCACTCAATTCAAGAGTAATTGGGTTTCTACATTGTTTTTAGACTTATAATCTTTTGCATATACATTATCTAGTAATACTACATTCGATTACGAGTCCTAAATCTCATCAATACACAAATTTCCTGCAACAAAACTAGTCCAACAACAATAACAATTACAACAACATAACATATCACAACATATTCTTCATGACAAAGCCATACGAAATCAACAACATATCATACAAAATCACAACAAAAATCATACAAAAATACCCAGCCAACATATCAATTATCCTATTCCCGATTTATGAATTCAAACCCACCCTTACCTTAGATTGAAGGCATCTCGAATCCACAACAAAAATTCTCTACGGAAATCTAATCCTAGTCTCCTTGTTCTTCCTCAAGACTTGTTCTTTTACCAAATTCTGATTAATCCTTCTAATTAGGTTTTCAACTTAATAATACTATAATTTCACTAATTAACTAATTTACTAATGGGCCTAAAATAGCACCCCACCTTTACTACTCTCATACCACAACCAAGCCCACTTACTAATATTATTTCATTAATAATTCTATTATTACTTTGACTTAATTAACTCGACCAACCCAAACACGACTTAACCATCAACTTAATACCAACTTAAACAACTTAATGACATACTCAACAAAACAATACCTAACAACAATTAATTGGGAAAATACACGATAGCATGTAATTAAATTAATTAATTAAATACTGGCGTTACAACTCTCCCCCACTTAGAACATTTTCGTCCTCGAAAATCGTACCTTGCCCAAACAACTCAGGATAAGATTCCCGCATCTTGCTTTCCAACTCCCACATCATACTCACTCCGGCAACGCCCAACCAAACAACATTCACCAAAGAAATATCTTTGCCTCTTAAAGTCTTCATTTCATGATCCTCAATTCGTACCAGCATCATATCAACAGTGAGATTATCCCGTACTTGCACATCATCCTCACTAATCACATGAGAAGGATCTGAAATATACTTCCGGAGTTGCGACACGTGGAACACATCATGCAAATTCGACAAATTTGGCAGTAAAGCCACTCTGTAAGCAACATTCCTAACCCTGTCTGAATTCTGATACAGACCAATAAAACGAGGAGTAAGCTTCTTATACTTGAACGCTCGTCCAACACCAGTTACAGGCGTAACTCTTAAGAATACATGATCACCAGCTTGAAACTCTAAATCATTCATTTGCTTATCATGATAGCTCTTATGCCTACTTTGAGAAGCATTCATCTTATCTCGAACCAGCTTCACCTTCTCAGTAGTCTCTTAGACTATCTCTGGTCCAAGCACCATACTCTCTCCGGATTCATGCCAACACAACTGAGTCCTATATCTCCGACCATACAACGCTTCAAAAGATGCCATTTCGATACTAGAATGGTAACTGTTATTATACGTGAACGCTATCAATGGAAGATAAGTATCCCACGAACCTCCATGCTCAAGAACACAAGCTCTCAACAAATTCTCCAACGAATGAATCATTCTCCTAATTTGACCATCTGTCTGAGAATGATATGCTGAACTCAACCTCAACTTAGAACCCAACATTTCTTGTAGAGTCTTCCAAAACTCATAAGTAAACCTCAAATCTCGATCCGACACAATACACAAAGGAGCACCATGACACTTCACAATCACTCTGACATAAATCTCTGCCAACTTTGATACTCGAAAACTGATGGTAATAGGAATAAAATGAGCCGACTTTGTAAGCCTATCAACAATCACCCAAATCGAATCATGTCCTCTTGAAGTATTAGTCAATCCCATTACAAAGTCCATAAAAATGCTATCCCATTTCCATTCTAGAATTTCCAATGGTTGAAATAAACCAGTAGGCTTCTAATGTTCAACTTTCGACTTCTGATAAGTCAAATAGACATACATAAAACGTGCTACATCATTCTTCATCCTAGGTCACCAAAACAACTTCTTCAAATCTTGATACATCTTAGTTTCTCTTTGATGAATACTTAAATTACTTCTATAACTCTCCTCAAGGATCATTCTTTTCACCTCCGCGTCATCAGGAATACAAATCCGATCACGAAACCTCAACACACCATATGCTTCCAACTTGAAATCACTATTCTCATATTGATCGATTCCCACCATTGAATATACCAATTTCACGTCTAACTTCTGAGCTTCTCTGATACTGTCTAGAAAATTATTATTAATCTTCAACATTCCCATCATGACACTCTTCAGTGTTACTTCACAAACTAGACTCATATCTCTGAACTGTTAAATTAGTTCCAACTCTTTAACCATCATCACTGACATATGCAATGTTTTCCGACTTAAAGTATCAGCTACAACATAAGCTTTTCCTTGATGATAATTCAAACCAAAATCATAGTCTTTCAAGAGTTTCAATTGTCATACCCTAACTTTTGACCCTAATATTATTTGCTTCTCATCTGCATCTTGCATACAAACAAGATCATGCACTAGTTCGTTTATCCTTTTTGGTTATAGGTCTATGCCTCACAGGGGATCACCATTGCTTTTATTTTCTTTTATTTGTTTATGTTTACTAACCATTAATTAAAATCCAAAAATATTTTTGTTTTCTTTTGTTAATCCTTTTTCAGGTCAAAAATGCCAAAAATAGCAGTCATGCGGCTCGAATGAATTTCATAGATAAAAGCCGAAGTCGATTCGCAAATAATTCAAATTTATCAGATCAAGGATTTTCCGATTTAATTGATTTATTCAAGGAATTCCAAGGTTCATGTGTTTATTTCCATGCCTTCTTCGATGCGCAAAAGAATCGGGCCGAAGCAATCAAACAATCAAAATTTATAAAATATTCAAAATTTGACTTGGTTAACCGGTTAACCAATGTGTTAATCAATTAACTAGTGCGAAATTTGAATATTTTGTTCAATTTTAGCACACTTTAGCCATTGATCTCCTTTGGAATATTCTAGATCCATTTTTCTCTTAATTCTTTAGATCACTTTGATCATTTCCCACCATAAACCCTCACTAATCACCACTCTTTTACATTTCCTCCAAATTTGAATTTCCAAAGCTAATTTTTGAATTTCCAAAGCAAACTCCATTCCACCAAATTCCCATACCTAAACTCTTTAAATAGAGGCACTTTCCCATTCAATTCTCAAGCTTTTGATAGCCAAATTCACATTGCAAAAATTTCTCGGAAGCTTTTGATAGCCAACAAATCTCTTGCAAAATATCCTTCCAAACCCCAAAAATCACCAAAGCTCATTTTTTTCTCTTTTTCAAATTTATCAAGAATTCACCTTGAATTCTTGATCAACTTTTAGCTAAAACTTGATCCTATTCCTTTTTGTTCATCAATTTCAGTAGATAAAGCTTGGTATTGGATACATTTGAAGATTGTTCTTGGTAATTCATCTTCTTCTATGGTTCTACCTTCATCATCAACATTCAAGATGTAGATCTTTGGTTACTTTGTTTTTGATCCTTTGGATCATAAGTTATTGTTTGATTGCAGGGATTTCACTAGTTTTTAACTTTAAAATTCGTGCCAATTCAGTTCATGATCATATGGTTTTTGGAAATGTTTTTTTGAAAGAGGATCATGCTGAATTTTGACCTATTTTTCTGCTACTGGTTCAGTGTTAACCGGTTAACCAATTTCAGTACAAAATTGTTAACCGGTTAACCAGTGTTGTTTGGCGCCAAAATTTGAAAATTTGTTGTGTTAAACGAATAACCAATTGGTTAACCGATTAACACTACTCCAGAAGTTGTTTTTGGCTTGTTTTTTACTCGCTCTTGGTTCTTTTTGCTTCTTCTTCTTCCTCCTTCTTATTTTTACCTTGGGAGACATTTTTGGGATTTATTTCTCTTTAATTTCAATGGATTTTGGGAGTAGATTAGAATGGTTAATATTCATTAGTCCAAATCTACCTCTAAGTGAATTATTTAATTCACTTTAGGTATTTTGCATTAGTGAGATATTTTCATACTTGAATCCACCAAGATGAGTGATTGAACTTAAAGATGAAAGAATACCATAAGTGAAACTTAATTTGGTATTCATCCTTAGTTTCGTGCGGCATCGCGTTCGGATGGCGATTTATATATCGTTTATCTCACATGCATTAGCACAAATATCGTTCACCTTAATTGGCATTGGTCGGCCTCATTTGTAGGGTAATTACTTCATAAATTACTCAGAGATTGCTTAATATAGACCTAAATGTGCCCCTAATTCGGAATAAAAATCCAATTAGATACTTGCACTTTCATGGACCGGACCTCGTGTTGGTCGCGTAATCCCAAAGTGATTGATATTTTTGCGTTAAGATCCAAGACTTGTGAAATTTGATGCGTAGTTGCTTTGGGTCTCCCAATCTTCTTTCAAACTTCATTGAATTTGGATCTAATCGCCTTGATTAATCAATATAGTGTAAGATACTAAGTGGAACCGGTTTCCTTTCGATTTTGGTACTAAGTACCTTGGTTACTTTTTTTAGTTGTGGATGATTAAGTTCACCATACCATTATTATGTAAAATATTATTATACTATTACTATACTAACATTTAAATTCCTTCTCGCACCTTATCCTCTTTATTTTTATCTCTCTCTCTCTCCCTTGTCTCTTTTTATTATGCTATATCATTTATCATATTATTTATGTTTATATTGATACCATTGTGATTTTTCCTTTGTCCATTTGGACACAAAAACATTAATAAAGGATTAAACATCTAAAAGACTTGTGGCTTTAATTTTGGACTATGATTATTATCCTTAGCATTGGACTTGGAGTTTTGGACTTAGATTTTAGGATCATTCCTTTGCTTGAGTTATTATGGATGGAAGACCTTAGCCCCGATTTGGTTCATTTGTTTATGAAGATGAAGTCCTATTGTTGTTCGAAGAATACTTGCCATGCGGTTAGATTGTTCTTACTTTAACTTTTACTTTAAGTCTTAGGATAGCCTCTTAATCTCTTCACACTTCTTAAATTTTCAAAGCTTCTCCCTCTTTTCAAAACCTTCTTCGTTTTCAAATCTTAACCGCTTTCATAATCAAACCTTTGAAGGAGCGAAAAACACAAGGAAGGGAGGTTGGAATTGGGTTTTCAAAAACAATGATAATAAAAGACACTTTGATTTATCCTAGTTCGTTTGAACTCAAACTACATCCAGTCCACCCGCCAAGGTGATTTGCCTCTCTCAATGAGGTCTTAATCCACTATTCAAAACTTGAATACAACCACTAAGACCTATAGTCAAAGTCTTCTTGAGTCTACTGACTACACTAGTCACCCAAGGAATTTTACAAAGAGTTTTACAAAAGTTGTAACAGAATTGCTTCAAAAAGCTATTATCACACAATGATAGATTTTACAAAGTTAAGAATAGATAAAAAGAAATTGATAAGAAATATTTGCGCACGGAAGAAGAAGTTTTAATTTCTTCAAATGATTTCCTTTTATAAGCATTTGATGGAGAGGTTCGTTGAGAACATATGGTGCCATTTTTGGAAGATTGTAAATAGTCATAATGTCCTTCCAAAAATAAAAGATATTGTTCCCATCCATTATTCTTGATTCCCTCTTAATTGCCCTTTATTATGAGAATTAGAATGTACTTAATTCACATCAGAGTATGTTTGAATTTTGCAGCTATAAAAATTTATTTGATGAGAACTTTTTTCTACCATCAGATCTTCTACGAGTGATGCGCTTAGCTTGTATAACATTAGAATATGCTGAGCAACTTAAAGATTGTCTTCTCATAAGAACTTCTATCCTGCACATAGAAGATAATTTTAGTGCTATAATTTGTTCTTATAAAATATTGTTATCATCAAAACTCTACCAGAGAAGTAGAATCAAAATCTTCTTCTAACAACCTTGACTTAGGTCAAGCGGTTTTACTCTTTTCATTTGATTTTTAATAAATGCTAAACCACATAAGCATATCGAAACCTTTTCCAAAATACTTTAAAAAATGAAAAACTCATTCAATCTTTTTTGTGCCCTGTTGCACCCCAACATTTGCCCTCCCCTAGTCAAGATAATGTGTTCCAAGGTGTCCCAAGAGGTTCACAAGGTTCACAAGGTGTCCCAAGAGGTTCACAAGATTCACAATTAGTCAGAAAGTTTGACAATTCCCTCAGACAAAGCATCCTCCTCAGCAATGCACCCTAAACTAGGGTTTTGAATTTCATCAAGCTAAATGGACTTTCAAGGCTTCAAGTGAGCTTCATAACATCCCACATGTCTTCAAGAATCCCTATGTCAAGTTTCAAGGCTTTCCCAAAAAGTTTGCTCAGTCAGATGATAAAATATGCAAAAATCAGTCAAAGTGGTTAAAAAGTCAAACTAAGGTCAACTGTGGTCAAACCAAAGTCAAACTTCATGATTTTTTGCCAACATCAAGTTTATGAAGTAAAATTCATCATTTGATCAAGGGTTGATCATGATTCATCAAGGAGATTTCTGATTATCAAGAATCAGGAGTTTCTAAATTAGGGTTTTCATAGGAAAAGTCATATGAACTTTGACCATCCATAACTTTCACATGCTTCATCAAAAATTTCCCATCCAAATATAATTTTAAAGGAAATTTAATTCTCTACAACTTTGTGTCTCACAAGCCAAGCCTAAAAATGCTTCATTTGGAAGGTATGAGCTAAAACATTATAAGTCATTTCAAAAGTCAACAAAAAGTCAACATCTTCCAAAGGGCATAATTTGGAAATGGTAAAGGATATGGACATTAGACTAAAGATGTTTGTTAGAGGACTCTCTAAGCTTTCTAAAAAGTCCAAGAACACCTTCATAGCCTTAAAATTGAGGGAGTTGTGCCTTGTCAAAGTTGGGAAATTTTTGAGGGGTATATGAAGCAAATGAGGTCTCAAATCCAAATATTTCCAAATGGGCCTACCAAATTCCAACCCAATCTCAAAGGTGACATCATACACGACCCAATGCCAAGTATTCTGATTTTTTATAATTTGTTTAATATTTATTTGGATTTTATTCATTTAAATTCAAATTAAATCAAAATAAAATATGAAAAATCAATATTTGGATAGGATTGTGATTCTAGAAGCTCATAAACATCCTTTAAAACTGATTGATGAGATCCAAAATCGTGCACAACTAAAATAGAAAGGATTTATGTGATTTTTTATGCATTTATGGATGATTTTTTCTTCACAATCAAGTAACAGAAATCCATACATACAAGCCCAAATTTCTGACCTATTTTCACTCACCTATAAGTATAAAATAATTCCAAAGCATGAGCAAGGTTTTTGGCAGGTCAAAAGGACAAGGATTAAGCTCAAAAAATACCAAGAAAAAGAGGCATTCGGTTTGGTACTTAGAGGCAATTTCAGAGAAAAATAAAGGTGGCATTAGACTCCTTGGAGATCACTGATCATAAACCAACCTTCATAAGCATCAAAATCGTCCTAAAATATCATAACTGAATTGTTCATATCCATGTCTTTTTCTTTTTTCGATTTCATACATATGGTTGATTTAAAACTTATCTAATGTTTGATTTGTGTTTAGAAGGTAACAAGGATTGTTTATGGGCAAGAAATTTGGAGAATCATGGTCGTATAGGGATGAGACCATAAACTAGGGTTCTTGGAAATTCTGTTTGGGGACGTGCAATTTAAATGATTTCAGGCAAAATTAACGACTTAATCGTGTTTAGAAACTTCATATTAACTGATTTGAAGCATTAAAATGAATTTATCCTTGTTATTTGCAATATTTGAATGAGCAGGTGTTATAGCGACGACAATAATTCGTCACTAGAGCTTTTAGTGACAAAAGTCCGTAGGTAAAAGTCTGAATGGACGGCTGGAGGAAGAAGACGAAGCTTGGCGCGTTTTTTTTTTTGAAAATTTAAATTTTGTTTTATTATATATGTTTTGTTGCAGGATGATTGATACCAACACACACGCAGCTCAGTTGGTGATGATATGCGCGTATGAATCAGCAAACCTGGGTTCAATCCCCAGGTTTCCATATTTTTATTATTTCATTCTTTTTCTTACAGGTTTAATATATATTGCATTATGGCTATTAAATCAACACAAGCGCACGCTTGTCCCAGTGGAAGGGGCGTGGGGATATTGTTGCTAAGGGCACAAGTTCAACACCCGCCTCCAACATTCTTTTAAAAAACCTGGTTCTTTTCCTTGTTTTGTTCATTTTTTCTTTATTATTTTGTTTTTTTTTCAAATTAATTAACAATTAACCCTAATTAACCTAAATTAATCTAATCCTTTTCAACTAATATTCTTCTTCAAATAAATTCATAATTTTTTATTTTCTTTTATATATTTAGTTTATTAGATTTTCTTTTAAAAATTAACTAGTTAATTAAATTAATTAAATTTAGATTAATTCCTTTTCTTAAAAAAACCCTAATTTTCTTAACAATCCTGATTTTTCTAAGAAACCCTAATCGAATCCTGATTTTTTCTTTAAACCCTAATTTTTAAAAAAAAATAATTTTTTCTCGATTTTCAATTAATTTACCTGATTTATTTTTATTGTATGGATTTATTTCTCGTTTGATTTTGTAATTGCTTCTACCTTGTAATAATTTAGATTTATTTTCTGTTTTTTTTTTATTTTCCCTCTAAAAAATGTATCCCTCTCCCATGATGTAATAGCGTAGATTTATTTTCGTATTTTAATTATGCTATTTAATTTTTATGGTTAGTAAATAAGGAGTGAAAAACCTAATTGTAATTAAATAAATTTAGAAAATTAATTAAAAAGATTAAATACTTGAACATAATCACTCACACACGTAAGTCGATCTAAGATCGCCGTCTTCACTTCCTAGGGTTACCTCTCCGTTGCCTTATTCAAATGGTCAAGTGGGGTGTCTTAAGCAAAATTCATACAAGTATAATATCATCTTGTCCTTCACCACAGTTAAAGGATCAAGTCCCTTCGATGTTGCCTACAGTGTTGCCTAAATGGATCCTGTCCCTCCAAGTTAAAAGATGATTGTCCCTCCCATATGGCTAAAGACACCCTACAGTTGCCTATACATATTGACCCTGCATATGTCCCTTAACTAACATTCAAGGTAATTACTACCTACTCCTTAATAGTAGGGGTAGTCTTACCCTTTTAAAGAACATAAGAGAATAAGAAAGACTTAGTCTAGGGTAGGTACCTCGTAGTTACTTGCTCACACCTTCAAAATTACTTTCACACCTCATAGTTTCTAAAATATTTTTCAAACTAGGCTTTGTATACACCCATACGAGGGTCATTACAAAGTACTTAAGAAATTTTTTTCTAAACACACTACACTTTCCTTTTCAAACAATTAAAGTGAGCTAAGTAACTAAGAGCCCATGGATAACCATGGATATAAAGGGTGCTAATACCTTCCCTTTATATAACCTACCCCCCGAACCCAAGTCTTTTAAAATAGGTCTTTCCTGTTCTTTTATACCCTTTCCTTATGGATAAAATAAATGTCGGTAGCGACTCTTGCTATCCGCAACATTACTAAAAGTCAGTTCTCCCACCGTGTTACAGAACTGGCGACTCTGCTGGAGATTTAATAAAAGAGGGGTACCCTTAGGAATTAGATCACTTAAATTGTTTGCCTTATTTGCTTTATATTATTTGTTGGGCTTTATGTGTGAAAGATCCTAACCCGGATCTAGTGTACCTTAGGTAAATGGCAAAAGACCAAGGAAACTGTACGGCATATACCAATATGGTTGATCTGGTGGCCATAGTTAGTGTGACTTCTTGGTTGGTGCTTATGTTCCTTAAGTAAGTTGAGGATAATATGAGGCTGCCATATTTTGTCAATACACTAACTGACTTTTAGAACCCTAGTCATCCCATTTTGGCCTTTAGAAAGTAGTGAGATAGCCGGCTTTGGTGAAGACTGAAGTTGGTTGATACTCGATGCTACACTCATTGAGATCATAAACTTGGAGGGTTTTGGTTGGCAAGTAAGTTGCCTACTGAACAACCACCCTTGGGAAGGATCAATGATATTGAGATCCCTTAGAACCCGGTTACTTTTGTAGGACAGGATGAACCAACTAACTTTAGGGGAAGGTACTTACCTTTAAACCTCATGCAAGCCTCTAAACCTAGGGCTATGGTGTGACTTGTTTGTGTGTGCCACATGTTTGTGATTGAGCATAACATCATAGCATCATGACATCATAAGCAATACATTTTCACTAACCATTTCAAGGACCAAAGGATTTATATTTATTCTTTGTTGCAGGTCATGGCTTCTACTCGTCGGAATACTATCCGAATCAACTTTGTAGGGATACCTCCTAAGCTTAAGGAATTAGTCTCTCGAGTTTCTGAAAGATCCCAGTTCATCAAGAAGCATGGTCACCTACTTGACTTGGTTACTTCAGGATTTGATGAAGACATGATGAGTGTCCGGTTTCAGTTCTTTGGCCCTAAACATCATTGTTTCACATTCCCCGATTATCAACAGGTTCCTACAATGAAGGAGTTCTCTAAACTACTGGGTATACCTATCCTTTATCAAAGAATTTTCACAGGCTTAGAAAAAGAGCCTAAACCTGAGGTTATTGCTGCAGCTTTACATTTGAAGAAATCAGACATTGTCCTAGAATCAAGAAGCGGAGTTAAGGGTATTCTTGCTAAGGTATTGATAGAGAAAGCTCAGGTATTCTTGAAGGCTATGAGTTATGATACCCTTGAGGAGATCTTGGCCTTATTAATCTATGGCCTAGTGTTGTTCCCTAATCCAGACCAGTTCATAGATGTACACGCCATCAACATATTTCTGACTCATAATCCAGTGCTTACATTACTTGGAGATATCTTACACTCTCTCCATACCCGTACTACGATGGCACAGGGAACTCTGATGTCCTGCATACCTCTATTGGCTAGGTGATTTATTTCTCACCTTCCTCGATCAGTGATGAAGAATGAACAAGGGTTAAGGTGGTCCAAGAGGGTCATGTCACTTTCTCATTCAGACATTCATTGGTGCTCTAGATACATGGATAATGTTACTATCATTGACCGTTGTGGGGAGTTCCCTAATGTGCCACTCCTTGGCATAAGAGGGGGCATTACTTACAGCCCTTCTTTAGCTCTACGCCAGTTTGGTTATGCTCGGAGTAATGGTCCTAATGACATGCTTATTCAGGGTATTGTGTTCGACTACAACAACAATCTGCAAGGTTACTGTCAAAGGTTCATACGAGCTTGGGGTAAAGTGAACAAGGTTGACAGCAAGACTCTGGAACCAAAGTACTCCATTCCTATGGAACCTTATCTCAGATGGGTATGAGTACGTGCTCAGACTCTTATGATGCCATATCATGCTATCCTGCCAGTTACCATGGAGCCTGTTGCTGAAGAAGATACTCCTTATATCATCCTTCATCCAGACATGCCCACTGACATGGAAGAGTTGCAGAGGTCCTGGATCCAGTTGAAGGAACAAAGGGATACTTTTGAGACTCATTTCAAAGCTAGTCAATAAATAATCCTGGAGCTGACAAGACAACTTCACGAAGAGCGGAATCTCAACATATACCTCCTTACAAAGAGGAAACGTCCATGGGAGACTTAAAACCCCATCTTTGTATTTATTTCATTTTATTGTAAGCCCAAGAGGCAAACAAGTTTATTGCTTACTAATAAAAGTTTCATTTCTGGTTGTTTAAACAAATTTAAATCCTGCGGTCCTTGAAAACCTTGCATATACATACCATATCATTGCATCACAGGTTTCTTATGAACAGGTATCTTATCTTCTTGCTGTTTATTTCAGAAGAAATGGCTCTCGAACAAACTATTAAGGATCTCCAGACCCAGAATGCACAATTTCAAGAAATGATCCTGAACTTGTCCAAGGGACAAGATGAGCTGAAGACACTTTTGACTAAGAAGAAGAAAAAGACTAGAAAATCAGTGGGCCTCATCAACCTGGGTAGAAGATTCAGAGGTCCTGTCAAGACAAAAGAAGAGGTTGAGAATCTTGAGTCTGAAAATTCTGAGAGAGAAGGAGGTAGTCTCCATGATACTGTCGAAGATTCTGATTCTGAGGAGAACTATTATCATGATCCTACTAGTGAGGAGAAGTATAAGATGTTGGTAGACAAAATGAACGCTATGGAACTACAAAAATCTTTTGGGCTTGATTTTGAAGATTTAAGTTTAGTTTATGGAATGGTTATACCTATTGGCTTCAAGGTTCCTACTTTTGTGGTGTATGATGGTGTTTCATGTCCTAAACTGCACTTGAGGTCCTATGTCCGGAGGATTCAACCATATACTGCTGACAAGAAACTGTGGATTCATTTCTTCCAAGAGAGTTTATCTGGAGCTCAATTGGAATGGTATTATCAACTTGAAAGTGTTAATATTCGTGATTGGAATGATCTTGCTGAGGCCTTCTATAGGCAATACCAATGTAATGTTGATTTAGCACCAACTCGCATGTAGCTCCAAAGCATGTCTATGGGTGCTAAGGAGAGTTTCAAAGAGTATGCCCAGAAATGGAGAAACGTGGCTGGCAGAGTTCAACCTCCTCTGACTGACAGGGAGCTGGTGGATATGTTTATGAGTACGCTGAATGGTCCTTTTTATAGTCACCTCATTGGAAGCTCATCATCTGGTTTCACTGAGCTGATAATGACTGGAGAACGTATGGAAAGTGGGATAAGAAGTGGTAAGATACAGGTGGGTGCTTCTTCATCAAGCACTGCTAAGAAGCCCCCTAGTGGAAAGAAGGAGTCTAATGATGTGTATGGTCAACATAGTTGTAACAGGAGTCACCAATCTGTGGGAGCAGTTCACATCTCCAATCCTGCCCTTATAACACCAGATTAACAACAGAACAATCAACAGAAGCCTAGAAGACAGTTCACCAGGATCAACATGTCACTGGCCCAAGCCTTGCAACACATTTTAAAAGGGGAGCTAATTACTTTAAGGGATCCTCCTCAGAATCCTAATACACCTCTCCTCGGTACAATCCTAATTCAAGATGTGCATATCATTCTAATAGTCTGGGACATGACACCAACAACTGCTGGGTGTTGAAAAACAAGATTCAAGACATGATCGAAGCTGGGGAAATTGAATTTGACCCTCCTGGGACCCCAAATGTGATCACTACTTCTATGCCCAATCATGAGAAGACTGCTAATGTTGTTGATGAAAGTTCTTATGTTTCCTCAGTAACAGATTTGACTACTCCTCTATCCATTATAAAGAAGAAGCTGGTGAAGGCTGGGTTCTTCCCATGTTGTAAGGAAGACTGTTTTTACTATGCCTATAAACCTGATAACTGTTGGAAGTTGAAGGATGGTATTCAACGCCTCATGGACAATTATACTATATTGTTTGAAAGGACCCCTTCTGTGGAAAGTATCTGTGAAGATCTGACTCGAAACACGAAGCTTGAAGATGTAGCCATGGTTGATAAAGTACCAATGAAGATTACCTCCAAAGGTTCTGTCAGGATTACATCCAAAGGACCAGTGAAGATTACTGCTGAAGGCCCTGTGAAGACTGTTGCTGAAGCTAGAGTGGCTCCCATGATCATTACCACTCCTGGCCCTGTTCCTTATACTTCTGATAAGGATATACCTTGGAATTATGGTTCTGATGTGTATATCCATGGTATCAAGCAAGAGCCTCTGGCTGACCCTCCTACTGCCAACCACAATCTTGATGTTGACAATATTGCTGGATCTAGTAAGGTCACCAGAAGTGGAAGAATCTTCTCCCCTTAAGACACCTCTAAAAGTACAGTTACTCCAACTCATACCTCTAATTCTGGGCCAAGTACTGATGCTCGGGGCAAAGGTCCTGTGATTGAACCTGTGCAAGCTGAGGCACCAACTGCTGAAAATCTTTCTAAACAGATGGAAGAAGTACTGAAGATCATTTGGAAGAGTGATTATGATATTGTTGACCAGTTGGGGCATACTCCCTCAAAAATCTCCATGTTATCTTTGCTGCTGTGTTCTGAGGCCCATGCTAAAGCCTTAATCAAGTTCTTAAAGGCTGCTCATGTGCCAAATGAAATTTCTGTGGATCAGTTTGAGAATTGTGTTGCACATCTAACTAGTGATAATGGTCTGGGCTTTTCTGATGTTGATCTGACTCATTCCAAGAGAAACCATAACATAGCTCTGCATATCTCCATTGAATGTAGGGGCACTACTTTGTCTCATGTACTGGTGGACAATGGTTATTCATTAAATGTGCTCCCTAAAGAGGTTCTGGACAAGCTCAGTCCTGAAGATGTTGTGTTAAGGCCAAGTAATGTGGTGGTAAGGGCCTTTGATGGTTCAAGAAGAATGGTACATGGAGAAGTAGACCTCCCAATCAAAGTAGGCTCTAAAGTCTTCAACTCTACTTTCTATGTGATGGATATTCGTCCTGCGTATTCTTGTTTGCTTGGGTGCCCCTGGATCCATGGGGCAGGTGCTGTGACTTCCACCTTGCATCAGAAGTTGAAATATCCGGTGAAAAACAAAATTGTCACTGTCTATGGTGAAGAAGAGTACATGGTTAGCCATGTGAATACTTTCAAATATGTAGAAATGGAGGGTGAATTGGTTGAAACTCTGTGTCAAACATTTGAAGTTGTTCCTTGCTCTGCTCCTGTTCCTCAGTTTGTCCCTGCTTCTGAAAGAGCTCTTGTGGTTACTAGAATACCTCCTGCAATGGCCTCCCTCAAACATGCTAAGGCTGTGGTTGAAAACAGTGGTTGTGCTATTTGGGGTCAGCTTCCCAACATCCCTTACAAGTCTGACAAGTTTGGTTTGGGTTTCACTGCAGAATCTCAGAGGGTTGTTCGTCGTGCTCGTGCTGTTCGTATCACTAATAAAGGGGTCATAAGAGATCAAATCAATGTTGTAGGTGACCATGATGATGACTACAACCTGGATGATTGGATCTTTCCTACCATGGGTGATGGGCTCAAAAATTGGAAGACTGAAGACGTTATTCCTATCTCCTTTAGTCAGGAGTAAATACTATTACTGTGTTTTGTTTTAAGTTTGTAATTTTGAACAATAAAACCTTTTAAGCCTTGTGTCTTACCCGAGGCACAATGGTATGCTTGTTTTGGGATGTCATTTCATTTGCATACTTCATTCAATAATATCAATGGACGTTTCGTTTTCCTAAATATTGTGCTCCTTGTCTTTCTTTTATTATTATTTCTATTTATCAGCTATGTATTCTTACACACACCCACATCACTAAAATGCAGATCTTCATCCACTCTGGATCCTGTTGATATCATTTCCACTATTGCCAATTATAATTTCGAGAATCCGATCTATCAAGCTGAAGAAGGGAAGGAGGAAGATTGTGAGGTACCTGTAGAGCTTGCTAGGTTGTTGCAACAAGAAGAAAAAGCTATACATCCACATGAAAAGCCAATCGAAGTCGTGAATCTAGGAACTAAGGAAATCAAGAAAGAGGTCAAGATAGGGGCTGAACTAGAAGATGGTGTTAAGAACAGACTAATCCAGATGTTACGTGACTATGTGGAGATCTTTGCTTGGTCATATGAAGATATGCCAGGGTTGGATACTGACATTGTGGTTCACCGTCTACCGGTAAAAGAAGACTGTCATCCAAAGAAGAAAAAGGTTCGTCACACGCGTCCTGAAATGTCAGAAAAGATTAAAGCAGATGTGATGAAACAATTTGATGCAGGGTTCTTAAATGTGACTTCTTATCCTTAATGGGTTGCAAACGTGGTGCCGGTACCTAAGAAGGATGGTAAGGTACGCATGTGTGTGGATTACAGGGATTTGAATAAGGCTAGTCCTAAAGATGACTTTCCACTTGCACATATTGATGTTTTGGTAGACAACACTGCTCAGCATAAGGTATTCTCTTTCATGGATGGTTTCTCTGGTTATAATCAGATTAAGATGGCACTAGAAGATATGGAGAAGACTACATTTGTTACACAATGGGACACTTTTTGTTATAAGGTGATGCCATTTGGTTTGAAGAACGCTGGGGCAACATATCAGCGTGCTATGGTGGATTTATTTCATGATATGATTCACCATGAGATAAAGGTATATGTGGATGATATGATAGCCAGGTCCGAGAATGAGGAACAACACCTAGATCATCTGTACAAGTTGTTTGAGAGGTTGAAGAAGTATAAAATGAGATTGAATCCAAACAAGTGTACTTTTGGAGTTAGGTCTGGTAAACTCCCGGGTTTCATTGTCAGTGGAAAAGGTATTGAAGTGGATCCTGCAAAGGTAAAAGCTATACAAGAGATGCCTGCTCCCCGTACTGAGAAGGAAGTTAGAGGTTTCTTAGGACAACTGAATTACATTGCAAGATTTATTTTCCAGTTAACTGCTACCTGTGATCCAATCTTCAAGTTGTTGAAGAAAGATCAGGTAATGGAATGGAATGACGAGTGCAAGGTAGCTTTTGATGAAATCTAGAGATACCTCCAAGAACCTCCAATTTTGATGCCACCAGTTGATGGAATACCCTTGATTATGTACTTAACAGTATTAGACAACTCAATGGGGTGTGTGTTGGGACAACATGACGAGTCTGGTCGAAAAGAGCAGGCAATATACTACCTTAGCAAAACGTTTACCGACTGTGAAACAAGATACTCACTGCTCGAGAAAACTTAATGCGCTTTGGCATGGGCTGCTCGTCGACTAAGACAATATATGTTGAATCATAATACCTTGTTGATTTCAAAGATGGATCCAATCAAGTACGTATTCGAGAAACCTGCTCTCTCCGAACGAATAGCGAGATGGCAAATGATTTTAACAGAATATGATATACAGTACACCACTCAGAAGGCCATTAAGGGCAGTGTGTTAGCTGATCATTTAGCTCATCAGGCAGTGGATGATTATCAGTCTATGAATTTTGAGTTCCCGGATGAAGACATTATGATTGTTACTAAAGAACCTAAACAATATGACAAACCTGAACAGGGATCCCGATGGACTATGGTTTTTGATGGAGCTTCTAATGCGCTTGGTAATGGTGTTGGTGTTGTGATCATTTCCCCGAAAAGTTGCCATACCCCAATTACTGCTAGACTTTTTTTCTATTGTACCAATAACATGGCTGAATATGAATCATGTATCATGGGTATCAAAGCTGCCATTGAGATGAAGATTCAGTTTCTGGACGTATATAGAGATTCAACCCTGGTAGTTAGTCAGATTAAAGGAGATTGGGATACCAAGCACCCAAATCTCATTCCTTACAAAGAGCATGTGTTGTCTTTGATCCCATATTTTGAAGAGATTACCTTTGGACATATTCCACGAGAAAAGAATCAGTTGGCAGACGCATTAGCCACCATGGCATCTATATTTGAGATTAAATGGGATGATGAAGCTCCCAGAATCACTATTGATAGATTTGAGAAGCATGCATATTGTAATGAGATTGATACTGAAGGAGTAGAGGGAAAGCCTTGGTTCTATGAGGTGAAGAGGTATCTTGAAGCTCAGGAGTTCCCTGAAGGGGCATCTGTCAATGATAAGAAGTTTCTGAGGAGGTTTTCTGCTAAATTCTTCTTGAGTAATGGAATTTTGTACAAGCGCAATCATGATTCGACTTTGCTTCATTGTGTTAATAAGAAGGAAGCAACAAAGATTATGGAAGACATGCATGATGGGATCTTTGGCACTCATTCTAGTGGTCATACCATGGAAAAGAAGATATTGAGAGCAGGTTACTATTGGTCTACCATGGAAGCTGACTGCTATCAACATTCCAAAACATGTCACAAGTGTCAGATTTATGCTGATAAGGTGCATGTACCTCCAGTTCTGTTGAATGTGTTGACTGCTCCTTGGCCTTTTGCCATGTGGGGCATTGATATGATTGGTGAGATCAAGCCTACTGCTTCCAATGGGCATTGTTTCATCCTTGTGCCATTGATTACTTTAAAAAGTGGGTGGAGGCAGCCTCATTTGCATCTGTTACTAAGAATGTTGTGGCTCGATTCATTAAGAATAATCTCATATGTAGGTATGGAATCCCTGAAAGGATTATCACAGATAATGGCTCTAATTTGAACAACACTATGATTACTGACTTTTGCACGCATTTTAAGATTAAACATCACAACTCTTCCCCGTATCGTCCAAAGATGAATGGTGCAGTAGAAGCTGCTAATAAGAACATCAAGAAGATTTTGCAGAAGATGACAGCCACATATAAGGATTGGCATGAGATATTAACATTTGCTCTTCATGGTTATCATACTACAATACGTACTTCAACATGGGCAACCCCATTCTCCTTTGTCTATGGTATGGAAGTAGTTCTACCCATTGTGGTTCAGATCCCTTCCTTGAGAATCATGAAGGATGCAGGCTTGGATGAAGATGAGTGGATTCAGACTCGACTTGACCAGATAAATTTGATTGATGAGAAATGGCTGACAGCTGTTTGTCACGGTCAGATGTACCAGAAACGGATGATCAAAGCTTTTAATAAGAAAGTTAAGCAAAAGGTATATCAAACTGGAGACTTGGTAATCAAGCGTATCCTATTACCACAGGGTGATCCTAGGGACAAGTGGACTCCTACATATGAAGGACCATTTGTAGTCAAAAGGGTATTTTCAGGAGGTGCCATGATGCTTACTACTATGGATGGTGAAGATTTCCCACAGCCCGTAAACGCAAACATAGTTAAAAAATACTACGCATAAAAAGAGACCCGCTAAGTTGACTGGCCTAGGCAAAAATAAGGGCATCCCGGCGAACCAAAAAGGGTTCGGGCAAAAATTAGGGATATATATAAAAAAATTGTACACCCGGCAAGTCAAAAAGCCGAAAGGGAGGCTTGGGCAAAAAAGGGTATCCCGGTGGATTGAAAACCTGAAAAGGCAATCCAGGCAAAACTTAGGGATTAAAGCGTATGACTATGTCTCGTTGGATCACTCATGCAACCTCAACCAGTTGTGCTACCTGAATCAAGTTCAAACAGATAAAGATCAATCCAATCATTTCTATCTTGACAGAAAAGAATGAGATACTTGAAGATAATGGAAATAGTAGAATTGGAACTCAATAGGATTATTTTTCACATAGCTGCTTTTCTTTGTTTTTGTAAAACTTTTACGACGAATTACACTTACTAGCATTTCTGTCTCCTTGTACAAACTTGCCTGTTTATAGGCTATTCTCTAAATAAATAAAGTCTCGTCTTTGAATTCAAGTTTACTTTTCCCTTGTTTACTTAAGCGAAAACGTCCATTTGTTATATTTGAATGTGTGTATGCTTTTGAATATGATTGATGTTTACTAGAAATGCATAAAATGAAGTAATAGCATTTACAAAGGACGAACGAGGGTAGGAATTTAACGAATCTTCGCCTCCTCATCCCCACCAAGTAAGGTTTGATACTCCAAGATAAGTCACTCAGGGGATGTCCATCTCTTTTATCCTCAGTCATGATATCCAGGAACTTATTCCTTCAATAAGAATTACGACGAACAAAGACGGGAGGTTCTAAGTACCATATTATTAAACAAGACGGGAACGAAGTCCTCATGTTCCTCAGCAACGAACCGGGATTTATTTTCCCCAGCCAGCAATTGTTATACAGAGATACCCAAACACTTCAGGCTACATGATTCATACATACATCATTTACATTATATCATGGCATACGCATCTATAACCCATATGACATTTTTACTTAAGAGCATCATGCTATACATGCATACATCAAATAATCTTGCGTAAACTAACTTTTTCTTTTCAGGATAGTTGCAGGCAGATAAACACTATCAAACAATTCAGAGATAATCGCTACGAAGATTAATTTCCAGAAGAGATACTCGATACGAAGATTTATTTCTAATGGTCTATGCAACAGTTTATCTATGGGATGGTACATAAATGATCGATACGGAGATCTTGTACTTAGCCCAAGATATTACCAAAAGCAATTCAGAAAATATCGCCACGAAGATTTGATTCTGATGCTTAAATTAAAGTATGTTCCTAAAGATGGTTCAGAGCTGATCTATACGAAGATCTAAGTACTTACACCTAATGAAGGATATTCTTTTTCCCCAGAGATAATGCAGAGAC
The DNA here is from genome assembly GCA_963966055.1 of Lathyrus aphaca. Classification (NCBI taxonomy): domain Eukaryota; kingdom Viridiplantae; phylum Streptophyta; class Magnoliopsida; order Fabales; family Fabaceae; genus Lathyrus; species Lathyrus aphaca. The sequence goes on from OZ014524.1 coordinate 185,920,759, forward strand.
GATCTATACGAAGATCTAGTGCTGGAATTCAACTCAAACCATATTACAGGAATGATTCAGAGACGGCCTATACGAAGATCTAGTACTGATATCTAGTGACAACCTTTTGATATTATCACCTCCTGATATTATGGATGGCAATATGAGCCCATCTCCATCTCTTATGAGTGACATCTTTAAGCCCATTCAAGCATATACAACCAATCAACAATGTTACTTTACATACCGGCGAGTTCAAATTTTTGGGCTTTTGTATTCAATCCCCTTCAACCTTCCAAGTCACGAATGGCACACAGACCAATCTAACTCATCAGGTTTCAGAAAATTGAACAGGGGCAGCTGTTGCACCCCAAAATTTGCCCTCGCCTAGACAAGAAAATGTGTTCCAAGGTGTCCCAAGAGGTTCACAAGGTTCACAAGGTTCACAAGGTGTCCCAAGAGGTTCACAAGGTTCACAATTAGTCAGAAAGTTTGACAATTCCCTCAGACAAAGCATCCTCCTCAACAATGCACCCTAAACTAGGGTTTTGAATTTCATCAGGCTAAATGGACTTTCAAGGCTTCAAGTGAGATTCATAACATCCCACATGTCTTCAAGAATCCCTATGTCATGTTTCAAGGCTTTCCCAAAAAGTTTGCTCAATCAGATGATCAGATATGCAAAAATCAATCAAAGTGGTTAAAAAGTCAAACTGAGGTCAACTGTGGTCAAACCAAAGTCAAACTTCATGATTTTTTTGCCAACATCAAGTTTATGAATTAAAATTCATCATTTTATCAAGGGTTGATCATGATTCATCAAGGAGATTTCAGATTATCAAGAATCAGGAGTTTCTAAATTAGGGTTTTCACAGGAAAAGTTAACTGAACTTTGACCAGCCATAACTTTCACATGCTTCATCAAAAATTTCCCATCCAAATATCATTTTAAAGGAAATTGAATTCTCTACAACTTTGTGTCTCACAAGCCAAGCCTAAAAATGCTTCATTTGGAAGGTATGAGCTAAAACATTATAGGTCATTTCAAAAGTCAACAAAAAGTCAACATCTTCCAAAGGGCATAATTTGAAAATGGTAAAGGATATGGACATGAGACTAAAAATGTTTGTTAGAGGACTCTCTAATATTTCTAAAAAGTCCAAGAACACCTTCATAGCCTTAAAATTGAGGGAGTTGTGCCTTGTCAATGTTGGGAAATTTTTTAGGGGTATATGAAGCAAATGAGGTCTCAAATCCAAATATTTCCAAATGGGCCTACCAAATTCCAACCCATTCTCAAAGGTGACATAATACACGACCCAATGCCAATTATTTCTGATTTTTTATATTTTTTTTAATATTTATTTGGATTTTATTCATTTAAATTCAAATTAAATCAAAGTAAAATATGAAAAATCAATATTTGGATAGGATTGTGATTCTAGAAGCTCATAAGCATCCTTTAAAACTGATTGATGAGATCCAAAATCGTGCACAACTAAAATAACAAGGATTTATGTGATTTTTTGTGCATTTATGGATGATTGTTTCTTCACAATTAAGTAACAGAAATCCATACATACAAGCCCAAATTTCTGACCTATTTTAATTCACCTATAAGTATAGAACAATTCCAAAGCATGAACACATTTTTTGGTAGGTCAAAAGGACAAGGATTAAGCTCAAAAAATACCAAAAAAAAAGGCATTCGGTTTGGTACTTAGAGGCAATTTTAGAGAAAAATAAAGGTGGCATTAGACTCCTTGAAGATCACTGATCATAAACCAACCTTCATAAGCATCAAAATCATCCCAAAATATCATAACTGAATTGTTCATATCCATGTCTTTTTCTTTTTTCGATTTCATACATATGGTTGATTTAAAACATATCTAATGTTTGATATGTGTTTAGAAGGTAACAAGGATTGTTTATGGGCAATAAATTTGGAGAATCATGGCCGTATAGGGATGAGACCATAAATTAGGGTTCTTGGAAATTCTGTTTGGGGACGTGCAATTTAAATTATTTCCGGCAAAATTAATGACTTAATCGTGTTTAGAAACTTCATATTAACTGATTTGAAGCATTAAAATGAATTTATCCGTGTTATTTGCAATATTTGAATGAGCAGGTGTTATAGCGACGACAAAAATTCGTCACTAGAGCCTTTAGTGACGAAAGTCCGTAGGTAAAAGTCTGAATGGACGGCTAGAGGAAGAAGACGAAGCTTGACGCGTTTTTTTTTTGAAAATTTAAATTTTGTTTTATTATATATTTTTTGTTGCAGGATGATTGATACCAACACGCACGCAGCTCAGTTGGTGATGATATGCGCGTATGAATCAGCAAACCTGGGTTCGATCCCTAGGTTTCCATATTTTTATTATTTCATTCTTTTTCTTACAGGTTTAATATATATATATTGCATTATGGATATTAAATCAACACAAGCGCACGCTTGTCCCAGTGGAAGGGGCGTGAGGATATTGTTGCTAAGGGCACAGGTTCAACACCCGCCTCCAACATTCTTTTAAAAAACCTGGTTCTTTTCCTTGTTTTGTTCATTTTTTCTTTATTATTTTGTTTTTTTTTCAAATTAATTAACAATTAACCCTAATTAACCTAAATTAATCTAATCCTTTTCAACTAATATTCTTCTTCAAATAAATTCATAATTTTTTATTTTCTTTTATATATTTAGTTTATTAGATTTTCTTTTAAAAATTAACTAGTTAATTAAATTAATTAAATTTAGATTAATTCCTTTTTTTTTTAAAAACCCTAATTTTCTTAACAATCCTGATTTTTCTAAGAAACCCTAATCTAATCCTGATTTTTTCTTTAAACCCTAATTTTTTATAAAAATAATTTTTTCTCGATTTTCAATTAATTTACCTGATTTATTTTTATTGTATGGATTTATTTCTCGTTTGATTTTGTAATTGCTTCTACCTTGTAATAATTTAGATTTATTTTCTATTTTTTTTTATTTTCCCTCTAAAAAATGTATCCCTCTCCCATGATGTAATAGCATAGATTTATTTTCGTATTTTAAGTATGCTATTTAATTTTTATGGTTAGTAAATAAGGAGTAAAAAACCTAATTGTAATTAAATAAATTTAGAAAATTAATTAAAAAGATTAAATACTTGAACATAATCACTCACACACGTAAGTCGATCTAAGATCGCCGTCTTCACTTCCTAGGGTTACCTCTTCGTTGCCTTATTCAAATGGTCAAGTGGGGTGTCTTAAGCAAAATTCATACAAGTATAATATCATCTTGTCCCTCCCCACATTTAAAGGATCAAGTCCCTTCGATGTTGCCTACAGTGTTGCCTAAATGGATCCTGTCCCTCCAAGTTAAAAGATGATTGTCCCTCCCATATGGCTAAAGACACCCTACAGTTGCCTATACATATTGACCCTACATATGTCCCTTAACTAACATCCAAGGTAATGACTACCTACTCCTTAATAGTAGGGATAGTCTTACCCTTTGAAATAACATAAGAGAATAAGAAAGACTTAGTCTAGGGTAGGTACCTTGTAGTTACTTGCTCACACCTTCAAAATTACTTTCACACCTTAGAGTTTCTAAAATATTTTTCAAACTAGGATTTGTATACACCCATATGAGGGTCATTACAAATTACTTAAGAAATATTTTTCTAAACACACTACACTTTCCTTTTCAAACAATTAAAGTGAGCTAAGTAACTAAGAGCCCATGGATAACCATGGATATAAAGGGTGCTAATACCTTCCTTTTATATAACCTAACCCCCCAAACCCAATTCTTTTAAAATAGGTCTTTCCTGTTCTTTTATACCCTTTCCTTATGGATAAAATAAAAGTCGGTGGCGACTCTTTCTATCCGCAACATGACTAAAAGTCAGTTCTCCCACCGTGTTACAGAACTGGCGACTCTGCTGGGGATTTAATAAAAGAGGGTTACCCTTAGGAATTAGATCACTTAAATTGTTTGCCTTGTTTGCTTTATATTATTTGTTGGGCTTTATGTGTGAAAGATCCTAACCCGGATCTAGTGTACCTTAGGTAAATGGCAATAGACCAAGGAAACTGTATGACGTATACCGATATGGTTGATCTGGTGGCCATAGTTAGTGTGACTTCTTGGTTGGTGCTTATGTTCCTTAAGTAAGTTGAGGATAATATGAGGCTGCCATATGTTGTCAATACACTAACTGACTTTTAGAACCCTAGTCATCCCATCTTGGCCTTTAGAAAGTAGTGAGATAGCCGGCTTTGGTGAAGACTGAAGTTGGTTGATACTCGATGCTACACTCATTGAGATCTTAAACTTGGAGGGTTTTGGTTGGCAAGTAAGTTGCCTACTGAACAACCACCCTTGGGAAGGATCAGTGATATTGAGATCCCTTAGAACCCGGTTACTTTTGTAGGACGGGATGAACCAACTAACTTCAGGGGAAGGTACTTACCTTTAAACCTCATGCAAGCCTCTAAACCTAGGGCTATGGTGTGACTTGTTTGTGTGTGCCACATGTTTGTGATTGAGCATAACATCATAGCATCATGACATCATAAGCATAGCATTTTCACTAACAATTTCAAGGACCAAAGGATTTATCTTTGTTCTTTGTTGCAGGTCATGGCTTCTACTCGTCGGAATACTATCCGGATCAACTTTGTAGGGATACCTCCTAAGCTTAAGGAATTAGTCTCTCAAGTATCTGAAAGATCCCAGTTCATCAAGAAGCATGGTCACCTACTTGACTTGGTTACTTCAGGATTTGATGAAGACATGATGAATGTCATGTTTCAGTTCTTTGACCCTAAACATCATTGTTTCATATTCCCCGATTATCAGCTGGTTCCTACAATGGAGGAGTTCTCTAAACTACTGGGTATACCTATCCTTGATCAAAGACTTTTCACAGGATTAGAAAAAGAGCCTAAACCTGAGGTTATTGCTGCAGCTTTACATTTGAAGAAATCAGACATTGTCCTAGAAACGAGAAGCGGAGTTAAGGGTATTCTTGCTAAGGTATTGATAGAGAAAGCTCAAGTATTCTTGAAGGCTATGAGTTATAATGCCCTTGAGGAGATCTTGGCCTTATTCATCTATGACCTAGTGTTGTTCCCTAATCCAAACCAGTTCATAGACGTACACGCCATCAAAATATTTCTAACTCATAATCCAGTGCCTACATTACTTGGAGATATCTTACACTCTCTCCATACCCGTACTACGAAGGCACGAGGAACTCTGATGTGCTGCATACCTCTATTGGCTAGGTGGTTTATTTCTCACCTTCCTCGATCAGTGATGAAGAATGAACAAGGGTTAAGGTGGTCCAAGAGGGTCATGTCACTTTCTCATTCAGACATTCATTGGTGCTCTAGATCCATGGAGAATGTTACTATCATTGACCGTTGTGGGGAGTTCCCTAATGTTCCACTCCTTGGCATAAGAGGGGGCATTACTTAGAACCCTTCTTTAGCTTTACGCCAGTTTGGTTATGCTCGGAGTAATGGTCCTCATGACATGCTTATTCAGGGTATTGTGTTCGACTAAGACAACAATCTGCAAGGTTACCGTCAAAGGTTCATACGAGCTTGGGGTAAAGTGAACAAGGTTGACAACAAGACTCTAGAACCAAAGTACTCCATTCCTATGGAACCTTATCTCAGATGGGTACGAGTACGTGCTCATACTCTTATGATGCCATATCCTGCTATCCTGCCAGTTACCATAGAGCCTGTTGCTGAAGGAGATACTCCTTATATCATCCTTCATCCAGACATGCCCACTGACATGGAAGAGCTGCAGTGGTCCTGGATCCAGTTGAAGGAACAAAGGGATACTTTTGAGACTCATTTCAAAGCTAGTCAAGAAAGAATCCTGGAGCCGATAAGACAACTTCACGAAGAGCGGAATCTCAACACATACCTCCATACAAAGAGGAAACGTCCATGGGAAACTTAAAACCCCATCTTTGTATTTATTTCATTTTATTGTAAGCCCAAGAGGCAAACAAGTTTATTGCTTACTAATAAAAGTTTCATTTCTGGTTGTTTAAACAAATTTAAATCCCGCGGTCCTTGAAAACCTTGCATATACATACCATACATTGCATCACAGGTTACTTATGAACATGTATCTTATCTTCTCGCTGTTTATTACAGCAGAAATGGCTCTCGAACAAACTGTTAAGGATCTCCAGACCCAGAATGCACAATTTCAAGAAATGATCCTTAACTTGTCTAAGGGACAAGATGAGCTGAAGACACTTTTGACTAAGAAAAAGAAAAAGACTAGAAAATCAGTGGGCCTCATCAACCTGGGTAGAAGATTCAGAGGTCCTGTCAAGACAAAAGAAGAGGTTGAGAATCTTGAGTCTAAAAATTCTGAGAGAGAAGGAGGTAGTCTCCATGATATTGTGGAAGATTCTGATTTTGAGGAGAACTATTATCATGATCCTGCTAGTGAGGAGAAGTATAAGATGTTGGTAGACAGAATGAACGCTATGGAACTACAAAAATCTTCTGGGCTTGATTTTGAAGATTTGAGTTTAGTTTCTGGAGTGGTTATACCTATTGGCTTCAAGGTTCCTGCTTTTGTGGTGTATGATGGTGTTTCATGTCCTAAACTGCACTTGAGGTCCTATGTCCGTAGGATTCAACCATATACTGCTGACAAGAAACTGTGGATTCATTTCTTCCAAGAGAGTTTATCTGGAGCTCAATTGGAATGGTATTATCAACTTGAAAGTGTTAATATTCGTGATTGGAATGATCTTGCTGAGGCCTTCTATAGGCAATACCAATATAATGCTGATTTAGCACCAACTCGCATGCAACTCCAAAGCATGTCTATGGGTGCTAAGGAGAGTTTCAAAGAGTATGCCCAGAAATGGAGAGACCTGGCTGGCAGAGTTCAACCTCCTCTGACTGACAGGGAGCTGGTGGATATGTTTATGAGTACATTGAATGGTCCTTTTTATAGAAACCTCATTGGAAGCTCATCATCTGGTTTCACTTAGCTGATAATGACTGGAGAACATGTGGAAAGTGGGATAAGAAGTGGTAAGATACATGTGGGTGACTCTTCATCAAGCATTGCTAAGAAGCCCCCTAGTGGAAAGAAGGAGTCTAATGCTGTGTATGGTCAACATAGTCGTAACAGGAGTCACCAATCTGTGGGAGCAGTTCACATCTCCAATCCTGCCCTTACAGCACCAGATCAACAACAAAACAATCAACAGAAGCCTATAAGACAGTTCACCAGGATCAACATGTCACTGGCCCAATCCTTGCAATACATTTTGAAAGGGGAGCTAATTACTTTAAGGGATCCTCCTCAGAATCCTAATACATCCTCTCCTCCGTACAATCCTAATGCAAGATGTGCATATCATTCTAATAGTCTGGGACATGACACCAACAACTGCTGGGTGTTGAAAAACAAGATTCAAGACATGATCGAAGATGGGGAAATTGAATTTGACCCTCCTGGGACCCCAAATGTGATCACTGCTCCTATGCCCAATCATGAGAAGACTGCTAATGCTGTTGATGTAAGTTCTTATGTTTCCTCAGTAACAGATTTGACTACTCCTCTATCCATTATCAAGAAGAAGCTGGTGCAGACTGGGTTCTTTCCAGGTTGCAAGGAAGACTATTTTTACTGTGCCTATAAACCTGATAGTTGTTGGAAGTTGAAGGAAGGTATTCAACGCCTCATGGACAATAACACTATATTGTTTGAAAGGACCCCTTTTGTGGAAAGTATGTGTGAAGATCTGACTCGAAACACGAAGCTTGAAGATGTAGCCATGGTTGATAAAGTACCAGTGAAGATTACCTCCATAGGTCCTGTCAGGATTACATCCAAAGGACCAGTGAAGATTACTTCTGAAGGCCCTGTGAAGACTGTTGCTGAAGCTAGAGTGGCTCCCATGATCATTACCACTACTGGCCCTGTTCCTTATACTTCTGATAAGGCTATATGTAACAGCCTAATTTTATATTTATTTTTATGAAATAAATATTAATAATTTGATGGCATATTTGGATAAATTGGAGAGAAATGTTTTATGAGAATAATAATAATATAATAATGTATACTATTATAATATCGTTATTATTTAAATAAAATAAAATAAAAAGGGTTAGTTAGAGGTTTAAGGGGCAAAGGTGGAATTATTTTTTTATGTAAGTGGAATAAGGGATTCAATTTTCATTCATCGTGTTTTTGACGAAGAACAGTGAGGTCTGGAGAAAGAGGAGAAGAAAGGCAAGGTCAAGGATCGTAGATCATCAAGACCAAGATTTCGAAGAACTCATCTCTATTTCGAGGTAAGGGGGGAGAATGGGTTTTATAATTGGTGAATTAACACAATAAGGGTAATTGGGAGATCCTTCCTCCCTTAGGGTTCATATATGTGAAGATTTGGAATTGATGAAATTGTGATATGTATGTGATAGATTATGAATCCTTGAATTGTGTTTATAATTTGATGATGATTATTATGAGAATCATTTGTTATGAGTGTGTGGTGGTATAAAGTATTGAAATTTGACTTTTAGGGATGCTAATATCAAGTTAAAATGAACTGGCTTTGGTTTGGAGTGAGAGGGGAAAGAAAAGGAAGATTTTTGGAAAAAGTTGGAGAATTCACGTAGCCACCTGACACGGGCCGTGTCACAGGACACGGGTGGCCGTGTCGTAGGACACGGGTGGCCGTGTCAGTCCACTGGAAGAGGATGAGGGGAAGAATTTTGGAGATTGGGCATCAGTGAGTGTGACACGGGCCGTGTCACACGACACGGGCACCCGTGTCAGCCCCCTGGTCTTGGTTGATTTTATTGTTTGAGAGGGGCGTGTTCAGAGCACCTGACACGGGTGGCTGTGTCAGGCCGTTGTATCTTGGAATTTTGTGAAATTTTGATATGTTTTACCATCCATTCTTTTAGTATAAGTTCCTAAGAGTATTCTAAGACGATAACTTGAGGTTTAGTGCTAATTATAGGACTTGATAACCAAACATTAATGAATGTAATAGTGAGGATTATATAAGTAGCATAAGTTTGTTAGTAATGTAATGAATTATTGAATTATGAGATTATGGAATATGCTTAACATGAATGATATAATGATGTGATTAATACTGGTGGGATCATGTGGATCGTGAATGCATGAATGTTTTCATGCGTAATTGTATTATGGTGTATGTGTTTGAGTCTACATATGCATACACATTTGGTGGAATGATCATGTCTCGGTGGAGCGTAAGTGATCATTCGGATTCATTGCGAATCGTTGGTGCAGGGATGATCGTGTCTCGGTGGAGCATAAGCGATACATCCGGGTTCGAATTAATGAACCATTGTTGAAAGTCGGTACCACATTGTTGCATTGTGTCTGTGAGTCACATTGCATCTGTTTGTTGGATTGATTGTGTTAATTGATGTGTATGGATTTATGATTATCCTTTGAGGTGTTATTTGCACCGCTATGTTATGAAACTATTTCTCACCCCTTTTGTTGTTTTGTTGCGTCTGTGCTTCTTCGGAAGTACAAATAATTCAGGTACTTGAGGAATGCTTGATGTTGATGTCAGTGTCCTAGGAGCTCTAATATGTAATGGGAACGGGGATTTTTATCACATTTCTTTTGATTTTTAGCAAACTTCCTTATGATTAAGTATTGAGTTAATAAACCGTAGTTTGATTGAACTGTAATGTCTTTGGGCGATTTGATGTTAAAACAATCATTTCCGCTGCTTGTTTTAGAATGAAGGAAAAGATATTTGGTTGTTGATGTAGCAACTCACTTTAGTTGATTAAACTCTGATTTTATGAAAAGTTTATTTAATTTTGAAATGGGAAAAAATGGGTGTTACAATTGGTATCAGAGCAGGTCGGTCCAACCGGCCAGATTGAGTCAGTCCTTAGAATAGGAGTCGTTGAGAGTCCTAACCTGTATTTGTTGTTGTATCAGAATGGCTGGAAGGAATGATGCTGCTCTTGCTGCGGCTTTGCAAGCCATGGCGCAGACTGTTGAGAACGTCGTTCAGGTTGTTCAGGGGGGAGGTAATGCTCAGTCTCGTGCATTGGATCAGTTCAAGAGTAACAGGCCGCCTAAGTTTGAAGGTGGAATTCTAGATCCAGAGGCTGCGCAGAAATGGTTGAAGGTTGTGGAGAAGATTTTTAGAACAATGGGATGCTCTGATGATCAGAAGGTGAGGTTTGGTACTCATATGCTGGAAGGCGAAGCTGAGGTCTGGTGGGACAACAGTCACCAACGGTTAGAAGCTGCGGATATTGCAATCACCTGGGCGGTATTTCGCAGAGAATTTTTGGAGAAGTACTTCCCAGAAGATGTCCGTAGTGCTAAGGAAGTGGAGTTCTTGGAACTCAATCAAGGTAATATGACGGTGGTGGAGTATGATGCCAAGTTTGAGGAATTGGTGCAATATTGTGCACACTATAATACTGAAGAGGCTATGACTTCCAAATGCCTGAAGTATGAGAATGGACTGCGTCCTGAAATTAAGTTGGGTATTGCTTGCCAGAAGATCAGGAACTATCCAGAATTGGTAAGCAGAAGTCGGATTTATGATAATGACAACAGGGCTCGAATTGCACACTATAAGGCGGTGAATGAAAAGAAAGGAAAGCAGAGATTTGGTGGTACTCCTTATAGTGCTCCAGCTGACAAAGGAAAGCAAAAGGCTAATGCTGAGAAGAAGCCAAGTGGGGGAGGAGGTACTCCCGGCGTGCTCAAATGTTATAGATGCCACGGTACGGGTCATCGTGCCAATGATTGTCCTAATGAAGAGAAGAAATGCTTCAAGTGTGGGAAGCCGGGTCACCTAGCGGCTAATTGTAAGGTGAATGCTCCTACTTGCTATAATTGTGGAGAGCAGGGCCATATCAGCACCAATTGCCAGAAACCCAAGAAGCAGCAATCCGGTGGAAAAGTGTTTGCATTAGTGGGAACTCAACCTACTGGTGAAGACCGATTGGTCAAAGGTACTTGCTATATCTATAATACTCCTTTATTTGTGATTATTGATACGGGTGAAACACACTCGTTTATTTCCTTGGAATGTGTGAAAAGGATAGGATTGGAGCCTTCTCAATTGAGCCGAGGGATGGTAATTGATACTCCCTCTATAGGTTCCGTGACTACTACCTTAGTATGTCGTGATTGTGTTTTGACAATATCTGATAAAAAGTTTAGAGTGGATCTTATATGCCTGCCACTCAGTAATCTTGATGTGATTTTGGGTATGAACTGGTTGGAGTCCAACCGAGTTTATATCGATTGCTTTAGGAAAATATTGTTATTTCTAGCTCCCGAGGAAGAAAGTTTGGCCAGTTCAGTTTCGGCTAAAGAACTGAGAACCCTGTTGGAAGACGAAGCAAAGATCTTTGCTGTGTTTGATTCGTTATCGGTCGAAGAGAAAGTTGCTGTTGAGGAGCTGCCAGTGGTGAATGAATTTCTTGAAGTATTCCCAAGTGATATTTCAGAAATGCCTTCGACGCGTGAGGTGGAGTTTACTATTGATTTGATTCCTGGTACTAAGCCTATTTCTATGGCACCGTATAGGATGTCTGCTGCTGAGTTAGCTGAATTGAAATCGCAGATTGGTGATTTGCTTGACAAGAAGTTCATTCGACCCAGTGTATCACCGTGGGGTGCACCAGTGTTATTGGTCAAGAAGAAGGATGGTAGTATGCGTCTGTGTATTGACTACCGACAACTGAATAAAGTTACAATTAATAATAAGTATCCACTCCCAAGGATTGATGACTTGATGGGTCAACTTGTGGGAGCTTGTGTTTTTAGTAAAATTGACTTGAGGTCGGGATATCATCAAATAAGAGTGAAGGAGGGAGATATCCAGAAGACGGCATTTAGAACTCGATACGGCCATTACGAATATGCTGTGATGCCTTTCGGAGTGTCTAACGCGCCAGGAGTGTTCATGGAGTATATGAACCGAATATTTCATTCTTATTTGGATCAGTTTATCGTAGTATTTATTGATGATATACTAATATATTCGAAGTCTGAAGAAGACCATGCGAAACATTTGAGAATTGCATTGCAGATACTGAAGGATAATAAATTATTTGCCAAGTTCTCCAAATGTGAATTTTGGTTGAAGTCGGTAAGATTTTTGGGACATGTGATATCTGGTGATGGTATAGCAGTGGACCCTTCTAAGGTCAGTGCTGTGCTTGATTGGGAGCCTCCGAAGACGGTAACGGAAATTAGAAGTTTTCTTGGCCTAGCTGGTTATTACCGAAGGTTCATTGAAAGATTTTCTAGTTTGGCGTTACCTTTGACTCAAATGACCCGGAAGAATCAAGCTTTTATTTGGGATGCAACTTGTGAGAGAAGTTTTGAGGAATTAAAGAAGAAGCTAACTTCGGCACCAGTACTAGTTTTGCCGGACCCGAGTGAAGCTTTTGTTGTTTATTGCGACGCGTCTAAAATGGGTTTAGGTGGTGTGCTAATGCAGGTGGGTAAAGTTGTAGCTTATGCTTCGAGGAAATTGAAGGTACATGAGAGGAATTATCCTACTCATGATTTGGAATTGGCTGCAGTGGTATTTGTGTTGAAAATTTGGAGGCATTATTTGTATGGTTCGCAGTTTGAAGTTTTTAGCGATCATAAGAATTTAAAGTACTTGTTTGATCAAAAAGAGCTTAATATGAGACAAAGAAGATGGTTAGAGTTTTTGAAGGATTATAATTTTAATCTGAATTACCACCAGGGAAAAGCGAATGTGGTAGCAGATGCGTTGAGCCGGAAGACAATTCATATGTCGGCTATGATGGTGAAGGAAATGGATTTAATTGAGCAATTTAGAGACTTGCGTATGGTATGTGAAATAACGTCGGAAAGTGTTAAGCTGGGTATGTTGAGAATTCATAATGAATTTCTGGATGTGATAAGGGAAAATCAAAGACAAGATGTAAAATTGGTAGATTTGATGCCAAATGAAGGAAATGACCAAGGAGGCGATTATGTTTTGAATAATGATGGTGTTTTGAGATTCAGAGGTAGAATTTGCGTACCTGACAACGTTGAATTAAAGTAAGTAATTTTGGAAGAAAGTCATAGAAGTAGCTTGAGTATCCATCCAGGAGCTACAAAGATGTACCATGATTTGAAGAAATTGTTTTGGTGGCATGGTATGAAGAGGGATATCGCACAATTTGTTTATGCTTGCTTGGTGTGTCAGAAATCTAAGGTGGAACACCAGAAGCCTTCGGGGATGATGCAACTGTTAGAGATTCCGGAATGGAAATGGGACATCATTGCTATGGATTTTGTGACAGGTTTACCGAATACGGTGAGAGGCTTTGATTCTATTTGGGTTATTGTAGATCGGTTGACTAAGTCGGCACATCTTATTCCAATTAACATCAGTTTTCTGTTAACTAAATTGGCAGAGATTTATATACGAATTGTGGTGAAATTGCATGGGGTACCGTCGAGTATAGTATCAGATAGAGATCCGCGGTTTACTTTAGAATTTTGGAAGAGTTTGCATGAGGCTTTGGGTTCTAGGTTGAAATTGAGTTCAGCTTACCACCCACAGACGGATGGGCAATCGGAGAGGACTATTCAGTCACTGGAAGATTTATTGAGAACTTGTGTGTTAGAAAAAGGAGGTGCGTGGGATACTCATTTGCCACTAATTGAATTCACTTATAATAACAGTTATCATTCAAGCATTGGAATGGCACCGTTTGAAGCTCTTTATGGTAGGAGATGTAGAAAACCTCTATGTTGGTATGAGACAGGTGAAAATGTTATGCTTGGACCAGAGATTATCCAGTAGACTACTGAGACTATCAAGATGATTAAAGAGAAAATGAAAGCATCTCAGAGTCGACAGAAAAGTTAGCATGATAACCGGAGAAAAGACTTGGAGTTCAGTGAGGGTGACCATGTGTTTTTGAGAGTCAACCCGATGACTGGTGTTGGTCGTGCTTTGAAATCCAAGAAGTTGGATCCTAAGTTTATCGGACCTTATCAGATTATGCAGAGAGTAGGTAAGGTTGCTTACAGAGTGGCATTGCTGCCAGAACTTTCGAATTTGCACGAAGTGTTTCATGTGTCGCAACTCAGGAAGTATGTATCTGATCCGTCACATGTCATCTAGAGGGATGAAGTACAAGTTCGTGATAACCTCACAGTGGAGGCCTTACCTTTGAGAATTGAGGATCGTAAGATGAAGCAGCTAAGAGGCAAAGAAATACCTCTTGTGAGAGTGGCTTAGAGAGGAACTGCTGATGGAAGTGTTACCTGGGAACTGGAGAGCAAGATGCGGGAATCATATCCAGAGTTATTCCATTCAGGTACATTTTCGAGGACGAAAATAATTAAGTGGGGGAGAGTTGTAATGCCCTAATTTTATATTTATTTTTATGAAATAAATATTAATAATTTGATGGCATATTTGGATAAATTGGAGAGAAATGTTTTATGAGAATAATAATAATATAATAATGTATACTATTATAATATCGTTATTATTTAAATAAAATAAAATAAAAAGGGTTAGTTAGAGGTTTAAGGGGCAAAGGTGGAATTATTTTTTTATGTAAGTGGAATAAGGGATTCAATTTTCATTCATCGTGTTTTTGACGAAGAACAGTGAGGTCTGGAGAAAGAGGAGAAGAAAGGCAAGGTCAAGGATCGTAGATCATCAAGACCAAGATTTCGAAGAACTCATCTCTATTTCGAGGTAAGGGGGGAGAATGGGTTTTATAATTGGTGAATTAACACAATAAGGGTAATTGGGAGATCCTTCCTCCCTTAGGGTTCATATATGTGAAGATTTGGAATTGATGAAATTGTGATATGTATGTGATAGATTATGAATCCTTGAATTGTGTTTATAATTTGATGATGATTATTATGAGAATCATTTGTTATGAGTGTGTGGTGGTATAAAGTATTGAAATTTGACTTTTAGGGATGCTAATATCAAGTTAAAATGAACTGGCTTTGGTTTGGAGTGAGAGGGGAAAGAAAAGGAAGATTTTTGGAAAAAGTTGGAGAATTCACGTAGCCACCTGACACGGGCCGTGTCACAGGACACGGGTGGCCGTGTCGTAGGACACGGGTGGCCGTGTCAGTCCACTGGAAGAGGATGAGGGGAAGAATTTTGGAGATTGGGCATCAGTGAGTGTGACACGGGCCGTGTCACACGACACGGGCACCCGTGTCAGCCCCCTGGTCTTGGTTGATTTTATTGTTTGAGAGGGGCGTGTTCAGAGCACCTGACATAGACCGTGTTAGGGGACACGGGTGGCCGTGTCAGGCCCCTGTATCTTGGAATTTTGTGAAAATTTGATATGTTTTATCATCCATTCTTTTAGTATAAGTTCCTAAGAGTATTCTAAGACGATAACTTGAGGTTTAGTGCTAATTATAGGACTTGATAACCAAACTTTAATGAATGTAATAGTGAGGATTATATAAGTAGCATAAGTTTGTTAGTAATGTAATGAATTATTGAATTATGAGATTATGGAATATGCTTAACATGAATGATATAATGACGTGATTAATACTGGTGGGATCATGTGGATCGTGAAGGCATGAATGTTTTCATGCGTAATTGTATTATGGTGTATGTGTTTGAGTCTGCATATGCATACACATTTGGTGGAATGATCATGTCTCGGTGGAGCGTAAGTGATCATTCGGATTCATTGCGAATCGTTGGTGCAGGGATGATCGTGTCTCAGTGGAGCGTAAGCGATACATCCGGGTTTGAATTAATGAACCATTGTTGAAAGTCGGTACCGCATTGTTGCATTGTGTCTGTGAGTCACATTGCATCTGTTTGTTGGATTGATTGTGTTAATTGATGTGTATGGATTTATGATTATCCTTTGAGGTGTTATTTGCACCGCTATGTTATGAAACCATTTCTCACCCTTTTTGTTGTTTTGTTGCGTCTGTGCTTCTTCGGAAGTACAAATAATTCAGGTACTTGAGGAATGCTTGATGTTGATGTCAGTGTCCTAAGAGCTCTGATATGTAACGGGAACGGGGATTTTTACACATTTCTTTTGATTTTTAGCAAACTTCCTTATGATTAAGTATTGAGTTAATAAACCGTACTTTGATTGAACTGTAATGTCTTTGGGCAATTTAATGTTAAAACAATCATTTCCGCTGCTTGTTTTAGAATAAATGAAAAGATATTTGGTTGTTGATGTAGCAACTCACTTTAGTTGATTAAACTCTGATTTTATGAAAAGGTTATTTAATTTTGAAATGGGAAAAAGTGGGTGTTACACTATACCTTGGAATTATGGTTCTGATGTGTATATCCATGGTATCAAGCAAGAGCCTCTGGCTGACCGTCCTACTGCCAACCACAATCTTGATGTTGACAATATTGCTGGATCTAGTAAGATCACCAGAAGTGGAAGAATCTTCTCCCCTCAAGACACCTCTAAAAGTACAGTTACTCCAGCTCATACCTCTAATTATGGGCCAAGTACTGATGCCCGAGGCAAAGGTCCTGTGATTGAACCTATGCAAGCTGAGGCACCAACTGTTGAAAATCTTTCTAAACAGATGGAAGAAGTACTGAAGATCATTCGCAAGAGTGATTATGATATTGTTGACCAGTTGGGGCATACTCCCTCAAAAATCTCCATGTTATCTTTGCTGCTGTGTTCTGAGGCCCATGCTAAAGCATTAATCAAGTTCTTAAAGGCTGCTCATGTTCTGTGGATTAGTTTGAGAATTGTGTTGCACATCTGACTAGTGATAATGGTCTGGGCTTTTCTGATGTTGATTTAACTCCTGCCAAGAGAAACCATAACAGAGCTCTGCATATCTCCATTGAATGTAGGGGCACTACTTTGTCTCATGTACTGGTGGACAATGGTTCTTCATTAAATGTGCTCCCTAAAGAGGTTCTGGACAAGCTCAGTCCTGAAGATGTTGTGTTAAGGCCAAGTAATGTGGTGGTAAGGGCCTTTGATGGTTCAAGAAGAATGGTACATGGAGAAGTAGACCTCCCAATCAAAGTAGGCTCTAAAGTCTTCAACTCTACTTTCTATGTGATGGATATTCGTCCTCCGTATTCTTGTTTGCTTGGGCGCCCCTGGATCACTAGGGCAGGTGCTGTGACTTCCACCTTGCATCAGAAGTTGAAATATCTAGTGAAAAACAAAATTGTCACTGTCTATGGTGAAGAAGAGTACATGGTTAGCCATGTGAATACTTTCAAATATGTAGAAATGGAGGGTGAATTGGTTGAAACTCCATGTCAAACATTTGAAGTTGTTTCTTGCTCTGCTCTTGTTCCTCAGTCTGTCCCTGCTTCTGAAAGAGCTCCTGTGGTTACTAGAATACCTCCTGCAATGGCCTCCCTCAAAGATGCTAAGGCTGTGGTTGGAAATGGTGGTTGTGCTATTTGGGGTCAGCTTCCCAACATCCCTTACAAGTATGACAAGTTTGGTTTGGGTTTCACTGCAGAATCTCAGAGGGCTGTTCGTATCACTAATAAAGGGGTCATAAGAGATCAAATCAATATTGTGGGTGACCATGATGAAGACTACAACCTGGATGATTGAATCTTTCCTACCATGGGTGATGGGCTCAACAATTGGAAGACTGAAGACGTTATTCCTATCTCCTTTAGCCAGGAGTAAATACTATTACTGTGTTTTGTTTTAAGTTTGTAATTTTGAACAATAAAACCTTTTTAAGCCTTGTGTCTTACCCGGGGCACAATGGTATGCTTGTTTCGGGATGTCATTTCATTTGCATACTTCATTCAATAAAATCAATGGACGTTTCGTTTTCGTAAATATTGTGCTCCTTGTCTTTCTTTTATTATTATTTCTATTTTATCAGCTATGTGTTCTTACACACACCCACATCACTAAAATGCAGATCTTCATCCACTCTGGATCCTGTTGATAACAGTTCCACTATTGCCAATTATAATTTCGAGAATCCGATCTATCAAGCTGAAGATGGGAAGGAGGAAGATTGTGAGGTACCTGTAGAGCTTGCTAGGTTGTTGCAACAAGAAGAAAAAGCTATATAGCCACATGAAGAGCCAATCGAAGTCGTGAATCTGGGAACTAAAGAAAACAAGAAAGAGGTCAAGATAGGGGCTGAACTAGAAGATGGTGTTAAGAACAGACTAATCCAGATGTTACGTGACTATGTGGAGATCTTTGCTTGGTCATATGAAGATATGCCAGGGTTAGATACTGACATTGTGGTTCACCGTCTACTGGTAAAAGAAGACTGTCATCCAAAGAAGCAAAAGGTTCGTCACATGCGTCCTGAAATGTCAG
This sequence comes from Lathyrus aphaca, assembly GCA_963966055.1. Taxonomy (NCBI): domain Eukaryota; kingdom Viridiplantae; phylum Streptophyta; class Magnoliopsida; order Fabales; family Fabaceae; genus Lathyrus; species Lathyrus aphaca. The sequence goes on from OZ014524.1 coordinate 185,939,092, forward strand.
AAAAGATTAAAGCAGAGGTGATGAAACAATTTGATGCAGGGTTCTTAGCTGTGACTTTTTATCCTCAATGGGTTGCAAACGTGGTACCGGTATCTAAGAAGGATGTTAAGGTACGCATGTATGTGGATTACAGGGATTTGAATAAGGCTAGTCCTAAAGATAACTTTCCACTTCCACATATTGATGTTTTGGTAGACAACACTGCTCAGCATAAGGTATTCTCTTTCATGGATGGTTTCTCTGGTTATAATCAGATTAAGATGGCACCAGAAGATATGAAGAAGACTACATTTGTTACACAATGGGGCACTTTTTGTTATAAGGTGATGCCATTTGGTTTAAAGAACACTGGGGCAACATATCAGCGTGCTATGGTGGCTTTGTTTCATGATATGATTCACCATGAGATAGAGGTATATGTGGATGATATGATAACCAGGTCCCAGAATGAGGAACAACACCTAGATCATCTGTACAAGTTGTTTGAGAGGTTGAAGAAGTATAAACTGAGATTGAATCCAAACAAGTGTACTTTTGGAGTTAGGTCTGGTAAACTCCTTGGTTTCATTGTCAGTGGAAAAGGTATTGAAGTGGATCTTGCAAAGGTAAAAGCTATACAAGAGATGCCTACTCTCTGTACTGAGAAGGAAGTTAGAGGTTTCTTGGGACGAATGAATTACATTGCAAGATTTATTTTCCAGTTAACTGCTACCTGTGATCCAATCTTCAAGTTGTTGAAGAAAGATCAGGTAATGGAATGGAATGACGAGTGCTAGGTAGCTTTTGATGAAATCAAGAGATACCTCCAAGAACCTCCAATTTTGATGCCACCAGTTGATGGAAGACCCTTGATTATGTACATAACAATATTAGACAACTCAATGGGGTGTGTGTTGGGATAACATGACGAGTCTGGTCGAAAAGAGCAGGCAATATACTACCTTAGCAAAATGTTTACCGACTGTGAAACAAGATACTCACTACTCGAGAAAACTTGCTGCACTTTGGCATGGGCTGCTCGCTGACTAAGACAATATATGTTGAATTATAATACCTTGTTGATTTCAAAGATGGATCCAATCAAGTACGTATTCGAGAAACCTGCTCTCTCCGGACGAATAGCGAGATGGCAAATGATTTTAACAGAATATGATATACAGTACACCACTCAGAAGGCCATTAAGGGCAGCGTGTTAGCTGATCATTTAGCTCATCAGGCAGTGGATGATTATCAGTCTATGAATTTTGAGTTCCCGGATGAAGACATTATGATTGTTACTAAAGAACCTAAACAATATGACGGACCTGAACAGGGATCCCGATGGACTATGGTTTTTGATGGAGCTTCTAATGCGCTTGGTAATGGTGTTGGTGTTGTGATCATTTCCCCGGAAAGTTGTCATACCCCAATTACTACTAGACTTTGTTTCTATTGTACCAATAACATGGCTGAATATGAAGCATGTATCATGGGTATCAAAGCTGCCATTGAGATGAAGATTCAGTTTCTGGACGTATATAGAGATTCAACCCTGGTAGTTAGTCAGATTAAAGGAGATTGGGATACCAAGCACCCAAATCTCATTCATTACAAAGATCATGTGTTGTCTTTGATCCCATATTTTGAAGAGATTACCTTTGGACATATTCCACGAGAAAAGAATCAGTTGGCAGACGCATTAGCCACCATGGCATCTATGTTTGAGATTAGTTGGGATGATGAAGCTCCCAGAATCACTATTGATAGATTTGAGAAGCCTGCATATTGTAATGAGATTGATACTGAAGGAGTAGAGGGAAAGCCTTGGTTCTATGAGGTGAAGAGGTATCTTGAAGCTCAGGAGTTCCCTGAAGGGGCATCTGTCAATGATAAGAAGTTTCTGAGGAGGTTTTCTGCTAAATTCTTCTTGAGTAATGGAATTTTGTACAAGCGCAATCATGATTCGACTTTGCTTCGTTGTGTGGATAAGAAGGAAGCAACAGAGATTATGGAAGACATGCATGATGGGATCTTTGGCACTCATTCTAGTGGTCATACCATGGTAAAAAAGATATTGAGAGCAGGTTACTATTGGTCTACCATGGAAGCTGACTGCTATCAACATTCCAAAATATGTCACAAGTGTCAGATTTATGCTGATAAGGTGCATGTACCTCCAGTTTCGTTGAATGTGTTGACTGCTCCTTGGCCTTTTGCCATGTGGGGCATTGATATGATTGGTGAGATCAAGCCTACTGCTTCCAATGGGCATTGTTTCATCCTTGTTGCCATTGATTACTTTACAAAGTGGGTGGAGGCAACCTCATTTGCATCTGTTACTAAGAATGTTGTGGCTCGATTCATTAAGAATAATCTCATATGTAGGTATGGTATCACTGAAAGGATTATCACAGATAATGGCTCTAATTTGAACAACACTATGATTACTGACCTCTGCACGCGTTTCAAGATTAAGCATCACAACTCTTCCCTGTATCGTCCAAAGATGAATGGTGCAGTAGAAGCTGCTAATAAGAACATCAAGAAGATTTTGCAGAAGATGACAACCACGTATAAGGATTGGCATGAGATGTTACCATTTTATCTTCATGGTTATCGTACTACAATACGTACTTCAACAGGGGCAACCCCATTCTCCTTAGTCTATGGTATGGAAGCAGTTCTACCCATTGAGGTTCATATCCCTTCCTTGAGAATCATGAAGGATGCAGGCTTGGATGAAGATGAGTGAATTCAGACTCGACTTGACCAGATAAATTTGATTGATGAGAAAAGGCTGGCAGCTGTTTGTCACGGTCAGATGTACCAGAAACGGATGATCAAAGCTTTTAATAAGAAGGTTAAGCAAAAGGTATATCAAACTGGAGACTTGGTAATCAAGCGTATCCTATTACCACAGGGTGATCCTAGGGACAAGTGGACTCCTACATATGAAGGACCATTTATAGTCAAAAGGGTATTTTCAGGAGGTGCCATGATGCTTACTACTATGGATGGTGAAGATTTCCCACAGCCCGTAAACGCAGACATAGTTAAAAAATACTACGCATAAAAAGAGACCCGATAAGTTGACTGGCCTAGACAAAAATAAGGGCATCCCGGCGAACCAAAAAGGGTTCGGGCAAAAATTAGGGATATATATATAAAACAATTGTACACCCGGCAAGTCGAAAAGCCGAAAGGGAGGCTTGGGCAAAAAAGGGTATCCCGGTGGATTGAAAACCGGAAAAGGCAATCCAGGCAAATGTTAGGGATTAAAGCGTATGACTATGTCTCGTTGGATCACTCATACAACCTCAACCAGTTGTGCTACCTGAATCAAGTTCAAACAGATAAAGATCAATCCAATCATTTCTATCTTGACAGAAAAGAATGAGATACTTGAAGATAATGGCAATAGTAGAATTGGTACTCAATAGGATTATTTTTCACATAGTTGCTTTTCTTTGTTTTTGTAAAACTTTTACGACGAATTACTCTTACTAGGATTTCTGTCACCTTGTACAAACTTGCCTGTTTATAGGCCATTCTCTAAATAAATAAAGTCTCGTCTTTGAATTCAAGTTTACTTTTCCCTTGTTTACTTAAGCGAAAACGTCCATTGGTTATATTTGAATGTGTGTATGCTTTTGAAAATGATTGATGTTTACCAGAAATGCATAAAATGCAGTAATATCATTTACTAAGGACGAACGAGGGTAGGAATTTAACGAATCTTCGCCTCCTCATCCCCACCAAGTAAGGTTTGATACTCCAGGATAAGTCACTCAGGGGATGTCCATCTCTTTTATCCTCAGTCAGGATATTCAGGAAATTATTCCTTTAATAAGAATTACGACGAACGAAGACGGGAGGTTCTAAGTACCATATTGTTAAACAAGACGGGAACGAAGTCCTCATGTTCCTCAACAACGAACCGGGATTTATTTTCCCCAGCCATCAGTTGTTATACAGAGATACCCAGACACTTCAGGCTACATGATTCATACATACATCATTTACATTATATCATGGCATACGCATCCATAACCCATATGACATTTTTACTTAAGAGCATCATGCTATACATGCATACATCAAATAATCTTGCATAAACTAACTTTTTCTTTTCAGGATAGTTGCAAGCAGATAAACACTATCAAACAATTCAGAGATAATCGCTACGAAGATTAATTTCTGATGATCAATACAAGTTGTCCTTGAGATGACACATAAATGGTCTAAACGAAGACCTAGTGTTCAGTCCAGGATATTACCAGAAGCAATTTAGGAGTAATCGCCACGAAGATTTAATCCTGATGCTCAAGTTGTCCTTGGAAGGGTACGTAAATGATCTATACGAAGATCTAGTGCTTAATCCAGGATATTTCCAAAGGAGATAATCGTTACAAAGATTTATTTCTGATGGTCAACTATCTTTGGGATAGTGTGTAAATGATCTATACGAAGATCTAGCACTTAATCCAAGAGATTCTTTCAGAAGAAGTTCAGGGATAATCGCCACGAAGATTTAATCCTGATATTCTTTTTTTCCTTGGGAAGGTATGTAAATGGTCTATACGAAGATCTATTACCTAATCCAGGATATTTCCAGAAGAGATACTCGCTACGAAGATTTATTTCTAATGGTCTATGCAACAGTTTATCTATGGGATGGTACATAAATGATCGATACGAAGATCTTGTACTTAGCCCAAGATATTACCAAAAGCAATTCAGAAAAGATCGCCACGAAGATTTGATTCAGATGCTTAAATTAAAGTATGTTCCTAAAGATGGTTCAGAGCCGATCTATACGAAGATCTAAGTACTGACACCTAATGAAGGATATTCTTTTTCCCCAGAGATAATGCAGAGACGATCTATACGAAGATCTAGTGCTGACATTCAACTCAAACCATGTTACAAGAATGATTCAGAGACGGCCTATGCGAAGACCTAGTACTGATATCCAGTGACAACCTTTTGATACTATCACCTCCTGATATTATGGATGGCATCTATGAGCCCATCTCCATCTCTTATGAGTGGCATCTTTAAGCCCATTCAAGCATATACAACCAATCAACAATGTTACTTTACACACCGGCGAGTGCAAATTTTTGGGCTTTTGTGTTCAATCCCCTTCAACTTTCCAAGTCACGAATGGCACACAGGCCAATCTAACTCCTCAGGTTTCAGAAAATTGAACAGGGGCAGCTGTTGCACCCCAAAATTTGCCCTCCCCTAGTCAAGAAAATGTGTTCCAAGGTGTCCCAAGAGGTTCACAAGGTTCACAAGGTGTTCCAAGAGGTTCACAATTAGTCATAAAGTTTGATAATTCCCTCAGACAAAGCATCATCCTCAGCAATGCACCCTAAACTAGGGTTTTGTATTTCATCAGGCTAAATGGACTTTCAAGGCTTCAAGTGAGCTTCATAACATCCCACATGTCTTCAAGAGGAAACGTTAACATCCCACATGTCTTCAAGTGAGTTTCCCAAAAAGTTTGCTCAGTCAGATGATCAGATATGCAAAAATCAGTCAAAGTGGTTAAAAAGTCAAACTGAGGTCAACTGTGGTCAAACCAAAGTCAAACTTCATGATTTTTTTGCCAACATCAAGTTTATAAAGTAAAATTCATCATTTGATCAAGGTTTGATCATGATTCATCAAGGCGATTTCAGATTATAAAGAATCAGGAGTTTCTAAATTAGGGTTTTCATAGGAAACGTTAATTGAACTTTGACCAGTCATAACTTTCACATGCTTCATCAAAAATTTCCCATCCAAATCTCATTTTCAAGGAAATTGAATTCTTTACAACTATGTGTCTCACAAGAAAAGCCTAAAAATGCTTCATTTGGAAGGTATGAGCTAAAACATTATAGGTCATTTCAAAAGTCAACAAAAAGTCAACATCTTCCAAAGGGCATAATTTGAAAATGGTAAAGGATATGGATATGAGACTAAAGAGGGTTGTTAGAGGACTCTCTTATATTTCTAAAAAGTCCAAGAATACCTTCATAGCCTTAAAATTGAAGGAGTTGTGCCTTATCAAAGTTGGGAAATTTTTTAGGGGTATATGAAGCAAATGAGGTCTCAAATCCAAATATTTCCAAATGGGCCTACCAAATTCCAACCCAATCTCAAAGGTGACATCATACATGACCCAATGCCAAGTATTTCTGATTTTTTATAATTTGTTTAATATTTATTTGTATTTTATTCATTTAAATTCAAATTAAATCAAAATAAAATATGAAAAATCAATATTTGGATAGGATTGTGATTCTAGAAGCTCATAAACATCCTTTAAAAGTGATTGATGAGATCCAAAATCGTGCACAACTAAAATAGAAAGGATTTATGTGATTTGTTATGAATTTATGGATGATTGTTTCTTCACAATCAAGTAACAGAAATCCATACATACAAGCCCAAATTTCTGACCTATTTTCATTCACCTATAAGTATAGAACAATTCCAAAGCAAGAGCACGGTTTTTGGCAGGTCAAAAGGACAAGGATTAAGCTCAAAAAATACCAAGAAAAAGAGGCATTTGGTTTGGTACTTAGAGGAAATTTCAGAGAAAAATAAAGGTGGCTTTAGACTCCTTGGAGATCACTGATCATAAACCAACCTTCATAAGCATCAAAATCGTCCCAAAATATCATAACTGAATTGTTCATATCCATGTCTTTTTCTTTTTTCGATTTCATACATATGGTTGATTTAAAACATATCTAATGTTTGATTTGTGTTTAGAAGGTAACAAGGATTGTTTATGGGCAATAAATTTGGAGAATCATGGTCGTATAGGGATGAGACCATAAATTAGGGTTCTTGGAAATTCTGTTTGGGGACGTGCAATTTAAATGATTTGAGGAGAAATTAATGACTTAATCGTGTTTAGAAACTTCATATTAACTGATTTGAAGAATTAAAATGAATTTATCCGTGTTATTTGCAATATTTGAATGAGCATGTGTTATAACGACGACAAAAATTCGTCACTAGAGCCATTAGTGACGAAAGTCCGTAGGTAAAAGTCTGAATGGACGACTGGAGGAAGAAGACGAAGCTTGGCGCGTTTTTTTTTTGAAAATTTAAATTTTGTTTTATTATATATGTTTTGTTGCAGGATGATTGATACCAACACGCACGCAGCTCAGTTGGTGATGATATGCGCGTATGAATCAGCAAACCTGGGTTCGATCCCTAGGTTTCCATATTTTTATTATTTCATTCTTTTTCTTACAGGTTTAATATATATATATTGCATTATGGATATTAAATCAACACAAGCGCACGCTTGTCCCAGTGGAAGGGGCGTGAGGATATTGTTGCTAAGGGCACAGGTTCAACACCCGCCTCCAACATTCTTTTAAAAAACCTGGTTCTTTTCCTTGTTTTGTTCATTTTTTCTTTATTATTTTGTTTTTTTTTCAAATTAATTAACAATTAACCCTAATTAACCTAAATTAATCTAATCCTTTTCAACTAATATTCTTCTTCAAATAAATTCATAATTTTTTATTTTCTTTTATATATTTAGTTTATTAGATTTTCTTTTAAAAATTAACTAGTTAATTAAATTAATTAAATTTAGATTAATTCCTTTTTTTTTTAAAAACCCTAATTTTCTTAACAATCCTGATTTTTCTAAGGTCGAATCCTGATTTTTTCTTTAAACCCTAATTTTTTATAAAAATAATTTTTTCTCGATTTTCAATTAATTTACCTGATTTATTTTTATTGTATGGATTCATTTCTTGTTTGATTTTGTAATTGCTTCTACCTTGTAATAATTTAGATTTATTTTCTGTTTTTTTATTTTCCCTCTAAAAAATGTATCCCTCTCCCATGATGTAATAACGTAGATTTATTTTCGTATTTTAATTATGCTATTTAATTTTTATGGTTAGTAAATAAGGAGTGAAAAACCTAATTGTAATTAAATAAATTTAGAAAATTAATTAAAAAGGTTAAATACTTGAACATAATCACTCTCACACGTAAGTCGATCTAAGATCGCCGTCTTCACTTTCTAGGGTTACCTCTCCGTTGCCTTATTCAAATGGTCAAGTGGGGTGTCTTAAGCAAAATTCATACAAGTATAATATCATCTTGTCCCTCCCCACAGTTAAAGGATCAAGTCCCTTCGATGTTGCCTACAGTGTTGCCTAAATGGATCATGTCCCTCCAAGTTAAAAGATGATTGTCCCCCCCATATGGCTAAAGACACCCTACAGTTGCCTATACATATTGACCCTGCATATGTCCCTTAACTAACATCCAAGGTAATGACTACCTACTCCTTAATAGTAGGGATAGTCTTACCCTTTGAAAGAACATAAGAGAATAAGAAAGACTTAGTCTAGGGTAGGTACCTCGTAGTTCCTTGCTCACACCTTCAAAATTACTTTAATACCTCACAGTTTCTAAAATATTTTTCAAACTAGGCTTTGTATACACCCATACGAGGGTCATTACAAAGTACTTAAGAAAATTTTTTCTAAACACACTACACTTTCCTTTTCAAACAATTAAAGTGAGCTAAGTAACTAAGAGCCCATAGATAACCATGGATATAAATGGTTCTAATACCTTCCCTTTATATAACTATGTTCCTAGGTGCAAAAGCAATTTTGAACCAACTTGTTTTTATTGTGGCATAATTGGCCAAACACCTAATGCATGCTATGTGAGAAATTTTAGTGTAGAAAAAGGGAATTATGTGTGGGTCAAGAAAAGAACTAACTTTGAAGGACCCAAGGAAATTTGGGTACCTAATAAGATATAATTTTTTTTGTAGGTTTGCTTGAAGACCTCATCAAATCATTGGTATCTTGATAGTGGGTGTTCAAGGCATATGACGGGAAACCTAATCAAATTTTCACATCTAACGCTTAAGGACAAAGGATATGTAACTTATGGAGATAATAAAAAAGGGAAGATCCTTGGAGTATGTATTATTGGTACACCACCTTTCACAATTATTTAAGTCCTCTATGTGCAAGGACTAAAACATAACCTTCTTAGCATTAGCCAATTATGTGACAAGGGATTCAAAATCAAATTAACCAAAGATGAATGTTTGATTGAAGACAAAGTCACTCATGAGGTAAAGCTAAAAGATAATATAATTAACAATATTTTTATGATTTCCCTTGATAACATGTCTTTGAAGGTTAAGTGTCTTATGGAAAACAACAACGATTCATGGTTATGGCATAAGAGATTTGCTCACATTCATATGGAGCACTTGAATAAATTAATCAAACATGATTTAGTTATTGGATTGTCAAAGATCAAATTCATCAAAGATGAATTTGTGATGCTTATCAAAAAGGGAAACAAACTAAATCAACTTTCATATCCAAGAATGTGGTGTCCACAACAAGGCCACTACAATTGTTACATATGGATCTTTTTGGTCAATCGAGAACAAAAAGCTTCAGAGGTAATATTTATGCATTGGTTATTATTGATGATTTCTCTAGATACACTTGGACTTTCTTCTTAGTGCAAAAAAGTGAAGCTTTTAAGGCATTCAAGAATTATGTAAAACAAATTCAAAATGAGATGTCACTTTCAATTGTCTCCATTGGAAGCGACCATGGAGGAGAGTTCCAAAATGATTTATTTGAAGAATTTTGTGAAGAACGTGGAATTTCACAAGACTTATAGGTACCAAGAATCCCCCAAGAAAACGGTGTTGTAGAAAGGAAGAATAGGTCATTGGTGGAACTTGCTAGGACAATGCTCAGCGATTCAAACCTTCCTAAATATTTTTTGGGCAGATACGGTGAGCACGACTTATTTTGTAAGTAATTGTGTTAACATTAGACTTATTCTAAAGAATAATCCCTATGAACTCTTCAAAGGGAGGAAACCTAACATCTTTTTCTTTCATATATTTGGATGCAATTGCTTTGTCTTGAACAATAACAAAGACAACCTTGGTAAATTCGACGAAAAGTTGAATGAAGGTATATTTCTTGGTTATTCACTTTCAAGTAAATCTTTTAGAATTTATAATAAAATACTTTAACTATAGAAGAATCTATGCATGTCAAGTTTGATGAATCTAACCCCTCGAAAGAGGAAATTGTTGTTTGTGATGATGATGATGATGATGATGATGATTTTGTAGAAGTTTCTAAAGAAGATACTCTTAAAGATAACATTGAAAATCAAGTAGAACATTAAAATGAACCGATTAAATAATATTCTAATATCAACGATCTACCAAAGGAATGGAGGACACATAGAGATCATCCTATCGACAAAGTCATTGGAGACATAAGTCAAGGTGTTGCAACAAGATTGAATCTCAAGGATGCATGCTTGAACATGGCATTCATTTCGCAAATAGAACCTTCCCAAATTGATGAAGCTCTAGGATATGATCAATGGATTGTTGCTATGCAAGAAGAATTAAACTAATTCGAGAGAAATCAAGTTTGTAAGCTTGTTTCTAGACCAAGTGGTAAGTGCATCATTGGAACAAGATATGTGTTTAAGAACAAACTTGATGAGAATGGAATAATTATTCAAAACAAAGAAAGATTGGTGTCTCAAGGGTATAATTAAGAGGAAGGAATCAACTTTTAAGAAATTTTTTCTCTAGTTGCAAGGTTAAAAGGTATTCGATTATTACTTGCTTACGCATGTTCGATGAATTTTCATTTATTTCAAATGGACGTCAAAAACACCTTCTTAAACAGCTACATCAACGAAGAAGTCCATGTCAAACAACCCCCGAGCTTTGAAGACTTCAAGCACCCTTCACATGTATACAAATTGAAGAAAGATCTTTATGGATTAAAACAAGCACCAAGGGCATGGTATGATCCTCTAAGTAATTTTCTATGCGAAAAAGGATTTGAAACATGCATCGTAGACAAGACTCTATTCATTAATAAGATAAAAGGTAACACCTTACTAGTTCAAGTCTATATAGACGACATAATCTTCGGTTCAACAAACAAGGAACTATGTGAAGAATTTGCGTTGACGATGCAAGGTGAATTCGAGATGTCTATGATGGGTAAAATGAATTACTCCCTTGGATTGCAAATCAAGCAAATAAAATACGGAATTTTTAGCAACCAATCAAAGTATTGCAAAGAGTTGTTAAAGAGATTCAAAATGGATGGTTGTAAAGGAATGTCTACACCAATGGGCTCCGGAACCTACGTTGATCAAGACAAATCGGGTATGTCAATTGATGTTACGAAGTATCGAGGTATGATTGATTCTTTATTGTATTTGACGGCAAGTCGTCTTGACATAATGTTTAATGTGTGTTTATGTGCTCGCTTACAAGCATTCAAAGGAGTCATATCTCACAGCAGTCAAAAGAATCATAAAGTATCTCAAGGGAATAACGAACATTGGCTTATGGTATCCTTAAGGTAGTGTTTGTAATTTACTCGGTTATTCTAATGCGAATTATGCAAGTTGTAAAACTGATAGAAAAAACACTAGTGGAACATGCACATCCTAGGAAATGCATTAGTTTCATGGTCCTGTAAGAAACAAGTGTGTGTTGCTCTTAGTACAGCTGAAGAGGAATACATAGCAGCAACTAGTTATTGTGCACAAATTCTTTGGCTAAAGAAACAATTATGTGACTATGGAATCGATCTTGGATGCATACCACTTTGATGCGACAACACAAGTGCAATTAATATTACAAAAAATCCTGTCATGCACTTAAGAACTAAACATATAGATATTCGACATCATTTCCTACGCGATCATATGTTTAAAGGCGATGTTGAAGTAATCTTTGTTGATACTCATAATCAACTTGCGAATATCTTCACAAAACCACTCGCAAAAGAGGCATTTTACAAGATTCAAAGAAAACTTGACATTTTAGATGAAACTGATGTGTAAATCTTCAATATTAATTCATTATACATTATAATGAAACTAAGGTACACAAAATTTAAATTTTTTAAATTTTGCAAGCTCCATTTAAAATATGTTTTATATGATAAATATGATGTTTCTTGTTTTTATGCGTGCTAAAGCTAATTTTTATGAGCTGTAATTATGACTCAAAGTTCCATTACTATGTATATTAACATGTCAACACTTTTTTTTTGAAATATCTCATGGTTTTGGTTGTGCAAAGCTACTGTTTTTCTCATTTCAGCTTAAATAACCGGTTAACAAGGTGGTAGTAACCGATTACCATTTGTATTTTTGTCAAACACACACCCTTTTAACACTAAGTAACCGGTTACCAAGGTGGTAGCAACCGGTTACCACTGACACTTTTTGAAAAATAATTTTACGTCTTTAATTAGTGGACGGTGGTCTTTATGTAATTTTTTGTTGGTCAAAAGTGCTTGCTAGAATAAGTCTATTGCATCTAGGTTCATAAATTACATTGGAACTCATTCCTTCTTATTCTTTCACTCTTTCCAACTTCTCCTCCATAAACCCTATTACTCCATTTTAAGAGGAATCAACCACACTCATCATTCTCAATCTTTATAAACCCACAACCTCTAAACTCTCATCTCCATTTCGCACTATAACCCTAATCCAAAAATCCCTTCTACAAACCTTAACTCTCAAATTTTTGTTATGGCTCCTCTAAGGAAGAACAAAGGTAAGTAGCCAATGGGAGAAAGCTCTGACTCTTTGGAACAACACTTCATGCAACCTGTCAAGTAAAGAAGAATGGATTATGATGTAAGAACCAGAAACTTGATGCAGGTGAAATATGTCAATTTTGAAGCTTTTCCTGCTCCTAGCTTCACTTTTGAGACCCTGCTAAAATATTCTAGAGTGAAGGATCTTGTTACTAAGGTAGGTGTTTACTATCGTGACTTGGTTAGGAAATTTTAGCGTACTATTAAGTTTTTTATAAATTACTTTGATGAAGGAAAGCGTACTGCTATTGTTAATAATAAGAATATTTATATGGATTTAGAGGAACTTCGAAAATGTTTGGGTGTACCATCTGAGGGAGAGAAACTACGTTTGGGAATTTTACCTGAAACTGAAAAATGGAACAATTTTGATAGTTTAGACTATTTTGTTAAAATATCTAGGGGTACCCATGATGAACTCTTAGGTAGACAAGATCAATCCTCCATAACCATCAAATATGCAAAATCTCTTACTATCAGTGATCATATGCTCCATTATATTTTGGCATACATTCTGGTTCCAAAACACTCAAATCATTATCAAGTAAGTGAGTTGGAGGTTCATTAAGGCTTTGAAGATGAGATGGAAAATTGATTGGGCTTACGTGATCTATCACCACACTATGCCAAACAAGACCTTAGACAACGCTTTTTTTAGCCTTAGACAGCGCTTTAAAGCGCTGTCTAAACCTCCGCTGCTAAAGGTTTAGACAACGCTTTTTTAAATCTTAAAAGCGTTGTCTAAGAGTTGTCTAAGGTACCCTTAGACAACGCTTTTAGGAATACCTTAGACAACGCTTTTGATAAAAGCGCTTTCTAAGCCCCTATACCTTAGACATCGCTTTTGGTGAAAGCGCTGTCTAATCCCCTCCTATTTTAATTTTTTTAGGTATACCTTAGACAACGCTTTTCAAAAGCGCTGTCTAAGCCCCCCTTAGACAGCGCTTTTGCCAAAAGCGCTTTCTAAGCCCCCCCTTAGACAACGCTTTTGTGTAAAGCGCTGTCTAAGGTATACAATTTTTTTTGCAGCTTTTGTTTTAAACCACATTTTTTCCAAGTTTATAAACCAGAATTTCTGCCTGTTTTCAACCAAATTTTGGCAGACAAATATCACATTTTATATATGCCATTTCAAACCATTTTGGCCTTTTTTCTACCAATTTTTGGCTAACAAATATATATATATATATATATATATATATATATATATATATATATATATATATATATATATATATATATATATATACCAATTCAAACCAATTTTGCCTTAAATGTATCAAAATATATACAAATTTATGTACAAATTTACAAGTCATTACATATACTACAAATGTACAATATAATTACACATATTATCTAATCCATCCAAATTAAGCATTGCTCCAAATATATACATAGGTCCTAAAACAACACAAAGATTGTAATTCAATTAATAAACAATATTATAGAAATTACAACGTTACACATATCTAAATTCTCAACAATTAAAGTAAGACTACAATATTATACCTCATAAAACATTGAGCTCTATAATGAATTGACACCATTCCTCTTTGATTTCGTCCACTTGATCTTTTGTATAATATCGACACTTGAATTCATCAAAGTACTACATAATAATATAACATAGTTTGATTTAATTTCAACTATTTAATTATATGAGATATGTGTAAATATAAAAATAACTCATAAGTTAGAAATACATACATCGGTGGGAATCTCTAATCGGCCCAAAACAAGAGTATCTCGCATAAACCTCAACATGAAATACCCGCAATCTATTTGATTACGTTGCTGAGGACACTACATATGAAGAAAAAAAAGAGGATAAATCCTAAGTTTTATCAAGTGTCATCACTAATATAATAAAAAATGTGATAATTAAAAATATACTGCCACTCGAATCCATGTAATGGAGTTGGCGCCCCTCTTTGATGTTTGGATATCTCGTTGGGCTCGAAAAGCTTGTAGGATGCTAATAAAATAAAAATGAAGTAATTAGAACAATTCACATAAACTAAGAAATACACACAAGAAAATTTTGAACATTCTCACTTACGTGTCAATTATGACCTTCATATCCGGGTATGTTGTCCAATCATTTCCTAACGAGTCAAGATAATAAACGATTTCTCTGATAGGATTGATTGCGAGCAATAACCAATGTCCACTGTAATGATTAAGCTAATGTTAGATGTCAACTTGGAAAAAAATTATAATAGATGAATTTAGAATGAAATTCTAACCCGGTATTAAACGGTATAAAGAACAACTTCTCTGCATCTTTGTTGGCCATGAGAATCCTAAGAACGTACTCCGTCACGGTATCCGGTCTACTTAAGATTGAACTTAAGTTGACGGTCGCGGGTGCTAAGAATCCAAATGACACGTCCAAACCATTGGGGCGCATCAATTTGTCATACAAAAACCTTATATAAAAACATCATTAACATTAGACACCTCTTTTGAAACATAAAGTAAATAAGTTGTTCAATTAATATAACAAAGTAGACCGGATTTACCTGATATATGTATTGACAACAGTGACGCTGATTTCTTCACGACCAAAAACTTGCATGAAGTCTTCATTACCAATCATTTGGTCGTGATCAAAGCCGAAAATACCTACCTCCATATGCACAAGCCGAACACCTCCGGTCGGTATATCGGTCATCTCTAGAAATGTCTGGAGGCACGACCTATACTTGGTGGTAGGTTTTTTCCTAGCTACAGTCTTCTTAGCACCAACACTTTTTACCTGTGCGGAGGCGTTGCTAACCTCCTTTTTTTGTTGTGCGGAGGCGTTGCTAACCTCCTTTTCTTGAAGCTACATATCATATAAATAGTTAGATCAAATTAAGAATGTAACAACTTCCATGAATATATGCCATATAATTGTATTGTACCTGTTTTCTTGAAACCACGGACTCGGTATGCCGCGGAATAGCATTATCTTTTGATTTGGATTTTGTGGGAGTCTATTTAACATAACCAAGGAAAATATGTATGTAAAATGCGCGTAAAAACTTTGAATATACACATTAAAGTTAACATAGGTTTTAGGCATACCTCATATCCTACGCATATGAGGTTTGTCGGCCATGCAACAAACAAACCTACTGCTTCATCCACCGTTGTTGCATCCGAACCATCGTTAGGATATGGTAATGATGCATTCGGCTCAACTGCAATATCAACCGATACTTTCAAACATCCAGCAGGGAGCTCTCTAGTGTGGAGTAATACTCCGCTAACGTTATGCACTTTTCCCTTGCCAACCATCCGATAGTATGGTGACGACAAATATAGCTGACAATGGGAAATGCCCTAAAACCAATAATAACAAGAAATTGTTAATGTGTATATATGTCAAATACATAATTTAAGCAAATAGTTCAATTTAAGGCAATTATATGTAATTACCTCTGGAATGTTCGGCTGAAAGGTACAGTTGATACTGTCTTTGTCCGAACCATCTTTGAAACATGCTGAGGCGCTAACCTCTCTTTCTCTCCTGAATGCATCAAGCTCAGCTTGCATGGCTTCCAATTTTGCATGAAGCTCCCGATTACTAGGAGCCTTTCCTTTTTTAACACTCAGGGAGGTCGGAGTGACTCCAAATCCCTTACCTCTCACCCGACCAGAATACTCAGGGACATCTAATGTCCGACTAAGTATGCTCCTAGTATCATCGGGAGATAAAGACTGAGATAGCGCCTCCTGAAAAATCAGATGAATACCGTATACTTGTCAAATATTTGTGTATAAAAATGTTATTCAATTAATGAAAAAATGTTATACTTACACATTTCTGGTATACGTGTAAAACGTCTTCTTGAGGAACTCCAAATTTGCCCACACGGGCTTCCTTCCACAAAACATGTGCAGGAAGAGATGTTTTTGAACTTTTCTCCTTCTGCAGCTACACATTAAGTCATACAATTTGATCAGATAAAACTAATATATGATGAACAAATTTGTTATCGCAATTTATAAATACTTACCATGGATTGTTCTAAGCGTCCATATCCGACACTTCCTTTTCGGTACGAATATGCGGGACTTGATGCTCTTTCCCGATTTGTGGCACTTATTCTTTTAAAAACTGGGTCTTGTCGTTTGGATTTGAAAGCTTCCCATTCTTCAGCTGATATCAAACTTTCATATTTTTTAGGAAGCTCCGCATCCACATAATTACCATCCGCATCCCTAAGGAACTTGGATGATAAAAATGTTCGAAACCCTCTTAAAAGCTTTCCGGCCAATTTCATACAGAAACCTCTTCTTTCTTCTTCGATGTTAAAACATCGCTAAGAAAAACATACAGATTGATAGTTAGTACCGGTAATTGAAAAAACATAATTGATACCGTATAATTAAGGGCCAAATGATTGTACCTTTATCTCACTCCAAATTTTTTCTTTGGAGTCATTCAGCTCTTTGTTTCTCCAATCATCACAGGTAATGGGAATTTCATTCCTTACTAGTGCACCGATAAAACTAGTTAAGGTATGCCCATTAGGTTCTATAAGCTGTCCCTGGTGGCTCCAATGCACATCTAGTATGATGCATCGAGATCTTCCTTGGACCACCCTTCTCATTACTGTTATGCCTCTTCGAATCTCTTCTTCCGCGGATACTTTTTTACTAACTTCCTCATGTGTTGAATTCTCGTGATCATCATGTTGGTTATCAGCCATGTCTAACCTGTAATAAACCAAGGAAACCATCAAATATCAAATATAACTTATAATCAAAGCAATTAAAAACAAAAAAATAAAGAAATCATGCATTATCAGATATAACTTATAATCAAAGCAATTGAAAACAAAAATATAACGAAATCATGCATTATCAGATATAACTTATAATCAAAGCAATTGAAAACAAAAAAAATAAAGAAATCATGCATTATCAGATATAACTTATAATCAAAGCAATTGAAAACAAAAATATAACGAATTCATGCATTATCATATATAACTTATAATCAAATCAATTGAAAACAAAAAAATAAAGAAACCATGCATTATCAAATATAACTTATAATCAAAGCAATTGAAAACAAAAATATAATGAAATCATGCATTATCAGATATAACTTATAATCAAAGCAATTGAAAACAAAAAAATAAAGAAACCATGCATAATTTACCTCAGTCACTAACACCTCTTTCTTTTCTTTATTGGAATATTAATCACTTGTTTCTTAGCAATACGTACGGATGAATTGATCCAAATTCCCTCATTATGATCGTTTCTTATATATGACTCATCCGGTATAAGATCCTCAACTTCATCATTTCTATTCAACTCATTCCGTCTAATGCATGACTCATTCTCAACATCAATATCACATTGATCGACACCGCTATCATCAGTCACTTTGTTAGAGAAAAGCACTATAGACCATTTTGTACTCTTCGGGTCATTCACATAGAACACTTGTTTAGCTTGAGATGCTAGAATAAAAGGTTCCGCAACCCCACTCTCGTACTCTTTGGTCATTCGATCGGCACAGATCCATGTTTTATCCATGGTTTTCCTACTTATTAAGGTAAACAATCAATCCAGACGAAAATACATAACTAAGGTAGTATCTTTGAATATTCTAACAATTTTAAAGTTCAATTCATTTTATCACATTTAACAGAAATTTACAACTTTGAAGTTGAAAATAGAGTTTCGTATAATAACAACAATATTAGTATCCTAAATGTTTTAAACAAAAATTTCGTATACTAAATGTGTTAAACAAAAATTCCGTATCCTAAATGGTTTTCCTACTTATACGTATTTTAATCGTATCATACCTCAGTGTTAATATTTAGCTAAACTCAGTGTTAATCCTAACACAGTGTATATATAATCTCAGTGTATATTTTAATTCTAACTCAGTGTATATTTTAACACAGTGTATATATAAACACAGTGTATATTTTAATCCTAACTCAGTGTTAATATTTAGCTAAACTCATTGTATATATAAGAAAAAGAACAATATCCATCAAATGAACAAGAACAAGAACAATATCCATCAATCCTCATTATGTTCATATTGTATCTACATTGTAACTAACACAATTTATATACATTATTCTGGAACTTTTCAACAAAAAACAAGCAAGAACAAGAACACCATGAACAAACAGTAGGGCAATCAATGGAGAACACATATATTTTTGAATGAAACCGACGGTTGAAGACGGAGGTTGCCGGAGGACGACGGCGAGCTGGACGGCGGTGGGGTTTTATGGACGACGGTGGCAAAATCAGTGGTAGGGCAACAATGGCGATTTCACGGCCGCGTCTGATACTGAGAGGGAAAGGAAGAAATGAAAATAGTAACTGTATAATTTTAATATAATAAGACCTTAGACAGCGCTTTTGATAAAAACGCTTTCTAAGGTAGGCCTTAGACAACGCTTTTTAAAAGCGCTGTCTAAGCCCCCCCTTAGACAGCGTTTTTGGTTTTAATTTTTTTTTAAAATTAAAAGACTTTAGACAGCGCTTTTGAAAAAGCGCTGTCTAAGGCATACCTTAGAAAGCGCTTTCTAAAAGCGCTGTCTAAGGCCTACCTTAGAAAGCGCTTTTTCAAAAGCGCTGTCTAAAGTGGGACTTTAGACAGCGCTTTTTGATTATTTTTGAACAGTTTCCCTGTTTTGATTTTAATTTTAACCTTAGACAGCGCTTTCTTTTAAAAGCGTTGTCTAAGATGCGCTGTTAAAAGTCATTTTTGGCGTAGTGCCACATGAAACACCAACTTGGTCTTACCGGTGGACTACCATATGCTCGTTTTGTCTCCAAAATTATGGAATATTGTGATGTATCTCGTAATAGAGAACCAAGGACTGAAATGACTTCCAAGATTTTCGAGATTAATGATTCTACCGCTACTAAGAAAATCAAAATCATTTGTGCTCCTAATGGCGAGTTTGGCTACAAAGATGAAATGGTTGCCCCCTTTGCTCCTGAAGGTGGTTACTATAATGAAATTCTTTATCAAGAAATGCTTAGCATGAAAACAACCATGAACTATAACCATCAAACAACCACTAGAGGCATTAACAAACTTTTGAAGCTTTTTCGGTGCTTGAAACCAACCCAAACACCAAGTGAGAATGAGGATAATGAAGAGGAAAGTGAGGATGAAGAAGGAAGTGAAGATGAGGAGATGGATGAAAACTCCGATAGTGATTAACTTCATGTTTCTCTTATGCATCTAGTTTGTTCTAATTTTAATTTTTGTTATGTTTATGTTTTATGTTTCTAAGTCCTAAAGTGGTTAGGCATTTTGGTTTATTTTGTGTATTCCGTACAATGTTTATGTTCCGTACTTTAATGTTCCGTCCATACCTTATTAATATCAAGTTTCATCTATTATGTGTTTATTCTAAGCTTTATATGTTGTTTTTTATTTATTTTGATTGTATGTTCTTAAATTATTTCATTTTTTACCATGTTTATACAACTTATGCTAACTTGTTTCTATGTCTTTTCCCTTCCTTTTTGGTAATGACAAAGGGGGAGAATAATATACTATGTTGTATTGGTTTCTCTAACAAAATTATGCAGAATTTTAAAGCTCCCAGTATCTATAAGAATCATGAATTTAGGGGGAACATTATCTAAAGGGAAGCTTGTTTTGGTTAGAGAAACAAGGTTGGAATCAATTTTCAAATATTGGGTTGTCTTCATAAAAAAGGGGGAGAATGTGAAGATATGACTTCTCAAATAAATTTTGATGACGACAACAATGCTTCGATAACTTATCATGCAAGCTCAAAAAGATTTAGATCAAAGATATTGAAGATACCTTGAAGATTGAACAAAATTGCACATTATATCAAGTCTTGAAGTATTGTAAAAAATTAATTAAAGTTATTATCAATGACCTCATAAGAAATGTGCATACAAGTATTCTAACTAGTCTTCATTCATGCCATGATTGATATAAAATATTGGTTGCATCAAAACATTTTTTACAGTTCTGTTTCTGCAAGTATTTTTCAAAACAGACTTCAGGTTAACCGGTTACCCTTCACAAATTTTGAAAAAAATAAAGACGTTACATTAAGTAACCGATAACACATATATGTTAACTAGTTACTATTGTATGCAAAAACAAAAATTTGCAACTTTTCATGAAAATATTTTTTGTTTCTTTGTTTTGAAGCATGACATCCCTTCATATTCTATACCTGTTTGGAGAGGTGTTTTAAGCATTATATAAGCAATATTTTCCATATTTTCAAGTCACCTCCTACAATTTTCATAATCATTTTCACTCAATTCTTCTTACTTTCAAAATCTTCTAAAAGTGCTCATATCATAAATTTTTATTGATTGAAACTTTGCTTTAAACTTTCAAAATTACCATCTTAGTTTCATATCATATTTGAGAACACTTGTATACATATTGTCAGTGAGAATTATTCAAGAGATAAGACCATTTACTAAATTTATATACATTGAAGATTCAACTTTCTACTCTTATCCAAAAAATTCATAATTATTGTAATTTGATCACACTTATTTTTCAGGATTGTTGAAAATAAGTTTGTGAGGTTGTTTCCTTGTGATCCGATTTGTGGATACAAGAGGTCCAGAGTACTCTCGGATTGTGAGGGGAACCAGTATACATCGCACATTCATCACTTAGAATTCTTAAAGTAAAACTCCGAAAATCGATAAAAATTTAAGAAAAACTTTTATAAGGCCTAATTCACCCCCTCTTAGGCATACCTTTGAGTTACAGATTTTTGACTAATTTCAAAGGACCTCTCGACTCTTGTTGGTCGGATTGGTGTTCAAATATGGCTTGTTTTCTTTAGTGTTAGTTTTTTCCTTTTTTTTTTGTTTGACTATTTGTATTGAGTCGAACACTCTCATACTTTTTTTAATACAATTATCTCTTTCTTATAAAAAAAATTATTGTGAGGTTTAATATGAGTTTTCTCAATATCGCATCATTTAAGCAAAAACTAAATAGATTGGATAAGAATTCACCTTGTTTAAAGAAGATGTAACACAATACGACAAAAAAAAAATCACCGACCATTTTTAATGCTCTTATTAACTAAGTACAATAAGATGGAATGAACTCTTGAACACGTAAATATCAATGCTAAGTGCTCAATCTAATCATTTAAATAATCGAACACCCTATATAACAAACTCAAACTTCCAGACTGACATAACCCTACAAATCACTAACCTTAAAATTGCTAAAATAAAAATTGTCAGAATGACATATCCGAAGAATAAAAACCAAAAGACTACTAAAAAAGCAAAATATCATGGAGGACAAAATGTAATGGCATACCGATTTGCCAAACAAGACATAAGCCCAGTTAAATCATCATAAGCATAGGTATAAGCTCTAGGACAAACACTCTTAAACACACGAGCAAACATAGTTGGTTTGCAACTTTTTGGATCTGCAAATTCACCAGTGCAACAATACTTATCAGATTTTGTAGCCAAACAAGCACTCTTACACCCCACAACTTTCCCATCATGTTTCACAACAAGTGAAGAAGGACAACAACCATTCAAATCACCTGCACAAGAAGCATCACCACAACCACCACCACCACCACCACCACCACTACCAACAGCAACGCCAACAGGCTTCATTGACATAGGAAGGTTAAAACCGTCAACTAAACTAACATCATAGTAATGCAAAGGTGATTCTGAGGTTCCAAGTGTCATTTCAACCAGTGTAGCTGGAGGAACACCACCCGTTCCCTTGCATTTCAATTGGCCTCCGCAGTCTCCGGTTTGACACGTACCTTTTCCGGTTGTTTCATCGAAACAGCAGCCTTGTCTCCCCCAGATTCGACCTGCCCAATGGTTAGGGATTTGGAGAACAACTTGTTCGCCGCTCGGAAGGTGGAATCCACCTCCTTTAATTGAAGGTTGTCCTCCGTTGCTGAGAATTCCTGGCCATACACTCTCTTTACAGTTGTTTACAATTATCAGTTGTATTCCTGTTCCATTCCCATCTGTAACAACACCTGATATATCATACAAACACAGTATAACGTACGAATTTTATCGTAAGAATAGTAATATATATAAAACCTAGAGCACTACGTGCATGATAAAACAAAGACTGGATAGAAGAGTACCTGCGGTTGTGACAGAGATGGTGGAGAGTAGAAAGCAGAAGAAAAGTAAGGTAGTCATAGTCATAGGGTTTTGGAAAGTGGAACGGTTTGTGGAAGCTCTATGGTGATTTGTGGAGTGTGAAAGTGAGTGATATATATAATGTATGTGAGATGGTGGTGAAAAGAAACGAACGTGGGTGCTCTTTCATCGCTTTCCACCCGGCACACTACTTCTAAAATTTCTCCATCACGTTTAATATCCTCGCTTAAGTTAAAGATTCTTAATAATTAATTAATAACTGAACAATTAATTATCTAAAATACAGCATGTGAATGAATGACAAAATTGTAAAGTTTGTTATGATATACTTTTTCTGTCTCGTATTAATTTGTAGGCTATGTTTAGAATATCTTTTTACATTATATTATTTCTTATTTTAGAATACGAAAAATATATTAAAATAGCCTTATTTACTTATATCAGTCCTAATATTATTAAGTTATCATTTAATCTAGACAAAATATCCAAATTGATCATTTAACTTTATCTCGGGATCATTTTGGTTCCTTAATTTTAAAAAGTGTCAAAATGATTCTTTAATTTCTTTTTAAATGTCACGTTAGTCATTTCCGTCCACACCGTTAGTCAAAATCAATAGGGTGGTATTGTTGGTGCAAACGTGGATGCAGTGGCGGATGTTAATGGGGGCGGGTGGGAGCCACGACTCCCCTCAATTTTTTTATTTATTAATAAAAATATAATATTTAGAATAAATAAAAATTAAAAATATTGATATTCTTACTAATCTAACTATTCTCACAAACCTAACTCCTACGACACCCTCACTTTTTTCTTTTTTCGTTTTTAATTAATAAAAATATAATATTTAGAATAAAAAAAAATTAGAAATGTTGCATCTTCTCACTAACCTAATAACACCACACTGTTTAACCTTTTCTTTTTTCTGACTGTCACAATTCACAACAATACTATCAACATAAACAAAACCATAAATTCAAAATAAAAACCTCTATGTCTTCTTGTTTAGGTACGATATCGACGACGACAACAAACAACTACGAGGACGACGATGTTCACGGCGACGACATTGACTACGGTTTTAACAATAACTTCCACAACTCTGTACCGTTTACAATTTTAACGACGACGACAATTTTATTTACGGTTTTGACGATGACGACAGTGTTGTTTTCTTCCCTTACGGTCATATAAGCACAAATTAAAGGCGTGTAACTTCTAAATTTATTTGATTGAATAAAGTTTCTTACTTTGCTCTTTGTTTCCTGCAAGTTATGATCCATTTAGAAATTATAATTTAAGAAATACAATATCTATTTATTTGTGTTGTGTGACATTGTGAGTTATGTTTATTGAATAATAATAATAATAATTTATTTGTGTATTTTTTAGGAGCTATATCATGGTTAAACATAAGACAGTGGATGCATTTTTTAAAAGGAAAGTTCCCGATAAAGATGAAAATTGTATAACTTCAACATTGATACTCGAGGAGCAAGTTTCTGATGATCAAACAATTCAAGTTCAACCAGATGAGCAACCTCAAAAGATTCAAAAAGTCACCATGGATGAATTTGATACCAATTGTTTAGAACGTGATCCCGGTAAACGTCTCCAAATTTGGGAATATCTAGTAAATCAAAGAGATGAAGTTCGAAGAGCTTATCTTAATTGGGGTTCCTATCAATGCCAAGTTTAAAATTATCCCCTTAATGGTGATAAACATTCAAGACGATTTCAAGCATCTTGGTTTAAAATGTTCCCTTCATGGCTAGAGTATTCTCCAACTAATGATGTTGTTTATTGTTTACTTTGTTACTTATTCAATAAAAAATCAAATGGACATCTTGGAGCTGGCATCTTTACTAGAAAAGGATTTAAAACATGGAGAAAGGTCAATGCCAAAAAGAATTGTGCTTTTCTTAATCATATTGGAGAAAGTCCTTGTTCACCTCACAATAATGCTTTGAAATCTTCTCAATACTTGTTCAATCAATCAACTCACATAAGAAATGTTATTTATGTGCAGTGTGCCAATCAAATCATCCAAAATAGACTTCGTCTCAAAAGCTCTATTGATTCCATTTGTTGGCTCGCATTTCAAGCTTGTTCCTTCAGAGGTCATGATGAATCAATTAGATCAAAAAATAGAGGTAACTTTCTTGAAATGGTAAAACTCTTAGCATCATACAATGATGAACTTGTAAAAGTAGTGCTAGAGAATGTTCCATATAATTCAAAGTATACCTCTCATTCAATTCAAAAGGAAATTTTGCATATCATGTCTAGTAAAGTGAAAAGTTATATCCGAGAAGAGATTGGGGATTCTAAATTTTGCATAATTGTTGATGAATCACGTGATGAATCTTTGAGGGAACAAATGGCTATTATCTTGAGGTTTGTGGATAAAAATGGTTATATTCAAGAACGACTTTTTGAGCTTGTGCATGTTAAGGACACTATGGTTATCACTCTTAAAAATGCAATTTGTGAGGTTCTTTCTCGCCATGGTCTTAATGTTTCAGATATCCGTGGGAAGGGGTATGATGGTGCTAGTAATATGAGGGGGAGTGGAATGGATTGCAAGCATTATTTCTCAAGGATTGTCCTTATGCTTATTACATTAATTGTTTTGCACATAAATTACAACTTGCTTTGGTTGTTGCTTCAAGAGAAGTTTTCCTTGTTCATGATTTCTTTTCACACTTGACTCTTATTGTTAAAGTTGTATATTCCTCTAGTAAGCGTCATGATGAATTGCAAAATTCCATATTAGAGAAGATTTCACATTTGCTAGATATTGGTGAGTTTGATAGTGGTAAAGGACAAAATCAGATTAGCACTTTGAAACGAGCTGAAGATACACGTTAGAGCTCACATTTTTCTTCTGTTTGTAGTATGATAGATTTGCACAATCCAACTTGTGTGGTTCTTGCAAATATTAGAAAAAACGGGAGAACTTAAGCTACATGTGGGGATGTTAATGCTGCTTATAAGTTTATGAAATCATTTGAGTTCACATTAATTTTGCACATGATGAGAGAGCTTATGGAAATTACAGATCGCTTGTGTCAAGCTTTACAACAAAAATCTCAAGATATACTTAATGTTATGCAGTTAGTAACCACTACAAAGGCTTTAATTCAAAAGTTGAGAGATGATGGGTGGGATGGTTTATTGAAAGATGTAATATTATTTTGTGAAAAACATGATATTGATTCCCCTGATTTTAATGCAATTTATAAAGAGCGTGAAAGGCGTGCACGTCATCAAATGGATCACATCACTGTGGGTCAACATTTTAAAGTGAATCTCTTTTGTGTTACAATTGCAGGAATTAAATCATAGATTTTGTGAGCAAACAATGAAGCTTTTAAGTCTAAGCAACAATTTGGTTCCTAAGGATATTTACAAAGCATTTAATATGGATAACATATGTGCTATTGTAAATAAATTATATCCTAAGGATTTTAGTGAGAATGAGAAAATTAGTTTCAGATATCAACTTCAACACAAGATTGCGCAATAAGATGGAGGATGAATTTCTTGCTGACAATATGATGTTTTACATTGAAAAAGAAATAGTTTGACACTTCACCACTGATTCAATTATTGATGAGTTCAAGTCTTTAAAAGAGCGAAAGGCAGTACTTTAATTCGAGGTTGAATATCTGTTTTAATATATTCTATTCTTATTTTGTATATTTGAAAGAAATTGTATCGAAAGTTTATAATTTTTAGTCAATTTCTATTATAATATTTTAATTAAAATTTATCGTCCCCCCTAATATTTTAGTCAAGATCCGCCATTGCGTGGATGCCATGTGTGATTATGTATTCACCACATGTATGCCACAATGAGTTTATTTTTTATTAATTATTTTTTTTAATATTTTTTATTTTATTTATATTTATGGTTATATATATATATATATATATATATATATATATATATATATATATATATATATATATATATATATATATATATATATATATATATATATATTAATTTTTAATTTTTTTTAATTTTTTTTTTAATTTTTTTAATTTTATAATTTTATAATAATAATAAAAAATTATTATTATTATTATTATTATTATTATGAAATATCTTATTATTATTATAAAAAAAATTTTAAAAAAAAAAAATTTAAAATTAAATTTCATGTGGCATACACATGACTTCCACGTAAACAAACAAATGTCCATTATAGCCAAATGGACATAAAGGATCATTATGACACTTTAAAAAAAATTAAAGGAGCACTTTGATACTTTTTAGAATTAAGGGACCAAAATGGACCTCGAGGTAAAGTTAAGGGATCAATTTGAGTATTTTGCCTTTAATTTAACTTCTACTATATATTAATCTACTTCTATTGTATATTAATAATATATAGTGAATTTCTTAATCCACCTATGATATTCTTATCCACATGGCGAATTTCTTGATATGCCCCTGTTTCCGAATGTACATATACAGACGCAAATTTTGTTTCTTCAAATTTTAGTTGTTTCCGTAGATGTATATACAAAAGTTTAAAAAACTTCAAAAAATATCAATTTAGGGAATCTTCCGTATGTGTATATACGAAACGTTTTGCGCAAGATTAATCCGTAGGTACATCTACGAAAGTTTCTTCTATATTTTAAGGGTTAAATAGTGTTTAGCCCCCTACCAAACTAGCGTGTTTTGATTTACCCCCCCCCCCCCCCCCTCCTTAAGAATTTTTTTTTTTGAGATTCTCCCTTATAAAACTCATATTCCATTTCCATAGACCCTATTATCACTATTCCGTTGACAGTGCAATGAAATCTTTCTATGTGGCAGCCCATGTGGCATTTCTTATTTTTGAATTATTTTTAAAATTCACATGTAATTTTTAATTAATATTTTCTTTATTTAACTAATTTTTATTTATTTTTTAATTTATGTTTATAATTTTTTATTTATTATTTAATTAATTTTTGAATTTTTTATTTTCGTTTATTTTTTTTAAAATTTTAGTGAATATTTTTAATTTTTATTAAATTTTCACGTTTTCTTAAATTATTTTTACTATATACTATATTTTTTAAATATATATTAGTTAATATTTTTCATTTTGTTTTTAAATTTATAAATAAATTTAATTGGACCAATACCAAAGACAAGTCCATTGCCAGCAGAAACCCATTACTTCATTTTCAACATAATAAGTGTGGAATATATATATATATATATATATATATATATATATATATATATATATATATATATATATATATATATATATATATATATATATATATATACTATTTCATTCTAACTCACTTTCGATGTGAGACTCCATTCACCTAGGTTGAGAACTTTCAGACATGTTGTTTGTACACTAGAAAAAATTTAACCTGTTCATGAAGTTCTAGGGAGGCCGTTTCGAGTTGTGTTTGGTCTAAAAGTCTGGGTCCCGATGGGTATTCCTTCCTTTTCATTAAGAATTGTTGGTCCTTCCTCAAGGAGGATTTTTATAGGTTTTTCAAAGATTTTCATGGGGATGCTATTTTATCGAAGGCTATTGTTTCTTCGTTTTTAACCTTGATTCCGAAGAGAGATAATCCTATGGGTTTAGATGATTATAGACTCATTTGTCTTGTGGGATGCTTGTATAAGGCTTTGAGTAAGCTTTTGGCATCTAGGTTGAAGGTGGTTCTTCACTCCATTATTTCTAATTGTCAAAGTGCTTTTGTTCCGAGGAGACAAATGCTCGATGGAGTTTTGGTGGCTAATGAGATAGTCGACTTCGCTTCCAAGGAGAAGTTGGCTAGTTCTCTTTTTAAAGTGGACTTTGAGAAGGCGTACTATAAGGTTAGTTGGAATTTACTTCGTTTTATGTTAAGGAGAATGGGGTTTGTGAGTGTGTGGTTGAAGTGGATGGAAGCCACTATTTTTTTAGTAAGATGCCAGTCTTAGTAAATGGTAGTCCGACAAAGAAATTCTCAGTGGAAAGGGGGTTAAGACAAGGAGACCCCTTATCTCCTTTTGTATTTGTTTTGGTAGTAGAAGGATTATCGGGTTTGGTTAAGAAATCTATTGAGTTAGGTGATTTTTTCGGTTTGAATAAAAAGGGAATTGTTTTATTGATGTTTTACAATTCGCAGATGACACTCTCTTGGTTGGAACGGAGGTTGGAGACATATGTGGGCTATTAAATCAATTATTAAGGCTTTCGAAATGATCTCGGGTCTTGGGATCAAATTTCATAAAAGTAAGCTTGTTGGCATCAATATTTCCCCTTATTTTCTTGAAGCGGTGGTGGTTTTCCTTTCTTGCTTTATGGAAAGAAAAGAATTCTTGTTTCTTGGCATTCCTGTTGGTTCCGATCCTCGAAGGATTTCTACTTGGACTCCTTTGGTCACTAAATTGAAGAAAAGACTTTCTAGTTGAAAAACTCGTTTTTGAGTTTTGGTGGTAGAATTACTTTGTTAAAGTCGGTGCTTAATACCCTCCCTATTTTTCATCTATCCTATTTTAAAGCTCCGGCTAAAATTAGGAAATATATTCTTAGAATCCAAAGTGGTTTTCTTTGGGGTCATTCGGAAGTTTCAAGGAAAATTCATTGGTTAAGGTTGAATTTTCTTTGCCTTCCTTATGAAAGAGGCATATTAAATTTTAGATGATTAAAGATTTCAATATAGCGCTTCTTCACAAATGGAGGTGGAAAATTTTGGAGGGATCAGACGAGTTATGGTTTCGAATTTTGAAAACACGTTACGGGGATATCAAGTTACATATGTCGAATAATGGTGTTTCTCTTACTAAGTGGAGTTCTAAATCAGTTTGGTGGCTTGAATTGATTTCTCTTGTTAATTCCTATCAAGAAGACATTCTTATTAACAATTGCTCTTTTCAAATTGGCAATGATTTTGATACTTCTTTTTGGAACGTGGATTGGACCGGTTCGGGTTGTTTGCGAGAGATTTTGCCAGAATTGTATGGGATTTCGCATCTTAAAGATGTTTCTGTTGCTTGTATGGGCGGTTGGAATAATGACATTTGGGAATGCGGGGATTTCGGTATCCCCCTCGGGTCGATTTCGGGAGACATTGTTGCGGCTTCCGCTCAAGCAGCAACCACTGCTACAGCCAGCGGCAGCTCTGGAGAGGGCATTGATACTATTTTTCCTGCTGCCAGTTCCGGACCGGTTCTTGCGTCTGATAATTTCCGTAATTTGCATATTCCCGCAAAATTTAGAGAGATAATTGGAGGATTTTTTCGGTCCTGTTTGGTAAGGTTCAGATTAAGTGGAAGCCGAATGCAAACTCTATTTTTCCCGTAAGTTCTTTTTATCGTTTAACCGACTTCTATCATATTCGATTTGGCCCGATGAATAAATGTGATGGAGCTTATAGTATTATTTGGAAAGCTTTGGCTCCGATGAAAATTAATACTTTTGCGTGGAGATGCTTTTGGAATAGATTACCGACTTTGGACAATCTTTCTCTTAGAGGAATTTTTTTCTCTTTCGTAAATTCCAATTGTGTGCTTTGTAATTCTACTTCGGAATTTTTGGATCATTCTTTATTTTCTTGTCTGATGGTTAGGTTGATTTGGAAAGAAGTATCAGATTGGATTAATTTTTCTGGGGTTGTTCACTTTAATGCCAAAGAGAGCTTTTTGGAGTGATGTTCTTTTGGCATTTCGAAGAAGTTTAAACGCGGAAGAGAATAAATTTTATGGTTAGCAACTTGTTGGAATATTTGGTTTCTTAGAAACGATATCATTTTCTAAAATGTTAGTCGAAACATAATTGATATCGTGTGGAGGGTGAATTTGACGGTTTGGAGATGAAATTTTATCGGAGAAATTACTCAATCCAATTGTAATTTTTACAAATTCGACAAGTTTCCTTTGTTGTATTTATCCTAAGTTATATTTCATTGGTAATTTATTTCCCCATCGTTCGTCTTGGGCTTCTTTTGTGTAACCAGGTTGAACACCCTTTGTACTCCGATTAATATATTTCTTGCTTGAAGAATGTTGGAAGATTCTAACTTTGATGTAAATTCAAAATGATGCCATAATTGCTCATCGTTGACTTTAAATAAAATGGGACTTCCATGTGCTTGTTTTCACGTGCAAACATTATTGAAAAGAAATTGCAGGATGCCAAAGCTATTGATTGATGGACCATATGGAGCACCAACACAAGTTAATTTATCCATCAATATACAAGTTAATCTATCTATCAATATATAGATAGTAAAAGATAATAACTCAAGAGTTGTTAATCGTTATAGCATATCCTGTTGATAATAACTTAAGAGTTGTTAATCGTTAAAGCATTTACAGCAATATATCCTCAGTTCCCGTAATGTCTAATTAAAGAAGCTGCAGTGACTTTCATGAGTAAAAAATATTATTTAGTTAATTTTTGGTTTAAAGTAGCCACAATCAATATTAATATCTTCCAATATTCTCATGCTTACCATTTATTCTCATTTGTGATATGTTTTTGGCAATACATTTATTCAACTAGATGTAAACCCATGCGTCTGATGAGTTAGAAAATAAATTTTGTTTGAACTCTATTTAATTACAAAATGTGCAATGACAATTTTTTCTACTCACTTTACAATCATACAATGACAATTTTTTCCCAACATTCTCTCAATGTCGTGTTCTTGTTCTTAAACGTTTGATGCATTTGTTACCACTTAGTATCTTTTCCATAATTATAAGAAAACATGGGGAAGTAAGCAATGCATTTGTTACCACTTAGTATCTTTTCCATAATTATAAGAAAACATGGGGAAGTAAGCAATGATATAAAAGACATCATAATACATGTGGTATGAAAGGAGGTTGCAAGTAAGAAATAGGAAGCATGTAAAATTATACAAATATGAAGTAAAACACAATCAATATAAGTTGAAAAATATAAAACCCATTGACAAGAATAAGTTGCAGGAAGAATAAAAATTGCAGGAAATTATGAAAACAATGGAGTTTTGCAGACATCTACAGTTAGTTGCTAAGCTTTATAACCATTTATAGTTGTGTTAGTTGTTGTGAAATGATGCCAAGCTTTATAACCATTTATAGTCGTGTTAGTTGTTATGAAATGATGCCAAGCTTTACCATTTTCACATCTGTTTGTTGTCTTTGAAGAAACATACCTCTGTGATTATGAATTTTTGTTCTTGCTAGTTGCTATAGTTATAGTCCCACATTGTTTGGGTAAGAATAATGTTGAGTGTTTATAAATAGAGTCTCACATAAAATCCAATGAATTGAAACAAAGTTAAGTTAATGGGCTAATATTGATCTAAAAAAAGTAAATCTAAAAATTATTAATTTAATTATATTTAAATCATTTTTAAGAATCCATGTGAATTAGAGAATCTTTATTCAATGTGGCAAAAGATAGAATCAGGTTTTAACCCTATTTTTAAATTGCATGATCACTCTCCCCATTGTTACCTTTTCTTCTACCAA
This sequence comes from Lathyrus aphaca, assembly GCA_963966055.1. Taxonomy (NCBI): domain Eukaryota; kingdom Viridiplantae; phylum Streptophyta; class Magnoliopsida; order Fabales; family Fabaceae; genus Lathyrus; species Lathyrus aphaca. Next base: position 185,971,385 of record OZ014524.1, read on the forward strand.
AGGTGTCTCTTCACCAACCTAAAAACCCTATATTTTCTACACCATTTTTCACTCCAAAAATCCAACTTTTTTGGTGCAACAAATCAAAGGGAGCAAGAGAAAACTGAATTTCAAGTAAAGATTCAATTTTGTCCAATATATTGCTCCATTGATCATCAAACTTTTGTAAAAAAAAAGTTATGTTGCTTCCGGATGTACATTTCTGGAACGTGTTCATGAAGAACAGTTTCGCATGTACATCTACAGAACTTTCGTTTTTTCTTCTGTTTTGATTTCCTGCAGCAATTTTGTGATTTTTGTTAATTTTTCTTATTCTTTACAAATAGATATGACGCACCCCGATAACATCTCAAAATATTAGTTTCTTTAAACGATGTGGTTCCTAAAGTACAAGGAGTTGTTGTGAAGACGGTAGATGTCAGTGATAACTTTAATCGCAAGTAAGAGTTTGATGATCGTGATAGCATGATCACATGGATTCGTAGGATCACAACTACACTTGGTTTTTGTGTGGTTATTGGAAAATCAGATAATGGTCGGAAAGAAGAAACACTTTTGTAACCTTGTTGTGCGAAAGAAGTGGGATATATCAAGTTCCACTACGGAAGGGATGTCTTGTAACACTACCACCAATAGAGTTGAGTCGGCACATGCGACATTGAAAAATTGGTTGGGCACTAGCAAGGGAGATTAATTTGTGTCGAGATTGAGACTTGGTGAAGCTCATGATTAACAACCAACATAATGAAATAAAAATTTTTGTTGGAGCATCGATTTAAAGACAGTGTGCTTTATTCTCAGTTGGTAGGCAATGTTTCTCGAGACGGGTTGAACTACATCTTTAATAAGGCCAAACGAGCCGAAGATATAGGCTCGGATAGCTTAAAGTATGGTTGTACTATTTTGAAAACTTATAGTCTCCCATGTGCTTGTTGTAATACCTCAAAATTTTCCCTCTCATTTCCTCAACATTTAGCATAAATAAATTCATGAAATAATAAAAAATATTGCATCATGTGTATCATAGTTGAGGCATAGGTATGTGATCATTGATTGGAGCAATTGAAGGCTATACAAATGCAACCAAAGAGCCACAAAGCTTATCAACCTTGTGCAAAGGGTTCACAACATCCCACAAGTCCTCACTTGAAGCCACAAGCCATGGAAAGATTTGAATTGATCAAAGGAGGCAAGCAGTGCAACATCTCCTAATGAAAGGGGCCAAATTAGGGTTTCATTTCTATTGGACTTCTCAATGAAATTTTGATTCAAAGTGGATTACATTGTCTTATATATGATGTCAAGTGTCTAGGGTTCAAATTTCATCCATAGAAACATTTTGGAAGAGGTTCAATTGGCCAGATGACTGAAAATCAAGGATTTGAGGAAAAGTCAACCATGCTGAGGAAAAGTCAACTCTTGACTTTTTGAGATCAAAATCATGAAATTAGAGTTACAATGATCCTATAGTTCAAATTTGATCAAGAAATGAGGGAGGAATCAAGAGAAATCAAGAAAACCAAAACTTAACATTTTTGGAAAATTAGGTTTTCCAAAAATGGCAAGTTTTGGTCATTTTTGCAGCAACTTCAAGAGAGGCCTTCCAACAAAATATGAGGGCTATCAAAATTATACTTTGAGCCAATTAAAGAGGGCATCTTAAGCTTCAAATCCATAGGTGGAACTCATTCATAGCATCAAAATTGAGTGAGATATGATCATTCAAAGTTGGTGCAAATCAAGGCAAACTAGGGCAAAACCAAGGCAGGTCTTGCATCCTGCGTGCGTGCCAGGCAAGGCATTCTATCAAATAGGTGGTGGGTCATAATGCAAGCTATTTTTATCTATTTTAAAGGCTCCAAATGAAATTTTTTTGAACTACAAAGTTGTTTATTGCCATGTTCCCAACAACTTTGATGTTCAAAGATTTTTCATTAGATCAATGGTTTGAGAGCTATGGAGGGGCAAAGTGTGTGCCTCACAACTAATCATGTGTAGGCTTCCATGGCACAAGACAAGGCAAACCGTGAAGGCCCATTGTGCAGCCTTATGATGTGATTTCCAATGGTTATTTTGAGTGGCTTATAAGCTTTATCTTCACTTGTCATCAACATCAAACATGTAGTATGAAGTATCTCCTTCAATTTGATCACAAGAACTTCTCCATTTGATGACTTGTTCATGAAGGTACATCCAAGGGAAGATCAATGTATGCCATCTGGATACTTGTATGCTAAGGCATTGTATCAAGGCTTGAATCTAAGTCAGTTCAATTGGTAAACAACATTCATTATGTTATGATCACAAGGTATCTAATTGAAGATGCAAATCATCCCATGTATGCACATAAATTATGACTGCCATGCACTATGATGATGGTTCAAGTGAATGAGAAGCCTCCTTCATGGACCAACTGCATTGTTCTCAGCTTCATCACACCTCATTGAAACCTCACTATAAGGCATGAACCTCACCATATTCAATCAATTTCGAGCCAAGCAAAATCAACATAATACCCTTGCACTTCACACCTTCACATTGCTCAATTCACCACCAGTTAGAACTAACCATAGTTCTAACTATTAACTGTGGTTAATAACTATCAACCATGGATATAAAAGTTGATCCTCTAACTGAATTGAGGCACTTCATCATCTTTGCTCTGAAATTTCACCTTGCACTCATAACATTCTCTCTGAAAATATCCTGCATTTTGCTTCGAGCCAGCTTCAATTGCCATTGTCATATCTCATTCTTCCTCAGATCATCATCATAATCATCTTAGACACAAGCTCCATGGATTGCATAGCTTGATTCTCCAAGGATCAGCCATTGCACCTTCTTGTATTGCACTGCATTTTGGATCAAATCATCATCAACTTCATCAATTCAAGATTGAGTTTCATCCAATCATCTTCATCATCAAGTGTTGCACGATCTCCATGGAATTCATAGCTTGAAGCACCAAAGATCCACTACTGCATAACCTTACATAGCACTGCACCAGATCCAATTCCTCAAGCATTCCAAGGTACATAGTGTTTATTTCACTCTCAGTGTTCAAGATTAAGGTCAAAGCATAGGAGCCTCATCTTTGGTTTTCCTCAGCTTTTGGTATCTCTGCAATTCAGGTTCCTTCATGAACTCTATTTGCTTATTTCCTTCACTTCTTGTTAGTTTTGTGATGTATTGAGCTCGATAGGAGCAGTGCGATGCCTGGCTAGTTGATAGACACCATAGGTGTGTAGATGTTGTTTTTAGGTTGTTTGATGTTTGCTTCGATTTGCGCAATCTAAGAACCTTAAGCTAAAACTAAGGTCAGATATAGATTCAGGTGAGGAGGTGAGCAAGATTGTGGTCTTAGATTTCATTTTAGGGAAGATTGATGGAATGCCCTAACCAGAGTGACCAGAGAAGGTGACTGGAGAATAGCTTCGGTCACCTGAACAGTAGCCCTAATTTGTTTTCAACTTTATATCCTGGCCTTTAGATCATGTTCATCCAACGCTCACGAATCTGCCAGCAATTAAATGAAAGAGTGAGGCTCACGTGCATTAGTTTGTGAAGGAATTATCAACATACTTTTAGCACCCCCCATGCGTGTAAACAAATCCCATTGTAGTTGTTTTTGTTACTCTTAACACCTCCCAGGCCCAATGCAAATATTCAGTCCATTCATTTCTTATTTTCTTTTTCATCTTTTATCCATTTTCGTTTTTCCTTATTAAAAATATCAAAACTTCATAAAAAAATCCAAATAAATTCATGAGGGATCTTTACATTTTTCCCTAATTTTCTATAATTGTTTTTCATATTTTTATTTTATTTTTTAACTAGAATTAATTTCTCATTTGAATTAATTTCTATTTTCTCATTTTTTGACCAATCTTCTTGTCCATTTTCATTCTCCCAAACCAAAAAACATAAAGAGTCCATTATTTTTGCATTAATCAGTAGACTCATCAAAGTTCCGTACTATATTTTGTTTGGATTTTTAGGTCACCTTAAGCCATGTTTTGATCTCCTTGCTTTCACACACATGCTCATAAACTCTAATCCATTACCATACATCATTTGAACACCAAAAAATGAGATTTTTCTTGATATTTTTTGTGTGCAATTCACCCTCTGGATTTTATATTCAAATTTCAATTTTCATAATTTTTCATGACCATTTAGTATTTTTTAAGTTGCTTGGTTCACAAGTCATATTTTTGGTCCTTCAATTCCTTTCCTTTGGTCCCATTAGCCTAAGGCCTTTATGCCAATACTTTGAGGTCCTAATCTTGAGTCTCTTAGATCCTTTAGGATGTATATAAGAGTTAAATACAACCCTTGGGTCTTCACCTTTAATTTTAGGCTTGCCTTGAGTCTTAAGTCACATAGGTCCCATTTTAACCTAATTTCACCTTCTCCTTCCCTCTTAGACACTTCAAATTCAATTTGCAATTGAATTAACTTCAGTTTGTCTTTGTTTGGAGTCTTATAAGTGTTTTGTGATCACCCATACTTGTTTATCTCATTGTAGAACCTTTGTGCTTCTTTTTGAACTTCATTTGCCATCTAAAGGACTTTAAAATCCCTAATTTGAATACCTAGTCTTAGGAGACTTCTTAACCCATCATTTGTGAACATTTTCCAAGTCTAATTTCCATTTTAATTTATTGTCAAGCCCCTGGTTTTTGTATGGGGAGGTCAAGTCCCTTTGGGAACTTTTTGATTTTTTTTCTAAGTAATTTTGTTTCATCTTTAGAACCATGCTTCTATATGCATTCTCCCACCTTTCAATTTCACATTTGAATACCTTTAATTTGAATCTCTTATTTTTCATTTGAGCTATTCATTTCCTTCACTTCCATATAGTGTTAAGTTATGGATTTTTCATTTACCTTTGGGTTTAGGAGTTTTTGGTTTGATAAACACTTAGGTTATCTTTTAACTTCATCCTTAGGGTTTAGTAGTACCTTAGGGCATAGTTTGACTTTAATTCAATTAATCCCTTTAGTTACTTGTGAATTGATTTATCTACTGAATATTTAAGTGTGTTACCTTATAGGATGCTATATACTTAGGTACTAACCTTAGAAGTACACTAACATCCTTCCATAGCTAGTGTGAGTTGTTTTTGAAGTTTGACATGTCATAATTGTTCATATTACTTTATCATGCTAACATTTGTTTTGTAGGGGGGGGGGGAGATGAGGTAATCATTCTTCATTCCTATCTCTTATGCATTTAATTATCTTTTCCTTAGCACTTGTTTCTTTGTTCATAGGGCTCCCTCTTATTCTTTAGATTCAACTTAACTTCCTTAGGAAGTAAGTTGAATTCTAACTTGTTTTTCTTCCTTAGGTTAGAATACCTCATTAACCATAGGATCACCTCTTTGTACATAATAAGATAAATTAGGGCTGTGTCTTAGTCCCCCATTAGCTTTGACCTTTTGCCACTTGAGTCTTCTTCTCTCATCTTCAAACAAAATAAAAAAGTCTTAATAAATGCATGAAATAATCTCTTGTGTATAGCCTTATTCCATGGGGCACTTACATTTATTCCATCTTGGAGTAGTTTAGGCTTGTCTAGCATGATGTACAAGTCTGATCAAGAGGTTATTTCACAAAAAGAATCTAAAATATACTTCTTCAAACTACAAAAACATGTAATAAAGTTCAACAAGCTAGTGAACTTAGACCCTAATCCTTGGAAGCAAGTCTTGGATAAATTCTCCTTGCTTGGTGTGCTTGTTCTATTATTCCATCTTGGAATGTAGAAGCAAGTACACATTCCATGGAAAAGAGTTTGAATTCACTTCCTTGTGCCAAATTCATACAAAACTCTTAAAAAGCAAACATCGAACAATAAGCAACTTTCCTGCGAGAACTTCTTTTCTCATCTCATTCATTCTGAACGCGAACTTGCGACGACTTGTCTCGTATGCAAGAAGGTAAACACACTCGTACCAGACGAGCCTGCAACACATGAGCATAGACATACGCAGTTCCAATTATAAAAAACACAAACAAATAGTTCCCGCCTTAGTTAGGTGAACTACGTCAACTCTGATCCTCATTTTCCCGATGGGGTACGTAGGCAGTGAGGTAGGGCCCATTCGAGCACATTCTTTATTTTCCCTATATTTCCCCTTTTATTTTCGTTTTCTTTTTCCAGATCCCTTTCTCATTTCACTTTCATTCCAGTTTCAGTCTTTCTTTTGCAGTATCTTATTTCTCACCCTTTGAAATAAGCAAACAAGCGTGGATCCCGTCGGGTACGGCGGACGGTCTGGGGTGCTAATACCTTCCAAGTTCGTAACCGACTCCCGAACCCAGATCTTTGGTTTGTAGGACCTCGTCATTTCCTTCTTCCTTAGTTTTGTGAAGAATTACCTTTCCCTTTCTTTCGGGATAAAAATGCATGGTTGGGGACTCTACCTTTTTCCGCGCCACTTTCGCGTTTTTACTAGGATGAAAATCCCGGGAGCGACAGCTGGCGACTCTGCTGGGGAACGAACCCAGAATCCCTGGTTTCCCTCGTAGAGTCAATCCTAGCGCATGTTTGTTTTTTGTTTCTTTGGGTGTTTATATGTGTTGTTGTGTGCTTATTTACTGTTTTCATTTACAGTTTATTTTACTGCATTTATTTACTACTTACAGTATTTAATTTCACATGCATCATATACTGGACTGTGTTGTGTCGCTCACACCAAATGACACCTGGTCAAATGGGGTACAGATGCGAACGGTCGGCGAAAGAGGAAGAAAGAATAGAGTCGCCAGCTAGGCATTTTTATCCCGAAGGAAAGGTAATGCTGCATAAACCTAAGAAAAGATGGATAAGACGGTTGCGAACCAGAGAGACTGAGAAAGGGGGTTGGTTACAACCTGGGAAGGTATTAGCACCCAGATTGTCCGCCGTACTCGACGGGATCCACGCTTAAAAGATTTGTGTTTTAAAGGGGTAGTGTCAGTGCAATCTGTGTATCAAAGCTGGAAAGAATGCAAGTGTCAGTGTAAAAGAAGTGTGAAGTGTATAAGAGAAGTGTCAGTGTAAGAACAAGAATGGAATGCTCAAGACCTTGAGGCTTAAAAGAATGATGCTGGAAAAGGGGGAATATACAGAGACTTTTGTTCGATAACTGTTAAGTTATGCCTACGTATCCTCTCGTGCAATGAGGAAGTCAGAACACTGTAGTTCGACTCAAAGAGACTGAAAAGGTAAATTGACTTGTGAACTGCTTACTTGTCTATGCTCAAGTGTATGACCTGTCTGGCTCAGGTGCAAACTGTCTTGCATTAGACGGAAGAAGCAAGTTCTCGATTATGAGTGAATGAGATGAGAAAAGAATCCCGGAGGAGACGATTATTGTTTGTTTTTGTGTTTTCAATCTTTTATTGCTTTTGGAAGTTTGTCATAGGTTAATGAGCTTAAGCCTAAACCAATGGGTTAGTAAACTCATCACATCCTCCCTCTGATTAGGGGTAATGAGAGTACCTTAAGTGTGAAGTCAGCATCTCACACTTAATCACCCTGATGTAGGATTAAGATCATTAACCTACTTGTGATTATTTAGATGTTTTTGTTGTTTTTGTTTAGTGTTGAGTAATGAGATTAAGCCATAATCAAGGATCTAATGGACTCATTACACCATCCTAATAGAAGGATAATAGATGAGAACATTTAAGCTGAGAAAGACTCCTCAACTTGATCCATGATTAGGGATTAACCTCATGACAAAACAAAGCCTTTATTAAGTGTATTTTAGTTAATGGTATGATTAAGAAGTGAGTTTTATGATTTATAAGACAACTTGAGGGGGACTTGTCCATTAACACTAGGGTTAGTCCTTCTTAACCATTTAAGGAAGAATTAGAACCCTAATGCAAGGCCCAAGTTACAAGCTTGATGTCTTAGTGATTATTAGATGGATTGATTAAAGGATTTAAACACATTAAGGGTTTAACACTTAGGATTAAAGTTATACACTCCATCCTAATAGAAGGATGCAGGCATAAGCTTAATCACAAAGCCTTAAAGCCTTTAGGGTTTAGTCCCTGATTATGAGGTGAGAAGAGAAGACTCAAAGATGACACAAAGGCAAAACTAAATGGGGGACTAATCAAAACCCTAATTATTGTCATGCTTGGTTGTTCCTAGGGTTAATGAGGTTTGCAAGAAGATCTTCATAGAAACCACCAGGAGAGAAGTAGATGAAAGGAGCAAGAAGCAAAGAGAAGCAAAACAACTTGCTTCACTTAAGAAGACAAGTTGTTTGAGGAAAGAAAGTAAGAGATGAACATGAATGAGCAAGCTCTCTCTAAAACACATACAAAATGCAGCAAAGAAAGTATGAAAGAGATGAAAAGAGATTGTGAGAAGTGAAGGCAAATTCACTTCTCAAAACAACTTACCACCTGAAAAGTTAGCAAAAGAAATGAAATGCAATGGGAATGAGATGAAATGTCATGAGGCAAACCAAAACCAGAAGCAAGAGCATGAAGTTAATGATGCTAAGAGATGATGCAAACACATGACAAAGGATGAGAATGATCATACAAGCATAAGGATGCAAATGAGGCATGCATTGAACCATGAATGTACATGAAAAGTTATGAAATGTAATGGACATACAAGATGGCAAATGAAAGATGCAATGATCAAACATGATTCTAATATGTCCTAAGATGTGTCATGAATCAAATGAATGCACAAAATGTCATGGCAAGTCAATGGATGCAAGCAAATGAGAAATGGATGCAAAAGAAGGCACAAATTAGGGTTTCATGCATCATGCAAAGCAAAAATCCAAAACCAGAAGCAAACAACATGATAAAAATTTGAAAATGCAATCAAAGATACCCTAAACCTATACAAACTCACTGCCCAAAGGAGGGGATCCAACTCTTAACCTAGTGAAAGTTATGAATTTCCTAAGATTGCTAGGGTTTTGGGGTACCTCAACAAGAAAAATGCTAAAAAAATTGAAAATGCAAGATCAATTCAAATCAAATTTACCCTATAAACTACATGCTATACAAAATTCAATGCAAAAAGAATCATTATTCAACTCTCAATGGTTAGGAAGAAAGAAATTTTTGAAGTTTGACATAAAATATTGCCTTGAAATGAAATTAAATCCAATGAAAATGATCAAAAGGCATCAAGAACAAAAAAGAAATTTGATTTGAGAGTTGGACAATGTTTCTAAATGTTCCTAAATGCAACATGAATTTTTTTGTGATTTTTAAATACCTAAATGTATTTTTAATTAATTAATTTTCATTAAATAATTAAAAATAATCATTTAAATGATTTAAAAATAATTTCTAATGCAAAAAATAAAAATAAAAATATTTTTGTGTTCTGAAAATTCATGAAACCCTTGACAAATTTTTTTATAATTTTAAAATGATTTTTGATATTTTAAATAAAATATGAAAGATAAGACAATTTAAATACAAATAAAAATAAAAGAAAATGAAAGTATGCAAGGGGAAGGGCCAGGATTTGATCTGGGCTTGGACTGGTTGACTGCGCGCCAGATCCAAGGGCCCAGATTCAAATCTGGCTAATTTGTTTTATGAATTAATTAAACAGGATTTTAATTAATTAAATGGAGATTAGGGTTTTAATGACACATCCTGGCCACACGTTCACGCGGGAGTCAACTAAAGTCAGCCAGATCAAGGGTCCAAATTCAAACTTTGCCCTAAACGCGTTTGTCGCTCCCGGGATTTTCATCCTAGTACAAACGCGAAAGTGGCGCGGAAAGGTTAGAGTCGCCAGCCAGACATTTTTATCCCAAAGGAATGGGAAAGGTAATGTTGCACAAACCTGAGGAAGAAGGAAAGGACAAGGCCTTGCGAACCAAAGATCTGAGTTCGGGAGTCGGTTACGACCTGGGAAGGTATTAGCACCCCAGATCGTCCGTCGTACCCGACGGGATCCACGCTTGCTTGTTTGTTTCAAAGGGTGAGAAAAATATGAATGCTGCTGAACAAAACCGCTAACTGGAATGGAAATGAGAAATGAGAAAGGAACTGGAAAAGAGAATGAAAAGAAAGGGGGAAATGTAGGGAAAATAAAGATTGTGCTCGAACGGGCCCTACCCCGCTGCCTACGTACCTCATCGGGATAATGAGGATCAGAGTCGACGTAGTTCGCCTAACCTAGGCGGGAACTATTTGTTTGTGTTTTTTACAGCTAGAACTGCGTATGTCTATGCTCAGGTGTTGCAGGCTCGTCTGGTACGAGTGCTTTTACCGTCTTGCAAATGAGACAAGTCGCCGCGAGTTCGCGTTGTGAGTGAATGAGATAAGAAGAGAAGTTCCCGCAGGATAGTCGCTTATTATTTGTTTTTATCTTTTAAAAGAAGTGTTTTGAATTTGTTTGTGAACTGTCTTGTACTAAGACCTATCCATCGCGGGAAGTATTTACACCTCGCCCCGAAACAGGACGCGTATAAACACTCCGCAACAAAGTCTCGTGTCGTACAAGATTGTTCGGTTTTTATTAAGTGTTTTATTACTTTTCTTTTGAAGGGAGAAAGAAAGACTCAAGTTGGAAAAGGAAAAATCTAAGGGACTAAGACTCGATCCTAATTGTTTATTTATTTACAAGGTGGTCCTAATGGTTAGTGAAGTTTTCTATTCCTAATGGAAACTTAAAAACTACTAGAATTCAACTTACTTCTTAATGAAGTTAAGTTGATTCTAAGGACAATGGGGAAACCTATTAAAGTTGTAAGATCAAAATAAGGCAAAACAATGAAATCAAACATAAGAAGTAAAATTCTACAAAATGCATTAGAAGCATGAATTAAAATAAAAAATCTATTTTATTTATTCTATTTCTACATGGAAAATGAAATTTTAAACCTAAGGACTAAACTACTCTAAGCCTAATATTCATTCTAAAAAAAGCAAATTAAACTAAACCTAAGTCTAATATTAAATTTAAATGCTACACTTAAACTACACTATTATTTTTATATTGAACTTTATTGTATATATTTTCTCAATGGCCTAAACTAGGGGAATTATGCATAACTAGGCCTAAAACTAATATTCTAAAAAATATTAAATCTTCTAGAAAAATTATGAAACTTAAACTATAGGGTCCTAACACTATCTAAAACATTATACTAAGAGGGATTCTAAAAAATGTTATTTTTTCTATGCCTAGCAATTAATTATTTCCAGCTAAGAATTAATTACTATTTCCTAAGGATTATATCACTAAAACATAAGATAAAAGCTCCTAAAAATTCCATAAAAAATATCCTAAGAACTATTATGAGTCCTCTAATTACAGAAAAAAGAATGACTCAAAAAAGTTGCTGGAAACTACTTAAATAAAATGAACAAAATCCAGCATAAATAATAGAAATTCAATAGAACTAATTAATAGAAAAATTCAGAATTAATTCAAAAATAAACAAATTCCAGAAAATAAAAATGTCACAAATTTCTAAAATGACTTATTAGGCTACTTAATTTTTTTGGGAATTTTCTAATTATTTTTATTATTTTTTATGAAATTATTTCTAAACTATAATTGACTACAAAATAAATTCTAAAGAAATAATGCAGGAGGGTGTGTTCAGTTATTTTTCTAGTTCTTTTCATAAACTGGGCTCAGAAATGGGGTACTAATAGGAAAAGAAATAGGCCCAATTCGCAGCCTTGAGAGGGGAGGTGGAGAAAGAATTTATTTGTTTTGTTTTTCTAATGGGCCTGGAAACAGGGGTGTTGATAACAATATTTTTTTAATTTAAACATATTTTTCACATATTCTAGGAATTAAACAAATTTTACTTAACTTAACACAAATGAAAAATACTAATCTCAAGATAATATTTTTTCTAAATCTTAGCTTAAGATTATTTTTATTGAATTATTTTTAATGATCTTGTGAATTAAACCTTAATCTAATAATAATATTTTTTTATAAATTTTTAATCTTAGAAAATGAATTAAATTCTAAACTTATGATTATAAACTAAATAATACTCTTATGATAAATGCTTCTAAATAATAATCTTATGATAAATGCTTCTAAATAATAATCTTATGATAAATGCTTCTAATTAAAATCTTAATTTAAGTTCTAATAGTCTTGATTTAAGCAAAAATGAAGTAAACTAATCCTATTATCATATTTTTTCCAAAATCTTAATTAAAGAAAAAGAATTAAACTAAACTTAATATTTTCTAACAATCTTAATTTAAAGAAAATGAGAGAAAATACTTACTAATATATTTTTAAAAAAAACTTAATTAAAAAAAATGAGAGAAAATACTTACTAATATATTTTCTAAAAAAATCTTAATTAAACTATAGTCTTATTAAAAATGAATTAAACCTTTGATCTAAAATATGAATTACACTCTTAATCTTAGAAAATGAATTTAATTCTAAACTTATAATTATATCAATTAAGCTAATATTTTAACTTAAGAAAAAGAATTAACCTAACTTATGATTAAAATTTCCTAAAGTCTTAATTTAAACCAATATTAAACTAAACCTATATAACACTTTCTAATGACTTAATTAAAAAAAGAGAATTAAGCTAAACTTATTATATTTCTTTTATAAAACTCTTAATTAAAAAAAAAAATATTAAACTAATATTTTCTAAAAACTTAATTAAGAAAATAGAATTAAACTAAACTTATATAACACTTTCTAATGACTTTAAAAAAAAGAATTAAGCTAAACTTATTATAATATTTCTTAAAAAAACTTAAATTAAGCAAAAGAACTACCTAATCCTATTATAATGTTTCTCCTAAAATTTGAATTAAACTATAGTTTAATATAATATTTTTCCTAAAATCTTAATTAAAACCAATATTAAACTATTTTTATGATTATCAACTTAATATTTTAACTAAACTTATTAAGATATTTTTTCTAAAATCTTAATTAGAATTATAATTTTATTAGAAATGAATTACCTTTATTCTAAAAGAAAAAATGAATTAACTAATAGTTTTATATGAATTTAATGTCTTGACTTAAGAAAATGAAATTAAACAACTTATGATTAAAATTTCCTAAAGTCTTAATTAAAAAAAAAGAGTAAAATTCTATTAATCTTGTGAATTGATATTTTCCAAAATCTTAAATTAAACTAAAAAGAATTAACCTAATATAATATTCTTTAAAATCTTTATTATTATAATGATGAATTAAATGGGGTTAACTTATAAATTAATGAATAATTAACTATTTCTTTTATCCTTCAGATTAATATAACATGAATATATGACAACACAAATTCAAAACACAAACCCTAAAATCCCAAACCCCTCTTCTTCTCTCATTCGCGCCGCCGCTGACCCCCATAACCTCCCTCTTCTTCTTCTTCGTCATCATCCCTCAACACGTCCATCACCACCCTACGCCTTCACCAACCCTAGCTAAACCAATCTCTCCTTTCTCATCCTAACACTAACTAATCTTTTTCTCAAACCCCAACCGGGAAAATCGATCTCATCACTTCTAACGGTTGCGAACGCGCAGTAAACCATTAAGCCTAAGGAGAGTCCAAATTCGTACCTGGTAGTTCGAAAGTGTGTAGCCGATATCGAAAGGATGATGCTTCAGTTACAAGATCGTTGCGACGAAGACGTTGATGTTGGAGTCACAAAGCCGACGACGCTGACGGTATTTGACGCTATGTGGTGAAGAAGACTTCCGAACGATATCAAGCAATGCTCAGGTATGGTTTGAATCCATTTCCCTCTTTCCTTGTTCTTGTTTCGCAATTCTGAATGGTTCTCTGGATGTGCGATGTAATTCTTCGGGTTCGTTGTAGGCTACTGATGCGGTTGTTGAAGGCGAAGAACTCACGATTCTTTGATGCTGATGAATTCAATTCGGTGAAGGATGATTGATACTGATTAAGGAGTGGAAGTTTGAAGCAGGACAGAAGCTCAAAAGCTTGCAAACTCGAAGAAGAAAATTGAAGAAGGGGACTGTGAAAATTGATTGAGGATAAAGGGTGAATTTGGGAAAGAATGCTTGGAGAAGAAAAAGTTGTGAGAAGATTGGAAGAGGAGAAGAATGGTGAAGGGTACTGTGTGATGTTCAACCCTGGTCTGAAGAAGCTGACACTGATTTATAGATGATCCCAGGTGTAGCTTTGTGAAAACTCAAATGAAGCTTCTAGATGGAATCAGTTGTAAGTTTGTTATGAAATCAGTTAGTCCAATTTGATTTTCTGTTTTGAGTTTTTGTTGGTTTTGAGTAGTTAGTTATGAATGGCTAGGTGGTTAGAAACAGTTAGAATCAATTATGATTCTGTTAGGCTTTGATATGAGATTCTGTTAAACAAGCTTGCTGGAATTCAATTAGTTATTCAGTTTTTTTTTGACCTTTTTTTCAATCCTGTCATCAACTTTGTGATTTCTATTATGCATCTTCAGCTTCTTTCCTGAACTTCAACTTATGTGCATATGCAGGTTCAAACTCAGAATAAAACATGGCGACGCAGCTATCACTCCTGCTATATGATCTTATCAGTGATCTTACTCTATTCCATGATTGCTCATCTATCTGATTCTCTGATATATTGTCGCTGAACAGGACTTTCCGATTTCTCTGGTGTTGCTGGACCCCCTCATCAAACTTCTGTGAAAAGCAGCTTGGATCTCAACGGCTGCCCATTGTTCGCGTAGCCTGACGATGCCGTTACTATGATTGAGATGAACAACGTTACAACAGACCTGCATACGGCAATGCTGTTTTTGTAATTGCATTTGTAACTTTTTATTGACTACAGAGGCTTCTTTTTGTAACAATTTGGGATAATATGTGTAACTTCATAAATTATTGAATAAGCTTTTCTCTGTACAGCAAATGATACTTATACACTAGCTTGCCTTGATTCTTTTGAAATATAAATGACACATATATTTTATCACTTATCACAACAATATGGTTCATTAAAATAAATGTCATCCTTAGTTTCCAGCAACCCAACCTCATGCTTTGCCAGTTACTCGCTGGACAATCCAACCCAGACCATCATAAAGGCCTTCTCCCGAGAGAGCGCTGCAAGCTTGATCTACCATGTGCATAACCTTGGTTTCCTCTTGTAGAAGTTGACATTAGAGGCTATTTTCCTTTTCTTGTTGTGAACATAGGCTAGAAATGATATGAATATGGGAAATGAATATGGGATGGTAGAAATGAACATGGGCTAGAAACGAATATCCAATTTGTAACAAGACCATGGCTAAAAAAATAATTGATTAAAGATCAAAACATGGTATTAATAAGATTCAAAAGGTAAGCAAAGAATGGACTGAATTTGGGTAAAATTGACATTTGGATGTGAATAGAAATTGGGACTTAAATAAAACAAAAATGTTTGGTTTAATGGACCTTAGGGAATTGAACAATTAAATGAAATTGGGACCTGGTCTTATAACATGGCGAATGATGTTTAAATTTGTGAGCAAGCCAAATAACGGATCCGAATGACATTCCATTGCGCTTGACTGGCTTTGGATAGTGAATATGAATAGATTTTAATGCACCACACTTATATCTCTAACTACCCTCCAACCTCAGTTCTCAACTCAAATCAACAACAAAACAACCATGAAAATTGATGACTTTCTTTGCAACCCAAAACCCTGGGTCACTCACATGGGCGAACAGTGACGTTAAGGATTTCTTACATCAGGATACTAATTCCACATTCCACTATCATAATCCGATAAAGGGAGCAGCCACCCATAATAAAAAGAAGTAAACCTTTAGTCACATCGACAATATCCCGATTTAGCATTTTTATGGATCCTCTGAATAGGAAGGATTCTAGAACTTGGCGATCTTTTGAATAGGCATATTCTCCTGATGATATGGACTCAACCTTTATCTCAAACTTGAATGCAGCCACCAAGTATATCACATATGAATAGGAAAATTCCTATCACAAGGAGATGTTTTAATCACATGCCTTAGGAATCAATGAAATGCATGATTATGTTGTTACAATCTAATGAGAAATACAAATGAATGCGAAACGATAAGCCAGTAAAGGGAATAAATATGAGGGCAAATTTTGAGGTATTACAGCTGCCCCTATTCAATCAACTGCAGACTTGAATGGATAATTGCAACAGCTTTTAGACATTCAAGGTATGGAGTGATTGAATACTCGAATAAAACCTGAAAATTTGCACACTGAGGGTAATGGAAAAGCCATCTGCCCATTTATTTATTTATAATTTTTTGATTTTGACCTCTGAATAGGTAACGGGGATAGAACCAGGTGGAGTAGAATCAATGCAATCACTGCGACTGCTGAACAAACCGAAACCACAAGGAGGGTGCCTGTTGGCGAAACAGGACTTAACGCAACATCAACCGATTTGCGACTCAAATAAGATCAACCGATCTAACATGGAGATGGTATCAACCGATCCATAACCAAGAAAAACGAGAATGTAATATCATCCGATTTACAACTCGAAGAGAAATGATATCAACTGATTCATGACTCAAATAAGATCGACCGATCTAACATGGAGATGGTATCAACCGATCCATAACCAAGAAAAACGAGAATGTAATATCATCCGACTTACAACTCGAAGAGAAATGATATCAACCGATTCATGACTCAAATAAGATCAACCGATCTAACATGGAGATGGTATCAACCGATCCATAACCAAGAAAAACGAGAATGTAATATCATCCGATTTACAACTCGAAGAGAAATGATATCAACCGATTCATGACTCAAATAAGATCAACCGATCTAACATGGAGATGGTATCAACCGATCCATAACCAAGAAAAACGAGAATGTAATATCATCCGATTTACAACTCGAAGAGAAATGATATCAACCGATTCATGACTCAAATAAGATCAACCGATCTAACATGGAGATGGTATCAACCGATCCATAACCAAGAAAAACGAGAATGTAATATCATCCGATTTACAACTCGAAGAGAAATGATATCAACCGATTCATGACTCAAATAAGATCAACCGATCTAACATGGAGATGGTATCAACCGATCCATAACCAAGAAAAACAGGATCATTGTACTTAAATGATAACCTGAGACGCGACCGTTGTACTGAAACGGAGACGCGAAAAGACGAGACTGTTGTACTGAAACAAGACTCAAAGACGAGACCATTGTACTTAAATGGCGACTCGGAAGGAATGGGATCGTTGTACTTAAACGAGAGCCCGAGATGCGACCATTGTACTGAAACGGAGACGCGAAAAAATGAGACTGTTGTACTGAAACAAGACTCAAAGACGAGACCATTGTACTTAAATGGAGACTCGAGAGGAATGGGATCGTTGTACTTAAACGAGAGCCCAAGACGCGACCATTGTACTGAAACGGAGACGCGAAGAAATGAGACTGTTGTACTGAAACAAAACTCAATTGGGGATAACAACAAGACGTGGTAGAAGTAACCACCCTGGGAAAACGAAGTTGCATTCTGTGGGGAATACTTCAATTTGATTGGAGATGTAACAGGTCTTATGTAATATACCTCAAAACTGGCCCATGTTGGTATGCATATGTTTGGATTTATGGCGTAATGCTCCATAATGATGGAAATGCTACGCTTTGGAGGATGCAAATGTAATGATGATTATTGGATGCAAATGCAAATGCAAAGGGGTCTCCCGATGAGGAGATAATAGATATCCCTGATGGCTTGACTGGGAGGAACTGATGATCACTGCATTGATCTGATTGATCTTTGTGAGAAGAAGACAACTCTGCGGGGAAGGCTGTCAATGATACACCGGCTCTGAACTGCCGCCATTGCCAAAAATAAATTGGACTTTGAGATTGGAGAGCCAAGACCCTGCTGGAGATGGACTCTTCTTGAACTCTGACGGGGAAGTGAGGACCTCCTGACTTGGCGGAGAACCAAAGGCATGACACTGTTGAGGAAACAACTGCTGGGGAGGCAAGACACTCCTTATACGGCTGAGAATTGCCCCTGTTTGAAGGTAAACTTCTGCTTGGGGACGACACCCACTCTCTGCTACCTTGCTGGGTGAAATTTCAACTTCCACATGGCTGGGGATGACGGGTGATATCAATGATAAAGCTTCCTGCTGAAGATAAAAGCTCAAGCTGCCAATTGCTGGGGATAAGAGATAAATCCTCTCATGTTGGGAATGAGAGATGTAAGGCGTTTCAATGCTGGGGATGAGAGACGATGATACCCTTCTGATCAAGAAGTAACTTTCGCTTTGCCACACTGCTGGAGAAGGGATAGTCTAATGAGACTAGCTAAGACATTTTGATCAATGAAGCTTGCTGATGAAATAACTCTTGAAGTACTGTGCTGACAATGGCTTTGCTTCCAGCCTCTGGGTTGATAGATCGCCAACTGACCATGATTGAATAATGGTTCTCTGAAATCTTCAACTCGCCTCCGACTAAGGTCCATCAGAAGTAAATGTCTCAAGAGGATTTTACAGAAAACAGGGCATATGAAATGCCTCAGTGTCTTCAAACTCTTGGAGAGATTCATCGGATCTCGAAATAACTGCCCCAGATTGCATGGTCTGTGAAAGAATTTTCCTCGCGAGGATTCATGAAAAACCTCATATCACTGTGAGATAGTGTGTCCTAGTATTTTGAACCTTGGGTAGGTGCTTCTGATTAACCGTCTTCAGGAGAAAGTAACTTTCAGTGCTCTTGGGGTGGCCTGCCCCAGTACGAATCTTGAAGTGATCACCTCTGAATGACTGCTTTGAAGAAAACACCCAGATCAACTATTCTTCGAGAGATTGGATCTCGAAGTGATTGCCCCAGTTTGGATGAAATTTGAATAATGCTTCCGCCTGATGGCTCTTTGAGAGATTTGAATCTCGAAGTGATTGCCCCAGATTGGCTGAACTTTGGAGAGATTGCTCGACATGATTGCCCCGGATTAGTTGGCTCTTACCAGGAATGTTGGGAAAGTCCCTACTCGATGGAGTTTTCTTAAAAAGTGCACCTCGACAGATTGTCCTTCGGAAGTTTCAGACTTCTCAACTTGGCAAGATTAAGCTTCTGGACTGAAGTTTCGTATGTGAATTTTTATGATGCCCAACAAATGTATGCAAGCAGAAAATGTTTATTCTAAGAATGAAAATTCTAATGCAACACACATATTAATCTTGAAGTTTTACTGAAAAAGATGTCACAAACTTTTGTGAGCGAATCATTGGTTACGACATAAAATGTTTGAATAGTAAAAAGCATGCACATGCAACACCAACAAAGATCTTTCAACACCACTCATAGGAGTCAGGAACGCGATATCGTGGTAGTACGCTCTCAAAAATAACCTTGTTTCAGTTAGGACTTTTGAGGGTTATATCGTGGCCTGGTTCATGGTTATAGAAACAAAAGATATAGGCTCGAAGTTTATTTGTACCCACCCATCTTCGTGATGTTCTCCATTCCTATGTTCAGTTAGCTTTTACAAGCACTCACATCTCAAAAAGGATTTTGTGATGGTTGAGGAACCAATGACACTAACGGTTTTAAACACCAATTAGGTTGTCGTTTGGAGTCAGTCACCCCTTCACCTTTTGTGTCTGTATCACACGACTTTGTTCTTGTTCAAGGATCTTTCTTGTGTAATCCTTTTTGTCTTTTGCTTTTGCATTATTTTTCTTATCCCTAACTTTTGCCTGGACTGATTCTTGTGAATCTTTGATTGTGAAGTCCAGCGGGATGCCCTATTTTTTGCCTAAGTCGCTTGTTTTCAAGTTTCGACTTAGCGGGCTTTTTCATTCATTTTTTTTTTCAATTCTTCTTTTTTTGAACAAATCGTGTGACACTGTTTGTCTTGATTGCTTTGAAAGGGTCGTGACTGTCTCACTTCTTGGTTGTTGAGGGATAACCATTGTGGTCTCCGGTCTTTGGACCTCTTGATTGGGATAACCATTATAGCTTCTGGTCTTTGGACCTCTTGATTTGGTACAACGAAAGGTAATGGATCCTCAGATTTGCACTCCTTTTTGAAATTTGAATGCTCGGTCAAACTAACTGACACCTACCCTGCCCCTGGGTTAAATGCAAGGGTTTTTTCATGCGAAAATAAACTCCTACTTCAAGGCTCAAATGGGTTGGCGAGGGTCTATCTCCCTTATATCTCCGGTGTTTAGGACTTGAAACAATGCCTGTACATCGTCAACAAGGTCTTTCTCAAAAGCACACAATTAGAGATTCATGCATTTTCATTTCGTCGTCCTCCCTGATAGAGTTTAAGCACAACAGTTGGTATTGCAATGCACATACATAAAATCATGAGTGAATACGAATGGATTACTTCAAGAAAAACATGTGCATTTTATTATAGTTAACATTCAAAAACAAATAAGTTTCATGCATGCATACAAATGTTTAAACAAACAATATAAACTACAAATGAAAATGCAGTAAAGAAGCTGAACATTGCCGTCATTGAGGAGACTTGACTCCGTCTGGACTTATTGCTTCTGAAGATGTCTTTGCAAATTGGGAGACCCATTTGATGAGGAGACTTCAATATGTGAGCAGACTTTCTGGCATGATGACCTTTGAGTCGATTAAATTTGGGACCTTATCTTCACCTTTACCTCTGAAAGACTTGCAATCTTCAATTAAAAGGTCGGGTGCCCCAGAATGGTAATCATACTTGGCATTGAAACCCCAAAGGAAGCTTTGTCGGAGATGATCCTGATGCAATTAGCTCAACTACTCCGAATTTGCATAAATGAGGAAACTTGTTGCACGTACGTCATCAAAATATGATCAAACTTCTTCTCAAGTGGTTTTGGCCTTTACCCTTATGCTCTGCCCGCTGGACTCTCTTGGGAAGCTGAAATTGGATGCCGACAAATGACGTCTGGAGGGAAGAGGTTGATAAATGAAGTTGATAAATAAAGTTGCTCGGAAAGATCTTGCACGATCTCCTGCCTACGTATCTCCATTGACCAATGGAGAATCAGAGCAGCGTAGTTCCCCTCAATAGGGATGAAAATAGCTTTGTTCAGAATTCCCATAACCAAGCTCATCTGAGTCTTCATCTGGTTGACTTCCTGTTTCAACAGTTTCTGACTTTGAAATAAAGCTTGTACCTCTGCCCTGAATGGTCTCAACTGGGTCTTCGTTCGGTTACCTCCGTCTGGAGTTGCTTCGAATATATACCTTGATGAATGTGATTCAAGTTGTCCATTCTGATGAGAAATCAAGTCAGGAAAATAATCTGCCTCTGAACACCTGTCAGAAATGCAAGGATGTATGCAAATGCCACGTTCAGTTACTTCTGAGGAATCTATCTGCTTTGATTCAAGTTTTGGTACAGAAAAATCCAACAGCATGATTCAGATATGTGATCCTCGGAAATAACTGAACATGTGTGCAAAAATGCTATGATGTCATGTATGCAACAGGCGTGTAATCAATGATCTGATGCTAGTGTTGAGCAGTGAACCAACTGTCTGTATAGAATCACAATAGCGACACCATCTCTGTATAGAACCCCATAACTGAGAACCCAATAATTGTAGAACTGGATCACATAATTGAACAATCACTGATGGTGTTGAAGTTGAACAACGAGCCAAGTGTCTGTGGAGAGTCATAATAACAGTCACAATATCAGGGTCACGATGGTAATCACAGTAACAATCTCTCTGAATAGAAATCCCAGATCTCCGAATCAAAGAACCATATAGCACCAGATAATATCATAAAACAACACTGGCAAAGCGGGTATGTTGAAGTTTAGGGTTCCTGCAAACCTGTAAACCCCTCCCAATCTCACGGGTGTGCTACTCGGGTCAACATCACGGACTCTCAAAGCCGAATAGAAATAATACGTTCACCATTTCCGAGAAATGGCTCATGACCAAATCAGGGAATCGGTTTGGCATTATGTACTACTCAGGGAGGTCTCAATTGAGTCCGAAAAAACAAGCATCCCCCACAAGTTTCCAGCTTCAAGCACTGAGTCGAGAAACAATAGTACATTCATCCCGAAGGGTACAATACTATCGTCATACGATCAGTTTGCTTTAACTGAATTCCTATGAGAGAACCAGGTCATCCTATGCGAGTTCCCAATGGACCCTCGGATGCAAGTGGGTTTGCCAACAAATGTGGTCTGCCACTGTCATCACTGGAGAGGGGTGTTCCCATTAAGGTCCTCGAAGATCGGTCACCAGATGCACATAACTATCAAGGTTGTACCCTGAAGTGGAGAAGAACCCCCACACAGAATAGTCCCGAGACAGTCGCAATCTGGGTGTGGAACACATCACCACTCATCATGTAACCATGCGAGTACAACATGTCCACGCTAATCCTATAGTGCACTCAAGCCGGGTAGTTGGCTTATCTCACAGTAACTCCCATCCCACAGAAAAAATGAAAACCAGCACAGCCAGACAGTCCAGTATAATATGATGTACGGAAAATAAAATACTGAAAGCGGTAAATAAATGCGGTAAAGTAAAGCTGTAAAGTAAAAACTGTAAATAAAAACAGTAAAGCTAAACTAAAGCACACAACAACAAACAGATAAACACCCAAAGAAACAAAACCAAACAGGCGCTAGGATTGACTCTACAAGGGAAACCGGAAGAATCAGGTCCATCCCCAGCAGAGTCGCCAGCTGTCGCTCCCGGGATTTTCATCCTAGTACAAACGCGAAAATGGCGCGGAAAGGTTAGAGTCGCCAGCCAGACATTTTTATCCCAAAGGAATGTGAAAGGTAATGTTGCACAAACCTGAGGAAGAAGGAAAGGACAAGGCCTTGCGAACCAAAGATCTGAGTTCGGGAGTCGGTTACGACCTGGGAAGGTATTAGCACCCCAGATCGTCCGTCGTACCCGACGGGATCCACGCTTGCTTGTTTGTTTCAAAGGGTGAGAAAAATATGAATGCTGCTGAACAAAACCGCTAACTGGAATGGAAATGAGAAATGAGAAAGGAACTGGAAAAGAGAATGAAAAGAAAGGGGGAAATGTAGGGAAAATAAAGATTGTGCTCGAACGGGCCCTACCCCGCTGCCTACGTACCTCATCGGGATAATGAGGATCAGAGTCGACGTAGTTCGCCTAACCTAGGCGGGAACTATTTGTTTGTGTTTTTTACAGCTAGAACTGCGTATGTCTATGCTCAGGTGTTGCAGGCTCGTCTGGTACGAGTGCTTTTACCGTCTTGCAAATGAGACAAGTCGCCGCGAGTTCGCGTTGTGAGTGAATGAGATAAGAAGAGAAGTTCCCGCAGGATAGTCGCTTATTATTTGTTTTTATCTTTTAAAAGAAGTGTTTTGAATTTGTTTGTGAACTGTCTTGTACTAAGACCTATCCATCGCGGGAAGTATTTACACCTCGCCCCGAAACAGGACGCGTATAAACACTCCGCAACAAAGTCTCGTGTCGTACAAGATTGTTCGGTTTTTATTAAGTGTTTTATTACTTTTCTTTTGAAGGGAGAAAGAAAGACTCAAGTTGGAAAAGGAAAAATCTAAGGGACTAAGACTCGATCCTAATTGTTTATTTATTTACAAGGTGGTCCTAATGGTTAGTGAAGTTTTCTATTCCTAATGGAAACTTAAAAACTACTAGAATTCAACTTACTTCTTAATGAAGTTAAGTTGATTCTAAGGACAATGGGGAAACCTATTAAAGTTGTAAGATCAAAATAAGGCAAAACAATGAAATCAAACATAAGAAGTAAAATTCTACAAAATGCATTAGAAGCATGAATTAAAATAAAAAATCTATTTTATTTATTCTATTTCTACATGGAAAATGAAATTTTAAACCTAAGGACTAAACTACTCTAAGCCTAATATTCATTCTAAAAAAAGCAAATTAAACTAAACCTAAGTCTAATATTAAATTTAAATGCTACACTTAAACTACACTATTATTTTTATATTGAACTTTATTGTATATATTTTCTCAATGGCCTAAACTAGGGGAATTATGCATAACTAGGCCTAAAACTAATATTCTAAAAAATATTAAATCTTCTAGAAAAATTATGAAACTTAAACTATAGGGTCCTAACACTATCTAAAACATTATACTAAGAGGGATTCTAAAAAATGTTATTTTTTCTATGCCTAGCAATTAATTATTTCCAGCTAAGAATTAATTACTATTTCCTAAGGATTATATCACTAAAACATAAGATAAAAGCTCCTAAAAATTCCATAAAAAATATCCTAAGAACTATTATGAGTCCTCTAATTACAGAAAAAAGAATGACTCAAAAAAGTTGCTGGAAACTACTTAAATAAAATGAACAAAATCCAGCATAAATAATAGAAATTCAATAGAACTAATTAATAGAAAAATTCAGAATTAATTCAAAAATAAACAAATTCCAGAAAATAAAAATGTCACAAATTTCTAAAATGACTTATTAGGCTACTTAATTTTTTTGGGAATTTTCTAATTATTTTTATTATTTTTTATGAAATTATTTCTAAACTATAATTGACTACAAAATAAATTCTAAAGAAATAATGCAGGAGGGTGTGTTCAGTTATTTTTCTAGTTCTTTTCATAAACTGGGCTCAGAAATGGGGTACTAATAGGAAAAGAAATAGGCCCAATTCGCAGCCTTGAGAGGGGAGGTGGAGAAAGAATTTATTTGTTTTGTTTTTCTAATGGGCCTGGAAACAGGGGTGTTGATAACAATATTTTTTTAATTTAAACATATTTTTCACATATTCTAGGAATTAAACAAATTTTACTTAACTTAACACAAATGAAAAATACTAATCTCAAGATAATATTTTTTCTAAATCTTAGCTTAAGATTATTTTTATTGAATTATTTTTAATGATCTTGTGAATTAAACCTTAATCTAATAATAATATTTTTTTATAAATTTTTAATCTTAGAAAATGAATTAAATTCTAAACTTATGATTATAAACTAAATAATACTCTTATGATAAATGCTTCTAAATAATAATCTTATGATAAATGCTTCTAAATAATAATCTTATGATAAATGCTTCTAATTAAAATCTTAATTTAAGTTCTAATAGTCTTGATTTAAGCAAAAATGAAGTAAACTAATCCTATTATCATATTTTTTCCAAAATCTTAATTAAAGAAAAAGAATTAAACTAAACTTAATATTTTCTAACAATCTTAATTTAAAGAAAATGAGAGAAAATACTTACTAATATATTTTCTAAAAAAACTTAATTAAAAAAAATGAGAGAAAATACTTACTAATATATTTTCTAAAAAAATCTTAATTAAACTATAGTCTTATTAAAAATGAATTAAACCTTTGATCTAAAATATGAATTACACTCTTAATCTTAGAAAATGAATTTAATTCTAAACTTATAATTATATCAATTAAGCTAATATTTTAACTTAAGAAAAAGAATTAACCTAACTTATGATTAAAATTTCCTAAAGTCTTAATTTAAACCAATATTAAACTAAACCTATATAACACTTTCTAATGACTTAATTAAAAAAAGAGAATTAAGCTAAACTTATTATATTTCTTTTATAAAACTCTTAATTAAAAAAAAAAAATATTAAACTAATATTTTCTAAAAACTTAATTAAGAAAATAAAATTAAACTAAACTTATATAACACTTTCTAATGACTTTAAAAAAAAGAATTAAGCTAAACTTATTATAATATTTCTTAAAAAAACTTAAAATAAGCAAAAGAACTACCTAATCCTATTATAATGTTTCTCCTAAAATTTGAATTAAACTATAGTTTAATATAATACTTTTCCTAAAATCTTAATTAAAACCAATATTAAACTATTTTTATGATTATCAACTTAATATTTTAACTAAACTTATTAAGATATTTTTTCTAAAATCTTAATTAGAATTATAATTTTATTAGAAATGAATTACCTTTATTCTAAAAGAAAAAATGAATTAACTAATAGTTTTATATGAATTTAATGTCTTGACTTAAGAAAATGAAATTAAACAACTTATGATTAAAATTTCCTAAAGTCTTAATTAAAAAAAAAAGAGTAAAATTCTATTAATCTTGTGAATTGATATTTTCCAAAATCTTAAATTAAACTAAAAAGAATTAACCTAATATAATATTCTTTAAAATCTTTATTATTATAATGATGAATTAAATGGGGTTAACTTATAAATTAATGAATAATTAACTATTTCTTTTATCCTTCAGATTAATATAACATGAATATATGACAACACAAATTCAAAACACAAACCCTAAAATCCCAAACCCCTCTTCTTCTCTCATTCGCGCCGCCGCTGACCCCCATAACCTCCCTCTTCTTCTTCTTCGTCATCATCCCTCAACACGTCCATCACCACCCTACGCCTTCACCAACCCTAGCTAAACCAATCTCTCCTTTCTCATCCTAACACTAACTAATCTTTTTCTCAAACCCCAACCGGGAAAATCGATCTCATCACTTCTAACGGTTGCGAACGCGCAGTAAACCATTAAGCCTAAGGAGAGTCCAAATTCGTACCTGGTAGTTCGAAAGTGTGTAGCCGATATCGAAAGGATGATGCTTCAGTTACAAGATCGTTGCGACGAAGACGTTGATGTTGGAGTCACAAAGCCGACGACGCTGACGGTATTTGACGCTATGTGGTGAAGAAGACTTCCGAACGATATCAAGCAATGCTCAGGTATGGTTTGAATCCATTTCCCTCTTTCCTTGTTCTTGTTTCGCAATTCTGAATGGTTCTCTGGATGTGCGATGTAATTCTTCGGGTTCGTTGTAGGCTACTGATGCGGTTGTTGAAGGCGAAGAACTCACGATTCTTTGATGCTGATGAATTCAATTCGGTGAAGGATGATTGATACTGATTAAGGAGTGGAAGTTTGAAGCAGGACAGAAGCTCAAAAGCTTGCAAACTCGAAGAAGAAAATTGAAGAAGGGGACTGTGAAAATTGATTGAGGATAAAGGGTGAATTTGGGAAAGAATGCTTGGAGAAGAAAAAGTTGTGAGAAGATTGGAAGAGGAGAAGAATGGTGAAGGGTACTGTGTGATGTTCAACCCTGGTCTGAAGAAGCTGACACTGATTTATAGATGATCCCAGGTGTAGCTTTGTGAAAACTCAAATGAAGCTTCTAGATGGAATCAGTTGTAAGTTTGTTATGAAATCAGTTAGTCCAATTTGATTTTCTGTTTTGAGTTTTTGTTGGTTTTGAGTAGTTAGTTATGAATGGCTAGGTGGTTAGAAACAGTTAGAATCAATTATGATTCTGTTAGGCTTTGATATGAGATTCTGTTAAACAAGCTTGCTGGAATTCAATTAGTTATTCAGTTTTTTTTTGACCTTTTTTTCAATCCTGTCATCAACTTTGTGATTTCTATTATGCATCTTCAGCTTCTTTCCTGAACTTCAACTTATGTGCATATGCAGGTTCAAACTCAGAATAAAACATGGCGACGCAGCTATCACTCCTGCTATATGATCTTATCAGTGATCTTACTCTATTCCATGATTGCTCATCTATCTGATTCTCTGATATATTGCCGCTGAACAGGACTTTCCGATTTCTCTGGTGTTGCTGGACCCCCTCATCAAACTTCTGTGAAAAGCAGCTTGGATCTCAACGGCTGCCCATTGTTCGCGTAGCCTGACGATGCCGTTACTATGATTGAGATGAACAACGTTACAACAGACCTGCATACGGCAATGCTGTTTTTGTAATTGCATTTGTAACTTTTTATTGACTACAGAGGCTTCTTTTTGTAACAATTTGGGATAATATGTGTAACTTCATAAATTATTGAATAAGCTTTTCTCTGTACAGCAAATGATACTTATACACTAGCTTGCCTTGATTCTTTTGAAATATAAATGACACATATATTTTATCACTTATCACAACAATATGGTTCATTAAAATAAATGTCATCCTTAGTTTCCAGCAACCCAACCTCATGCTTTGCCAGTTACTCGCTGGACAATCCAACCCAGACCATCATAAAGGCCTTCTCCCGAGAGAGCGCTGCAAGCTTGATCTACCATGTGCATAACCTTGGTTTTCTCTTGTAGAAGTTGACATTAGAGGCTATTTTCCTTTTCTTGTTGTGAACATAGGCTAGAAATGATATGAATATGGGAAATGAATATGGGATGGTAGAAATGAACATGGGCTAGAAACGAATATCCAATTTGTAACAAGACCATGGCTAAAAAAATAATTGATTAAAGATCAAAACATGGTATTAATAAGATTCAAAAGGTAAGCAAAGAATGGACTGAATTTGGGTAAAATTGACATTTGGATGTGAATAGAAATTGGGACTTAAATAAAACAAAAATGTTTGGTTTAATGGACCTTAGGGAATTGAACAATTAAATGAAATTGGGACCTGGTCTTATAACATGGCGAATGATGTTTAAATTTGTGAGCAAGCCAAATAACGGATCCGAATGACATTCCATTGCGCTTGACTGGCTTTGGATAGTGAATATGAATAGATTTTAATGCACCACACTTATATCTCTAACTACCCTCCAACCTCAGTTCTCAACTCAAATCAACAACAAAACAACCATGAAAATTGATGACTTTCTTTGCAACCCAAAACCCTGGGTCACTCACATGGGCGAACAGTGACGTTAAGGATTTCTTACATCAGGATACTAATTCCACATTCCACTATCATAATCCGATAAAGGGAGCAGCCACCCATAATAAAAAGAAGTAAACCTTTAGTCACATCGACAATATCCCGATTTAGCATTTTTATGGATCCTCTGAATAGGAAGGATTCTAGAACTTGGCGATCTTTTGAATAGGCATATTCTCCTGATGATATGGACTCAACCTTTATCTCAAACTTGAATGCAGCCACCAAGTATATCACATATGAATAGGAAAATTCCTATCACAAGGAGATGTTTTAATCACATGCCTTAGGAATCAATGAAATGCATGATTATGTTGTTACAATCTAATGAGAAATACAAATGAATGCGAAACGATAAGCCAGTAAAGGGAATAAATATGAGGGCAAATTTTGAGGTATTACAGCTGCCCCTATTCAATCAACTGCAGACTTGAATGGATAATTGCAACAGCTTTTAGACATTCAAGGTATGGAGTGATTGAATACTCGAATAAAACCTGAAAATTTGCACACTGAGGGTAATGGAAAAGCCATCTGCCCATTTATTTATTTATAATTTTTTGATTTTGACCTCTGAATAGGTAACGGGGATAGAACCAGGTGGAGTAGAATCAATGCAATCACTGCGACTGCTGAACAAACCGAAACCACAAGGAGGGTGCCTGTTGGCGAAACAGGACTTAACGCAACATCAACCGATTTGCGACTCAAATAAGATCAACCGATCTAACATGGAGATGGTATCAACCGATCCATAACCAAGAAAAACGAGAATGTAATATCATCCGATTTACAACTCGAAGAGAAATGATATCAACCGATTCATGACTCAAATAAGATCGACCGATCTAACATGGAGATGGTATCAACCGATCCATAACCAAGAAAAACGAGAATGTAATATCATCCGACTTACAACTCGAAGAGAAATGATATCAACCGATTCATGACTCAAATAAGATCAACCGATCTAACATGGAGATGGTATCAACCGATCCATAACCAAGAAAAACGAGAATGTAATATCATCCGATTTACAACTCGAAGAGAAATGATATCAACCGATTCATGACTCAAATAAGATCAACCGATCTAACATGGAGATGGTATCAACCGATCCATAACCAAGAAAAACGAGAATGTAATATCATCCGATTTACAACTCGAAGAGAAATGATATCAACCGATTCATGACTCAAATAAGATCAACCGATCTAACATGGAGATGGTATCAACCGATCCATAACCAAGAAAAACGAGAATGTAATATCATCCGATTTACAACTCGAAGAGAAATGATATCAACCGATTCATGACTCAAATAAGATCAACCGATCTAACATGGAGATGGTATCAACCGATCCATAACCAAGAAAAACAGGATCATTGTACTTAAATGATAACCTGAGACGCGACCGTTGTACTGAAACGGAGACGCGAAAAGACGAGACTGTTGTACTGAAACAAGACTCAAAGACGAGACCATTGTACTTAAATGGCGACTCGGAAGGAATGGGATCGTTGTACTTAAACGAGAGCCCGAGATGCGACCATTGTACTGAAACGGAGACGCGAAAAAATGAGACTGTTGTACTGAAACAAGACTCAAAGACGAGACCATTGCGTGTGTGGTGTGTTATGTTGCATTTGGTCCACTTATCACTCTTGGATAGGTCAGAGGAGTGGTTGTGCCCTATTGTGATTGGTATGGGTCTTTATGCAAAAAGTCAAGTTTTGTGAAAGAGAGGTATGGGTCAATGGTAGGCCAAGGACAATAGGGGGGTCCTGCGCAGCAAGGAATGAGGAGAGCCATGGGATCAGTCTTGAAGCCAATTAACAAGTGGATTAGGGTTTGTATGATGTTTTGCATCTTTGTGACCTTTTGCCCCTTTTGAAGTTTCTTGATCCATAAGTCATGAAAATGGGCAAACCTTTGATGCATTCTGACTTTTAAGCATTGGTTTATGTTTGTGCAAGGATTAGAAGTCACTTTGAGGTCTCATTTTGCCTTGGCAAGAGGTTTTGCAACTTTGCCTCTTTGGTTCATAACTTGAAATTATGTGATTTTGTCCAACTTTGACAAGCCATAACTTTTGATACAAAATGAATTAGAATGAGTTCTTGTAATTTTTGAAAAGGGAATGATCCATTCTACAACTTTCATGACCAAAGTTTTCCCATTTGAAGTATTTTTGAATCAAAAAGCAAGGGTTGAAAAAGTTTCCCAAAATGGCAAGTTTTCATTACAAGTCATTTTCCCAAAAAGGCAATTTTGCAAATGGCTTGAAATTCTTCAACTTTGTGAACTTCTAACATCTTCTATGATAAAATAAAGATCATACACATTCAAAGTGATGGAGAACACCCTTTGGTTGGGTCATTGGGGGCCTCAGATGCCCTGATTTTGCACTGACTTGCTCAAGAAGTCAACTCTTTGTTAGATGCCTTCCCCATGGAATTTCTTCATGAAAATTAGTATGTATGATCCTTATAACATATAGAGACCAATAGAAACAAGAATGACCAAAAAATTTGGGGTTATGGCCTTTGAAACCAAAACCCTAATTCTAGGTCATCTGTGCAGTTAAAACTGGCTCTGCTTCCATGCCTTTCCCAGTTCTTGTGATTCTTTGACTTCCTTGACTTTATGGGGATACAATATGATGCTTGAACACTCATGGACCCCTTTGAAGTGATTGAATACCTTTGGAGTGGCTCAAATAGCTCTTGGATAGCTCAAATCACAAACCCTAGATGCAGATGACTTAGAAGCAATGCAGTGGATCAAAAATGTGGTATGAGATGCTATGATTGAATTTATGCATATGAAAAGATCACAAGCCATGGTGTGAATGGGTGAGGGCAAATTTGGGGTGTTTACAGCTGCCACTATTCAAACATGAGTTAGCTGTGCAGGATGTAAGCAACGGCTTAACAGGCAAACAAGATAACTTGTGGTTGAATACCAAAGACAGTCCAAAATTTGCACTCACAGAATGAAGAAGAAAAGGGATATAGATTGTAAAAGAAAATAAAGCATATTTATAAAGTGCGGGCGATGGAGGACGACCGTCGAGCAGAGGACGACTGCTGGGGATGAAGCGATGACGGGGACGACCGACATGCCGGGGAAGATGCGGGAAATAAAGCTATGACGGGGACGGCCGGCAAGCTGGGGATATGAGAGATTGTGATGGGGACGGCCATCAGATAAAGCTATAAGACTCTCTGGGGATTATAGGTAAATGAAATAAATGATGAGGTACGGTCATCAAAGGTGAAAGGCGATCACCTAGCAGGGGACGGCTGCTCTGTTGGGGATAAGATGAGGGACGGTCATCTAAGGTGAAGGACGATCACCGGGCAAGGTACGGTTGCCAAAAGTATCGCGACATAGGACGAATGCCAGATAAAAAAGGTGGACGATGGGGACGGCCACCGGATAAGCATGATGAAGGACGATCATCAAGAGGTGAAGGACGATCACCTAGCAGGGTACGGCTGCTCTCAGGGTTTATCATGACATAGGACGAATGTCAGATAACCAGATCAACGATGGGGACGGCCATCAGATAAAGTGATGAAGGACGATCATCAGGAGGTGAAGGACGATCACCTAGCAGGGGACGGCTGCCGAAAAGGTATCATGACATAGGACGAATGTCAGATAGAAAGGAAATAGTTCAACAAGTTTTGTTGGAGACTTTGCTGGGGAATAGTAAACACGGACGAGTGTTTACATCCAAGAAATGAAAGGTATAAGCGTTTGACACGGTGTATAGATTAAATATGCGGACGAGCATCCTTAAGACTATGATACGGACGGGTATCAGGTAGAAACAAATGCTTGACGCATGTTCAGAGATGATGATACGAACGAGTATCAACTAGTTAACAAAGAACACGGACGAGTGTTGATCCTGCGGGGACTCTTCTGGGGAGTAATAGACACAGACGAGTGTCTAAATTCTAAAAAGAGGTAAAAGTATCTGTCATTGTGTATGGATTAAATATGCGAACGAGCATCCTTAAGACCATGATACGGACGAGTATCAGTAGAAACAAACGCCGACGCATGTTCAGAGATGATGATACGGACGAGTACCAACTGGTTAACAAAGAACACGGACGAGTGTCGAATCTGAGGGGATATAAGTGGTATATACAAGATACGGACGAGTATCTGTATGAGTAAGTATGAGTGGTGTACAGACGAGTGTTTAATTTGCTGCGGAGGGTGACACGGACGAGTGTCAAAAGAGAAAGGTGCAATATAAACAAGTATCTGAGTTACAGAGTGTTCAGGTAACTATGTTGGGGAAGGTGACACAGACGGGTGTCAAGAAATTGTATATATGTGTATCTGTGAGTGCAAAGGGGACGCTTTGGCTTTCTACTAGGGATATGACACGGACGGGTGTCAGGGAGTATCTGTATCTTTGAGGAAAGGTGCCTTGGCTCTCTGCCGGGGAATCTGGGGAGTTTCTGTATATCGCTGATGGATTGTCAGTATTTACAAGTGTTTGATTTAGACCATGGCTTATGATTATGCAATATGTTTGATTTTTGCCGTAATGCTCCGTATTAGACGGAATGCTACGCTCTGTGGGGAAAATATGATGCGAAATGCTATGATTATGCAAAGATAACGATCCGGGATTCGGATCTCGTTGCCGCGAAGATCCCTGGCTGTTCTGCTTGAAGTGGACATCCCAGCTGGGGATGAGACCATTGGTAGATCTCAGCACATGACTCTGCTTGGGGAAATAGGTCAATGATAGATCTTTCTTGGCAATGAAGGACCCAGCTGGGGTTTGTAGAAGCCTTTTTCACTCTGTTGTGATTTCTTTACGTGCTGCTTTTCCGGATAGAGGTTGACACTCTGCGGGGAGATGGTTCCTTGGTTGGCACTCGGCTGAGGAGGAAATGACAAATGGCAACTCAGCTGGGGAGAAAACACCTCCGGTGCTGGGACTGAGTAGATAGTGATTTGCCAGCTTGCTGGTGTGAAGCTTTCATGCCCCATATTGTGCTTTGAAAACCTGCAATCCTGAAAAGGCATAGAAACGCACAAGTAATCCCGAGGTATCCCTTACCGGATTCCATCGTAGGAGTTTTAGACACTCCCGGGAGTAAGTATATTTCCTGCAAGCACGTATTTTTAGAAGAAAAGCATCTGTATTTATGCAATCAGTATCTTAAAGACATCGGACATTCTTTGCAAACAAGAATAAAATATACGAGACGAAACATGACTGAAAACCTGATTTTATTAATTCGTGTGCTCTGAATTGGCAAGATACAGTCAAAGGAACAAGTCCCCTAGAATGAGGAGATTGTTACAAATTGAGAAAAAAGATGTTGGCAATGTTGATGACGCTTCGAGGAGCTTCCCTTTGTCTATGACTCGTATGACTTTTGACGTTCTTCTCGTCTTGCTTTCTGGAGAAGGCTGATTCTGACCGAAGCTCGAACCTTTCGAAGCTTACTATGTTTTAAGTGATACAGACGAATTCAGAATGCAGTTGTTCGTTTATTCCCTTATTTTGCGTGGATCACCCTTTCGGGTTTTCAATCCACCGGGATACCCATTTTTGCCAGAGTTGTCCGATGCGGCTTTTCAACTCAGCGGGTGTACATTTTTTAATTTCCCTTATTTTTGCCCGAGTCTTTTATTCTGTTTTGGACTCGCCGGGATGCCCTATTTTTGCCTGGACTTTCATTCTATTTTTATGTCCAGCGGGTCATTTTTATGTGAAGTATTTTTTAACTGCATCTGAATTCACAGGTGATGGGAAGTCTTCGCCATCCATAGTACTGAGCATCAGTGCTCCACCAGAGAAAACTTTTTTTACTACGAATGACCCTTCATAGTTCGGAGTCCACTTGCCCCTGTGGTCTGTATGAGGAGGGAGAAGTCTTTTCAGCACAAGATCTCCTACTTGGTATTCTCGGAGCCTGACTTTCTGATCGAAGGCTTTCTTCATTCTTTTCTGGTACAGATGCCCATGATAGATTGCAGCCAATCTCTTCTCTTCAATCAGATTCAGTTGCTCGTATCGGGACCAGACCCATTCTGCTTCGTTCAGTTTAACATCCATTAGTACCCGCAGGAAGGGTAATTCAACTTCAACAGGTAGGACTGCCTCCATACCATACACAAGCTGATACGGTGTTGCCCCAGTAGAGGTTCTGATTGACGTACGGTACCCATGCAAGGCAAACGGTAGCATTTCATGCCAGTCTTTGTAGGTGACCACCATCTTTTGCACAATCTTCTTGATGTTCTTGTTAGCTGCCTCGACAGCGCCATTCATCTTTGGCCTGTAAGGAGAAGAATTATGGTGTTGGATTTTGAAGTCCCGGCATAGTTCTGCCATCATTTTGTTGTTCAAGTTAGAACCATTATCAGTAATGATTCGCTCGGGTACTCCGTACCGGCAGATGATGTCTCTCTTTAGAAATCGGGCTACCACTTGCCTTGTAACATTAGCATAGGAAGCTGCTTCAACCCACTTGGTAAAATAGTCAATGGCTACCAGGATGAATCTGTGGCCATTTGAAGTAGTCGGTTCAATCTTGCCAATCATATCAATGCCCCACATAGCAAAAGGCCAAGGTGAAGACATCACATTCAGAGGATTGGGAGGCACATGCACTTTATCCGCATAGATCTGGCATTTATGGCACTTTCTGGCATAAGCACAACAGTCTGCGTCCATTGTGATCCAGTAATAGCCTGATCTTAACAACTTTTTAGCCATGGAATGCCCTCCTGCATGGGTACCAAAGGATCCTTCGTGCACCTCGTGCATCAACAATTCTGCTTCTGTCTTATCAACGCATCTGAGGAGTACCATGTCAAAGTTTCTTTTGTACAAGGAACCGTCAGCATTCAGAAAGAAACTACCAGCAAGCCTTCTTAAAGTCTTCTTATCATTGGAAGATGCCCCAGATGGGTATGTTTGATCCTCCAAGAAGCATTTGATATCATGGAACCAAGGCTTATCATCTTTGACAACATCTGCTGCAAATACATATGCTGGTCTGTCGAGTCTAGAAACTGAAATCCGAGGTACAAAGTTGGCGGCTTGAACTTTGATCATGGATGAAATGGTAGCCAGAGCGTCTGCAAACTGATTCTCGTCTCGAGGGATATACTCAAGCTTGACTGTCGTGAAGAAAGTCATTAACCTCCTTGTATAATCCCTGTAAGGTATCAGATGATCCTGGTGGGTGTACCATTTGCCGTTGGTTTGATTAACTACCAGAGCTGAATCTCCGAACACAGTCAGAGTCTTGATCCTGAGGTTAATAGCTTCCTCAAGACCCATAATACAAGCTTCGTATTCAGCTTCGTTGTTAGTGCAGTTGAAAGTGAGTTTTGCCGAGAAAGGCATGTGAACTCCCTTAGGTGTAATGAGTATTGCACCAACACCACGACCATTCATGTTAACAGCCCCATCAAACATCATAGTCCATTCTTCTTCTGGGTCAGGCCCTTCAGTGTGAATGGGTTCTTCATGATCTTTTGCTTTTATGAACATGATGTCTTCATCAGGGAAGTCAAATCTCATAGGCTGGTAATCATCAATAGGTTGCTCAGCAAGATAATCAGACAATACACTCCCTTTGATGGCTTTCTGAGATGTGTACTGGATGTCATATTCTGTGAGGATCATTTGCCATCTTGCAACCCGTCCGGTAAGTGCTGGCTTCTCAAAAATGTACTTAACTGGGTCCATCTTTGATATCAATAAAGTAGTGTGGGTCAACATATACTGTCTCAGTCGGCGAGCAGCCCACGCTAAAGCACATCAAGTTTTCTCGAGCAGTGAATAACGTCGTTCACAGTCGGTAAACTTTTTGCTTAGGTAGTAAATTGCATACTCTTTTCGACCAGACTCGTCATGCTGGCCCAACACACACCCCATTGACTCTTCTAATACTGTCAAGTACATGATTAGAGGTCTTCCTTCAACTGGAGGCATGAGGATTGGAGGCTCTTGTAAGTATTCCTTGATTTTGTCAAAAGCCCTCTGGCAGTCTTCGTTCCACCTGACCGTTTGTTCTTTTCTTAACAGCTTGAATAAAGGTTCACAAGTCGCAGTAAGGTGAGATATGAACCTTGAAATGTAGTTCAATCTACCTAAGAAACCCCGAACTTCTTTCTCAGTCTTCGGTGCAGGAATTTCTTGAATGGCTTTGACTTTATCAGGGTCAACTTCAATCCCTTTCTCACTTACAATAAATCCCAGCAGCTTACCGGATCGTACCCCGAATGTGCACTTGTTGGGGTTTAACTTCAGTTGGTACTTTCTCAAACGCTTGAATAACTTCAGTAGATTCACCAGGTGGTCTTCTTCTGTGAGGGACTTGGCAATCATGTCATCCACATAACATTCAATTTCTTTGTGGATCATGTCATGGAATAATGTTACCATAGCCCGTTGATAAGTCGCACCAGCATTCTTCAGTCCGAATGGCATCACCTTATGACAGAACGTGCCCCAGGGTGTGATGAAAGTTGTCTTCTCCATGTCTTCAGGTGACATCTTGATCTAATTATATCCTAAAAATCCGTCCATGAAGGAGAATACCGAGAACTGAGCCGTATTATCAACCAACACATCAATGTGAGGTAAAGGGAAATCATCTTTCGGGCTGGCTCTGTTCAGATCCCGGTAGTCCACGCACATCCTCACCTTGCCGTCTTTCTTAGGCACAGGTACAATATTAGCGACCCATGGTGGATAACTAGTTACAGCAAGGAAACCGGCGTCCCACTGCTTTTGTACCTCTTCCTTTATCTTCATTGCCATATCTGGGCGAGTACGGCGCAACGTCTGTTTAACCAGCGGACAGTCTTCTCTCAAAGGCAGCTTGTGCATGACAATATCGGTGTCCAACCCTGGCATATCCTGATAAGACCAAGCAAACACATCCACATACTCTCGAAGCATCTCAATCAATTGCTCTTTTACTGAATCTCGTAGGCAGGCCCCAATCTTAACCTCTTTCACATCTTCTTTTGTACCAAGATTAACCATTTCGACTTCCTCCTGATGAGGAGTGATAACCTTCTCCTCTTGCCTTAACAACCTGGCTAGCTCTTCAGGCAGCTCATAGTCTTCCTCAACCCCTTCATCAGCTTGATTGATTGGATTGCCAAAGTCATACGAAGCCATAGCAGTGTTGTTGTCGGTGCAGTCTAAAAGGCGCTCTCTGCAAGGGTTTAGATTGTTCATTTTAGTGATTGATTTTAATCTTGTTTAGAAAAAAGCGAAATGAAGTTTATCATTTTGGAAAACATTGCCATTTTATTTTTGTACAAAAAAAAATGAAAAACAGTGAGTGGAAAAGAAGAAGACTCATTTGCAAAAGATGTCCGATATTCATATTGATCTGTTTGCACAAAATTACAAGATGGCCCGATTACAAAATGAGTCTTGTCATCTTGGGCAAGATGCAAGACTTGATGCATGCTTAAAAATACAGGAAATAATAATTACTCTGCAGGAGTAACCCTTATAATTTCCTGGGAAGACCAGTTAAGGACTTGGCTCCCCGAGATCCTTGGACGTATCCAGCTCTCCAGGTTGCGGTCGCTTTCTTCCTCGTCTTCCAAGTTGTTTACTGCATCAGGGGTGAGCATTCCCCCGCTGACAAAACTGGGCTTCTTGGCAGCCTCTGATTGATCTTGTTGAGTTGGTTTATAACCCAACCCAAATCTGTCTTCTTTCTTCTCCACGGGCAGCAGCTTGCCCCAGCCTTGGGCAGTCCCCTCTTCAACAACCTTCCTGGCTTGCTGATAAGACGTCATGGAGGTTCCCAGTATAGCAGATGCTTCATTAATGTTCAGGGCCTCAAATCCCTGGCTCATAGTTTCATGGATTTCTCCATCTATCTCAATGTACTTGTACGTAGCCAGATGGCTAACAAAGATGTCTTCTTCACCACAGATGGTGATGATCTGGCCTTCCCACTTGAATTTCAGCTTCTGGTGAAGGGTAGACGTAACAGCGCCAACGGCATGAATCCAAGGTCTACCCAACAAACAGCTGTAGGCCGGCTGAATGTCCATCACATAGAAGGTAATTTTAAAAGTCTGCGGGCCAATCATCACAGGTAGATCAATCTCCCCAAGCACTGATCTTTTAGAGCCATCAAATGCTCTTACCACCAAATTACTTGGACGCAGTGCCAAGCCATCATATTCAAGCTTCACTAAGGCTTTCTTTGGCAGAACATTGAGTGAAGACCCAGTGTCCACCAGTACATGTGATAGAACAGCACCTTTGCATTCCAAGGTGATATGTAAAGCCTTGTTGTGGTTACGTCCCTCAGTTGTTAAGTCAGCATTGGTAAAGCCCAGTCCATGACTGGTGTTGACATTTGCCACCACAGTTTCTAGCTGATTAACAGTGATCTCCTCTGGCACGTACGCCGCGTGCAGGACTTTCAATAATGCATTCCTGTGAGCTTCAGAACACATTAACAGTGATAATATGGAGATCTTTGAGGGAGTTTGGTGAAGCTGATCCACCACTTTGTAATCACTTCTTTTGATGATTCTCATAAACTCGTCTACATCTTGCTCAAAAGATGTCTTCTGAGTTTCTCTGACAATTGGCTCTTCAGGTACCACACTCTTTCCTTTTGCTTTGGCGGCAGCTTCTGCTTCAGCATTAGGTCTTTGTATTTGTGAGGCAAAAAGGCGTCCGCTTCTGGTGAAGCCTCCGCCTCCCCCAACATTATCAATTTGTGGAGAAGAGGTTGAAGAATCCAAAGTGATTCTCTCCCCGTTGCAGTAAAGATCAGAGCCATAATGCCAAGGTATGGCATTACTGCTTTCATATGGAACTGGTCCAGGCACCGTGATGGTAACTGGACTGACTGCTGCAGAGGAGGGTACTGAAATGGTGTGCGGATCGTAGTAAATGGTGACTGGTGACCTGGCAGGAGGTGCCACTGTTTGTTGCTGAAAGTTGTTGTTTGGAGGAACATTTGACGGATCATAGTAGATGGTGACTGCTGAGATATCTTCATTAATTTCTGCTGGTGTTGTAGAAGATTCTGCTGAATAAAGGGATGCTGATGTTGTAGAAGAAATGGTTGTTGACATTTGATTTGTTGAAGTGATGGATGAAGCCATTGTTGATGATATTGATGAATTGGTCGGAATGATTGTTGCTGCAGTTGTAGAAGAATCAGGAATTGTTGTCAAAGGGATTGTTGGATTTGTAGGCGTCGTTGTTGAGATCTGAAGTATACCACTCTTGATAAGACCATCTATGCCGCTTCTCAAATTATCACACCCGTTGACTGAAATGTTGCAATACCCACAACCGAGCTCACACCCGGGGAACATCTGGCATTCTAGAAGCTGAGCTTTAATTTCGACCAGAGGTGTCCGAATCTGTCCAACACTGGTGATTAAGAAAGATGGCTTGTCTTCCTCAATGGCATTAATTCTTGGCCCTCCATGATTGGGCATGGGATTCTTGGTGACACTTGGAGGGGGTGCAAAGTTGAGGGCTTTAGAATCCACCAGGTCTTGTACCTTCATTTGCAGAGCCCTGCATTTTTCCGTATTGTGGCTAGGTGCTTTGGAATGGAAAGCACATCTGGCGTTGACATCATAATTTCTTGGGAGATTAGAGGGATCTGGTGGTGCCAATGTCCTTAATTCAACCAAGTTGAGTTTCAGGAGTTGTGGCAATAAGGCAGCATAAGGCATATGGATAGGGTTAATCACCCTATTTGCCTGTGATGGTCTTTGTTGAAAGGGTCTTTGCTGTTGATTGTTGTTATTGTTGTTGTAGGTCTTTTGTGGTGGATACTGAGCTTGCTGTTGATAGTGGGGCTGTTGTGGTTGATATGCTGGTTGCTGAGGAATCGGAGCTGGAATTGTGACAGCTGCTACCGATCTGTGGACATACCGAGGTCTGCCCCTGCTAGTATGAATGGCATTTGTCTCACCAGTTCTTCTAGGTCCCACAAAAGGCTTCCTGGGGTTACTAGACGAACTTGCACCATTATCAGAAATCTTGCCCATTTTCAGAAGGCTTTCAATTCTTTCTCCAGCTATAACTACGTCAGCAAAACTGGTGGAAGAAAAGGCAGCTAGCCTATCAATATATGTTCCTTGCAGAGTATTCATAAACATGTCGGCCATTTCTCTTTCCGACATGGGTGGCTGGACAGCAGCAGCGAGTTGTCTCCACCTCTGGGCATATTCCCTGAAGCTTTCTCTGGAGGACTGAGACATTCCCATCAAAAGGGTCCTGTTAGGAGCCATGTCCAGATTATATTGATATTGCCTGATGAAAGCCTCAGCTAGGTCCTTCCAGCATCTGATAGTAGCTCTGGTCAAGTGTGAGTACCACTCCCTTGAAGCCCCAGTCAAACTGTCTTCAAAATAGAACATCCATAGCTTTTCATCCATGGTGTATGCTTTAAGTCTCCCTAGAAAGGACTGCAGGTGAGTTCGTGGACAGGAAGTTCCATTGTACTTCTCGAAGCAAGGGGGTTTAAACTTGTGGGGAATCCTTACCCCATCCACTAACCCCATATCCATGACATCAAATCCCAAGGAATTTTGAGACTCCAGAGATCTCAACTTCTCAGCAATTTCATCAAACCTCCTATCATAAACTTCATCCCCAGCTCCCATTACAGTAAACTGCTCCTCTTGAGGATCTTCTTGCAAGATCCTGCCTGCAGTAGTATTTCCTTGCACATTACCCGGGATGTTGACTTCCGGATGTAGATGAGGCCCATATACTGGTGGATTAGCATGAGGCTGCCCCCTTTCATTGTTACTTGTTCCTCCAGTTCCCAGATGGGGTTCTTCCGGGGTTTGTCTTTCTACCAATGCCCTCAACCTTTCTTGACTTTGGGCCAAGCCATTCATTACTTCCATGAATTGGGTCATTTGGTTTCTCATCTCCAGTCTCTCATTAGCCATCTGGGTTCTGACCTCTGTCAGATCTTGCTGTACTTGGTCCATTTGGATACCAGGAAGATTGTTGCGAGTAGGATACCGGTGTGGACGGTTGAGAGGGAACACCCGACGGCGAGCAATAATTCCTGAGTCACAACAGAGTTAGTAACAAACAAAACAAAATCCTACAAAACAAAACAAAAGTTAGTATGCAATGCAGTATGCTTATTTATTTTCCAAGGTATCCGGCTTGGCTCTTGGTTTTGACCTTTCCAGACCCTGAGGAAGATGCTTTGATGTTGCTTGAGAAAAGAAACTCAAATGAAACAAACTGACAAATACATTACAAATGGTGGATCATACATAGTTTGTTTTTTACAACACATGCCCCTGAGGGGTCAAAATACAACATAAAAGGAAAGTACATGAAATGGAAATAACAACAAGCAAAGAAGTCAAACATCTAATCCAAACTCATCCTCCTTAACCTCCTTCAGAAGTGCTTCAGTTACAGGACCAGCCGGATGCTCTGTAATGTTTCTGATAAGAAGGTTTCTGGTGGCAATAGCAGTGGTCAGCTTCTTGTGCCTGTCTTGGTCCTTTGACCTCTTCACACCAGCCCTAAGTTTCAACTCTGAAATCTCCTTCTGGGCTGCTAGCAGAGCCTCATGTTGTTTCTTTTCATTGGCCTCCAACTGCTCAATCCTGGCTTGAGTTCTCTTATCTTCTTGAGTACGAGCTTCAGTGATCCTGACCCACCTAGCTTGACTTTCTTTCAGATAGAGATCAGTCCTAGCCTTCTGAAACTGGGCCTCTTTACAAGCATTCTTCAAAATTTGCTCCCCAGCTCTTGATTTCTTGATGTAGTCCTCTGCTTTCTCAATCTTGGCCAGATGTTCCACCTTAAGCTTCTCCAACCTCTCAATGTCTAAACGACCATCACTCCTCTCCCAGAGGGTCTTCTTCAGAGCTTGAGACAGATTATCATTCCTCTCCTTCAGTTTCTCATATTCTTCCAGGCTAACAGTTGCTGGAGGTGGTGCTGTGGATGGTCCAGGTGTATCCTCAATGGTGAAAGGCATCCCAGAAATCTGAGCTCTAGCATGGGACCATTCATAGTACTGAGCTGAAGCCACATTATTGCACCTCCCAAGAATGGCCATCCCTTTGGTCTAGATGTTGTCCCAAGCGCAGGATGCTTGTCTAACAACAGCTAGATTAGGTTTTATCTCATAATACAGGGTTTCAGCCAAGTCTTGCACTCTAGGAGGGTGAACCAAAGCATAGCCCAATTGTCTCTTAAACAGCAAAGGATTGTAGTTGATGCAACCCTTCACTCCTATTAGAGGTACATTGGGGAACTGTCCACAGCTAGTGATTATGTCCTTGCCCTTGGTGCTCTGGGTGCACCATCTGATGTCATCTGAAGTCAAAGCAATAAGTCTTTTAGCCCAATTCTTCTGTTGGTGAGGATTCAGGAAGGCATCAGTCTTGGGTAAGTGCCTAAGCAGCCAGGTATGGAATAGAGGAGCACAGCATCTCACCAATTTTCCTCTTTGCTTCTCATTTCTTTGATGGACAGAATAATAGAAATCTCCCAGCAATGTGGGCACTGGGTTCCTCAGAATGAAAAGATGAATGGCATTCTTGCTGATAAACTTGGGCTCATCTGCAAATAGTATAACCACATATATACTGAGGGCTAACAATGCACAAACTGCCCTCCATTCCCCCAAGGAGGCCTTCAGGATAGCCTGAGAAGTCAAAAAGTCTAAGTGCAAACCAGGGATCCCTGCCTTTGTTGTCATGTTCTGCTCAATCAAAATAGGTTCCAGGTACAGTGCTTTTGCCACTTCTCCATTGCTGGGAGAAGTCATCTCTGGGTTGAAAGGGATATCACCCCTGATAGGTACTCCAATCAATGATGAGAACTCCTCCAGCAGAGGTCCTAGCTGAAAGTTCTGGAAAGTGAAGCATCTCAAAGGAGGGTCATAAAACTGTAGGCAAGTGTGGATCAAACTCCTCTAAGAAGGGTCTAGGTCCATAACCATATCAAGGATGCCTCCATAATGCTCTCTGAATAATGGGATGTGATATGGAGTGATAAGTGTCTGGACCTGCCTGATGCCAGTCAGCACAGGCTCAAAGAAATGGTATGAAATGTTGCTCTTCTTGGGTGCCATGACTGCTTATGAAGAGCTGAAGACAAGTGCTGATGATGTAGACTGATACTGGAGATGAGCCACTGATATGCTGAGGTTGATGATGGAAGTAGCTGAAGCAGGCAACAGGGGTCTATGCAGATGAAGGGGTCAAAACCAAGCCAA
This sequence comes from Lathyrus aphaca, assembly GCA_963966055.1. Classification (NCBI taxonomy): domain Eukaryota; kingdom Viridiplantae; phylum Streptophyta; class Magnoliopsida; order Fabales; family Fabaceae; genus Lathyrus; species Lathyrus aphaca. The sequence continues at coordinate 186,015,294 of OZ014524.1, forward strand.
ATATAATGTGGATACCCTGAAAAACAAATAAACAAATGTTAAATGATGCAGATGATGAGTATGCAAATGATATGCAAGGGTTTGTGATCAAGCTGGATCTGATTACTGCCTCGGTATAAGTCCATGTATGTTCAAGAAGTCCAGATGGAGGTTCAGAAGTCCAGTAACCAAGGTGGGGGACTCAAATAAAGAGTCACATGTCCAAGGTTAAATCACAAGAACTGTCCAAAGTGGAGCATTCTTAAACAAAACAAATATCAGGGTATGATGTGGTCAAGGGTACCTGCAAACCTGTAAACATCCCAACCCCCTCACAGGTGATGTTCTAGAACAAGGATCCTCATACTTGGATCAGTTATGAGAAGTGTAAACACTTCCAACTCGGAGGTGCAGTGTTTACAATAACCATAAAAGATCCTCCTCTAATTCCCCTCAGTTTCTGAAGGTCATAATAAAGGTCATCCAGACTTAGCAGGCTTCCCAGATAGCCCTAGCACTACAGGAGATTTGTAGCACAGAGTTCTCAAGAAGAAACCCACATCTGAACCGTGTTTCATATTCCCGCACCAGACCGAAATGGAATGGGAAAGAACATGAACCACTCTAGCCTAGGTGTCACTCAGGTCCCAGGTATAGGACCTAAAACTCTCAGTGGAACCCCCACCCACCAAAACAAAAACCAGATCCAGCCAGATGACAATATGACAGTATAATGTATAAAGCTGTAAAGAAAGCAATAAATAACTGTACATAAAGCAGTAAATAAAACAAATATATAAACACAATTAGCACATAACACCCCAGTAAACACAAATCAAACAAGCACTAGGAGGAACCCACAAAAAGAACCAGAAGCCCTGGTTACAGTATAAGGGTCCCCAGCAGAGTCGCCAAGCTGTCGCTCACACCAAATGACACCTGGTCAAATGGGGTACAGACGCGAACGGTCGGCGAAAGAGGAAGAAAGAATAGAGTCGCCAGCTAGGCATTTTTATCCCGAAGGAAAGGTAATGCTGCATAAACCTAAGAAAAGATGGATAAGACGGTTGCGAACCAGAGAGACTGAGAAAGGGGGTTGGTTACAACCTGGGAAGGTATTAGCACCCAGATTGTCCGCCGTACTCGACGGGATCCACGCTTAAAAGATTTGTGTTTTAAAGGGGTAGTGTCAGTGCAATCTGTGTATCAAAGCTGGAAAGAATTCAAGTGTCAGTGTAAAAGAAGTGTGAAGTGTATAAGAGAAGTGTCAGTGTAAGAACAAGAATGGAATGCTCAAGACCTTGAGGCTTAAAAGAATGATGCTGGAAAAGGGGGAATATACAGAGACTTTTGTTCGATAACTGTTAAGTTATGCCTACGTATCCTCTCGTGCAATGAGGAAGTCAGAACACCATAGTTCGACTCAAAGAGACTGAAAAGTTAAATTGACTTGTGAACTACTTACTTGTCTATGCTCAAGTGTATGACCTGTCTGGCTCAGGTGCAAACTGTCTTGCATTAGACGAAAGAAGCAAGTTCTCGATTATGAGTGAATGAGATGAGAAAAGAATCCCGGAGGAGACGATTATTGTTTGTTTTTGTGTTTTCAATCTTTTATTGCTTTTGGAAGTTTGTCATAGGTTAATGAGCTTAAGCCTAAACCAATGGGTTAGTAAACTCATCACATCCTCCCTCTGATTAGGGGTAATGAGAGTACCTTAAGTGTGAAGTCAGCATCTCACACTTAATCACCCTGATGTAGGATTAAGATCATTAACCTACTTGTGATTATTTAGATGTTTTTGTTGTTTTTGTTTAGTGTTGAGTAATGAGATTAAGCCATAATCAAGGATCTAATGGACTCATTACACCATCCTAATAGAAGGATAATAGATGAGAACATTTAAGCTGAGAAAGACTCCTCAACTTGATCCATGATTAGGGATTAACCTCATGACAAAACAAAGCCTTTATTAAGTGGATTTTAGTTAATGGTATGATTAAGAAGTGAGTTTTATGATTTGTAAGACAACTTGAGGGGGACTTGTCCATTAACACTAGGGTTAGTCCTTCTTAACCATTTAAGGAAGAATTAGAACCCTAATGCAAGGCCCAAGTTACAAGCTTGATGTCTTAGTGATTATTAGATGGATTGATTAAAGGATTTAAACACATTAAGGGTTTAACACTTAGGATTAAATTTATACACTCCATCCTAATAGAAGGATGCAGGCATAAGCTTAATCACAAAGCCTTAAAGCCTTTAGGGTTTAGTCCCTGATTATGAGGTGAGAAGAGAAGACTCAAAGATGACACAAAGGCAAAACTAAATGGGGGACTAATCAAAACCCTAATTATTGTCATGCTTGGTTGTTCCTAGGGTTAATGAGGTTTGCAAGAAGATCTTCAGAGAAACCACCAGGAGAGAAGCAGATGAAAGGAGCAAGAAGCAAAGAGAAGCAAAACAACTTGCTTCACTTAAGAAGACAAGTTGTTTGAGGAAAGAAAGTAAGAGATGAACATGAATGAGCAAGCTCTCTCTAAAACACATACAAAATTCAGCAAAGAAAGTATGAAAGAGATGAAAAGAGATTGTGAGAAGTGAAGGCAAATTCACTTCTCAAAACAACTTACCACCTGAAAAGTTAGCAAAAGAAATGAAATGCAATGGGAATGAGATGAAATGTCATGAGGAAAACCAAAACCAGAAGCAAGAGCATGAAGTTAATGATGCTAAGAGATGATGCAAACACATGACAAAGGATGAGAATGATCATACAAGCATAAGGATGCAAATGAGGCATGCATTGAACCATGAATGTACATGAAAAGTTATGAAATGTAATGGACATACAAGATGGCAAATGAAAGATGCAATGATCAAACATGATTCTAATATGTCCTAAGATGTGTCATGAATCAAATGAATGCACAAAATGTCATGGCAAGTCAATGGATGCAAGCAAATGAGAAATGGATGCAAAAGAAGGCACAAATTAGGGTTTCATGCATCATGCAAAGCAAAAATCCAAACCCAGAAGCAAACAACATGATAAAAATTTGAAAATGCAATCAAAGATACCCTAAACCTATACAAACTCACTTCCCAAAGGAGGGATCCAACTCTTAACCTAGTGAAAGTTATGAATTTTCTAAGATTGCTAGGGTTTTGGGGTACCTCAACAAGAAAAATGCTAAACAAATTGAAAATGCAAGATCAATTCAAATCAAATTTACCCTATAAACTACATGCTATACAAAATGAAATGCAAAAAGAATCATTATTCAACTCTCAATGGTTAGGCAGAAAGAAATTTTTGAAGTTTGACATAAAATATTGCCTTGAAATGAAATTAAATCCAATGAAAATGATCAAAAGGCATCAAGAACAAAAAATAAATTTGGTTTGAGAGTTGGACAATGTTTCTAAATGTTCCTAAATGCAACATGAATTTTTTTGTGATTTTTAAATACCTAAATGTATTTTTAATTAATTAATTTTCATTAACTAATTAAAAATAATCATTTAAATGATTTAAAAATAATTTCTAATGCAAAAAATAAAAATAAAAATATTTTTGTGTTCTGAAAATTCATGAAACCCTTGACAAATATTTTCATAATTTTAAAATGATTTTTGCTATTTTAAATAAAATATGAAAGATAAGACAATTTAAATACAAATAAAAATAAAAGAAAATGAAAGTATGCAAGGGGAAGGGCCAGGATTTGATCTGGGCTTGGACTGGTTGACTGCGCGCCAGATCCAAGGGCCCAGATTCAAATCTGGCTAATTTGTTTTATGAATTAATTAAACAGGATTTTAATTAATTAAATGGAGATTAGGGTTTTAATGACACATCCTGGCCACACGTTCACGCGGGAGTCAACTAAAGTCAGCCAGATCAAGGGTCCAAATTCAAACTTTGCCCTAAACGCGTTTAAAGCCCTAATGACTTTCAGGTGGCCGGAAATGACCTCCGGTCATCTTCTCCGGCCACCTCCTTCCCTGAAAATTGCTAACTCACTCCCTAGGTCACTAAAACTTGATTTCTCTGCCCAGAATCCATCCCCACACATCATATGACAAGAATCAACAAACAAAACGCATTTATTTTTCGTATCAAAGCTGAATCGAATCAAAAGGTTTTTAGGTCAAAAACTTTCAGAAGCTTCATACACACTCAATACTTAATCATTTGCAAAACTAAACATATCAGCATGATCAACGCATCACATAGATTCATTTAAGAACTTAAAAATGCATTTCTGAAAAAAAAAGTTCTTGAGCTCACCTGAAATGGAGCTTTCAATCCAGGAACTTTCTGCTTGCTTCTCTGCTTCAAAATGGCTTTAATGATCCTCCTGATGAAGCTTTGGAGCTTGGTTGAAGTTTAAAATGGTTGGTTTGGGAGTTTGATGAAGTTCTGTTCAGTGAAGGAGAGAAATCGTGTTTTGATTTCAGGGAGTTTCAGGGCAAAGTGAAGGGTCAGGGATGATCAGTGAGACATGCTGAGATGTTCTATGGAGTTTGTTTTTATGTTTTATGCTTGTGTGATGTGTTTCGAATGAAAATGCATAAGAGGGCAAAGCTTGGTGCTATGTCTTGGAGAGAGTTTCAGGCTTGTGTGTGTGGTGTGTTATGTTGCATTTGGTCCACTTATCACTCTTGGATAGGTCAGAGGAGTGGTTGTGCCCTATTGTGATTGGTATGGGTCTTTATGCAAAAAGTCAAGTTTTGTGTAAGAGAGGTATGGGTCAATGGTAGGCCAAGGACAATAGGGGTGTCCTGCACAGCAAGGAATGAGGAGAGCCATGGGATCAGTCTTGAAGCCAATTAACAAGTGGATTAGGGTTTGTATGATGTTTTGCATCTTTGTGACCTTTTGCCCCTTTTGAAGTTTCTTGATCCATACGTCATGAAAATGGGAAAACCTTTGATGCATTCTGACTTTTAAGCATTGGTTTATGTTTGTGCAAGGATTAGAAGTCACTTTGAGGTCTCATTTTGCCTTGGCAAGAGGTTTTGCAACTTTGCCTCTTTGGTTCATAACTTGAAATTATGTGATTTTGTCCAACTTTGACAAGCCATAACTTTTGATACAAAATGAATTAGAATGAGTTCTTGTACTTTTTGAAAAGGGAATGGTCCATTCTACAACTTTCATGACCAAAGTTTTCCCATTTGAAGTATTTTTTAATCAAAAAGCAATGGTTGAAAAAGTTTCCCAAAATGGCAAGTTTTCATTACAAGTCATTTTCCCAAAAAGGCAATTTTGCAAATGGCTTGAAATTCTTCAACTTTGTGAACTTATAACATCTTCTATGATCAAATAAAGATCATACACATTCAAAGTGATGGAGAACACCCTTTGGTTGGGTCATTGGGGGCCTCAGATGCCCTGATTTTGCACTGACTTGCTCAAGAAGTCAACTCTTGATTAGATGCCTTCCCCATGGAATTTCTTCATGAAAATTGGTATGCATGATCCTTATAACATATAGAGACCAATAGAAACAAGAATGACCAAAAAATTTGGAGTTATGGCCTTTGAAACCAAAACCCTAATTCTAGGTCATCTGTGCAGTTAAAACTGGCTCTGCTTCCATGCCTTTCCCAGTTCTTGTGATTCTTTGACTTCCTTGACTTTGTGGGGATACAATATGATGCTTGAACACTCATGGACCCCTTTGAAGTGATTGAAGACCTTTGGAGTGGCTCAAATAGCTCTTGGATAGCTCAAATCACAAACCCTAGATGCAGATGACTTAGAAGCAATGCAGTGGATCAAAAATGTGGTATGAGATGCTATGATTGAATTTATGCATATGAAAAGATCACAAGCCATGGTGTGAATGGGTGAGGGAAAATTTGGGGTGTTTACATGTTGGTTTCATTGTTTCTGTGGGATGGGTTTTATTACTGTGAGATAAGCCAAATACCCGGCTTGAGTGCACCTAGGACTTAGAGTGGTTCCACTTTGGCTTCATGGCATCTAGCTATGTTGGTATTAGTGAGTTCCACACCTTGACTTGCGACCTTCTTGGAAATGTATTGATGCCGAAATCTTTCTGGGGCAATACATAACCTTGATAGTTATGTGCAGTCAGGGGACCGATCATTGAGAAACTTTGTGGAAACATCCATCTCCAACGATGACAGTGGCAGACCACATTTATTGGCAAACCCACTCGCATCCGAGGGTCCACTGGGAACTCGCATAGGATGGCTTGGTTCTCTCATAGGAACCCAGTTAAGGCAAACTATTCGTATGAAGATAGTATTGTACCCTTCGGGATGAATGTACTATTGTTTATCGATTCAGTGCTTGAAGCTGAGGACTTATGAGGAATGCTTGTTTTCTTAGACTCAACTGAGACCTCCCTGAGTAGTACATAATGCCAAAACGATTCCCTGATTTGGTCATGAGCCATTTCTCAGAGATGGTGAACGTATTATTGTTGCTCGGCTTTGAGAGTCCATGATGTTGACCCGAGTAGCACACCCGTGCGTTTAGGAGGGGTTTATAGGATTGTAGGAACCTTACCCTTCAACATACCCACTGTACCAGCATGCTTCAATGTTATGATCTTGTTCTGTTACACATGGATTCTGAGATCTGAACCTCTGATCAGAGAGACACTTGTGATGATGTTGTGACCCTGCACAGACACTTGATTATATGATTGACACCACATAGACACATCACTGATCACATGCTTTGCCTTGCATAAGCATCATAACATCATTAATCATTTGTGTTCTTTTTATTCTCAGGGTTCATTACTTCCTATTCTCGGTCATATTGCTGCTTCAAGATGGAGATTCCAAGGAAGAAGAATGTCCACTATACTTTCCCACAACTAGAGACAAAGGGTATTCAGAATTTGATTAGCTTGATGGGTGACAAAGGTCTTGATGATTTCAGAGGGGAGTTTGGAAAGATCCTGGATTATGTGAATAAGCCAACCATTGACCAGAGGGATAGCCTGCATTCCCTGTTGCAATTCTATGATCCATAGCTGTGGGTCTTTGTTTTCCCATATTACATCTTGGCTCCTACGTTGGAAGAGATCTCCAGCATCCTCAGGATTCCCATAAAAAATGGTGCTCCTTACTATGGCTTAGAGAAGATGCCTTCATGCAAAGACATAGCTGACTCTTTTCATTTGGATTTGTCCAAGGTCAGTAGAGGGATGGATGCAAGTAAAGGTAAAGGACTTCTCTTGGATTTCCTTGTCAAGGAAGCTCAGGATCTAGCCTCTGAAAATAAACAGGCTAAGTTCAGTATACTGCTTGCTTTGATAGTATATGGGATTAGTTTATTTCCAGGTGAGAAAGGATTAGTCAGCATAGAGGCTATCACCATCTTTGTCAAAAGAAACCCAGTGTCTACCTTGCTGGGAGACTTCTAATATGGGGTTCACCACAAGAATGAAAAGAGGAAGGGACATGTGAACTATTGTGCTCCCTTGTTTGATGACTGGTTTGTAAGGCAAATCCCAAAATTAGGGCCTTTTCAGGATTTGAAACAATCTTGGAAGTGGTCCAAAAGATTGATGGGATTAACCTCATATGACATTGCTTGGTGATGCAACAAGGATCTTGTAGGCAAAGAGATCTTGATCATTTGTGGTAGCTTCCCAAATGTTCCCTTGATAGGAAGGAAGGGTGGAATCAGCTACAATCCTATATTATCCAGGAAACAATTTGGTTATCCTCTGAGAGCTGCACCATTGATTGAGGAGATGAGTGAATCACTATACTTTCCTGCAAAAGGTAACCTGGAGATGAGCTTGCTAGCATCCCAAGCTTGGGAGATTAGAGTGATGAAACAGAAGAAAGACTTTGGGAGAGTAGATCCCAAGACTTATGATCCTTTTGCAACCTAGTTGGAAGATCGTGTAGAGAATTTGTTGCTCCCATTCTCTATGGAATCACCTCTCTAACCTAAAGAAGTAGCTCCCATAACTTCAGTTCCTCTTCAGGAGTATCAGAAATTGGAGGCCTTGGTTAAGCAACTCAGGTTGGAGAATCAAGAAGCCAACAACTCATGCCAGAAGTTGAAGATTTAAAACCAGAAATTGGAAGAAAGAGCTCACCAAGCTGAGGAAATGGTTAGGCTCAAGCAGCAAGACTTTCAGGAGAGAGAGCTCTATTTCAAGAAAAGGGGATTAGCTGAAACTCAAAAGGCGGTCCAGCGCCGGAAAGATAAGAACGAGTTGAATGAAGCTAATGAAACTATCACCTTATGGCAAGAGAAATGGGAAGACAACTTGAAGAGGCAGAAAGAGCTAGAAGTCAGGTACAAGTTAGAGATCAAAGGCCTTCAAGATTCTTTTGTTGAACAGGGAGAGCTCCTTCAGAAGGCCCATCGCTAAGAGAAGAGTCATCTCCAAGATCTAGCAGAGAGTCAATAGGCAGTGAAAGATGCTCAGAAAGAGATAGAAGAGTTGAAGTTGAGAGTTGATGTCAAGAAGACCAAGATTGATTCCATTGCAAACAAGGAGAGTGAGAAGGTATTCCTGCAACAAATTGAGGAGTTTCATGCTTCCTTTGACCTTAGGGATCTCTTGATTCAAAAGCTCATATAGGAACTTATACACCCAGATATAGTCCAGTTGCTTCAATGTGTCAAGCGCCTTAGTTGGAGGTTGCAGGATGTAGATCTTCCTAGGCTTTAGTCTTGTATTCATATGATTTGGATTACCCACAGGCCTGTTGTAGGAATCCTTTCTCTCTTGATGTAATTTTTCTCTTGGATGTATGAACTTGTACCCTATGAAGGCTTTGCTATTCCAGTTTTCTTTTGATTTACCTGAAGGCTCTGGTTGTTATCTGTTGCACGGACACGAGATATTAAGTACTGCCACTTCACATCTGAATGTCACGCAAGGTTTTTCTTGCAAATGCTATTTTCTCAACACCGGAATGGGAAAGTAAACAAAACTTTGAGGATTAAAGGAACAAATTGCATTGCATACATATCATTTTCATTTTTTCTTTATTTTGCAGGTTTTTCCAGGTTACTTAACTTATCTGCATTTCCAGGAAAAGATTGCGAGAGCTGCCAAGACCCAGCACTTCAGACAAAATATCCCGCATCGGTACGCAACACGCAACAACCAAAGGACTGTCATGGATGCTATGCAAACATAGCTCAATGAATTCCGCACCAGGATGTGGGAATTTATGGTCATGATGCAAGGGATGGCCCAAGGACAACAGGATTTGAGGAATGATATACAAGGTCTCAATCCTCCTCAGACTGACCCTCCTGTACTCACTCCAGAGGTTCAAGTGAATCCTCCCAACACCAACAATGGAGCAAGTGGACCTCCAATTCCAGAGCCTGACACAACAACTTTTATTCCTATGGTAGACCGACAAGAGGATCAGTTCCCTCCTCTTAACAATGATATGGGATTTGGCACGAAAGGAAATTTTCAGGACTTCTTGTTGCTTGCTGAAAAGGTCAAGGCCCTTGAGTGTAGAGACACTCTTGGGATAGATGTATCTAACATGAGCTTGGTTCCTGGAATGGTCATTCCTCCCAAGTTTAGGCCACCAACTTTTGATAAATATAACGGTAACTACTGCCCCAAAACTCACATGCAGGCGTTCTACCGAAAGATTGTTGCCCATACTAGGGACGAGAAACTCTGGATGTACTATTTCCAGGATAGTATCTCCGGAGGATCTGTTCGAAGCTGGAAGGAGTTAGGATAAGCTTTCCTTAAACAATATCAGTATAACATTGATATGGCGCCTAGTCGCACTCAGCTCCAAAGTTTGACACAGAAAAATTTAGAAAGCTTCAAAGATTACGCACATAGATGGCGTGAAGTGGCCACCAGGGTGAAACCACCATTGCTAGAAAGAGAAATGGTAGAACTTTTCATGGACACCCTTCATGGGCGTTTCATGGAAAGGTTGGTTGGGTGTTCTTCAAGCGGTTTTTCAGATATTATCTTGACTGGTGAGAGGATAGAGAGTTGGATTAAGCATGGAAAGATCCAGAATGGTGGTGCTTCAGCTTCCGGTGTCAAGAAACCTTTCATGAAGAAGAGGGAAGGAGAGACTAGGGCAGTGTATGCACAAAGAAGCGGAGGTAATAGAGGTGTTTATCAGCAAGTGGCTCCTGTCACTATCTCTGCTCATCCTAATCAACAGCAAGTTCAACAACCGCAACAGCAACGTCAACAAGGTTAAAGCCACATTCTACAACTTTGTGTCTCACAAGCCAAGCCTAAAAATGCTTCATTTAGAAGGTATGATCTAAAACATTATAGGTCATTTCAAAAGTCAACAAAAAGTCAACATCTTCCAAAGGGCATAATTTGAAAATGGTAAAGGATATGGACATGAGACCAAAGAGGTTGGTTAGAGGACTCTTTAAGCTTTCCAAAATGTCCAAGAACACCTTCATAGCCTTAAAATTGAGGGATTTATGCCTTGGAAAAGTTGGGAAATTTTTGAGGGGTATATTGAGCAAATGAGGTCTTAAAACCAAATTTTTCCAAATGAGCTTGCAATTTTGTAATCCAATCCTTACAATGACATCAAGCACGACCCAATTAAAGCATTCTATGATTTTTATAATTTATTTATTATTTATTTGTATTTTATTCTTTAAAATTCATTATAAATCAAAATAAATATAAAAACTCAAATATTGGATTTGATCTTTCTTCTAGAAGCTTATAAACACCATTTAAAGTGATTGGATGCTATCCAAATTCGTGCAAGGCAAAAATAGCAAGAAAATATTTGATTTTTTGACATTTAAGAATGATTGATTTCTTCCTCATCAAGTCACCAAAATCCATGATGCAAACGCCCATCTTTTGACCTAGAATCAGTCTATTATATAAACACAAGAAGACTACATGCTAGGGCACGATTTTTCTGCAGGCAAGCCCTCATCCAAAACTTCAAAATTTCACAACAAAATTCAAATTCGGTTTCCTTGATCCAGGAATTTTACAAGTGTTTTGAAGGTTGAAATCAACTCTCTGAATGATCCTGGACATGTAGCACTCATCACCATCATCCATAACGTCTTAAATCATGCTAACCGATTGCATTCTTTTGTTAAATTTTTTTGAAATTCGTTTCGATTATACATGCTTTTAAACTGCAAATTGGATATGTAATATTGATTATGATGTTGCATACATTGTTTTTGGGATGTTTAATTTGGTTTCTCGTGCAGGAATAAGAATCCACCATGATTAGGGTTCGAAAAGCTCAAATTCGGAAGCCTAAGATTGAAGCGATTTCATATGAAATTGATGAGCTTTTTCGGACTTAGAGACCTCATATTAACTTATTTCAATCATTAAAAGCAATTTATTCTTGTTATTTGTGATGTTTGAATGCGCATGACCTTTAGTGATGAAGAAAATCCGTCACTAAAATTTTTAGTGACGAACGTCTGTAGGTAAAGGTCTAAGTGGACGGCTGAAGGAAGAAGAAGAAGTATGGCGGGAAAATCTAATTTCAAACTTTTGTTTTATTTTATTATATTTTCTTGATATTATAATATCAAAGGAAGCTGATGGCTCAACTGGTAAGGCATGCGCGTTTGGAAACCTTTGAACCTGGGTTCGATTCTCAGGTTTTGCATCTTTGTGTTTTTATTTCATTATATTTTCCAGTGTTAATATTTGTTGATTATTGCTTGGTAAAACATCACAGTGCGTGTGCAACACAGGTGGTAGGAGGCTTGGCCTTTCAGGTACTGGACCTGGGTTCGAATCCCAGGTCCTTTTGTTTTGGTTATTTTCTTGTTTTTCTTGTTTCTTTATTATTTTCAATTAACTTGTTTTAATTAATAAAATAAATTAATAATTAACTATTAAGATTAATCATAAAACCTTTTCTTAACAAATACATTTCCACTAATTATTGTTTATACTATTTTTCTTACTTTTTATTTATTTTTGTGAATAAATTAATATCTTTCTATTAAAAAATTCTTAATATTATTTTAATTAAATCTATGTTTATTTCTTTAATAATAATTATGAATATAATTAATTTGTCTTTATATTTTCAAAAATGAATTTTATATATATTTAAGTTTTGTATATTGAAATTGTTAATTTCTTTAATAAATTAAATAATTAATATTTTAAAAAAAACTCTTAAGAACCCTAATTATTTTCTAACCCTAATTTTTTTCATTTAACCCTAAAAACTTTAATTTATTTTCCTAAACCCTAATTAAAATATTTTTTATAATAACTTTTTATTTTGTATAAATACCTTATTCTTTTATTACTATTATTATTTAAATTTATATTATTTTTCTTATAAACTCTAAAAATTCTAACTTATTTAACTTATTTAATTTCTTTAAAAATTCTAATTTTTCTTTATTGCTTCATTATTATTTACTTTTTTCTAATATTTATTATTATTGCTTTATTTATTATCATTGCTTTATTTACTACTTATTTATATTTGCTTTATTATTTATTATTGTCCAATTATATTGTAATTATCCCAAAGCCATGTAATAATTCTAGATTTATTTTCTGTCTTTATTTTATTATAAATATTTAACTGTGTGGTTAGTAAATAGGGAGTGAAAACCTAATTGTAATTAATTGAACTTAGAAAATTAATAATCAAGATAAATATTTGAAAATAAACACTCACACACGTAAGTCGATCTTTGATCGCCATCTTGCACTTCCTAGGGTATTCCTCTTGGTTGCCTTTGATATGGAGCTTTAGAGCTCCTAAAATGGCCTAGGGAAAAAGTTGGGTTGAGGGTCCTGCCGGAGAAGAATACCGGAGCTAGCTCCGGTCACCTGAAAGTCATTAGGGTTAATGTTTAGGGTTTAAGGCTCAGTTTGAATGTAGGTCGTAGGATCAAGTTTAGCGCGTGAATGGAAGGCCAGGATTAGTTCATTAAAACCCTAATCAGATTAATTAATTTAATTAATTAGGTTTAATTTAAAAAATTCCAGATTCAATCCCAGCCACTCATTAGCGCGCGCAATCAACTTCTTTTCCTCAGCTTTGAATCTCATCCATCAGATTGTCATACTTTCATTTAATTTGATTTTTATTGCATTTTATTTCTTTTTTCTTTCTCATTTATTTTAAAATACCTAGAAAAATCACAAAAATAATATTTTCTGCATTTATGTACTAAATATTTTTCTTAACCCAAAAACAATTTTTATTTTATTTTTTGCATGTAAAAAGCATTTTTAAAGTATTTAAATGTTTATTTTAATTAATTAATGGAAATTAATTAATTATAATATCATTTAGGTTTCTAAAAATCACCAAAAAATTCATGTTGCATCTTAACACATTTAGAAACATTTCCAAACCCTTCATACAAATTTATTTTTAGGTTTGATCACAACTTGACAATTTTCTTTGAATTTAGGGTTCATAAAATCACATTTTTCTAACCCTAGCTTTGAAAAATCATTTCTGCCTAACCATGAAGGGTTTGATGATGATTATTTTTGCATTGTGTTACACATAGCATGTAGTTTCTATGATATTTTTGTCATGAATTTATCGTGCATTTTCAAATTGATTTGCATTTTCCTTTTTGAAGTACCCAAAAACCCTAGCAAAATTAGGAAAATCATAACTTTCTTTAGGTTAAGAGTTAGACCTTCTCCTTTAGGTTGTGATATCATACGGGGTTAGGGTTTGTTTGAGTGTGTTTCAAATTTTTATGATGTCATTTACTTCTGTCTTTACCATATGCATCTCATGTTACCATATCTTCTTCAATGAAGTAAGTAACTTATTTCTTCTGCCCCTTTCTCCTTCCACATGCTTTTTCCATTGGTGGATTCCTTGAAGATCTTTCTCAAGCCTTACAAGCCATAGGAACATCCAAGCATGACAATAATTAGGGTTGTGATTAGTCCCCCTTAGTTTTTACCTTTGAGTCTTCTTTGTGTCTCTCTTCTCATCTCATCCTTAGAGACTAAACCTTTAAGGTTTTAGGACTTTGGAATTAGGGTTATGCCTGCATTCTTCTCTTAGGATGGAGTATATAACTTTAATCCTAAGTGTTAAACCCTTAATTTGTTTAAACCTCTTAATCAATCCATCTAATAATCACTAAGACTTTAACTTGTAACTTGGGCCTTACATTAGGGTTCTAATTCTTCCTTTATTGGCTAAGAAGGACTAACCCTAGTGTTTAATGGACAAGTCCCCCTCAAGTTGTCTTACAAACCATAAAACTCACTTCTTAATCTCGTCCATTTAATTAAAATCCATTTAATAAAGGTTTGTTTTGTCATGAATTTAATCCCTAACCATGGATTAAGTTGAGGTATATTCTTCAGCTTAAGTGTTCTCATATATCATCCTTCTATTAGGATGGTGTAATGAGTTCACTAATCCTTGATTATGGCTTAAACTCATTACTTAACACTAAACAAAAACCCAGAAACATCTAAATAATCACAAGTAGGTGTCGCACCCCGAAAAATATGACCTTACGCGATCCGAAAAGACGGAGCCGCGCGCTGGACAGACTGAAGAGTCACCACCTAATTCTATTTATTCCCGAAGAGGGAAAGGGAAGATATAGATAAAACCCGGGAAGAGAGGGATTAGGATAAAGGTCAACGGAACCATTGCCTGGGTTCGGGAGTCGGTTATGCAGGGGGGAGGTATTAGCACCCCGTACATCCATCGTACTCGATGGGAACCATCTAAGTTATCACGCGCGAAAGGATTTCTATGCTTAAACGAATTACTTGCTAGAGGGAAATAAGTTCAAATTATAAGTTAGATTTATCCTAGGTGCTCGGCAAGGATTGAGATCCTTGTGCCTACGTACTCCCGCGTGCAATGGGAAAGTCAGAGCCTCGTAGTTCGGCCTACTACGGTTGATGGTTGTTGATATTATTACCTTTCTTCAATGAAAGGGTTTAGGAGTTGAAATGTACTAAAGACTATGGATAGTTTATTCCGTCCAACAAGACGAGCGTCTTGCGTCAAAATAATCGGAGCGAGTAACGAGAGCTCGTTATCCTCCTTTCTACCGCTTAAGACTCGTGGCATACAATTTCTTCTCGTATTATTAGAATGTTTTATTACCTAATGACCGCTTGACGTTGGATCAAGGGTTTGGATCTAAAAAGAATCGTTTTGGTTTTTTGAGGTTTATGGGTGAATGCAAATGGAGGTTTATTTTGTGGTTTGTTAGCGAGGCACAATGCGCTCGGCTCGCAAGGTGAAGTGGATCCTAATAAACGATAACTGAAAAATAAAGTGCAAGTGTGCGAGTGCAACCGCTTGGCGTTGGACCAAGGGTTCGCGGATGAAGTAAAATTGATAAAATGCGGAAAATAAAATGCGTACAAAGTAATGGGAGAGGGGTACAAAATAAATTACAGGGGATTCCGAGAAATAAATGGTCTCATTGGTGGTTGCCCAAGAGAAAGCGTGTGTGCAGTGTTTTTGAACTGTTCGAAGGCGTTCGGCCTTTTTATTCGGAAACAACTATTCGAAGGCGTTGGACCTTTTTATTCGGACGCGGCGAGTTGTGGTTCGTTAACTGCCTTAGAGTCGGTTCAAAGCTTAGAACCGTTCTATGAGGAGTCGAGCGATATTTTTGAAATGAAATGCGAAAAATAAAATTAAGTAAATAAATTAAATAAAGTGGTCTCATCATTAGTCGAGATGTCGAGTCGGCTTGCGACGAATCTCAAAACTAGTTAGATGTTCATCGACCGTGAAAATAAAAGAATAATCGAATTAAATAAACTAAATTAAAATGCATTACTAAAAATGAAAATGGAATAAAATAATAATCGAAAGAAAATAATAAACAAAATAAAATTGGCCTCATTGTAAACACCCCAAATTTGCCCTCACCCATTCACCATGGCTTGTGATCATCTCATATGCATAAACACAATCATAAGATCTCATACCACATTTTTGATTTACTGCATAGATTCAAAGTCATCTGCACCTAGAGTTTGTGATCTGAGCAATCCAAGAGCTTCTTGAGCCACTCCAAAGGCCACCAATCACTTCAAGGGGATCCATGTGTGTTCATCTATCATATTACATCCTCTCAAGGTCAAGATTTCAAAAGAATCACAAGAACTAGGGTTTGAGTGGATGCAGAGCCAGGTTTGACTGCATAGTTGACTTAAAATTAGGGTTTTGGTTTCAGAGGCCATAACTCCAAATTTTTTGGTCATTCTTGTTTCCATTGGTCTCTATATGGTATAGGGAGTATGCATATCAATTTTCATGAAGAAATTCCATGGGGAAGTCATCTGATCAAGGGTAGACTTTCTGGACAAGTCAGTGTAAAATCAGGGCATCTGAGGCCCCCAATGACCCAACCAATGGTTGATCTTCATCATTTTGAGTGTATATGATCTTTATTTGATCATGGAAGAAGGTTGAAGTTCACAAAAATCAAGAATTTGGAGTTTTTGCAAGTGTTGACTTTTTGGGCATAGTTGACTTTTCAAGAATGTGTCATTTTAGGTCATTTTTCAAGCCTTGATTCTTGATCCAAAAATGCTTCAAATGGAAAAACTTTGGTCATGAAAGTTGTAGATTACATCTTTCCCTTTTCAAAAAGTACAAGAACATGATCAAACTCTTCTTGGATCAAAAGTTATGGTGTGACAAAGTTGGCAAAAATCATTGATTTTCAAGATGTGCACCAAATGAGAATTTTGCAAAACCATGAACCAATGCTATTTGTGACTTCTAACTCACTTCAAACCATGACACAAACATTCTATGTGACCAAAAAAATCAGAATTGGACCAAAGATCACATGTTTATGGTTTGTGTAACAAGGCATTTTTCACAAAGTTTCAAAAAGTAACAACTTGCAAAAACACTCATCACACTTCACCAACTTGATGCATTGGATGCTGCACCTTGCTAGCCCTCTCACCTCATCTTGCTGCACCAGAACCATGCCTTGTACTGGCCTAGATCATGAACCATACTTCTCTTACACAAAAGGTGGACTTTGAGCAAAAGCAAACTTACCAATCAATAGGGGCCAGGTCACATCATCTGACCTATGGGATTAAAATATACTATCCTTTGGCAGGCCAAACATATGAAGAAGCAAGGCTGAAACACTCTCAAAAAACATATACACAAGAACACTCCATTTTTGCATTTGTCTTCGAAACTCTCTGCCCAGCCTTAAAACATCCAAACTATTTCCACACACCAACTCACCATGCCTCATTAAGCACAAAGCAACAAAGAACCAGGCCTGAAACAAGCCATAACCTCACTGCATCATTTTCACTCCAACTTGCAGTTTCATTCGAATCTCTCTCCACAGCTCACAAACATCCAAACCAACTCCATAAACCTTCTCCATTCATCATCTGGACCACAAACAACCACTTACATTGGCCTGAAACTACCTGAATCACCATTGCCATTTCCAACTGAGCTTGAGCAGAAGCTTGTCAAACTCCTTATCCAGCCAACATAAACTCTTCCTAAGCATTCAAGGATCATCTGGGGACCAAGTAGAGTGGATTGCACTGAAGGGAGTGGTCAGAAAGTGGCTGAAGTGAAAGCTTCGAATCTCAGGTAGCTCAAGAAATATTTTTCCAGAAATCATTTTTTATGTTCTAAACTTGTTCTATATGTCTTCCTGATCATGATTGTGCCTTTGGTTTTGCAAATGGTGATGAAATGAGAGTTTAATTGCTCTCTGAAACTTTTGTGCCCTAGTTCTTATTTGTTTCGATTCAGCCTTGTTAGGAAATATAAATTTGTTTTGATTAGGGGTTTTGGTTCGTGAGTGAGTGGGGATCATTTCCCAGTTTTTAGATTTCATTTTAGTTAGGTTTTTGGGGTTTTGGGGATTCTCAGGGGGGATGCTGGCCGGAGAAGACGACCGGAAGTCTTCTCCGGCAGCCTGAATGTCATTTGTGCCCTAATCCTGTAATTAATAGTCATTTGAATTTGGAGCGTAGGATGCCT
This sequence comes from Lathyrus aphaca, assembly GCA_963966055.1. Lineage (NCBI taxonomy): Eukaryota > Viridiplantae > Streptophyta > Magnoliopsida > Fabales > Fabaceae > Lathyrus > Lathyrus aphaca. The sequence continues at coordinate 186,033,259 of OZ014524.1, forward strand.
TTGACTAGTTGACTTCGCGCGTGAGTGAATGGCCCAGATCACTTTGATTAACCCTAATCTTCATTATTTATTTAATTAATTGAGATTAACTCAGAGTCAACCAGGACCCTTGGATCTGCGCGCCAGTCAACTGTCCCAAGCCCAGTTTGAATCTCCACCTTAGGATTAGCTGACTTTCATTTAATTCAGATTAAATTCATTTTATTTTCTTTTCTTTTCTTTTTATTTGCACAATTAATTTAAAATAGTAAAAAGTCTTAAAAAATTATGAAACTTTTTCTCTTAAGTTTTATTAATTTTCATGACACAAAAATATTTTCATTTTATTTTTTATCATTAAAAAAGTATTTTTAAATATTTAAAGGATTTTTTTTAATTGATTAATGGAAATTAATTAATTAAAAATACTTTTAGGTATTTAAAAATCACCAAAAAATTCATGAAATGTTCTAAGACATTTAGAAACATTGTCCAACCTTCAAACCAAATTTCTTTTTTGATCTTGATGCATTTTGAGAATTTTTCATTGAATTAAAATCATTTTTATGCATTATTTTGATCCTAAGTTCAAAAATTCATTTCTGCCTATCCATGAGGAGTTGGACATTGATTCTTCTTGCATTGCATTGTGTTTGGCATGTAGTTTTTGGGATAAAATGGTCATGATTTGATCTTGCATTTTTCAATTGTTTGGCATTTCTTTTGTTTAGGAGCCCTAAAAACCCTAATATCTTAGAAAATTCATAACTTGAGGTTGGTTAAGAGTTGAGACCTCCCCTTTGGACCTTGGTTTAGTATAGGGTTAGGGATTCTTTGAATGGCATTTTCCATTTTTTTTTATTTTAGGGTTTGCTTCTGTTTTTGGTTTTTGTTTGATGTTTGATTCATAAACCCTAATTTGGGCTTCCATTTGCATCCTTCTTGCATTCTCTTGCATAACATGACTTACCATGACATTTCAAGCATTCATGTGATTCATTTGACATCATGAGACATATAGAAAGCATTTTTGGTCATTGCATCTTGCATCTGCCATGTTGTATGCTTTGTATGCTTCCTAACTTTTCATGTGTATCCATGCTTCTAAGCTTGCATCATATGCATCCCTGACCTTGTATGAACATCTCCATGCCTTGCCTCATGTTTGTAGCACTCCATGGCATCATTATCATCATTAACATGCTTCTGGTTTTGTTTATCATCATATCATCTCATCTCATTTTGCATTGCATTGCATTTCTTTTCTAACATTTCAGGTGGTAAGTGAATCTGAGAAGTGAATTTGCCTTCACTTCTCATAACTTTTCTTTTCATCTCTCTTGCATCCATTGCTGTATTTATGTATGTGTTTGAGATTGAGCTTGCTCATTCTTGTTCCTCCCACTTTCCTTCTTCAAGTGACTTGACTTCTTGAATGAAGCAAGTTACTTTGCTTCTCTTGATCCTTTCATCTGCTTCCTGGTGGTTCCATTGAAGATTGTCCTTGTAAACCTCACAAACCTTAGGAACAACCAAGCATGACAATGATTAGGGTTTTGATTAGTCTCCCCTCTTAGTTTTACCTTTGTGTCTCTTTTGAGTCTTCTCTTCTCATCTCATAATCAGGGACTAAACCCTAAAGGCTTTAAGGCTTTGTGATTAAGCTTATGCCTGCATCCTTCTCTTAGGATGGAGTGTATAACTTTAATCCTAAGTGTTAAACCCTTAATGTGTTTAACTCCTTTAATCACTTCACTTAATAAGTATCAAGACATTACACTTGTAACTTGGGCCTTGCATCAGGGTTCTAATTCTTCCTTAATTGGTTAAGAAGGACTAACCCTAGTGTTAATGGACAAGTCCCCCTCAAGTTGTCTTACAAATCACAAAATCCACTTCATCATCATATCATTAAATAAAATCCACTTAATCAAAGGCTTGTTTGGTCATGAGTTTAATCCCTAATCATGGATTAAGTTGAGGAGCTTTCCTCAGCTTAAACATTCTCATCTATTATCCTTCTATTAGGATGGTGTAATGAGTCTGTTTAATCCCTGATTATGGCTTAACCTCATTACTCAACACTAAACAAAAACACCAAAAACATCTAAATAATCACAAGTAGGTTAATGATCTTAATCCTACACCAGGGTGATTAAGTGTGAGAATCTGACTTCACACTTAAGGTATTCTCATTACCCCTAATCAGAGGGAAGATGTGATGAGTTTACTAAATCCATTGGTTTAGACTTAAGCTCATTAACTTATGACAAAAATCCAAAAACAATAAAAGACTGAAAACACAAAAACAAACAATAATCGCCCCCTCCGGGATTCTTTTCTCATCACCTTCACTCACAACCGAGAATTTGCTTCTTCCGTCTAATGCAAGACAGTTTGCACCTGAGCCAGACAGGTCATACACTTGAGCATAGACAAGTAAGCAGTTCATCAGTCAATTCGTCTTTCAGTCTCTTTGGGTCGAACTACGGTGTTCTGACTTCCTCATTGCACGAGAGGATACGTAGGCATAACTTAACGGTTATCGAACAAAAGTCTCTGTACATTCCCCCCCCCTTTCAGCATTATTCTTCAAGCCTCATGGTCATGAGCATACTCCTTCCTCACACTGACACTTTCATATCACACTTCACTTCTTTTACACTGACACCTGTACATCCTTTTCCAGCTATTTTATACACAAGATGCACTGACACTACCCCTTTAAAACACAAATCTTTTAAGCGTGGATCCCGTCGAGTACGACGGACAATCTGGGTGCTAATACCTTCCCAGGTTGTAACCAACCCCCTTTCTTAGTCTCTCTGGTTCGCAAACCGTCTTATCCATCTCTTCCTAGGCCTATGCAGCATTGCCTTTCCTACGGGATAAAAATGCCTAGCTGGCGACTCTATTCATTCTCCAGTGAGTTCACGGCTGTGTGTTCTCACTGTCCCCTTCGCCGACCGTTCGCGTCTGTACCCCTTTTGACCCGGTGTCACTTATTGGGAGCGACAGCTTGGCGACTCTGCTGGGGACAGTATACTGCAACCAGGGCTTCTGGTTCTTTTTGTGGGTTCCTCCTAGCGCTTGTTTGATTTGTGTTTACTGGGGTGTTATGTGCTTATTTGTGTTTGTATATGTTTTATTTTTGCTTTATGTACAGTTGCTTTACTGCTTTCTTTATTGCTTTTGTATGTATCATACTGTCATGCTGCTGGCTGGATCTGGTCTTTGTTTTGATGGGTGGGTGATTCATTGAGAGTTAAGGTCCTATACCTGGGACCTGAGTGACACCTAGGCTAGAGTGAATCATATTCTTTCCCATTCCATTTCGGTTTGGTGCGGGAATATGAAACACGGTTCAGATATGGGTTTCCTCTTGAGAACTCTGTGTTGCAGATTTCCTGCAATGCTAGGGCTATCTGGGAAGCCTGCTAAGTCTGGATGACCTTTAGTATTGACCTTCAGAAACTGAGGTGAATTAGAGGAGGAACTTTTATGGTTATTGTAAACACTGTACCTCCGGGTTAGAAGTGTTTACACTTCTCATAACTGATCCAAGTCTGAGGATCCTTGTTCTAGAACACCACCTGTGAGGGGGTTGGGCTGTTTACAGGATTGCAGGTACCTTGACCTCAGAATACCCTGTTACTTTGATTTGATTAAGAATACTCCAATTTGGGACAGTTCTTATGATTCTAAACCCTGGACATGTGGCTCTTTATTTGAGCCCCCCACCTTGGTTACTGGATTTATAGACCTCATCTGGAATTCTTGAGCACACTTGGACTTATATCAGAGTTTTGATCAGATCCAGCTCAGTCACAGACCCTTGCATTTCATTTGCATACATAATCATTGCATCATATTGACATTTGCTTATTTGTGTTTCAGGGTATCCATCTTCGTTTGGTTTTGGTTTTGACCCCATCTTCAGTTTTGACTTGTCTTCATCAGCTATCTGCTTCAGTTATCACCTGCACCAGCCAGTCAGTGGCCCACTTCTTCAGTATTATCATCAACACCTGTCTCTATTCAGTCTCAGCATCATGGCTCCTAAAAAGAGCAACATCACCTATCACTTTTTCCAGCCAGAGCTATCAGACATCAGGAGGATTCAAACCCTGATCACTCCAGATCACATACCATTGTTCAGGGAAAGTTATGGAGATATACTTGATATGGTTATGGATCTGGACCCATCACAGAGAAGCCTGATCCACACCTGCATTCAGTTCTATGATCCCCCACTGAGATGTTTCACTTTCCAAGACTTTCAGTTGGGCCCTCTATTAGAAGAATACTCATCATTGGTTGGATTGCCTATCAAGGGTGGAATCCCTTTCAACTCAGAGATGGTCTTTCCTAGCAATGGAGAAGTAGCAAAGGCTCTGCATCTGGAACCTGTCCTGATTGAGCAGCATATGACTTCTAAAGCTGGGATCCCTGGCTTTCATCTGGATTTCTTAATCTCTCAAGCTACCCTGAAAGCTTCTCTAGGAGAGTGGAAAGCTGTTTGTGCTTTACTGGCCTTGAGCATATATGGAATTGTATTGTTTGCAGATGAGCCTCGATTCATCAGCAAGAATGCAATCCATCTGTTCATCCTGAAGAACCCAGTGCCAACTTTATTGGGGGATCTTTACTACTCAGTGCATCAGAGAAATGAAAAGCAGAGGGGGAGATTAGTGAGGTGTTGTGCTCCATTGTTCCACACTTGGCTTCTCAGGCATTTACCCAGGACAGATGCATTTTTGAACCCTCATCAGCAGAGAAACTGGGCTAAGAGACTCACCGCTCTAACTTCAGCCGATATCAGATGGTGCACTCAAAGTGCCAAGGGTAGGGATATCATCACTAGCTGTGGGCATTTTCCCAATGTGCCCCTAATAGGAGTTAAGGGTAGTATCAATTACAACCCTCTGCTGTTCAGAAGGCAACTGGGCTATGCACTGGTCCACACTCCTAAGGCACAGGACTTGGTGGAGACCCTTTATTGTGAGAACAAGCTTAATTTGACTACTGTTAGGCAGGCTGCCTGGGCCTGGGATAATGTTCAAACCAAGGGAGTGACCATCCTAGGGAAGTGCAACAATGTGACATCAGCACAATATTATGAATGGTCCCGTGCCAGGGCCCAATTCTCTGGGATGCCCTTTACCATAGAAGACATGCCTGAGTCATCTTCAGCACCACCCCCTGCCACTATCAGTTTGGAAGAGTTTGAGAGCTTGAAGGAAAGAAATGAGAAGTTAACTCAGGCTTTGCAGAAGACCCTCCGGGAGAGGAGTGATGGTATGAGGGAGGTTGAGAGATTGGAGAAGTTGAGATTGGAGCATCTGGTTAAGATTGAGAAGTCTGGGGATTATATCAAAAATTCTAAGGCCGGAGAGCAAATTCTGAAGAATGCTTGCAAAGAAGCCCAGTTCCAGAGAGCAAGGACAGACTTGTATTTGAAGGAGAGTCAGGCCCGGTGGGTCAGGATCACCGAGGCTCGTACTCTGGAGGACAAGAGAGTTCAAGACAAGATGGAGCAACTGGAAGCTAGTGCAAAAGAACAGCAAGAAGCCCTGGCAGCAGCCCAGAGAGAGATATCAGAGCTGAAGATCAAAGCAGGAGTGAAGAGGTCAAAGGACCAAAGTCGACTCAAGAAGCTAACAACAGCTGTTACAACCCGGAATCTCCTCATCAGGAGTCTCACGGAGCGTCCGGCTGATCCTGTGACCGAAGCACTTCTCAAGGAAGTTCGTGAGGATGAGTTTGGTCTTGGTGTTTGACCATTTGTTTATTGTTGCTTTCATTTCATGTACTTTTGTTTTCTTGTAATATATTTTGACCCCTCAGAGGGCTTGTATTTGTAAACAAACTATGTACCATTTGCTTTTGTAATATATGTATTAGTTTGTTCCATCTGAGTTTGCTTCGAAAGCAACATCAACAGCATCTTCAAGGGTCTGGAAGGGTCAAAACTGAAAGCCAAACCGGATACCTTGATATCAAATAAGCATAACTGCATTGCATGCTAACCCTTTGTTTGTTTTGTAGGTTTTTGTTTTATCGCCACTAACTCTGTTGTGATGTTCAGGAACTATTGCTCGGCACCGGGTATTTCCCCTCAACCGTCCACACCGTTATCCAACCCGAAACAACCTTCCGGGAATTCAAATGGATCAGGTACAGCAGGACCTTGCAGAGGTCAGGACTCAAATGGCAAATGAAAGATTGGAAATGAGAACACAGATAGCTCAGTTTATGGAAGTGATGAACAACATGGCTCAGAGCCAGGAAAGATTGAGGGCCATGGTGGAAAGGCAGAATCAAGAAGACCCACATATAGGGACTGCCGGTACCAGCAACAATGAGAGGGTCCAACCTCATGTCAATCCCCCTGTATTTGGACCACACCTCCATCCTGAGGTCAACATCCCTGCAAATGTTCAAGGGACTGCCACTGCAGCCAGGGTACTTCAAGAAGACCCCCAGGAGGACCAGTTTACAGTAATGGGTGCTGGGGAAGAAGCTTATGATAGAAGGCTGGATGAGATAGCTGAGAAATTAAGGTCCTTAGAATCTCAAAATTCTTTGGGTTTCGACGTCATGGACATGGGTTTGGTAGACGGGGTCAGGATCCCCCATAAATTCAAGCCTCCTTGTTTTGAAAAATACAACGGGACTTCATGCCCCCGGACTCATCTGCAATCATTTCTGGGAAGGCTGAAGGCCTATACAATGGATGAGAAGCTCTGGATGTTCTATTTCGAAGACAGCTTAACAGGAGCCTCAAGAGAATGGTACTCTCACTTGACAAGGGCAACTATCAGATGCTGGAAGGACCTGGCAGAGGCCTTTATCAGACAGTATCAATACAACTTAGACATGGCACCCAACAGGACCCTCCTAATGGGAATGTCACAGTCTTCAAGGGAGAGTTTCCGAGAATATGCCCAGAGATGGAGGCAATTGGCTGCTGCTGTTCAGCCACCTATGTCTGAAAGGGAAATGGCAGACATGTTTATGAACACCCTTCAGGGGACATATATTGACAGGCTGGCTGCCTTCTCATCCACCAGCTTTGCAGATGTTGTCATAGCTGGGGAGAGAATTGAGAGCCTGTTAAAGATGGGTAAGATCTCAGACAATGGCGCCAGCTCGTCCAGTAGCACAAGAAAGCCTTTTGCAGGCCCAAGAAGAACTGGCGAGACCAATGCCATCCACTCCAACCGGGGCAGGCCCCAATATGTTCACAGGTCTGTAGCAGCAGTCACCATTCCCGCTCCAGCTCACCCTCAACCAGCTTATCAACCTCCGCAGCAAAATTATCAGCCGCAACCTCAGTACCATCAACAACATCAGTATCCTCCGAGAAACTACAACAACACCAACAACAATAACCAGCAAAGGCCTTTCCAACAGAGGCCTTCTCAAGCCAATAGGGTGATCGATCCGATCCCTATGCCATATGCTACATTGCTGCCACAACTCCTGAAACTCAACCTAGTTGAGCTAAGGACGTTGGCACCTCCAGATCCCAACAGTCTACCCAGGAATTATGACTCCAACGCTAGGTGTGCTTTTCATTCCAATGCACCTGGCCACAGCACAGAAAAGTGCAGAGCTCTGCATATGAAGGTACAAGACCTGGTAGACTCAAAGGCTTTGAATTTCGCACCACCGCCCAATGTCAATAAGAACCCAATGCCAAACCACGGTGGTCCCAGAATTAACGCTATTGAAGAAGACAAGCCGTCTTATTTAATAACCAGTGTGGGTCAGATCCGGACACCGTTGGTAGAAATTAAGGCTCAGCTCCTCGAATGTCAAATGTTCCCGGGGTGTGAGTTGGGGTGTGCTTACTGCAATATCTCAGTAAATGGGTGCGATAATCTGAGGAATGGCATAGACGGCCTTATTCAGAGTGGCCAACTTCAGATCACCACATCATTTCCAACAAATCCAACAATCTCATCAGCAACGGTTTCAGAACCTCCTACAACTGCAACAACCATTGTTCCTGACAATTCTTCGGCTTCATCAACTAGTACTTCATCTGTCATTTCAACTGATCAGGTATCAACAAATGTTCCTTCTACAACTCCAGCACCACTCCATTTTGAAGCTCCTACAACAACAACATCCACACTCCCGACAATGTCTCCTACAACACCAGCAACAAATCATGAAGATGTCTCAACTGTCACGATTTTCTATGATCCTGAAAGCAACTCTGCCTACAACTCAGAAAGTGCTGCTCCCACTAGAGCACCAGTCACGATTTATTATGATCCACAAACTATCACAGTCCCTTCAGCAGCTGCAATCAGTCCAGTCACTGTCACAGTGCCTGGACCCGTACCTTATGAAAGCAATAGGGCCATCCCTTGGCACTATGGCTCTGACGTGTACTGCGAAGGAAAAAGAATCACTCTTGAAACATCAACACCTGCACCACAAGTAGACAATGTGGGAGGAGGCGGAGGCTTCACTCGAAGCGGACGTCTCTTTGCTCCACAAATTCAAAGACCCACTGCCGAAGCAGAAGCTGCTGCCAAGGCAAAAGGGAAGAGCCCTGTGCAGGAAGATCAAGCTGTTAAGGAAGCTTTGAAAACACCCTTCGATCAAGAGGTTGATGAGTTCATGCGAATCATCAAAAAGAGTGATTATAAAATAGTGGATCAGCTTCATCAGACGCCTTCCAAGATCTCAATCCTATCATTGCTTATGTGCTCCAAAGCCCATCGGAATGCGCTACTCAAAGTCTTGCACGCAGCTTACGTGCCTGAAGAGATCACTGTCAATCAGCTAGAAGCTGTAGTTGGAAATGTTAATGCTAGTCACGGACTAGGGTTCACCAATACTGATTTGACAACGGAAGGCCGCAACCACAACAAAGCCTTGCACATCACCATGGAATGCCAAGGAGCAGTCCTTTCTCATGTGCTGGTAGACACGGGGTCATCCCTTAATGTCTTACCAAAGAAGGCTCTGGTGAAGTTAGAGTATGATGGATTGGCGTTGAGACCCAGCAACCTGGTGGTAAGAGCCTTTGATGGTTCAAAGAGATCGGTGCTGGGAGAACTTGAGCTACCTGTGACAATTGGCCCGCAGACCTTCAAAACTATTTTCTACGTGATGGATATACAGCCTGCCTACAGCTGTTTATTGGGTAGGCCATGGATTCACGCTGCTGGCGCCGTGACATCTACCCTTCACCAGAAATTAAAATACGAGTGGGAGGGTCAAATCGTTACAATCTGTGGAGAGGAGGACATTTTTGTCAGCCACCTGGCTACTTATAAGTACATTGAGATGGACGGAGAGATCCATGAAACAATGAGCCAGGGGTTCGAAGCTTTGAATGTCAATGAGACATCTGCTGTACTTGGTACTTCAATATCGTCATACCAACAAGCCCGGAAGGTTGTTGAGGAAGGAACTGCCCAAGGCTGGGGCAAACTGCTAGCGGTGGAGAAGAAAGAAGACAGATTTGGGTTGGGTTACAAACCAACTCAACAAGATCAAACAACGGCCGCGAAAGAGCCCAACTTTGTGAGTGGGGGGATGCTTACCCCTGATGCTATCAACTGTCTGGAAGATGAGCTGGAAGAGGAACGCAACCTGGAAAGCTGGATTCGTCCAAAGATCCCGGGGAGCAGTGTCTCGAACTGGTCTTCCCAAGAAATTATAAGAGTTACTCATGCAGAGTAATTATTATTTCCTGTATTTTTATAAGCATGCATCAAAGTCTTGCATCTTGCCCAAGATGACAAGACTCATTTTGTAATCGGGCCATCCGTACTTTTTGTGCAAACAAGATCAATTAATGAAATATCAGACATCTTTTTACAAACGAGTCTTTTCCTTTTCGTTCACTGTTTTTCCATTTTTCTTTTTGTACAAAAAATAAATGGCAGTGTTTTCAAAATGACAACTTCATTTCACCTTTCTAAATAAGACTAAAATCAGATCACTAAAATGAACAAACTTAAACCCTTGCAGAGAATGCCTTCCAGACAGCACCGACAACAGCACGGCTATGACATCGTATGACTTCGACAATCCGATCAATCAAGCTGATGAAGGGGTTGAAGAAGAATATGAGCTTCCTGAAGAGCTCGCCAGGTTGTTGAGACAGGAGGAAAAGGTTATTACTCCTCACCAGGAGGAGGTTGAAGTGATCAATCTTGGTACAGATGAAGACGTGAAAGAAGTTAAAATCGGGGCCTGCCTGCAAGACTCAGTGAAGAGACAACTGATTGATCTGCTTCAAGAGTATGTAGATGTGTTTGCTTGGTCTTACCAGGATATGCCAGGGTTGGATACCGATATTGTCGTGCACAAGCTGCCTTTGAGAGAAGAATGCCCGCCAGTTAAACAGAAGCTGCGCCGTACTCGTCCGGACATGGCAATGAAAATCAAAGAAGAGGTACAAAAGCAATGGGACGCCGGGTTCCTTGCTGTGACTAGCTATCCACCGTGGGTTGCTAATATTGTGCCTGTGCCTAAGAAAGACGGCAAAGTAAGGATGTGTGTTGACTACCGGGATCTGAACAGAGCCAGCCCGAAAGATGATTTCCCATTACCTCACATTGATGTATTGGTGGATAACACGGCTCAGTTCTCGGTATTCTCCTTCATGGATGGATTTTCAGGATACAATCAGATCAAGATGTCACCTGAAGACATGGAGAAGACAACATTCATTACACCTTGGGGCACGTTCTGTTACAAAGTGATGCCATTCGGACTGAAGAATGCTGGTGCCACATATCAACGGGCTATGGTGACATTATTCCACGACATGATCCATAAAGAAATCGAGTGTTATGTGGATGATATGATTGCCAAGTCCCTTACAGAAGAAGATCACCTGGTGAATCTGCTGAAATTATTCAAGCGTCTGAGGAAGTATCAACTGAAGTTGAACCCCAACAAATGCACATTCGGGGTGAGATCTGGTAAGCTGCTGGGCTTTATTGTAAGCGAGAAAGGGATTGAAGTTGACCCTGATAAAGTCAAAGCCATCCAAGAGATGCCTGCACCGAAGACAGAAAAAGAAGTTCGAGGTTTCTTAGGACGATTGAACTACATCTCACGGTTCATATCTCACCTTACAGCAACCTGTGAACCCTTGTTCAAATTATTAAGGAAAGAACAGACGGTCAGGTGGAACGAAGACTGCCAGAAGGCTTTTGACAAGATCAAGGAATATCTGCAAGAACCTCCAATCCTTATACCACCAGTTGAAGGAAGACCTCTGATAATGTACTTGACAGTATTAGAAGAGTCGATGGGGTGTGTGCTGGGCCAGTATGACGAGTCTGGTCGAAAAGAGTATGCAATATACTACCTAAGCAAAAAGTTTACCGATTGTGAACAACGTTATTCACTGCTCGAGAAAACTTGCTGTGCTTTAGCGTGGGCTGCTCGCCGACTGAGGCAGTATATGTTGACCCACACTACTTTGTTGATCTCAAAGATGGACCCAGTTAAGTACATATTTGAGAAGCCAGCTCTTACCGGACGGGTTGCAAGATGGCAGATGATCCTCACAGAATATGACATCCAGTACACGTCTCAGAAAGCCATCAAGGGCAGTGTGTTGTCTGAATATCTTGCTGAGCAACCCATTGATGATTACCAGCCTATGAGATTTGACTTCCCTGATGAAGACATCATGTTCATAAAAGCAAAAGATCATGAAGAGCCTGTTCACACTGAAGGGCCTGACCCGGAAGAAGAATGGACTATGATGTTTGATGGGGCTGTTAACATGAATGGTCGTGGTGTTGGTGCAGTACTCATTACACCTAAAGGAGTTCACATGCCTTTCTCGGCAAAACTCACTTTCAACTGCACTAACAACGAAGCTGAATACGAAGCCTGCATTATGGGTCTTGAGGAAGCCATTGACCTCAGGATCAAGATATTGACCGTATTCGGAGATTCAGCTCTGGTAATCAATCAAACCAATGGCAAATGGTACACCCACCAGGACCATCTGATACCTTACAGGGATTATACAAGGAGGTTATTGACCTTCTTCACAACGGTCAAGCTTGAGTATATCCCTCGGGACGAGAATCAGTTTGCAGATGCTCTGGCTACCATTTCATCCATGATCAAAGTTCAAGCTGCTAACTTTGTACCTCAGATTTCAGTGTCGAGACTTGATAGACCAGCATATGTATTTGCAGCAGATGTTGTCAAAGATGATAAGCCTTGGTTCCATGACATTAAGCGCTTCTTAGAGGATCAAACATACCCACCTGGGGCATCTTCCAATGATAAGAAGACTTTAAGAAGGCTTGCTGGTAGTTTCTTTCTGAACACTGATGGGTCTTTATACAAAAGGAACTTTGACATGGTACTCCTCAGATGTGTTGATAAGACGGAAGCAGATTTGTTGATGCATGAAGTGCACGAAGGATCTTTTGGTACCCATGCAGGAGGGCATGCCATGGCTAAGAAGTTGCTAAGATCAGGTTATTACTGGATCACAATGGATGCAGACTGTTGTGCCTATGCCAGGAAATGCCACAAATGCCAGATCTATGCAGATAAGGTGCATGTGCCTCCCAATCCTTTGAACATAATGTCTTCACCCTGGCCCTTTGCTATGTGGGGCATTGATATGATTGGCAAGATCGAGCCAACTGCTTCAAACGGCCACAGATTCATCCTGGTCGCCATCGACTATTTCACCAAGTGGGTTGAAGCAGTTTCCTATGCCAATGTTACAAGACAAGTGGTAGCCAGATTTCTGAAGAGAGATATCATCTGTCGGTACGGAGTGCCCGAGCGGATTATTACTGATAATGGTTCCAATCTAAACAACAAGATGATGGCTGAGTTATGCCGGGACTTCAAGATCCAACATCACAATTCTTCTCCTTACAGGCCAAAGATGAATGGCGCTGTTGAGGCGGCAAATAAGAATATCAAGAAGATTGTGCAGAAGATGGTAGTCACCTACAAAGACTGGCATGAGATGCTACCATTTGCCTTGCATGGGTACCGCACGTCAATCAGGACATCCACTGGGGCAACACCGTATCAACTTGTATATGGTATGGAAGCAGTCCTACCGGTTGAAGTTGAATTACCCTCTCTGCGGGTATTGATGGATGTTAAGCTGAACGAAGCAGAATGGGTTAGGTCCCGATACGAGCAACTGAGTCTGATCGAAGAGAAGAGATTGGCTGCAATCTGTCATGTGCAGTTGTATCAGAAAAGAATGAAGAAAGCCTTCGATCAGAAAGTCAGGCACCGAGAGTACCAAGTAGGAGATCTTGTGCTGAAGAGAATCCTCCCTCCTCATACAGACCACAGGGGCAAATGGACTCCAAATTATGAAGGACCATTTGTGGTAAAGAAAGTTTTCTCTGGTGGAGCACTGATGCTCAGCACCATGGATGGTGAAAATTTCCCGTCCCCTGTGAATTCAGATGCAGTTAAAAAATACTTCGCGTAAAACGACCCGCTGGACATAAAAACAGAATGTAAGTCCAGGCAAAAATAGGGCATCCCGGCGAGTCAAAAACAGAATAAAAGACTCGGGAAAAAGTAAGGGAAAATAAACAAAAAAAATGTACACCCGCTGAGTTGAAAAGCCGCATTGGACAGCTCAGGCAAAAATGGGTATCCCGATGGATTGAAAACCCGAAAGGGCGATCCATGCAAAATAAGGGAATAAGCGAACAACTGCATTCTGAATTCGCCTGTATCATCTACAACTTGGTAAGCTTCGAATGGATCAAGCTTCAATCAAAATCAACATTCTTCAAAAAGCAAGATGAGAAGAATGTCCAAAGTCATACGGGCCATAGTGAAGAGGAAGCTCCTCGAAGAGTCATCAACACTGCCAACATTTTGTTTCTCAATTTGTAACAATCTCTTCATTTTAGGAGATTTGTTTCCTTGGCTGTATCTTGCCAATTCAGGGCATATGAATTAATAAAATCAGATTTTTCAGTCATGTTTCGTCTTGTACATTTGTATTTGCAAAGAATGTCTGATGTCTCTAAAAAACTATTCGCATGAGTACAGATGCTTTTCTCTGAGAAAAAATAATAATAATAATAAAAACGCATGCTTACAGGAAGTGTACTTACTCTCAAGAATGTCTAACTCCTATGACGGAATCTGGTAAGGGATACCTCGGGACCATTTGCGCGTTTCCTTATCTTTGCAGGATTGCAGGTATCCAGGGCACAACTTAGGGTATGAAGGCTTCACCCTCAGCAAGCTGGCAGATCATTATCAATTCGGTCTATCTTCCACGAGGCACTGGAAGGTGCCCATTTCCCCAGCGAAGTTGCCAAATCAATACTCGCTCAGTCTTAGCACCTGAGTTGCTTCTTCCCCAGCTGAGTTGCCTCTCATTACTTTCTCCAGCTGAGTTGTCACCCATTACTTATCCCCATCAGAGTTGTCAGGCATCACGGAAGACGCCCATATCCCCGGCTGAGTCAGGATCCTCTTCAACAGAATCCCTAGGGAGGCCTCTCAATGATCTCTCTTTCTCCCCAGCCGAGTTGCCATCTCGCCCTCAGCCGAGTACAAAAGTCAGGGAACCATCTCCCCACAGAGTTCCAACCTCTATCCGGAAGAGCAATGCATAGGAGATCACAACAGAGTGAAGAAAGCTTCTACAAACCCCAGCTGGGTCTCTCATTTATAAAGATAGGTCTCAGTGACCCGAATCCCCAAACAGATGCATATCATCAGATCTACTAATAATTTCACCCCCCAGCTGGGATGTCCGCTTCAAGCAGATCGATCAAAGATCTTCGCAGCAACGGGATTCGAATCCCGGTTTTGGTATCTTTGCACAATCATAGCATTTGCATCATATTCACCCACAAAGCGTAGCATTCCGGCTAGTACGGAGCATTACGGCAAAAATCCAACACATAGCATAATCACAAGCCATGATTTGAATCAGCACTTGTAACCAGTAACCATTCATCAGAATGCCGAATACTTTCCCCCAGAGTCCCCACCAGAGTCCCAGCAAAAAACAGCTGCCTCACAAATCACAAACACCAGTATATACTCATTTTGGACACCCGTCCGTGTCACCACTCCCCAATCAGGTCGCCTGAACACTCTTTACGAACAAGATCACCCATATTACAGATACTCATTCTGACACCCGTCCGTGTCAAATCAGCAGAAGGCCAAAGACATCCTCTTTGCACTCACATATGCTTACATACACTTTCTTGACACTCGTCCGTGTCATAACCCCAGCGCAGTCGCCTAGACTTTGTATATCAAATACTTGTTCATATTACGCCCTTCTCCTTTTGACACTCGTCCGTGTCACTCTCCTCAGCAGTTAAACACTCATCTATACACCACTCGCTCTTATACAGATACTCGTCCGTATCTTGTATATACCGGTTACATCCCCACAGATTCGGCATTGGTTCACTTTCTTTGTTAACCAGATGGTACTCATCCGTATCATCATCTCAGAACATGCGTCAAGCGTTTGTTTCTACATGATACTCGTCCGTATCATAACCTTAAGGATGCTCGTCCGCATCTTTAATCCATACACCGTGTCAAACACTTGTATCTTCTTGAATAAAGATACTCGTCTGTATCTAAGATCCCCAGAAGAGCTCTTTCAGATTCAACACTCGTCCGTGTTCTCTGTTAACCAGTTGATACCCGTCCGTATCATCATCTCTGAACACGTGTCAGTTTGTTTCTACCCGATACTCGTCCGTATCGCAGTCTTAAGGATGCTCGTCCGCATTTTTAATCTATACACCATACCAAACACTTATACCTTTTGTTTCTTGGATGTAAGCACTCGTCCGTGTTTACCATTCCCCAGTAGATCGCCAACAAAACAAATTTTCTTTTTATCTGACATTCGTCCTATGTCATGATAAACCCTGAGAGCAGCCGTACCCTGCTAGGTGGTCGTCCTCCACCTCTTGATGGTCGTCCTCCATCATGCTCATCCGATGGCCGTCCCCATCGTTGATTTTAGCAGTCGTCCCCTGCTAGGTGGTCGTCCTCCACCCCTTGATGATCGTCCTTCATCATTTTATCCAATGGCCGTCCCCATTGTTGATTGTTGGTTATTTGGCACTCGTCCTGTGTCATGAGAAACCCTGAGAGCAGCCGTCCCCTGCTAGGTGGTCGTCCTCCACCTCTTGATGGTCGTCCTCCATCATGCTCGTCCGATGGCCGTCCCCATCGTTGACCTTTTATCCGATGGTCGTCCCCATCGTTGATATTTTCGGCAGCCGTACCCTGCCAGGTGGTCGTCCTCCACCTTTGATGGTCGTCCCCATCATAATTCCTTTATTCCCCAACAGAGCAGCCGTCCCCTGCTAGGTGATCATCCTTCACTTTTGATGGCCGTACCCCATCATCTGTTTATTCCATTTATTCTTTAACCCGATGGCCGTCCCCGTCGTGGTCCCTTTTCCTTTTCTTTTAGCCCGATGGCCGTCCCCATCGTTGGTTACCTTGCTTTATGAACTTGATGGCCGTCCCCGTCATGTTTCATTAATCCCCAGAGAATTCTACAGCTTTTTTCTCGATGGCCGTCCCCATCATAGTATCTCATTTTCCCAGCTAGTCGGCCGTCCCCGTCTTGGCTTTACTTTTATCCCCAGCATGTCGGCCGTCCCCGTCATTGCTCTTTACCCAGCAGTCGTCCTCTGCTCGACGGTCGTCCTCCGTCGCCCGCATTATAATATACTTCATTTTCCTTTGCAATCTATATCCCTTTTCTTCTTCGCTCTGTGAGTGCAAATTTTGGACTGTCTTTGGTATTCAACCACAAGTTATCTTGTTTGCCTGTTAAGCCGTCGCTTACATCCTGCACAGCTAACTCATGTTTGAATAGGGGCAGCTGTAAACACCCCAAATTTTCCCTCACCCATTCACCATGGCTTGTGATCATCTCATATGCATAAACACAATCATAAGATCTCATACCACATTTTTGATTTACTGCATAGATTCAAAGTCATCTGCACCTAGAGTTTGTGATCTGAGCAATCCAAGAGCTTCTTGAGCCACTCCAAAGGCCACCAATCACTTCAAGGGGATCCATGTGTGTTCATCTATCATATTACATCCTCTCAAGGTCAAGATTTCAAAAGAATCACAAGAACTAGGGTTTGAGTGGATGCAGAGCCAGGTTTGACTGCATAGTTGACTTAAAATTAGGGTTTTGGTTTCAGAGGCCATAACTCCAAATTTTTTTGTCATTCTTGTTTCCATTGGTCTCTATATGGTATAGGGAGTATGCATATCAATTTTCATGAAGAAATTCCATGGGGAAGTCATCTGATCAAGGGTAGACTTTCTGGACAAGTCAGTGTAAAATCAGGGCATCTGAGGCCCCCAATGACCCAACCAATGGTTGATCTTCATCATTTTGAGTGTATATGATCTTTATTTGATCATGGAAGAAGGTTGAAGTTCACAAAAATCAAGAATTTGGAGTTTTTGCAAGTGTTGACTTTTTGGGCATAGTTGACTTTTCAAGAATGTGTCATTTTAGGTCATTTTTCAAGCCTTGATTCTTGATCCAAAAATGCTTCAAATGGAAAAACTTTGGTCATGAAAGTTGTAGATTACATCTTTCCCTTTTCAAAAAGTACAAGAACATGATCAAACTCTTCTTGGATCAAAAGTTATGGTGTGACAAAGTTGGCAAAAATCATTGATTTTCAAGATGTGCACCAAATGAGAATTTTGCAAAACCATGAACCAATGCTATTTGTGACTTCTAACTCACTTCAAACCATGACACAAACATTCTATGTGACCAAAAAAATCAGAATTGGACCAAAGATCACATGTTTATGGTTTGTGTAACAAGGCATTTTTCACAAAGTTTCAAAAAGTAACAACTTGCAAAAACACTCATCACACTTCACCAACTTGATGCATTGGATGCTGCACCTTGCTAGCCCTCTCACCTCATCTTGCTGCACCAGAACCATGCCTTGTACTGGCCTAGATCATGAACCATACTTCTCTTACACAAAAGGTGGACTTTGAGCAAAAGCAAACTTACCAATCAATAGGGGCCAGGTCACATCATCTGACCTATGGGATTAAAATATACTATCCTTTGGCAGGCCAAACATATGAAGAAGCAAGGCTGAAACACTCTCAAAAAACATATACACAAGAACACTCCATTTTTGCATTTGTCTTCGAAACTCTCTGCCCAGCCTTAAAACATCCAAACTATTTCCACACACCAACTCACCATGCCTCATTAAGCACAAAGCAACAAAGAACCAGGCCTGAAACAAGCCATAACCTCACTGCATCATTTTCACTCCAACTTGCAGTTTCATTCGAATCTCTCTCCACAGCTCACAAACATCCAAACCAACTCCATAAACCTTCTCCATTCATCATCTGGACCACAAACAACCACTTACATTGGCCTGAAACTACCTGAATCACCATTGCCATTTCCAACTGAGCTTGAGCAGAAGCTTGTCAAACTCCTTATCCAGCCAACATAAACTCTTCCTAAGCATTCAAGGATCATCTGGGGACCAAGTAGAGTGGATTTCACTGAAGGGAGTGGTCAGAAAGTGGCTGAAGTGAAAGCTTCGAATCTCAGGTAGCTCAAGAAATATTTTTCCAGAAATCATTTTTTATGTTCTAAACTTGTTCTATATGTCTTCCTGATCATGATTGTGCCTTTGGTTTTGCAAATGGTGATGAAATGAGAGTTTAATTGCTCTCTGAAACTTTTGTGCCCTAGTTCTTATTTGTTTCGATTTAGCCTTGTTAGGAAATATAAATTTGTTTTGATTAGGGGTTTTGGTTCGTGAGTGAGTGGGGATCATTTCCCAGTTTTTAGATTTCATTTTAGTTAGGTTTTTGGGGTTTTGGGGATTCTCAGGGGGGATGCTGGCCGGAGAAGACGACCGGAAGTCTTCTCCGGCAGCCTGAATGTCATTTGTGCCCTAATCCTGTAATTAATAGTCATTTGAATTTGGAGCGTAGGATGCCTTTGACTAGTTGACTTCGCGCGTGAGTGAATGGCCCAGATCACTTTGATTAACCCTAATCTTCATTATTTATTTAATTAATTGAGATTAACTCAGAGTCAACCAGGACCCTTGGATCTGCGCGCCAGTCAACTGTCCCAAGCCCAGTTTGAATCTCCACCTTAGGATTAGCTGACTTTCATTTAATTCAGATTAAATTCATTTTATTTTATTTTCTTTTCTTTTTATTTGCACAATTAATTTAAAATAGTAAAAAGTCTTAAAAAATTATGAAACTTTTTCTCTTAAGTTTTATTAATTTTCATGACACAAAAATATTTTCATTTTATTTTTTATCATTAAAAAAGTATTTTTAAATATTTAAAGGATTTTTTTTAATTGATTAATGGAAATTAATTAATTAAAAATACTTTTAGGTATTTAAAAATCACCAAAAAATTCATGAAATGTTCTAAGACATTTAGAAACATTGTCCAACCTTCAAACCAAATTTCTTTTTTGATCTTGATGCATTTTGAGAATTTTTCATTGAATTAAAATCATTTTTATGCATTATTTTGATCCTAAGTTCAAAAATTCATTTCTGCCTATCCATGAGGAGTTGGACATTGATTCTTCTTGCATTGCATTGTGTTTGGCATGTAGTTTTTGGGATAAAATGGTCATGATTTGATCTTGCATTTTTCAATTGTTTGGCATTTCTTTTGTTTAGGAGCCCTAAAAACCCTAATATCTTAGAAAATTCATAACTTGAGGTTGGTTAAGAGTTGAGACCTCCCCTTTGGACCTTGGTTTAGTATAGGGTTAGGGATTCTTTGAATGGCATTTTCCATTTTTTTATTTTAGGGTTTGCTTCTGTTTTTGGTTTTTGTTTGATGTTTGATTCATAAACCCTAATTTGGGCTTCCATTTGCATCCTTCTTGCATTCTCTTGCATAACATGACTTACCATGACATTTCAAGCATTCATGTGATTCATTTGACATCATGAGACATATAGAAAGCATTTTTGGTCATTGCATCTTGCATCTGCCATGTTGTATGCTTTGTATGCTTCCTAACTTTTCATGTGTATCCATGCTTCTAAGCTTGCATCATATGCATCCCTGACCTTGTATGAACATCTCCATGCCTTGCCTCATGTTTGTAGCACTCCATGGCATCATTATCATCATTAACATGCTTCTGGTTTTGTTTATCATCATATCATCTCATCTCATTTTGCATTGCATTGCATTTCTTTTCTAACATTTCAGGTGGTAAGTGAATCTGAGAAGTGAATTTGCCTTCACTTCTCATAACTTTTCTTTTCATCTCTCTTGCATCCATTGCTGTATTTATGTATGTGTTTGAGATTGAGCTTGCTCATTCTTGTTCCTCCCACTTTCCTTCTTCAAGTGACTTGACTTCTTGAATGAAGCAAGTTACTTTGCTTCTCTTGATCCTTTCATCTGCTTCCTGGTGGTTCCATTGAAGATTGTCCTTGTAAACCTCACAAACCTTAGGAACAACCAAGCATGACAATGATTAGGGTTTTGATTAGTCTCCCCTCTTAGTTTTACCTTTGTGTCTCTTTTGAGTCTTCTCTTCTCATCTCATAATCAGGGACTAAACCCTAAAGGCTTTAAGGCTTTGTGATTAAGCTTATGCCTGCATCCTTCTCTTAGGATGGAGTGTATAACTTTAATCCTAAGTGTTAAACCCTTAATGTGTTTAACTCCTTTAATCACTTCACTTAATAAGTATCAAGACATTACACTTGTAACTTGGGCCTTGCATCAGGGTTCTAATTCTTCCTTAATTGGTTAAGAAGGACTAACCCTAGTGTTAATGGACAAGTCCCCCTCAAGTTGTCTTACAAATCACAAAATCCACTTCATCATCATATCATTAAATAAAATCCACTTAATCAAAGGCTTGTTTGGTCATGAGTTTAATCCCTAATCATGGATTAAGTTGAGGAGCTTTCCTCAGCTTAAACATTCTCATCTATTATCCTTCTATTAGGATGGTGTAATGAGTCTGTTTAATCCCTGATTATGGCTTAACCTCATTACTCAACACTAAACAAAAACACCAAAAACATCTAAATAATCACAAGTAGGTTAATGATCTTAATCCTACACCAGGGTGATTAAGTGTGAGAATCTGACTTCACACTTAAGGTATTCTCATTACCCCTAATCAGAGGGAAGATGTGATGAGTTTACTAAATCCATTGGTTTAGACTTAAGCTCATTAACTTATGACAAAAATCCAAAAACAATAAAAGACTGAAAACACAAAAACAAACAATAATCGTCCCCTCCGGGATTCTTTTCTCATCACCTTCACTCACAACCGAGAATTTGCTTCTTCCGTCTAATGCAAGACAGTTTGCACCTGAGCCAGACAGGTCATACACTTGAGCATAGACAAGTAAGCAGTTCATCAGTCAATTCGTCTTTCAGTCTCTTTGGGTCGAACTACGGTGTTCTGACTTCCTCATTGCACGAGAGGATACGTAGGCATAACTTAACGGTTATCGAACAAAAGTCTCTGTACATTCCCCCCCCCCCTTTCAGCATTATTCTTCAAGCCTCATGGTCATGAGCATACTCCTTCCTCACACTGACACTTTCATATCACACTTCACTTCTTTTACACTGACACCTGTACATCCTTTTCCAGCTATTTTATACACAAGATGCACTGACACTACCCCTTTAAAACACAAATCTTTTAAGCGTGGATCCCGTCGAGTACGACGGACAATCTGGGTGCTAATACCTTCCCAGGTTGTAACCAACCCCCTTTCTCAGTCTCTCTGGTTCGCAAACCGTCTTATCCATCTCTTCCTAGGCCTATGCAGCATTGCCTTTCCTACGGGATAAAAATGCCTAGCTGGCGACTCTATTCATTCTCCAGTGAGTTCACGGCTGTGTGTTCTCACTGTCCCCTTCGCCGACCGTTCGCGTCTGTACCCCTTTTGACCCGGTGTCACTTATTGGGAGCGACACTCATATTGACCGAATTTCCCAATAACGAAATCGGACGCAATTCGGCCTTTTGGTATATCATCGGCCAGAATAATACAATAGGATAATCAAAAATAAAAGAAGAATGCAAATGAAAATAACTAAAGATTTATTAGATGATAACAACCATATCTAAACAAGGTAATAGAAAATAAAATAAATATCTAAAAAAATAAAATAAAATAAAAGCAATTGATAAAAAAACATAAGAAAAAGAAAAAAAAACATATATAAAAGAAGGAGGTATATCGCTGGTTACTATGTGTTAGCAAAATCATGTTCTAAATCAAATGCCTAGGAGGCCTATATCAAAGTAATTAGGTTTAAGAAATAAAAATAAAATAAAAACCATCCAGGACTCAACAAAAATTAGAAATTAAAAAAAAAACTGAAACAAGGATTAATATAAGGAAACGCAAAAATAAAAGGTTTCTCCTTGACCCCAAAAGTTAACGTGATTGTTGTACCTCTCTCACAAGAAAAGTCACCATGAAAAGAAACAAAGCACCAACTCCGATATCTCCTCTCTCAAAGGCGTTCAGACCTGCTCTCTCAGGAACTCAACGGCGGCGGTAATCCCTCTATCGGATATCTCAGCTTCGGTTGTGTTTTCGGATCGTGTTCAAGTGGTTGCGGCGGATTTAAGCTTTTCAGTTTGTGGAGTTTGTTTTCTGATTTTGGTGGTTTTTGTTCACTCGCCGATGGTTCTTGCAGTGTTTACGGTTTTGGATTCTCACGGATTTCACACGATTTGGTTTCACACAGTTCGTCTGATTCGCTCTTGCGGTCTGCATCGAAATGTTTTCAAGGTTTGTGTATGGCTTGCGGTGGTGATGTTATGGTGGCCGCGAAATTGTTGTTTTTAGGCGATAAAGGTATTTCGGTGGCGCGTTCGAAGGTATTTCGTTTCTGTGTTTTTGGATTTATGATGGTGGTGGTAAGGTTATTTATTGATGAATGATTTTTGTGTTTGAATGGTGGAGGTGGTGAAGTTGTCAGCGGTATATGTTTGGTCAATTTAGAGGAATCGATTTGTGTGAGGGGGTCGGTTTTCACTCTCTCAGTTTATGGTCTCACACTGCGTTTCTGGTTTTGGTCGTGATTTAGTTTCAGAAGATTGAAGGTGGTTTGGTGATGTGATTTATGGTGTGAAGTTCTGGAAAATACAATGGAGATGGTTTCGTTTGAGGCAGGTGTTATTGGTTTTTCCTTTTTCTGCGTTTTATGACGTTCCGTGTTGTTGTTTGGAAGGGCGAAGGTTTATCCAGGCTGTGCGATTTTTTGTGTGAGACTTGGGTTTTGAAAATATTTTTTTGCAGGGTTTTATGTTTTGTCCAAACCTGCTTTTCAAAGGATTAAGGGGTGCTTTTATAGAATAAAATCAAAGGATAAAAAATGGAATTTGATTTTAGGATAAGATTAGAGAAAAAAATGACAGGCTGGAGAACCTGTTGTGGTGTTTGGCGGATGGCATGGTAGTGGAGGCTGCGTCTTTGTTGAGTGCTGATAGTGGAAAGTGAGAAATATTTTGCAAATTGTGTGATGAGCTGGCGGTGGAAAAGGGATAGTTGCATGTTGTTCAAAGAGGAAATGGAATGCTGAAAATATCCTTAAATAATAATGATAATAAGAATCCTATTTATTAACAGAAATATAATCCTATAATAATAATAATAATAATAAATAATTAACTAAAACTAATAATAATGAAAATAATAGTAAATGAAAGTTAATAGAAATAATAAAATTAATAATAATAATAGAAATAATAATAAATGAATAATAATAAAAATAGCAAATAATGAAAAAGAATAATGGATTTTTAGTGAATTAGAAAGAAAAAGATTTTTGATAGAAATTATTTATAACAAAATTGAAATTGGATGAAAAAACAAAAAGGACAATGATGCTATTTGTGTGATAGTAACAAGAATAAACAATATTAACAATAATAATAATAACAAGAATAAACTAATAATAATAAAATAATAAGAATAAGAATAAACTAATAATAATGAAATAATAATAATAATAATAATAAAGCTGATAAAAATGATAATGCTAATAATAATGAAAATAATAATAAAAGTGAATAATAATAATAATAATAATAATAATAATAATAATAATAAAATATAATAAGAATATGGAAATTAAATTTTGTGATGGGCTTAAGAGTAGAAGAGAGATCATGGGCTTATGTAAAAATGGTCTTAATAAAAATAATAAAAATTTCTTTGAATTTTTTTAGATAGTGAATTAAATAACAAAAAAAAAAAGAGAAATTGAATTTTAAATTAAGAAATAAATGCATTTTTTTTTCCGAATACTAGACAGAAAAATAAATTAATACATATTTTTTTTTTTTTTGAAATAATGGTCAGACAGAAAAATAAAATAGTACATATTTTCTAAATAAAGATTAGACAGAAAAATAAAATGGTAGGACAAATTTGGGGTATGACAGATGCCCCTATCGAATTAGCTTATACCGAGTAAGATGAACTGACTCGTGTTCAAACTTTCAACGTATAAGACAATTAGATACTAACAGACTCCGAATTTGTCCGAAAAAGAATGAAATTGCGAAAATAAATCATGATCGAAAATTGGAAATGATGGGTGACACAACACGAAACAAGTTGATAAAATAAATCATTTATCACCGACGGATGATAAAGCGAGTGACTGAAAATAAAATCACTTATCACCAAAGGATGATAAGGAAAATGATTGAAAATAAAATCACTTATCACCAGAAGATGATAAGGCAAATGACTGAAAATAAAATCACTTATCACCAGAGGACGATAAGGCAAAAGACTGAAAATAAAATCACTTATCACCAGAGGATGATAAGGCGAATGACTGAAAAAATAAAATCACTTATCACCAGAGGATGATAAGGCAAATGATTGAAAATAAAATCACTTATCACCAGAGGATGATAAGGCGAATGACTGAAAAAATAAAATCACTTATCACCAGAGGATGATAAGGCAAATGACTGAAAATAAAATCAACTTATCACCAGAGGATGATAAGGCAAATGACTAAAAAAAATCACTTATCACCCGAGGATGATAAGGCAAATGACTGAAAATAAAATCACATATCACCAGAGGATGATAAGGCAAAAGACTGAAAATAAAATCACTTATCACTAGAGGATGATAAGGCAACTGACTGAAAATAAAATCACTTATCACCAGAGGATGATAAGGCAAAGGAAATCTAAATACGACTCCCGTTACTAAAGGGAAAACCGAATAGCTGGAAATTAAAATAGTTGAAGAGAAAAGATTCAATGGGGGACGACCACTGAATCCGCCGAGGATATGCCTGGAATCTTCGATCGACCCTGGATCCTGACTTCTGCTGGGGAAAAGGCCTGGAATCCCGGGTTGATCCTGGATCCTGAGTTATGCAACTATGCTTGATTTTTTTTTGAAATGGTGTTCCATAATGATGGAAGCGATGCAAATGTTTATGCATTGCTGAAAATTAAAATGTTGGGAGTATGAAAAGTTGATTTATTTAGGTATGCATATGATGCACATGTTGTAAATGATTGATGCTTATGACGCGTAATGATGCATATGAGATGATGATGTATAATGATGCATATGAGCGATTGAAAGGTACCAGCTTGGTGGACTTTTGGTTTGGTAGTTGCCAACAATGATTGGACTTTGGGTGGGTGGAGGGCTTGGTTCCCCGACACTCGATCTTCGACGATGCACGATCAGAAGATAGATCTGAATGCTCCAAGTTTAGTTATTTGCTGATGAGCGAAGCGACTTAATTGACACATGAAGACTGATTTTGCTTTGAATGATTGCCAACGTCTAGCAAAATCTGCTTGCTAGATGGGGACAAGAGATAAGAAGATTTGCTCTTTGTTTGCTTGCCCCTGTCTGTAAGGTATTGGAGAGAATTCTGGTGGGGAAACTTTGACAATGACCATGTCATGATCTTCCCCAGAGTCTGGATTTGGTAAGCGCCTGCCCCTGATTGAGTTGTTTGAAGATGATTTGCCCCTGATTGGGCTGTTGAAGATGATTTTGCCCCTGATTGATGGACCCTGAGATAAATTGCCTCTGATTGGGCTATTGAAGGTGATTTGCCTATGATTGGACTGTTGAAATAGTCTTGATTCACGTTGGCGCCAATGAAGTTCAAATTTCTCCTTTGATTGCCCCTTATTGGGATTGTACTGATGTCAAGCAACGGATTGCAATTAAATTATTCATACACAAATGGTAGTGTTAATGCAACGTTCATGTAAGTTTTGAAAAAGTCGTTTTATTTGAATGTTGTGAAAGTGTAACGAATGGACCGTTGGTCCAAACGTGGTGCTGATTTAGAAAGTGCGTGAAAGATGCAGCAAGAATAATATGCAATCAAGATTGAAGATTAGCAAATACATGGGAGTCAATTTACGCAACCTTGTTGGTAGCATGCTTTCAGAATAAACCACGCCTCAATTAGGTCTTTCGAGGGTTGTAACATGGTCTGGTTAATGGTTAGAGAAACAAAGGATATAAGGCTCAAAGTTTGATTTGTACCCATCCCTTCTTCGTAATGTTTTCCAGTCCTATGTTCAGTTAACTCTACACATGCATTTGTTTTGACGTTGCAAGAGTGAAGATGAAGCTTTAAAGTTCGCTTAGAAGTGGCAGTCATCTTATTTTGCTGGTGACCCTTTGATTCTTGATTTGGTGGTCACTGATATTTGTTTTGCTTTTGCTGAGGATTTGAATTCCTCTTTTGATTTGTTTTTTTTCCGACTAAGTCTCCCTTCGGGTGCTCAACTTAGTGGTTTTTTCTTTTCTATATTTTTTCGTATTTTGTTGAATGTTGTGACTGCCAAGTCATTTGTTGATGGTCTTCCGACGGGATGTCTCATCTTGCGATTTGGAAGTGTAGTCAGGTTAACTGAACAACTACCCTGCCCCGGGTTAGATGTAAGGGTTGTATCCGAAAGAAACTCCTACTTCTAGGCTCAAAGTGGTTGATTAGGGACTAACTCCTTATATCTCCAGTGTTTGGGGATTTGAAAGAATGCATGTACAGCATTGGCGAGATTTTATCTGAAAGCATACCGCAATAGTTATGGGTATTTCGTTTTCATCATCCTCCCTCAAATATTTGCTAAAGTGAAGTGAGGAAATATTTTTGTGATTTTTGTTATAAATGATAAATAATGAGCGAATGCGAATAGACTGATTCAAAACATGCATAAACATAATATTAACAAAACCAAGTACAGATAACAATGTTCAGAGCAAATAGTACTTAAACAAACATTACAAAATAACAGGAATGCAGAAATGATAAATGGCACTGGCTGCCTTGATTTTTGGAATGAACTTCTCTTGATTTGACTTGCTTAGAGTTGGAGACCATTCAGCTCGATCTTTAAAAACCCCTTCAAATGTCTTCACCTGTTGCCGACGTGCGGCGGCATTGAATTGTTCTGGACATTTGGATTTCTCGGAGTGAGGGTGAGATCCTTAGAGTTAATCATATCTTGAACCTTGTGCTTGAAGGCATGGCAGTTCTCGATTGTGTGACCTGGAGCGCCTTTGTGATACTCACAACGAGCATTGGCATCAAAGTTTCGGGCGTTACCAACCTGAGGTGGCATATCTTTCAAAATAAGAGATCCTTTCGCCATCAACCCATTAAAGATTTCGGAATATGTCATAGGCAGGGGATCAATGTGTCTATCATATCCTCTTTGTTGATATGGTGGGCGCTGTTGAGGAGCGCGCTGTTGTTGTTGACTAAGTCGTTGTGGGTAGGCCGGTTGCTGGTATGGTCCAGGTGCATATTGAGAAGCTGCAACTAGAGGATATGGACGTGGTTGAAAAGCCATCTGAGGTGGAAACAGAGCTTGAATAGCTGGATGGTAAGGCATTTGAGGAATTGGCTAATAAGGCATAGGAGCATATTGTGCAGCAGCAACATACGAGTACTGATAGTAGGGGATCGAAGTAGGTGCACTCTGTTGCGGATTCCCACTTGCAGCAGAAATGGAATTTGTTTCGCCTTTTTTGTACCCGTTGAAAGGTTTCTTGACATTGGTTTGGTTGCTAGAACCTCCTTGGATCTTTCCACTTTTCAGACCCTCTTCAATTCTTTCTCCTACCATCACCATGTCTGAAAATCCAGAAGATACGCTACTGATCAGCTTTTCGTAGTATTGCCCCTGTAGAGTGCCCATGAAGATATCGATCAATTCACGATCAACCAAAGGAGGATGCACTCTGGCGGCTAGTTCTCTCCAGTGTTGAGCATACTCCTTAAAGGATTCGCTTTCCTTTTGAGTCATACTCTGAAGTTGAGTGCGATTTGGAGCTAAGTCAGTGTTGTACTTGTATTGCTTTTTGAATGCATCAGATAGATCAAGCCAAGTACGAACATTATTGCGTTCGAGCTGCATGTACCATTCCAAAGATGCTCCAGACAGACTGTCTTGGAAGCAATGGATCATGAGTCTGTCGTCTTTGGCATGAGCCGCCATTTTCCTACAATACATCCTCAAATGGAGTTCAGGGCAACTGAGGCCTTTGTATTTCTCGAATTCTGGAAGTTTGAATTTAGCAGGGATCACAACATCCGGAACTAGGCACATGTCTGAGGCACTCAGAGAGGTTGAATTGTGTCCTTCCATGATTCAAAGTTTTTCAGCTAACTCGCGACAAATCTTCATAGCTTCGGATTCTTGAACAACATGAGGGTTGGTGATTGGAACAGCAGTATGCATCTCATACTCAACTTGATGATGCTCTTTAGCATGAGGAAACTGGACTTGAGCTGGAATAGGTTGAACTTGAGGAATAGCACCAACAGTAACACTAAAGGTAGGTATTGGTTGGGAAGTGACCTCCTCAACAGCAGGAGTAAAGCCTGGAGGCAAACCGTAGACCAAAGGATTTGGAACTGGAACTGAAGGCATTGTGCGCGAGGTGGATCCTTGCACGATAGCATTGTTCATTGCAGCAGCGGCTTCACGACGTTCTTCCATTCTGGCCAAGGCTTGTATAGTCTCATAAATCTGGTCGATCTTGCTCTAGACCGAGTCAATCTCTTCCCTCATAGCAGCTTGCTCTTCTTGAATCACGTCCATTAGTCTTCTAGTGTTGGCTCGAGTTAGGTACGGGCGTCGGGAAACCAGCTTGATTTACTGAAGATGGAGGAACATGAAATGAGTTTACGACTTTGGAATGAAATGCAATATGAATAATTAATGCAAATGAAATGATATGCAATGTCAGAATCCAGGATCACAAGATTAGGGTCTCGTGATCCCAAGGTACAGATGGATGATACTCTGATCAGGAACTCACTGGTAGACTCTAAGGTTTCAGGGACCCCAAAGTTGTTAATTCATATGGTTTTTCATCACACGCGCCATAAGCATGACGGTTGACTGAATCCCCCATATGAATCTATTTTGGGTGAGATCTTCGTATCGACAACCCACGAGAGCAAATTTTCTCGGGAGCCCATACTACGCGATCATCGACACAAGGTTTAAACAAAGGCCTCAGAGTTATGGACTTTGCTCAAATGTTTGATGCACATGTCAGCTCTTGACAGTCAATCAACTCCATTGAGAATGTCTATTCTGAGTGAGGTCTTCGTATCGACAACCCACGAGAGCAAGTTTCTCGGGAGCCAATACTACGCGACCATCAATCGATACTTTAACCAAAAGGTTCTAAAGGTTCTCAGAGTCGATGACCCTAATGAAAATAACTGAGCACACACGCCAAGAACTTGACGGTCGTCAGTATTTTCATTAGAATATACTCCAAGTGAGGTTTTTCGTATCGACAACCCACGAGAGTGGTTCCCTCGGGAGCCCATACTACACAACCTCGCTAACTTATGTTTGTACTCATAAGCCCGGGTATAGAGCCTTTCCCTCAAGTTTCTTTTTCAAAGTATCGATCCAAATTATAGTACCAATGAGCCACAAGAGATATAAGATGGAATGCGATAAAGAAAGCGATAAAAATAAACAAGCAAGGCATAGAAGCAAACATCCAAACAAGCGTGGAAACCTAGACTAGGCTTAACTCGCATAGGGGTGAACTAGTCCCCAGCAGAGTCGCCAGCTGTCGTACCCCAAAAAATACGACCTTACGCGATCCGAAAAGATGGAGCCGCGCACTGGACAGACTGAAGAGTCGCCACCTAATTCTATTTATTTCCGAAGAGGGAAAGGGAAGATATAGTTAAAACCCAGGAAGAGAGGGATGAGGACAAAGGTCAACGGAACCATTGCCTGGGTTCGGGAGTCGGTTATGCAGGGGGAAGGTATTAGCACCCCCTACATCCATCGTACTCGATGGGAACCATCTAAGTTATCACGCGCGAAAGGATGTCTATGCTTAAACGAATTACTTGCTAGAGGGAAATGAGTTCAAATTATAAGTTAGATTGATCCTAGGTGCTCGGCAAGGATTGAGATCCTTGTGCCTACGTACTCCCGCGTGCAATGGGAAAGTCA
The DNA here is from genome assembly GCA_963966055.1 of Lathyrus aphaca. Classification (NCBI taxonomy): domain Eukaryota; kingdom Viridiplantae; phylum Streptophyta; class Magnoliopsida; order Fabales; family Fabaceae; genus Lathyrus; species Lathyrus aphaca. The sequence goes on from OZ014524.1 coordinate 186,063,795, forward strand.
GAGCCTCGTAGTTCGGCCTACTACGGTTGATGGTTGTTGATATTATTACCTTTCTTCGATGGAAGGGTTTAGGAGTTGAAATGTACTAAAGACTATGGATAGTTTATTCCGTCCAACAAGACGAGCGTCTTGCATCAAAATAATCGGAGCGAGTAACGAGAGCTCGTTATCCTCCTTTCTACCGCTTAAGGCTCATGGCGTACAATTTATTCTCGTATTATTAGAATGTTTTATTACCTAATGACCGCTTGACGTTGGATCAAGGGTTTGGATCTAAAAAGAATCGTTTTGGTTTTTTGAGGTTTATGGGTGAATGCAAATGGAGGTTTATTTTGTGGTTTGTTAGCGAGGCACAATGCGCTCGGCTCGCAAGGTGAAGTGGATCCTAATAAATGATAACTGAAAAATAAAGTGCAAGTGTGCGAGTGCAACCGCTTGGTGTTGAACCAAGGGTTCGCGGATGAAGTAAAATTGATAAAATGCGGAAAATAAAATGCGTACAAAGTAATGGGAGAGGGGTACAAAATAAATTACAGGGGATTGCGAGAAATAAAGGGTCTCATTGTAGTTTGCCCAAGAGAAAGCATGTGTGCAGTGTTTTTGAACTGTTCGAAGGCGTTCGGCCTTTTTATTCGGAAACAACTATTCGAAGGCGTTGGACCTTTTTATTCGGACGCGGCGAGATGTGGTTCGTTAACTGCCTTAGAGCCGGTTCAAAGCTTAGAACCGTTCTATGAGGAGTCGAGCGATATTTTTGAAATGAAATGCGAAAAATAAAATTAAGTAAATAAATTAAATAAAGTGGTCTCATCATTAGTCGAGATGTCGAGTCGGCTTACGACGAATCTCAAAACTAGTTAGATGTTCATCGACCGTGAAAATAAAAAAATAATCGAATAAAATAAAATAAATTAAATTGCATTGCCAAAAATGAAAATGGAATAAAATAATAATCGAAACAAAATAATAAACAAAATAAAATTGGTCTCATATTGACCGAATTTCCCAATAACGAAATCGGACGCAATTCGGCCTTTTGGTATATCATCGGCCCGAATAATACAATAGGATAATCAAAAATAAAAGAAGAATGAAAATGAAAATAACTAAAGATTTATAAGATGATAACAACCATATCTAAACAAGGTAATAGCAAACAAAATAAATATCTAAAAAAATAAAATAAAATAAAAGCAATTGATAAAAAAATATAAGAAAAAGAAAAAAAAACATATATAAAAGAAGGAGGTATATCACTGGTTACTATGTGTTAGCAAAATCATGTTCTAAATCAAATGCCTAGGAGGCCTATATCAAAGTAATTAGGTTTAAGAAATAAAAATAAAATAAAAACCAGCCAGGATTCAACAAAAATTAGAAATTAAAAAAAAACTGAAACAAGGATTAATATAAGGAAACGCAAAAATAAAAGGTTTCTCCTTGACCCCAAAAGTTAACGTGATTGTTGTACCTCTCTCACAACAAAAGTCACCATGAAAAGAAACAAAGAACCAACTCCGATATCTCCTCTCTCAAAGGCGTTCAGACCTGCTCTCTCAGGAACTCAACGGCGGCGGTAATCCCTCTATCAGATATCTCAGCTTCGGTTGTGTTTTCGGATTGAGTTCAAGTGGTTGCGGCGGATTTAAGCTTTTCAGTTTGTGGAGTTTGTTTTCTGATTTTGGTGGTTTTTGTTCACTCGCCGTTGGTTCTTGCAGTGTTTACGGTTTTGGATTCTCACGGATTTCACACGATTTGGTTTCACACAGTTCATCTGATTCGCTCTTGCGGTCTGCATCGAAATGTTTTCAAGGTTTGTGTATGGCTTGCGGTGGTGATGTTACGGTGGCCGCGGATTTGTTGTTTTTTGGCGATAAAGGTATTTCGGTGGTGTCGCTCCCACCTGATGACACAGGGCCATCAGGGGTACAGACGCGAACGGTCGGCGAAAGGAGAAGGAATGAATAGAGTCGCCAGCTAGGCATTTTTATCCCGAAGGAAAGGTAATGCTGCATAAACCTGAGAAAGGATGGATAACACGGTTGCGAACCAGAGAGACTGAGAAAGGGGGTTGGTTACAACCTGGGAAGGTATTAGCACCCAGATTGTCCGCCGTACTCGATGGGATCCACGCTTAAAAGATTTGTGTTTAAAGGGGTAGTGTCAGTGCAATTTGTGTATCAAATCTGGAAAGAATGCAAGTGTCAGTGTAAAAGAAATGTGAAGTGTATAAGAGAAGTGTCAGTGTGAGAACAAGAGTGGAATGCTCAAGACTATGAGGCTTAAAGAATAAGACTGGAAGAGGGGGAATATACAGAGACTTTTGTTCGATAACTGTTAAGTTATGCCTACGTATCCTCTCGTGCAATGAGGAAGTCAGAACACCGTAGTTCGACTCAAAGAGACTGAAAGATAAATTGACTGATGAACTGCTTACTTGTCTATGCTCAAGTGTATGACCTGTCTGGCTCAGGTGCAAACTGTCTTGCATTTAGACGGGAGAAGCGAGTTCTCGTTTGTGAGTGAAGATGATGAGAAAAGAATCCCGGAGGAGACGATTATTGTTTGTTTTTGATGTTTTCAGTCTTTTATTGCCTTTTGGAGTTTGTCATAAGAAAATGAGCTTAAGCCTAAACCAAGGGTTAGTAAACTCATCACATCCTCCCTCTGATTAGGGGTAATGAGAATACCTTAAGTATGAAGTAAACACCTCACACTTAATCACCATGATGTAGGATTAAGATCATTAACCTACTTTCAATTATTTAGATGTTTTTGGTATTTTGTTTAGTGTTAAGTAATGAGTTTAAGCCATAATCAAAGATTTAATGGACCCATTACACCATCCTAATAGAAGGATAGTAGATGAGAACATTTAAGCTGAGGAAGGCTCCTCAACTTAATCCATGATTAGGGATTAACCTCATGACAAAACAAAACCTTTATTAAGTGGATTTTAGTTAATGATAAGATTAAGAAGTGGATTTTATGATTTGTAAGACAACTTGAGGGGGACTTGTCCATTAACACTAGGGTTAGTCCTTCTTAACCAGTTAAGGAAGAATTAGAACCCTAATGCAAGGCCCAAGTTACAAGTTTGATGTCTTGATGATTATTAAGTGAATTTATTGGAGGATTTAAACACATTAAGGGTTTAACACTTAGGATTAAAGTTATACACTCCATCCTAATAGAAGGATGCAGGCATAAGCCTAATCACAAAGCCTTAAAACCTTTAAGGTTTAGTCCTTGATTATGAGATGAGAAGAGGAGACACAAAGATGACACAAAGGCAAAACTAAATGGGGGACTAATCAAACCCTAATTGTTATCATGCTTGGTTGTTCCTAGGGTTCATGAAGCTTGCAAGTGATCTTCAAGAGAAAAGCCACCAGGAATAGAAGCAGATGAAAGGAGGAAGAAGTAGAGAGAATCAAGATAACTTGCTTCACTTAAGAAGACAAGTTGCCTGAAGAAAGAAAGTAAGAAATGAACATGAATGAGCAAGTTCACTCCAATACACAAGATAAAATTCAGCAATGATGCAAGAGAGATGAGAAGAGATTGTGAGAAGTGAAGGCAAATTCACTTCTCAAAACAACTTACCACCTGAAAAGTTAGCAAGAGAAATGAAATGCAATGCAAGTGAGATGAAATGTCATGATGCAAACAAAAGTCAGAAGCATAAACATGATGTTAATGATGCTAAAGGATGATGCAAACACATGTCAAGAGTTGTGGATGATCATACAAGGATGAGGATGCAAATGAAGCATGCTTGAACCATGGAAGTTCATGAAAGTTTATGAAAAAGAATGGACATATAGCATGGCAAATGAAAGATGCAATGATCAAACATGATTCTACTATGTCCTAAGATGTCTTATGAATCATGTGGATGCACAAAATGTCATGGCAAGTTCTAAAATGCAAGCAAATGAGAGATGGATGCAAAGGAAGGCACAAATTAGGGTTTATGAACAACATGCAATACAAAAACTCAAAATCAGAAGCAAAGCATGAGTTAAAAATTTGAAAATGGGATCAAAGGTACCCTAACCCTACACAAGTTCAATGCCCAAAGGGGGAGACCTAAATCTAAAACTAATGGAAGTTGTGATTTTTCTAAGTCAACTAGGGTTTTGGGATTCCTCACAATGAAAAATACAAAACAAATTGAAAATGAAAGATGAATTCAAACCAATTTAAACCTAGAAACTACATGCTATGAAGGATGCAATGCAAGAAGAACCATTATCAAACTCTTCATGGTTAGGCAAAATGAATTTTTCTAAGTTTGAACAAAAATATTGCCTTTAAATGAATTTAATTTCAATGAAAAAGGTCAAAATAGTTCAAGAACCAAAAAGAAATTTGTTTTGAGAGTTTGATAATGTTTCTAAATGTATTAAAATGCAATGTGAATTTTTTGGTGATTTTTAAATACCTAAATGCATTTTTAATTAATTAATTTCCATTAACTAATTAAAAATAAACATTTAAATGATTTAAAATTATTTTTAATGCAAAAAAAAAAAATATATATTTTTGGGTTCTGAAAATTAATAAAAGATTTGATAAAAAAATTCAGAATTTTTCAATGTATTTTCCTATTTTTAAAAAATTCGTGTAGATAAAATGAAAAAGAAAAGAAATAAAATTAAAATAAAAGACAGTAAGCCAAAGGAGAGGTCAGGATTTGATCTGGGTTTGAAGGTGTTGACTTGGCGCCACATCCAATGGCCCAAGTTCAAACCTGACTAAACTTTATTTAATAATTAATTAAACATAGGTTAAGTTAATTAATGTCTGATTAGGGCTTAATGAGCCATCTGGACCATCCAAGTGCGCGCGGGAAGCAGGATCCTAGGGTTAGAATTCAAAGTTACTAATTAAACACAATTAGGGCAAATGACTTTCAGATGACCGGAACAGTGGTTCCGGCCAACTTCTCTGGCAAGCACAAACCCTAGATTCTTCTACAGGTTACCAAACAACAAATTTCTTCCACCAAAATGATCCCTACACTCTTCTGAACCTAAACCCTCAATCAAAATTCATTTATTCTTCCTCACAAACATGAATCGAAACAAAATGCAAAACACGGGCAAATGTTCAGAAGCTTCATACACGATGGTTACCTCACCATTTTCAAAAGTAAACACATATTCATGATCAGGGAAACACATAGCATCATAAAAGAACTCAAAAATTAGTTTCTGGGAAAAATGTTCTTCATGTTACCTGAGATGGAGCCTCTCTGACTTTGAGCTTTCTGGACTTTTCTTTTGTGCAAGCCTGCTTCCTTGAACCTCCTGATGATGGAATGAAGCTTAGAAAACTTGGGGTGTGGCTGGTTTGAATGATTCAGCTCTGGTGTAGCAGAAATGGAGGTCTTTGTGTGTGATGTTTCAAGCTGCTTTAGGGGGTGATTCTTGTTCTATGAGTGATTTGTGGTTTGTGGGTGAAGAAATTTTTGATGTTTGAAGGCTGTGTGAAGAGATTCGAAGAGGAGAAGTTTTTGACAGTTTTTGTGCAAGCTGGATTGTGTCTTGTTTCAATGCTGAATGAGTTGCTATATCACTCCCATAATGTTTGAGTAGGCTGTGGAGCAGGTTAGTAGAGGCTGCTGATCACTATTCCAAGAGCATGGGAGAAATTGCAAAAAGTCATGGTTTGGTGTACTGAGGCATGGGCTGTGGCAGAGATGGTTTCCTGGCTTGTACTGCATCAGCTGAGTTCAAGGATGACTCTTGGATCAATTGTGGTGAGCTGTATGGCTTGGATCACAAGTTTGAAGTGATTTTGCATTTTGGCAACTTGTTACATTTTGTGACTTTTGGTCATGGAAAGGTAACACTCTTTGATGAATTTTGGTTGTGATAGGTTACATGATGTTATGGTGGTGTCTTGAAATCAGTTAGAGACCATACAAAACCTTGGGGGACCTATTTTGCAAGAATTCCTCTTTGGAGAATTTCATGAAAAGTGGCTCATGGAAGTTTGTGATTTGAAGCATGGACCTTGAAAACTATTGGGCAATTCTGATTTTGCTAAGTTGAAATATGTTATAATGATGCAAAGAAGTCATTTAGAGGTCTTGAAAGTGCTTGGAACTTGAATTTGCAAAAATCCCTCTTTGTGCAAAAAGTGAAAATTTCATGATTTTTCACAACTTTGACAAGCCATAACTTTTGATCCAAAATGAATTAGAAAGAGTTCTTGTACTTTTTGGAAAGGGAATGACCCAATCTACAACTTTCATGACCAAAGTTTTCTCATTTGAAACATTTTTTAATTAAAAAGAGAAGGTGGAAAAACTTTCCCAAAATGGCAAGTTTACATTATAAGTCACTTTCCCAAAAAGGCAACTTTTCAAATGGCTTGAAATTTTCCAATTTTGTGAACTTCTAACACCTTCTATGATCAAATAAAGATCATACACATTCAAAATGTTGGAGAACACCCTTTGGTTGGGTCATTGGGGGCCTCAAATGCCCTGGTTTTGCACTGACTTGCTCAAGAAGTCATCCTTTGATCAGATGCCTTCCCCATTGAATTTCTTCATGAAAATTGATATGCATGATCCTCATAACATATAGAGACCAATAGAAACAAGAATGACCAAAAAATTTGGAGTTATGGCCTTTGAAACCAAAACCCTAATTCTAGGTCATCTGTGTAGTTAAACCTGGCTCTGCTTCCATGCCTTTCTCAGTTCTTGTGATTCTTTGGTTTCCTTGACCTTGTGAGGATATAGTATGATGCTTGGACACACATGGACCCCTTTGAAGTGATTTAAGACCTTTGGAGTGACTCAAATGGCTCAGGGATGGCTCATATCACTAACCCTAGATGCATATGACTTAGAGACAATGCAGTGAAGCAAAAGTGCAATATGAGATGCTATGATTGAACTTATGCACATGAAGAGGTCACAAGCCATGGTGAAATGGGTGAGAGCAAATTTGGGGTGTTTACAGCTGCCCCTATTCATGCATGAGTTAGCTGTGCAGGATGTAAGCAACGGCTTAACAGGCCAACAAGATAACTTGTGGTTGAATACCAAAGACAGTCCAAAATTTGCACTCACCGAATGAAGAAGAAAAGGGATATAGATTGTAAAAGAAAATAAAGTATAATTATAAGTGCGGGCGACGGAGGACGACCGTCGAGCAGAGGACGACTACTGGGGATGGAGCAATGACGGGGACGACCGACATGCTGGGGAAGATGCGGGAAGTAAAGCAATGACGGGGACGGCTGACAAGCTGGGGATATAAGAGATTGTGACGGGGACGGCCATCAGGTTAAGCTATAAGACTCTCCGGGGTTTATAGGTAAAGCATGAATGAAATAAACGTTGAGGTACGGTCATCAAAGGTGAAGGACGATCACCTAGCAGGGGACGGCTGCTCTGTTGGTGATAAGATGAGGGACGGTCATCTAAGGTGAAGGACGATCACCCGGCAGGGTACGGCTGCCGAAAGTATCACGACATAGGACGAATGTCGGATGAGAAAGGTCGACGATGGGGACGGCCATCGGATAAGCATGATGAAGGACGATCATCAAGAGGTGAAGGACGATCACCTAGCAGAGGACGGCTGCCGAAAATATCACGACATAGGACGAATGTCGGATAAGAAGGGGTTCTAATGAATAGAGACTCCACTGGGGTGATGAAGGACGATCATCAAAAAGGTGAAGGACGATCACCTGGCAGGGTACGGCTGCCGAAAAGGTATCATGACATAGGACGAATAGTTCAACTAGATTTGTCGGGGATTCTTCTGGGGAAGGGTAGACACAGACGAGTGTCTAAATTCAAAAGATGAAGGTATAAGTGTTTGACAAGGTGTATAGATTAAAGATGCGGACGAGCATCCTTAAGACTATGATACGGACGAGTATCAGTAGAAACAAACGCTTGACGCATGTTCAGAGATGATGATACGGACGAGTACCAACTGGTTAACAAAGAACACGGACGAGTGTTGATTCTGAGGGGATTTAAGTGGTATATACAAGATACGAACGAGTATCTGTATGAGTGAAAAGTGATGAGTGAGACACAAACGAGTGTTTAACTTGCTAGGGAGAGCATAACACGGACGAGTGCCGGAAAAAATGTATTATAAACAAATATATGATTTACAAAGTGTTTAGGTAACTATGTTGGGGAAGGTGACACGGACGGGCATCAAGGAATTGTATATATATGTACCTGCATTAGTGAGTGCAAAGGGGACGCTTTGGCTTTCTACTGGGGATATGACACGGACGGGTGTCAAGAAGTATCTGTACTGTATAAGCATCTGTTTGCTCGGGCAATTTACTGGGGAATGATGACACGAACGAGTGCCAAAAGGAGCGTGTATCTGTATTTGTGAGTGTGCAAGTAAATGCTTTGGCTCTCTGGTGGGGAACTGGGAAATATTCTGTATATTGTTGATGGATTGTCAGTATTTACAAGTGTTTGTTTCAGAACATGGCTCATGATTATGCAGTATGTTTGATTTTTGCCGTAATGCTCCGTATTAGACGGAATGCTACGCTCTGTGGGGAAAATATGATGTGAATGCTATGATTATGCAAAGATACCGATCCGGGGTTCGGATCCCGTTGCTGTAGAGATCTCTGGCTGATCTGCTTGAAGTAGACATCCCAGCTGGGGATGAGATCATTGGTAGATCTGACATATATGACTCTGCTTGGGGAATAGATCACTGATAGACCTATCTCGGTAATGAGGGACCCAGTTGGGGTTTGTAGAAGCTATCTTCACTCTGTTGTGAGATCTTCAGGCGTTGCTCTTCTGGATAGAGGCTGAAACTCTGCGGGGAGATAGTTCCCTGTCTAACACTCGGCTGGGGAAGAAGAAAGATCACTGAAAGATCTTCCTAGATATTTTTTTGGGGGTCCTGCTGAGGATGATACTTGACAACTCAGATGGGGACATGAACACCTTCTGGTGCTGCTCTTTCAAGGAAATGTTGGAGAAGTGATGCCTGGCAACTCTGGTGGGGAGAAGGCATCTCTGGTGCTGTCTGGAAGGTGTGTCGAGGAAACAATGATTTGGCAGCCTACTGGGGGAGAAACCTTCATGCCCCATGTTGCGCTTTGAACTCCTACAATCCTGTAAAGACAAAGAAACGCACAAGTACCCCGAGGTATTCCTTACTGGATTCCATCTTAGGAATTTAGACACTCCCGGGAGTAAGTATATTTCCTGTAAGCACGTATTTTTTAAGAAAGACGCATCTATATTTATGTAATCAATATATTAATGACATCGGACATCTTGCAAATAAAAGAGTACGAGACGAAATATGACTGAAAATCTGATTTTATTAATTCGTGTGCCCTGAATTGGCAAGATACAGTCAAAGAAACGGATCCCCTGAGATGAGGGAATCGTTACAATTTGAGAAACAAAAAGGTGTCGGCAATGCTGATGACGCTTCAAGGAGCTTCCCTTTATGCTATGACTCGTACGACTTTGACGTTCTTCTCATCTTGCTTTCTGGAGAAGGCTGATTCTGACCGAAGCTTGATCCTTTCGGAGTTTACCACGTTGTAAGGGATACAGACGAATTCAGAATGCAATTGTTCGCTTATTCCCTTATTTTGCGTGGATCGCCCTTTCAGGTTTTCAATCCACCGGGATACCCATTTTTGCCTGAGTTGTCCAATGAGGCTTTTCAACTCAGCGGGTGTACATTTTTTTTTATTTATTTTCCCTTATTTTTGCCCGAGTCTTTTATTCTGTTTTTGACTCGCCGGGATGCCCTATTTTTGCCTGGACTTACATTCTGTTTTTATGTCTAGCGGGTCATTCTATGCGAAGTATTTTTTAACTGCATCCGAATTCACAGGGGACAGGAAGTCTTCACCATCCATGGTACTGAGCATCAGTGTTCCACCAGAGAAAACTTTCTTTACTACGAATGGCCCTTCATAGTTCGGAGTCCACTTGCCCCTGTGGTTCGTATGAGGAGGGAGGAATCTTTTCAGCACAAGATCTCCTACTTGGTACTCTCGGAGCCTGACTTTCTGATCGAAGGCTTTCTTCATTCTTTTTTGATACAGCTGCCCATGACAAATTGCAGCCAATCTCTTCTCTTCAATCAGGTTCATTTGCTCGTATCGGGATCGGACCCATTCTGCTTCATTCAGTTTGACATCCATCAGTACCCGTAGGGAGGGTAATTCAACTTCAACAGGTAGGACAGCCTCCATACCATACACAAGCTGATACGGTGTTGCCCCAGTGGATGTTCTGATTGACGTACGGTACCCATGCAAGGCAAATGGTAGCATTTCGTGCTAGTCTTTATAGGTAACCACCATCTTCTGCACAATCTTCTTGATATTCTTGTTGGCTGCCTCAACAGTGCCATTCATCTTTGGCCTGTAAGGAGAAGAGTTGTGGTGTTGGATCTTGAAGTCCCGGCATAGTTCTACCATCATTTTATTGTTTAAGTTGGAACCATTATCAGTAATGATTCGCTCGGGCACTCCATACCGACAGATGACGTCTCTCTTTAGAAATCGGGCTACCACTTGCCTTGTAACATTTGCATATGAAGCTGCTTCAACCCACTTGGTAAAATAGTCAATGGCAACCAGGATGAATCTGTGGCCATTTGAAGCAGTCGGTTCAATCTTGTCAATCATATCAATGCCCCACATGGCAAAGGGCCAGGGTGAAGACATCACATTCAGAGGATTCGGAGGCACATGCACTTTATCCGCATAAATCTGGCATTTATGGCATCTCCTGGCATAAGCACAACAGTCTGCATCCATTGTAATCCAGTAATAACCTGCTTCTATTCTATCAACGCATCTGAGGAGTACCATATCAAAGTTTCTCTTGTACAGGGAACCATCAGCATTCAGAAAGAAACTACCAGCTAGCCTTCTTAATGTCTTCTTATCATTGGAAGATGCCCCAGGTGGGTATGTTTGATCCTCCAAGAAGCACTTAATTTCATGGAACCAAGGCTTATCATCTTTAACAACGTCTGCTGAGAACATGTATGCTGGTCTGTCAAGTCTGGATACTGAAATCCGAGGCACAAAGTTGGCAGCTTGAACTTTGATCATGGACGAAATGGTAGCCAGAGCATCTGCAAACTGATTTTCGTCTCTAGGGATATACTCAAGTTTGACTGTTGTGAAGAAAGTCAATAACCTCCTTGTATAATCCCGGTAAGGTATCAGATGATCTTGGTGAGTATGCCATTTGCCGTTGGTTTGATTAACTACCAGAGCTGAATCTCCGAACACAGTCAAAGTCTTGATCCTGAGGTCAATGGCTTCCTCAAGACCCATAATACAAGCTTCGTATTCAGCTTCGTTGTTAGTGCAGTTGAAGGTGAGTTTTGCCGAGAAAGGCATGTGAACTCCCTTAGGTGTAATGAGTACTGCACCAACACCACGACCGTTCATATTAACATCCCCATCGAACATCATAGTCCATTCTTCTTCTGGGTCAGGCCCTTCAGTGTGAACAGGCTCTTCATGATCTTTCGCTTTTATGAACATGATGTCTTCATCAGGGAAGTCAAATCTCATAGGTTGGTAATCATCAATGGGCTGCTCAGCAAGATAATCAGACAATACACTGCCCTTGATGGCTTTCTGAGATGTGTACTGGATGTCATATTCTGTGAGGATCATTTGCCATCTTGCAACCCGTCCGGTAAGTGCTGGCTTCTCAAATATGTACTTAACTGGGTCCATCTTTGAGATCAATAAGGTAGTGTGGGTCAACATATACTGTCTCAGTCGGCGAGCAGCCCACGCTAAAGCACAACAAGTTTTCTCGAGCAGTGAATAACGTTGTTCACAGTCGGTAAACTTTTTGCTCAGGTAGTATATTGCATACTCTTTTCGACCAGACTCGTCATGCTGGCCCAGAACACACCCCATTGACTCTTCTAATACTGTCAAGTACATTATCAGAGGTCTTCCTTCAACTAGAGGCATAAGGATCGGAGGCTCTTGTAAATATTCCTTGATCTTGTCAAAAGCCCTCTGGCAGTTTTCATTCCACCCGACCGTTTGTTCTTTTCTTAACAGCTTGAACAAAGGCTCACAGGTTGCAGTAAGGTGAGATATGAACCGTGAAATGTAGTTCAATCTACCTAAGAACCCCCGAACTTCTTTTTCTGACTTCGGTGCAGGCATTTCTTGAATGGCCTTGACTTTATCAAGGTCAACTTCAATCCCTTTCTCACTTACAATAAATCCCAGCAGCTTACCAGATCGCACCCCGAATATACACTTGTTGGGGTTTAACTTCAATTGGTACTTCCTCAGACGCTTGAATAGCTTCAACAAATTTACCAGGTGGTCTTCTTCTGTGAGGGACTTGGCAATCATGTCATCCACATAACATTCAATTTCTTTATGGATCATGTCATGGAATAATGTTACCATAGCCCGTTGATAAGTGGCACCAGCATTCTTCAGTCCGAATGGCATCACCTTGTAACAGAACGTGCCCCAGGGTGTGATGAAAGTTGTCTTCTCCATGTCTTCAGGTGACATCTTGATCTGATTGTATCCTGAAAATCCGTCCATGAAGGAGAATACCGATAACTGAGCCGTATTATCAACCAATACATCAATGTGAGGTAAAGGGAAGTCATCTTTCGGGTTGGCTCTGTTCTGATCCCGGTAGTCCACACACATCCTCACATTTCCATCTTTCTTAGGTACAGGTACAATATTAGCGACCCACGGCGGATAGCTAGTCACAGCAAGGAAACCGGCGTCCCACTGCTTTTGCACTTCTTCCTTTATCTTCATTGCCATATCTGGGCGAGTACGGCGCAACTTTTGTTTTACTGGCGGAAAATCTTCTTTCAAAGGTAGCTTGTGCATGACAATATCGGTGTCCAACCCTGGCATATCCTGATAAGACCAAGCAAAAACATCCACATATTCACGAAGCATATCAATCAGTTGTTCTTTCACTGAATCCTGCAGGCAGGCCCCGATCTTAACTTCTTTCACTTCCTCATCCGTACCAAGATTAACCGTTTCAATTTCCTCCTGATGAGGAGTGATAACCTTCTCCTCTTGCCTTAACAACCTGGCTAGCTCTTCAGGTAGCTCATAATCTTCTTCAACCCCTTCATCAGCTTGATTGATTGGATTGTCAAAGTCATACGAAGTCATAGCAGTGTTGTTGTCGGTGCAGTCTGAAAGGCACTTTCTGCAAGGGTTTAGATTGGTTTATTTTAGTGATCGATTTTATCTTATTTAGAAAAAGTGAAATGAAGTTAACATTTTGAAAAACATTGCCATTTTATTTTTGTACAAAAAGAAAAATGAAAAACAGTGAGCGGAAAAGGAAAAGACTCATTTGCAAAAGATGTCCGATATTCATTGATTAATCCATTTGCACAAAATTACAAGATGGCCCGATTACATAATGAGTCTTGACATATTGGGCAAGATGCAAGACTTGATGCATGCTTTAAAAATACAGGAAATAATAATTACTCTGCAGGAGTAACCCTTATAATTTCCTGGGAAGACCAGTTAAGGACTTGGCTCCCCGGGATCCTTGGACGTATCCAGCTCTCCAGGTTGCGGTCGCTTTCCTCCTCGTCTTCCAAGTTGTTCACTGCATCCAGGGTGAGCATTCCCCCGCTGACAAAATTGGGCTTCTTTGCAGCCTCTGATTGATCTTGCTGAGTTGGTCTGTAACCCAACCCAAACCCGTCTTCTTTCTTTTCCACGGGCAGCAGTTTGCCCCAGCCTTGGGCAGTACCCTCTTCAACAACCTTTCGGGCTTGCTGATATGACGTTATGGAGGTTCCCAGTACAGCAGATGCTTCATTAATGTTCAGGGCCTCGAACCCCTGGCTCATAGTTTCATGGATCTCTCCATCCATTTCTATGTACTTGTATGTAGCCAGATGGCTAACAAAGATGTCTTCTTCCCCACAGATGGTGATGATCTGGCCTTCCCACTCGAATTTCAGCTTCTGGTGAAGGGTAGACGTAACAGCGCCAGCGGCATGGATCCAGGGTCTACCCAACAGACAGCTGTAGGCCGGCTGAATGTCCATCACATAGAAGGTAGTTTTGAAGGTCTGCGGGCCAATCATCACAGGCAGATCAATCTCCCCGAGCACTGATCTTTTAGAGCCATCAAATGCTCTTACCACCAAATTACTCGGACGTAGTGCCAAACCATCATACTCCAGCTTCACCAAGGCTTTCTTTGGTAGGACATTGAGTGATGACCCAGTGTCCACCAGTACATGAGATAGAACAACACCCTTGCATTCCAAGGTGATATGTAATGCCTTGTTGTGGTTACGTCCCTCTGTTGTTAAGTCAGCATTGGTGAAGCCCAGTCCATGACTGGTATTGACATTTGCCACCACGGTTTCTAGCTGATTTTCGGTAATCTCCTCTGGCACGTATGCTGCGTGCAGGACTTTCAATAATGCATTCCTGTGAGCTTCAGAACACATCAATAGGGATAAAATGGAGATTTTTGAGGGAGTTTGGTGAAGCTGATCCACCACCTTGTAATTACTTCTCTTTATGATTCTCATAAACTCGTCTACATCTTGCTCAAAAGATGTCTTCTGAGTTTCTTTGATAGTTGGCTCTTCGGGTACCACACTCTTTCCTTTTGCTTTGGCAGCAGCTTCTGCTTCAGCATTAGGTCTTTGCACTTGTGAGGCAAAAAGGCGTCCGCTTCTGGTGAAGCCTCCGCCTCCCCCGACATTATCAACTTGTGGAGAAGAGGTTGAAGAATCCAGAGTGATCTTCTCCCCGTTGCAGTAGAGGTCAGAGCCATAATGCCAAGGTATGGCATTACTGCTTTCATAAGGAACTGGTCCAGGTACCATAATGGTAACTGAACTGACTGCTGTAGAGGAGGGTACTGTAATGGTGTGCGGATCGTAGTAAATTGTGACTGGTGACCTGGCAGGAGGTGCCACTGTTTGTTGTTGAAAGTTGTTGTTTGGAGGAACATTTGATGGATCATAGTAGATGGTGACTGCTGAGACATCTTCATTAATTTCTGTTGGCGTTGTAGAAGATTCTGCTGATAAAATGGATGCTGATGTTGTAGAAGGAATGGTTGTTGAAATCTGACTTGTTGAAGTGATGGATGAAGCCATTGCTGATGATATTGATGAATTGGTTGGAATGATTATTGCTGCTGTTGTAGAAGAATCAGGAATTGTTGTCAAAGGAATTGTCGGATTTGTAGGTGTCGTTGTCGAGATCTGAAGGATACCATCCTTAATAAGACCATCTATGCCGCTTCTCAAATTTTCACACCCGTTGACTGCAATGTTGCAATACCCACAACTAAGCTCACACCCGGGGAACACCTGGCTCTCTAGAAGCTGAGCTTTAATTTCGACCAGAGGTGTTCGAATTTGTGCAACACTGGTGATCAAAGTAGATGGTTTGTCTTCCTCAATGGCATTAATCCTCGGCCCACCATGATTAGGCATAGGATTTATGTTGACATTCGGAGGCGGTGTGAAGTTGAGGGCTTTAGAATCCACCAGATCTTGAACTTTCATTTGCAATGCCCTGCATTTCTCCGTATTGTGGCCTGGTGCATTGGAATGGAAAGCACACCTGGCGTTGACATCATAGTTCTTCAGGAGATTGGAGGGATCTGGTGGTGCCAATGTCCTTAACTCAACCAAGTTAAGCTTCAGGAGTTGTGGCAATAAGGCAGCATAAGGCATAGGGATAGGGTCAATCACCCTGTTTGCCTGTGATGGTCTTTGCTGAAAGGATCTTTGTTGTTGATTACTATTGTTGTTGTTGTAGGTTCTCTGTGGCGGGTACTGTACTTGCTGTTGATAATGTGGTTGTTGTTGTTGTTGATATGCTGGTTGCTGAGGAATCGGAGCTGGAATAGTGACAGCTGCTACTGATCTATGAACATACTGAGGTCTGCTCCTACTGGCATGAATGGCATTTGTCTCTCCGGTCCTTTGAGGTCCCACAAAAGGCTTCCTGGGATTACTGGATGAACTTGCACCATTATCGGAAATTTTGCCCATTTTTAATAGACTTTCAATTCTTTCACCGGCTATAACTACGTCAGCAAAACTGGTGGAAGAAAAGGCAGCCAGCCTATCAATATATGTTCCTTGCAAGGTATTCATGAACATGTCGGCCATTTCTCTTTCCGACATGGGTGGCTGGACAGCAGCAGCAAGCTGTCTCCACCTTTGGGCATATTCCCTGAAGCTTTCTCTGGAGGATTGAGACATTCCCATTAGGAGGGTCCTGTTAGGAGCCATGTGTAACACGGTGGGAGAACTGACTTTAGTTAAATGTTGCGGATAGCAAGAGTCGCCACCGACTTTTATTTTATCCAAAGGAAAGGGCATAAAAGAACAGGAAAGACCTTAAAATATTTTTGGGTTCGGGGGTAGGTTATGTAAAGGGAAGGTGTTAGCACCCTTTACATCCATGGTTATCCATGGGCTCTTAGTTACTTAGCTCACTTTAAATTGTTTTGAGAAGTGTAGTGTGTGATTAAAAATTTTCTTAAGTACTTTATAATGATCCTTGTACGGATATATATAAAGCCTTTGTTTTGAAAATTGTTTGAAAATGTGAAGTGTTTATGAAATGTTTTTGAAAGAGTGAGCAAGTACTTAAGAGGAACCTACCCTAATTTGAATCTTTTCTGTTCTTAAATGTTCTTTCAATGGTAATACTATCCCTATTATTAAGGAATAGGTAGTCATTACCTTGGATGTTGTATGAGACATATGAAGGGTCATCTGTGATTAGGCAACTGTAAGGTGTCTGAGCAATTTGAAGGGACTTATCATCTTTTATTCGAAAGGGACAAGATCATTTACGAAGGCAACATCGAAGGGACTTGATCTTATAATCTTTAAAGGGACTAGATGATTTGTTTATGAGAAGGGACTTTGCTTTTTAGACACCTTACTTGACCTTTTGATTTAGGCAGAAAGTGTAGGATGGCGATCAAAGATCGACTTACGTGTGTGAGTGTTCATGTTCAAGTATTTATCTTATTTAATTAATTTTCTAAATTAATTTTAATCACAAACATGTTATGCACACCCTATAGTTACTAACCACGCAATGAAAATATTTATAAACATAAAATAGAAACAAGAATAAACCTACGACTATTACATGGCTTTAGCAGATACATAATAATCAAAATAAAATAATAATAATAAATATAATAAGAATAATAAATAAACCACAAAATCAAATATTAGTAATAATAAAATATTAACAATAATAATGGTTAGAATAATAAAGAAAATAAGAATTTAAAAAGAAAAATTATTTTTAGGTTAAATAAATATTGAAAATTTTTTAGTAGTTAATTAAGAAAATATAATAAATTTAATAATAATAAACAAAATATTAAAGTCATTTACATATTAATAAAAATAAGGATTAATGATTAGCGTTTAGAAAAATAAGTTAATTTTTAGGGTTAGAAGAAAAATTAGGGTTAGTATTTGAGAAAAAAAAATTTTAAGGTTTAAAAAAAAAAATTTAAGGTTTAGGAAAAATTTTAGGGTAAAAATTATGGCGAAATTTGGGTTTTAAGATAAAGATTAGGGCTAAATTTTTAGGGTTTAAAGTTTATGAAAAAAATTAAGATTTAGGTTTAAACTTAAGGTTTAGGGGGAAAATTAAGGTTTATGAAAAAAAATATAAGTTTTAAAAAAAAAAGAATTTTGTTTTATCTTTTTGAAATTAGTTTAATAATAATAATAAGGAAATTCAAAGAAAATACATAATTTGATGAAAAAGGGAAAAATAAAGTTAGAGATACCCAAAATATTGGGGGTTTTCCTTTTTTGCTTCATTGAGTTCTTTGTCACTGGGACACCCATGTTTCTTCATCAAAATGCTCCAAACCTCAGTTCTTTGCCACTAGACTGTGGGCCTGCATATGAATAAGTGTAACAAATACCTATTATATAATAAAAATGAAAAAAACATGTTAGTAAATCAAAATGTCCCAAGGTTAAGTTTTACAAAAGAAAATATATAATCAGTTTATATTAAAATAGCCTAATAATTAAATAAATCTAAGAAAAATGAATTATGAGAATTAATTAAATTAAAACACATTTAAATGTTGATTAAGGTTTTTATAAAAAAAAAAGTTTGAGGTTTTAATAAACCTGAATATAAAAGTAATAATACTAATAAAAAATGCTAACCTAAATTTAATAAAAAAAGATTTGTTAAAAACCTTAATAAAAGAGTATTGTTTGTCGATTTTTTTCTAAACTTCTGGAAAAAATTCGGAGCAAATCGAAACAGTAGTACTTACCTGACTTACCTGTTAGCCTGTAATGTTTATCACTACTGCAGCCTTCGAAGTATCGACGAAAACAGATTACAGCAGATTAACCAATAGTTTAGTTCTACATGGTGCCCTATGATTCCTGCATCGAAACTTAAATTCAACTATCCAAAAACCATCTACACAATCAAACAAACATATTATGTAATCAAAATCAATTAATCATGCGTAAATCATTGAAATTGAAAAAAAATCAAAAGAAAGGCAAGAATATGAATTTGGTTTGTATGATTTGGCATGAATTTGATGATGAGGATGATTGGAATAGGTTCAGGAAACCTCAAGGATTCATTTGCAGCCTTTAATCAATTAGTAAAAGTGGTGGATTGTGGAAACCTAATTTTGAATTATGTGAAATTTTAAAGTATGAATATCATCCTCTTGCTCTCCATCCTTTTTTTTGTCTTGTGATGTTGTTGTGGTGATATAGTAAAAGAAAATTAGGTCAAAAAACCAATCTATTCTTTGGACTTTTGGATAGCTTGATCATGAAGAAAGATATGATTCAAATATTGAAAAAATATCTAATATCTCCTTGCTATTTTGGTTGATCTGATTTTATATGATTCCAATTAACTTTTAAATGAATATTAAGACCTTCTAGAACCAAAATCAAATCAAATATCCATCCTTTTATATTTTATTTTAATTTAAAATGATTTTTAACATAAAAAATCATAATAAATAAAATAAAATGAATAAAATTATGAATAAATAAATTTTAATTCCTGCATGATGTCATGGAAGTGTTTGGATCATAAAAAAGCAAGCCCATTTGGTGAATTATGGTTTTAAGACCCCATTTGCTTCATAAACCTCTCAAAAATTTCCCAACTTTGCAAGGGCCCAAATACTTCAATTTTAATGCTATGAAGGTGTTCTTGGACATTTTGGAAAGCTTATAGAGTCCTCTAACCAACCTCTTTGGTCTCATGTCCATATCTTTTACCATTCTCGAGTTATGCTCTTTGGAAGTTGTTGACTTTTTGTTGACTTTTAAAAGGACCTATAATGTCTTAGCTCATACCCTCCAAATGAAGCATTTTTGGGCTTGGCTTGTGAGACACAAAGTTGTATAGAATTAAATTTCCTTCAAAATGAGCTTTGGATGGAAAATTCTTGATGAAGCATGTGAATGTTATGGCTGGTCAAAGTTCAGTTGACTTTTCCTAAGGAAACCCTAATTTAGAAACTCCTGATTCTTGATGATCTGAAATCTCCTTGATGAATCATGATCAACCCTTGATCAAATGATGAATTTTACTTCATATACTTGATGTTGGCAAAAAATCATGAAGTTTGACTTTGGTTTGACCACAATTGACCTTAGTTTGACTTTTTAACTACTTTGACTGATTTTAACCTATCTGATCATCTGACTGAGCAAACCTTTGAGAAAAGTCTTGAAACTTGACATGGGGATTCTTGAACACATATAAGATGTTATGAAGCTCACTTGAAGCCTTGGAAGTCCATTTAGCCTGATGAAAGTCAAAACCCTAGTTTAGGATGCATTGCTTAGGAGGATGCATTGTTTGAGGGAATTGTCAAATCTTCTGACTAATTGTGAACTTTGTGAACATTGTGAACCTCATGAGATGTCTTGTGAACCTTGTGAACCTTGTGAACCTTGTGAGCCTCTTAGTACATAATGACTTGTCTTGTGGATGGCAAATTTTGGGGTGCTACAGCTGCCCCTATTCAATTTTCTGAAACCTGAGGGGTTAGATTGGTATATGTGCCATTCGTGACCTGGAAGGTTGAAGGGGATTGAACACAAAAACCCAAAAATTTTCCCTCGCCGGTGCGTAGAGTAACACTGATGATTAGTTGTATATGCTTGAGTGGGCTTAAAGATGCCACTTGGAGGAACTGGAGATGGGCTCATAGATGCCCTCTGGAGAAAACCAAAGTATGAAGATAAACAACGGCCCAAGGTAACAATATGGCTTTTGAGAAGATAAACGACGTCTCAAGATAGCCTTTGGGAAGATAAACGACGTCCCAATATAATGAGATAACCTTTGGGAAGATGAACAACGGCCCAAGGTAATGGTATGACTTTTGGGAAGATAAACAACGGCCCAAAGTCATGATAGCTTTCAGGAGGATAAACAACGTCCCGAGGTAATGGGATAACTTTTGGGAAGATAAACAACGACCCAAAGTTATGATAGCTTTCAGGAGGATAAACAACGTCCCGAGGTATAAGTTGTTGATGTAGTTTGTCTGCTGGAGAATTAATCTGAAAAACAAGATTAGTTCGATGTATATAACATTCTGCAAGATAATATTAGTTTATGCATTATGTATGCATGCATAGCATGATGCGCTTAAGTAATGTATTATGTACTTATGGATATGTATATTATGGTATGATGTAGATGATGTATGTATGAATTATGCAGCCTGAAGCGTCAGTGTATCTTCGTATAACAACTGCTGGCCAGGGAAAATAAATCCTGATTTGGTACTGAAGAATATGAGGAACTCGTTCCCGTCTCGTTTGATAATATAGTAAAGAATATGAAGAACTCGTTCCCGTCTTGTTTGATAACATAGTATTCATAACCTCCCGTCTTCGTTCGATAGTACGGTATACATAACCTCTCGTCTTCGTTCGTCGTACTCCTATTGGAAGAATAAATTCCCGACTATCCGTATGAGGATAAAAGAGATGGATATAAATTCCAGGGGAGATGTGACTCGAAGTATTTATGAAGATGGATTTGCCCTACTGGGGAACTTGTAGCTGTCTAGTGGGGATGAACCGGCGAAGCTTCGTTGAATTCCTTCCCTCGTTCGTCCTTAGTAAATACTATTACTGCATTTCATGCATTTCTGGTAAACATCAATCATATTAAGCATTTATGCATTTCTGGTAAACATCAATCATATTCAAAAGCATACATATATTCAAACATAACCAATGGACGTTTTCGCTAGGATAAAAGTAAATCTGGACTCAGAGGGAAAAGTAAAGCTGAACTTGAAAGCAGAATCGTTTCAACTCCGAGAGTGCATAATCAATTGGATCTAGAGCTCCTGAAATTCTTAACTTCCCTGAATACCTTCCTAGAAATCCTCATGGCTGGATCTGAAGACATGATACTGACACCATCTGATACTACTGGCGTAGACAATTAATTTCCACCATGGCTTCTGCTGAGAATCCAACATCAAGGTAATACAATGAAAGGAACGTGTCTTCAAATTGTGATGGACCATATACGCTCCGGATATTAGATTTGAAAAGAGAACTTTGCCCCTTGATTGAAGATGAATTGTCCAATAAAGGAAGTATCTGAATGTAGTTACCTCAGGAGAAATAAGCAGAATGCCCCACAATAATATGCCCTTGACATCATGAACTTTGTAGTGTTACCCTTGGTAATTCAAATATATGAGAAGAGCTGCCACTGGCTATTAAGCACTGTTGAATCTGGAACTGATTGCCCCGAATGATTTGAACAGTAACTTGGTATGCCCCCTTGATTAGGAAACAATGACTATGCCCCTGGCATTATGAACTCTGTAATGTTACCCTTGGCACTTCAGATAGATGAAGAGATCTGCCTCTGGCTGCTTAAACATAGTTGAATCCTGTCCTGATTGCCTCAAATGAGTTATGCAGTATCATGGCCTGCCCCCTTGATTGGGAGATAATGACTATGCCCCTTTGTATACATGGGCTTTGATCCAGGAAGCAACTTTGTTTATCAGAAAGACTTTGGTTTATTGAACATTCATCCTGTAAGTTTCTCTGTTTATCAAACATTCAGGTATATGCGAACAAATATATTCAAAAATGCAATGCTTATGTCTGTCTTGAAGTTTTGAAAAAGAGTTATTTTAGAAAAACAATTTTTGTGAAAACTGTGATATTAACTCAAGTTTTATAATAAGCCCTAAAGGAGTCATGATACCTTTTTGTAGCAGTACGCTTTCGAACTAACCATGCTTCAGTTAGGACTTTTAAAGGGTTGTAACGTGGCCTGGTTCATGGTTTAAGAAACAAAGGATAAAGGCTCAAATTTATTTGTACCCAACCCATTCTTCATGATGTTCTTCAGTCCTATGCTCAGTTAACTTATGCATTGAGGCTCAAATGAGTTTGGAATTGTAACACTGACTTTTATGATAGTTCAGAAACCAAAAATTTATTTGAACATTCAGTCATCTTTCTTTGTTGAGGATTCATAGTGACGTCTTTTTTCTTTTGACTTTGTTATCCCTTCTTTTTTCCTGAACTGTTTATTTCAAGGTTACAGTCAGCGGGATGTCTTAATTTAATTATAAAGTCTCCTTCATAGGTTTTGACTTAGTGAGCTTTTTTTTTTGCTAGATATTGACTGTCAGGTTTAATGATTACAGAGAACCATCATTAGTTGTGTACAACACAGATAATTGGCATATTTGAGTTAACCGAGTAACTACCCTGTCCCAGGTTATGAATAAGGGTTTTAATTTGTGCGAGAATAAAAACTCCTACTTCATAGGCTCAAAAGGGTTGACTAGGGATTAACTTCCTTATATCTCCACTGTTTAGGAATTGAAACAATGCCTGTACATCGTCAGCATAGTCTGTTCAAAAGCATACTGCCTAATATTATGGTATTGTTTTCGTCATCCTCCCTCTATAGGCTTATAGCTTTATCAGGAATTAAATATCACAAAATAGAAATATGAAGCATAGTTCAAAATATAGTGAAACGAATGGATTAATTCAAGACAAACATATGCAATGCATTAATGAAAACAAAAGTTTAACATAATAGTAAGTGTTTAGACAAACAAAATAAATTACAAATGAAAATTCAAATGTTCTCAAAGCCTCTTCCTCTAAACCCGTCACTCCAGTTATCTGGAAACTTTGATGCTTGATGGACGATAGAAGAACTCAAGCTGGCCTTCTGGAGTAACCTCGAGTATTCCTTCGTAGATTAGGTCTTGAATCTTATTCTTCAATGCCCAACAGTTATTTTTGTCGTGTCCGGGACTGTCAGAGTGGTACATACGCCTTGCTTTGGGATTATAGCGAGGAGAAGAGGTATTAGGATTTTTAGGAGAATTTTCCAAGGAAATTAGCTTCATTTCCAACAAGCATTGCAGCATTTGTGGCATTGGCGTGTTGAATTTGATGAACTGTCTTTTATATTCCTTGTGTCGAAGTGGATTAATCTTACAAGGTCTTCCTTCTTCCATTGAAGAACAATCAGTGGTAGCCTGCTCTTTCCTTCTTTTATCCTTACTTTCCTTTCAGCCAAGTCAGCTTGTTTCAACGGAGGTTGACTGATGATTAGATTCCCAACCCCATTATGTCGAAGCTTATTGACAAAGCTTCTTAGCTCTTCTTGCCCCTGGGCCAAACTCTGGATAAGAGCCATTTGGCCATTCATCTGGATCCTCATCTCTGCCATCTCAGCTTGTAGTTGTTTCAGCTGATCATCTTTGTTGTCCTCAGGATTCTTCTTCTTCATGTCCTTAGAGAGGAGTGCTTTCAACTCTTCTTGCCCCTTGGAAAAATTCAGAATCACTTCCTGAAACTGAGCATTCTGAGCTTGAAGATCTTTGACAGATTGTTTGAGAGCTATTTCTACTTTGAAATAAACAGCGAGAAGATAAGATACCTGTTCATAAGAAACCTGTGATGCAATGATAAGGTATGTAAATGCGTATGCAATGTTTTCAAGGACGGCAGGATTTAAATTTGTTTAAACAACCATAAAAAAAAACTTTTATTAGTAAGCAAATAAACTTGTTTGCCCCTTGGGCTTACAATAAAAATGAAATGAATACAAAAAATGGGGTTTTAAGTCTCCCATGGACGTTTCCTTTTTGTGTTGAGGTATGAGTTGAGATTCCGCTCCTCGTGAAGTTGCTTTGTTAGCTCCAGGATTATTTCTTGACTTGCTTTGCAATGAGCCTCGAAAGTATCCCTTTGCTCCTTCAACTGGATCCAGGGCCTCTGTAAGTCTTCCATGTCAGTGGGCATGTCTGGGTGAAGGATGGTATAAGAAGTATCTCCTTCAGCAACAGGCTCCATAGTAACTGGCAGGATGGCAGGATATGGCATCATGAGAGTCTGAGCACGAGATCGCACCCATCTGAGGTAAGCTTCCATAGGAATAGTGTACTTGGGCTCCAGAGTCTTGCTGTCAACCTTGTTCACTTTTCCCCATGCTTGTATGAACCTTTGACGGTAACCTTGCAGATCGTTGTCGTAGTCAAACACAATACCCTGAATCAACATGTCATGTGGACCATTACTCCGAGCGTAACCAAACTGCTGTAAAGCTAAGGAAGGGTTGTAAGTAATGCCTCCTCTTATGCCTAGAAGTGGCACATTAGGAAACTCCCCACAACGGTCAATGATAGTGAAATTCTCCATAGATCTGGAGCACCAATGGATATCTGAATGAGAGAGTGACATAATCCTCTTGGACCACCTGAACCCTTGTTCATTCTTCATCACTGATCGAGGAAGGTGAGAAATAAACCACCTAGATAGCAAAGGTATGCAGCACATCAGAGTTCCTCGTGCCTTCATAGTACGAGTATGAAGAGAATGCAGGATGTCCCCAAGTAATGTAGGCACTGGATTGTGACTCAGAAATATGTTGATGGCGTGTACGTCTATGAACTGATCTGGATTGGGGAACAATACTAAGCCATAGATCAATAGGGCTAAGATCTCCTCAAAAGCATCATAACTCATAGCTTTCAGGAACACTTGAGCTTTCTCCATCAGTACCTTAGCAAGAATACCCTTAACTCCACTTCTTGTTTCTAGAACAATGTCTGATTTCTTTAAATGTAGGGCTGCAACAATGACTTCAGGTTTAGGCTCTTTTTCCAAGCTTGTGAAGGGTTTCTGATCAAGGATAGGTATACCCAATAGTTTGGGGAACTCTTCCATTGTAGGAACCAACTGATAGTCGGGGAATGTGAAGCAATGATGTTTAGGATCAAAGAACTGAAACAGAACACTCATCATGTCTTCATTGAACCCTGAAGTGACTAAATCCAGTAGGTGACCATGTCTCTGGATGAATTGAGAGTTTTCAGAAACTTGAGAGACCAATTCCTTAAGCTTAGAAGGTATCCCTACAAAGTTGATCCGGATAGTGTTCCTACGAGCAGAAGCCATGACCTGCAACAAAGAACAAAGATAAATCCTTTGGTCCATGAAATGGTTAGTGAAAATGCTATGCTTATGATGCATGATGATGTCATGATGTTATGTTTAATCACAAACATGTGGCACACACAAGCAAGTCACACAACAACCCTAGGTTTAGAGGTCTGCATGAGGTTTAAAGGTAAGTACCCTCCCCTGAAGTTTAGTTGGTTCATCCTGTCTTATAAAGTAACCAGGTTCTAAGGGATCTCAATATCATTGATCCTTAATAAGGGTGGTTGTTCAGTAGGCAACTTACTTGCCAACCAAAACCCTCCAAGTTTAGGATCTCAATGAGCGTAGTATCGAGTATCAACCAACTTTAGTCTTCACCAAAGCCGGCTACCTCACTACTTTCTAAAGGCCAAGATGGGATAACTAAGGTTCTAAAAGTTAGTTAGTGTATTGACAACATATGGCAGCCTCATATTATCCTCAACTTGACTTAAGGAACATAAGCACCAACCACGAAGTCACACTAACTATGGCCACCAGATCAACCATATCGGTATACGCCGTACAGTTTCCTTGGTCTATTGCCATTTACCTAAGGTACACTAGATCCGGGTTAGGATCTTTCACACAAAAAGCCCAACAAGTAATATAAAGCAAACAAAGCAAACAATTTAAGTGATCTAATTCCTAAGGGTGCCCCTCTTTTATTAAGTCCCCAGCAGAGTCGCCAGTTCTGTAACACGGTGGAAGAACTAACTTTAGTTAAATGTTGCGGATAGCAAGAGTCGCCACCGACTTTTATTTTATCCAAAGGAAAGGGCATAAAAGAACAGGAAAGACCTTAAAATATTTTTGGGTTCGGGGGTAGGTTATGTAAAGGGAAGGTGTTAGCACCCTTTACATCCATGGTTATCCATGGGCTCTTAGTTACTTAGCTCACTTTAAATTGTTTTGAGAAGTGTAGTGTGTGATTAAAAATTTTCTTAAGTACTTTATAATGATCCTTGTACGGATATATATAAAGCCTTTGTTTTGAAAATTGTTTGAAAATGTGAAGTGTTTATGAAATGTTTTTGAAAGAGTAAGCAAGTACTTAAGAGGAACCTACCCTAATTTGAATCTTTTCTATTCTTAAATGTTCTTTCAATGGTAAGACTATCCCTATTATTAAGGAATAGGTAGTCATTACCTTGGATGTTGTATGAGACATATGAAGGGTCATCTGTGATTAGGCAACTGTAAGGTGTCTGAGCAATTTGAAGGGACTTATCATCTTTTATTCGAAAGGGACAAGATCATTTACGAAGGCAACATCGAAGGGACTTGATCTTATAATCTTTAAAGGGACTAGATGATTTGTTTATGAGAAGGGACTTTGCTTTTTAGACACCTTACTTGACCTTTTGATTTAGGCAGAAAGTGTAGGATGGCGATCAAAGATCGACTTACGTCTGTGAGTGTTCATGTTCAAGTATTTATCTTATTTAATTAATTTTCTAAATTAATTTTAATCACAAACATGTTATGCACACCCTATAGTTACTAACCACGCAATGAAAATATTTATAAACATAAAATAGAAACAAGAATAAACCTACGACTATTACATGGCTTTAGCAGATACATAATAATCAAAATAAAATAATAATAATAAATATAATAAGAATAATAAATAAACCACAAAATCAAATATTAGTAATAATAAAATATTAACAATAATAATGGTTAGAATAATAAAGAAAATAAGAATTTAAAAAGAAAAATTATTTTTAGGTTAAATAAATATTGAAAATTTTTTAGTAGTTAATTAAGAAAATATAATAAATTTAATAATAATAAACAAAATATTAAAGTCATTTACATATTAATAAAAATAAGGATTAATGATTAGCGTTTAGAAAAATAAGTTAATTTTTAGGGTTAGAAGAAAAATTAGGTTAGTATTTGAGAAAAAAAAATTTTAAGGTTTAAAAAAAAAAATTTAAGGTTTAGGAAAAATTTTAGGGTACAAATTATGGCGAAATTTGGGTTTTAAGATAAAGATTAGGGCTAAATTTTTGGGGTTTAAAGTTTATGAAAAAAATTAAGATTTAGGTTTAAAATTAAGGTTTAGGGGGAAAATTAAGGTTTATGAAAAAAAATATAAGTTTTAAAAAAAAAAAAATTTTGTTTTATCTTTTTGAAATTAGTTTAATAATAATAATAAGGAAATTCAAAGAAAATACATAATTTGATGAAAAAGGGAAAAATAAAGTTAGAGATACCCAAAATATTGGGGGTTTTCTCTTTTTGCTTCATTGAGTTCTTTGTCACTGGGACACCCATGTTCATCAAAATGCTCCAAACCTCAGTTCTTTGCCACTAGACTGTGGGCCTGCATATGAATAAGTGTAACAAATACCTATTATATAATAAAAATGAAAAAAACATGTTAGTAAAACAAAATGTCCCAAGGTTAAGTTTTACAAAAGAAAATATATAATCAGTTTATATTAAAATAGCCTAATAATTAAATAAATCTAAGAAAAATGAATTATGAGAATTAATTAAATTAAAAAACATTTAAATGTTGATTAAGGTTTTTATAAAAAAAAAAGTTTGAGGTTTTAATAAACCTGAATATAAAAGTAATAATACTAATAAAAAATGCTAACCTAAATTTAATAAAAAAAGATTTGTTAAAAAAAAAGTTAATTAAAAATAATAGGTTAATCATGTTTAAAAGATAAATTAAGGAAAAAAAATGATGAAGAACCCATGTTTTTTTGCCAAAATATTGGGAATGAGTGTTGAACCCACGCCCTCATACTTTCAACCTTTGGTCTTTGTCACTAGGCCAATCAGCGCATGTCACACACTATCTTCTTCCTCCCACCTGCATATTTTTGGTATATACTGTTGGAAGAATAAAAAAAGAAATAAACAGGATCAAATAAAATTGCTGCAGATTTTAAAATAATGAAAAATAAGAAAAGCGATTAAAATAAAATCTAAAAAATATTAAAACGATGCTAAAAATCTAATAAAATCAAATAAAGAACGCACAATTTTTTTTAGATTTTTTTGAGAATATGAAAATAGAAAATAAATCAAATAAAATAGAAAATAGAGGAATTTGCGATTTTGAGGGTCGAAATCTTTTAGAATTTTATTCTAAAAGAGTATTGTTTGTCGATTTTTTTCTAAACTTCTGGAAAAAATTCGGAGCAAATCGAAACAGTAGTACTTACCTGTTAGCCTGTAATGTTTATCACTACTGCAGCCTTCGAAGTATCGACGAAAACAGATTACAGCAGATTAACCAATAGTTTAGTTCTACATGGTGCCCTATGATTCCTGCATCGAAACTTAAATCCAACTATCCAAAAACCATCTACACAATCAAACAAACATATTATGTAATCAAAATCAATTAATCATGCGTAAATCATTGAAATTGAAAAAAATCAAAAGAAAGGCAAGAATATGAATTTGGTTTGTATGATTTGGCATGAATTTGACGATGAGGATGATTGGAATAGGTTCAGGAAACCTCAAGGATTCATTTGCAGCCTTTAATCAATTAGTAAAAGTGGTGGATTGTGGAAACCTAATTTTGAATTATGTGAAATTTTAAAGTATGAATATCATCCTCTTGCTCTCCATCCTTTTTTTTTGTCTTGTGATGTTGTTGTGGTTATATAGTAAAAGAAAATTAGGTCAAAAAACCAATCTATTCTTTGGACTTTTGGATAGCTTGATCATGAAGAAAGATATGATTCAAATATTGAAAAAATATCTAATATCTCCTTGCTATTTTGGTTGATCTGATTTTATATGATTCCAATTAACTTTTAAATGAATATTAAGACCTTCTAGAACCAAAATCAAATCAAATATCCATCCTTTTATATTTTATTTTAATTTAAAATGATTTTTAACATAAAAAATCATAATAAATAAAATAAAATGAATAAAATTATGAATAAATAAATTTTAATTCGTGCATGATGTCATGGAAGTGTTTGGATCATAAAAAAGCAAGCCCATTTGGTGAATTATGGTTTTAAGACCCCATTTGCTTCATAAACCTCTCAAAAATTTCCCAACTTTGCAAGGGCCCAAATACTTCAATTTTAATGCTATGAAGGTGTTCTTGGACATTTTGGAAAGCTTAAAGAGTCCTCTAACCAACCTCTTTGGTCTCATGTCCATATCTTTTACCATTCTCGAGTTATGCTCTTTGGAAGTTGTTGACTTTTTGTTGACTTTTAAAAGGACCTATAATGTCTTAGCTCATACCCTCCAAATGAAGCATTTTTGGGCTTGGCTTGTGAGACACAAAGTTGTAGAGAATTCAATTTCCTTCAAAATGAGCTTTGGATGGAAAATTCTTGATGAAGCATGTGAAAGTTATGGCTGGTCAAAGTTCAGTTGACTTTTCCTAAGGAAACCCTAATTTAGAAACTCCTGATTCTTGATGATCTGAAATCTCCTTGATGAATTATGATCAACCCTTGATCAAATGATTAATTTTACTTCAAATACTTGATGTTGGCAAAAAATCATGAAGTTTGACTTTGGTTTGACCACAATTGACCTTAGTTTGACTTTTTAACTACTTTGACTGATTTTAACCTATCTGATCATCTGACTGAGCAAACCTTTGAGAAAAGTCTTGAAACTTGACATGGGGATTCTTGAACACATATAAGATGTTATGAAGCTCACTTGAAGCCTTGGAAGTCCATTTAGCCTGATGAAAGTCAAAACCCTAGTTTAGGATGCATTGCTTAGGAGGATGCATTGTTTGAGGGAATTGTCAAATCTTCTGACTAATTGTGAACTTTGTGAACATTGTGAACCTCATGAGATGTCTTGTGAACCTTGTGAACCTTGTGAGCCTCTTAGTACACAATGACTTGTCTTGTGGATGGCAAATTTTGGGGTGCTACAACTGCCCCTGTTCAATTTTCTGAAACCTGAGGGGTTAGATTGGTATATGTGCCATTCGTGACCTGGAAGGTTGAAGGGGATTGAACACAAAAACCCAAAATTTTTCCCTCGCCGGTGCGTAGAGTAACACTGATGATTAGTTGTATATGCTTGAGTGGGCTTAAAGATGCCACTTGGAGGAACTGGAGATGGGCTTAGAGATGCCATCAGAATGAACTGGAGATGGGCTCATAGATGCCCTCTGGAGAAAACCAAAGTATGAAGATATAGCTTTTGGGAAGATAACCAACGTCCCAACATTACCTTTGGGAAGATAAACAACGGCCCAAGGTAAGGGTATGACTTTTGGGAAGATAAACGACGGCCCAAAGTCATGATAGCTTTCAGGAGGATAAACAACGTCCTGAGGTATAATAGGGTGCTTGGGAAGATAAACAACGGCCCAAGGTAAGGGTATGACTTTTGGGAAGATAAACGACGGCCCAAAGTCATGATAGGGTACTTGGGAAGATAAACAACGGCCCAAGGTAACAATATGGCTTTTGAGAAGATAAACGACGTCTCAAGATAGCCTTTGGGAAGATAAACGACGTCCCAATATAATGAGATAACCTTTGGGAAGATGAACAACGGCCCAAGGTAATGGTATGACTTTTGGGAAGATAAACAACGGCCCAAAGTCATGATAGCTTTCAGGAGGATAAACAACGTCCCGAGGTAATGGGATAACTTTTGGGAAGATAAACAACGACCCAAAGTTATGATAGCTTTCAGGAGGATAAACAACGTCCCGAGGTATAAGTTGTTGATGTAGTTTGTCTGCTGGAGAATTAATCTGAAAAACAAGATTAGTTCGATGTATATAACATTCTGCAAGATAATATTAGTTTATGCATTATGTATGCATGCATAGCATGATGCGCTTAAGTAATGTATTATGTACTTATGGATATGTATATTATGGTATGATGTAGATGATGTATGTATGAATTATGCAGCCTGAAGCGTCAGTGTATCTTCGTATAACAACTGCTGGCCAGGGAAAATAAATCCTGATTTGGTACTGAAGAATATGAGGAACTCGTTCCCGTCTCGTTTGATAATATAGTAAAGAATATGAAGAACTCGTTCCCGTCTTGTTTGATAACATAGTATTCATAACCTCCCGTCTTCGTTCGATAGTACGGTATACATAACCTCTCGTCTTCGTTCGTCGTACTCCTATTGGAAGAATAAATTCCCGACTATCCGTATGAGGATAAAAGAGATGGATATAAATTCCAGGGGAGATGTGACTCGAAGTATTTATGAAGATGGATTTGCCCTACTGGGGAACTTGTAGCTGTCTAGTGGGGATGAACCGGCGAAGCTTCGTTGAATTCCTTCCCTCGTTCTTCCTTAGTAAATACTATTACTGCATTTCATGCATTTCTGGTAAACATCAATCATATTAAGCATTTATGCATTTCTGGTAAACATCAATCATATTCAAAAGCATACATATATTCAAACATAACCAATGGACGTTTTCGCTAGGATAAAAGTAAATCTGGACTCAGAGGGAAAAGTAAAGCTGAACTTGAAAGCAGAATCGTTTCAACTCCGAGAGTGCATAATCAATTGGATCTAGAGCTCCTGAAATTCTTAACTTCCCTGAATACCTTCCTAGAAATCCTCATGGCTGGATCTGAAGACATGATACTGACACCATCTGATACTACTGGCGTAGACAATTAATTTCCACCATGGCTTCTGCTGAGAATCCAACATCAAGGTAATACAATGAAAGGAACGTGTCTTCAAATTGTGATGGACCATATACGCTCCGGATATTAGATTTGAAAAGAGAGCATTGCCCCTTGATTGAAGATGAATTGTCCCATAAAGGAAGTATCTGAATGTAGTTACCTCAGGAGAAATAAGTAGAATGCCCCACAATAATATGCCCTTGACATCATGAACTTTGTAGTGTTACCCTTGGTAATTCAAATATATGAGAAGAGCTGCCCCTGGCTATTATGCACTGTTGAATCTGGAACTGATTGCCCCGAATGATTTGAACAGTAACTTGGTATGCCCCCTTGATTAGGAAACAATGACTATGCCCCTGGCATTATGAACTCTGTAATGTTACCCTTGGCACTTCAGATAGATGAAGAGATCTGCCTCTGGCTGCTTAAACATAGTTGAATCCTGTCCTGATTGCCTCAAATGAGTTATGCAGTATCATGGCCTGCCCCCTTGATTGGGAGATAATGACTATGCCCCTTTGTATACATGGGCTTTGATCCAGGAAGCAACTTTGTTTATCAGAAAGACTTTGGTTTATTGAACATTCATCCTGTAAGTTTCTCTGTTTATCAAACATTCAGGTATATGCGAACAAATATATTCAAAAATGCAATGCTTATGTCTGTCTT
The DNA here is from genome assembly GCA_963966055.1 of Lathyrus aphaca. Classification (NCBI taxonomy): domain Eukaryota; kingdom Viridiplantae; phylum Streptophyta; class Magnoliopsida; order Fabales; family Fabaceae; genus Lathyrus; species Lathyrus aphaca. Next base: position 186,096,670 of record OZ014524.1, read on the forward strand.
GAAGTTTTGAAAAAGAGTTATTTTAGAAAAACAATTTTTGTGAAAACTGTGATATTAACTCAAGTTTTATAATAAGCCCTAAAGGAGTCAGGATACCTTTTTGTAGCAGTACGCTTTCGAACTAACCATGCTTCAGTTAGGACTTTTAAAGGGTTGTAACGTGGCCTGGTTCATGGTTTAAGAAACAAAGGATAAAGGCTCAAATTTATTTGTACCCAACCCATTCTTCATGATGTTCTTCAGTCCTATGCTCAGTTAACTTATGCATTGAGGCTCAAATGAGTTTGGAATTGTAACACTGACTTTTATGATAGTTCAGAAACCAAAAATTTATTTGAACATTCAGTCATCTTTCTTTGTTGAGGATTCATAGTGACGTCTTTTTTCTTTTGACTTTGTTATCCCTTCTTTTTTCCTGAACTGTTTATTTCAAGGTTACAGTCAGCGGGATGTCTTAATTTTATTATAAAGTCTCCTTCATAGGTTTTGACTTAGTGAGCTTTTTTTTTGCTAGATATTGACTGTCAGGTTTAATGATTACAGAGAAACATCATTAGTTGTGTACAACACAGATAATTGGCATATTTGAGTTAACCGAGTAACTACCCTGCCCCAGGTTATGAATAAGGGTTTTAATTTGTGCGAGAATAAAAACTCCTACTTCATAGGCTCAAAAGGGTTGACTAGGGATTAACTTACTTATATCTCCACTGTTTAGGAATTGAAACAATGCCTGTACATCGTCAGCATAGTCTGTTCAAAAGCATACTGCCTAATATTATGGTATTGTTTTCGTCATCCTCCCTCTATAGGCTTATAGCTTTATCAGGAATTAAATATCACAAAATAGAAATATGAAGCATAGTTCAAAATATAGTGAAACGAATGGATTAATTCAAGACAAACATATGCAATGCATTAATGAAAACAAAAGTTTAACATAATAGTAAGTGTTTAGACAAACAAAATAAATTACAAATGAAAATTCAAATGTTCTCAAAGCCTCTTCCTCTAAACCCGTCACTCCAGTTATCTGGAAACTTTGATGCTTGATGGACGATAGAAGAACTCAACCTGGCCTTCTGGAGTAACCTCGAGTATTCCTTCGTAGATTAGGTCTTGAATCTTATTCTTCAATGCCCAACAGTTATTTTTGTCGTGTCCGGGACTGTCAGAGTGGTACATACACCTTGCTTTGGGATTATAGCGAGGAGAAGAGGTATTAGGATTTTTAGGAGAATTTTCCAAGGAAATTAGCTTCATTTCCAACAAGCATTGCACCATTTGTGGCATTGGAATGTTAAATTTGATGAACTGTCTTTTATATTCCTTGTGTCGAAGTGGATTAATCTTACAAGGTCTTCCTTCTTCCATTGAAGAACAATCAGTGGTAGCCTGCTCTTTCCTTCTTTTATCCTTACTTTCCTTTCAGCCAAGTCAGCTTGTTTCAACGGAGGTTGACTGATGATTAGATTCCCAACCCCATTATGTCGAGGCTTATTGACAAAGCTTCTTAGCTCTTCTTGCCCCTGGGCCAAACTCTGGATAAGAGCCATTTGGCCATTCATCTGGATCCTCATCTCTGCCATCTCAGCTTGTAGTTGTTTCAGCTGATCATCTTTGTTGTCCTCAGGATTCTTCTTCTTCATGTCCTTAGAGAGGAGTGCTTTCAACTCTTCTTGCCCCTTGGAAAAATTCAGAATCACTTCCTGAAACTGAGCATTCTGAGCTTGAAGATCTTTGACAGATTGTTTGAGAGCTATTTCTGCTTTGAAATAAGCAGCGAGAAGATAAGATACCTGTTCATAAGAAACCTGTGATGCAATGATAAGGTATGTAAATGCGTATGCAATGTTTTCAAGGACGGCAGGATTTAAATTTGTTTAAACAACCATAAAAAAAAACTTTTATTAGTAAGCAAATAAACTTGTTTGCCCCTTGGGCTTACAATAAAAATGAAATGAATACAAAAAATGGGGTTTTAAGTCTCCCATGGACGTTTCTTTTTTGTGTTGAGGTATGAGCTGAGATTCCGCTCCTCGTGAAGTTGCTTTGTTAGCTCCAGGATTCTTTCTTGACTTGCTTTGTAATGAGCCTCGAAAGTATCCCTTTGCTCCTTCAACTGGATCCAGGGCCTCTGTAAGTCTTCCATGTCAGTGGGCATGTCTGGGTGAAGGATGGTATAAGAAGTATCTCCTTCAGCAACAGGCTCCATAGTAACTGGCAGGATGGAAGGATATGGCATCATGAGAGTCTGAGCACGAGATCGCACCCATCTGAGGTAAGCTTCCATAGGAATAGTGTACTTGGGCTCCAGAGTCTTGTTGTCAACCTTGTTCACTTTTCCCCATGCTTGTATGAACCTTTGACGGTAACCTTGCAGATCGTTGTCGTAGTCAAACACAATACCCTGAATCAACATGTCATGTGGACCATTACTCCGAGCGTAACCAAACTGCCGTAAAGCTAAGGAAGGGTTGTAAGTAATGCCTCCTCTTATGCCTAGAAGTGGCACATTAGGAAACTCCCCACAACGGTCAATGATAGTGACATTCTCCATAGATCTGGAGCACCAATGGATATCTGAATGAGAGAGTGACATAATCCTCTTGGACCACCTGAAACCTTGTTCATTCTTCATCACTGATCGAGGAAGGTGAGAAATAAACCACCTAGATAGCAAAGGTATGCAGCACATCAGATTTCCTCGTGCCTTCATAGTACGAGTATGAAGAGAATGCAGGATGTCCCCAAGTAATGTAGGCACTGGATTGTGACTCAGAAATATGTTGATGGCGTGTACGTCTATGAACTGATCTGGATTGGGGAACAATACTAAGCCATAGATCAATAGGGCTAAGATCTCCTCAAAAGCATCATAACTCATAGCTTTCAGGAACACTTGAGCTTTCTCCATCAGTACCTTAGCAAGAATACCCTTAACTCCACTTCTTGTTTCTAGAATAATGTCTGATTTCTTTAAATGTAGGGCTGCAACAATGACTTCAGGTTTAGGCTCTTTTTCCAAGCCTATGAAGGGTTTCTGATCAAGGATAGGTATACCCAATAGTTTGGAGAACTCTTCCATTGTAGGAACCAACTGATAGTCGGGGAATGTGAAGCAATGATGTTTAGGATCAAAGAACTGAAACAGAACACTCATCATGTCTTCATTGAACCCTGAAGTGACTAAATCCAGTAGGTGACCATGTCTCTGGATGAATTGAGAGTTTTCAGAAACTTGAGAGACCAATTCCTTAAGCTTAGAAGGTATCCCTACAAAGTTGATCCGGATAGTGTTCCTACGAGCAGAAGCCATGACCTGCAACAAAGAACAAAGATAAATCCTTTGGTCCATGAAATGGTTAGTGAAAATGCTATGCTTATGATGCATGATGATGTCATGATGTTATGTTTAATCACAAACATGTGGCACACACAATTAAGTCACATAACAACCCTAGGTTTAGAGGTCTGCATGAGGTTTAAAGGTAAGTACCCTCCCCTGAAGTTTAGTTGGTTCATCCTGTCTTATAAAGTAACCAGGTTCTAAGGGATCTCAATATCATTGATCCTTAACAAGGGTGGTTGTTCAGTAGGCAACTTACTTGCCAACCAAAACCCTCCAAGTTTAGGATCTCAATGAGCGTAGTATCGAGTATCAACCAACTTTAGTCTTCACCAAAGTCGGCTACCTCACTACTTTCTAAAGGCCAAGATGGGATAACTAAGGTTCTAAAAGTTAGTTAGTGTATTGACAACATATGGCAACCTCATATTATCCTCAACTTGACTTAAGGAACATAAGCACCAACCACGAAGTCACACTAACTATGGCCACCAGATCAACCATATCGGTATACGCCGTACAGTTTCCTTGGTCTATTGCCATTTACCTAAGGTACACTAGATCCGGGTTAGGATCTTTCACACAAAAAGCCCAACAAGTAATATAAAGCAAACAAAGAAAACAATTTAAGTGATCTAATTCCTAAGGGTGCCCCTCTTTTATTAAGTCCCCAGCAGAGTCGCCAGTTCTGTAACACGGTGGAAGAACTGACTTTAGTTAAATGTTGCGGATAGCAAGAGTCGCCACCGACTTTTATTTTATCCAAAGGAAAGGGCATAAAAGAACAGGAAAGACCTTAAAATATTTTTTGGTTCGGGGGTAGGTTATGTAAAGGGAAGGTGTTAGCACCCTTTACATCCATGGTTATCCATGGGCTCTTAGTTACTTAGCTCACTTTAAATTGTTTTGAGAAGTGTAGTGTGTGATTAAAAATTTTCTTAAGTACTTTATAATGATCCTTGTACGGATATATATATATATAAAGCCTTTGTTTTGAAAATTGTTTGAAAATGTGAAGTGTTTATGAAATGTTTTTGAAAGAGTGAGCAAGTACTTAAGAGGAACCTACCCTAATTTGAATCTTTTCTGTTCTTAAATGTTCTTTCAATGGTAAGACTATCCCTATTATTAAGGAATAGGTAGTCATTACCTTGGATGTTGTATGAGACATATGAAGGGTCATCTGTGATTAGGCAACTGTAAGGTGTCTGAGCAATTTGAAGGGACTTATCATCTTTTATTCGAAAGGGACAAGATCATTTACGAAGGCAACATCGAACGGACTTGATCTTATAATCTTTAAAGGGACTATATGATTTGTTTATGAGAAGGGACTTTGCTTTTTAGACACCTTACTTGACCTTTTGATTTAGGCAGAAAGTGTAGGATGGCGATCAAAGATCGACTTACGTGTGTGAGTGTTCATGTTCAAGTATTTATCTTATTTAATTAATTTTCTAAATTAATTTTAATCACAAACATGTTATGCACACCCTATAGTTACTAACCACGCAATGAAAATATTTATAAACATAAAATAGAAACAAGAATAAACCTACGACTATTACATGGCTTTAGCAGATACATAATAATCAAAATAAAATAATAATAATAAATATAATAAGAATAATAAATAAACCACAAAATCAAATATTAGTAATAATAAAATATTAACAATAATAATGGTTAGAATAATAAAGAAAATAAGAATTTAAAAAGAAAAATTATTTTTAGGTTAAATAAATATTGAAAATTTTTTAGTAGTTAATTAAGAAAATTTAATAAATTTAATAATAATAAACAAAATATTAAAGTCATTTACATATTAATAAAAATAAGGATTAATGATTAGCGTTTAGAAAAATAAGTTAATTTTTAGGGTTAGAAGAAAAATTAGGGTTAGTATTTGAGAAAAAAAAATTTTAAGGTTTAAAAAAAAAAAAATTTAAGGTTTAGGAAAAATTTTAGGGTACAAATTATGGCGAAATTTGGGTTTTAAGATAAAGATTAGGGCTAAATTTTTGGGGTTTAAAGTTTATGAAAAAAATTAAGATTTAGGTTTAAAATTAAGGTTTAGGGGGAAAATTAAGGTTTATGAAAAAAAATATAAGTTTAAAAAAAAAAGAATTTTGTTTTATCTTTTTGAAATTAGTTTAATAATAATAATAAGGAAATTCAAAGAAAATACATAATTTGATGAAAAAGGGAAAAATAAAGTTAGAGATACCCAAAATATTGGGGGTTTTCCCTTTTTGCTTCATTGAGTTCTTTGTCACTGGGACACCCATGTTCATCAAAATGCTCCAAACCTCAGTTCTTTGCCACTAGACTGTGGGCCTGCATATGAATAAGTTTAACAAATACCTATTATATAATAAAAATGAAAAAAACATGTTAGTAAAACAAAATGTCCCAAGGTTAAGTTTTACAAAAGAAAATATATAATGAGTTTATATTAAAATAGCCTAATAATTAAATAAATCTAAGAAAAATGAATTATGAGAATTAATTAAATTAAAAAACATTTAAATGTTGATTAAGGTTTTTATAAAAAAAAAGTTTGAGGTTTTAATAAACCTGAATATAAAAGTAATAATACTAATAAAAAATGCTAACCTAAATTTAATAAAAAAAGATTTGTTAAAAAAAAAAGTTAATTAAAAATAATAGGTTAATCATGTTTAAAAGATAAATTAAGGAAAAAAAATGATGACGAACCCATGTTTTTTTGTCAAAATATTGGGAATGAGTGTTGAACCCACGCCCTCATACTTTCAACCTTTGGTCTTTGTCACTAGGCCAATCAGCGCATGTCACACACCATCTTCTTCCTCCCACCTGCATATTTTTGGTATATACTGTTGGAAGAATAAAAAAAGAAATAAACAGGATCAAATAAAATTGCTGCAGATTTTAAAATAATGAAAAATAAGAAAAGCGATTAAAATAAAATCTAAAAAATATTAAAACGATGCTAAAAATCTAATAAAATCAAATAAAGAACGCACAATTTTTTTTAGATTTTTTTGAGAATATGAAAATAGAAAATAAATCAAATAAAATAGAAAATAGAGGAATTTGCGATTTTGAGGGTCGAAATCTTTTAGAATTGTATTCTAAAAGAGTATTGTTTGTCGATTTTTTTCTAAACTTCTGGAAAAAATTCGGAGCAAATCGAAACAGTAGTACTTACCTGTTAGCCTGTAATGTTTATCACTACTGCAGCCTTCGAAGTATCGACGAAAACAGATTACAGCAGATTAACCAATAGTTTAGTTCTACATGGTGCCCTATGATTCCTGCATCGAAACTTAAATCCAACTATCCAAAAACCATCTACACAATCAAACAAACATATTATGTAATCAAAATCAATTAATCATGCGTAAATCATTGAAATTGAAAAAAATCAAAAGAAAGGCAAGAATATGAATTTGGTTTGTATGATTTGGCATGAATTTGACGATGAGGATGATTGGAATAGGTTCAGGAAACCTCAAGGATTCATTTGCAGCCTTTAATCAATTAGTAAAAGTGGTGGATTGTGGAAACCTAATTTTGAATTATGTGAAATTTTAAAGTATGAATATCATCCTCTTGCTCTCCATCCTTTTTTTTGTCTTGTGATGTTGTTGTGGTGATATAGTAAAAGAAAATTAGGTCAAAAAACCAATCTATTCTTTGGACTTTTGGATAGCTTGATCATGAAGAAAGATATGATTCAAATATTGAAAAAATATCTAATATCTCCTTGCTATTTTGGTTGATCTGATTTTATATGATTCCAATTAACTTTTAAATGAATATTAAGACCTTCTAGAACCAAAATCAAATCAAATATCCATCCTTTTATATTTTATTTTAATTTAAAATGATTTTTAACATAAAAAATCATAATAAATAAAATAAAATGAATAAAATTATGAATAAATAAATTTTAATTCGTGCATGATGTCATGGAAGTGTTTGGATCATAAAAAAGCAAGCCCATTTGGTGAATTATGGTTTTAAGACCCCATTTGCTTCATAAACCTCTCAAAAATTTCCCAACTTTGCAAGGGCCCAAATACTTCAATTTTAATGCTATGAAGGTGTTCTTGGACATTTTGGAAAGCTTAAAGAGTCCTCTAACCAACCTCTTTGGTCTCATGTCCATATCTTTTACCATTCTCGAGTTATGCTCTTTGGAAGTTGTTGACTTTTTGTTGACTTTTAAAAGGACCTATAATGTCTTAGCTCATACCCTCCAAATGAAGAATTTTTGGGCTTGGCTTGTGAGACACAAAGTTGTAGAGAATTCAATTTCCTTCAAAATGAGCTTTGGATGGAAAATTCTTGATGAAGCATGTGAAAGTTATGGCTGGTCAAAGTTCAGTTGACTTTTCCTGAGGAAACCCTAATTTAGAAACTCCTGATTCTTGATGATCTGAAATCTCCTTGATGAATCATGATCAACCCTTGATCAAATGATGAATTTTACTTCATATACTTGATGTTGGCAAAAAATCATGAAGTTTGACTTTGGTTTGACCACAATTGACCTTAGTTTGACTTTTTAACTGCTTTGACTGATTTTAACCTATCTGATCATCTGACTGAGCAAACCTTTGAGAAAAGTCTTGAAACTTGACATGGGGATTCTTAAACACATATAAGATGTTATGAAGCTCACTTGAAGCCTTGGAAGTCCATTTAGCCTGATGAAAGTCAAAACCCTAGTTTAGGATGCATTGTTTAGGAGGATGCATTGTCTGAGGGAATTGTCAAATCTTCTGACTAATTGTGAACTTTGTGAACCTTGTGAACCTCATGAGATGTCTTGTGAACCTTGTGAGCCTCTTAGTACACAATGACTTTTCTTGTGGAGGGCAAATTTTGGGGTGCAACACCATGTCCAAATTGTATTGGTACTGCCTGATGAAGGCTTCAGCTAAGTCCTTCCAGCATCTGATGGTAGCCTTGGTCAAGTGTGAATACCACTCCCTTGAAGCCCCAGTCAAACTGTCTTCAAAATAGAACATCCACAGCTTTTCTTCCATGGTATATGCTTTAAGTCTTCCCAGGATGGACTGTAGGTGAGTTCGTGGACAGGAGGTTCCATTGTATTTCTCAAAGCACGGGGGTTTGAACTTGTGGGGAATTATCACCCCATCCACTAACCCCATATCCATTACATCAAAGCCTAAGGAATTCTGAGACTCCAAGGATCTCAACTTCTCAGCAATTTCATCAAACCTCCTATCATAGACTTCATCTCCAGCTCCCATGACAGTAAATTGCTCCTCTTGGGGGTCTTCTTGTAAGATCCTCCCCCCAGTAGTATTTCCTTGCACATTACCCGGGATGTTGACTTCCGGATCTAGATGAGGTCCAAATATAGGTGGATTAACATGAGGCTGACCCCTTTCATTATTACTTGTTCCTCCAGTTCCAGGATGAGGTTCCTCGGGAGTTTGTCTTTCTACCAATGCCCTTAACCTTTCTTGGCTCTGAGCCAAGCCAGTCATTACAGTCATGAATTGGGCAATTTGGTTTCTCATCTCCACTCTTTCATTAGCCATCTGGGTTCTGACCTCAGTCAGGTCTTGCTGTACCTGCTCCATTAGAATTCGCGGAAGGTTGTTGCGAGTAGGATACCGATGTGCACAGTTGACAGGGAACACTCTTCTGCGAGCAATATTTCCTGAGGTCATAGCAAAGTTAGAAACAAGTAAAAACAAAACCTACAAAACAAAGTAAAAGTTAGTATGCAATGCAGTATGCTTATTTATTTTCCAAGGTATCCGGCTTGGTTCTTGGATTTGACCTTTCCCAGACCTCGAGGAAGATGCTTTGATGTTGTTTTGAGAAAAGAAACCCAATGAAAACAAACTAACAAATATATTACAAATGGTGAATCATACATAGTTTGTTTTACATCACATTCCCCCGGAGGGTCAAAATACAACAAAAAGAAAAGTACATAAAATGGAAATGAACAACAAGCAAAGAAGTCAAACATCCAATCCAAACTCATCCTCTTTAACCTCCTTCAGAAGTGCCTCAGTCACTGGACCAGCTGGATGCTCTGTAATGGTCCTGATGAGGAGGTTCCTGGTGGCAATGGCAATGGTCAGCTTCTTGTGCCTGTCCTGATCCTTTGACCTTTTCAAACCAGCCCTAAGTTTCAACTCTGAAATCTCTTTCTAGGCTGCCAGCAAAGCTTCCTGCTGCTTCTTTCCATTGGCCTCTAACTGTTCAATCCTAGCTTGAGTTCTCTTATCCTCTTTTGTCCGGGCTTCAGTGATCCTAACCCACCTAGCCTGACTTTCTTGCAGATAGAGTTCAGTCCTAGTCTTCTGATGCTTGGCCTCTTTACAGGCATTCTTCAATATTTGCTCCCCAGCTCTTGACTTCTTGATGTAGTCCTCTGTTTTCTCAATCTTGGCCAGATGCTCCACCCTAAGCTTCTCCAACCTCTCAATGTCCAGACGACCATCACTCCTTTCCCAAAGAGTCTTCTTCAAAGCTTGAGACAGATTCTCATTCCTCTCCTTCAATTTCTCAAATTCTTCCAGGCTAACAGTTGCTGCTGGCTGTACTGTAGATGGTCCAGGTGTGTCCTCCAAAGTGAAGGGCATCCCAGTAATCTGAGCTCTAGCATGGGACCAGTCATAGTACTGAGCTGAAGCAACATTATTGCACCTCCCAAGAATATCCATCCCTTTTGTCTGGATGTTGTCCCAAGCCCAAGATGCTTGTCTGACAACAGCTGAATTTGGATTTACTTCACAATACAGGGTCTCAGCTAAATCTTGCACTCTAGGAGGGTGAACCAAAGCATAGCCCAATTGTCTCTTAAATAGCAAAGGATTATAGTTGATGCAACCCTTTACTCCTATCAGAGGTACATTTGGGTATTGCCCACAACTGGTGATGATGTCCTTGCCTTTGGTGCTCTGGGTGCACCATCTGATATCATCTGAAGTCAAAGCAATGAGCCTCTTGGCCCAATTCTTTTGTTGGTGGGGATTTAGGAAGGCATCTGACTTAGGTAGGTGATTGAGCAGCCAAGTGTGAAACAAAGGAGCACAGCATCTCACTAACTTCCCTCTTTGTTTCTCATTCCTCTGATGAACGGAATAATAGAAATCTCCCAGCAATGTAGGTACTGGGTTCCTCAGATGGAAAAGATGAATGGCATTCTTGCTGACAAATTTGGGCTCATCTGCAAACAGTATAACCCCATATATGCTGAGGGCTAACAGTGCACAGACTGCCCCCCACTCTCCCAAAGAGGCCTTCAGGATGGCCTGAGAAATCAAGAAGTCTAAGTGTAAACCAGGGATCCCAGCTTTTATGGTCATGGTTTGCTCAATCAAGGCAGGTTCCAGGTACAGTGCTTTTGCTACTTCTCCATTGCTGGGAGAAGTCATCTCTGGGTTGAAGGGGACTCCACCCCTGACAGGTACTCCAATCAGTGATGAAAACTCCTCTAGCAGAGGACCTAGCTGAAAGTCTGGAAAGGTGAAGCATCTCAAAGGAGGGTCATAAAACTGTAGGCAGGTGTGGATCATGCTCCTCTGAGAAGGGTCTAAGTCCATAACCATATCAAGGATACCTCCATAATGCTCTCTGAATAATGGGATGTGGTCAGGGGTGATAAGTGACTGGACCTGCCTGATGCCAGTCAATACAGGTTCAAAGAAATGGTATGATATATTGCTCTTCCTGGGTGTAGCCATGAATGCTGCTGAAGATGATGAAGATAGCTGATGATGAAGATCAAGACTGATACTGGAGATGAGCCACTGATTGGCTGATGCTGGTGATGATGAAGATAGCTAAAGCAGATAACTGATGAAACAGAGGTCTATGTAGAAGAAGGGGTCAAAACCAAGCCAGATATAATGTGGATACCCTGAAAAACAAATAAACAAATGTTAAATGATGCAATGATGATGTATGCAAATGATATGCAAGGGTTTGTGATCAAGCTGGATCTGATTATATGTCTTGATATAAGTCCATGTATGTTCAAGAAGTCCAGATGGAGGTTTTAGAAATCCAGTAACCAAGGTGGGGGACTCAAATAAAGAGTCACATGTCCAGGGTTAATCACAAGAACTGTCCAAAATGAGGTACTCTTAAACCAAATAGTAACAGGGTATGATGTGGCCAAGGGTACCTGCAAACCTGTAAACAACCCATCCCCCTCGCAGGTAATGTTCTAAAACAAGGATCCTCAGACTTGGATCAGTTATGAGAAGTGTAAACACTTCTAACCCGGAGGTACAGTGTTTACAATAACCATAAAAATTCCTCCTCTAATTCACCACAGTTTCTGAAGGTCATAATAAAGGTCATCCAGACTTAGCAGGCTTCCCAGATAGCCCTAGCACTATAGGAAATCTGTAGCACAGAGTTCTCAAGAAGAAACCCACATCTGAACCGTGTTTCATATTCCCGCACCAGACCGAAATGGAATGGGAAAGAACATGAACCACTCTAGCCTAGGTGTCACTCAGGTCCCAGGTATAGGACCTTAAACTCTCAATGAAACCCCACCCATCAAAACAACAAACCAGTTCCAGCAATGATAATGACAGTATGAAGTATGAAAAACTGTAAAGGAAAGCAATAAATAAAGCTGTACATAAAGCAATAAATAAAGCAAAATAAATAAACACACATAGCACATAACACCCCAGTAAACACAAATCAAACAAGCGCTAGGAGGAACCCACAAAAAGAACCAGAAGCCCTGGTTACAGTATAAGGCTCCCCAGCAGAGTCGCCAAGCTGTCGCTCCCACCTAATGACAGAGGGCCATGAGGGGTACAGACGCGAACGGTCGGCGAAAGGAGAAGGAATGAATAGAGTCGCCAGCTAGGCATTTTTATCCCGAAGGAAAGGTAATGCTGCATAAACCTGAGAAAGGATGGATAAGACGGTTGCGAACCAGAGAGACTGAGAAAGGGGGTTGGTTACAACCTGGTAAGGTATTAGCACCCAGATTATCCGCCGTACTCGACGGGATCCACACTTAAAAGATTTGTGTTTAAAGGGGTAGTGTCAATGCAATTTGTGTATCAAAGCTGGAAAGAATGCAAGTGTCAGTGTAAAAGAAATGTGAAGTGTATAAGAGAAGTGTCAGTGTGAGAACAAGAATGGAATGCTCAAGACTATGAGGCTTAAAGAATAAGACTGGAAGAGGGGGAATATACAGAGACTTTTGTTCGATAACTGTTAAGTTATGCTTACGTATCCTCTCGTGCAATGAGGAAGTCAGAACACTGTAGTTCGACTCAAAGAGACTGAAAGATAAATTGACTGATGAACTGCTTACTTGTCTATGCTCAAGTGTATGACTTGTCTGGCTCAGGTGCAAACTGTCTTGCATTTAGATGGGAGAAGTGAGTTCTCGTTTGTGAGTGAAGATGATGAGAAAAGAATCCTGGAGGAGACGATTATTGTTTGTTTTTTATGTTTTTAGTATTTTATTGCCTTTTGGAGTTTGTCATAAGAAAATGAGCTTAAGCCTAAACCAAGGGTTAGTAAACTCATCACATCCTCCCTCTGATTAGGGGTAATGAGAATACCTTAAGTATGAAGTAAACACCTCACACTTAATCACCATGATGTAGGATTAAGATCATTAACCTACTTTCAATTATTTAGATGTTTTTGGTATTTTGTTTAGTGTTAAGTAATGAGTTTAAGCCATAATCAAAGATTTAATGGACCCATTACACCATCCTAATAGAAGGATAGTAGATGAGAACATTTAAGCTAAGGAAGGCTCCTCAACTTAATCCATGATTAGGGATTAACCTCATGACAAAACAAAACCTTTATTAAGTGGATTTTAGTTAATGATAAGATTAAGAAGTGGATTTTATGATTTGTAAGACAACTTGAGGGGGACTTGTCCATTAACACTAGGGTTAGTCCTTCTTAACCAGTTAAGGAAGAATTAGAACCCTAATGCAAGGCCCAAGTTACAAGTTTGATGTCTTGATGATTATTAAGTGAATTGATTGGAGGATTTAAACACATTAAGGGTTTAACACTTAGGATTAAAGTTATACACTCCATCCTAATAGAAGGATGCAGGCATAAGCTTAATCACAAAGCCTTAAAACCTTTAAGGTTTAGTCCTTGATTATGAGATGAGAAGAGGAGACACAAAGATGACACAAAGGAAAAACTAAATGGGGGACTAATCAAACCCTAATTGTTATCATGCTTGGTTGTTCCTAGGGTTCATGAAGCTTGCAAGATATCTTCAAGAGAAAAGCCACCAGGAATAGAAGCAGATGAAAGGAGGAAGAAGCAGAGAGAATCAAGATAACTTGCTTCACTTAAGAAGACAAGTTGCCTGAAGAAAGAAAGTAAGAAATGAACATGAATGAGCAAGTTCACTCCAATACACAAGATAAAATGCAGCAATGATGCAAGAGAGATGAGAAGAGATTGTGAGAAGTGAAGGCAAATTCACTTCTCAAAACAACTTACCACCTGAAAAGTTAGCAAGAGAAATGAAATGCAATGCAAGTGAGATGAAATGTCACGATGCAAACCAAAGTCAGAAGCATAAAAATGATGTTAATGATGCTAAAGGATGATGCAAACACATGTCAAGAGTTGTGGATGATCATACAAGGATGAGGATGCAAATGAAGCATGCTTGAACCATGGAAGTTCATGAAAGTTTATGAAAAGGAATGGACATATAGCATGGCAAATGAAAGATGCAATGATTAAACATGATTCTACTATGTCCTAAGATGTCTTATGAATCATGTGGATGCACAAAATGTCATGGCAAGTTCTTAAATGCAAGCAAATGAGAGATGGATGCAAAGGAAGGCACAAATTAGGGTTTATGAACAACATGCAATACAAAAACTCAAAATCAGAAGCAAAGCATGAGTTAAAAATTTGAAAATGGGATCAAAGGTACCCTAACCCTACACAAGTTCAATTCCCAAAGGGGGAGACCAAAATCTAAACCTAATGGAAGTTGTGATTTTTCTAAGTCAACTAGGGTTTTGGGATTCCTCACAATGAAAAATACAAAACAAATTGAAAATGAAAGATGAATTCAAACCAATTTAACCCTAGAAACTACATGCTATGAAGGATGCAATGCAAGAAGAACCATTATCAAACTCTTCATGGTTAGGCAGAATGAATTTTTCTAAGTTTGAACAAAAATATTGCCTTTAAATGAATTTAATTTCAATGAAAAAGGTCAAAATAGTTCAAGAACCAAAAATAAATTTGTTTTGAGAGTTTGATAATGTTTCTAAATGTATTAAAATGCAATGTGAATTTTTTGGTGATTTTTAAATACCTAAATGCATTTTTAATTAATTAATTTCCATTAACTAATTAAAAATAAACATTTAAATGATTTAAAATGATTTTTAATGCAAAAAATAAAAATAAAAATATTTTTGGGTTCTGAAAATTAATAAAAGATTTGATAAAAAAATTCAGAATTTTTCAATGTATTTTCCTATTTTTAAAAAATTCGTGTAGATAAAATGAAAAAGAAAAGAAATAAAATTAAAATAAAAGACAGTAAGCCAAAGGAGAGGTCAGGATTTGATCTGGGTTTGAAGGTGTTGACTTGGCGCCACATCCAATGGCCCAAGTTCAAACCTGACTACACTTTATTTAATAATTAATTAATCTTAGGTTAAGTTAATTGATGTCTGATTAGGGCTTAATGAGCCATCTGGACCATCCAAGTGCGCGCGGGAAGCAGGATCCTAGGGTTAGAATTCAAAGTTACTAATTAAACACAATTAGGGCAAATGACTTTCAGATGACCGGAACAGTGGTTCCGGTCATCTTCTCCGGCAAGCACAAACCCTAGATTCTTCTACAGGTTACCAAACAACAAATTTCTTCCACCAAAATGATCCCTACACTCTTCTGAACCTAAACCCTCAATCAAAATTCATTTATTCTTCCTCACAAACATGAATCGAAACAAAATGCAAAACACGAGCAAATGTTCAGAAGCTTCATACACGATGGTTACCTCACCATTTTCAAAAGTAAACACATATTCATGATCAGGGGAACACATAGCATCATAAAAGAACTCAAAAATTAGTTTCTGGGAAAAATGTTCTTCATGTTACCTGAGATGGAGCCTCTCTGACTTTGAGCTTTCTGGACTTTTCTTTTGTGCAAGCCTGCTTCCTTGAACCTCCTGATGATGGAATGAAGCTTAGAAAACTTGGGGAGTGGCTGGTTTGAATGATTCAGCTCTGGTGTAGCAGAAATGGAGGTCTTTGTGTGTGATGTTTCAAGCTGCTTTAGGGGGTGATTCTTGTTCTATGAGTGATTTGTGGTTTGTGGGTGAAGAAATTTTGATGTTTGAAGGCTGTGTGAAGAGATTCGAAGAGGAGAAGTTTTTGACAGTTTTTGTGCAAGCTGGATTGTGTCTTGTTTCAATGCTGAATGAGTTGCTATATCACTCCCATAATGTTTGAGTAGGCTGTGGAGCAGGTTAGTAGAGGCTGCTGATCACTATTCCAAGAGCATGGGAGAAATTGCAAAAAGTCATGGTTTGGTGTACTTGAGGCATGGGCTGTGGCAGAGATGGTTTCCTGGCTTGTACTGCATCAGCTGAGTTCAAGGATGACTCTTGGATCAATTGTGGTGAGCTGTATGGCATGGATCACAAGTTTGAAGTGATTTTGCATTTTGGTAACTTGTTACATTTTGTGACTTTTGGTCATGGAAAGGTAACACTCTTTGCTGAATTTTGGTTGTGATAGGTTACATGATGTTATGGTGGTGTCTTGAAATCAGTTAGAGACCATACAAAACCTTGGGGACCTATTTTGCAAGAATTCCTCTTTGGAGAATTTCATGAAAAGTGGCTCATGGAAGTTTGTGATTTGAAGCATGGACCTTGAAAACTCTTGGGCAATTCTGATTTTGCTAAGTTGCAATATGTTATAATGATGCAAAGAAGTCATTTAGAGGTCTTGAAAGTGCTTGGAACTTGAATTTGCAAAAATCCCTCTTTGTGCAAAATTTGAAAATTTCATGATTTTTCACAACTTTGACAAGCCATAACTTTTGATCCAAAATGAATTAGAAAGAGTTCTTGTACTTTTTGGAAAGGGAATGACCCAATCTACAACTTTCATGACCAAAGTTTTCTCATTTGAAACATTTTTGAATCAAAAAGAGAAGGTTGAAAAACTTTCCCAAAATGGCAAGTTTACATTATAAGTCACTTTCCCAAAAAGGCAACTTTGCAAATGGCTTGAAATTTTCCAATTTTTTGAACTTCTAACACCTTCTATAAATAAAGATCATACACATTCAAAATGTTGGAGAACACCCTTTGGTTGGGTCATTGGGGGCCTCAAATGCCCTGGTTTTGCACTGACTTGCTCAAGAAGTCATCCTTTGATCAGATGCCTTCCCCATTGAATTTCTTCATGAAAATTGATATGCAAGATCCTCATAACATATAGAGACCAATAGAAACAAGAATGACCAAAAAAATTGGAGTTATGGCCTTTGAAACCAAAACCCTAATTCTAGGTCATCTGTGCAGTTAAACCTGGCTCTGCTTCCATGCCTTTCTCAGTTCTTGTGATTCTTTGGTTTCCTTGACCTTGTGAGGATATAGTATGATGATTTAACACACATGGACCCCTTTGAAGTGATTGAAGACCTTTGGAGTGACTCAAATGACTCAGGGATGACTCAGATCACTAACCCTAGATGCATATGACTTAGAGACAATGCAGTGAAGCAAAAGTGCAATATGAGATGCTATGATTGAACTTATGCACATGAAGAGGTCACAAGCCATGGTGAAATGGGTGAGGGCAAATTTGGGGTGTTTACAGGTGGCACGTTCGAAGGTATTTGGTTTCTGTGTTTTTGGATTTATGATGGTGGTGGTAAGGTTATTTATTGATGAATGATTTTTGTGTTTGAATGGTGGAGGTGGTGAAGTTGTCAGCGGTATATGTTTGGTCAATTTAGAGGAATCGATTTGTGTGAGGGGGTCGGTTTTCACTCTCTCAGTTTATGGTCTCACACTGCGTTTCTGGTTTTGGTCGTGATTTAGTTTCAGAAGATTGAAGGTGGTTTGGTGATGTGATTTATGGTGTGAAGTTCTGGAAAATACAATGGAGATGGTTTCGTTTGAGGCAGGTGTTATTGGTTTTTGCTTTTTCTGCGTTTTATGAGGTTCCGTGTTGTTGTTTGGAAGGGTGAAGGTTTATGCAGGCTGTGCAATTTTTTGTGTGAGACTTGGATTTTGAAAATATTTTTTTGCAGGGTTTTATGTTTTGTCCAAACCTGCTTTTCAAAGGATTAAGGGGTGCTTTTATAGAATAAAATCAAAGGATAAAAAATGGAATTTGATTTTAGGATAAGATTAGAGAAAAAAAATGACAGGCTGGAGAATCTGTTGTGGTGTTTGGCGGATGGCATGGTAATGGAGGCTGCGTCTTTGTTGAGTGCTGATAGTGGAAAGTGAGAAATATTTTGCAAATTGTGTGATGAGCTGGCGGTGGAAAAGGGATAGTTGCATGTTGTTCAAAGAGGAAATGGAATGCTGAAAATATCCTTAAATAATAATGATAATAAGAATCCTATTTATTAACAGAAATATAATCCTATAATAATAATAATAATAATAATAATAATAATAAATAATTAACTAAAACTAATAATAATGAAAATAATAGTAAATGAAAGTTAATAGAAATAATAAAATTAATAATAATAATAGAAATAATAATAAATGAATAATAATAAAAATAGCAAATAATGAAAAAGAATAATGGATTTTTAGTGAATTAGAAAGAAAAAGATTATTGATAGAAATTATTTATAACAAAATAGAAATTGGATGAAAAAACAAAAAGGACAATGATGTTATTTGTGTGATAGTAACAAGAATAAACAATATTAACAATAATAATAATAATAATAACAAGAATAAACTAATAATAATAAAATAATAAGAATAAGAATAAACTAATAATAATGAAATAATAATAATAATAATAATAATAATAATAATAATAATAAAGCTGATAAAAATGATAATGCTAATAATAATGAAAATAATAATAAAAGTGAATAATAATAATAATAATAATAATAACAAAAATAAAAAAAGAGAAATTGAATTTTAAATTAAGAAATAAATGCATTTTTTTTCGAATACTAGACAGAAAAATAATGTAATATATATTTTTGATTTTTTTTTGAAATAATGGTCAGACAGAAAAATAAAATAGTACATATTTTCTAAATAAAGATTAGACAGAAAAATAAAATGGTAGGACAAATTTGGGGTATGACAGTAGGTTAATGATCTTAATCCTACATCATCATGGCAATTAAGTGGAGATACTTATCTCACACTTAAGTATTCTCATTATCCCTAATCAGGGAGGATATAATGAGTTTAAGCTCATAATCCTATGCAAAAGACCAAAAATAATAACAAAACTGAAAACACAAAAACAAACAATAATCGTCTCCTTCGGGATTCTTTTCTCATCATACTCACGCATAAACGAGAACTTGCTTCTTCCGTCTAATGCAAGACAGTTAGCACTCGAGCCAGACGAGTCATACACTTGAGCATAGATAAGCAATCAATTCATCAGTTAATTTATCTTTCAGTCTCTTTGAGTCGAACTACGGTGTTCTGACTTCCTCATTGCACGGGAGGATACATAGGCATAACTTAATCGTTATCGAACAAAAGTCTCTGTGTCTTCCCCCTCTTTCAGCATTCTCTTTTAAGCCTCAGTTCCTGAGCATTCACCTTTTGCACTGACACTTGTACATTTCTTTTCCAGCTTTTGCACACAGATAGCACATACGCTGCCCATTTAAACACAATCTTTCAAGCGTGGATCCCGTCGAGTACGACGGACAATCTGGGTGCTAATACCTTCCCAGGTTGTAACCAATCCCCTTTCTCAGTTTCTCTGGTTCGCAACCGTCTTATCCATCTTTTTCTAGGTTTATGCAGCATTACCTTTCCTTCGGGATAAAAATGCCTAGCTGGCGACTCTATTCAGTTTATTTCATTTCTCCTTTAGCCGACCGTTCGCGTCTGTACCCTATTTGACCAGGTGTCTTTTCGGGGGAGCGACAACTTGGCGACTCTGCTGGGGACCTTATATTGCAACCAGGGTTTCTGGTTCTTTTTGTGGGTTTCTCCTAGCGCTTGTTTGATTTGTGTTTATGGGGGTGTTATGTGCTACCTGTGCTTATTTGTCTGTTGCTTTATTTATTGCTTTATGCACAACTTTATTTATTGCTTTCATTTACAGTTTTATGCATTTCATACTATTGTCATATCATTAATGCTGGATCTCCTGTCTGTTTTGGTGGGTGGGGGATTTTTGAGTGGTTAAGGTCATATACCGGGGACCTGAGTGACACATAGGCTAGAGTGGCTTCATATTCTTTCCCATTCCATTTCGGTCTGGTGCGGGAACATGAAACACGGTTCAGACATGGGTTTCTTCTTGAGAACTCTGTGCTACGAATTTCCTGTAGTGCTAGGGCTATCTGGGAAGCCTGCTAAGTCTGGATGACCTTTTTATGACCTTCAGCATCTGAGGTGAATTAGAGGAGGATTTTTTATGGTTATTGTAAACACTGTACCTCCGGGTTAGAAGTGTTTACACTTCTCATAACTGATCCAAGTCTGAGGATCCTTGTTCTAGAACAATACATGTGAGGGGGTTGGGATGTTTACAGGTTTGCAGGAACCCTTGGCCTCATCATACCCTTGTTACCAATATTGTTTTAAGAATGCATCACCTTGGACAATTCTTGTGAAACCCTAGATTTGTGACTCTTTATTTGAGTCCCCCACCTGGTTACTGGTTTTCTAAGCCTTCATCCGGACTTATGAACACACATGGACCCTATCAAGGCAGATACCAGATCCAGCACTTGATCACAAACCCTTTGCATAATTTTTGCATCATTTAACATTTGCCTATTTGTTTTATAGGGTATCCACCTTATTATCTTTGGTTTGGTTTTGACCCATTCTGCTGCTCGGACTTCTTCAGTTATCTTCTTCAGCACCTTCATCAGTTTTTCAGTGACTATTCTCCAGTTGTCTTCATCAGAGACCGTTCTTCAGCATCTCCTCCAGTTGACTTCATCAGTCTTCAGCAGTTACCTTCATCAGGGTTTATCTCAGTTATCTTCACCAGCATCCATTATCAGCATGGACACTTCCAGGAAGAGCAACATCATATACCACTTCTTTGAGCCTACCCTGACAGGCATCAGGCAGATTCAGTCTCTCATTACTCCTGATCATGTCCCACTATTCAGAGAAAATTATGGAGGCATATTGGACATGATCATGGACCTGGATGCATCTCAAAGGAGCATGATCCATACTTGCTTGCAGTTTTATGATCCTCCTCTCAGATGCTTCACATTTCCTGATTTTCAGTTGGGACCTCTGCTAGAAGAATTTTCCATGTTGTTAGGAGTTCCTATCAGGAGAGGGATTCCTTTCAACCCTGAGATGGTTGCTCCCAAGAATGAAGACATAGCTAGGGCATTGCATTTGGAGCCTGCCCTCATTGATCAGAACATGACCACCAAGGCTGGGGTTCCAGGCCTTCACTTAGACTTCTTGATCTCCCAGGCCATCCTGCATGCTGCAGCAGGGAAGTGGGATGTTGTTTGTGCACTCTTAGCCCTCAGTATATATAGAATTATCTTGTTTGCAGACGAGCCAAAGTTTGTAAGCAAGAATGCTATTCACCTGTTATTACTGAGAAACCCAATGCCTACCTTGCTTGGAGATTTCTATTACTTAGTACACCAGAGGAATGAGAAGCAAAGAGGAAGACTGGTCAGATGTTGTGCTCCCCTCTATTACTCTTGGTTGTTAAGACATTTTCCAAAATCAGATACTTTCCTGAACCCTCATCAGCCAAAGAACTGGGCTAAGAGATTGATTTCCTTGACATCAGAAGACATCAGATGGTGCACTCAGAGCACCAAGGTCAAAGACATCATTACTAGATATGGGCAATATCCTAATGTGCCTTTGATTGGAGTAAAAGGTTGTATCAATTACAACCCTTTACTTTTTAAGAGACAATTAGGGTATGCTTTGGTTCATCCTCCCAGAGGACAAGACTTGACTGAGACCCTCTATTGTGAAATCCAGCACAACTCTGCTATTGTCAGACAGGCAGCCTGGGCCTGGGACAACATCCAGACCAAAGGGACAACTATTTTGGGAAAATGCAACAATATAGCTTCAGCACAGTATTCTGATTGGTCTCGTACCAGGGCACAGATCACACGGATGCCATTTACCTTAAAAGATGTACCTGGACCTTCAACAGTACAACCTGCAGCTACTGTCAGTTTGGAAGAGTTTGAGAAACTGAAGGAGAGGAATACTCAGCTCTCTGAAGCCTTGAAGAAGACTCTCTGGGAGAGAAATGACAGCCGTCTGGATAATGAGAGGTTAGAGAGGCTCCGGATTGAGCACTTAACCAAGATTGAGAAGACAGGTGACTACATCAGAAAAGCTAGAGCAGGGGAGTTAGTACTGAAGAATGCTTGCAAGGAAGAAAAGACTCAGAAGGCTAGGGCAGAGCATTATCTAGAGGAGAGCCAAGCTAGGTGGATCAGGATCACTGAAGCCCGTGCACAGGAAGATCAGAGAACTCAAGCTAAGATGGAGCAACTGGAGGCTAGTAAGAAGAAGAATCAGGCAGCCTTGATAGCAGCACAGAAGGAGATATCTGAATTGAAACTCCGGGCGGGGTTAAAGAGGTCAAAGGATCAGGATAAGCATAAGAAGTTGACCAATGCCATTGCTACCAGGAACCTCCTCATCAGGACTATCACGGAGCACCCAGTAGGTCCAGTGACTGAGGCACTCCTGAAGGAAGTCAGGGAGGATGACTTTGGTTTGGATGTTTGATTTCCTTGTACTTGCATTTTCTTTTGTTTATACTTTTGGTTTTGTTGTTGTATTTTGACCCACCATGGGGCTTTTATTGTAATCAAAACTATGTATCTTCACTCTTTGTAATATATATGGTTTGTATTATTTTTGTGGGCTTTATCTCTCTCTGCAACATCATCAGCATTTCCTCGAGGTCTGGAAAGGTCAAAACCAAAGAACCAAGCCGGATACCCTTGGAAGACAAATAGGCATCCTGCATTGCATACTAACATTCTCTTTGTTTTGTAGGTTTTTTGTTTTATTGTTGTGTCTCACTTTGTTGTGGTTTCAGGAAACATTGCTCGCAGAAGAGTGTTTCCTGTCAACAGAATACACCGGTACCCGACGAGAAACAACCTTCCGGGGCTAAAGATGGATTAAGTTCAACAAGACTTGAATGAAGTGAGGGCCCAAATGGCCAATGAAAGGGTTGAGATGAGAAATCAAATGACTCAATTTATGACAGTGATGACTGGTCTAGCTCAAAGCCAGGAAAGACTAAGGGAGTTAGTTGAGCGACAAACTCCTGAGGAACACCATCCAGGTACGGGAGGTACCAGTAACAACGATCACGTGCAGCCTCGCACTGATCCACCATAGTTTGGACCTCATCTGAACCCAAATATCAATGCCATAAGAAATACTCAAGGTAACACTACTGGATGAAGGGTCTTGCAGGAAGATCCTTAAGAAGAGCAGTTTACTGTGGTCGAGGCTGGAGACGAAGTTTACGACCGTCGGTTGGATGAGATTGCAGAGAAGCTAAAGTCTCTTGAATCCCAAAAGGAGATGGCAGACATGTTCATGAATACTCTCCAGGGTACCTATATTGACAGATTGGCTACATTTTCTTCCACAAGCTTTGCAGATGTGGTGATAGCTGGGGAAAGAATAGAGAGCCTACTGAAGATGGGGAAAATCTCCGACAACGGTGCCAGTTCAAGCAGTGCAAGGAAGCCATTTGCTGGGGCCCGTAGATCTGGTGAGACAAAATTTGTACACATGGGAAGAGGGAAACCCCAATACTTGCCCAAAACAGTTGCTGCTGTCACTATTCCTGCTCCACCGCCTCAATATACTCAACAACCACAACACTTTCCACAACAATAGCAATTTCCTCAACAAAGATCTTATAACAACAATAACAACAATCAACAACAACGCCCTTTCCAACAGCGGCCATCTCAGATCAACAGGGTGATTGACCCTATCCCAATGCCATATGCTACACTGCTGCCACAACTCCTAAAACTCAATCTTGTTCAGTTGAGGACATTGGTTCCACCTGATCCTCAAAACCTTCCGAGAAACTACGATGTCAACGCTAGGTGTGCTTTTCATTCCAATGCACCTGGTCACTCCACGGAAAAATGCAGAGCTCTGCATATGAAGGTCCAGGATCTGGTAGATTCAAAAGCCCTAAACTTTGCTCCTCCTCCCAATGTCATGAAAAATCCTATGACAAGCCATAGTGGGCCAAGGATTAATGCTATAGAAGAAGGCCCACCCATGAGTTTAATTGAAGATACTACAAGTATTCAGACACCTTTGGCAGAGGTTAAAGCCCAGCTTTTGAAATGCCAAGTGTTTCCAGGTTGTGAGGCCTGTTGTGAATCTTGCAAGATTTCCGTGAATGGGTGTGCAAGCTTGAGGAGTGGAATTAATGGCTTGATCAAAGAAGGCATTCTGCAAATTACTACAACAGCTTCTACAACACCAGCAACTCTTTTATCAACAACAAGTGATTCTTCTACAACTGCAACAACAATTGTTTCTACTGACTCGTTTACAACTTCAACAACCGTTTCTTCCATTGCTTCAACAAACAACAGTTCCATTTCATCCACTTCTACAACTTCAGCAGCCACCACCAATGATATTTCCACAGTTACAATTTATTATGACCCAACAACGATCCCGAACTCCAGCAACTTTCAGCAATCTCAACAACAGTTTCAACCAAGCTTCAATTCACCATCACCAACATCCACAAGAAGTCATGTCACTATCTTCTATAATCCACAGACAATAACGGTTCCAACCTCTACTGCAGTAAGCCCAGTCACCATCACGGTGCCGGGGCCAATCCCATATGATAAAGACAGTGTTGTACCATGGCATTATGGTGCTGACCTTTACTGCAACAAAGAGAAAGTCCTTCTTGATTCTTCAGTTCCTACCCCACAAGTGGATAATGTCGGGGGAGGCGGAGGCTTCACC
This sequence comes from Lathyrus aphaca, assembly GCA_963966055.1. Lineage (NCBI taxonomy): Eukaryota > Viridiplantae > Streptophyta > Magnoliopsida > Fabales > Fabaceae > Lathyrus > Lathyrus aphaca. The sequence continues at coordinate 186,121,236 of OZ014524.1, forward strand.
CGAAGCGGACGCCTCTTCGCGTCACAAGCTCCAAGAACCAACACTGAGGTAGAGGTTGCTGCCAAAGCCAAGGGGAAGAGTGCAATACCTGAAGAACCTGCAGAGACTCATAAATCATCCTTTGATCAGGATGTGGATGAATTTATGAGGATAATTAAGAGAAGTGACTACAAAGTTGTGGATCAGCTCCACCAGACTCCTTCTAAGATCTCTATATTATCCCTGCTGTTGTGTTCCGAAGCCCATCGTGATGCACTACTCAAAGTTCTGCACGCTGCCTACGTGCCAGAAGAGATCACAGTGAATCAGCTTGAAACAGTTGTGTCTAATGTCAATACTAGCCATGGGCTAGGATTCACTGATGCTGATTTGAGAACAGAAGGACGTCACCACAACAAAGCTTTGCACATAACCCTGGAGTGCAAAGGAGCTGTACTATCTCATGTTCTTGTAGACACTGGGTCCTCACTCAATGTCTTACCCAAGAAGGCTTTTGTCAAGCTCGGATATGATGGAATAGCTCTCCGGCCAAGTAATCTTGTGGTTAGGGCTTTTGATGGCTCCCAAAGATCTGTTCTTGAAGAGGTGGAGCTACCAGTGATAATCGGTCCGCAAGTCTTTAAGACCACTTTCTATGTGATGGACATACAGTCGGCCTACAGCTGTTTGTTAGGTCGACCATGGATTCACGCCGCAGGTGCAGTAACGTCGACCCTTCACCAGAAACTGAAATATGAGTGGGAAGGACAGATTATCACCATCTGTGGTGAGGAGGACATCTTTGTTAGCCATCTGGCTACATACAAGTATATTGAGATGGATGGTGAAATCCATGAAACTATGAGCCAAGGGTTCGAGGCCCTGAATGTCAATTAGGCGACGACTGAAGTATTTGCTGCATCCCAGGAAGACAGGATGGGTACTTCAATTGTCTCCTATCAGCAAGCCCGGAAGGTTGTTGAAGATGGCAATGCCCAAGGCTGGGGCAAGCTGCTGCTGGTGGAGAAGAAGGAAGACAGATTCGGTTTGGGTTACAGACCATTCCGAAAAGATGAATCAGAGGCTGCAAAAGAGCCCAAGTTCATCAGTGGGGGGATGCTCACCTCAGATGATGTTAACAACCTGTAAGACGAGGCGGAAAGCAACCGCAACCTGGAGAGCTGGATTCGTCCAAGGATCCCGGGGCATCAAGTCCTTAACTGGTCTTCCCAGGAAATTATAAGGGTTACTCCTGCAGAGTAATTATTATTTCCTGTCTTTTTTAGCATGCATCAAGTCTTGCATCTTGCCCAAGGTGTCAGGACTCATTTTGTAATAGGTCCATATTGTAATTTTGTGCAAATGGATTAATCAATGAATATCGGACATCTTTTGCAAACGAGTCTCTTTTTCTCTCACTGTCTTTTCATTTTTTTCACTTTTGTACAAAACAATAAAATGGCAATGTTTTCAAAATAAATAATTTCATTTGTCAGTTTTTCTAAACAAGATTAAAACTGATCACTAAAACGAACCAATCTCAACCCTTGTAGAGATTATCCTCCAGATTGCACCGACAACAGCACTGATATGACCTTGTATGACTTCGACAATCCAATTAATCAAGCTGATGAAGGGGTTGAAGAAGACTATGAGTTACTTGAAGAGTTAGCCAGGTTGTTGAGGCAAGAAAAAAAAGTGATCACTCCTCATCAGGAGGAGGTTGAAACAATTAATCTTGGTACCGAGGAGGATTTGAAAGAAGTGAAGATTGGGGCCAGTCTGCAGGCTTCAGTAAAAGAACAACTCATTGACATGCTTCGAGAATACGTCGATGTCTTCGCTTGGTCCTATCAAGACATGCCAGGTCTGGATACGGATATTGTTGTGCACAAGCTGCCTTTGAAAGAAGACTGCCCTCCAGTGAAACAGAAGCTACGCTGTACTCGTCCAGATATGGCCATGAAGATTAAGGAAGAAGTATAAAAACAGTGGGACGCCGGTTTCCTTGCTGTAACTAGTTACCCGCCGTGGGTTGCTAACATTGTACCAGTGCCTAAGAAGGATGGAAAAGTGCGGATGTGTGTGGATTACCGGGATCTAAACAGAGCAAGCCTGAAGGATGACTTGCCATTACCTCACATTGATGTATTGGTCGACAACACAGCTCAGTTCTCGGTATTTTCTTTCATGGATGGTTTTTCTGGGTATAATCAGATCAGGATGTCACCCGAAGACATGGAGAAGACTACCTTCATCACACCTTGGGGCACGGTTTTTTACAAGGTAATGCCTTTTGGACTAAAGAATGTCGATGCTACTTATCAACGGGCTATGGTAACGTTATTCCACGACATGATCCACGTAGAAATTGAATGCTACGTGGATGACATGATTGCCAAGTCCCTCACTGAAGAAGATCATCTGGTAAATCTGCTGAAGTTGTTCAAGCGTCTGAGAAAGTATCAGCTGAAGCTAAACCCCAACAAATGCACATTCGGGGTACGTTCCGGTATGTTGCTGGGATTTATTGTAAGTGAAAAGGGAATTGAAGTTGATCCTGACAAAGTCAAAGCCATTCAAGAGATGCCTGCACCTAGGACTGAAAAAGAAGTTCGGGGGTTCTTAGGTAGATTGAACTACATATCAAGGTTCATATCTCACCTCACTGCAACCTGTGAACCCCTGTTCAAATTGTTAAGAAAGGAACAAACGGTCAGGTGGAACGAAGATTGTCAGAAGGCTTTTGACAAAATCAAGGAGTACCTGCAAGAACCTCCAATTCTTATGCCTCCCGTGGAAGGGAGACCTCTAATAATGTACCTGACAATATTAAAAGGGTCAATGGGGTGTGTGTTGGGACAACATGACGATTCTGGTCGAAAAGAGTATGCAATATACTACCTAAGCAAAAAGTTTACCGACTGTGAACAACATTATTCACTGCTCGAGAAAACTTGATGTGCTTTAGCGTGGGCTGCTCGCCGACTAAGGCAGTATATGTTGACTCACACTACCTTGTTGATCTCAAAGATGGACCCCGTCAAGTACATATTTGAGAAGCCAGCACTTGCCGGAAGGGTTGCAAGATGGCAAATGATTCTGACAGAGTATGACATTCAGTACACATCTCAAAAAGCCATCAAAGGCAGTGTACTGTCTGACTATCTAGCTGAGCAACCCATTGATGATTACCAGCCAATGAGACTTGACTTCCCTGATGAAGACATCATGTTCCTAAAAGAAAAATATCATGAAGAGCCTGTTCACACTGAAGGGCCTGACCCAGAAGAAGAGTGGACAATGATGTTTGATGGGGCTGTCAATATGAATGGTCGTGGAGTTGGTGCAGTGCTCTTTACACCTAAAGGAGTTCATATGCCTTTCTCGGCAAAACTCACCTTTGCATGCACTAACAACGAAGCTGAATACGAAGCCTGTATCATGGGTCCTTAGAAATCCATTGACCTCAGGATCAAGACTTTAACTGTATTCGGAGATTCAGCTTTGGTAATCAATCAGACCAACGACAAATGGTACACTCACCAAGAGCATCTGATTCCATACCGTAATTATACGAGGAGATTATTGACTTTCTTCACAACAGTCAAACTTGAGTACATCCCTCGAGATGAAAATCATTTCGCAGACGCTTTGGCTACCATTTCCTCCATGATCAAGGTTCAAACTGCAAATTATGTGCCTCGGATTTCTATATCCAGGCTAGACCGACCAGCATACGTATTCTCTATGGAAATTGCAAAAGATGACAAGCCTTGGTTCCATGACATCAAATGCTTCTTAGAGGATCAGACATACCCACCCGGGGCATCATCCAATGATAAGAAGACATTAAGAAGGTTGGCCGATAGTTTCTTCCTTAATACTGATGGTTCATTATACAAGCGAAACTTTGATATGGTGCTACTCAGATGTGTTGATAAGAAAGAAGCAGACTTGCTAATGCACGAGGTACATGAAGGATCTTTCGCTACTCATGCTGGAGGACATGCAATGGCTAAGAAATTATTAAGATCAGGTTACTACTGGATCACAATGAATGAAGACTGTTGTGCTTATGCCAGAAAGTGCCATAAATGCCAGATTTATGCAGACAAAGTGCATGTGCGTCCAAATCCTTTGAACGTGATGTCTTCACCTTGGCCCTTTGCTATGTGGGGCATTGACATGATTGGAAAGATTGAAACGACTGCTTCAAATGGCCACAGATTCATCTTGGTAGCCATTGATTACTTCACCAAATGGGTTGAAGCAGCTTCGTATGCAAACGTCACCAGACAAGTGGTAGCCAGATTCCTGAAAAGAGACATCATATGCCGATATGGAGTTCCCGAGCGAATCATTACTGATAATGGTTCAAATTTGAATAAAAAAATGATGGCAGAAATTTGCCGGGACTTCAAGATACAACATCACAATTCTTCTCCTTACAGGCCAAAGATGAATGGCACTGTTGAGGCAGCTAACAAAAACATCAAGAAGATTGTGCAGAAGATGGTGGTTACTTATAAAGACTGGCATGAAAAGATACCATTTTCCTTGCATGGGTATCGAACCTCAATCAGAACGTCTACTGGGGCAACACCTTATCAACTTGTGTATGGTATGGAGGCTGTCCTACCTGTTGAAGTTGAGATACCCTCCTTACGGTTACTTATGGATGTAAAGCTAAATGAAGCGGAATGGGTCCGATCTCGGTATAATCAACTGAATCTGATCGAAGAAAAGAGATTAGCTGCAATTTGTCATGGGCAGCTATATCAGAAAAGGATGAAGAAAGCCTTCGATCAGAAAGTCAGACTTCGGGAATACCATGTGGGAGATCTTGTGCTGAAAAGACTTCTTCCTCCTCATACAGACCACAGGGGCAAGTGGACTCCAAATTACGATGGTCCATTCATAGTAAAGAAGGTTTTCTCTGGTGGAGCCCTGATGCTCACTACTATGGACGATGAAGATTTCTTATCCCCTGTGAATTCAGATGCAGTTAAAAAATATTTCGCATAAAATGACCCGCTGGACATAAAAACAGAATGTAAGTCCAGGAAAAAATAGGGCATCCCGGCGAGTCAAAAACATAATAAAAGACTCGGGAAAAAATAAGGGAAAAATAAAAAAAATGTACACCCGCTGAGTTGAAAAGCCGCATTGGACGGCTCAGGAAAAAATGAGTATCCCGGTGGATTGAAAACTCGAAAGGGCGATCCACGCAAAATAAGGGAATAAGCGAATAACTGCATTCTGAGTTCGCCTATATCACTCACAACACGGTAAGCTTCAAAAGGTTAAAGCATCAGTCAGAATCAACCTTCTTCAGAAAGCAAGACGAGAAAAGCGTCAAGGTCATACGGGTCATAGCAAAGGAAGCTCACTGGAGCGTCGTCAACATTGCCAGCACTTTTACTTTTTCAATTTGTAACAATCTCATCATTCCAGGGGATCTGTTTCTTTGACTGTATCTGCTAATTCAGGGCACCCCGATTAATAAAATCAGAGTTTGCAGTCACATCTCGTTTTGTATAGTTTCATTTCGTTTGCAAAATGTCCAATATCCATGATATAATATTTGCATAAAACAAATGAGCCATTCTTAATAAATGCTTGCAGGGAATATATTTACTCTCAGGAATATCTAACTCCTACGACGGAATCCGGTAAGGGATACCTCGGGATACTTGTGTGTTTCTTTGTCTTAACAGATTGCAGGTATTCAATACGCAACATGGGGCATGCCAAACACACTTCCCCAGCATACCTCCTCCCCGAACAGTATCTGGAATGCTCTTCCCAGCAGAGTTGTCAAAGCCTCCTCATCCTTAGCATAAATCAATTCAACAGGAGCATCCCCAGCCAATCTCCCCACAGAGTTTCCAGCTTCTCCCCAGAAGAGCAATGCATGAAACTCTTACACAACAAAGTGACATCTATCAATGATCTATTTCCCCAAGCAGAGTTATATATCTTATCAGATCTACCAATGATCTCTTCCCCAGCTGGGGCATCCCTCCAAGCAGATCAGCCAGAGATCTTTACGACAGCGGGATCCGAATCCCAGATCGGTTTCTTTTTTGCATAATCATAGCATTCACATCATCTTTCCTACAGAGTGTAGCATTCCGTCTAATACGGAGCATTATGGCAAAAATCAAACATATTGCATAATCACAAGCCAGGTTCGAGCCAGTCACCTGCAAATACCATTTGTACCTCATCAGCAATGTATATAGAACTCACATCCCTTGGAAATAAAAGCCAAGGCGTACCTTTTTCACTCTCCCACATAAATGCCTGTTTATATATTCTCTTTCGACACCCGTCCATGTCATTATCATCCCCCGCGGATATAAGCTAAAGCATCCTCTTTGCATCCAGAAACCTATACATACCCTTGTTGACACCCGTCCGTGTCACCCTTCCCCAGCACGGTTGCCCAATCGCTTGTTGCAAACCAAACCCTTCTTTATAATACACTCGTGTCGACACTCGTCCGTGTCATTCTATCCCCACAGGTTACCAGAACACCTTTTTTCACTCTCACATACAAATATTTGTTCATAACTTATACTATTTGGCACTCGTATGTGTCATACCTTCCCCAACAAGTTGAACACTCGTTCGTGTCTTGCTCATACTTCACCAACAATACTCACTCGTACTTATACAGAAGTCTCTAATACTCGTCCTATCTTGTATATATATTATCATTCCCCCACAGATTCGATACTCGTCCGTGTTCTTTGTTAACCAGTTGGTACTCGTCCGTGCCATCATCTCTGAACATCCGTCAGTGTTTGTTTCTACCGATACTCGTCCGTATCATGGTCCTAAGGATGCTCGTCCGCATCTTTAATCTATACACAACGTCAAACACTTATACCTTTTATTCTTGAGCGTAAACACTCGTCCGTGTTTACCATTCCCCAGCAGAACAACCTTTCTCCTATCCGACATTCGTCCTATGTCGTGATACTTTCGGCAGCCGTCCCCTGCCAGGTGATTGTCCTTCACCTTTGGATGATCGTCCCTCATCCTTTCCCCAACAAATTTTCCATCATTGGAACCTTTTTTTTTCTATCCGGCATTCGTCCTATGTCGTGATAAAGAGTAGCCGTCCCCTGCTAGGTGATCGTCCTTCACCCTTTGATGACCGTCCCTCATCATATTTTATCCGATGGCCGTCCCCATCGTTGATCTTGTTATCCGACATTCGTCCTATGTCGTGATAAACCCCCGAGAGCAGCCGTACCCTACTAGGTGATCTTCCTTCACCTCTTGATGATCGTCCTTCATCATTTTTATCTGATGGCCGTCCCCATCGTTGACTTTTTCTATCCGACATTCGTCCTATGTCGTGATAAAGAGCAGTCGTCCCCTGCTAGGTGATCGTCCTTCATCTTTGATGACCATCCCTCATCATTTATTTTATTTATTCTTTAAACTGATGGCCGTCCCCATCATTGTTTACTTTACTTTGAAAACCTGATGGTCGTCCCCATCTTTACCTTTACTTTGATCCCCAGAGAACTTTGTTACTTTACCCGATGGCCGTCCCCGTCGTGGTCTCTTTATCTCCCCAGCTTGTCGGTCGTTCCCGTCATTGCTTTACTTACAACCTTATCCCCAGTAGTCGTCCTCTGCTCGATGGTCGTCCTCCATCGTCTTCATTTGATAATCATACTATCTTTTACAATTTATATCCCTTTTCTTCTCCCCAGTGAGTGCAAATTTTGGACTGTCTTTGGTATTCAACCATAAGTTATCTTGTTTGTCTGTTAAGCCAAGCGCTTACATCCTGCACAGCTAACTCATGTTTGAATATGGGCAGATGTAAACACCCCAAATTTTCCCTCACTCATTTCACACCATGGCTTGTGATCTTTCATTTTTGCATTAACATAAGCATATCATCTTATATTGCATATTTGTTTCACTATATAAGTTCAAGTTCATCTGCATCTAGGCTTTGTGATCTGAGCAATCCAAGGATCCATCTGAGCCACTCAAAAGGTCTCCAAGCATTCAAATAGGGTCCATGTGTGTTCTATCATCATATTATATCCCTCAAAGTTCAAGGAAGTCAAGAAATCACAAGAACTTGGAAAGCATGGAAGCAGAGCTAGGGTTTTCACTACACAGATGACCAAAATTAGGGTTTTGGTTTTAGAGGTCTCAACTCCAAATTTTTTGGTCATTCTTGTTTCTAATGTTCTTAAGATGTTATAAGGATCATTTTTACCAAGTTTGATGAAGAAATTCATTGTTGAAGTCATTTGTTCACTGGGTAACTTCTTGAGCAAGTCAGAGCAAAATCAGGGCATCTGAGACCCCCAACATTGGAACCAAAGTGATATTTTCATCAAATTGAAGTCATATGATCTTTATTTGATCATTGAAGTGCTTGTAAGTTCACAAAATTGAAGAAATTTGAGCTAAACCAAAAGTTGCCAAAAATGGAAATGACTTGTAATGGAAACTTTCCATTTTGGGAAAGTTCTTCAACCTCCTATTTCTCAACCAAAAATGCTTCAAATGGAAAATTGTTGGTCATGAAAGTTGTAGATTAGGTCTTTCCCTTTTCAAAAAGTACAAGAACATGTTCTAATTCATTATGGAACTCAAGTTATGATCTTTCAAAGTTGGCAAAAATCCTATAATTTTCAAGAATACACCAAAGAGGGATTTTTGAAAAACCACTTGCCAAGCCATTTCATGACCTCTAATGCATCTCTAAACATCATACCATCATAATGCAACTCATTTTGATCAGAATTGGCCCAAAAATCATGTGTTTTCATGCCTTGCACTTCAAGATATCTCAAAAGGGCCAAAATGCATAAACCTTGCAAAATCTCTTGCAGCTATGCTTCCACTTGTGCCAGCTGCATAAAATGAATCCCATGGCTTTCCTTGAACCAAGTTGAGGCCAGACATGCCCTTGAACAACTCCTGCCATAGCCCATACCTCAAGTACACACAAATTGACTTTTTTGCAACTTGCCCATACCAATCACCACAGGCCACCACCCACTCTCTGGCCAATAGAGACTTGTTATGTGGACTCAAAGCAAGCCATAACACACAACACACAAGCCTGAACACTTCAATAGAGCAAGTTTCACAAAAATCCTCTCCACCTTCAAACTTTCGATTCTCTCTGCTCAGCCACTCAAACCTAAAACAAACTTCATAAACCAACTCACCATCATCCATAGATCATTTCCCAACCATCAAACAAGCCTGAAACCCCACAAACACAAAGCACGATTCTGGTGCAGCAAGAGTTCATCCTCTCAATCCAGCCATTCTAAACTCATTCAAAGCCTTGCAACATCACCAGGGGACCAAGTGGAGTGGTTTAGCATCAAGGAGAGGTCCAGAAAGTGCCAAACTGAAAAGCTTCATCTCAGGTATACCTCAAGAACAAATTTTCCAGAATCCTCTTTTTAAGTTATAGAAATGATCTGCATGCTTCACTGATCACACTGCACTTGTTGGTTTTGAAAATGATTGAGTATTGAGCCTGTATCGTGCTTCTGAAAGTTTTGTCATTTTTATGTTTTGATTCGTATCTTGATCATGTTGCATTAGAAATTTGTTTTGAGGGTAGATTCATGCTCAGGGAGGTTTGGGGATTTGATCTGGAGCTTTAGAGCTCCTAAAATGGCCTAGGGAAGAAGTTGGGTTGAGGGTCTTGCCGGAGAAGATGACCGGAGCTAGCTCCGGTCACCTGAAAGTCATTAGGGTTAAATTTTAGGGTTTAAGGCTCAGTTTGAATGTAGGTCGTAGAATCAAGTTTAGCGCGTGAATGGAAGGCCAGGATTAGTTCATTAAAACCCTAATCAGATTAATTAATTTAATTAATTAGGTTTAATTTAAAAAATGCCAGATTCAATCCCAGCCACTCATTAGTGCTCGCAGTCAACTTCGTTTCCTCAGCTTTGAATCTCATCCATCAGATTGTCATACTTTCATTTAATTTGATTTTTATTGCATTTTATTTCTTTTTTCTTTCTCATTTATTTTAAAATACCTAGAAAAATCACAAAAATAATATTTTCTGCATTTATGTTCTAAATATTTTTCTTAACCCAAAAACAATTTTTATTTTATTTTTTGCATGTAAAAAGCATTTTTAAAGTATTTAAATGTTTATTTTAATTAATTAATGGAAATTAATTAATTAAAATATCATTTAGGTTTCTAAAAATCACCAAAAAATTCATGTTGCATCTTAACACATTTAGAAACATTTCCAAACCCTTCATACAAATTTATTTTTAGGTTTGATCACAACTTGACAATTTTCTTTGAATTTAGGGTTCATAAAATCACATTTTTCTAACCCTAGCTTTGAAAAATCATTTCTACCTAACCATGAAGGGTTTGATGATGATTCGTTTTGCATTGTGTTACACATAGCATGTAGTTTCTAGGATATTTTTGTCATGAATTTATCTTGCATTTTCAAATTGATTTGCATTTTCCTTTTTGAAGTACCCTAGCAAACTTAGGAAAATCATAACTTTCTTTAGGTTAAGAGTTAGACCTTCTCCTTTGGGTTGTGATATCATATGGGGTTAGGGTTTGTTTGAGTGTGATTTCAAATTTTTATCATGTCATTTACTTTTGTCCTTACCATATGCATCTCATGTTGCCTTAAAACCCTAAATTTGCATCTTCATTTGCATTCATCTTGCATATGCATCCATACATGAACTTGCCATGACATTTCTTGCATTCATATGTCATCTTAGACATCTTAGGACATGTTAGAATCATGCTTGATCATTTCTTCATTCATTTGCCATGACTTGTATTCATTACCATTCATTAACTTTCATGAACTTTCAGACTTCAAAACATGCTTCATTTGCATTCATTCTCTTGTATGACCATTCATTGCACTTTGTATGCCTTAGCATTATGTCATAGCATCATTTGCATCATGTGTATGCTTCTGGTTTTGATCTTTGTCATTGCATATGCTTCATTCCATTTCATTTCTTTCCTTATGCATCTTGTGCTAACATTTTCAAGTGGTAAGTTTAATTTGAGAAGTGAATTTGCCTTCACTTCTCATTTCTCTTCTTCATATGCATCTTTGCTGCATTTTTGTTTGTCTTTTAATGGTCTTGCTCATTCATGTTTATCTCTCACTTTCTTTCTCTAAGTTACTTATCTTCTTCAATGAAGTAAGTAACTTATTTCTTCTGCCCCTTTCTCCTTCCATCTGCTTTTTCCATTGGTGGCTTCCTTGAAGATCTTTCTCAAGCCTTACAAACCATAGGAACATCCAAGCATGACAATAATTAGGGTTGTGATTAGTCCCCCTTAGTTTTTACCTTTGAGTCTTCTTTGTGTCTCTCTTCTCATCTCATCCTTAGAGACTAAACCTTTAAGGTTTTAGGACTTTGGAATTAGGGTTATGCCTGCATCCTTCTCTTAGGATGGAGTGTATAACTTTAATCCTAAGTGTTAAACCCTTAATTTGTTTAAACCTCTTAATCAATCCATCTAATAATCACTAAGACTTTAACTTGTAACTTGGGCCTTACATTAGGGTTCTAATTCTTCCTTTATTGGTTAAGAAGGACTAACCCTAGTGTTTAATGGACAAGTCACCCTCAAGTTGTCTTACAAACCATAAAACTCACTTCTTAATCTCATCCCTTTAATTAAAACCATTTAATAAAGGTTTGTTTTGTCATGAATTTAATCCCTAACCATGGATTAAGTTGAGGTATCTTCTTCAGCTTAAGTGTTCCCATCTATCATCCTTCTATTAGGATGGTGTAATGAGTTCACTAATCCTTGATTATGGCTTAAACTCATTACTTAACACTAAACAAAAACCCAGAAACATCTAAATAATCACAAGTAGGTTAATGATCTTAATCCTACATCATCATGGCAATTAAGTGGAGATACTTATCTCACACTTAAGTATTCTCATTATCCCTAATCAGGGAGGATATAATGAGTTTGCAAGCCCTTGATTTAGGCTTAAGCTCATAATCATATGCAAAACACCAAAAACAATAACAAAACTGAAAACACAAAAACAAACAATAATCGTCTCCTTCAGGATTCTTTTCTCATCACACTCACTCATAAAGGAGAACTTGCTTCTTCCGTCTAATGCAAGACAGTTAGCACTCGAGCGAGACGAGTCATACACTTGAGCATAGATAAGCAAGCAGTTCATCAATCAATTTATCTTTCAGTCTCTTTGAGTCAAACTATGGTGTTCTGACTTCCTCATTGCACGAGAGGATACGTAGGCATAACTTAACCGTTATCGAACAAAAGTCTTTGTGTCTTCCCCCTCTTTCAGCATTCTCTTTTAAGCCTCAGTTCTTGAGCATTCACCTTTTGCACTGACACTTGTACATTTCTTTTCCAGCTTTTGCACACAGATAGCACATACACTACCCCTTTAAACACAATCTTTCAAGCGTGGATCCCGTCGAGTACGACGGACAATATGGGTGCTAATACCTTCCCAGGTTGTAACCAACCCCCTTTCTCAGTTTCTCTGGTTCGCAACCGTCTTATCCATCTTTTTCTAGGTTTATGCAGCATTACCTTTCCTTCGGGATAAAAATGCCTAGCTGGCGACTCTATTCAGTTCATTTCATTTCTCCTTTCGCTGATCGTTCGCGTCTGTATCCTATTTGACCAGGTGTCTTTTCGGGGGAGCGACACCATGATGCTTACCACCATGGATGGTGAAGATTTCTCACAACCTGTGAACATAGACATAGTTAAAAAATACTACGCATGAAAAGAGACCCGCTAGGTTGACTGGTCTAGGCAAAAATAAGGGCACCCCGGCGAACCAAAAGGGTTCGGGCAAAAATTAGGGATATATATAAAACAAATATGTACACCCGACAAGTCGAAAACCTGAAAAGGCGGCTTGGGAAAAAAAGGGTATCCCGGTGGATTGAAAACTTGAAAGGGCAATCCAGAAAAAAATTAGGGATTACAACGTATAACCATGTCTCGTTAGATCACCCATGCAACCTCTACTAGTTGTGTTATCTACGTCAAGTTCAACAGATACCGATCAGTCCAATCATTTCCTCTCCGATAGCTGAAGACGAGATAATTGAAGATAATGGCAATAGCAAAGTTGAAACTAAATAGGGTTATTTACACATAGCTATTTTTCCTTGTAAAAATTTCTTTGACGAATTCCTCTTACTAGGATTTCCGTCTCCGTATTAAAACATGTCTAGTTATAGGTCTATTTCTAAGAATAAGAAAAAATTCCACCTCTTTATTCAGCTTTACTTTTCCCTCTTTATTCAGCTTTACTTTTCCCCTTTTTACTAAAGCAAAAAACGTCCATTGATTATGTTTGAATGTAAATATGCCTTTGAATATGATTGATGTTTACCAGAAATGCATAAAATACAATAATAGCATTTACTAAGAACGAACGGAGGTAGGAATTCAACGAAGCTTCGCCGGTTCATCCCCCGCAGAGTAATCTTTATGGATACCCATACAAGATACTTCAAGTAATATCTTATACTTCCCACTTGACGAAGTCTTCAAGCAGTTTCATATCCTCCAAAGAATTAGGTCTCCCGGGTCTATGTCCATCTCTTTTATCCTTAGTCAGGATATTCAGGAACTTATTCCTTCGATAAGAAGTATGGCAAACAAAAACGAGAAGGTTCTAAGTACAATGTTCTTAAACAAGACAGGAACGAATTCTGCATACTCTTCAGCAACGAATCGGGATTTATTTTCCCCAATCAGCATGTTCTACGAAGCTACTTATACACTTCAGCTACATAATTCATACATACATCATATCATATTATATCATATCATACACATTCTCATAAAATAGTATCTTGCAGATTGTTATATATATATATATATCATTATACTTGCACCAAACTAACCTTGTTTTTCAGGTTAAAATCTCCAGCAAACAAACTTCATCAACAACTTACCTTGGGCCATCGTTTATTCTTCCCAATGGTTATCTTGTTACCTCGGGCCGTCGTTTATTCTTCCCGCAGGTTATCTCATTTTTGGGCCGTCGTTTATTCTTCCCAGAAATCAACTTACCTTGGGCCGTCGTTTATTCTTCCCAATGGTTATCTTGTTACCTCGGGCCGTCGTTTATTCTTCCCGCAGGTTATCTCATTTTGGGCCTTCGTTTATTCTTCCCAAAAGTCAACTTACCTTGGGCCGTTTTTTATTCTTCCCAATGGTTATCTTGTTACCTCGGGCCTTCGTTTATTCTTCCCGCAGGTTATCTCATTTTTGGGTCGTCGTTTATTCTTCCCAAAAGTCAACTTACCTTGGGCCGTCGTTTATTCTTCCTAATGGTTATCTTGTTACCTCGGGCCGTTGTTTATTCTTCCTGCAGGTTATCTCATTTTGGGTCGTCGTTTATTCTTCCCAAAAGTCAACTTACCTTGGGCCGTCGTTTATTCTTCCCAATGGTTATCTTATTACCTCGGGCCGTCACTTATTCTTCCCGCAGGTTATCTCATTTTTGGGCCGTCGTTTATTCTTCCCAAAAGTCAACTTACCTTGGGTCGTCGTTTATTCTTCCCAATGGTTATCTTGTTACCTCGGGCCGTCATTTATTCTTCCCGCAGGTTATCCCATTTTTGGGTCGTCGTTTATTCTTCCCAAAAATGTCATCTCCATATTTAAGAAGCATATCAGAAGACTCTTTATTCAAATGGCATCTTTAAGCCCATTCAAGCATCACAATCAACCAAGAACATCATTCTACACACCAACAAGTGCAAATTTTTGGGTTTTTGTGTTCAATCCTCTTCAATCTTCAAGTCACGAATGGCGTACATGCCAATCTAACTCCTCAAATTCCAGAAAATTGAACAAGGGGAAGCTGTTGTACCCCAAAATTTTCCCTCCCACAATCAAGAAAATCTCTCTCAAGACTTCTAAATGATCATAAGATCCTCAAGACTCCCAATTGGTCAAAAAGTGTGGAAGTTTCCTCAGACAATGCCTCCTCCTAAGCAAAGTGTCCAAAACTAGGGTTTTGAGTTTCCTCAGGTTAAAATGATTTTCAAGGCCTCAAGTGAGCTTCATAAAATCCCATATGTATTCAAGAATCCCCATGTCAAGTTTCAAGGCTTTCCCAATAAGTTTTCCCAGTCAAATGATCAGATATGCAAAAATCAGTCAAAGCAGTTAAAAAGTCAAACTGAGGTCAACTGTGGTCAAACTAAAGTCAAAATTCATGATTTTTTTCTAACATCAAGTTTATTAAGTAAAATTCATCATTTGATCAAGGGTTGATCATGATTCATCAAGGAAGTTTCAGATCATCAAGAATCAAGAGTTTCTAAATTAGGGTTTTCTTAAGGAAAGTCAACTGAACTTTGACCAGCCATAACTTTCACATGCTTCATCAAAAAATTCCCATCCAAATCTCATTTTGAAGGAAATTTAATTCTCTACAACTTTGTGTCTCACAAGCCAAGCCTAAAAATGCTTCATTTAGAAGGTATGAGCTAAAACATTATAGGTCATTTCAAAAGTCAACAAAAAGTCAACATCTTCCAAAGGGCATAATTTGAAAATGGTAAAGGATATGGACATGATACCAAAGAGGTTGGTTAGAAGACTCTTTAAGCTTTCCAAAATGTCCAAGAATCCCTTCATAGCCTTAAAATTGAGGGATTTATGCCTTGGCAAAGTTGGGAAATGTTTTAGGGGTATATTGAGCAAATGAGGTCTTAAAACCAAAATTTTCCAAATGGGCTTGCAATTTTGTAATCCAATCCTTACAATGACATCAAGCACGACCCAATTCAAGCATTCTATGATTTTTATAACTTATTTATTATTTATTTGGATTTTATTCTTTAAAATTCATTATAAATCAAAATAAAATATAAAAACTCAAATATTGGATTTGATCTTTCTTCTAGAAGCTTATAAACACCATTTAAAGTGATTGGATGCTATCCAAATTCGTGCAAGGCAAAAATAGCAAGAGGATATTTGATTTTTGACATTTAAGAATGATTGATTTCTTCCTCATCAAGTCACCAAAATCCATGATGCAAAGGCCCATCTTTTGACCTAGAATCAGTCTATTATATAAACACAAGAAGATTACATGCTAGGACACGATTTTTCTGCAGGCAAGCCCTCATCCAAAACTTCAAAATTTCACAACAAAATTCAAATTCGGTTTCCTTGATCCAGGAATTTTACAAGTGTTTTGAAGGTTGAAATCAACTCTCTGAATGATCCTGGACATGTAGCACTCATCACCATCATCCATAACGTCCTAAATCATGCTAACCGATTGCATTCTTTTGTTAAATTTTTTTGAAATTTGTTTTCGATTATACATGCTTTTAAACTGCAAATTGGATATGTAATATTGATTATGATGCTGCATACATTGTTTCTGGGCTGTTTAATTTGGTTTCTCGTGCAGGAATTGGAATCCACCATGATTAGGGTTCGAAAAGCTCAAATTCGGAAGCCTAAGATTGAAGCGATATCATATGAAATTGATGAGATTTTCGGACTTAGGGACCTCGTATTAACTTATTTGAATCATTAAAAGCAATTTATTCTTGTTATTTGTGATGTTTGAATGCGCAGGACCTTTAGTGATGGAGAAAATCCACCACTAAAACTTTTAGTGACGAACGTCTGTAGGTAAAGGTCTAAGTGGACGGCTGAAGGAAGAAGAAGAAGTATGGCGCGAAAATCTAATTTCAAACTTTTGTTTTATTTTATTATATTTTCTTGATATTATAATATCAAAGGAAGCTGATGGCTCAGCTGGTAAGGCATGCGCGTTTGGAAACCTTTGAACCTGGGTTCGATTCCCAGGTTTTGCATCTTTGTGTTTTTATTTCATTATATTTTCCAGGGTTAATATTTGTTGATTATTGCTTGGTAAAACATCACAACGCGCGTGCAACACAGGTGGTAGGAGGCTTGGCCTTTCAGGTACTGGACCTGGGTTCGAATCCCAAGTCCTTTTGTTTTGGTTATTTTCTTGTTTTTCTTGTTTCTTTATTATTTTCAATTAACTTGTTTTAATTAATAAAATAAATTAATAATTAACTATTAAGATTAATCATAAAACCTTTTCTTAACAAATACACTTCCACTAATTATTGTTTATACTATTTTTCTTACTTTTTTTTTATTTTTGTGAATAAATTAATATCTTTCTATTAAAAATTCTTAATATTATTTTAATTAAATCTATATTTATTTCTTTAATAATAATTATGAATATAATTAATTTGCCTTTATATTTTCATAAATTAATTTTGTATATATTTAAGTTTTGTATATTGCAATTGTTAATTTCTTTAATAAATTAAATAATTAATATTAAAAAAAAAACTCTTAAGAACCCTAATTATTTTCTAACCCTAATGATGCGTGTTTTTCGCAAGTGTACGAACACGTCAGAGTAATATAAAAGATTGTCGAATCCACAGAGACCAAGTGTCAATCTATCGTACCTGTTGTTATGGTGTGTATCTAAGGCAACTAAATATAAGGGTTTTAAGAAGGGTGCGATGGTAAATAAAATAATAATTTTAAACAATAAACAAAGACAGGCTCGAATGTAATTCACATAATCAATTGATAATCTGGTACTTGTTAATGGAACTACTTATGGGCAATGTTTTCTCCTTTGAAAAGAACTAATTTAACAGGAACTATCGCTTTCGCGTATTCAGAACCGAGTTGTACTCTCTAATCAACCCCTCCTATTGTCACGGATAAAAAGGTGCATACTGCATTAGAGTAGTAAACCTATTTTTAAGAAATATAGTATCTTAACTAAGTTGAAAAGTATTTTAACCTGGATTTCTTAGCAAAAAGAGGTTCTTACGAACCAGACTCTAAATTTCATAACGTGTCCGAAAATTGTTTTAAAATCTCTTTTCTTTTTAATCTAAAAACTCCTAATGAACTAGACAAAGCGCTTTTGGCTGTTTTTGAAATAGTTAAAAACAATTACTTAAATTGAAAGATAAAATAGCCCTTAAGTGCTTCCACAAACAATTGTACAGATTTCTGGTTTAATAACTATCCTTACATTCTAACCTTTATAGATTTAGTTAGACATGATAAAGTAAAAGTTATTTTTATTATTTTTCATAAAAGTAATTAGTGCGAGTGCGGAAAGTAAATAAAATTAGTGCGAGTGCGGAAAGTAAATAAAAGTAGTGCGAGTGCGAGAAATAAATAAAAGTAAGGCGAGTGCAGGAAATAAATGAAATAAAGTGCGAGTGCGGATAATAAATGAAAGTAAAGCGAGTGCGGGAAAATAAACAAAAGTAAAGCAAAGCGGAAAATAAATAAAAGTAAAGCAATGCGGAAAGATAAAATACGAACTGGAATTAAAATGGCGGCAAGATTAACTTCCTCCCAGAGTGCTCCAAAACTCGATCACACAGACGTATACAGACTCGATCACTCGATTGCAGTAACACCCCGATGTGGAATGATAAATGCTTTAAAACTGATATATGCCTAAGAGATTCTATGTTTGGATGAAGAAAAACGAAAATCTAAGGTCCTATTTATAGGAAAACTAAAAGCAGGAAAAGACCAGGATGCCCCCTCCACTAAAAAGTGGAGGGAACTGTTTTTGCCTTGTGGCGCCCGCCACAAGGCCATGGCGCCTGCCATAGGACTGATATGGGATGAAAGAGTGGGGATCGTGGGTCTTGGAAGTTGTGGAGTGGTCTTGAGACGTGGCCACGTCATGGCAGACCCCATGGCGCCCGCCACGGTGGATGCCGTAAGTGTAAAACGCTGAATTTCTAGGTTTTCGTCCGTTTCCACTCCTTTTTCGCTCCTTTTCTTGATTTAGGCCCCGATTACAAAGAAATCCTAAAAACAAAGAAAAACAAAGTAATAACATAACAAAAATAACAATAAAAGCTAAGAATGCATGCGAAATCGGAGTCAGAAATACGGTGAATTTTAGTGTGATCAAATTCTCCCACACTTAGACCTTTGCTTGTCCTCAAGCAAACATTAAAGCTAAAAAAATGGTGTCAACACGTGTTTTTGGGCTAAAGGCTTCTAAGTTCAAGTCAGGATGCAGTGACAGGTACGAACTAAGTGAACTAAGGGTACCATAATAACACAGACACAAACTTAAATCCTATATTAACCATCCCATGTCATCCCACAATACCTAGGCATATCTTCTCATCTTTTTGGGTCCTTTTCATTCAGGCGCAATCACATTAAGCCCGTTATCCGTACATGCTTCATAGTAGAGTGACCGGTTAGTGATTTTGATCCATAACATAAGGTTTATGGCACATAAACATGTGTAAACCTGTTTTATTTGACCTAATTGTAGCTGTGGGGGATCGGATCGTAATCCGCCCTACCAAGTTCAGTGCCCGATACCTCTGAACCAACTAACAATAGGTGACTGCAATTTTTTTCTTTTTGTGGCAAAAAAAAATTTTCTTCTCTTTTTTCGGTTTAAATGACTTTGTGAGGGTCACCTATCCCAGAGTTTGCCTTTTTCTTTTTTATTAGCACTGGATCATTCACTTATGTTCATCGGCCCCCTACGTAGAGCATGCTTAGGCCGGAGCTGACTGCTAGAATAAACTACTTAGGACAATTTTTTGAATGATAATAAAGGCCATGGTGTGGGATTTAGGAGTGATTCCTATATTCAAGAGGTCTATGGTGCTAAAATGGTACTGATGTTTCAAAAAGTTGACCTAAGTCACCACATCCTAATCTAAACCTGTCTCAAAGCCCAAAAAACATGTGAAACAACATTGTTTTCTTTTTAAAATTTTTCTGGTAAGGCTAAGGAAATGGGAAAAAATGAGGATATACTAAAAATACACTATACTGGTGACTCGTCAGACTCATGCATTATCTAAGAAATTTAAACTAAATAACTTACTGAAAAGGGAAATAACTGAAAGGGAAATGATAGAAAGCAATAAAATCCTCTCCCACACTTAAATCGAACATTGTCCCCAATGTTTCGAAATAAGATAAGGAGGGTAACCTGAAAAAACTACTGTGGAGGAGCACTGGTGCCCTCGCCGTCCTGTTGTGATGGTCTGGAACGACGGGATCTACTGCGATGCTGGTCCCTCCGGTCGAGTCGTGCCGATAAGGCAGCCTAGGCACCCCGGACCTCACGAAGGTTACCTAAGATGGAACCCTGAGTGGCCTCCATAAGCTGGTAGTGTCGGCGGTTGAATTCTCTCTGACGGTCCTGCTCTAATGTGATATCGTTCAAGGTACGGAAAACGTTGTTGTAAGCACGATCCAAAACCAATCACGACTATTGCATGAAGTTCATGTTGTCTGTCAGTTGTTGTGAAATAGTAGAGAGAAGGCCGTCTCACCTTTCCTCTCTAGCTGTCATATCACGCCACATCTCCTCAGTGACATAGAATCCAGGAGCAGCACCTGCAACAGGGTTAGAGGAAGATGGTGCGGTGTGTGACTGTGAACGACGATGGGGGGACATATGAGGTATGGGAGACTGCTCTCTCCGATCATACTCTTCATCAGTGTCATGTGCCTCCCCATCAGGAATATTAGGAGGAAGTGGACCCAAAACAGGTGGAGCATTCAGATCATAGGTCCAGTTCCTTTCATTACGTACATCAGTACGTCTATTGCAAGGTAAAGCAACAGATGGGATAGCTACCCCATGAACCATCAACTCATAACCACCTTCTCTCCTCGTTCGGCATAATTTCATGTCTTTTAGAAATTTTAAATTAATTGTGCGAGGAGGTAGTGGTTCAAGTGTAGCTATCTCATTATTCAGGTCAAGAGCCCGAGCAATAGACGTAACAAGCCCTCCAAAAACAACCGGTCTTGTTTTATTAGTAAGTAAAGCCATGTGTGCAAGCATAAATGGGACCGGATTGATATGGGTACTAGTGAGGCATCCTTGCAAAAATAGGAGTTCTCTAGCATTTACCTTGTTTGGACTCTCCCGGCCAAAAATAGTACATGCCAAAAGATATCTGAAAACTCTTATGGTCGGGTTATGAATGGTCGACGCAAGTATTCCTTCAAAAGAATTTATTGAAGTACTTGAAAGCCTCTGCCAGAAGGAAAATACCTCGGCCGACCATTCCGCATCCAAAGGTGCCTCACAAATCGCACCTTCCCTATGAGGGATTCCTAACAAGCCTGTTAGTTCGTCGGTACTGAATTCATATTCAATTCAAAACAGTCTAAAATTAACAGTACCGACTGTGCTAGCAGTGTTAGGACTGATAGTGTATATCAATGAACTTAAAAACTCAACTGTCAGCCTCTCATAGGTAGGTTCCTGATTAATAAAAATATTATGCAAGCCTAAAAAATCTAATAAATGAAAAACACTATGATAAAGACCCAAAGCATACAGACAGTTATCATCGACGTACCTAGTCGAGAGAATTTCTCGACTCTGAAGCCTCTGAATAATTTTCCTTTGCCTATCACCCGGTCTTCCATCGCGAAGAAGAAATCTGTTGAACTCCATTGTTGTTGCTCCTTAGGAAGTGAAAAATGGTTGAAAATGGTTTATGAGAGAAAATGATAAAGGTTTGATTTTTATGGTTTGTGGTGGATGAAAATGGAAATGGATTTTGGATAGGTTTTATAGATGGTGGGTATTTTGGAAATGGGGGAGCTTTAATGGGGTTCAATGGGGTTTTTGAAACTTGTAAAAATGGGTTTTTGAAGATGGAAGGTGTGAAAATGGTGAAAATGAAGGTTCATCCCCGAAATAGGGGAAGACGGCATGGCGCCCGCCATGGGCCTGTGGCGCCCGCCACAAGGCAAATCCCTGATGGGCCTTGGATTTTTTAATCCTCCTTGGGCCATCTTTGTATCTTCGGTCTTCGGGGGGTCTGGATAGCGTTTTCTTCTCTTTTCCAAGGCATGAGGCTTGCATTTTTTTTTGAAGACAAAAATGAAAATCTTTTTGTCTTATATATATTTTTTTCTTTGCTTGACAAAAATAAAATAATTAAAAATCAAAAAGAAAAGAGAAAAATCGACATTAGTGCATGAAATAATATGTATATATAAGATAAAATTCAAAGTACAAAAAAGAAAATGTAATAGATGCAATAATGTAAGATATGTCTGGAGATGCGAGAAATAAAATAAAGCATAAAAAGGAAATTAAATACTAGGGTAATATCGTCAGTGTAGAACGAATCATGTGGTAGGCTTCTCCTCCTGGTTTGATCCACGAATCTCAGCTATCTCCCTCCGAAGCTCTTCAATCTCCTGATATAGAGCATCGGCCTCTGAGGCATGAGTGAGATCAGAAACCTGAATCTGTAATTCCAAGTCCGCTACTTCCTGCTTGAGCAGGGCAGTCTCCTTACGGAGCTCATAGATCTGAGTTTGTAGATCAGGCGGCTGCAGAGACATATTGTTAGACATAACAGTGATTCAGGGAGTAAGAGGTGTAGGAGTGTACTCAGCAGCGGGAGGTGATTTCGGCTCTTCGACAGTCTCTCCATAACCCTCTAGAGCATAACTCCAATTAGCAGGATCATGGACACTGGTCATCAGCGGGTCTGGTAATGTAAAGTAATGTATCACTTCTCCGTCGATCAGTAATCTAAAAGTGTTGGGCTCAAAAGAAACCCTCCTCACCAGTCCTCTGTCTAGACAAAAGTCAACATCCAGGGTGGTGTAGCAGCAGAAGGTCCTGAGGTGCAATAATTTGCGAGACAAACCCAATGCAGTAGCTATCTGTGTAACAATCCCACCGACGTGTATGATGCCTACAGATGATCTGGCAACACTAGCAAGGCCCTTCAACAGAAAGTTGCCACAAGCAACTGAGCGAGACTGAGTCGCACAAAACAGTAGGAAAATCTCCTCTTCACTTAGCAGGGTCTCTGTATCTGGCAAACCTAGGAAAGAATGCGCCAGAATCATCTGGAAGTACCTTAACGCAGGGTTGTGGATTACCTGAGAAAACTGGGTGGAAGGATCTTGGCTCCCTCCACCTGAGATTTTAGACCAAAACTTTTCCACTAGGCTCATAAAATACCCCATCGGTGTCTCTGGAATAGCATCAGGAGTAGTCTGAAAACCTAGTAAATCACCAAACTCTCTGTGAGAGAAGGAGTAGTCAATCCCGAACAACCTGAAAACAGCATATCCATCGGGTCCAGCCCAAGGGTCATAATGAAACGAGCTGAGGAACTCTAGAGTCAAGTTCCTGTAAGTGTTGTTCCTATCGTCAAACTGGTCCCACTGGAGTTGATGGCATAAGAATCTGACGCTTGGCTCTATCCCCAAGGCATCCATGCAGTCATGGTCAGGGTACCTGGTAGGAGCCATAGGGCGTCTCATGTGGACATAGTAACGCTCTCTCTGTGCGTCGTCTCTAAAGGTCACGTGCATGTCATCGGGGTTCTGCATTCTGCACAAGGTTAGCAAACAAGTCCTGAAATCACATAAAACATTAAATCGTTAGTCCTGACATAATAATAAAATAAAAAAATTAAAATAAAGTAAAAATAAATAAATAAAAAGTACGTAAATAATAAAAACCATGGGTTGCCTCCCATGCAGCGCTTGTTTAACGTCATTAGCTCGACGACCGAATTTTTATACATCATTGGAAGGATATGGTGGATCACTCAGAGTATGGCAGGTGTATGTTGTTGGGATGTCACCTCCTTCGTAGGGCTTCAACCTCTGTCCATTGACGATGAACGATTTACATGTTTGGTTCTTGATTTCAATAGCACCAGATCTCAGGATCTTAGATACTTCGAAAGGGCCAGTCCATCTCGAACGAAGCTTCCCTGGAAAAAGTGGTAACCTAGAATCGAACAAGAGAACAGGATCGCCTATTTTGAAGTTTCTTCTTATGATTCTTTTGTCATGCCAAGCTTTTGTTCTTTCTTTGTATATGATGGCATTTTCGTAGGCGGATTGTCTGAGCTCTTCTAATTTGTGGATATCAAGGATACGTTTTTCACCAGCAGTCAAGTAATCCAAATTCAAAGTTTTGATGGCCCAATAGGCCTTATGCTCCAATTCAAAAGGTAAGTTACATGATTTTCCATAGACCAGTTGATAAGGGGTTGTTCCTATAGGGGTCTTGAAAGCGGTTCTATAGGCCCATAATGCTTCTTGAAGTTTCTGCGACAAATCTTTTCTAGATATAGAGACAATCTTCTCAAGAATTTGTTTGATCTCCCTATTAGATACTTCCACTTGTCCATTGGTCTGTGGGTGGTATGGTGTTGCTACTTTATGCTTAACTCCATACTTGCTTAAAAGTTTATCAAATATTCTCGATATGAAGTGTGATCCTCCATCACTTATGACTAAACGGGGTGTTCCAAACCTGGGAAATATATAGTTTTTAAATAATTTGATGACTACTCTGGTGTCGTTCGTGGGTGCGGCGATAACTTCAATCCATTTAGACACGTAGTCAACAGCTACTAAGATGTACTGATTTCCAAAAGATAGTGGGAATGGTCCCATAAAGTCTATACCCCATACGTCGAAGAGTTCTACTTCTTGGATATTTCTAAGAGGCATTTCATTACGTCTTGAAATATTTCCTGTGCGTTGGCATCTGTCACACTTGACAATGGAAGCATGGACATCACGCCACATAGTAGGCCAGAATAGGCCAGCTTGAAGAATCTTGGCGTAGGTCTTAGATGTGCTCGCATGTCCACCATAGGGTGCAGAGTGACAATGCTCAATTATATTATGTACCTCTTCTTCTGGAACACAACGGAGGAAAATGCCATATTTACCTCTCTTGAAAAGAAATGGTTCGTCCCAATAGAAGTTTCTCACATCACTGTAGAACTTCTTCTTCCGGTGGTAGTTTAGATCAGGGGGTATGATGTCAGCGGCTAGGTAATTAACAAAGTCTGCATACCAAGGTGTATTACTTATAGCTAAGGATTTATGAGAATACTCATGTGGGTCTGGGTTATCATCTTCAATAGTTTCTAGTTGGGCTATCAGTCTATCATAGGCAAAATCGTCATTTATGGGCACTGAGTCAGGCTTCAGGTATTCTAGCCTAGAAAGGTGATCAACCACTACATTATCTGTGCCTTTCTCATCACGGATATCTAAATCAAACTCTTGCAGTAATAGAATCCATCGAAGTAACCTACGTTTGGCATCCTTTTTACTTAGTAAGTAACGAATGGCAGCATGGTCGGTGTAAACTATAATTCTGGCTCCTACTAGATAAGATCTAAATTTGTCTATGGCGAAAACTACAGCTAGGAGCTCATTTTCGGTTGTTGCGTAGTTGAGTTGTGCAGCGTCTAGGATTCTACTGGCATAATAAATTACATGTAACTTCTTATCTTTTCTCTGACCTAGAACGGCTCCAACAGTATAGTCACTAGTGTCACACATTATCTCAAACGGTTCTGACCAATCAGGGGGTTTCATTATAGGTGCTGAAATCAGAGCTTGCTTCAGAAGATTAAATGCTTCAGTACATTTTTCATCGAAGATGAATTCATCATCTTTCATTAAAAGACCGGTTAAGGGCTTTGTTATCTTGGAGAAGTCCTTGATAAAACGTCGGTAAAATCCGGCATGTCCAAGAAAACTTCTTATCTCCCTTATAGTCTTCGGCGGTTTTAGATTCTCTATGACTTCTATTTTAGCTTTATCTACCTCTATACCTTTTTCGGAAACTATATGTCCTAAAACAATCCCTTCGGTGACCATGAAATGACATTTTTCCCAATTTAGCACAAGGTTTACCTCCACACATCTTTCCAGGATTTTCTCAAGGTTGATAAGACAATTTTTGAAATCAGATCCACAAACTGAGAAATTTTCCATAAATACTTCCATGATTCCATCTAAATAGTCTGCAAAGATAGACATCATGTAGCGTTGGAAAGTGGCAGGAGCATTACAGAGTCCAAAAGGCATTCTTCTATAGGCAAAAGTCCCAACTGGGCATGTAAAGGTAGTTTTTTCTTGATCTTCAGGGTGAATAGGTATTTGGAAGAATCCTGAATATCCATCAAGGTAACAAAAGTAGGAGTGTCTGGTTAGGCGCTCCAACATTTGGTCTATGAATGGTAATGGGAAATGGTCCTTCCTAGTTGCTTTATTTAATTTTTTATAATCTATGCACATACGCCAACCTCCATCGGTTCTTTTTGCTACAGGTCCGCCCTTCTCGTTTTACACGACTGTGATGCCTCCCTTTTTAGGTACTACATGCACATGACTCACCCATTTACTGTCCGAGATCTGATATATTATACCTGCCTCTAGTAACTTAAGAACTTCAGTCTTAACTACAGTACTCATTATAGGATTTATTCTTCGTTGGTGTTCTCTGGAAGGTTTTGAATCCTCTTCAAGCAAAATCCGATGCATGTATACGGATGGGCTTATTCCTTTTAGATCTGAGATCTTATATCCTAAGGCTGAGGGGTACCTTCATAAAACATCTAATAATTGGTTTGTTTCCTCTTGGTTTAAGGTAGCACTGACTATAACTGGACGGTTCATTTCTTCATCGAGAAATTCATATCTCAGGTTTTTAGGCAGTTCTTTAATTTTTACGGTTGGTTTCGTAGGGCAAGGCATAGGATCTGGGGTAAGAGATAAACATTCGTGAAGGTTATCATCAATGTAGGGTTCTTTATAATTGTCATCTTCCAAAATAAGGGTTGATGGCAATTTTATAGATTTAGTTTCTTCTTCTTGTTCTAATTCCCTAATGCATTCTTCAATGATATATAAGGCATAACAAGCATCTCCTATCACAGGTGCTATAAGAAATTTTGAAAGTATAACCATAACGAATTTTTGATACTGATTATCGATTTGGGTTTTCTTTAACCTTTGAGGGTATGGTATTGGTGGTTTGTATGGCGGTGGTGGTACATAGGTTTTATTTTTAGGTTCTTCTCCTTTTTCTTGACTTTCCGGGTTTTCAGATTCCTCTGGTTCCTTCTCCTCATTTCTCTCAGAAGTTTCGGGATCACTTAATCTAGGGTTTAAAGGTTCCTTATAAGCGGTTCCACTTTGTAGAGTAATGGCATTTGCTTGCCCTTTCGGGTTTTGTTGAGGTTGCCCAGGGAACTGTCCTCCAGGTGTAGTCTGTGGGGCTTGGTTTAAAGCTACCTGAGAGATCTGGGTTTCAAGCATCTTATTATGAGTAATAATTTGATCAACCTTGGTTCCTAACTGGGTAATTAGTTCGTTAACATGGACGTTTTGGTTCATGAACTCTTTGTTTTGTTGTGTTTGAGCGGTGATAAAATTTTCCATAATTTTCTCAAGGCTCGGTTTTGGTGGTACAGGTTGCATAGGTTGATTTGTTCTTGGGGCTTGGTAACCTTGTTGTCTCGGAGGAGCGGTATTTTGAATAGGGTTATTATTTTTGTAGGAGAAGTTTGGATGATTCCTCCATCCAGGGTTATATGTGTTTGAAAATGGGTTCCCTTGGGTGTAGTTCACTTGCTCAGTGTTGGTCTCATTCAACAGATTGCATTCGGCGGATTGGTGTCCTTGCGTTCCACATATCTCACAATTCGGCAAAACTGCGGCTACAGTATTCGGAGTTGTACACATATGTTCGACTCTAAGGGCCAACGCGTCCATTTTAGCTTGCATCATGTCCATAAAGCTTAGCTCATGTATTCCTCCTTGGGCTTCTTTCTTTTCCACTGTCGCTCGTTCTACTCCCCATGATTGATGGTTTTGGGCCATATCCTCGATAAGGGCACTAGCTTCAGGGTAAGGTTTGTTCATCAGTGCGCCACCAGCGGCAGCGTCGATGGTCATCTTAGTGTTATAATGAAGTCCATTATAGAAGGTTTGAATGATTAGCCAATTCTCTAAGCCATGATGTGGGCATGCTCTTAATAGTTCTTTATATCTCTCCCAGGCTTCGAACAATGACTCTCCTTGGTGTTGGGTAAATCTGGTTATTAGGTTTCGAAGAAGAGCGGTCTTACTTGGGGGAAAATATCTAGCAAGGAAAACTTTCCTAAGGTCATCCCAAGTTGTTATAGAATTGGGTGGAAGGGAATCTAACCATGATAGAGCTTTATCTCTGAGGGAAAAGAGAAATAATCTTAAGCGTATCGCCTCAGGAGGAGCTCCATTGGTTTTAAAGGTGCCTGCTAACTGAAGAAAGTTTTTTAAATGTTGGTTTGGGTTCTCAGTAGCAAGACCTGCGAATTGTCTTTGTTGCACTAATTGCAGCAGGGATGGTTTAAGTTCAAAATTATTGGCTGGGATAACGGGGTTTACTATACTAGAACTAGGTTCCTCGTTTGATGGTTGGGCGAAGTCCTTAAGAGGTCTTCGGTTTTGATCTTCGGCCATAGCTCTCCTATTCCTATGGAAAAACAAACGTGCGCGAGCGTAACGTTCAGGTTCAGCTAGAGGGTCTACTAAACTTCCGGCACTGCGAGTCTTTCGCATTGACCGGTGGGTAACAACCTTAGTCTAAACGGTATAACTACAGGGTATGAAATTTGACGAAATTGGTCCCCGGCAACGGCGCCAAAAACTTGATGCGTGTTTTTCGCAAGTGTACGAACACGTCAGAGTAAGATAAAAGATTGTCGAATCCACAGAGACCACGTGTCAATCTATCGTACCTGTTGTTATGGTGTGTATCTAAGGCAACTAAATATAAGGGTTTTAAGAAGGGTGCGATGGTAAATAAAATAATAATTTTAAACAATAAACAAAGACAGGCTCGAATGTAATTCACATAATCAATTGATAATCCGGTACTTGTTAATGGAACTACTTATGGGTAATGTTTTATCCTTTGAAAAGAACTAATTTAACAGGAACTGTCGCTTTCGCGTATTCAGAACCGAGTTGTACTCTCTAATCAACCCCTCCTATTGTCACGGATAAAAAGGTGCGTACTGCGTTAGAGTAGTAAACCTATTTTTAAGAAATATAGTAACTTAACTAAGTTGAAAAGTATTTTAACCTGGATTTCTTAGCAAAAAGAGGTTCTTACGAACCAGACTCTAAATTTCATAACGCGTCCGAAAATCGTTTTAAAATCTCTTTTCTTTTTAATCTAAAAACTCCTAATGAACTAGACAAAGCGATTTTGGCTGTTTTTGAAATAGTTAAAAACAATTACTTAAATTGAAAGATAAAATAGCCCTTAAGTGCTTCCACGAACAATTGTACGGATTTCTGGTTTAATTACGATCCTTACATTCTAACCTTTATAGATTTAGTTAGACATGATAAAGTAAAAGTTATTTTTATTATTTTTCATAAAAGTAATTAGTGCGAGTGCGGAAAGTAAATAAAATTAGTGCGAGTGCGGAAAGTAAATAAAAGTAGTGCGAGTGCGAGAAATAAATAAAAGTAAGGCGAGTGCAGGAAATAAATGAAATAAAGTGCGAGTGCGGATAATAAATGAAAGTAAAGCGAGTGCGGGAAAATAAACGAAAGTAAAGAAAAGAGGAAAATAAATAAAAGTAAAGCAATGCGGAAAGATAAAATATGAACTGGAATTAAAATGGCGGCAAGATTAACTTCCTCCCAGAGTGCTCCAAAACTCGATCACACAGACGTATACAGACTCGATCACTCGATTGCAGTAACACCCCGATGTGGAATGATAACTGCTTTAAAACTAATATATGCCTAAGAGATTCTATGTTTGGATGAAGAAAAACGAAAATCTAAGGTCCTATTTATAGGAAAACTAAAAGCAGGAAAAGACCAGGATGCCCCCTCCACTAAAAAGTGGAGGGAACTGTTTTTGCCTTGTGGCGCCCGCCACAAGGCCATGGCGCCCGCCATAGGACTGATATGGGATGAAAGAGTGGGGATCGTGGATCTTGGCAGTTGTGGAGTGGTCTTGAGACGTGGCCACGTCATGGCAGACCCCATGGCGCCTGCCACGGTGGATGTCGTAAGTGTAAAACGCTGAATTTCTAGGTTTTCGTCCGTTTCCACTCCTTTTTCGCTTCTTTTCTCGATTTAGGCCCCGATTACAAAGAAAACCTGAAAACAAAGAAAAACAAAGTAATAACATAACAAAAATAACAATAAAAGCTAAGAATGCATGCGAAATCGGAGTTAGAAATACGGTGAATTTTAGTGTGATCACCTAATTTTTTTCATTTAACCCTAAAAATTTAATTTATTTTCCTAAACCCTAATTAAAATATTTTTTATAATAACTTTTTATTTTGTATAAATACCTTATTATTTTATTACTATTATTATTTAAACTTATATTATTTTTCTTATAAACTCTAAAAACTCTAACTTATTTAACTTATTTAATTTCTTTAAAATTCTATTTTTTCTTTATTGCTTCATTATTATTTTCTTTTTTCTAATATTTATTATTATTGCTTTATTTATTATCATTGCTTTATTTACTACTTATTTATATTTGCTTTATTATTTATTATTATCCAATTATATTGTAACTATCCCAAAGCCATGTAATAATTTTAGATTTATTTTCCGTCTTTATTTTATTATAAATATTTAACTGCGTGGTTAGTAAATAGGGAGTGAAAACCTAATTGTAATTAATCGAACTTAGAAAATTAATAATCAAGATAAATATTTGAAAATAAACATTCACACACGTAAGTCGATCTTTGATCGCCATCTTGCACTTCCTAGGGTATTCCTCTTGGTTGCCTTTAAAATATGGTCAAGTCCCTCGAATATAGGGATGTCTTAAGCAAAGTCCCTTCAAGTATAAATTAGCATAGTCCTTACAGTTTAAAAGATCAAGTCCCTTCGAGGTTGCCTACGGAATAATGATTTTGTCCCTTCGAATAAATGATGATAAGCCCTACGAGTTGCTAAAGACATCCCTTAAGTTGCCTTCTATGACCATACGATGACCATACGCTTGTTCCTTAATACATCCAAGGTAATGACTACCTATTCCTTAATAATAGGGATAGTCTTACCATTGAAAGAACATACGAGAACATGAAATACTTAATCTAGGGTAGGTACCTCTTAGTTGCTTGCTCACATTTCTAAATAATTTTTACACCTCACTTTCTTAAACAATTTTTCAAAACAAGGCTTTGTATACATCCATACGAGGATCATTACAAAATACTTAGAAATATTTCTAATCACACTACACTTTTTCAAAAAAACATTTTAAGTGAGCTATGTAACTAAGAGCCCATGGATAACCATGGATATAAAGGGTGCTAACACCTTCCCTTTGTATAACCTACCCCCCAAACTCAAGTCTTTTAAAATAGGTCTTTCATGTTCTTTTATGTCCTTTCCACTTGGATAAAATAAAAGTCGGCGGAGACTCTTGCAATCCGCAATATTTATAGAAAGTCAGTTCTCCCACCATGTTACACCTTTTCATGGACACCCTTCCTGGCATTTCATGGAAAGGTTGGATGGGTGTTCTTCAAGCGGGTTTTCAGAAATTATCTTGACTGGTGAGAGGATAGAGAGTTGGATTAAGCATGGAAAGATCCAGAATGATGGTGCTTCAGCTTCCGGTGTCAAGAAACCTTTCATGAAGAAGAGGGAAGGATAGACTAGGGTATTGTATGCACAAAGAAGCGGAGGCAATAGAGGTGTTTATTAAAAATTGGCTCCTGTCACTATCTCTGCTCAGCCTAATCAACAGTAAGTTCAACAGCCGCAACAGCAGCGTCAACAAGGTTATCAGCAACAGAGGGCTCCCCGTCCCTATTGTCATACCCCAAATTTGTCCTACCTATACAATATTTCTTTCTTTTGTGTTTATGTTTTGTTTACTAACCAGTATTCGAAAATTTAAAATATATATATATACATATATATATATATATATATATATATATATATATATATATATTGCTTTTGTGTTTCTTGTTGGTTAAACTTAGGATGTGAAGGGCGGTCGTCAAGGTTTAGACAAGAATATCAGGTTTGTACCAAATTAAGTGCTTCAAGGTTGATGATTATAATAATCCAGTTCATTCTCAAGTTGGGGTTGTGAAGAGCGGCTAAGTCCAATCATTCTTGATTCTTGTTTCAAGATCCATAAACATGTTCAAGTTGTTGTGGACTAATAAGAAAAGTATGCTACAAATGATGATGGAGAACCACCATTAAAACTTTCATGTTGTTTCAAAATCATGTTAATTATTTGGGTTGTTCCAAATTTTAACCAAGCTTATACAAAGTCCATGCTCAATTAATGTCAAAAAATTCGCAGCCAACAAGAGAATGGAGGAGGAGGATCTTAAAATAAAAGGTCTAGCATATGAAAGAATGGACATTGCAACAATGGTCATTGATGAGCACGTACGTTTTATCACAAGGAAAATGCACCACGTGAGTTTTATGCCATCACAAGTTGATATAAAGTTCCCACTATATAATTTAAGATCCAAATTTCACAAGGCCAAATGAAGACTACTCAAGTTAAACAGTTACAAACCATTTTGGGAAGTGAAAATAAGGACTTCTCTTAAGATTCCATCATATGGATTCAAGGTTACAAATAAATCCAATGCAAAGTTCAAGGTATTTGGCATAGTGTTCGGTTACAAATTAGAGCAATTCCTAGCATAATCCTAGGAGTTCTTGCTAGTTTTAAGCATAGGACAGAAAATAAAAAAATCAGACTTCATATACAGGTGCGAGCAAGATTGAATTATGTCCAAGATTCCTTCTCATTAACTCCATCTTCATGTTGCACCATGTTCATCACCAGGTCCAGAAAAGCACACCGGGAACAAGTCACGATTCCTTTGTCTGATGGTGAAATTGACTTTGCTATCGTAAATGGTTTTCAAGCATGAACATCATTACAATTCCTGCATTTTTACGAAAAAAACCAATGAAGCTAAGTAAGGAGAGTCAAAACAAATCCAAAAGATTAGATCACAAGATGTCATTGAATGTTACAAACAAAAGCAGGAGCAGTTTTCTTTTATACAAACATAAAGGGGATAAGGACAATGCCATTATGCCAAAAAATCAAGTATCCAAGCAGTGATGAATACAAGATCAGTTTATGTGCATAGCAAAAAACCAAGTACTCATATGGACATTAAAGCAAGGCAGGTTAAAGAGTGTTCAGAAGACTTCTAATAATCAAATGACAATACAATACATTTCCATTTTCTTTGAATCACAACAACTGAAAATCACAACCAAACACCACCCAAAACAAAAGCAATGAAGTGAGGAATGACTTATCTCCAAGTCTGCATTCCAAATCTATTGACGCAGAAAAAAAACTACTTATAATCCATCATAGCGGACTCCTGCTGAGATAGAAGCTGCAATAGGAAATGCAGAGAGCATATTCTTGGAGCACCCTTTGCTGCTCAAGAGCACATACACTGAAGCCACAAACTCTTCAGGGACTAGAGACCCTAATGGTGAACCCTTAGTAACCAGCTACAACAAGTGCTTCTTGGGCACCGTTGATTACATTTGGCAATTTGAAGGTCTGCAAACAAGCAAAGTTCTTGCTCCAATACCTCCACCTGTCAAATAGCAAGGAATAACATCAGGCAATAATGCAACCATGTTTTTAAGGAAATACATAAATAAGGTTCACAAATATTCATCAATAATAGTCAACCTTCATGCCAAAGTTTTGTTCCAAGCCAAGCGAATACACAAGAGGAGTTTGCCAAAGATCATTACAACAAATGAATACTAAGATAAATCCAGGTGAGGAAGTATTTATGCAGAATCCAAAAAAAAAAGAAGCAAGAGAAATATTGTAAGATCCGAATTGAATTGCGAGGCATTTACATGAACAACAAGTCCTAAATCCTACACTAAGTTTCAGCCTAAAGATATTAACTTATCTTTATGCTTCATTAAGATCGTTGTCCTAACCATGACTTTCTTCTATCCAACTCATCCCAGCCAGAATCATGCAGAAATCCGAAAAGCACATAAACCAGGACATCCAGAAATTTGAGAATAAGGAATAATATCCAACACTCACAACAAGCTTCAGCAGCTACCAACTTCAATGCAAATGGTTACACAATGCTGTTAAAGAAGCATCAGTATGACTTGTTTGACAAAGTCATGGCAAACTGTAAAAAAAAACTTTCAACAAATCATAATATAAATAAGAAAGATCAATATGCATAGAAGTGTAAATAGTCAAAAGACAGCGAGAAAACTTGCCGAAGGCCATAACCAAGGGAATCTCATCACTTCAAATTCGAACCAATGCAAAAGCCTGTCAATAGATAAATACAAGAATCTGTTCAGCAAAAAATCAGGGCCAAGGAAGAGTCAAGAGGCTTTGATCATAGTATTTGAAAAAGTCATCATAATGCAAGTTTTGAAGCAAAATAACACAGTCATGTTTTTATCATTAGTAAAAGTTGGTTTTTGTGACAGTAAAAAAAAAGTTTCACAGTTAGAGAAAAACTCAGTGAAGATCGAATTTACAAAGGGGGACCACTTGTTTTTTTTTAGAAGAGTCTATCTCACATAACAAACAAAAATCCAGTTCATACCTGTCACTCTCAAGAGGTCCCCACGAAATCTCCTCCCAAAATTCCCTAACGGATTTATGATTTTGGCTCACACGTATCTTGTAACCAACCTGATACCAGATCTTCTTCTTCACACGTATCAGATTCCCCCAAGCCCTCCTATAAAAGCCCAATCATTGGCAATGATTGGGGACGCCACCATCACCTAAATAAAAACCCTAGAAAGAATCAGAAATATCAAAACACGGAAATCATCAACCCTAATCACTAAAGCTCAGTTCTATTCTCAACTTTGATTTTCGCATTGAAAATCAGAGTGTGAGGAGCTTAAACTACAACATCAATCCAACAAAGAACAAGGAGTAGAAGAAGAAGACTCGAAACAAGCGCACAAAGTGAAGTATTGAGTCAAAAGAACGGTACCTTGGTCGAATCCTCTCTCTGAAAACGTTACGAACAGGTAGCAATCCTGTCTCCTTCTTTACGCATCATCCTTGAGCTTCTTCATGTTTTCATTCTCCTGTGTTGTTTGATTCATGGTTTATCGGTATTATTGATAAATGTTAGGGTTAGGTTTTGTGTATTTTGGGGATTAAGGTTTAATGGGTTGTGTTATCAATGACGCGATGAAGCCAGACTTCTCAAAGCCATGGCTGAGCTGAGAATGAAGTTTTGTTGTGAGAAGAATGAATTGAAGCAGAAGGAGAAGAGGATTCAATGGAAGTTGTTGCGGGTTTCATTATTCCTCTGACTTTTTTTTCTTCTTCTTTATTTTTAAGTAAAGGTGATTGTGTTGCTTTGAGAACAGGTGTTGATAAGAATGCTTATCCACCATTTTCGTTTACCAAGTGCATTCAATGTTAAATTAATTAATTGGTTATTCCTGCCAAGACATGACCCTGCGCTGCCTAAAGTTCCATTGGTTTACAGAATCGGTGATGGGTGTCCCCTTATGACACTTGTCACGGTGAGATTCACCGAAGAGGTCAACTTGGGTTGACTGAAGTTCTCCACAAACCCTAATTTTCGTTTGGGCCATTAATTCTCTGGGCCTGCGTTTTAATTGATTAATGCACCCCATTATTTTCTTCAAACTAGGCCCATTAAATTTTAATTTTTGTTTTACCTTTATAAAAAATCTAAATAACCACTAATTTTCTTAATTAGTTAATTATATTAAATAATGTCCTTTAATATAATTGATTAATCTATCAACTAATTTTATTAAATTATTTTATTTTATTTAATCGATTAATTATTTTCCCTTTTACATCAAAAATATCAAGAATATTTTGGTTGTTTAATTTAATAGTTTTATTTAACTTAGTTAAATCAACCTTTTCCTTTTTGATCAATTTTTGTGCGTGTGTGATAAATATTTGTATGAGGTCGATTTTTCTTTCTTGTGAGAGGATGGTAACTTTATTCGTGAGATTTACGTTTGCATTTTGCCGATAAATTGTCAAGAAAAATGCGAATGCACGCTAAGACTAATCTTTTTTTTTATAAGTGAAATTTTGGTCCAACGCCATGTGAATTTATATAATTTCACATACACACACGTAAGTCGATCACGATGCGATCGCCGCCTGCATAATTCTCGCTTTCCTAAACTTTTTCAAACTCTTAAGATTAAATCATGGTAACGCATTTATTTCAATACCAAAATCCAAGTTCTAAAACCCTAAAGCAAACACAATTTTACCAAATAATTTCTAAATCAAATATCGAAAGAATGGAATTCTAGAGTCTAGCATTCCTTGAATTCCTAAATGAACTCTCCTGAGGCTCGCTCCATAGGACGCAGTTCATTCGATCTTTCGCGTTTAAAACACCTTAATTCAATATATCAAATAATGAAAGAATTAAATTCTGGAGTCCAGCATTCCTCGAATTCTCGCATAAACTCTCCTGAGGCCCGCCCCACAGGACGCAGTTTATTTACCCTTTCATTCTTAAAAAAACCCTAATCAATTCAAATATTATTTTCAAAACAAGAACTGTTCAAATCCTTTCTATACTTGCAAAACAAGCTAGCGCTTCAGCCTCCAATCGCGAGCAGACAAGCCAACGCTTAGCAATTAGAATGCGATTCTAAAAATCGTTCATAAACAACAGTCAAACCAATTACCACGAACTACGAGGCTCTGACTTTCCCATTGCACAAGGGAATACGTAGGCACACGGATCTCGATCCTTGCCGAGCACCCTAAGACTAAAATCACCCATTTTCCTTAACATACTGTTTACCATTAAGAAGACATTAATATAAGTTAGTATTTGATCGTAGATTAGACTAAGAGGTTCCCGTTGAATACAACGGACGTAAGAGGTGTTAATACCTTCCTCTCGCGTAACCGACTCCCGAACTCAGAATCTGGTTTCGATGACCAAGTTCACTCTTTTATAGGGTTTATCTATATTTCCCTTTTCCTTTATTAGGAATAGATTAAAATTAGGTGGCGACTCTGTTTGTCTGTTTTTTCCGCGTCTTTCGCAAGGATCGTATTTTTCGAGGTACGACAGATGGCGACTCTGCTGGGGAATAGCCTTGTGCATAAGAGAGTCGAGCCTAACTTGGCTGTTCTTGTGTTTGTTTGCTAACTTGTTTTGCTTGTCTTCTTTATTTATTACTATTTATGCTTATTTATCGCTTTCTTCTTTATCATGCTGCTCATTATTATATTTGTTTATTGGATCCTGGGTTGACATCACAAGTAAAGTTCTTTGACCGAACTTTGGAAAAAGAAGAGAGAACATCTAAGTTAGATTTGGTAGTTATTAGTGTTAGTCTTCAGGGACTCGCTCCTTGCAAGCCTAACACGAAAGCTCCTCCAGAGAGTAGACCTATTCATAAA
Source organism: Lathyrus aphaca (assembly GCA_963966055.1). Classification (NCBI taxonomy): domain Eukaryota; kingdom Viridiplantae; phylum Streptophyta; class Magnoliopsida; order Fabales; family Fabaceae; genus Lathyrus; species Lathyrus aphaca. The sequence goes on from OZ014524.1 coordinate 186,158,584, forward strand.
TCTCGTCGTAACGCAGCTAGCCTGTTACACGACTTAATTCATGAAAGGGCTGTGACTCTGGGACCCACTTATAGAACCAGTTTCAATGTTGGTAGTTATGTAGTGTTAGTCTCCGAAGGCTCGCCCCTTCGTACGCCTAACATGAAAACTCCACTTGAGGTAGACCTTATCATTATTATCGTCATAATACAGCTAGCCTGTGGCAGGACGGTAATATGATTAGTGTCCGTGACCTTGAGTACCTTGATGTTGTTACCATAGAAGCTACCCTGTGAGCGGGTTTGTGGGTAAAGAATCTAGAACTAAATTATTGTGACCTACATTTTAAGAAGGTTTGGGAGTTAATTGTGTCATCCTGGATCCAGTTGCTATGCATTCATAATCATTTGCATAAAAGCATCATGACTTACGAATAATTTTATTTTCAGGGATTTATTTATCAGCAGTTTGTTTTGCATTCAAAGTAACAATGAATTCAGAGAAAAGAAAACCACTGCAACTGAAGACCTTTGTACCAAATACCACCGTTGTTAGAGCATGTCTAGAGGGTATGCCTACTACCTACAAAGGAATAATGAATGTGAGATTCGGCTGAATTGTTGACCTCCTTGCTGTTAAGGTACAAATGCCAGCTATCACTGCTTTGGCACAATTTTATGATCCACGGATGCGAAGTTTCTTATTTCAAGACTTTCAGTTGACTCCTACTTTGGAAGAGTTCTAAGGGTTCATGGGTCTCACTGCAAAGGGTAGGGCACCCTATACTATGATTGGAAGATGGCCCAAGGTGGGGGAATTAGATGAGGCACTTGAGATTGATGTGCCAACAGCTAAGAACAATTGGAAGGAAAAGAAAGGGTTGCTTTGTTTCTGAAGGCTTTATTTGGAGAAAGAAGCTACGAATTTGTTTAAGGGTAAATACTGGGATGCTTTGGTGAATGTACTAGCTCTTCTCATATATGGGTTAGTGCTTTTCCCAATTTTGATGACTTCATTGATGCAAATGCTGTCAGTGTGTTTTGGGCTGTTTGGAAGCAAGGTCAGAGTCCTGTTGTTCCACTCTTGGCTGATGTTTTTTATAATCTTCATCTCCGTCATGAAAAGAAAGGTACCGTCTTGACTTTTTGCTTCCCTTTACTTTACAAGTGGCTTACATCACACATATTCAAGCGCAACTCACTTGTGCCGGATATGACAGACAAAGAATGGGCTCAGAAATTGGTGTCTCTTACTGATAGAAACATCACTTGGTATCCTAATAAGTTGAATGCTGAAGAAATAATCATGGATTATGGGAGTTTTTGTAATGTGCCATTAATAGGGACCAAAGGTTGTATTAACTATAATCCTGTTTTAGTGATACGAAAATTTGAGTACCCTATATTGGGAAAGCCAGATGACAAAGACTTGGAAGAGATGATACTGCATGACATGGGAACCAGGGACCCATATTTACTCCATATGATTGTTAAGTCTTGGGAAAAGATCCATACCAAGGGTACTGAGCTAAGAAAGAGGGATGGTGTGACTAGAATGCCATATCGAGATTGGGTCATAGAAAGAGTTAAAGTTATCAAACTCCCTTTCTCCTTGGAGGCTCCTTCTAGGCCTCCTACTCCTGAGCCGGTACCTGTGTCATATGAGGAAGTTGAAGAGCTTAGGGCAAAGATAGCAAGCCTTGGGAAAGAGAATGAGGAACTTACTTCACAGCTGCAACAAGTGACATATGAGAAGAAGGGTTTGAAATTTGATCTTACTCGCACGATTGCTCAACTTGAAGTTGTTCAAGAAAGGGCTGAGGATGAACAATGAAAGAAGTTTAATGTCAAGGGTTGTTTAGATCAGACATGTTATCAAGTGAGTCACCTAAAGAAGGATTTGAACAAAGCTTACAAACGAAGTGCAGATAATGAAGAATGGTTCTTCCGCGCTCACCAAGAGGTAAAAAGGGTAAAAGATGAGCTTGGGGAAGAGATCAAAAGACTTACTGAGTCCCTCAATCAGGCAGTAGCAAGTTGCAGGCGGGAATATGATCTTAAAGTTGAAGCAATGAATGTCTCTAAGCTTTCAGTGAAGGATTGGAATTTGAAATGCCAAGAAGCTGACAATGCCATAAGAAGCGCTCAACACTGGAAGGACCAATATGAAAGTCTTCTCAAAGACCGCAAGATCTGGGAAGCCGCAAGGAAGAAGGTGAAAGATTGTTTCGACGGGTATGAGCGTGCTGTGAATGTTCGAACTGAAGAGAGGGATATGTACCAGGTTAAGCTTAATAGGCTTATTGAATGGTGCAACCAACAAGCTAAAGATCTGCCCTTCAGGCTCTCAATGGCGATGGAAGAATTTGAAGGCAACGACGGTCACTCTCCAGGTGTGGGATACTTTCTTGAGATGTGTCAGGCCATGTTGAAGGCATTCAAGGAGAAAGTGAAAGAATGTGAAACACGGAAGCCATCAATTTAATTATTGTATTTGTTTTATTTTGTTTACATTTTGAAGAGAACTTGGTGTAATGGTTGTACTTCGGTACCTTATTGAATTAAATGAATGAGACCTTGAGTTTTCTTTTATTTTGTCTTCATAATATTTTGAATGCTATAAATCATTTTATGCTTGTGAATATTCCCCTGAAAATAAAATCCATATAACATATCATCTTAGCATATTCATACGTCCCATTTGCATAAAAACACAAACTCATACACTTTACCATCCCTCAGCAGAAAAGCTGACTTTCCGGATTTTCCGACGGAGATACGAGACTAGAAAAGTTTAGAAAAATGACTTTGGAGCAAATCCAAGAGGAGCAGAACGCCATGAGGTCAGATATTGATTCACTCAAAGGAAAGTTGGACCAAATCCTCGAGGTCATCACTATGTCTAAGAGAGAAGAAGAAGCTGAGAAGCTCGCCAGACAAGCCGGCACTTCGGGGACTGCCAAAGAGAACTTCAATCTTACTGGGGTGAATCCACCCAACTTACCATCTTTAGCAGTTCACCATGGGTCATTTAAGGACATGGATGAGCAGTCTGATGTCTTTTATGCGGACCCACTAGTTCACCGTACTGAAGCTTTTCTTGAGCCAGTAGCAGAAAGGTTGCGTTCAATGGAGGAAAAGCTTAAGGCAATGGATATTAACACCATTCCGGGTCTAGATGCTGAGGAGATGTGTCTTGTGCCAGGATTGGTAATCCCGCATAAATTCAAGGCTCCGGATTTTTCCGATAAATATAAAGGGAACATTTGTCCTCACACTCATCTTTGGGCTTACTGCAGAAAGATAACTTTATATGCTAGGAACGACCAACTCCTAATTCATTGTTTCCAGGACAACCTGTCCGGGGCATCATTGGAGGGGTACGTCCAGTTGGAAAGAGGCCGAATCAAAACATGGAATGACGTATCCCGTGCATTTCTTGAACATTACCAGTACAATGTGGATCTTGCACCCAATCACACTCAACTGCAAGACATGACGCAACGTAACAACGAGTCGTTCAAAGAATATGCACAAAGGTGGAGAGAACTCGCTGCACGGGTTCAGCTGCCATTGCTTCCTAAAGAGTTAACAAACATGTTTCTAAATACACTAGAGGACAAATATATGGACCGGATGATGGGAGCTAGTTTTCCTAGCTTCTCTGAAATCGTGTCCGTAGGAGAAAGGATTGAGAGCCAATTGAAAAAGGGCAAAGGAGCAGCCACTTTTGCAAATGTTGGCAAGAAACCTTATCCTAATTTCCAAAAGAAGAGGGAAGGAGAGGCCAATGCTATTATGAGAGGAAGAGCTAGTTTGCCGTATAACATGTCTTATGGGCATGTAGCTAATGTTGCGCCAGCTTTATATCAACCACAGGCTCCACAACACCAACAATATCAGCAGGCTCCTGCACAACAGCCCAATCAACAGTACAGAAGAAGTGGTCCGGTGCAAAGGCAGCCTAGACCAAGAAGGCACATTGATCCAGTCCCCATGCCTTACAGAGATATCTTTAATCAGCTGAACCAACACGGACAACTAACTCTGAGGGATTTAAGGCCAGCCACCTTCCCTTATCCTCCAAATTACGATGCTAATGCCACCTGCGAATTCCACAAAGGTGCGCCGGGACACACTATAGACAAATGTTATGCCTTTCAAAATCACGTGCAGGATTTGGTGGAGTCGAAGGATCTAACTTTTACTCCAAGAGGTCCGAATGTCAAAAACAACCCTATGCCACCTCATGGAGGAGCGGCTGTTGATGTCGTGGAGGAGGAAGACGAGTGTGAGTTAATTCTAAAGGCAGAAGATGTTCAGACTCCAATGGCTATGATTGGGGAACAATTGGAGAAATCAGGTTTGATGCTGGTAAAAGAGGAAGGGGTTGATCATTCCGAGGAAAATATCAGGGAGTGTCTGCAAAGACTCCTCAATCAAGGTTTGATACAGATTGAAAGACGTGGAAAGAAGAAAAGAATGGTGGCTGCAATGGAGGTGTATTATGATGCGCCTCAGACTCCAAACAATGTTACTCCTATAGTTATAGAATACCCAGTTCCCTACACTGGGGAAAATAACCAAGTTGTACCGTGGAGTTATGAACCAGTGAACACTAGACAAGGCCAGAGAAGGCAGCCCATTAATATTGAATTTCCCGTTGTTACATCCATTTCCAGACCAAGTGGGATGACTCGCAGTGGACGAGTGTTTACACCAAGACCAGTAGAGTCGTCATCCAATCAAAAGCAAAAGACAACTGCTACACCGGTTGTCACTCCTATTCCTCAGGGGTCACCAGAAGATCCGTCATCGCCCAAAGCTGCATTCACTCAGAAAGAAGCAGAAGAGTTCTTAAGAATTATCAAGAAAAGCGACTACAAGGTAGTCGATCAGCTGAATCAAACTCCCGCCAAAATATCTATGTTAGCTTTATTACTTAGTTCTGAAGCACATAGATCATCTTTGATGAAAGTGCTAAGTGCGGCACACATTACCAAAGATATCACGGTAGCCCAATTCGATGACGTCATAGCCAACGTTACCACTGGTAACTTCCTCGGCTTTAATGATGAAGAGCTCACTGCTGATAAGAAAAACCATAATAAGGCTTTGCACATCTCCATAAGATGTGAAGATACGTTGCTGTCGAGGGTGTTGGTGGATATTGGTTCCTCCTTAAATGTGATGACGAAAACGACGTTGGAAAGAATGCCCGTGCAAGGAGTAGTGATGAAGCCGAGTGCATTGATAGTAAAAGCTTTCGATGGTTCCAGGCGTGCGGTTATAGGAGAGGTGGATCTCCCGATCAAGATAGGACCTGCCTTTTTCACCATTACTTTCCAAGTAATGGATATCCATACTGGGTACAGCTGTCTCTTGGGAAGACCATGGATTCATAACGCATGGGCCGTTACGTCCACTCTTCATCAGAAACTAAAGTTCCCTATGCAGACCCGAATAGTGGTGATTGGAGGTGAAGAAGATATCCTTGTAAGTTATTTGACCTCTTTCTGATATATTGATGTGGAAGGAGAGACTGTCGAGACACCGTTTCAATCTTTTGAAATAGTGAGTATGCTGGCAGTACAACGAGAATCTGAGCACCCACAGCCATCAATGTCAATGGCATCGCTGAAGGAAGCTTTGGCTGTCTTGGAGACTGGGAACACACAGGGCTAGGGCAAAGTTGTCGAGATGCAAGACAAAAGAGACATGTATGGCATTGGCTACCAGCCATCTTCCAGCGCAACAACGATCTCTGCATATGAAGAGCATGGTCATTTTCCTCGGGTGAGTGATACATTTACAAGCGCCGGATACATCTTTGAGGATCACGCTGCAATGATCTCAGACGAAGACTATCATGAAGTGACTTGTAATTGGATTCGTCAAGCCAATCCAGGGGAGGAATTAGAGAATTGGAGGACTGTCGAGATTCCTCATTTTATTTACCCTAAAAAGTAATTCTACTTCTTATTTAAAACCATATGCTCTGCCCAAGGCATATTGGGATGTTGTCGGGCCACCAATGTTTTAAAAACTTTGATTATCAATATAATAAATCAGCAATTTGCATTCAATATTTGTTCTCTTTCTTTCATTTTTCTTTCCTTTTATAATAAAATGGCAACGTTTTAATGCACACCACTTTCTAAAATAAATGCATAAATCATAAACATGCAGAGACACCACCAAGGTCCTTGATGATGACGCTGCTATGGTCCTATATAACTTCGATTGTCCGATCAACAAAGCGGAGGAAGAAGACGAGGAAGATTGCGAACTCCCCGAGGAGTTAGCCCGACTACTCAAACAGGAGGAGAAGGTCATCCAGCCACACCAAGAGGACATTGAAGTTATCAACCTGGGATCAGAGGAGGATAAACGAGAAGTAAAGATAGGTGCTTCTTTGCAAGCTGAAGTGAAGGCAAAATTGATAGAGCTCCTCCACGAGTACGTCGATGTGTTCGCATGGTCATATCAGGATATGCCTGGTGTAACGCGGTGGGAGAACTGACTTTAGTTATGTTGCGGATAGCAAGAGTCGCCACCGACTTTTATTTTATCCAAAGGAAAGGCATAAAAGAACAGGAAACACCTTTTAAAAAGATTTTTGGGTCCGGGGGGTAGGTTATGTAAAGGGAAGGTGTTAGCACCCTTTACATCCATGGTTATCCATGGGCTCTTAGTTACTTAGCTCACTTTAAAATGTTTTTTTGAAATGTGAAGTGTGTGAATAAGAATTTTCTTAAGAGTTTCATAATGATCCATGTACGGATGCGTAAAAAACCTTTGTTTTGAAAATTGTTTAAAATGTGTAAAGTGTTTGAAATGTTTTTGAAAAGTGAGCAAGTATCTAAGAGGAACCTACCCTAAGTTTAAGTCTTTTCTGTTCTTGAATCCTTTAAATGGTAAGACTATCCCTATTATTAAGGAATAGGTAGTCATTACCTTGGATGTATGGGACAAGTAAAGGGACATTTGTTATTTAGGCAACTGTGGGGCGTATAAGCAATTCGAAGGGACTTATCATCTTTATTCGAAAGGGACAAGATCATTACGAAGGCAACATTCGAAGGGACTTGATCTTTTTATCTGTTTAGGGACTAGATGATGTAAAATGAGGGACTTTGCTTTATACACCCTACTTGACCTTTGTTTAGGCAACATGAGAGGTAACCCTAGAAAGTGAGATGGCGATCAAAGATCGACTTACGTGTGTGAGTGTACAATTTTAATATTTATCTTTAAATTTAATGAGCTAAATTAATTTTTAAACATACAAACATATTACACTCCCTATTTTACTAACCATAGCATAAAATAAATATTAAATAATACTATTACAATTTTACATAAAGGAAGCAATTACATAATAATAATAATTAAAGCAAATTAAGCAAAATAATAAATAATAATAATAATTGGGTTAGTAAAAAAAATAATAATAAAAATAATACAAAGTTAAATGGGGTTAGTAATAATATATGAAAATAAATAAAATTAATAATAAAATTAACAAGAATATTAGCATAGTAATTAAAAATTCCATTTTTTTATATAAACAATTATTATTTTAAGATTAAGAAAATATAAACAATTATATACTAATCATCATAAAATTTTAAGTTATATGCAAATTATAAAAATTAAGTTAATTATAAACATATTATGAAAATAAGGTTAATTATAATTATTATATTTACAAAATTAAATTAAGAATTTTAATCATATTTTAAGCATATTTATATACAAGAATTAAATTATAAACAAATTATATAATATATATACATGATTAAGATTTATAAATAATAAATTAAAAACTATAATAGAATTAAATTTTAAATAGAAGAAAATTAGGGTTTGTGAAAATTATTAGGGTTAATCTTAGTTTATGAAAATATTAGGGTTTTAACTATATTAAGGTTTTAAGAATTAATTTAAACATTATATAAAATATAAATACATATAAATATAAACATAAATACACTAATTTAATTTTTTAAGAAAATAACAAGAAAGTTTTGTTTTAACAAGATAAAGTTTAATTAGAAAATGTTTTTTTATATATTTTAGAAATTTATTTTGATTAATTAAAAGAAATAAAACAAGCATGTCAAAAATAAATGAAAATAAAACCCTAAAAAATAGGACCTGGGATTTGAACCCAGGTCCTTTACCTGGATGAAGACTCTCCAAAACCATCTGGGCTGCTGCGCGCATGTGATAGCATTCCACCTCCACTTGGTTTTGTTCTCTTCCTGGAAAAATCATGAAAAACAAAAGAAAATAGCACAAAAGGCCTAGGGGGGATTCGTACCCAGGACCTTCTCATAATACGCAGGCAAACTTTCCATCCAGCCGGGAGGGCGCTACTGACAGTATAATGGCTATAATGAATTATATATTAAATCTAACAATTAAACAGAAAAATAAGGAAAAGTTGCTGAGCCCAGGATTCGAACACAAGCCTTCAAGCATTATACACGCACCCTTCACCACTGGGCCATACACGCACCTGTGAAACAATATTAACAACAAAACAAAAAATATTATATCAAGTGTTCAAATTCTAGAATTCGCGCCAGGGCTTCGTCTTCCTCCTTGGTACCTACGTTTTTTGCTGCGTTTTTACATATGAATTTACCTGCGAATTTTTTGACATAGAAACCCTACGAATTTGAAATGTCATCAAAACTGTACAATTTCTCAAAATTAATTAGTGCATCATGATCCTTAAGCTTCATACAACACAACCATGTTTCCAGAATTCATTTATATTTAACAAATCGAAGAACCCTAAATTGGCCGAAAAACCCTAGCCATGGTGATTCTTCAATCCTGTATCGAAAATCAAATTGAATTGCCCAGAAACAATCACAAGCTTGTCACAAACACAAAACCATAATCAAATTCAATTTATATTGCATGTATATATAAGAACGAAAAAATCATAAAGATGTCAAAAGTTGGATTCGGTTTGAGCTATTCATGAGGTTATGGATGCATATGAGTATTGAGAATGATTCAAGGATGTCCAATAAACATGTCTCAACCTTCAAATCTCTTTGGAATGGTCTCTATTGAAGAATCCGAATTTGAAATTTTGGGTGATTTTTGAATGTATGAACTTACTCTTGGAGGCCAGAAATTCGTGTCCAGTGCATTAGGTTATGTTGTATACTTATAGTACAATAGAATTAGGTCAAAAGATTTGATTGTTGTATGAAGTTTTTGATTGAAAAAGATTAGAACTTAAACTTCAAATATTTGTGAATTCAACCTTTCTATTTCAAGCCAATCACCATAATTCTTATATCAATTTGATCCAAATCATCTTTATGACTTTCTAGAAACAATATCCCATTTAAATATTTGATTTTTCTATTTTGTTTTAATTTAAAATGATTTTAGATGAATAAAATCAAAATAAATAAAATAAAATAATAAAAAATCTGAATAATTGAGGGTTGGGTCGTGCATGAGGTATTTGTATGGATTGGATCATCATATGGCAAGCCCATTTAGAAAAATTTGGTTTTAAACCTCCATTTTCTTCATAAATCAACCAAAAATTTCCCAACTTTGCAAGGGCGCACATCCTTCAATTTTAATGCTATGAGGGTGTTCTTGGATATTTTGGAAAGCTTGAAGAGTCCTCTAACCAACCCCATTGGTTTCATGTCCATATCATTTACCATTCTCAAGTTATGCCCTTTTGAAGTTGTTGACTTTTTGTTGACTTTCAAAAGGACCTATAATGTCTTAGCTCATATCTTCCAAATGAAGCATTTTTGGGCTTGGCTTGTGAGACACAAAGTTGTAGAGAATTCAATTTCCTTCAAAATGAGCTTTAGATGGGAAAAATGTGATGAAGCATGTGAAAGTTATGGCTGGTCAAAGTTCAGTTGACTTTTCCTGAGGAAACCCTAATTTAGAAACCTCTGATTCTTGATGATCTGAACTATCCTTGATGAATCATGATCAACCCTTGATCAAATGATGAATTTTACTTCATATACTTGATGTTGGCAAAAAAGCATGAATTTTGACTTTGGTTTGACCACAGTTGACCTCAGTTTGACTTTTTAACTGTTTTGACTGGTTTTGACTTATCTGATCATTTGACTGAGCAAACCTTTGAGAAAAGTTCTGAAACTTGTCATGGGGATTCTTAGACACATATAAGATGTTATGAAGCTCACTTGAAGTCTTGGAAGTCCATTTAGCCTGATTAAAGTTAAAACCCTAGTTTTGGATGCACTGCTTAGGAGGATGCATTGTCTGAGGGAATTGTCAAACTTTCTGACTATTTGTGAACTTTGTGAACCTTGTGAACTTCATAAGATGTCTTGTGAACCTCATGGGAGGTCTTGTGAATCTTGTGAACCTCATAAAGTGTCTTGTAAACTTCATGAACCTCATGAAAGGACTTGTGAACCTTGTGAACCTTCTTAGCACACAAAGTCTTGTATTGTGAGGGCAAATTTTGGGGTGCAACACCTGGGCTAAATACTGATATTGTCGTGCACAAGTTGCCACTCAAGGAAGAATGTCCAGCAGTCAAGCAGAAGTTGAGAAGGACTCGTCCAGACATGGCCCTCAAGATTCGGGAAGACGTAAGAAAGCAATTTGACGCCGAATTTCTAGCAGTAGCTAAATACCCACAGTGGATCGCCAACATCGTGCCGGTTCCAAAGAAAGATGGAAAGGTCCGCATGTGTGTCGACTATAGAGACCTGAATAGAGCTAGTCCCAAAGACGATTTCCCACTACCTCATATTGATGTATTGGTGGATAATACAGCTCAATTTTCAGTGTTCTCTTTTATGGACGGCTTCTCCGGATATAATCAGATCAAAATGGATCCAGAAGACATGGAGAAGACCACGTTCATCACGCCGTGGGGAACATTTTGCTACAAGGTGATGCCCTTCGGACTCAAAAATGCTGGAGCAACATATCAACGTGCCATGGTAACTCTCTTTCATGATATGATTCATAAAGAGATTGAAGTATACGTTGATGATATGATTGCTAAATCCCAAACAGAGGAGGAACACATTGTTAATCTGCAAAAATTGTTTGTACGATTAAGAGAATTCAAGCTCAGACTTAATTCGAATAAGTGCACATTTGGGGTTCGATCCGGAAAGTTGCTAGGATTCATTGTGAGTCAGAAAGGGATTGAAGTCGACCCTGATAAAGTCAGAGCCATTCAGAGCATGCCTGCGCCAAGAACTGAAAAGGATGTCAGAGGTTTCCTTGGAAGATTGAACTACATTGCCAGATTTATTTCGCATCTCACTGCTACTTGCAAACCGATCTTCAAGCTTTTAAGGAAAGATCAAGCAATTGAATGGGATAATGAATGTCAAACAGCCTTTGATAGAGTTAAGAAATATTTGCAAGAACCACCAATCTTGGTGCCTCCCGTTCCTGGAAGGCCTTTAATAATGTACATGATAGTTCTTGACGAATCCATGGGCTGTGTGTTGGGGCAACAAGATGAGACTGGCAAGAAGGAGCATGCCATCTACTACTTGAGCAAGAAGTTCAATGATTGTGAAACGAGGTATTCAGCACTTGAAAAGACTTGTTGTGCTCTTGCATGGGCTGCCAAACGTCTCCGACAATATATGTTGACCCATACGACATATTTGATTTCCAAGATGGATCCTCTTAAATATATATTTGAGAAACCAACTCTCACTGGTAGGATTGCCCGATGGCAAATGCTTTTGTCAGAGTACGATATTCAATATGTCACTCAAAAGGCTATCAAAGGCAGCATACTAGCAGATCATCTTGCTCACCAGCCTCTGGAGGATTACTAACCTTTGAAGTTCGACTTTCCAGACGAGGATATCATGTTGATTAAAGACTATGAAGAGCCTGGACCTGACGAAGGGCCTGAACCAGGGGAGCGGTGGACTCTCATGTTCGATGGTGCTTCCAATGATCGAGGTTGTGGAATTGGGGCAGTCTTAACATCTCCTAAGGATTTTCACGTACCTTTTACAGCTAAGCTTTGTTTTCCATGCACAAATAATGTGGCTGAATATGAAGCATGCATTATGGGACTAGAGGAAGCCATTAATCTGAGGATTAAAACACTCGATGTATATGGTGACTCAGCTCTGGTGATATATCAAACTACAGGAGATTGGGAAGTAAGATGTGATCATCTGATTCCGTATCGGGATTATGTGTTAAAGTTACTCCCCAGGTTTAATGATATTACCTTCACCCATGTGCCACGTAGTGCGAATCAAATGGTTGACGCTATGGCAACTTTGGCATCTATGTACCAGCTGATTTGGCCTAATCATCAGCCTTCCATTGATCTCAAGCGTTTTGAAGAACCTGCTCATTGTCTGACTGCCGAAGAAGAATCAAGTGCCAAGCCTTGGTTCTATGATATCAAGCGCTACTTGGAAAAGAAAGAATACCCAGAAGGTGTTTTGAGTATGGATAAAATAACACTAAGAAGATTGGCCTCAAATTTCTTTCTGAATGGGGAGGTCTTGTACAAGAGAAATCATGACATGATCCTACTTCGATGTGTAGATGAACAGGAGGCAGAACAAATCATAAAAGAGATACATGAAGGATTGTTTGGCACCCATATGAGCGGGCATACCATGGCAAAGAAAATACTTAGAGCAGGATACTATTGGCTAACAATGGAGGCTGATTGTTATGCTCATGTCCGAACATGCCACAAATGCCAAATCTATGCTGACAGGGTACACGTACCTCCTACTCCGTTGAACGTCTTGACTTCGCCATGGCCTTTCTCCATGTGGGGAATAGACATGATTGGGATGATTGAACCAAAGGCCTCAAACGGGCATAGGTTTATACTTGTTGCCATATACTACTTCACTAAGTGGGTCGAAGCTGCCTCTTACGCTAATGTTACCAAGCAAGTAGTTGCTCGCTTCTTGAAGAATAACATCATATGTATATATGGGGTTCCTCACCGGATCATTACTGATAACGGGTCAAATCTCAATAACAAGACAATCGAAGAGTTATGTGCTAATTTCAAAATTGAGCATCATAATTCAACACCATACAGACCCAAGATGAATGGAGTTGTTGAAGCTGCAAACAAGAATATCAAGAAGATCATTCAGAAAATTGTGGTTACGTATAAGGATTGGCATGAGATGCTACCTTTCGCATTGCATGGTTACCGTACTTTAGTACGTACTTCGACAGGGCAACCCCTTTTTCTTTGGTATACGACATGGAAGCTGTCCTCCCGATAGAAGTTGAAATTCCTTCGATGAGAGTTCTGATGGAAGATAAATTAGACGAAGTAGAATGGGTCCGAACAAGGTTTGATGAGCTCAATCTTATTGAAGAAAAGCGTATGACGGCACTGTGTCATGGACAACTTTACCAGAGACGTATGAAGAAAGCTTTTGACAAGAAAGTGCGTCCCCAGACTTACCAGGAAGGTGATTTGGTGCTCAAACGAATCACCACCATGCACAGAGAGCCCAGGGGCAAGTGGGCGCCTAATTATGAAGGACCGTTTGTGGTGGTGAGAGCTTTCTCCGGAGGTTCCTTGATTCTTGCAAGTATGGACGGTGAAGAACTTTCTACCCCCGTGAATGCGGATGCAGTTAAGAGATATTATGCCTAAAAGATTGGAATAAAAGCCGCTAAGTCGAAAACCTGAAAAGGCGATTTAGGCAAAAATAAGCCATCCCGGTGGACTGAAAACCCGAAAGGGCGGTCCAGGAAAAAATTAGGGATAAAAATAAAAATTAGCCCGCTGAGTTGAAAACCCGAAAGGGCGGCTCAGGCAAAAAAAGGGCGTCCCGGTGGATTGAAAACCCGAAAGGGCGATCCAGGAAAAAGTCAGGGACTAATTCCAAGGCAAATATTATATTTTGTACATTCATTTGATTCTGGGAAGCTACGAAAGAGAAGGATCCATCCAATCGTCTTCCTACAAAGTTTAAATGATGAGATTTTCAGAGATATAGGGATCATAGCAGTGTCGAAACTCAATAGAACTTCATTTATTTAGTTGCCATTGTATTTTCCTTGCACAGCAATTACCTCATTAAGGAATTGCATCTGTATGTACATTCTTACCCTTCACGGGTCTTGGCAATAAAAAGAGAAATTTCTCATCAAAAATTGTGCTCAATCATTTTATTTTATCTGTTTGTTTGCAAAATGTTTTTTTTATTATTAATAAACTCTGTTTTGAAATTTTGGAAAAAAAAATAATAATAACAATGTTTGAAAAGTAGTACGATTATCTTTTTGGTTGACAAGAGGAACGTGACAGTTTTCCCGTTAGCTAATATCATTGCCAGACACTGTGATTGTTTCCACACAGACAACATATCCCATTGACGAATGTTAAACTTCAGTCGAAACTTTACCATGGGCACTCATGTCTTTCTCCTTGTTACTCACAACTTTATCAAGGTCTCATGTACCAAGCGTTGGAAAGTCTAATACCCTTCACTACCTCGAAAGTCCAATATTCATTGGCAACCACCAAAAGGCTTGAAGTCCACCATGTTGGAATCCTTCATAAAAACTAAAGTCCAATTTTATTGGCAACTACTAAAAAAGCAAAAGTCCAATTTTTATTGGTGCTCTCTTGATTCCAAAAGCCCACTATGGTGGTAACTACCAGAAAGCCGAAAGTCCAACCATGTTTGGCACACCTCTCCAAAGTCCACTTTATTGGCAACCATAAAAAAACAACTAAAAGTCCACCACGTTGGCATTCATCACTCCAAAGTCCAATATCCTTGGCAATTACCAAGAAACATATATCCAGCATATACAACCATTTGCATTTTCACAAGCATGGCATGCATAACATTCTTGTCCGAAAGCAAGAATGTCATCAAACACAATGATATTAACCATTAGCATGTAATAAAGCATTAATATTTTCATTTTCATATGAATCATTGTGCTTCATGCAATGTACGAGGCCATATTAAGATAGCATAGCAGGATCCAGGACATGCATCCAGGGCTTTCCTCTTTCAAAATTGGCGGTGTTCCCCTGAAAGGAGCTAATAGCCCGCATGTGCTTGTGGATTTCTATTCCCCAGTAAATCATTCTTCAACTTTATAGTTGATAGTGATGATGCCCACCATCTTCATTTTTATTGCTCTCCAAGCAGAAAGTATCCTGAATGATTGATCGAGATACTGCTTTAGAATCCACCGAAGAACCTTGAATCGAAAAGGTACTGCTTCACGAGACCTGAAGAATCTCATGTTGTGATTGAGATACTGTTCTAGTATCACTGAAGATCCTTGGATATAAGGAACTGATTCGCATGATCTGGAAAGTCTTGTATCATTTGATCGAGATACTGCTTAGAATCCTCCGAAGAACCTTGAATCGAAAAGGTACTACTTCACGAGACCTGAAGAATCTCATGTTGTGATAGAGAAACTGTTCTAGTATCACTGAAGATCCTTGGATATAAGGAACTGCTTCGCATGATCAGGAAAATCTTATACCGTTTATCCAAGATACTGCTTTGGCATTCTCCGAAGAACCTTGAATCGAAAAGGTACTGTTTTGCAAGACCCGAAGAATCTCATGTTCGGTAAAGACATTATTCTAGTATCACTGAAGATCCTATGTTTAAGGAACTGCTTCACATGATATGGAAAACCTTACCCCATTTATTTAAGATACTGCTCTAAGTATCCCCGAAGAGCCTTCATTGGTAAGGTACTGCTTTGATGAACTGGAGAATCTTATTGTTCGAGATATTGCTTTGGCATTCTCCGAAGAGCCTTTGTTGTTAAGGAAATGTTTCGTGAGACACAAAGAATCTCCTATTTGGTAAAGACATTGTTCTAGCATCACCGAAGATCCTTGAATGAAAGGAACTGCTTCACATGACCCAAGGAATCAGACGTTTTGTTAGGATATTATCCCCGAAGAACCTTAATTCATAAGGGACTGCTTCGTGCAACCTGGAGAAGTTTATTCCATAAATTGAGATACTGCTTTCTTAATTCAAAGAATCTCATACATTTTTACAAACTGCCATCTTATACTTATATCTCTCACCCTTGTCTTACCTTTTCTTTTTGGACAAATTTTAGGGTCTTCTTATATCTAATTGACTTTTACCCTAAAATTGAATGCAATGCAGTAGGTCACTTTCTTGGGTTCAAGACAATTAGATAGGGGCATCTGTCATACCCCAAATTTGTCCTACCTATACAATATTTCTTTCTTTTGTGTTTATGTTTTGTTTACTAACTAGTATTCGAAAATTTAATATATATATATATATATATATATATATATATATTGCTTTTGTGTTTCTTGTTGGTTAAGCTTAGGATGTGAAGGGCGGTCGTCAAGGTTTAGACAAGAATATCAGGTTTGTACCAAATTAAGTGCTTCAAGGTTGATGATTATAATAATCCAGTTCATTCTCCAGTTGAGGTTGTGAAGAGCGGCTAAGTCCAATCATTCTTGATTCTTGTTGCAAGATCCATAAACATGTTCAAGTTGTTGTGGACTGATAAGAAAAGTATGCTACAAATGATGATGGAGAACCACCATTAAAACTTTCATGTTGTTTCAAAATCATGTTAATTATTTGGGTTGTTCCAAATTTTAACCAAGCTTATACAAAGGCCGTGCTCAATTAATGTCAAAAAATTCGCAGCCAACAAGAGAATGGAGGAGGATGATCTTAAAATAAAAGGTCTAGCATATGAAAGAATGGACATTGCAACAATGTTCATTGATGAACACGTACGTTTTATCACAAGGAAAATATACCACGTGAGTTTTATGCCATCACAAGTTGATACAAAGTTCCCACTATATAATTTAAGATCCAAATTTCACAAGGCCAAATGAAGACTACTCAAGTTAAACAGTTACAAACCATTTTGGGAAGTGAAAATAAGGACTTCTCTTAAGATTCCATCATATGGATTCAAGGTTACAAATAAATCCAATGCAAAGTTCAAGGTATTTGGCATAGTGTTCGGTTACAAATAAGAGCAATTCCTAGCATAATCCTAGGAGTTCTTGCTAGTTTTAAGCATAAGACAGAAAATCAAAAAATCAGACTTCATATACAGGTGCGAGCAAGATTGAATTATGTCCAAGATTCCTTCTCATTAACTCCATCTTCATGTTGCACCATGTTCATCACCAGGTCCAGAAAAGCACACCGGGAACAAGTCACGATTCCTTCGTCTGATGGTGAAATTGACTTTGCTATCGTAAATGGTTTTCAAGCATGAACATCATTACAATTCCTGCATTTTTACGAAAAAACCAATGAAGCTAAGTAAGGAGAGTCAAAACAAATCCAAAAGATTAGATCACAAGATGTCATTGAATGTTACAAACAAAAGCAGGAGCAGTTTTCTTTTATACAATCATAAAGGGGATAAGGACAATGCCATTATGCAGAAAAATCAAGTATCCAAGCAGTGATGAATACAAGATCAGTTTATGTGCATAGCAAAAAACCAAGGTACTCATATGGACATTAAAGCAAGGCAGGTTAAAGAGTGTTCAGAAGACTTCTAATAATCAAATGACAATATAATACATTTCCATTTTCTTTGAATCGCAACAACTGAAAATCACAACCAAACACCACCCAAAACAAAAGCAATGAAGTGAGGAATGACTTATCTCCAAGTCTACATTCCAAATCTATTGACGCAGAAAAAAAACTACTTATAATCCATCATAGCGGACTCCTGCTGAGATAGAAGCTGCAATAGGAAATGCAGAGAGCATATTCTTGGAGCACCCTTTGCTGCTCAAGAGCACATACACTGAAGCCACGAACTCTTCAGGGACTAGAGACCCTAATGGTGAACCCTTAGTAACCAGCTACAACAAGTGCTTCTTGGGCACCGTTGATTACATTTGGCGATTTGAAGGTCTGTAAACAACCAAAGTTCTTGCTCCAATACCTCCACCTGTCAAATAGCAAGGAATAACATCAGGCAATAATGCAACCATGTTTTTAAGGCAATACAGAAATAAGGTTCACAAATATTCATCAATAATAGTCAACCTTCATGCCAAAGTTTTGTTCCAAGCCAAGCGAATACACAAGAGGAGTTTGCTAAAGATCATTACAACAAATGAATACTAAGATAAATCCAGGTGAGGAAGTATTTATGCAGAATCCAAAAAAAAGAAGCAAGAGAAATATTGTAAGATCCGAATTGAATTGCGAGGCATTTACATGAACAACAAGTCCTAAATCCTACACTAAGTTTCAGCCTAAAGATATTAACTTATCTTTATGCTTCATTAAGATCGTTGTCCTAACCATGACTTTCTTCTATCCAACTCATCCCAGCCAGAATCATGCAGAAATCTGAAAAGCACATAAACCCGGACATCCAGAAATTTGAGAATAAGGAATAATATCCAACACTCACAACAAGCTTCAGCAGCTACCAACTTCAATGCAAATGGTTACACAATGTTGTTAAAGAAGCATCAGTATGACTTGTTTGACAAAGTCATGGCAAACTGTAAAAAAAAAAAACTTTCAACAAATCAGAATATAAGTAAGAAAGATCAATATGCATAGAAGTGTAAATAGTCAAAAGACAACGAGAAAACTTGCCGAAGGCCATAACCAAGGGAATCTCATCACTTCAAATTCGAACCAATGCAAAAGCCTGTCAATAGATAAATACAAGAATCTGTTCAGCAAAAAATCAGGGCCAAGGAAGAGTCAAGAGGCTTTGATCATAGTATTTGCAAAAGTCATCATAATGCAAGTTTTGAAGCAAAATAACACAGTCATGTTTTTATCATTAGTAAAAGTTGGTTTTTGTGACAGTAAAAAAAAAAGTTTCACAGTTAGAGAAAAACTCAGTGAAGATCGAATTTACAAACGGGGGACCACTTGTTTTTTTTAGAAGAGTCTATCTCACATAACAAACAAAAATCCAGCTCATACCTGTCACTCTCAAGAGGTCCCCACGAAATCTCCTCCCAAAATTCCCTAATGGATTTATGATTTTGGATCACACGTATCTTGTAACCAACCTGATACCAGATCTTCTTCTTCACACGTATCAGATTCCCTCAAGCCCTCCTATAAAAGCCCAATCATTGGCAATGATTGGGGACGCCACCATCACCTAAAGAAAAACCCTAGAAAGAATCAGAAATATCAAAACACGAAAATCATCAACCCTAATCACTAAAGCTCAGTTCTATTCTAAGCTTTGATTTTCGCATTGAAAATCAGAGTGTGAGGAGATTAAACTACAACATCAATCCAACAAAGAACAAGGAGTAGAAGAAGAAGACTCGAAACAAGCGCACAAAGAGAAGTATTGAGTCAAAAGAAGGGTACCTGGGCCGAATCCTCTCTCTGAAAACATTACGAGCAGGTAGCAATCCTGTCTCCTTCTTTACGCATCATCCTTGAGCTTCTTCATGTTTTCATTCTCATGTGTTGTTTGATTCATGGTTTATCGGTATTATTGATAAATGTTAGGGTTAGGTTTTGTGTATTTTGGGGATTAAGGTTTAATGGGTTGTGTTATCAATGACCCGATGAAGCCAGGCTTCTCAAAGCCATGGCTGAGCTGAGAATGAAGTTTTGTTGTGAGAAGTATGAATTGAAGCAGAAGGAGAAAAGGATTCGTTGGAAGTTGTTGCAGGTTTCATTATTCCTCTGACTTTTTTTTCTTTTTCTTTATTTTTAAGTAAAGGTGATTGTGTTGCTTTGAGAACAGGTGTTGATAAGAATGCTTATCCACCGTTTTCGTTTACCAAGTGCATTCAATGTTAAATTAATTAATTGGTTGTTCATGCCAAGACATGACCCTGCCCTGCCTAAAGTTCCATTGGTTTACGGAATCGGTGATGGGTGTCCCATTATGACACTTGTCACAGTGAGATTCACCGAAGAGGTCAACCTGGATTGACTGAAGTTCTCCACAAACCCTAATTTTTGTTTGGGCCATTAATTCTCTCGGCATGTGTTTTAACTGATTAATGCACCCCATTATTTTCTTCAAACTAGGCCCATTAAATTTTAATTTTTGTTTTACCTTTATAAAAAATCTAAATAACCACTAATTTTCTTAATTAGTTAATTATATTAAATAATGTCCTTTAATATAATTGATTAATCTATCAACTAATTTTATTAAATTATTTTATTTTATTTAATCGATTAATTATTTTCCCTTTTACATCAAAAATATCAAGAATATTTTGGTTGTTTAATTTAATAGTTTTATTTAACTTAGTTAAATCAACCTTTTCCTTTTTGATCAATTTTTGTGCGTGTGTGATTAATTTTTATATGAGCTCGATTTTTCTTTCTTGTGAGAGGATGGTAAATTTATTCGTGAGATTTACGTTTGCATTTTGACGATAAATTGTCAAGAAAAATGCGAATGCACGCTAAGACTAATATTTTTTTATAAGTGAAATTTTGGTCCAACGCCATGTGAATTTATATAATTACACATACACACACGTAAGTCGATCACGATCCGATCGCCGCCTGCATAATTCTCGCTTTCCTAAACTTTTTCAAACTCTTAAGATTAAATCAAGGTAACGCATTTATTTCAATACCAAAATCCAAGTTCTAAAACCCTAAAGCAAACACAATTTTACCAAATAATTTCTAAATCAAATATCGAAAGAATGGAATTCTGGAGTCTAGCATTCATCGAATTCCTAAATGAACTCTCCTGAGGCTCGCCCCATAGGACGCAGTTTATTCGATCTTTCGCGTTTAAAACACCTTAATTCAACGTATCAAATAATGAAAGAATTGAATTCTGGAGTCCAGCATTCCTCGAATTCTCGCATAAACTCTCCTGAGGCCCGCCCCACAGGATGCAGTTTATTCACCCTTTCATTCTTAAAAAAACCCTA
Organism: Lathyrus aphaca; assembly: GCA_963966055.1. NCBI lineage: Eukaryota > Viridiplantae > Streptophyta > Magnoliopsida > Fabales > Fabaceae > Lathyrus > Lathyrus aphaca. The sequence goes on from OZ014524.1 coordinate 186,179,488, forward strand.
ATCAATTCAAACATTATTTTCGAAACAAGAACTGTTCAAATCCTTTCTATACTTGCAAAACAAGCTAGCGCTTCAGCCTCCAATCGCGAGCAGACAAGCCAACGCTTAGCAATTAGAATGCGATTCGAAAAATCGTTCATAAACAACAGTCAAACCAATTACCACGAACTACGAGGCTCTGACTTTCCCATTGCACAAGGGAATACGTAGGCACACGGATCTCGATCCTTGCCGAGAACCCTAAGACTAAAATCACCCATTTTCCTTAACATACTGTTTACCATTAAGAAGACATTAATATAAGTTAGTATTCGATCACAGATTAGACTAAGAGGTTCCCGTTGAATACAACGGACGTAAGAGGTGCTAATACCTTCCTCTCGCGTAACCGACTCCCGAACTCAGAATCTGGTTTCGATGACCAAGTTCACTCTTTTATAGGGTTTATCTATATTTCCCTTTTCCTTTATTAGGAATAGATTAAAATTATGTGGCGACTCTATTTGTCTGTTTTTTCCGCGTCTTTCGCGAGGATCGTATTTTTCGAGGTACGACACCTATTATTCTCAAAAGACCAGAGAAAGGCATCTTGAAACTCCACCTAATTCTTACTCACAGCTCTTGAAGAATCTTCTCCAGCTCCAAATGATCCAACTCAGAACTTTACAACCTCCGAGGCCGGAGCAACTCCCTGAAGTTTATGATACAAACGCCCGATGTGAATTCCATTCTGGAGCCCCCGGTCATACTACAGAAAACTGCAAAGCCCTGAAGCACATCGTTCAAGACTTGTTAGATTCCAAATTGATTAATTTCGCTCCCACTCCGAATGTGATACAAAACCACATGCCTCCTCACGGAGATACAGTTGGGGTGATTGATGACGGAGAGAGTCTGAATTTGGTGCGTGATGTCAATGACCTGCAAACTCCGTTGAGTACTGTCAAAGCTTGTTTGGTCCAGAAGGGTATCTTTATGGGTTGTAAGAATGATTGTCTAGATTGTGCTAAAAATCCTGATAGTTGTAAACAATTGAAAAAGGGGATACAGAGTATGATTGATGAAGGGGTCCTGCAGTTTGACAAAGTTGCAAAAGAGAAAGAAGTTTTTACGGTGACCATTTTCTATGATCCATCACAAGCTCCTCCTCAAGCCAGAGTGGCACCAATAACTATCACTACAGCAGGGTGTCGTTCCCTGGATTTCCATCCTGGTACAAACGCAAAAGTGGCGCAGAAAGAGGTAGAGTCGCCAACCAGGCATTTTTATCCCGAAGGAACGGGAATGGTAATGCTGCACAAACTAGAGAAAAGAAAAGAAAGGACACAGGTCCTGCGAACCAAAGAGACAAGGTTCGGGAGTCGGTTACGACCTGGGAAGGTATTAGCACCCCAGATCGTCCGCCGTACCCGACGGGATCCACGCTTGCAAAGAAACTGCTTCAAAGGGTGAAGGAATGAAAGATGATGCAAAGAAAAGGAACTGAACTGGAAAAAAGAAAAGAAAGGAGGGAAAATGTAAGGAAAATAAAAGAGTGCTCGAACGGGCCCTACCCCACTGCCTACGTACCTCACTGGACATGAGGATCAGAGTCACCGTAGTTCCCCTAACTAGGGGTGGAAAAGATTGCTTGTGTCTTAAGGCTTGAACTTCCTATGTCAATGCTCAGGTGTTGCAGGCTCGGACGACGAGTGCGTAACCGTCTTGCAAAGTTACAAGTAGGAGCAAGTTCTTACGTAAAGAGTGAAGGTGATGAGAAGAGAATTCCCGAAGGAGAGACGTTTATTGTTTGTTTGAGTTTTTTAGAAGTCTTTTAAAGAGTGTGGCACAAGGAAGTGAAGGCAAATACTTTTCTAAGGACATGTCCTTATTACCACATCCCAAAATAGAATGAGTAACAAGTCCATCAAGAATGAGGAAGATCCTCAAACTTGTTTCCTAAGATTAGGATTTAAATTCACTAACTTGTTTGTATTATTAGATGCTTTTGTGGATTAGAGTGAAGAAGTGTTTTTTATGATTTTCTTTGAGAGGATGACAAAAGGGGGAGGTCACCTCAACTATTATTAATGCTTTTTATGATTTTGTTTTAAGATGAGAAAGAGAGAGGACCAAAAAGGAGCTTAAAGGTAAAAAGACTAATAGGGGAAAATCTAATCCTAAAGTTATCATGCATGGGAGTCCTATGTTAGTGTGACTTGAGTTCTACCCTAAGAAAGAGAAGAAGAAAACAAGAGGAAGAGAAGAAAGAGGAGGAAAGAGGTTAGAGAACAACTTACTCCTCTAAAGGAGATAAGTTGCTTCTAAAGGGGGAAGATGAATAATTGAAGCACAAGATGGCATAAGGAACATCAACAAATTGCAAAAGTAGACAGCAAAGCAATAAAGGAGATGAAGAATTGAAATATGGATAACATCCACACTTCACTTACCATAAGCCCCTAAAATGGTTATAACATATTCACATGACAAAATGGACAAACTTAAACCAAATAAGATGCAAGCAAAGTAAAAGATCAATTCAAATCATTACAACCAGAAACAAGGCATTCCACTTATCATGCTAAGTAACACTAACAAAATCAAACAAAAATTAAAGCAAGCAAGTCACTATAAAGCACTACAAGCTCTCAACAAAGCACAAATGAGGTTCAAAGAAGTCATACAAGTTAGGCAAACATACAACAACTTAAGACCAAAACCTTATCATCACAAGAATGAGCACAAACAAACACAAAAGCCCAAGGAAGATATCATACAAGTTCAATCATGAACATCACAAGAAGGAGAAGTGAAGTGGACATATGCATAAGTGTAGGAACAAACAAATGATCATCCAATCAAAGCATATACATCATATAAAAAAATCAAGAGCCTAATCATGTCAAGATGTGCCTAAGAAGCATGAGCAAGCATGGGGGAGAAGCACACAAACTCAATCATAAGCATCAAAGAGAAGGGATGAACAAAGAAGGTGAGGTGAACATGCATACACTTGTGAGAAACTTCAAAGACAAGTGACACCAAACTTTCCAAAGTACACACACTAAACAAGGACCAGGGATCAAACCTCATACAAAAAGACCTCTAAACATCCTATAGGAATTAGCACAAGTGCCCTCCTATCCTAAGAACTAAGCATGCTAACAAGAAGAAGCAAAATTAAGGCAATCTCACATGAAAATTCAAATCAAATCAAAGACTTATGCAAAAATTCCACAATTAAACTCAAATGTTCATTAACCAAGTGATAACATCATGCCAAGAGAGCAAAGTCAGAATCAAAAGCAAACTAGGTCAAAGGACCTCAAGAACACAAATTAGGGTTTTAAAACATCATGCTCAAGTCAATTGCCAAAAATATTCATGCAAGCTTCTAAACATCAGAAGAAAAATAATCAACAATATATCCTAATATGAATCAAATGCAAAAAGAACCAACTCAAAACTCAAACTAATGATCAAGATAGAAAATCCACAAGTCAGCATGCATTTAAAAAGAATTAAAAACAATTAATAAAAGTGAAAATTAATTCCTACGAGGAAAATAAAAATAAATGGAAAATAAAAATGTCAAAAGTTAAAGAAAATTAAGAGAATTAGTCATGAATTATTTCAGAATTTTTGGATGCATTTTATTATTTTTTATGAATTAAGCAAATCAAATAAAAGAAAAGAAAAATAAAATAAAATAAAATGAGAAGTAATCAGCATGGATGGATGAGATCAAAAGGGAACCAGATCAAGGGCCCAGCATGCCAGTCAGCTTGACTCCAAGTACTCAGATCCTAAAGCCCATATTTAAACTTATATATTAACACAGATCCAATGGCTACGTTTTAAACTTGTTATAATCCTAATTAATTAAATTAATAAGACAAAATTATATTAATTAAACATGATCCAAAGGCCAGGATTAAATCTGGAGACACATAAACCCTAATTAACTCTAATCACAAACCCTACCGACCGGAGAAGTGTCGGTCGTCTTCTCCGGCGAGCTACAACTTGCAGAACCACAAACCTTCACTAAAACATGCAATCCACACATCAAAATGATCCTCCGGCCATGCACAACACAAATCCAGCATCAAAAAACAATTATCATACACACACAAGTTGAATCGAAGAAAAGAAGTTTGGATCTAAAATATTCAGATCCACGGTTCTTGCTCATTTCTCCACCATTTCAAAATCTAATCACATCAGCATGTTCAGGGAAACACAAGGAGCATAATGCACGCAAGAAAATTCAAATCCAGAATGATGAATTATGAAGCATACCTGAGCTTGCATAACCTTCAAACCTCCAAGAAAACCAATCACCGGCTCCAAATGATCCTCTTGTAACTTCTATTCACAAAATAAATGTGAATTGGACTCTTAAACAGCTTAGATCTAACACTTTGCAAGCATCTGATCTAGAATTGAACTGGTGCGAAATCTTGTTTATAGCTCAAAACAATGGTTGATCTATGACCTATGAAGCTCATGGATAAAGAATCTGAGGTTTGTTTGGTGAATTAGTGTATGGATGCAGAGATTCAAATGAAAATGCACTAAGAGCAAAAACTTGGAATGGAGCAAATGGTGATGATCCTCTCTGAAATGAAACCCTAGCTGGCTTTTATATTGTGTCAAAATTCACTCCAAGAAGAATGAAAGGCAATGCACGTGAGCCTTGTGATTTGAGGATGATTTTGCAAATTTGCAAAAAATGTGTAATGGTATGATTCACTCGTGCATTTCACCCTTGCTTGCACATGCTGAAGCTTCATCTTGCCTTTGATTCTTGAGTGAAATTATCTGGGCCCTTGGATATCGGTAGCATGCTTTATGGATGATCATGCACTTTTGCATTTGGTTGAATAACATACATCCCATGCACGGGTTCTCTAATTTCTCTTGAGCCAAAAGCTTCTCAAGTCATGCATTGTGATGCAGTAGCTCAATTTTGTCCATAGAACACTTTAGAATCAAAATCCACAAGCTTTTGCACCTTGGTATGAACTTGAAAATATGGTAAACTCCCAAAAATATGTGAACTTCCATTGGCCATAATTATCAAACCATGAGGGCTATGATCACATTCTTGTACTTTTTGGAAATGGGAGACAATTTCCTACAACTTTCATGTTCAAGGAATTTTCATTTGAGGTCATCTTGGTTGTGAAAGAAAGCTTTGAAGATTAGGGCAAAACTTACCAAATTTGGAAAGTTCCATTACAAGTCACATGCCAAAAATGGAAACTCCTTCAAAACCTCTTGATTCATGACTTTTGACCTTGCCAAACCTCTGTTATGACCTTAAGAACATCCCTTGGCTTGAAAAATAGTATTGGAACCCTTGAATTGCCACATTTGACTTTTCAAATAATCTGTTTGACCAAATTCTTCTTATGCAAGTAACTGATGAAATAACTGCCTTCCTCAATGAATCCTCTCACCAAATTTCATCCATAGCATTTATATATCATATGAAGGACTTTTCCCACATGAAATGGCCAAAGTCACAAATAATCCCTCCTTGAAAATGAAACCCTAATTTGGAGACCATTTGTGTAGGAGATTGTTCCTTCTTGGATCATCTGATAATCTTTCAACCTTTTGGGCTCTTGTAAAGGATCTTGAGCTTGTATATGGCCTAGAGATACTTCATAGAACTTGGACAAGGTCACTTGATCTTTGGCCTTGACCTGTAAGGCTTCAAATGCACCAATGATTGATCATATGCCCAATGTTAGAACATGAGAATGATATGTTTCATTTTTCTATGCAAAAATGCTAAGGATATGCCATGCTTATGATGATTATGATATGATGATGATGTTAGAAAGAAGAGGGCAAATTTGGGGTGTTACAGCTGCCCCTATCCAAGCAACTGTTAATCTGAAAAGGACGATAGCTTGGGTTATCGACCATTCAAGATAAACTGTGGTTGGATAACAAGAAGACCTGAAATTTGCACTCTGCTGGAGAAAGCAGAAATGGGAAATAAACCCAACCAAATAACACTCTGTATGACTGAAGTGCAGTTAAAACAGACGAGCTCCTTCCAAATTGAACTGTTACGCCGTATAAGGAAAACTTAGACAGACGAGTCTTCTTCAAGCAGACCTATTACGCCATGAATTGGACATACCAGCCCTCTTCATGTAAACCTGTTACGCCAGGAATGAACAGACGAGCCCTCTTCATACATTTTACAAAAATATATGACTTGAGACAGACGAACCTCCTTCGGATAACCCGTTACGCCAGGACCGATGATGCACTTAAGTCTGTGGGATAGACATGCATAATCAGGATAGATGAACCCTCTTCATATATATCCATCGTAGATATATGGTCTAAGACAGACGAGTCTTCTTCAGATAAACCTGTTACGCCAGGTGCGACATTAGGATTAGAAGAATCCTCTTCACAAATCTTGCGTAGATAAGTGGTGCTTGAGACAGACGAACATCCTTTGGATACACTGCTATGCCAGGACCGGTAACCATTTTGACGTTTAATCCCACCGTCGGGACTTCAAACCTCTTCAATACATACGAATATTGGATGATCATCAAGAGAACATATACGAGTTCCATAAGTCAATGATACAAAAGAATATCAGATGATGATCAAAGAAACGCAGACGGACATTTCAGGCAATGATACAGACGAATATCAACCACTGATATATACGAATACCAGAAATCCAACACAGACGAGCATTGAAGTAGCACTACAGACGAGTACCAGAATGATTATCAAATCAGTACATATAGGCTAACACAGACGAGTGTGAGGGATGATACAAACGAGTATCCAAGTAATGCAGACGAGCTTCAAACAGATATCAAACACAGACGAATGCTAGGGAATGCAGACGGGCATAACAAATATCAAACACAGACGAGTGTTAGGAAATGCAAACGAGCATCCAAAGTGCCCTGATTAGCAATAAGAATCTCAACTCTGCAGGGGAGAATCTGGTCAAAAGGCTCTGACGATGCTTAACTCTGACTGGGGAGATGAATAACTATTTGTATCATCACAAAGGCCAAAGATAAATTAGTGACTTCTCTGAGGAATATTTCAACAATGGGAGCGAATCCCAATCACGACACTGCGGGGAATGACCATCTCCAGACTTGGCTGGGAAAGATGCTTGATTAAATCAACCTTGCGGGAAACGAATTCTGACATGTTGAACTCTGTGGGGAAATCAGGCGTTCAGCTGCCTGCTGGGAATACTTCACTTGTGGAAAGATAATCCGCTTAGGGAAGAAAGCTCTTAAATTAGCTTTGGAGTCCTGCTAGGGGATTCCACTCAGCTGGGGAATATTCTCTGCTTGGGGAACTATAACACCATCCTGCAAAACCTGCAATAACAATATACACACATGTGCCCCGGGGAATTGCATGGTATGATTTGTTCATCCATTGTCACCCGACACTCAAAGATAATTTTAAATGTTTCCCTGCAATGTCATTTTTTTAGAAAAATCAACATGTTTCAAATGCAATGCTCTTTTTTGCCAAAAATTCAGGACATTTTTGCAAACAAAGTAAACAAAACACAACACAACTTTTGACTGAATATTCATTTATTGAGAGGCCTCTGAATAGGCAAAGTCTTATATCAGGAAGCAACTACTTAGATAGAGGTAGCTACCATAAAAAATTGAGAAAAGAAACTATCCTAATGGCAATATACACGGCATTCCAATGAGTTTCCTTCCTGCTATGACCAACATATCTTCAAGACTTTACATTCTTGCCTTCACTTTCTGAAGAAGATGAGGGGACTGATTCCTACCCTTCTGATATTGTCAGACTGTATGAAACGATGATTTGGTTCAGATTACCCGGATCGCAGTTGTTCGCTTATTCCCTTGTTTTGCGTGGATCGCCCTTTAGGGTTTTCAATCCACCGGGATATCCTTTTTTCCTGAGCTGTCCGATGTGGCTTTTCAACTCAGCGGGTGTACATTTTTTCCCTAACTTTTGCCCGAGCTTTGTATTCTGTTTTTAGCTCGCCGGGATGCCTTTTTCTTGCCTGGACTTTAATTCTGTTTTTGTGTCCAGCGGGTCTTTTATGCGAAGTATTTTTTAACTACGTCCGAGTTAACAGGAGATTGGAAGTCTTCTCCATCCATAGCAGTGAGCATCAGTGCCCCACCTGAGAAAACTTTCTTTACTATGAATGGGCCTTCGTAGTTTGGGGTCCACTTGCCTCTGTGATCTAAACCTGGAGGAATGATCCTCTTGAGTACAAGCTCGCCTACTTAATACTCTCGAGCACGTACTCGTTGGTCGAATGCTCGCTTCATTCTCCTCTGATAAAGTTGACCATGACATATAGTCGCTAAGCATCATCAAGCTCCACATCCATCATCACACATAAAGAAGTAATTTCCACCTCAACAGGTAAGACTGCCTCCATGCCATATACCAGGGAGAATAGAGCTGCCCCGGTTGACGTCATGACTGACGTTCGGTACCCATGCAACGCGAATGGTAACATTTCATGCCAATCTTTGTAAGTGACAACCATCTTCTGCACAATCTTCTTAATATTCTTATTAGCTACCTCTACCGCGCCATTCATCGTTGGCCAATAAGGAGAAGAATTGTGATGCAGAATCTTGAAGTCCTTACATAGTTCTGCCATCATCTTGTTGTTAAAATAGGAACCATTATCAGTAATGATTCGCTCGGGCACTCTATATCTGCAAATGATGTCTCTCTTTAGAAATCTGGCTACCACTTGGCGAGTGACATTAGCATAAGATGCTGCTTCAACCCATTTGGTAAAGTAATCGATCGCGACCAAAATGAAGCGATGACCATTTGAAGCAGTAGGCTATATCTTCCCGATCATGTCAATGCCCCACATAGAAAAGGACCGAGGAGATGACATGGCGTTAAGCGGACTTGGAGGTACATGCACCTTGTCTGCATATATCTGGCATTTGTGGCACTTACGGGTGTACGAACAACAGTCTGCATCCATTGTAAGCCAATAGTACCCTGATCTCAATAACTTCTTAGCCATTGCATGTCCTCCTATATGAGTACCGAAGGATCCCTCGTGGACTTCCTGAATTAACAAGTCTGCTTCGTGTCTATCCACGCATCTGAGCAAGACCATGTCAAAGTTCCTCTTATACAGAACTCCGTCTGCATTCAAGAAAAAGCTAGCAGCAAGTCGTCTCAAGGTTTTCTTGTCATTGGATGATGCCCCAACTGGGTATTCTTGTTTTTCCAGGAAAAGCTTGATATCGAAGTACCAAGGTTTCTCATTAGACACTACGTCTATAGAGCAAGCATAAGCTGGTGCGTCAGGCCTGGAAATGTCAATCCTGGGCACATAGTTCCAACACAAGACTTTGATGGACGAAGAAAGAGTAGCCAATGCATCGAAAAATTTGTTCTCATCTCGTGGTATATATTGAAGCTTAACCATTGTGAAAAACGTCAACAGTCTTCTGGCATAATCCCTATAAGGAATTAAGTGTTCTTGATGTGTATACCATTTGCCGGTAATCTGGTTGACAACAAGGGTTGAATCTCCGAATATATCTCGCCTTTCCTCTCTAGCCGTCATATCACGCCACATCTCCTCAGTGACATAGAATCCAGGAGCAGCACCTGCAACAGGGTTAGAGGAAGATGGTGCGGTGTGTGACTGTGAAGGACGATGGGGGGACATGTGAGGTACGGGAGATTGATCTCTCCGATCATATTCTTCATCGATGTCATGTGCCTCCCCATCAGGAATATTAGGAGGAAGTGGACCCAAAACAGGTGGAGCATTCAGATCATAGGTCCAGTTCCTTTCATTACGTACATCAGTACGTCTACTGCAAGGTAAAGCAACATATGGGATAGCTACCCCATAAACCATCAACTCATAACCACCTTCTCTCCTCGTTCGGCACAATTTCATGTCTTTTAGAAATTTTAAATTAATTGTGCGAGGAGGTAGTGGTTCAAGTGTAGCTATCTCATTGTTCAGGCCAAGAGCCCGAGCAATAGACGTAACAAGTCCTCCAAAAACAATTGGTCCTGTTTTATTAGTAGTTAAAGCCATGTGTGCAAGCATAAACGGGACCGGATTGATATGGGTACTAGTGAGGCATCCTTGAAAAAATAGGATTTCTTTAGCGTTTACCTTATTTGGACTCTCCCGGCCAAAAATAGTACATGCCAAAAGATATCTGAAAACTCTTATGGTCGGGTTATGGATGGTCGACGCAAGTATTCCTTCAAAAGAATTTATTGAAGTACTTGACAGCCTCTGCCAGAAGGAAAATACCTCGGCCGACCATTCCGCATCCAAAGGTGCCTCACATATCGCACCTTCCCTATGAGGGATTCCTAACAAGCCTGTTAGTTCGTCGGTATTGTATTCGTATTCAATTCCAAACAGTCTAAAATTAACAGTACCGACTGTGCTAGCAGTGTTAGGACTGATAGTGTATATCAATGAACTTAAAAACTCAACTGTCAGCCTCTCATAGGTAGGCTCCTGGTTAACAAAAATATTATGCAAGCCTAAAAAATCTAATAAATGAAAAACACTATGATATAGACCCAAAGCATAAAGACAGTTATCATCGACGTACCTAGTCGAGAGAATTTCTCGACTCTGAAGCCTTTGAATAATTTTCCTTTGCCTATCACCCGGTCTTCCATCGCGAAGAAGATATCCATTGAACTCCATTGTTGTTGCTCCTTGAGAAGTGAAAAGTGGTAAAACATGGTTTATGAGAGAAATGATAAAGGTTTGATTTTTATGGTTTGTGGTGGATGAAAATGAAAATGGATTTTGGATAGGTTTTATAGATGGTGAATGTTTTGGAAATGAGGGAGCTTTAATGGGGTTCAATGGGGTTTTTGGAAGTTGGAAAAATGGGTTTTTGAGTTTTGAAGGTGTGAAAATGGTGGAAATGGGGAATCAGCCCCGTTTTTGATGAAGGACGGTATGGCGCCCGCCACATGGGGTATGGCGCCCGCCATAAGGCCAATTCCTGTTGGGCCTTGGATTTTCAATTCTTCTTTTGGGCCCTTTTGCACCTTCGGTCTTCGGGGGGTCCGGATAGCGTTTTCTTCTCTCTTCTAAGGCATGAAGCTTGCATATTTTTTTTTATGAAGACAAAAATGAAAATATTTTTGTCTTATATATATATATATATATATATATATATATTTTATTCAACAAAAATAAAATAAATTGAAAGAAAAGAGAAAAAATGAGATTAGTGCATGAAATAATATATAAGATAAAATCAAAGTACATGAAAAAGAAAATGTAATAGATGCAATAATATAAAATATGTCTGGAGATGCGAGAAATGAAATAAAGTATGAAAAAGAAATTAAATACTAGGGTAATAACGTCAGTGTAAAACGAATCATGTGGTAGGCCTCTCTTCCTGGTTTGATCCACGAATCTCAGTTATCTCCCTCTGAAGCTCTTCAAACTCCTGATATAGAGCATCGGCCTCTGAGGCATGAGTGAGATCAGATACCTGGATCTGTAATTCCAAGTCCGCTACTTCCTACTTGAGCAGGGCAGTCTCCTTGCGGAGCTCATAAATCTGAGTTTGTAGATCAGGCGGCTGCAAAGACATATTGTTAGACATAACAATGATTCGGGGAGAAAGAGGTGTAGGAGTGTACTCAACGGCGGGAGGTGATTTTGGCTCTTCGACAGTCTCTCCATAACCCTCTAAAGCATAACTCCAATTAGCAGGGTCATGGACACTGGTCATCAGCGGGTCTGGTAATGTAAAGTAATGTATCACTTCGCCGTCGATCAGTAATCTAAACATGTTGGGCTCAAAAGAGGCCCTCCTCATCAGTCCTCTGTCAAGACAAAAGTCAACATCCAGGGTGGTGTAGCAGTAGAAGGTCCTGAGGTGCAATAATTTGCGAGACAAACCCAATGCAGTAGCTATCTGTGTAACAATCCCACCGACATGTATAATGCCTACAGATGATCTGGCGACACTGGCAAGGCCCTTCAACAGGAAGTTGCCACAAACAACTGGGCGTGACTAAGTCGCACAAAACAGTAGGAAGATCTCCTCTTCACTCAGCAGAGTCTCTGTATCTGGCAAACCGAGGAAAGAGTGTGCTAGAATCATCTGGAAGTACCTTAACGTAGGGTTGTGGATTACCTGAGAAAACTGAGTGGAAGGATCTTGGCTCCCTCCACCTGAGATGTTAGACCAAAACCTTTCCACTTCTCTGCTCATAAAATACCCCATCAGTGTCTCTGGAATAACATCAGGAGTAGTCTGAAAACCTAGTAAATCACCAAACTCTTTGTGAGAGTAGGAGTAGTCAATCCCGAACAACCTGAAAACATCATGTCCATCGGGTCCAGCCCAAGGATCATAATGAAACGAGCTGAGGAACTCTAGAGTCAAGTTCTTGTAAGTGTTGTTCATATCGTCAAACTGGTCCCACTAGAGTTGGTGGCATAAGAATCTGACGCTTGGCTCTATCCCCAAGGCATCCATGCAATCTTGGTCTGGGTACCTGGTAGGTGCCATAGGGCGTCTCATGTGGACATAGTAATGCTCTCTCTGTGTGTCGTCTCTAAAGGCCACGTGCATGTCATCGGGGTTCAGCATTCTGCACAAGGTTAGCAAACAAGTCCTGAAATCACATAAAACATTCAATCGTTAGTCCTGACATAATAATAAAGTAAACAAATTAAAATAAAGGAAAAATAAATAAAAAGTACGTAAATAAGAAAACCATGGGTTGCCTCCCATGCAGCGCTTGTTTAACGTCATTAGCTCGACGACCGGATTTTATACATCATTTGAAGGATATGGTGGATCACTCAGAGTATGGCAGGTGTATGTTGTTGGGATGTCACCTCCTTTGTAGGGCTTCAACCTTTGTCCATTGACGATGAACGGTTTACATGTTTGGTTCTTGATTTCAATAGCACCAGATCTTAGAATCTTAGATACTTCGAAAGGGCCAGTCCATCTCGAATGAAGCTTCCCTGGAAAAAGTCGTAACCTAGAATCGAACAGGAGAACAGGATCGCCTATTTTGAAGTCTTTCCTTATGATTCTTTTGTCATGCCAAGCTTTTGTTCTTTCTTTGTATATGATGGCATTTGCGTAGGCAGATTGTCTGAGCTCTTCTAATTTGTGGATGTCAAAGATACGTTTTTCACCAGCAGTTAAGTAATCCAAATTCAAAGTTTTGATGGCCCAATAGGCTTTATGCTCCAACTCAAAAGGTAAGTGACATGATTTTCCATAGACCAATTGATAAGGGGTTGTTCCTATAGGGGTTTTGAAAGCGGTTCTATAGGCCCATAATACTTCTTGAAGTTTCTGCGACCAATCTTTTCTAGATATAGAGACAGTCTTCTCAAGAATTTGTTTGATCTCCCTATTAGATACTTCCACTTGTCCATTAGTCTGTGGGTGGTATGGTGTTGCTACTCTATGCTTAACTCCATACTTGCTTAAAAGTTTATCAAATATTCTCTATATGAAGTGTGATCCTCCATCACTTATGACTAAACGGGGGGTTCCAAACCTGGGAAATATATAGGTTTGAATAATTTGATGACTACTTTGGTGTCGTTCGTGGGTGCAGCGATAACTTCAATCCATTTAGGCACGTAGTCAACAGCTACTAAGATGTACTGATTTCCTAAAGATGGTGGGAATGGTCCCATAAAGTCTATACCCCATACGTCGAAGAGTTCTACTTCTTAGATATTTCTTAGAGGCATTTCATTACGTCTTGAAATATTTCCTGTGCGTTGGCATCTGTCACACTTGACAATGAAATCATGGACATCACGCAGTAGGCCAGAATAGGCCAGCTTGAAGAATCTTGGCGTAGGTATTAGATGTGCTTGCATGTCCACCATAGGGTGCAGAGTGACAATGCTCAATTATATTATGTACCTCTTCTTCTGGAACACAACGGCGGAAAATTCCATCTTTACCTCTCTTGAAAAGAAATGGTTCGTCCCAATAGAAGTTTCTCACATCATTATAGAACTTCTTCTTCCGGTGGTAATTTAGATCAGGGGGTATGATGTCAGCGGCTAGGTAACTAACAAAGTCTGCATACCAAGGTACATTACTTATAGCTAAGGATTTATGAGAATGCTCATGTGGATCTGGGTTATCATCTTCAATGGTTTCTAGTTGGGCTATCAGTCTATCATAGGCAAAATCGTCATTTATGGGTACTGAGTCAGGTTTCAGGTATTCTAGCCTAGAAAGGTGATCAGCTACTACATTATCTGTGCCCTTCTTATCACGGATATCTAAATCAAACTCTTGCAGTAATAGAATCCATCGAAGTAACCTAGGTTTGGCATCCTTTTTACTTAGTAAGTAATGAATGGCAGCATGGTCGGTGTAAACTATAATTTTGGCTCCTACTAGATAAGATCTAAATTTGTCTATGGCGAAAACTACAGCTAGGAGCTCTTTTTCGGTTGTTGCGTAGTTGAGCTGTGCAGCGTCTAGGGTTCTACTGGCATAATAAATTATGTGTAACTTTTTATCTTTTCTCTGACCTAGAACGGCTCCTACAGCATAGTCACTAGCGTCACATATTATCTCAAACGGTTCTGACCAATCAGGGGGTTTCATTATAGGTGCTGAAATCAGAGCTTGCTTCAGAAGATTAAATGCTTCAGTACATTTTTCATCGAAGATGAATTCAGCATCTTTCATTAAAAGACCAGTTAAGGGCTTTATTATTTTGGAGAAGTCCTTGATGAAACTCTGGTAAAATCCGGCATGTCCAAGAAAACTTCTTATCTCCCTGATAGTCTTCGGCGGTTTTAGATTCTCTATGACTTCTATTTTAGCTTTGTCTACCTCTATACCTTTTTCGGAAACTATATGTCCTAAAATAATCCCTTCGGTGACCATGAAATGACATTTTTCCCAATTTAGCACAAGGTTTACCTCCACACATCTTTCCAGGATTTTCTCAAGGTTGATAAGACAATTTTTGAAATCAGATCCACAAACTGAGAAATCGTCCATAAATACTTCCATGATTCCATCTAAATAGTCTGCAAAGATAGACATCATTCAACGTTGGAAAGTTGCAGGGGCATTACAGAGTCCAAAAGGCATTCTTCTGTAGGCAAAAGTTCCAACAGGGCAGGTAAAGGTAGTTTTTTCTTGATCTTCGGGGTGAATAGGTATTTGGAAGAATCCCGAATATCCATCTAGGTAACAAAAGTAAGAGTGTCTGGCTAGGCGCTCCAACATTTGGTCTATGAATGGTAATGGGAAATGGTCTTTCTTAGTTGCTTTATTTAATTTTCTATAGTCTATGCGCATACGCCAACCTCCATTGGTTCTTTTTGCTAAAGGTTCACCCTTTTCGTTTTGCACGACTGTGATGCCTCCCTTTTTAGGTACTACATGCACAGGACTCACCCATTTACTATCCGAGATCTGATATATTATACCTGCCTCTAGTAACTTAAGAACTTCAGTCTTAACTACTTCACTCATCATAGGATTTATTCTTCGTTGGTGTTCTCTGGAGGGTTTTGAATCTTCCTCAAGCAAAATCCTATGCATGCATACGAATAGGCTTATTCCTTTTAGATCTGAGATCTTATATCCTAAGGCTGAGGGGTACCTTTGTAAAACATCTAACAATTGGTTGGTTTCCTCTTGGTTTAAGGTAGCACTGACTATAACTGGACGGTTCATTTCTTCATCAAGGAATTCATATCTTAGTTTTTTAGGCAGTTCCTTAAGTTTTACGGTTGGTTTTATAGGGCAAGGCATAGGATCTGGGGTAAGAGATAAACATTCGTGAAGGTTATCATCAATGTAGGGTTTTTTATAACTGTCATCTTCCCAAATAAGGGTTGATGGCAATTTTATAGATTCAATTTCTTCTTCTTGTTCTAATTCCCTAATGCATTCATCAATGATATCTAAGGCATAACAAGCATCTCCTATTACAGGTTCCATAAGAAATTTCGAAAGGACAAATTCTATCTTCTCGTCACCTACCTCAAAGGTTAGTTTCCCTTTTTTAACATCTATTACGGCTCCAGCAGTCAATAAGAACGGTCTACCTAGGAGGATTGGTATGTCGTCATCTTCTTTAATGTCCATGACAACAAAATCAGTAGGTATAAACAGCTGACCTATCCTAACAGGGACGTCTTCAAGTATGCCTATAGGGTATTTAACGGATCTATCGGCTAATTGAAGCGACATCTTAGTAGGTTGTAATTCTCCTAAGTTTAATCTCTCACAAACTGCTAAAGGCATTAAGCTCACACTAGCTCCTAAGTCTAGAAAAGCTTTTTCGATGACATGATTCCCCAAAATACAAGGAATGGAAAAATTTCTGGGATCTTTATCTTTCTTTGCTAACCTATTTTCGGAAATAGAATTACATTCCACGGGTTTCGGATCTTCAAGTCTACGTTTATTTGTAAGTATGTCTTTGAGAAACTTAGCGTAAGAAGGTATTTGGGTGATGGCTTCTGTAAAGGGGATTTCTATGTGAAATTTTTCTATAACCTTAACGAATTTTTGATACTGATTATCGATTTGGGTTTTCTTTAGTCTTTGAGGGTATGGTATTGGTGGTTTGTATGGTGGTGGTGGTACATAGGTTTTATTTTTAGGTTCTTCTCCTTTTTCTTGACCTTCCGGGTTTTCAGATTCCTCTGGTTCCTTCTCCTCATTTCTCTCAGAAGTTTCGGGCTCACTTAATCTAGGGTTTGAAGGTTCCTTATAAGCGGTTCCACTTCGTAGAGTAATGGCATTTGCTTGCCCTTTCGGGTTTTGTTGAGGTTGTCCAGGGAATTGTCCTCCAGGTGTAGTCTGAGGGGCTTGGTTTAAAGCTACCTGAGAGATCTGGGTTTCAAGCATCTTATTATGAGTAATAATTTGGTCAACCTTGGTTCCTAACTGGGTAATTAGTTCTTTAACATGGACGTTTTGGTTCATGAACTCTTTATTTTTTTGTGTTTGAGCGTTGATAAAATTTTCCACAATTTTCTCAAGGCTCAGACTTTGTGGTACAGGTTGCATAGGTTGATTTGTTCTTGGGGCTTGGTAACCTTGTTGTCTCGGAGGTGCGGTATTTTGGATATGGTTATTATTTTTGTAGGAGAAGTTTGGGTGATTCCTCCATCCAGGGTTATATGTGTTTGAAAATTGGTTCCCTTGGGTGTAGTTCACTTGCTCAGGGTTGGTCTCATTTAACAGATTGCATTCGGCGGATTGGTGTCCTTGCGTCCCACATATCTCACAACTCGGCGAAACTGCGGCTACAGTATTTGGAGTTGTACACATATGTTCGACTCTAAGGGCCAATGCGTCCATTTTAGCTTGCATCATGTCCATAGAGCTTAGCTCATGTATTCCTCCTTGGGCTTCCTTCTTTTCCACTGTTGCTCGTTCTACTCCCCATGATTGATGGTTTTGGGCCATGTCTTTGATAAGGGCACTAGCTTCAAGGTAAGGTTTGTTCATCAGTGCGCCACCAGCGGCAGCGTCGATGGTCATCTTAGTGTTATAATGAAGTCCATTATAGAAGGTTTGAATGATTAGCCAATTATCTAAGCCATGATGTGGGCATGCTCTTAATAGCTCTTTATATCTCTCCCAGGCTTCGAACAACGACTCTCCTTGGTGTTGGGTAAATCTGGTTATTAGGTTTCGAAGAAGAGCGGTCTTACTTGGGGGAAAATATCTAGCAAGGAAAACTTTTCTAAGGTCTTCCCAAGTTGTTATGGAATTGGGTGGAAGGGAATCTAACCACGATAGAGCTTTATCTCTGAGGGAAAAGGGAAATAATCTTAAGAGTATCGCCTCAAGAGGAGCTCCATTAGTTTTAAAGGTGTCTGCTAACTGAAGAAAGTTTTTTAATTGTTGGTTTGGGTTCTCAGTAGCAAGACCTGCAAATTGTCTTTGTTGCACTAATTGCAGCAGGGATGGTTTAAGTTCAAAATTATTGGCTGGGATAGCAGGGTTTACTATACTAGAACTAGGTTCCTCGTTTGATGGTTGGGCGAAGTCCTTAAGAGGTCTTCGGTTTTGATCTTCGGCCATAGCTCTTCTATTCCTATGGAAAAATAAACGTGCGCGAGCGTAACGTTCAGGTTCAGCTAGATGGTCTACTAAGCTTTCGGCACTGCGAGTCTTTTGCATTGACCGGTGGGTAACAACCTTAGTCTAAACAGTATAACTACAGGGTATGAAATTTGACGAAATTGGTCCCCGGCAACGGCGCCAAAAACTTGATGCGTGTTTTTCGCAAGTGTACGAACACATCAGAGTAATATAAAAGATTGTCGAATCCACAGAGACCAAGTGTCAATCTATCGTACCTGTTGTTATGGTGTGTATCTAAGGCAACTAAATATAATGGTTTTAAGGAGTGCGCAATGGTAAATAAAATGGTAATTTTAAACAATTAATAAAGACAGGCTCGAATGTAATTCACATAATGAATCGATAATCCGGTACTTGTTAATAGAACTACTTATGGGCAATGTTTTCTACTTTGAAAAGAACTAATTTAACAGGAACTGTCGCTTTCGCGTATTCAGAACCGAGTTGTACTCCCTAATCAACCCCTCCTATTATCACGGATAAAAAGGTACGTACTGCGTTAGAGTAGTAAACCTATTTTTAAGAAATATAGTATCTTAACTAAGTTGAAAAGTACTTTAACTTGGATTTCTTAGTAAAAAGAGGTTCTCATGAACCAGACTCTAAACTTCTTAACGCGTCCGAAAATCGTTTTAAAATCTCTTTTCTTTTTAATCTAAAAACTCCTAATGAACTAGACAAAGCGCTTTTGGCTGTTTTTGAAATAGTTAAAAACAATTACTTAAATTGAAAGATAAAATAGCCCTTAAGTGTTTCTACGAACAGTTGTATGGATTACTGGTTTAATTACGATCCTTACATTCTAACCTTTATGGATTTAGTTAGACATGGTAAAGTAAAAGTTCTTTTTATAATTATTCATAAAAGTAATTAGTGCGAGTGCAGAAAGTAAATAAAAGTAGTGCGAGTGCGGAAAGTAAATAAAAGTAGTGCGAGTGCGAGAAATAAAGGTATTTAAAGTGAGTGCGGAAAATAAACGAAAGTAGTGCGAGTGCGAAAAATAAATAAAGTAAAGCGAGTGCGGGAAATAAATAAAGTAAAGCGATACGGAAAATAAATGAAAGTAAAGCAATGCGGAAAAATAAAATACGAACTGGAATTAAAATGGCAGCAGGATTAACTTCCTCCCGGAGTGCTCCAAAACTCGATCACACAGACGTATACAGACTCGATCACTCGATTGCAGTAACACCCCGATGTGGAATGATAACTACTTTAAAACTGATATATGCCTAAGAGATTCTAAGTTTGGATGAAGAAAACGAAATTCTAAAGTCCTATTTATAGGCAAATCTTAAATGGGAAATGACCAGGATGCCCCCTCCACTAAAAAGTGGAGGGAACCACTTTTGCCTTGTGGCGCCCGCCACAAGGCCATGGCGCCCGCCATGAGATCAATATGGAAGAAGAAAGTGGGGATCGTGGGTCTTGGCAGTTGTGGAGTGGTCTTGAGACGTGGCCACGTCATGGCAGACCCCATGGCGCCAGCCATGGCGGATGCCGTAAGTGTAAAAAGCTGAATTTCTTGGTTTTCGTCCGTTTCCACTCCTTTTTCGCTCCTCTTCTCGATTTAAGCCCTGATTACATAGAAAA
This sequence comes from Lathyrus aphaca, assembly GCA_963966055.1. NCBI lineage: Eukaryota > Viridiplantae > Streptophyta > Magnoliopsida > Fabales > Fabaceae > Lathyrus > Lathyrus aphaca. The sequence continues at coordinate 186,199,239 of OZ014524.1, forward strand.
CCTGAAAATAAAGAAAAACAAAGTAATAACATAACAAAATAACAATAAAAGCTAAGAATGCATGCGAAATCGGAGTCAGAAATACGGTGAAATTTAGTGTTATCAACTAACTCCATACCTAAGTCCAAACCTAACCTAATGCCCAAGAAAGCTCCATACCCAAGCCTAATGTCAATCCTAACCTCTATTAAATTCATAATCACTCCAAAGCAAGGTTGGACAACTTCATTTTCATCATTTCATTTTCCAAATCTCTCATAGAATCGCAACATTCACCAAAGCAATCCCCCGCTTTGTAGGTTGGTGAAACTGATACCGTTTCTTCGCTTTTAACTTATATTTTTCATCTCGACGTACGACATTCTTCGATTGCTTATTGTTATGCTTGCGTTTTGATCGTTTTACGTTCGGTTACGATTTGATTGCGTTTTGCTAGTTTTTATTGTTAGTGGTTAGAATCATAGCTCATTCTAGGTGCTAATAGGTGTTAGGATACCTTAGTTAAGCAGCAAATTCGTGTTAGCATGTTTATGTATGCTATAGGAGCTTTTAGAAGTAGGTTTGAGACCAAAAGTGCTTATTACTTGTTGTTTTTCTGTATTCTGTTCAATGTTAACCAATTAACGCATATGGTTAATCGGTTAACACATATAAATTTGCTACTGGTTTTGAAACTTTGAGTTTGTTAACCGGTTAACCAATATCGTTAACTAGTTAATGTTGTTTGATTTTGGAAAATCAGTTTGTTTCAAGGCATGTTTGCATTGAATCATTTCTTTAATCATCATAGCTTGATAGATCATGATTTTAGGGAATTTTCAAGACCACTTTAGGTGCATGATTCCGTCATTTCGAGTCGTTTCGACTTGTGCATTCGTTACTTTTGCATATTTTGTGTTTATTTGCTATTTGTGCATAAAGTGATTTGTGTATGTTTGTTGTCATGTTCAAACACTTTTGCTAGCATGCATATAATTGTTTAAGATCTGTTTTGCCTCACTTTCATGATTTGAACGCATAATCGCATTGCATATTTACACATTTGCATGTTGCATTCACTTGAAAACACATGATCACATGTATGCATGTTCTTGCATTTTGTTTGCATCTTTGATCACACTTCTATGTAATGTCAATTCTGATTTTTGCATCAAGTTGCATGTTCATTTTGTTGATTCTTGTTGATGCATGTTCCTATTTCATGTTGATGCATATTTGTTCAAAACTTAAATGCATACTTGTTGCATATTTGTTATTTTTGTGCATTCTTTAATAAGCAAGTAATTGTAAATGCTCACATGTCCATAATCCATGTTAATCTTTCATGTTAATTTTGCATTTCCATTTTGTGCATTATTTCCCACTCATTTTGTGCATAAAATGAAAACATCCAAATCTGTCTCACTTTCCATTGCTGTATTTTCTTGCAGTAGCTGTAAAATGTATGCTGAGTGTTGCATTTTTACACTTTTTACACCTATTTTGCATGTTATGTGCTGGCTGTAAAAAGTTGTTTGTATTTTGCATTACATTTCATTGTTGTTTGTGCATTTAGGAGCTGTAATAGGCTGTTGGACGTTTGCTTTGCATCTTTTTAGGTTCCTTAAACTTAGGATTGAGTCTAGTTTAGGTACTATATCCCTTAAGATTTTTTTGGTAATTTCTTACCTCATCTCTTATTCATATTTATCATGCTAACCCTTGTTTTGTAGGGAGGAAAAGGTAAGTTCATACAACTTTATCCTTTTACATTCTTTATGCTTTCAAAGTGTTTGTTTTAGCATTTTTGTGTTTAATCTTCAACAACTTCATGCTAATCCCATTTATAATCGACTTAACTTCTCTAGGAAGCAAGTTTTATTATATTTCCCTTCTTCTTTTCCTCTTTGCATTAGGAATTGAAACCGCACTAACCTAGGTTCATCCATACATGACAACACTAGGATAATTAGTCTTCCCCTTAGACTTTTTCCTTTGGTTCGTTTTGTTTTCTTTCTCATCTTAAAGAAAGGCTAAAAAACACCTAATAAAGGTTGGTCTTCTCGTACGACAAGAGACTTTGTTGTGGGTTACTTATACACGTCCTGTTTCGGGGCGAGGTGTAAGTCATCTACCACGATGAACAAGTCTTAGTATGGGAAGGTTCACAAACAATAAACAGAAAAAACTTCTTTAAAAGACAATACATAAGCAACACTCGTCTTTTCCTGCGGGAATTATTTTCTCACCTCACTCACTCTAAACGCGAACTTGCAACGACTTGTCTCATTTGTAAGATGATAACGCAATCATTCAAGGCAAGCCTGCAACATATGAGCATAGACATACGCATTTCAGCTCTAAAACACACATAAATAGTTTCCTCCTTAGTTAGGTGTAAACACCCCAAATTTGCCCTCACCCATTCACACCATGGCTTGTGATCTTTTCATATGCATAAATTCAATCATAGCATCTCATACCACATTTTTGATTCACTGCATTGCTTCTAAGTCATCTGCATCTAGGGTTTGTGATCTGAGCCATCCCTGAGCCATTTGAGCCACTTCAAAGGTCTTCAATCACTTCAAAGGGGTCCATGTATGTTCAAGCATCACATTATATCCTCACAAAGTCAAGGAAGTCAAAGAATCACAAGAACTGAGAAAGGCATGGAAGCAGAGCCAGGCTTGACTACACAGATGACCTAGAATTAGGGTTTTGGTTTCAAAGGCCACAACTCCAAATTTTGTGGTCATTCTTGTTTCTATTGGTCTCTATATGTTATAAGGATTATGCATATCAATTTTCATGAAGAAATTCCATGGGGAAGGCATCTAATCAAGGGTTGACTTCTTGAGCAAGTCAGTGCAAAATCAAGGCATCTGAGGCCCCCAATGACCCAACCAAAGGGCATTCTCCATCATTTTGAATGTGTATGATCTTTATTTGATCATGGAAAGTGTTAGAAGTTCACAAAATTGAAGAATTTCAAGCCATTTGCAAAGTTTCCTTTTTGGGAAAGTGACTTGTAATGAAAACTTGCCATTTTGGGAAAGTTTTTCAACCCTTTCTTTTTGATTCAAAAATGCTTCAAATGGGAAAACTTTGGTCATGAAAGTTGTAGAATGGATCTTTCCATTTTCAAAAAGTATAAGAACTCATTCTAATTCATTTTGGATCAAAAGTTATGGCTTGTCAAAGTTGAACAAAATCACATAATTTCAAGTTTTGTACCAAAGAGGCAAAGTTGCAAAACCTCTTGCCAAGGCAAAATATGACTTCAATGTGGTTTCTAACCTTTGCACAAACATGAACCATGACCTAAAAGTCAGAATGCACCAAAGAATTGTCCAATTTCATGACTTGTGCATTAAGAAACTTCAAAAGGGCCAAGACTTTGTGAAATTGCAAAAACTCTCACAAACCCTAATCCACTTGCTGCATTGCCTCTAATCCATTTCCATGGCTCTCCCTGATTCAAGCTACAGCAAAGCCATGCCTTGTACCTTGACTGCCATAGCCCATACCTCTCTTACACAAAAAGTTGACTTTATGCATTTTGCTCCATACCAATCACACTGCTCCACAACAACTCTCTGACCTATCAAGGATTGATATGTGTACCAAAAGCAACCCAACACATAACACAACACAGCCTGAAACATCTCACAAGCCATAGTTCCCAAAATTGACCTCTTATGCACTTTCCTTCGAATCTCATCACACAATCATCAAACCTCAAAACCAACTTCACCATTCATTCAGAAAAGCTTCATAGAGCATAAACCACCTTTCACCTTGCCTTGAAAGTCCCTGAAACTCAAACACGATTTTCCCCCCTCTCTGAACAGAACTCCATCAATCTCACAAACTAGCCACCATACACTCAAACCAAGCCTCAAAGCATATTCAGGGAGATCAATGGAGTAGCTTTGAAGCAGGGAGGCAGTCTGAAAGCTCCAAACTGAAAGCTTCATCTCAGGTAGCTTCACGAAATCATTTTTCCAGAAACCTTGTTTTAAGTTACTAAAATAATCTACATGTTCCCCTGATTGCTTTGCACTTTGTATTTTTGAAAATGATTGATTATTGAGCATGTACTGCATCTCTGAAAGTTTGGTCATTTTTAGGTTTTTGATTCGAATCTTGTTTTTGAGTGAAAAGAAATGGATTTTGAGGGTAGATTCATGTTTAGGGAGGTTGAGAGGTTTGATCTGGAGCTTTACAGCTCTTAAAATGACCTGGAGAGAGGGATTGAGATTTCTCAGGGAGGGTGTCACCGGAGAAGACGACCGGAGCTCTTCTCCGGTGACCTGAAAGTGATTAGGGTTTGATAATTAGGGTTAGCTAGGTTTAAACGTGGGGCGTTGGATCTGGGCTTCCCGCGCGTGTTGGAGGTGTAAACACCCCAAATTTGCCCTCACCCATTCACACCATGGCTTGTGATCTCTTCATATGCATAAACTCAATCATAGCATCTCATATTACATCTTTGATTCACTGCATTGGTACAAAGTCATCTGCATCTAGGGTTTGTGATCTGAGCAATCCAAGAGCTTCTTGAGCCACTCCAAAGGTCATCAATCACTTCAAAGGGGTCCATGTATGTTAAATCATCATATTATATCCTCCCAAAGTCAAGAATATCAAAGAATCACAAGAACTGAGAATGGCATGGAAGCAGAGCCAGGTTTAACTGCACAGATGACCTAGAATTAGGGTTTTGGTTTCAGAGGCCATAACTCCAAATTTTTTGGTCATTCTTGTTTCTATTGGTCTCTATATGGTATAGGGAGTATGCATATCAATTTTCATGAAGAAATTCCATGGGGAAGTCATCTGATCAAGAGTTGACTTTTTGAGCAAGTCAGTGCAAAATCAGGGCATCTGAGGCCCCCAATGACCCAACCAAAGGGTGTTATTCATCATTTTGATTGTGTATGATCTTTATTTGATCATAGAAGATGTTAGAAGTTCACAAAATTGGAGAATTTCAAGTCATTTGCAAAGTTGACTTTTTGGGAAAGTTGACTTGTAATGAAAATTGCCATTTTGGGAAACTTTTTCAACCCTTGCTTTTTGTTTCAAGAATGCTTCAAATGAAAAAACTTTGGTCATGAAAGTTATAGAATGAATCATTCCCTTTTCAAAAAGTACAAGAACTTGACCTAATTCATTTTGGATCAAAAGTTATGGCTTGTCAAAGTTGGCTAAAATCACATAATTTCAAGTTATGCACCAAAGAGGGAAACTTGCAAATTCTTGTACCAAGGCAATTTGTGACTTCTAATTGATGTCTAACCTTTAGACAAACATCATACATGACTTAAACTTCAGATTGGCCCAATAATTTCTTAAGTTCCATGCCTTAAACTTCAAGAATTACAAAAGGGGCCAAAGTTGTGACAATTTGCAAAAGGGATCAAAACTCCTCATCCACTTGCCTCAGTTCACAAAATCTGATCCAAAAGCATTCCTTGATCCTTGCTGAACTCAACCATGCCCCTATCTCAGCCTTCCACTTGCCCATACCTCCAAGTACAACTTGCTTGACTTTTTGCAACTTGAAGCCATACCAATCCCACAGTGACACAACCACTCTCTGCCCAATCCAGACTTTATAAACGCATCCCAAGGTTTCATTATCATAACACACACAAGCCTGAAAGCCCCAAGAACACAGCATCCTCATTTTTCACCTCATATGCAATTTCATTCGAAACACTCTCCACAAGCCTCAAACACACAAACAAACTTCACAAAACATCTCAGCACACTACCCCTTTAAAACACAAATCTTTTAAGCGTGGATCCTGTCGAGTACGACGGACAATCTGGGTGCTAATACCTTCCCAGGTTGTAACTAACCCCCTTTCTCAGTCTCTCTGGTTCGCAACCGTCTTATCCATATCTTTTTAGGTTTATGCAGCATTACCTTTCCTTCGGGATAAAAATGCCTAGCTGGCGACTCTTTCTTTTCTCTTGAGTTCACTCCTGTGTGTTCTCATATCTCTTTCGCCGATCGTTCGCATCTGTACCCCTTCTGACCTTGGGTGTCATTTGGTGGGAGCGACAGCTTGGCGACTCTGCTGGGGACCCTTATACTGTAACCAGGGCTTCTGGTTCTTTTTGTGGGTTCCTCCTAGCGCTTGTTTGATTTGTGTTTACTGGGGTGTTATGTGCTAATTGTGTTTATATAGTGGCTTTTATTTATTGCTTTATGTACAGTTATTTATTGCTTTCTTTTACAGCTTTATATACATCATACTGTCATACTGTTTTGGCTGGATCTGGTTTTGTTGTTTTGGTGGGTGGGTGTTCTATTGAGAGTTTAAGGTCCTATACCTGGGACCTGAGTGACACCTAGGCTAGAGTGGTTCATGTTCTTTCCCATTCCATTTCGGTCTGGTGCGGGAATATGAAACACGGTTCAGATATGGGTTTCTTCTTGAGAACTCTGTACTACAGATCTCCTATAGTGCTAGGGCTATCTGGGAAGCCTGCTAAGTCTGAATGACCTTTATTATGACCTTCAGAAACTGAGGTGAATTAGAGGAGGATCTTTTATGGTTATTGTAAACACTGTACCTCCGGGTTAGAAGTGTTTACACTTCTCATAACTGATCCAAGTCTGAGGATCCTTGTTTTAGAACATCACCTGTGAGGGGGTTGGGCTGTTTACAGATTTGCAGGTACCCTTGACCTCAGCATACCCTGATACTTTGTTTTGATTAAGAGTACTCCATTTTGGGACAGTTCTTGTGATTTGAACCCTGGACATGTGACTCTTTATTTGAGTCCCCCACCTTGGTTACTGGACTTTTGAACCTCCATCTGGACTTCTTAGACATACATGGACTTATATCAAGGCAGTAATCAGATCCAGCTTGATCACAAACCCTTGCATATCATTTGCATACATCATCATTGCATCATTTAACATTTGCTTATTTGTTTTTCAGGGTATCCATATTACATTTGGCTTGGTTTTGACCCCTTCATCTGCATAGGCCTTTGTTCATCAGTATCTGCTATCTTCATCAGCTACCTGCTTCAGTCACCTGCATCACCAGTGTCAGCCTATCAGTGGTTCATCTCCAGTGTTAGTCTCCATCATCAGTATTTGTTTCAGCTCTTCATCAGCAGACATGGCACCCAAGAAGAGCAACATCTCTTACCATTTCTTTGAGCCTGAGCTGACTGGCATCAGGAAGGTCCAGGCCCTTATCACTCCAGACCATATACCATTATTCAGAGAACATTATGGAGGCATCCTTTACATGGTTATGGATTTGGACCCTTCTCAGAGGAGTTTGATCCACACTTGCCTACAGTTCTATGATCCTCCTTTGAGATGCTTCACCTTCTAGAATTTTCAGTTGGGACCTCTGTTGGAGGAGTTTTCATCACTGATTGGTGTACCTGTCAGGGGTGGTGTCCCCTTCAACCCAGAAATGGCTTTTCCCAGCAATGAAGAAGTGGCAAAAGCACTGTGCCTGGAACCTACTCTGATTGAGCAGAACATGACAACAAAGGCTGGTATCTCTGGTCTACACTTAGATTTTCTGACTTCTCAGGCCATCCTGAAGGCCTCCTTGGGAGAATGGAGGGCAGTTTGTGCATTATTAGCCCTTAGTATATATGGGGTTATATTATTTGCAGATGAGCCCAAGTTTATCAGCAAGAATGCCATTCATCTCTTCATTCTGAGGAACCCAGTGCCCACATTGCTGGGAGATTTCTATTACTCTGTTCACCAAAGGAATGAGAAGCAAAGAGGGAGGTTGGTGAGATGCTGTGCTCCCCTCTTTCATACCTGGCTGCTCAAACACTTGCCCAAGACTGATGCATTCCTGAATCCTCACCAACAAAAGAATTGGGCTAGGAGACTTATTGCTTTAACTTCAGATGACATCAGGTGGTGCACCCAGAGCACCAAAGGCAGGGGCATCATTACTAGTTGTGGGAAGTTCCCCAATGTACCTCTGATAGGAGTGAAGGGTTGCATCAACTACAACCCTTTGCTATTCAAAAGACAGTTGGGCTATGCTCTGGTTCACCCTCCTAAGGTGCAAGACTTGGCTGAAACCCTTTATTGTGAGATTAAGCCTAATCTAGCTGTTGTCAGGCAAGCATCCTGGGCTTGGGACAACATCCAGACCAAAGGGATGGCCATTCTTGGGAGATGCAACAATGTGGCCTCAGCTCAGTATTATGAGTGGTCTCATGCTAGGGCTCAAATTTCTGGGATGCCTTTCACCATTGAGGATGCACCTGGACCATCCACAACACCACCTCCAGCCACTGTCAGCCTGGAAGAGTTTGAGAAACTAAAGGAAAGGAATGAGAATCTGTCTCAAGCCCTGAAGAGGACCCTCTGGGAGAGGAGTGATGGTCGTCTGGACATTGAAAGGTTGGAAAAGCTTAAGGTGGAGCATCTAGCCAGGATTGAGAAGTCAGAGGACTACATCAAGAAGTCAAGAGCTGGGGAGCAGATTTTGAAGAATGCATGTAAAGAGGCCTAGTTCCAGAAGGCTAGGACTGATCTCTATCTGAAAGAAAGTCAAGCTAGGTGGGTCAGGATCACTGAAGCTCGCACTCAGGAAGATAAGAGAACCCAGGACAAGATTGAGCAGTTAGAGGCTAATGAAAAGAAGCAACAGGAGGCTCTGCTAGCAGCCCAGAAGGAGATCTCAGAATTGAAGCTTAGGGCTGGTGTAAAGAGGTCAAAGGACCAAAGCAGGCACAAGAGGTTGACCACTGCTATCACCACCAGGAATCTTCTTATCAGGAACCTCACAGAGCATCCAGCTGATCCCGTAACTGAAGCACTTCTGAAGGAGGTCAAGGAGGATGAGTTTGGTCTTGGTGTCTGACTTTTTCTTGTTGTTGCTTTCATTTCATGTACTTTTCTTTTTTATGTTGTATTTTGACCCCTCAGAGGCATGTATTGTAAAAAAACAAACTATGTATGATTCACCTTTTGTAATATATTCTTTAGTTTGTTTCATTTGAGTTTCTTTCTCCCAAGCAACATCAAAGCATCTTCCTCAGGGGTCTGGAAAGGTCAAAACCAAATGCCAAGCCGGATACCTTGGAAACAAATAAGCATACTGCATTGCATACTAACTTTTGTTTTGTTTTGTAGGTTTTTGTTTTGTTTGTTACTAACTCTGTTGTGGTTCAGGAATTATTGCTCGCCGTCGGGTGTTCCCTCTCAATCGTCCGCACAGATATCCTACTCGCAACAACCTTCCGGGTATACAGATGGACCAAGTACAACAGGATCTTACAGAGGTCAGGACTCAAATGGCCAATGAGAGGTTGGAGATGAGAAACCAGATGACCCAGTTCATGGAAGTGATGAATGGTTTGGCTCAAAGCCAAGAAAGATTAAGGGCATTGGTAGAGAGGCAGACCCAAGAAGAACCCCATCTAGGGACTAGAGGAACGAGCAACAATGAGAGGGTTCAGCCTCATGTTAATCCACCAGTGTATGGGCCTCATCTTCATCCAGAGATCAACATCCCTGCTAATGTGCAAGGGAATGCTACTGCGGGCAGAGTATTACAAGAAGACCCCCAGGAGGATCAATTCACTGTAATGGGAGCTGGGGATGAAGCCTATGACAGAAGGCTAGATGAAATTGCTGAGAAATTGAGATCTCTGGAGTCTCAAAATTCCCTGGGCTTTGATGTCATGGATATGGGGTTAGTGGACGGGGTAAGGATTCCCCACAAGTTTAAACCCTCGTGCTTCGAAAAGTACAACGGAACTTCCTGTCCACGAACCCACTTACAATCCTTTCTGGGAAGGCTGAAGGCATACACCATGGATGAAAAACTGTGGATGTTTTACTTTGAAGACAGTTTGACAAGAGCTTCAAGGGAATGGTACTCTCACTTGACCAGAGCAACCATCAGATGCTGGAAGGACCTAGCTGAGGCCTTCATCAGACAGTACCAGTACAACTTGGACATGGCTCCTAACAGGACCCTCCTGATGGGAATGTCTCAATCATCCAGGGAAAGCTTCCGGGAATACGCCCAGAGGTGGAGACAGCTTGCTGCTGCTGTCCAGCCACCCATGTCGGAAAGGGAAATGGCCGACATGTTTATGAATACCCTTCAAGGGACATACATTGATAGGCTAGCTGCCTTTTCTTCCACCAGCTTCGCTGACGTAGTCATAGCTGGAGAAAGAATTGAAAGCCTATTAAAGATGGGCAAGATTTCTGACAATGGTGCGAGCTCGTCCAGCAACCCCAGAAAACCTTTTGTGGGGCCTAGAAGAACCGGTGAGACTAACGCTATTCATACCAACAGGGGTAGACCTCAGTATGATCATAGGTCAGTGGCAGTTGTCACTATTCCAGCTCCAATTCCTCTGCAACCAGCATATCAACCACAGCAATAACCCCACTACCAGCAACAAGTTCAGTATCTGCCTCAGAGGAACTACAACAACACCAGCAACAACAATCAACAAAGACCTTTTCAACAGAGACCATCTCAGGCCAATAGGGTAATTGATCCAATCCCTATGCCTTATGCCGCTTTATTGCCACAGCTCCTGAAGCTCAACTTGGTTGAGTTAAGGACATTGGCACCACCAGATCCTTCCAGTCTGCCAAGAAATTATGACGCCAACGCCAGATGTGCTTTTCACTCCAATGCACCTGGCCACAGTACAGAGAAGTGCAGAGCTTTACAAATGAAGGTACAAGACTTGGTAGACTCTAAAGCTCTAAACTTTGCACCCCCGCCAAATGTCAACAAGAATCCCATGCCCAACCACGGAGGACCAAGAATTAATGCTATTGAGGAAGATAAGCCATCTTTCTTAATCACCAGTGTTGGGCAGATTCGGACACCTCTGGTAGAAATTAAAGCTCAGCTCCTAGAATGCCAGATGTTCCCCGGGTGTGAGCTCGGTTGTGGTTATTGCAACATTTCGGTAAACGGGTGTGATAACTTGAGAAGCGGCATAGATGGTCTTATCCAGAGTGGCTTACTTCAAATCACAACATCAACACCTACAAATCCAGCAATCTCTTTGACAACAATTCCTGAGTCTTCTACAACTGCAACAACAATTATTCCAAACAATTCTTCAATCTCATCAACAAATGCTTCATCTATCACTTCAACAAACCAAATATCAACAACCATCTCTTCTACAACATCAGCACCCCTTTATTTAGAATCTTCTACAACGCCAACAGATATTTCAGCAGTCACCATTTATTATGATCCGTCATATGTTCCTCCTAACAACAATTTTCAACAACAAACAGTGGCATCTCCTGCCAGGTCACCAGTCACCATCTACTATGATCCACACACCGTTTCAGCACCCTCCTCTGCAGTAGTCAGTCCAGTTACCATCACGGTGCCTGGACCAGTTCCTTATGAAAGCAGTAATTCCATCCCTTGGCATTATGGCTCTGACCTTTACTGCAATGGGGAGAAAATCACTTTTGACTCTTCAACTTCTTCTCCACAGATTGATAATGTCGGGGGAGGCGGAGGCTTCACCAGAAGCGGACGCCTTTTTGCCTCGCAAGCACAAAGACCTAATGCTGAAGCAGAAGCTGCTGCCAAAGCAAAGGGAAAGAGTGTAATATCTGAAGAACCCATTCTCAAGGAAACTCAGAAGACATCTTTTGAACAAGATGTAGACGAGTTTATGAGGATTATAAAGAGGAGTGATTACAAAGTGGTGGATCAGCTTCACCAAACTCCCTCAAAAATCTCCATATTATCCCTGCTGATGTGTTCCGAAGCTCACCGGAATGCATTACTAAAAGTCTTGCACTCAGCATATGTGCCAGAGGAGATCACCGTTAATCAGCTGGAGACCGTGGTAGCGAATGTCAATACCAGCCATGGATTGGGTTTTACCAATGCTGATTTAACAGCTGAGGGATGTAACCACAACAAGGCTTTACACATCACCCTAGAATGCAAGGGTGCTGTTCTATCACATGTACTGGTAGACACTGGGTCTTCACTCAATGTTTTACCAAAGAAAGCCTTGGTGAAGCTGGAGTATGATGGCTTGGCATTACGTCCAAGTAATTTGGTGGTGAGAGCATTCGATGGCTCTAAGAGATCAGTGCTAGGAGAGATTGATCTGCCTGTGATGATTGGCCCGCAGACTTTTAAAATTACCTTCTATGTGATGGACATTCAGCCGGCCTACAGCTGTTTGTTGGGTAGACCTTGGATCCATGTCGCTGGCGCAGTTACGTCTACCCTTCACCAGAAGCTGAAATTCGAGTGGGAGGGCCAGATCATCACTATCTGTGGTGAAGAAGATATCTTTGTTAGCCATCTGGCTACGTACAAATACATTGAGATGGATGGAGAAATCCATGAAACCATGAGCCAGGGATTTGAAGCCCTGAACATTAATGAAGCATCTGCTGTACTTGGAACTTCCATGACATCTTATCAGCAAGCCAGGAAGGTTGTTGAAGAGGGGACTGCCCAAGGCTGGGGCAAGTTGCTGCCCGTGGAAAAGAAAGAGGACAGATTTGGGTTGGGTTACAAACCAACTCAACAAGATCAATCAGAGGCTGCTAAGAAGCCCAGTTTTGTTAGTGGGGGGATGCTCACCCCTAATGCAGTAAACAACTTGGAAGATGAGTCGGGAGATGAGCGCAACCTGGAGAGCTGGATACGTCCAAGGATCCCGGGGAGCCGTATCTCAAACTGGTCTTCCCAGGAAATTATAAGGGTTACTCCTGCAGAGTAATTGTTATTTCCTGTATTTTTAAGCATGCATCAAGTCTTGCATCTTGCCCAAGATGACAAGACTCATTTTGTAATCGGGCCATCTTGTAATTTTGTGCAAATAGATCAATCAATGAATATCGGACATCTTTTGCAAATGAGTCTTTTTCCTTTTCCGCTCACTGTTTTTCATTTTTCTTTTTGTACAAAAATAAAATGGCAATGTTTTCAAAATGATAACTTTATTTCACTTTTTTCTAAACAAAGATTAAAATCAATCACTAAAATGAACAATCTAAACCCTTGCAGAGAGTGCCTTTCAGATTGCACCGACAATAACACAGCTATGACCTCGTATGACTTTGACAATCCAATCAATCAAGCTGATGAAGGGGTTGAAGAAGATTATGAGCTTCCTGAAGAGCTAGCCAGATTGTTAAGGCAAGAGGAGAAGGTTATCACTCCTCACCAAGAGGAGATTGAAACGGTTAATCTTGGTACGGAAGAAGATGTGAAAGAAGTTAAGATCGGGGCCTGCCTACAAGATTCGGTGAAAGAACAACTGATTGATATGCTTCGGGAGTATGCGGATGTCTTTGCTTGGTCTTATCAGGACATGCCAGGTTTGGACACCAATATTGTCATGCACAAGCTGCTCCTGAGAGAGGACTGCCCGCCAGTAAAACAGAAGCTGCGCCGTACTCGCCCAGATATGGCAATGAAGATAAAGGAAGAGGTGCAAAAGCAATGGGACGTCGGGTTCCTTGCTGTGACTAGCTATCCGCCGTGGGTTGCTAATATTGTACCTGTACCTAAGAAAGACAGCAAGGTGAGAATGTGTGTGGACTACCGGGATCTGAACAGAGCCAGCCCGAAAGATGATTTTCCATTACCTCACATTGATGTACTGGTTGACAATACGGCTCAGTTCTCGGTGTTCTCCTTCATGGACGGATTTTTGGGATACAATCAGATCAAGATGTCACCTGAAGACATGGAGAAGACAACTTTCATCACACCCTGGGGCATGTTCTGTTATAAGGTGATGCCATTCGGACTGAAGAATGCTGGTGCAACCTATCAACGGGCTATGGTGACATTATTCCACGATATGATCCATAAAGAAATCGAATGTTATGTGGACGACATGATTGCCAAGTCCCTCACGGGAGAAGACCACCTGGTGAATCTGTTGAAGCTATTCAAGCGTCTGAGGAAGTACCAACTGAAGTTGAACCCCAACAAGTGCACATTCAGGGTGCGATCTGGTAAGCTGTTGGGCTTTATTGTAAGTGAAAAAGGGATTGAAGTTGACCCTGATAAAGTTAAGGTCATTCAAGAGATGCCTGCACCGAAAACTGAGAAAGAAGTTCGAGGGTTTCTAGGTATATTGAACTACATTTCAAGGTTCATATCTCACCTTACAGCAACCTGTGAGCCCTTGTTCAAGCTGTTAAGAAAGGAACAAACGGTCAGGTGGAACGAAGACTGCCAAAGGGCTTTTGACAAGATCAAGGAATACTTACAAGAGCCTCCAATCCTTATGCCTCCAGTCGAAGGAAGACCTCTGATAATGTACTTGACAGTATTAGAAGAGTCAATGGGGTGTGTGCTGGGCCAGCATGACGAGTCTGGTCGAAAAGAGTATGCAATTTACTACCTAAGCAAAAAGTTTACCGACTGTGAACAACGTTATTCACTGCTCGAGAAAACTTGCTGTGCTTTAGCGTGGGCTGCTCGCCGACTGAAACAGTATATGTTGACCCACACTACTTTATTGATCTCCAAAATGGACCCAGTTAAGTACATTTTTGAGAAGCCAGCACTTACCGGACGGGTTGCGAGATGGCAAATGATCCTCACAGAATATGACATCCAGTACACATCTCAGAAGGCCATCAAGGGCAGTGTATTGTCTGATTATCTTGCTGAGCAACCCATTGATGATTACCAGCCTATGAGGTTTGACTTCCCTGATGAAGACATCATGTTCATAAAAGCAAAAGATCATGAGGAGCCTATTCACACTGAAGGGCCTGACCCGGAAGAAGAATGGACTATGATGTTTGATGGGGCTGTTAATATGAATGGTCGTGGTGTTGGTGCAGTACTCATTACACCTAAGGGAGTTCACATGCCTTTCTCGGCAAAACTCACCTTTAACTGCACTAACAACGAAGCTGAATACAAAGCTTGTATTATGGGTCTTGAGGAAGCCATTGACCTCAGGATCAAGACTTTGACTGTGTTCGGAGATTCAGCTCTGGTAGTTAATCAAACCAACGGCAAATGGTACACCCACCAGGACCATCTGATACCTTACAGGGATTATACAAGGAGGTTATTGACTTTCTTTATAACAGTCAAGCTTGAGTATATTCCCCGGGACGAGAATCAGTTTGCAGATGCTCTGGCTACCATTTCATCCATGATCAAAGTTCAAGCTGCCAACTTTGTGCCTCGGATTTCAGTATCCAGACTTGACAGACCAGCATATGTATTTGCAGCAGATGTTGTTAAGGATGATAAGCCTTGGTTCCATGACATTAAGTGCTTCTTGGAGAATCAAACATACCCACCTGGGACATCTTCCAATGATAAGAAGACTCTAAGAAGGCTTGCTGGTAGTTTCTTCCTGAACACTGATGGTTCCCTGTACAAGAGAAACTTTGATATGGTACTCCTCAGATGCGTTGATAGAACAAAAGCAGACTTGTTGATGCACGAGGTGCATGAAGGATCCTTTGGTACCCATGCAGGAGGGCATGCCATGGATAAGAAGTTGCTAAGATCGGGCTATTACTGGATCACAATGGATGCTGACTGTTGTGCCTATGCAAGAAAATGCCATAAATGCCAGATCTATGCGGATAAAGTGCATGTGCCTCCCAATCCTCTGAATGTGATGTCTTCTCCCTGGCCCTTTGCCATGTGGGGAATTGACATGATTGGCAAGATTGAGCCGACTGCTTCGAATGGCCACAGATTCATCTTGGTTGCCATTGACTATTTCACCAAGTGGGTCGAAGCAGCTTCCTATGCAAATGTTACAAGGCAAGTGGTAGCCCGATTTCTGAAGAGAGATATCATCTGTCGATACGGAGTTCCCGAGCGAATCATTACTGACAATGGTTCCAACTTAAACAACAAAATGATGGCAGAGCTATGCCGGGACTTCAAGATCCAACACCACAATTCTTCTCCTTACAGGCCAAAGATGAACGGCGCTGTTGAGGCAGCTAATAAGAATATCAAGAAGATTGTGCAGAAGATGGTAGTCACCTATAAAGACTGGCATGAGATGCTACCATTTGCCTTGCATGGGTACCGTACGTCAATCAGGACGTCCACTGGGGCAACACCGTATCAGCTTGTGTATGGTATGGAAGCAGTCCTACCTGTTGAAGTTGAATTACCTTCCCTACGGGTACTGATGGATGTTAAGCTGAACGAAGCAGAATGGGTCCGATCCCGATACGAACAACTGAGTCTGATTGAAGAGAAAAGATTGGCTGCAATCTGTCATGGGCAGTTGTATCAGAAAAGAATGAAGAAAGCCTTCGATCAGAAAGTCAGGCACCGAGAGTACCAAGTAGGAGATCTTGTGCTGAAAAGAATCCTCCCTCCTCATACAGACCACAGGGGCAAATGGACTCCAAACTATGAAGGACCATTCGTAGTAAAGAAAGTTTTCTCTGGTGGAGCACTGATGCTCAGCACCATGGATGGTGAAGACTTCCCGTCCCCTGTGAATTCAGATGCAGTTAAAAAATACTTCGCATAAAAAAATGACCCGCTGGACATAAAAACAGAATGTAAGTCCAGGCAAAAATAGGGCATCCCGGCGAGTCAAAAACAGAATAAAAGACTCGGGCAAAAATAAGGGAAAATAAACAAAAAAAAATGTACACCCGCTGAGTTGAAAAGCCGCATTAGACAACTCAGGCAAAAATGGGTATCCCGATGGATTGAAAACCCGAAAGGGCGATCCATGCAAAATAAAGGAATAAGCGAACAACTGTATTTTGAATTCGTCTGTGTCACTTACAACTTGGTAAGCTTCGAAAGGATCAAGCTTCTTTCAGAATCAGCCTTCTTCAGAAAGCAAGACGAGAAGAGCGTCAAATGTCATACGAGTCATAGCAAAAGGGAAGCTCCTTGAAGCGTCGTCAACATTGTCAATATTTTGTTTCTCAATTTGTAACAATCTCCTCATTTTAGGGGATATGTTTCTTTGATTGTATCTTGCCAATTCAGGGCATACGAATTAATAAAATCAGATTCTCAGTCATGTCCCGTCTCGTACATTTTATTCTCATTTACAAAATGTCCGATATCTTTAAGATACTGATTTCATAAAATACAGATGTTTCTCTTCTAAAGAATATGTGCTTGCAGGAAATACATTTACTCCTGGGAGTGTCTGAACTCTTACGACGGAATCCGGTAAGGGATACCTCGGGATTACTTGTGCGTTTCTCTATCTTTGCAGGATTGCAGGTATTCAAAACGCGACATGGGGCATGAAAGTTTCACCTCCAGCAAGCTAGCAAATCTTTATCTACTCAGTCTAAGCACCGGGGATGGTTTTTCCCCAGCTGAGTTGTCAGGTATCATCCTCAACAGAACCCCTACAGAAATCTCCGGAAAGACCTTCCCATGGTCTTCTCTTCCCCAGCCGAGTTGCCATTTACTATTCCTCCTCAGCCAAGTACAAAAGCCAGGGAACCATCTCCCCACAGAGCTTCAGCCTCTGCCCGGAAGAGCAACGCATGAAGGAATCACAACAGAGTGACGAAGGCTTCTACAAACCCCAGATGGGTTCTTCATTTGCTGGAATAGGTCTATCATTAACCTATTTCCCCAAGCAGAATCATATACGTTGGATCTACCAATGATCTCATCCCCAGCTGGGATGTCCACTTCAAGCAGATCAGCCGGAGATCTCCGCAGCATCAGGATCCGAATCCTGGATCGTTATCTTTGCATAATCATAGCATTCGCATCATATTCTCCCCACAAAGCGTAGCATTCCATCTAATACGGAGCATTACGGAAAAAATCAAACATATTGCATAATCATAAGCCATGTTCTAAATCAAACACTTGTGAATATTGACGATCCATCAAAAGATATACAGAAAACTCCCCAAATCCCCGGCAGAGAGCCCAGACATTTCTCTTACAAATACAAATACTCCTTGACACCCGTTCGTGTCATATCCCCAGCAGAAGACTAAAGTATTTGATTTACACTCACAAACACCAGTACATGCTCCTTGTGGCACCCGTCTGTGTCATCATTCCCCAATAAAGTCGCCCAAGCGCTCTTTACAACAAACACTTATACATAATACAGATACTTCTTGACACCCGTCCGTGTCACATTCCCCAGCAGGTTGAACACTCAACTATACACCACTCTCTTATTTCACTTATACAGATACTCGTCCGTATCTTATATACACCACTTATTACTCCTCAGATTCGACACTCGTCCGTGTTCTTTGTTAACCAGTTGGTACTCGTCCGTACCATCATCTCAGAACATGCGTTAAGCGTTTGTTTCTACCTGATACTCGTCCGTATCGCAGTCTTAGAGATGCTCGTCCGCATCTTTAATCCATACACTGTGTCAAACACTCTTGTCTTCTTGAATTTAGACACTCGTCTGTGTCTACTATTCCCCAGAAGAGTCTCCTCAGAATCAACACTCGTCCGCGTTCCTTGTTAACCAGTTGATACTCGTCCGCATCATCATCTCTGAACACGTGTCAGTATTTGTTTCTACCCGATACTCGTCCGTATCATAGTCTTGAGGATGCTCGCCCGCATCTTTAATCTATACACGACACCAAAACACTTATACCTTGTATTTCTTGGATGTAAACACTCGTCCGTGTTTACTATTCCCCAGTAGGTCGCCAGCAAAGCAAAGTTTCTTTTTTATCCAACATTCGTCCTATGTCGTGATATTTAGCAGCCGTCCCCTGCTAGGTGATCGTCCTTCACCTCTTGATGATCGTCCTTCATCATTTTTATCCGATGGCCGTCCCCATCGTTGATCATTTTATCTGACATTTGTCCTATGTCATGATAAACCTTGAGAGCAGTCGTCCCCTGCTAGGTGATCGTCCTTCACCTCTTGATGATCGTCTTTCATCATGCTCGTCCGATGGCCGTCCCCATCGTTGACCTTTTATCCGACATTCGTCCTATGTCGCGATACTTCCGGCAGCCGTACCCTGCCAGGTGATCGTCCTTCACCTTAGATGACCGTCCCTCATCTTATCCCCAACAGAGCAGCCGTACCCTGCCAGGTGATCGTCCTTCACCTTTGATGACCGTCCCTCATCATTATTCCATTTATTCTTTAACCCGATGGTCGTCCCCGTCGTGGTCCCTTTTCCTTTTCCTGATGATCGTCCTTCATCAGTTTAGCCCGGTGGCCGTCCCCATCGTTGTTTGCGTTACTTTATGAACCTGATGACCGTACCTCATCATTTATTTTTACCTTTAATCCCCCAGAGAATCTTATAGCTTTATTTTTGATGGCCGTCCCCATCATAATCTCTTATATCCCCAGCATGTCGGTCGTCCCCGTCATTGCTTTATTTCCCGCATTTTCTCCCAACGTGTCGGCCGTCCCCGTCATTGCTCTTTCCCCAGCAATCGTCCCCTGCCCGGCGGTCGTTCTCCGTCGCTCGCACTTTATATTATACTTTATTTTCCTTTACAATCTATATCCCTTTTCTTCTTCATTCTATGAGTGCAAATTTTGGACTGTCTTTGGTATTCAACCACAAGTTATCTTGTTTGCCTGTTAAGCCGTTGCTTACATCCTGCACAGCTAACTCATGTTTGAATAGGGGCAGCTGTAAACACCCCAAATTTGCCCTCACCCATTCACACCATGGCTTGTGATCTCTTCATATGTATAAACTCAATCATAGCATCTCATATTACATCTTTGATTCACTGCATTGGTACAAAGTCATCTGCATCTAGGGTTTGTGATCTGAGCAATCCAAGAGCTTCTTGAGCCACTCCAAAGGTCATCAATCACTTCAAAGGGGTCCATGTATGTTCAAGCATCATATTATATCCTCCCAAAGTCAAGAATATCAAAGAATCACAAGAACTGAGAATGGCATGGAAGCAGAGCCAGGTTTAACTACACAGATGACCTAGAATTAGGGTTTTGGTTTCAGAGGCCATAACTCCAAATTTTTTGGTCATTCTTGTTTCTATTGGTCTCTATATGGTATAGGGAGCATGCATATCAATTTTCATGAAGAAATTCCATGGGGAAGTCATCTGATCAAGAGTTGACTTTTTGAGCAAGTCAGTGCAAAATCAGGGCATCTGAGGCCCCCAATGACCCAACCAAAGGGTGTTCTTCATCATTTTGATTGTGTATGATCTTTATTTGATCATAGAAGATGTTATAAGTTCACAAAATTGGAGAATTTCAAGTCATTTGCAAAGTTGACTTTTTGGGAAAGTTGACTTGTAATGAAAATTGCCATTTTGGGAAACTTTTTCAACCCTTTCTTTTTGATTCAAGAATGCTTCAAATGAAAACACTTTGGTCATCAAAGTTATAGAATGGATCATTCCCTTTTCAAAAAGTACAAGAACTTGACCTAATTCATTTTGGATCAAAAGTTATGGCTTGTCAAAGTTGGCTAAAATCACATAATTTCAAGTTATGCACCAAAGAGGGAAACTTGCAAATTCTTGTACCAAGGCAATTTGTGACTTCTAATTGATGTCTAACCTTTACACAAACATCATACATGACTTAAACTTCAGATTAGCCCAAGAATTTCTTAAGTTCCATGCCTTAAACTTCAAGAATTACAAAAGGGGCCAAAGTTGTGACAATTTGCAAAAGGGATCAAAACTCCTCATCCACTTGCCTCAGTTCACAAAATCTGATCCAAAAGCATTCCTTGATCCTTGCTGAACTCAACCATGCCCCTATCTCAGCCTGCCACTTGCCCATACCTCCAAGTACAACTTGCTTGACTTTTTGCAACTTGAAGCCATACCAATCCCACAGTGACACAACCACTCTCTGCCCAATCCAGACTTTACAAACACATCCCAAGGTTTCATTCTCATAACACACACAAGCCTGAAAGCCCCAAGAACACAGCATCCTCATTTTTCACCTCATATGCAATTTCATTCGAAACACTCTCCACAAGCCTCAAACACACAAACAAACTTCACAAAACATCTCAGCACACTACCCCTTTAAAACACAAATCTTTTAAGCGTGGATCCCGTCGAGTACGACGGACAATCTGGGTGCTAATACCTTCCCAGGTTGTAACTAACCCCCTTTCTCAGTCTCTCTGGTTCGCAACCGTCTTATCCATATCTTTCTAGGTTTATGCAGCATTACCTTTCCTTCGGGATAAAAATGCCTAGCTGGCGACTCTTTCTTTTCTCTTGAGTTCACTCCTATGTGTTCTCATATCTCTTTCGCATATCGTTCGCGTCTGTACCCCTTCTGACCTTGGGTGTCATTTGGTGGGAGCGACAGGAGGGCCAGGATGATTTCACTTAGCCCTAATTGTGATTAATTAAATTAATTAATTAGGATTAGTTTAAAAATGCCAGTTTGAACCTAGGCCGTTGGATGACGCGCGCAGTCTTCCCTCCATCTCCCAGTTTGAATGTGAACCTCAGGATTTGCATACTTTTTATTTTATTTCATTTTATTTCATTTTCTTTTCATTTAACTTCTACGAATTATTAAAAATAGCAAAATACATTTAAAAATTCTGAAATTTTTTGTCAAGCATTTCATTATTTTTCAGAAACCAAAAATATTTTTATTTTTATTTTTTGCATTTAAAATTATTTTTAAATCATTTAAATGTTTATTTTTAATTGGTTAATGAAAATTAATTAATTAAAAATACATTTAGGTATTTAAAAATCACAAAAAAAATTCACATTGCATCTTAAAACATTTAGAAACATTATCAAACTCTCAAACCAAATTTCTTTTTTGTTCTTGATGCATTTTGACAATTTTTGTTGGAATTAATTTCATTTTAAGGCAATATTTTTGTGCAAACTTTGAAAAATCCATTATGCCTAACCTCTGAGAGTTTGATGTTGGTTCTTCTTGTATTGCATCTTTCATGGCATGTAGTTTATAGGGTAAATTTGGTTTGAATTGATCTCCCATTTTCAATTTGTTTTGCATTTTTCATGATAAGGTACCTTAAAACCCTAGCCAACTTGAGAAATTCATAGCTTTCACTAGGTTAAGAATTAGGTCCCCTCCTTTGGGCCGTGAACTTGTATAGGTTTAGGGTATCTTTGATTGCATTTTCAATTTTTTGTCATGTCATTTGCTTCTGGTTTTGAGTTTTTGCATTGCATGTTGTATGTAACCCTAATTTGTGCCTTCCTTTGCATCCATCCCTCATTTGCTTGCATCCAATGACTTGCCATGACATTTTGTGCCTCCACATGATTCATAATACATCTTAGGACATATTAGAATCATGTTTGACCATTGCATCTTTCATTTGCCATGTTATATGTTCATTGCATTTCATAAGCTTTCATGAACTTTCATGGTTCCAAGCATGCTTCATTTGCATCCATATACTTGTATGATCATTCTCATGTCTTGCCTTGTGTTTGCATCTTCTCTTAGCATCATTAGCATCATGTTCATGCTTCTGGTTTTGATTTGCACCATGGCATTTCATCCCATTCTCATTGCATTTCATTCTCTTTTGCTAACTTTTCAGGTGGTAAGTTGTTTGAGAAGTGAATTTGCCTTCACTTCTCACAATCTCTTTTCATCTCTTTCATACCTTCTTTGCTGCATTTTGTATGTGTATTAGAGTGAGCTTGCTCATTCATGCTCTTTCCCACCTTCTTTCTTCAAGCAACTTGTCTTCTTAAGTGAAGCAAGTTGTCTTGCTTCTCTCTGCTTCTTGCTCCTTTCATCTGCTTCCTTCCTGGTGGTTTCTCTGAAGATCTTCTTGCAAACCTCATAAACCCTAGGAACAACCAAGCATGATAACAATTAGGGTTTGATTAG